>OX421964.1:24701891-25964391 GCA_949128115.1 Anaspis maculata | reverse complement strand
GAAGCTATGAAAGGGATATATCGGTATTCTGTCAGTGTCTCGGCATTTCCTGGCCTCGTCAAAATTTAAAACATAGTCAGCTGGGTGGGCGTGGTTGCTATTGACATTTGTCATTTCCCCGATTTGTTTACAATCTTGAATTGTCATTATTTTGCATGCCGAAATCGCCGAAATCCGGGCTAAAAATGCCAAAACGAAAAAGGTGCACCGTGAAGCAGTTCAAGAGTCGGGAAGATGTGATGTTTTCCTTGCCGAAGAAACCATCAGGTATAGCATCTTGCAAAATTGATGAACTTCTATTAAACCTAGTCTACAATATGGTCTTTAGTTGCAAGTTGCAAGTCGCAAGGTGGAAGTGAGGTTAGAATTGCAGTCGCTAGTCGCAGTGAAAGTTGGTTCTAGACCAACTTTTGCCACTAGAGACTTGCAACTTGCAACTAGAGACCATATTGTAGACTAGGCTTTATTGTACTTTTTGGGTTTTTCAGCTGTTCGGGGCCAGTACCTACTGAAATACATAATATACCTACTGCGCTTACGGCAATTACAAATCCATCTTCACGATGGGGTCACCACGTCGACGGTTACTGCATTCAACGATCAACTGAATTTGTGTTCGAGGGAATGAGTTGGATGATGAAACCTACGTTCGACGAAATGCCAGCAGTACTTGAAATACGGTGTACGAAAGCATCTGCTATGTATGGAATACAATATACATGCCTCTCAAAACAGTTCTTAAGAGTTTCTGTTAAATTTAGTGAAAAAATCTGTGTTGAAAGATGAAACGGTCGACTTAATAATCTCAACAAAAATATTGACAGCTCATGTCATGCATTTTGACTGTGACGCAGGGTGGTTTAGTAACAAGCAATTGCACCACACCCTGACGTGCAAATACCCTAGTGCTCTAGCGCTATCTCTCTCTATACCCTCTCGCTCAATGACTTGGCTTACGTCTCTCTTATCAAGGTGATTAATTTTCGCCAAGGATGCGTCAACATTTCCCACTCAGAAAAAAAGATGGCGACGATTTTTGACAGGAGCTAATTTTTTATAAAACATATGCGTGTGGCACATGTTTTCTCACTAATTTTGACCTCCTGAATACGAATATGGAGTTTATTTTTACATTAGAGATCAACTTGATCTCATATTTCACATCTGAAAACCGCAAAAATAGCAGACTCTCGCTAATTTTTGAACTAAATATTTTGTGTTTCATCAACGGCAATTTCCAGCCTTGAGCTGGCTGTATAGATCCCATAGAACAAGTTAACAGTATAAATTTCCCAGAGCCCATATTTTGTATGTTTTGGGGCGCACCCTGGCGATGTTTGTAGAGTTATTTTGCAGAACTCACACTGTTAACTTGTTTTGTGAGATCCATTTAACGAACTCAAGGCTGGAAATCGCTGTAAATGGCAGACAAAATTTTCAATTCGAAAATAAGCGAGAGTCTGCTATTTTTGCGGTTTTCGGATGTCAAATATGGGGTCGATTTGATTTCTAATGTGAAAATAAACTCAATATTCGTGTTCAGGAGGTCAAAATTAGTAAGAAAAGATATCCCACATGCCTATGTTTTACAAAAATTCAGGTTCTGTCAAAAATCGTCGCCATCTTTTTTTCTGAGTGGGAAATGTTGACGCATCCTCAAGAAAATTAATCACCTTGGTATGAGTAGTTATCATGCCAAAGGGCATCCCGTCTAATCAATTTGCGGTATTCAAAATCATAGCACCCCGACTATCTCTGGGTGACCAGATCCCAGGTCTCTCTACTGTACAATTTCTCGCTAGATATCGTACGGAATCGGGAACGCGGTGAACTCCGAACATCCCAGCGTGTCAGCCTTTTAACCTGACAAACAGCTGATGCCAAGAAAAAAGTGAAGTGTTACCGCAAGCAAGCATCAGCAGCATTCAGCAACACAGCAACACCAGCCACGCTGGGGCTAGAGTTAACCCGTCACAAATAAAAGCTGAAATAAGGGAACTTCTGTGTCAATTTTGGAGTGTTTGTGTTTCAATGTGAGTGCAATTTTCTGATTACAACCACGTTAAAATTACTTGAAAAGCATTCGAATGTTCCCAATACCGCCCTATCGTGTACCCCTGGAGCAGGAGGTGGAGTTAGAAAGACTGAAGTGTTTGCATGCATGAATCAAAAACGAATTCATTTCACCCGAGAGTTTACCGCTAAGGGCCGTTTTACAGCGGCCTGGCCGAGTTCGCTGTTCTGAAAATAAGTGAGTAATGTATTGAGAGATATAGCTACCTACCTGTTATTTATTTACACCGGATAAAGCTCCCTTAGGCCAATATCAACGTGATTTGATTCAAGAAAACCGATTTATCAAGACACAAACCCTGCTGGGATGCCCACAGAAAAATTCAGGAATGCTACCAGAAGCTCTTTCACTGATCTGCGGCGCTAACTTAGCTTAGTGGCCGTCATGGTTGCCTTCCTCAAAGCCACTTAACGTTTTTCAACGTTTTTGTCAAAATTGTTTTCGCTAGTGCAGTTGTTTCTAATTCAGACAACAAATGTCATGTGATTTGAAGTTTTGAATTGCACGTCAAAATTGACAAAACGTGATTCAGATTCGAATACGCCAAAATGTCGGCAAAGTAGGTCACGTTTGGTTTGCCGCATGATTCACCACGTGACGTCACAGAATAATGAAAAAAAAAATGTTTTCTAGATAATTAGAGCAAGAATTAATGTGCATGTTACATGAACGGCTTAATTAGGTAAGTAACAATAGGAATACTCAATAAAAACAACTACTTTTTTCCAATATAACACCCAATTCCCCCTGGCATCCCAACATCATTGATTGATACAGATGAGTAAACGACGGGATAGTCCCTATTTCAGTGGAATTCGACACCATTTTGGGAATAGCCCGCAAGAATGGTTTCCCGTTAGATTCTTGTAGAAAAACCGAGAGAAAAACAGAAAAAAAAGTGAATACTTTCAGGGTTTTCAACTGTGTTGATAATTCCATTGTAATACCTAGAGAGGCTTGATCGTTAGTATTTGGAATTTTGCTATTTCTCAGTCACCTTTCTATTTCTCTGCATCATCAGTTGTCTTTTCTGGAATGAGCGTGACATGTTGAAAATTATATTTCAATCAAAACCTTGCTGCAATAATGTGACAACAGCATAAGCGGATTATTATTATCCTATTATGATGCCTGATTGGCTAAAAATCAAAATCTAGAAAAACGCTTCTATCTGCTCTTTTTCTCGAATGTTGAGAAAACCGTCCTAGATACATGAAACGGTAACTAAACAAAACTGATCAAATCTGTGAAAGCTAAAATTATTTGAAGTGCTCAACAAAATAAGTGTCACCCTGCAAAATTTGACCTAACTTTGAACCTCGACAACTTTGGAATGCTACAAGCGATTTAATCAATTTTCAGAACATTCGCTAGCCCATTCCTTCAGCTTTTAGTCCATAGTTTTCAAATACGTTCAGGTAGGATCATAGGATCAAAATCAATAACTCAAGACAGACATTAAAAATACAGGGTTGCATAAAAAGTGACCAAAACTTGAACTGCTCTTGGAATATGAGTTGGGAGAAGAATCGGGTGGAAACCAACTCACCTTCGGAAGAATTATCTATTCTGAACATTTCAAGGTAACCTCTTCTTGCATAAGACCTGAAGTGTCAGTAAAATGAACCAAATTACAACCGCATGTTTTCAGAAGAGAATCGGGGTCTTGCTCACATGAAGCTGCTCGTAACCCACGTGACAAAAACCGGAACAATCACTCACTTGTCGATCACCGTTTGTTATTGATTATTGGGCTTTTGTTATTTTGGTAACGGACATTTTCAGGTGCACAAGAGCGATATTTCTTGTTCAAAAGCAAACAGTTCAAATTTGGCCTGTTAACAAGCAATTCTAGTCCCATAAAAAAAAGCACCTTGAAGTGTCCAGAATAAATGGTACTTCAGAAAATAAGTTGATTCTCAACTTCAACTTAGATTCCGAGAGAAGTTCAGGTTTGGGTCACTTTTAACTGCACTCTGTATCTTGAATGTCTGTCTTGAGTTGATTTTGATTCTTTATTATTCCTGCATGAAGCTTTGGTTCCAGAATGAGCTGAAAATTTTGAAAATTGGGGAACGAGAAAAAGAGTTATCCATGCATTACAAAAAAGTTAACTTTTTGAGGTCGCCCTGTAAACAAAAGAGATACACCCAAAATTCAAAAACCGTCTCGAGGTATGAGGTCTACCTTCCTGACTACGGTGTTAAAATCCAATGAAAAAATGTTTTGTTCAAGAAGGAGCATGTCAAACTTTCAGAAATTTTGCACCAGTCTGTTGAATACCCTGTAGAAATATTGTGTGGAATATTTTCTCATGTACTTGAAAAATACGGACTAATAGATTAAGAACTGGGTCAGGGATCAGTCTAAAAATAATTGAATCGCTTGTAGCATTTCAAAGTTGTCTAGTTTCAAAGTTAGGTCAAATTTTGCAGGGTGACACTTTATTTGTTGAGTACCTACTTCATAATATCTGAAATGTCATATACGACATATTTTTCAAGTTTCGCCATACGGAGATTTGGACGGCCATTTTTTTTTTCAGTAGATAAACCTTCCTCATCTTCCAAATGGTTTGACGTATTGGGTTCGCAATCGAACCTCATCAATATCGGCTCAACACCCACTGCATTTGAAGACGATTGGTCAACTATAAACAATGTTTACCAAAATGGTGCACGGATCACTCGTTGTCGGTAAACCCTGCAAAAGTAGGGAGCGCTATGGTGTTATTCTGTTTTATTAAACCAGGCTGAACCTGTCAAACAGTGTAAAGGATCTGGGAATAATACTTGACAAGTTGAATTGAAGTCAGCATCTTTAGCAGAAAGTGAACAAAGCATGCATTGCAAACTTGTAGTTTTGTCGGACGGGGAGGACGAACGTGGGGTTCATCTCCAAAAGTCCTTCTTCAGCTATACGGATGGCTTCACGTGGAATTGTAGTTAATTCCCTCGCCTGCCTGGATGCCTCGAATTATAGCATCTACGGAATGCCTTTGATAGATGGCGCCGCTTGGAGGACTCACATATTGGGAGTCCTCCTGGGTGTATATAACTATGATAGCTTTGGCTGTCGCATCATCGGATGGTTGGACTGAATGCCTACACACTGATGAGTCCCCAATAGGGGCGAAAGCGAAACACGTGTCTGTGCAGTTTGTTTCGGTCCGACCGTTTGATGTTGTGGTGACCGGACAGCTTGTTTCAGCTATACGATGCTTGTAATAAGACCCATGCTTCAATATAGAGCAATCGTATGGTGGCCCAGAATCCAACGGTAAAAAAATTACTCACCTTAATGTCTTTAATCACAGTCAAAATTACCATTTGCTTGGGAGTGACTGGAGCAACGAAGACATTCCCTACATCAGCGGGATAATCGTGATCGATATCACGAGTAGTTGAATTCTTGCAATTATTTTGTCGATTTGTTGATCAAAGAATTCAAGTGGCTTGACAACACATGGTGTTCGACGAAAGTCGATAGATAATATTAAGTCAGAGCTTCACTTTTCTCCCTTAATTTTTCTTTTCTTGTACCTACTTACATACATGCTTGAGTGAATAAAATAATGAGAAAAAACATGACTACCTAGGTTTTCTCATTGGTTAGTTTGACGCATGGCTTGTATGATAACCATTATTGTATCCTTATACAGGGTGGCCCAACGAAAACAGAACAGAGGGGTTTTTGGGCATTTCATCTCATTTTTTTTTAAACCTCGGACAGATCGATTTTTATATCGAGGGGGACATCTGAAACATACATTGGCGAGTTTCTATCTCTAGCTCTCTCACCTCCACCCACCCCAACTGTTTCAAAGATGACACCACTCATCTTGCGATGCATCAAATTGAAGAGAATTAAATTCTCTTTCTGGGAAAATATATCAGTGATTTTTAACCCCGACCCCCGACCACCCTTCTCCCTACAATTCTTTGAGTTTCCAATGCAATATTGTACAATCAACGTTATCCTGCACAGCATCGAGGGAGGAGAGTTTTTTTTAAGTGCCAACCAAATTTACCCCTTCACTCCACTCCATCTTCAAAATCTAAAATCACACTACCTATTTTTATTTGTGATACATCAAACTGAAGGGAATTAAGTTCTCTTCCGGAATAAAGTATTTTAAAAATTTTCAAAAATCCTTTTCTTTCCCTAAAACACTCCGAATGTTCAATTTATTGGGGGAGGGGTTGAAAATTTTGAAAAAAGTTGTTTTCAGAAAGAGAATTCAATTCCCTTGATTCGATGTATTACAGAATAGGTGGTGTCTGTTGAATTTTGCAGTTGGAGTGGAGGAGAGCAAAGGGGTGAATTTGAGTAACACTTTTTTTCACCAAAAATTTTCTTATTCGATACTATCTAGGATGACGCTGATTCAATTGAAGGGAGTTGAGGGGTCGAGAATATGAAAAAATTGGACAGTCAGAGAATTTTAGAAGAAAAGGGGGTGGAGTTATAAATTTTAAAAAAAAATTTTCAGGGAGATTTTTGATTCTCTTTGATTTGATGTATCGCAAAGTAGATGGTGGATGAGGGAGCTAAAGACAGAAATTAGCCAATGTACGAGGGTGCAGTGACAAGTCTGGTGAAATTGTAAAGGAGGGTGGCTCAATCGCAAATTCCAAATTAATTTATGGTGCAGCATCTTTCATTTGGCCACGTGCAGATTTTCTGACTGATCTGTCATTTAGTTAACTTTTCATCAGCCATTTTAAGAAATAATATTTGGAAAATGGTCATCATGGAAAAATGTGAATTTTGTGTATTGACTAAATAATATCTGTTACGTGGGAGAACCATTACGAAAACCAAAACCAAGCTTGATATATATTACGGCGACTCTGCACCGTCGATTAAAATGGTTCACAAGTGGTTTGATGGTTTTTGTTGTGGTCGTACGAACAGAAGTGATGCCGAACGTCCACGACGCCCAAATGAGGTCAACTCTCCAGCAATGATCCAGAAAATCCGTGACGTCATACTAGAAGATCGCAGAGTGAAAGTGTATGAGATATAGTTAAGACAGTACGCATCTCAGATGAACGTGTGCCGCGTTTGCTGACGAACGATCATAACCGCACACGTGTGACCATGGCCAAATTGAATGAATTACGCTACGAATTGCTTCCACACCCATCATATTTACCAGATTTAGCCCCTGCCCGAATATTTTCTGTTTCCAAACTTGAAGAAATGGCTTGGGGAAAAAGATTCAGTTCTAATGAGACAATCAGCACGCAAAAAAACACCTATTTTGGACGCCTTGAGGAAACCTTCCATTCTTGAGAGATCGGAAAATTGGACAAACGTTGGACTAAGTGTGTTGACCTAAAAGGGGACTTTGTTGAAAATTAAAATATTTTTCTGTGGAAGAACAAATTGCTTGTTTTATGTTTACCAAACTTATCACTGCTCCCTCGTATATTTCAGATGTCTCCCTTGATATAAAAATCGACCTGTTTGAAGTTTAAAAAAAAGGTTAAATGCCCAAAAACTCCCCTGTTGTGTTTTCGTTGGGCCAGCCTGTATAGTACAGCAAATGCAAATAAAAGTTCTCAAAGATCAAAGTAAGAATCTTTGACAGTACCGCAGAAGCAATGCGGAATGATTTGGTGTTTGTATTTATTTCCATCACCATACAATAACATTATTTGAAAACCTTGACGTTGAAAGGCCGCAAGCAACGACAAGATTTTCCTAATTGAAGTGGAACCGGAGTCTCAGAAGCTTGACGGAGCAAGAGGGTGGTTCCTGCGTATTTTCAGTAAAATTACAGTAATGTGTGTTCACTGTTTAGTACAGGGCACATGGAGAATCGAAGGATGAAAATAAGCAACAATCGGTGGGAACAAAGGAGACATGCGAAATTGCTTTCGAACGGATCGAAAAAGAGGGAGAGAAGAGGCAGGACGGGGACGGGAGGCGCGATCGTTTGATGGAAATCTGACACAAAGAAAGATGTTTGCGGAATTTCGCCCAGGCCTCCTTGATGGCTATATCCGGGATGAAATTATTGTTGTTGTTAGAACATCTTTTTCTTACATGCCTCGAACTCAAAGCAAGAAAAATGAGTAGGTACCTACGTTTTTATTGAAAAAAAATGGAGTTCTGCTCTTGTGAGCTTTTCTTATTCATCTGCTCAAATAATTGTTTTGCGTATTCTCACATATTCAATCAAGGCCCGTGTGATAATTATCTGATATATCTTCCAAAAATTGCAGAAACTTAGTTTTCTCGCATGCAATCTATACTACAAGCCACCGTGCTGATAATTCTGTCTTGTAGATCAAGATTGCATGCTATATATAAAACTGTTTGCAATGTTGTATGAAATTGTCAGATATAATGTTGCGAATCTCGCTGAAGGTCCCGATGCGCGAATAAGATACCATGTGCACAATTGGCGGAGGCGCCAAGTTTAGACAGCTTGCCGAAATATACGCAAAATTGATGAACTTTCTCTAAAACCCGCGCGAATTAATTGACGGTCAATGCTTTTCAAAAATATTGTTTGCTTTTGGTTCTTTCCAAAACCAAGGCAGCTTGGTACCAATATTTTTCGATTGAAGGAAGACAAAAATGTTTTTTGAAGTGAAACTTCTATTCTCGCGCCTAGATCACAACACACCACTAACGCAGAACCACACATGGGAGTGGAATTGCTTCATAGCATCAGTGGTTGTAACGAACGCCTGTAACGATGTGCTGTAACGTTGTCTTGTCTGACCTTGGGGTGACCAGCGTCGTCCCAGGAAATGAAAGAATAAGCTGTTGCAGCGTTCGCCGCGTTCGCCGCGTTCGGTTCTATTTTTTACTAATCGCCGACACTGGACTGCTTTTCGTGTTGTCGTACAGTTGGCCCGACAAGAATGGCTCTCGACTTGGCTTGAATAGATTCGAGCGAATGTGATTTATTATAGGGATAGGGAGGTATATGCAGGGCCGAGTCTAGCAGGCGTGCAGTGCGTTCCGGCGCGCAGGCGAGTACGGCAGGCGGCAAGTCATAGGGGCGGTAATATAATAATCAAGTTGAATTTCGAAGGATTCTTTTCATTCCCGCATTTGGTGGGGCTCTCCACTGCCGGTGAGAGGGCGGCAATTTTTCGGTGGCACGCAGGCGGCAAATAGGCCAGGCCCGGCCCTGTAGTCCGGTGGATTAGCGCCTAAACTATGCATTTTGTGATAAAGCAAAGGGCTTCTGGATTTACATTCTTGAGACTGAACTTGACAATTCCAGAAATGGCGCCAACGAGTTTGGTGTGGCAGGTGACCTCAGGAGCCATCCAGAGCTGTAAAAGAACCAAAACCTTCCATGTTCCTCGAAGGCACCCAAATACATGATACTTCGATGCGCTGATACCCTACGGGGAGGAATTGACAAAATATGTCGATGCTTATGACGTAAGGGGGCTGAGGAGAAGGCATTTTTGTTTATTCAGGTTGAGTTGAATAGCCCATGGCTAGACTTCGCCTAAATAAAGACCTTTTATTATTATTATTATTATTATTATTATTTATGGTTTTCATCAATCCTGAACGAATATAAAGAAGTTTGGTATCATTTTTGACTAGAATCGACGTTCTGAGTTCGAATAAAGTGTTGAAATTACGTTAGAAACATGTTTGAACAAGTTTAGGTGAAAAAACACGCTTTTTTCATATTCAACTTCAACCTCATGGTTTTCACTCCTCACCACAGGTATTCCATTAGTTCCTGCATATTCAGTTACTTTCATCTTTTCTTCGATTGAAAAAGATGCATTAGATATGCTTCTCATCTTTACAAGCTCATAGAAGTGTCTGGTCGCGAGGGTGGTTTTGCGTGAACACGGCACCTGTAAGTGACGCATGCTTCACTTTAAAAACGTTTTGCGTCATGAATAAAGGCTCTATTGTACGGTTTTCAACTTTGTCTTGCAGAGGAAGAATTGTTCCTCCTTGTAAAAGCAACAAACATGATATCGAAGCTGTATCGTATGCACAATATGACTTTTCGTGTAAAGGTGCGTCAATTACAGTGTTCAAAGTTGACAAAAATCAACTTTCGGAACAAATCCTTCTAATCATCTTGTAAAAACAAAAGACATATCCAGTGTATGTTTTTCATCATTAAGAGACCTGTGACTGATACAATATATAACAATTTCGATTCCAGATGTCTTCGAAAAATTATTAACCTGCAGTAAAAACTTTGATATTTTCCCTGATTTTTTTCCCGAATCGAGATACCGAGTGATGCGATCCGAGGGTACATCGATACTGCATTTTGGGTTAGGGCAACAAATTTTTTCATGTGCGAACCTTATACCAATAAACATGATTTGACCCGCAGCACTTGGAATTTTGTCGATAAGGAGGCAAATGGGGGCCCTTCAAACTTTGAAGATAAAAGAACTTTCACAAAACGACCATTGAGTATCGTCATGTCCCATAAAGGAAGCTTATGAGTCCATTAGAAATTTTGGCAGCAATTGTCGCCGTGTTTGTTCCATTCTCCAAACTTGAAAAAAAAAACATTCCTTTTAGATGTTAAGAAACCTGTTCTTATTTTTTTTTTTTTGACAAGGAAACCATAAATTATGATGTTCTATTGAGTAATCAGCCAAATCACATTCCGTTAGTCTAATTCCCTGGTAGAAAAGTGCCCATGGGCACATTTTGGAACACATGTGCCCCATGGCATTGGTTACCATGGGGATGTGCCCAATGTACCCATGTGCACCATGAAGATGTGCTCAACGTTCCCATGTGCATCATTAAGATGTGTTCAACGTTTCCATGTGCATCATGAGGATGTGCTCAAAATACAGGAGGATCTGCCCAACGTGCTCATGTGTACCAACCATAGTCACATCCCCATGAATACATTGAGCACATCCCCATGGTGCACATGGATACGTTGAGCACATCCTCATAGTGCACATGAGTCATCATCACATCCACATCAAATAGCACCCCCAAGGTATTAGGTATATGTAATAGCCTACCTGAAGGCTGTGAACAATCTGTAACACCCTGTACATGAAAAGAGGCAAAAAATTATAGATAGGTAACTAATATTTTGGAATCCTCATGAAAATTGACAATGGAAAGTTTTTTTTAAGATCATTGCAAAGAGAAAGGCCCCAAGAAAAGGGTTGTAATGTCGGTGTGTAAACACCCTGTATATTATGGAATTAATTATTGCTGATGAAAAAGAACAGAAATCAAAATCAAAGTCTCGCGAAATGTGTAAAATGCTCACTGCTTTATCAAACTAAAAGAAAAATCAATTTTTCCTCAAGAACACGCCTTCAACCTGCTTGATTGCTATACTAACTCCACGAGCAACACAAATAGGACTGCTTCCAACAATAAAGGCTGCAACACGATACAATTCAATTATTTGTGATCGTTTTCGAGCTTTTGAATAACAGCAAGGAAATTTTTGTTCTTCCATACTTACGGATGGCTCCTGAGGTCGCCTGCCACACTAAACTCGTTGGCGCCAATTCTGGAATTGTCAAGTGAAATCTCAAGGACGTAAATCCAGAAGCCCCTTGCTTTATCACAAAATGCATAGTTTAGGCATTTTTCGGCGCTAATCCACCGGACTACTGGGTATATTCTTCAACGGACGTTTTCAGTTCAAAAATAAAATCGAATGCCGCACACTCAAATGTGGACACAACTTTCAGGTACCTATGTACGTACCTATTAAGCAGAAAAGCAGGGGTGGATGATTAAAGCCCAGAGGGGAAAAAGAATTTTCGACAATTGAGGCTGAAACAGTTGCTTAATGTTCTAGATGTCAGCTGATTGTATAGCGATGATATCATACTGGTTTAATAATCAAGTTTTTATGTTTGGAAATTGATTTTTGACATTATTCTTTGTTAATTTTTTGAATGGTTTGATTTCACCTCAATTAAATGTGACATTCTAAATATAAGAACGGTGGCGAGCACATAACTGGAAATACTCATATCAATTCTGTCAATATGTCAATTTAACCTATGGCCTTATTTTGATTGGAAAAGATAATATCGTACGAACTCTAGAACCACGTAGTTACCTTAAATCACATTCACGAGGTACCTACCTACATACCTATGTAAATACCTATGTATTTTATATTTTTTCAATTCAAATCAATACCTGATCGAGTTTTCCAAACGACATTCTTATACTTTGTGGAGATTATTAGATTGCCATGCTGTGCCTGCCAGAACACAGTTTCCACCGTGCTGTGATATAACCGGGAAAATCGTACAGTAAGAAAATCCGTCACGATGTCACATTCGCATAATTATTTGTGGAGAATATCATTGATGAAAATGGATATTTATTGTATTAGGGGTATGAGTGAGATTTCATGTGATGGAGAATGGGAGTTTAAGCGATGAGCGCAGCAAGAAAAGAAATTAAAAAAAGTCTTATCGTGAAAAAATCATGTCGAAAGTACTCTGCCCTTTGAGTGACCAATAATAAGATTAATAAGATTGATAATAAGAAAAACAAGATGATACAAACCGTGAGGGAGCGGAGCGGGAGTACGAAAAGAACACCTCTTCGAACGTTGTTTGCTGATTGATTCATATCTATAGAAGTTTCACTTCTTCCGAGGGTGACTATGGTCACGCACTCACGTTGTTTTTTTTTTTTAATTCAGTGATATACGGAAAACTAATTAATATAAGAGAAGAAAAAGAAGAAGAAATGAACATAATTAGGAAACTGAGATTCCACTCTCTAACTTTTCGAAAGTTCGGATTCGAAAGTAGGTACCAAACGTTAGTAGAATTTTTTTACACTTTTTTTATAGCATTTCCTTTGCAGCTAGCCTAAGTATCTAAGCTCTGAATTTGCATTGCCATGATTTTGCAATCCTGTATCGTTCGTTATCTCCCGATTTATCCAGCTGCTGTATAGCGAACCTTAAGCAAAAAATCCCAAAAAATAAAAAACGAATCCGTCTCCCGACGGCTATGTGCACAATAAGCCGCAGAGCAAGAAAAAAACCATCACATCAAAGAGGATATAGCCGGGCGACATGATCATTAAAAGTAGTGTTCTGCGCGGCACTAAACTACTTGCTGGAAATAATTGATGGCCAGGAAAGCCGCTTCTTGCATTTTCAGCCGGCAGATGGCCGCATGCACCATCGATTCTCTTTCCAGCTTTCAGACGTGCTTCATCTCGGTATATGAAAATGGCGCTTTTTTACGTTTTTCACTGCAATAATGAATTGCAAGAAAGCAGAGAAAGGGTGAAAAGGGAGAAGGAGGCATCGGTGGATAACTTACACATCGAGTCGATGCCCGAAGCCAGCGAGGGTTTTGTTTCTTTCGATATTAAAATGGACAGCGACACTGCGGGAGAAGGTGGAATAGCGAGAAGTGGAAGTAACGAGACGGATCGTCTGAAACTTTGTTCTTTCGGAGGAGGAGCAGAACCAAATAAACTGAATTTTGCGATATCCTTATTGCCCATCATTCTTTGGGGCTGTGGTTCACTTGGCAGAATAACAATGCATGGGCGCCCGGAGGGGGGGGCAAGGGGGGGCACTTGCCCCCCCCTGGCTCCGGAGCAGCTGAATAAATTCTTCCTCACGAAAAAAAAAAAATTTCGAGAAAGGACACTAGGGGTTTTTTCAACATAATGAACGAGTGTAACAATTGACCTACCTATATCAATCATAGCAATACTTGAAATTGTCTGAACCTCTGCCTCTGGTTTAAAACACCAGGGGTTTCTTTTAACATAATGAACGAGTGTAACAATTGACCTCTATATCAATCATGGCAATAATTGAAATTTTCTAAACCTCTGGTTCAAAACACTAGGGGTTTTTCCAAGATAATGAACGAGTGTTACTATTGACCTGGCTATTTTGAAGTAAATTTTTATACATTTTGTACAAAATTACAAATTTTGATAGATTTCTCTAAAGTTTAATTTTCAAATATATTTCCTTATTTTTCGCACAATAATTATTATCACCATTATTATTATTATTCGAAAAAATTTTCGTCTGCGGCGCTAATCTAAAGGACTTCGCAAATTAGGCCAGGTAGGTATGTGACGTTCTCTAACTAAAGCTATTTGCCCCCCCCTGACAAAAATCCTGCGGGCGCCCATGTAACAATGTGACTGTTGAGTTACGCTTTTGAGGGCGCAGTCGCAAATCAACCACTACTCGTCGAAAGTTGATAGAGACTATTAGCCAGGAGCTTATGTAATTAAAAAGCATTCCGTGGGATTTTGAATGAAAGAGCATAGCGACCATGTGGAATACATTCTTTGAATGGACAGCAATTACACCTCACCGGGTGTTTTGCTTGAATTTCTTGCAAAGAACTCATACAGGGTAAAACAGGAAAAAAAAAGAAAAGAATTATGTACCGTGAACTATGGAAAATGGAGCGGTACAAACCACCAGGTGGATGCCCGACTTGATGCTTCTAAAAGTTTTGCTTGAAAAATTGACATTCGTGGTAAATATAGAGTCAAAAACAAGAAAACTTGAAAATTGATTATTCTATTATTTTGAAAAATCACTGTCGAAAAACCAAAACCGTGTTGGATTTGAAAATGAACCCACACGACGCCCAATGCAATCTCCTTCCGATATCAGTTGGAATTTTTCGAAAAAAGTCAGTTCCCCACCAGGAAAGGACGGTCGAGTTGAGTCCTGCATCAAACACAGGTCGTCCTGGTCAAAATGCAAGCGAGCGGCTGTCTCCGGTGGTAACGGCCAGGAGAAAATTCAAAAACTCGTAACGTCCAACTGGGAATTGGTGGAACGCTGCAACTACGGGCCTAATTTAATTCTTTTGCTTTGTTGCTTCCTATATACCAAATTTGGTTCCAATCCATCGGATAGATATTGAATAATTAAATGGCAAGGATTTTTAGAGAAGATTACGGAGCTATGTGTGTCTGTGTCTGTAATCTTCCACGACAACAGCCGCAACGTTGATCTAATCGACTTGAAATTCGGTATGCGGACATGATTTTGCTGTCAAACAAGGTAATCGCGTTTTGATTGTCGTCATCTGTCAAACGGAAATGTCGCCGTCAAAAATTACAAAAGGCATACGTCACGAAACTTGACTCACAATATGTCATTTGGAAACCCTTGAAAAAATGTGAATTAAAATTGTTTGAAGTATTTCAGCGCATTAGTCAGGGGTCATCCGGTATTCCGTGGGCTCCTTCGTGAAGGGGGCGAAGACCTTCAATTTCTTATAGTCCTGTATGTGAAGATACCGAAATGTTTTGGCGCCACTTTCAAAATGGCGTCATTTCAAAATGGCGGCCGTTTGTTTCCGGTGACATTTATTTGGACCTAACTTGCTTCATCCTCACCCGATTTGAATTTTTGTTTTAGAAATACGTGAATCCATATTCCCTGTCCGCTGCTTTCATCGGTTATCATTTATATCAATCTGTTTGACCGCAATCAGAGAAAAACTGAAAATTATGATGACTTTCAGTCCTATAAGTTTCTCGACTGTTTCTCAACCTAATTCAAGTTGTATTGATCCCAACAGCATCTACAATGAATGAAGTTAACTAAAAACTCAGCTTGCTGGAACAATAACGGCCACAAGTGATACAGTAGGTAAAATAAGAGCGATAATCACGAAAAATTGTGAAATTGAGAAGGAAAGTGCCGTGTGTTTTTTCAGGAAGTAGGTATACGTGTTATTCTACTTCTCTGGTCTCTGAAGACACCGAAATGCTCTGGTGCCAATTTCAAAATGGCGACCATTTGATTCTGGTAACATGGATTCACACTCCACTTACGCCTATTTTCGCTCGACTCAAACCGATTTTAATGGTTTTTCTTTTGATCAGGTATAGATTGATGTTCTCTATATGCTATCGTCCAAAATTTGCATTTGTGCCAAATACCTAGTTAAAGTCTCCAAAAGTCCAAATAGTCTCCAAAAAAGAAAAAAAAAACTAGAAAATCAGTGATTTTTACGATTAGAGTACGATACGATAAAAAGTGCAACTTCCATAAATGTTACTGATTGAGATGTTCCCTTAACATTTAGGAACTGCCAACTCAAATTGTGCAACATTTGCTCAGCCGAACGCTGCCGCTCCCACACGCCGCCCCCAAAGTAAGAGATAAATGAAAAACATGAACCCGAAGACATAACAATCTAATTCTTTCGCTATATGGATAGCTAACTAAAAATAGGAAAGAATAGGCTACTTTTGATATGGCGCCGCTTCCAACTTCCACCCCCAAAAGAAAAAAGTGCAACTTTTAATAATTTCCACTGATTTACATTTTAACGTTACCTCAAACATTCAGAAACTCCAAACTCAAACTGTGGAAGAATTTCTTTGCCAAACTCTGCCGCTCCCACACGCCACCCCCAAAGTAAGAGATGAATATAAAACATAACCCTGAAGACATAGCGATCTAATTATTCCGCTATATAGATAGCTGACTAAAAATGAGAAGAGATAGGCCACTTTTGATTAGTCGCCGCCTCCAGCTCCCGCCCCCCAAACAAAAAAAAATTAACTTTCACAATTTTCACTGATTGTCATATTTCCTTAAACATTTAGAAACTCCTAACTCAAACTATGCAACAGTTACTTTGCCGGATGCTGCCACCCCCACACGCTGCCCTCAAAGTAAGAGATAAATGGCAAACATAAACCCGAAGACACAGCGATCTAATTCTTTCGCTATATGGATAGCCGACTAAAAATGGGAAAGAATAGATTACTGTTGATTAGTCGCCGCTCCCAGCTCCCGCCCTCAAACAAAAAAATATTGATGAGTGAAAGAATTTTCATTCAAATCTATTTCATTGGCAAGTACTCCATTCTGATAACAAAATATCACAATGAGTTTCGAAAGAAAAAAGTGGGCAAGGAATGGTGTTTCTCTTTCAACCAAATTTCTTTACGTTCATAATATGCCTCTTTGAGAAAATGCGCTACTGAGACTCACGCACGTGAAGGCATACTCACTTGTTTGTTGTGTATTTATAGCTCTTGAAACCCTTCTCAAAAGGCTCACCACAAAGTATAGTGAAGACTGATGATATCGTTGCTTTGCTAATCGGATCTCACCTATTTCGGCTCGACACATAAGGACGATTGGTATACAGGGTGGTGAAAATTTCGATGCTCACCATTGGTATCTTGGAAACGGTAAGAGATACGAGGTCGGTTAAATTAGAAAAAAGTTGCGCATTTTTGTGGCGATTGAGAATCTGGAACGAAACTTTGAATGTTTTGATTGGTTCACGATTTATCACGAAAAAACTAAAAATTTTGATTTCAGAAATTGTTTTTTATTTCTCCAACCATTGGAGCTATTTCAATCAAACTTGGTAGTTTTATGTTTTTGATCACACCGAGTCGATCTTCGTTGACAGAAATTTTCCAGGCCTTCTAGATGTCAAATTATGACAGTCAACTTTTGTTTTTCTTATGGCCGCCATATTGGATTTTTGCACAAATAGATAGAGAAAAAAATTAGCTTTCCGAATTAGTAACCAACATCTTCTTTTTATGACATTTTAAGCGTCAAATTTTAAAATTTTCGTAAATTATTGACAAAATCGGGAATGTTTTGAAAAACAGTCGGGAATGCAGTTGAAATATTATCAATAGCAACAACAAAAAAGTGACAGATGGTGTTCAATTGACGTATCTAACTTCTTAATGGTGTTTTGTGCTTGTTTGTACCGGTAGTTCATAAATTGCATGAGTCAAGGGTGTCTGTGAGTTCAAAAACGTCTGTCGGAACTAGCATATCGTTCTTGTTAAAGTTTGACAAATTTATTAGAAACGGAGTAAGGATTACCCTAGTTTCGACAGACGTTTTTGAATTCACAGACACCCTTGACCCATTTAATTTATGAGCTCTCGGTACAAACAAGCACAAAACACGATTGAGAAGTTACGGCTCGATACCAAGTTGGGGCTGAGACCGCCGTAAGTGCCGTTTCCATAGCAACGGCGGATACCAACCAATCAGACCGCGCTGTATTTGGCGAGTTACGCCGTCCCAAACTTCGCGCCTGCAACTTGGTATCGAGCCCTTAGATACGTCAATTGAACACAATCTGTCTTTTTTCTGTTGTTGCTATTGATAATATTTCAATTATTTTTCAAAGCATTCCCGATTTTGTCAATATTTACGAAAATTTCAAAATTTGACGCTAAAAATGTCATAAAAAGAACATGTTGGTTACTAATTCGGAAAGCTAATTTTTTTCTCCATTCATTAGTGCAAAAATCCAATATGGCGGCCATAAGAAAAACAAAAGTTGACTATCATAATTTGACATCTAGAAGTCCTGGAAAATTTCTGCCAACGTTGATCGACTCGGAGTGATCAAAAACATAAAACTATCAAGTTTGATTGGAATAGCTTGAATGGTTGGAAAGATGAAAAATAACTTCTGAAATCAAAATTTTTAGTTTTTTCGTGATAAATCGTGAACCAATCAAAATATTTGAAGTTTCTTTTTAGATTCTTAATCGCCACAAAAATGCGCAACTTTTTTCTAATTTAACCGACCTCGTATCTCTTACCGTTTCCAAGATACCAATGGTGAGCATCGAAATTTTCACCACCCTGTAGAGGTATATCCGAGAAATATTGGTTTACTTCACTGGAGATTTCGAATTTTTAAGTGTCGATTATTTTATTATTGCCGAAACACTGAACGGTGTTATTTTTTCATCTAAAATCGCCAGTGAAGTAGAAGAAATAGGCGCGCAATAAAAGTACAAGTATACCTACTGAAAGCTGCCGTACAATGGGTTATTTCGGACGAGCTTTTGAGAGCCTTGAGATTTTTAGCATGTCCTTTTATTACCTAGTCATCATGGTACATGCGGGCCGATAGTAATAAATTAATAAATGTATCGGATTATTTGGTTATTTTATTCAATGATTTATTGCCAATGAATGCTGGTGCGGTGGTACATAGTGCATGAACCATAAAATAGTAAATAAATTCTGTTTCATTGTTGGAAAGTAGTCCATTGATGTGACCGGATCGGCTTTGACATGGATATGCACGCAGTCGGAGTACGCAAACATCACATTCACATTACCCTTTTATGGCTCTCGTTTCGTTTGTTTACTAGTGGTGGTAGTAAGCGAATCAACAAGTACCTAACAGACTGTCGTGCGTGTGTTTTGTGTAATTTTCTGTATATCTATGCTTTTTATTGCCGCCCCGACCGACGTTGGCGTTGTCCTGATGGTCTTCTCCCTCTTCCGCGGATCCTCGCGAGCCGATGTAGCGTTCCGCGGAAAGCTCAACAAACGACCTCCGTGTTGCGTTGACCTTTTGCGCAAAAATCGGAAGCTCGCATATCTTCTGTAACCCAACTTCCAATTTTCTTGATCCTCTACCTTCGAGTACCTATACTCACCTACCTCTACCCCTAGGTTTTGAACTGGCTATTGATTGAGATGAGATAAGCTCTCCAACTTTAGAAAATTGAAAGATTTTCAGGACTATACTTATTGCATATCATCTGTGTACCAGTGTACCTATATATTTACTTGAGAGAATTATTAGATACCCTTGATGTAAATAATCCATAATGATTAACAAACAGCCATTTTCATTAAGAAAATTGGGTCAGCACTCAGTAGTACCGTATGATCAAAAACGAACCTCCGCTAGGCAGGCTGTGGCCTGGTCAAAATCAGCCTCGTTTGCCTGCCGATTACCAGATCACAGCCTGCTTGGAGGAGGAAAGTTTTTGATAATATGGTAGTGGTAGTAGTAATACTTCTCTTTTTAATGACAGGAAAGAAGTTTACGGCTCTATTCAGGAACGGATTTTTTTAATTTTGGTCACAGGTACAAAAAATATCAGGCTATTTCTCAATTTTTGCTGGAAAATTACTGAACCACTGTCCTTGTAACAGGTACAAAATGAAGAATTAAAATACTTTACTTGGTTAGATACCCACTATGAGTATCACGCATAATGCATTGAAATAGTTTCTGTTTCTGAGCTAGGCCTCCGATTTGAAGAAATATTCAGGTTTTTTTGCAAAAATTGTCACTTAGGAGAACTTATTTTATTAACACGTTGACTACCATGGTGTTTTTGCCTATATTTCCCACCACGCCAAGGTGTTTTGAGCCAAATTTTCCCCTGGGGCCATTTGGTGCCAATGATAGAGCTCTATGAATGAAGTTGAGAGAAAAGTTTATTTTTCAAAATTTTTCAAAAATGGCGTAATGAAACATGAAAAAGTGACTCGGCGGTCTACTTCTTGGTCTCGATAGTGCATGCGAAATACTGGAACGCCGCACGCCAGAGTGACACCTGTTCAATTCAGTTCCTCGAAATACTGTGTTTCAACCGTAAAAATGTCTAAAAAAAATATTCGCGCTCTCTCACATATGAGAAATAGGCTCGTTTCTTGGAAGACATGTCAGACTGAAACTGGGCCGTGCCAAATATTCCCTGTGGCCGACTCGGTCTAAATGCATGAGTATGTCCGTATGAAAACACGTCCGTGGCGCTGTGGGATCGACTTTGTGACACGGTCTTATAGACCGAGACGGCGCCAGCGACTCACCACAACCTCGGTCTCATAGACCGTGATGGCGTGGTGGGAGATACGATGGCGTGGTAGGAGATACGATCCTCGGTCTTATAGACCGAGATGGCAGTCAACGTGTTAATATACTTGTTTCATATTTTTCCAAAAGCTTTAGAAAATCTGCTCATAAAACTGAGTCATGAAACACTGTGAAGTATGAACAGCAACCAGTAATTAATTTCAATTATCACCACTTGATTTTAGCGACCGCCGCTTGGAACAGCCACCGGCTAGAACGTTTACTGGAGGTATATTTTTCACGGGCTTTATACCTTGTGCATGGTGTATTACACAGATATTCGACTTCCGCCTCGTCCCTAAGCAAGCGAATTCGTCCGCTAAAGATTCATTTCGCATATAACAACATAAAATACTATCAGAGGATGATGCATGCCTTTATAGAAACTTTCAGAAATATTTAGTGGCTACACCACTGACATATCAGTTCTTGCCCTCACAAATGAAATGTTTAGTTGAATAGTGTCACGAATTTGCTTTGGATAGTTTAGTCAGCAAGAGCCGAACGATTGAACACATAATCAATTCCACGGCTTTCTGCATTAGAGCAAGCTATGGAAAAATTGTGTTGTGCTGGTACGAATGGTACGATATATCCCGGCGGTAGCTCGGTGGACTCCGTCTCTGACTTCAAACCCAGAGGTCCGGAGTTCAAATCCGGCTGGGGCAGGTGACTTTTCTCTATGCGCTCTCAAGTACTTTGGCGTGTATTAACCGAGCGGTCACGTCAAGGGAAAAAGGGTGAAACGAAGGAAGTCACCGCAAGGGCGCTAATGAGCTAGTACTCGATGCGCCCGTAAACACCCAATCACAAAAAAAAAATGGTACGATCACCATCCAGCCAGTTGTCCACACGTGCAGTTTTTATTGTGACACCTTGTTACTGTGTCAAGGTATCATGTACGTGAAAGTGAACATTTTAAGCATACGCCAGGAATCGTGAGTTTCTTTGGAGTGCTTTGTAGTGTGGACGATAAGGGACATTGTCTTCACTGGTTGGTGGGTCTCCGCCAAGGTTGTTAGGTTTCTGGTGGCTACTAATGAATGATATCGAAGATCGGCAGGATACTACTCGGATGAGGCCCACCGCCGAAAAGACTACATCTTCTGATATGCACATAACTGGAGTAGTGAGTACTAAGTACCTACTCTAGCTCTAGCTCTAACTATTATACCTACTGCAACAACAAAGCAAGGTATGAAGACACATGCTGGCAGACAACACAGAGTACCTACCTACTCACACCCAAGTTGTCTTATCTCCGTACAGTTTAACCCCATAAATTATTGTCCTACTATCCATATTGTCCATCTAAAGAGATAAGTTTCCTCTTGGGTAGTGGGTTTTTCCTTTTTACATTCCATTTCTTCACGGCATCACAGACTTTCATCATAATTTTCTCCTTGGCCGGCAAACACCTAATAGCCTTGACGAAGACCCACCAACCAGTGGAGACAATGTCCCTTATCGTCCACACCGCAAATCACTCAAAGAAAACTAACGATTCCTCGCATATTCTCGAAAATTTTTCCTTTCGCGTACATGTCTCTCCGAAACGCTCCTCCGCCAATAGGGTAGTGACCGATTTTTTTTCATTATTTTTTTTTAAAGTTCACTTCTTGATAAGTGACGCTATATAGTTAACAGATTTTTTTCGCAAGTTTTCTTGGTAAAAAAAAATTATGAAAGTTTTCGATCATTTCAAATTTGGCGCGATCTCGGGCGCGATGACGTCACAATCTTTCATAGGCGGAGAAGCAGGCTTGACAACACTACAGAACTTACTACAAAAAGCACTAGCGTCAACGTCAACACTGACACACAGGCAACGGAGGTGGGGTCATCCCCACTACTGTCAAAAGATTGAAACGTCACAGCCCGCCTTACAGCTCGGTAGATTTGAAATCGTTCGCAAAAGTAGCCACTTTCAAGGCAGATTTTGAGACACTTGGAACTTTTTTTTTCGAATTTTCACGAAACGTAGTCGGGTTATTAAGGCTCTACATTCGATTAGTATGATTTTTGTTTATATTTTTCGATGGTGGTCACTACCCTATTATGGAGGTATGCGTGTCTTGTTCGCGCGTCGTGATTTCCAGCAAGTTTCGCAACACTCTGTTCCCCTTTCAATCCTGTTCATTCCGAACAGACACTTCCCCATTCTCACACAGCCATACGAGTCGACCCAGGTGAAAAACTTTTATGCTGGCTCTCCGGACTCTTTGGATTTAGTACACAACGTCGTTGGTCCTTTTGCCCACGGTGTACGGTCTCTCTCAAGACGGATGAAACTTGAGAAATCTTCCCTTCTTGCGTTGAGGGTTGTTTACTCACACAATGTCACTTGCTTGAAGTTCCTCCCGAGTTGGCCTTCAAGTCGTCGTCTTCATCTCGGTCGTAATACAGTCAGTTTCGTCGTCTTACTTCCTCAAGTGCATTGTGTATTTATTTCCTTAAGTCAAGAGATTCTTCTGTTGTTTGATCCCAGTCACGCTGATGTTTGTCAACACTCTTTTACGACTATTTCACGATGCTGTTCCATCGTCCAATTCAACTGCTCCTCTATTCCATCAGAACATCAGAGGAGAAGTGTCGTTCTGGTCTTCTGCCTGAATACATGACTTTCATTCACACAATCATCTGTGACGGTATGCCATCTGTGTGTACATTGTGTGTTCTTCTGCATTTGATTTGAGTACATGTCTCGCTTTGAAGTAGCTTGTGAGTTGGTCTCGTGCCATCATAGAGAAATGGGGTTCAAAATTCATAGCTGAGCTTCCTCCATTGTTCATCACCAGAGATATGGCAGGTCATTTTTTTTTTGTTCTGCCTAGCTCTCGGTTACCTATGACCCATCAGATTGGATTGTTTTATTTTCTACCTCTTCGACAAGTTCCATATTGTAAGTGAAAAGCTCCATACATAATTAATAATTCATTGAGTTCTCTTT
This sequence comes from Anaspis maculata, assembly GCA_949128115.1. Taxonomy (NCBI): domain Eukaryota; kingdom Metazoa; phylum Arthropoda; class Insecta; order Coleoptera; family Scraptiidae; genus Anaspis; species Anaspis maculata. Next base: position 25,940,735 of record OX421964.1, on the reverse strand, counting down.
CTTCCCGTTTAATGGATCCATCATCCAGCTGAAATGCTCAACATTGCTTAGGGAGTGGGCAATTTTTCTCTGGGCAGGTTGCGTTGAAGCAGGACAGCAGGACAGCAGGACGTCCACGAAGTAGTCGAAAGCAGCATCCACTCCACAGCTCCCAAAAGTTGATTTCTACCCCTTATCTCATTGGATAATTGAGATGATTGAAAAAAATAATACGCAATTAAAGCTAATACGAGATTAAATGGATTTCGATCTGGCCAATCCTAGTGGGTTGACCATGGGAAATGCATAAAATCTTTAGCTAATCAATCATTGGATCATTCTCTTTCGTGAAACCAGAATTTCTGTCATTCACCAACGAGTACTGACCAAAAGAAATTTGACTAATCTCGTATTATATTAATTGAGCGTTGGTGCAACCCAGGGTCAGTGTTTGTCATTCAGTTTTCTGATATTTTTCTATTATTCTTTGTCTGGGTAGACGCGGTGTTTTGCCTTGTGACTCGACAGGTTTGCATTGATGATCAGGCATGTTTTATAGTTTCTTGCAATGTTGGTACATTATGTAGTCTATGGCCCGTATTCATATCCCACTTTTAAGCTAAAAGCGCTTTTAGTGCGATGCGAATTTAGGGGCATTTCTCATATTTTAGTGTTCAAAAATACAAATTAACTCGCAAATTAATTGCAATTGAGTACATACAATCGCTCCCAATCGCAAAAATGTATTTTTGAACACTGAAATATGAGAAATGCCCCCAAATGCGCATCGCACTAAAAGCGCTTTTAGCTTATAAAGTGGGATATGAATACGGGCCTATGAATATAAGTCGTAGCAGTAACACCGTTTGGTGACGTCACTGGCATCGCAGTATCTTTTAACTTGCAAGGAATGCAAGATATCAGACCAGGAAGGCGAGGGCAGGCGATCGTTTCATGGTGTCAGTGTTGAATTCTCCGCATAGCACGACATTTGAGCACATCTTCATGGCCTTCGCCACATTATGAGTCTCAAAAGAACTCATGAACTCATGAGACAAAGTATGGACTGAAGCCTGTATCTAAGTATGCGAAGGGAGCCTCCTCCGTCCAACTCAGGATTCACGTCTCCGTGAGGCACAGGACTTGACGCGAGACCTCATGAGTGAAGATTTCCAGTTTGTCGTGGAGCACGCCAAGTAAAATTTTTGTGATGTCCCAATGTCGGAGCTCCAACACCCTGGTCACGGTCAGCTTTCGCAGAATCTTCTTGGTCATTATTCAAGTTTTCTAGCATACCGTCTGCAACAGCTTTAACGCTGGCTTGAATGCCATTTTGTAGAATATTTCGGCCATTTGAAGAGATTCTCTTTATTTATAAATTATAAGTAGCTAATAGCGTCTAATAGCTAATCATTTCTTCTCAATGAAATTATGCCAGCAAGCTCTAGATGCACCGGCTCCTTCGCCAATTGTGCAGGTTTGTGTCTCATTCGAGCGTCGCGGTCTCTTGCGAGTTTTGCAACAGTTCTATTCACAATATCAGTCCTTACTGTTTGTCCACAATTGTTGCGATTTACTCGACAATTTCAACAATTTTTGAGTTTTTAGATATGATCGCCATCCCGAAAATACAGGGTTTCACTTTTTTCAAAGCCAAAACAGGTCAATTTTTCATTCGAGGGAAGGGGAACACATAACTAGCATAGGTTCATTCCTGTTGCCTCTTCTGGACGGGTTGACTACCCTTCCAAAAATTTCAAATAGGAATATTAGGGGTCGAGTGGCATATCATTTCAAAGGTGTTTATAAATTCTGTTCACATCGGTTTCAAATAAATAACAATTGACCTATTCTGAAGTTACCGATTTCTCAAAATTTCAAACCTTTTTTCTTTTACGTCAACGCGATATCTGATGAGAAACTGATTTATCCATTTGGTAAACATCTTATTGCGGGGGAAATAGGTAGTCGTAGATCTTTGAATTATTATTATTTTTCACCCCGGTTGGAACAGAAATCTTCAGTTACAACAGAAGCTGGAATGGGTAATACTACGCTTTGAAGGTTTTTATATTCTTCTCATAAACGTAGAATAAAGCTTAGATTTTTAGAGGACAAGCATTTTTCTTATGGCGGAGCAGAGCTGTGCTGAACGGCACAGGGCGATTTTCTTCCTTGGTTCAATCACGGTGTGGGAGCGTGACTTAAACTAATGAGCATTACCGGTGCGGATGCAAGTTGAAACTCGCTCAGTCAGTTCAGCTCCGCCGCGAAAAATGGTTCGTCATGAATTCTTGAAGTAAGCTCCAGGTGTCGAAAATAACATCCACTCTCTTCCACTCCTTTGTTCCTAAATGAGGGGTCAAAAACAATAATGAAAATTCAGCGTTTGACTTTCCTGTCGATTTAAGATGTGCACAGGGTATTTTTTTAGTAATGTCACTATTCTAGAAGCTTCTGGTTGACAAAATACGCAACTTTTCGACAAGGACATGGCAGCATCTTGTAGTTTACAGTTACAGTTTCAAGTTTTGTTTGACACTACAACCTGGCAGTCATTAACTTGGGCCTGAGGCCTGAAACTTGGAAATTTTTTGTTACTACATTTTGAAATTCAAAATTCTTCTTTATTTCTGTACCAATTCACTTCAAACTTGTAACAAACTGAAACCTAAAATTTGAATTTTGATACGGTGGAAGTTGTCTTCGTGCAACTTCAGGGCGATGGCTGCCATTTTCCAAAAAATGTCCGTATCCGTATCCGGAAATAAGATGGCCGATATCACATATCCGGAAGAAACATACGCGGAATAAATATAGACCGGAAAGAAAAGCCGAGCAAAAACATACCCGGCAATAGCATACCTGGAAATAACATAGCCGACATTACATACCTGGAAAAAACATACCCGGCAATAACATACCACAGTGGTGGAACCACGAACACTCGACAGTTGTCGATCTCGACAATGTCCTCTTTCCTGAAGGGTGAAGGGTGCAGAGGTGAAAGGGAATAAAAGGATGAAGGGTGTAGGGGGGAAAGGGGTAATTGTCGAGCTCGACAACTGTTGAGTGCTCGTGGCTCCACCCCAGGAAATGATAGTATGGGGGCATAGAGTCGCAAAAAGTCTTGCCGTGTGCAGCTTCGTGAGGCTATATAAGGATATGTGCCAATCGATTTCTGGACCATCAAAGAATGTGAAAAATTATGGTGGAACATCAGAATCTGTTGCAGGCACATATGGTGGAGGCGCCAAAATGAGTCCCGCTCGTTAACAATAAAATGGATGTAGCTTTTCCATTTCACAACGGATCTTGACATTTGTTACGTTAATCTATAGAGGAAAAAATCCTCTTAGTATTCCATACCATTTTTTGGAAAAAATATCTTCCGAAGCTGTCATAGTAATCGAGTTCTTTTATGCAAAAATACGGGATTTTTTCAAAGCTTTTGGATCTTTTTCATATTTGGCATTTTGATAGATTCTGGTTTGGCCCTCTCGAATTTTCACCTTTCAACTTTCAATTTCCATTCATCGTGCGGCCATATTGGAAAAATGGCGGCCAAAAAACACATTTCTGAAAATATCTCAAAGTAAGTCAATGTGAGATAAAAAATATTATGAGGATATGAAAGCTTATTCAATAATACTCTCTCAACCTTGGTATACTATTATTATATCCTATACTGTTATTATAGGTATACTATTATATTATATATAACGAGAGCAGCAATTCACCCAAGGGAATAAAAATGAACGTCAGTCCCGTGGTGTATACAAGACTTTTCGCAAAACCGTAGTACCTACCATTTCCCTGGTACATTCTCACACCATTCATTCTGAAAGTTTGGCGTTTGAAGGCAGCGTGCGCTCTAACATAATGGTTTATAGCCCCTTTATTTTTGAAACGCGACCCCATATTATGCTAAACTTTATTTCCACCAGAAATCAAGGAACATTTCTGTGTGAGATTTTTCCAAATCTTTACCGTGAAATCGAAAGTTATCGTGAACTAAACACAAATAATGAAAGATTTCATAGTCATTTTGCAAAATTTTCAAGCTTTTCCAGCCGATTGATAACGATGTGACTGAGTTGTGATACCTTGTGTGATTAACCAAGAACTCCAAGAAGAGATCCATTCAACACTGTAAAAATGTAAAGCCTCGTCTACAGACTCCCGAAACTACAGAAACTACAGAAACTATACAGACTACAGAAAATTGAACTAAGGTGGAGGCTTAAAAATTGCACCACCTACTAAGAACCAGGAACCAGGAAGCTTTTTTTTAGATTCACCTTGCCTGCCGCCCATCGTGGATACCTTCTTTGAGCCTGGTATTTTATTTCCGGGTATGTTATTTTCGGATATGTTTCTTCCAGCTATGTTTATCCCGGGTATATTTTGGCCCAGCTATGTGTTCTTCAGTCTATGCTTTTTCTAGGTATGTTTTCTTCTGGTATTTTTTTTCCTGTTATGTTTTTGTCCAACTATGTTTTTCCGGTTTCCGGGTATGTTTTCTCGGTCTATGTTATGTCCGCTATGTTACTTCCAGGATCCTTCAAATGAACATTTTTTATGATCCCGAGCTATCAGGATTCTCCAAGTCTTGTGCTTTCGATGATGCGTGCACATCAAACCTGCCTAAATAAATGTCCGATTTTTGAATTTTGGCGTCCACTTCAATTTTTCAATCGTCTTCAAGTAAAAAGTGAGCCCTATAGACGTCAAATTTGACAAAAAAAGACGAGCTAAGAATGAAATGTCTTCTATGTTTTGTATTTGTAGTAAGAAATTTTTCTTTTGGTGAAAACTACAATAACTACTGATCATTATTGTCAAGTCCTATCAAGCTCTCCTCTTCACTGCTGGAATTTGTTGAAATCTATTGTATTCCGACGTCATCGACCAAGCAAGCGGCGAACCTGCAGAGAACCGTTACAAGATCGCGTCCGTAGGTTATTGCAGAAGCGTATAATAACGTCCAATCCTCAAGAATATACCGATATAGGTACCTACCTGCGAGCACTGTATGGTGCAAGCGTTTTGCAACTGTTTGTATAACCTGCTGCCTACAGTCCGGCCGTCCGTCCTTTGTCCGGAGCCTCTCTTTCAATTCCTGCACTCCTGCTACCAGATACATACAATGTTATTAATAATCGTAAACAAACAAAATTATTAATTGACACACACGGCCGAATGAGTTATTATTTTAAACTCTTCGCACCATCCAGGCATATTTCGATTTATTTATTTTTTTTGACGTTTCGCTTTTCTCATTTTCAGACTTGCCGGACCCAGAACACCGCGCACTGACGTCATTTTCGCCTCGACAAGCCGGGGCCCATCAAGATTTGAGGATGATGTTTCCTGCGATTCTCTGCTTCGGAACTTAATTCAATAAGAGGAGAAGCAAAGGGGCACTTCCAGACCTGTCGCTAACTGAACAATCGTCGGGGTGAGTGTTTTTAAGTTAATTTGGTTGGACATTTCGCCAGTTTTCAACGAGACTCGAAATTGCAAACGTAGATTTTGATCTCGATGAATTTGCAAAGCGTTTTATTATTGTCAAAGTTGCCGAAGTATTTGTAGAGAAAACGACCAAGCTCGCGAAGATAAAATGTAGTTTATAATATTCTTTTTCTGGGTGGGTATTCAGAGTACAGAAAAGTAAGAATAGTTAATGAAACAAGTTTTCTAGTTCAACGCAATTGGCGATAACACACACTGTTTTAAAACGACCTTTCGTATGAAAAGTTTTGAAACAACATCCTGCGATCGCGCTACCCGGCAACTATTGAGCGATTATTTGAAAAACAACTGCTTTCGGTGTAGATCTACCCCAGTGTGCACAAGAACTTCAGTCTCGGTGAGCTATTTTTGAAACATTTGCAATTACTCATGTTGAATTGCTTTTTGAAAATCAACAAGTTTGGGATTCCTGGCGTTCTTTAGGTGGATATATATATGTAGGTATATTCTTCCTGATGCATAGTTCCAGAGTTCGTTCAACTTTGTAGATGGACGACCAAAAACTTAAAGTATTATATAAAGTTATTATCTGATGGTGATTAGGGTAGGTATAGACAATACAAATAGAGAAGACCATATGTTATCACCACCGTCGTCACAGATATTGGGGCATCAAGAATCAGTCAACCTTTTTTTGAATGATGGACTCGCCTGGTTCCTACGCAACCGTAAAAATCCGTGACGACACATGGTCTTTTCTACTTGTATTGTCTATACAACCGAGGGTACAACTTGATCAACATTGAACCAAACAACTAAAAAGTCATAGGTGCAGTTGATTTTTTCAATTACTTCCATTGTTTCCATAGCGTCACATCTCAAGATTTTAAAGAGAACAAACGAAAATTCAAGAAGACTATTACCTAGGTATGCAAGTACGCCTATGTACGCAGGTACCTACGTACAACATAATATACGTAACAAAATATTCAAAAAGTAAAAAAATCATGCTCCAAGAGCATTGAAATTGCATTTAGATACATTGATGAGGATTTGCAAATCAGTGAAAGAATCTTTGCCCGAGTCAGAAGTTATACAAGCTCTCTTTTATGGGCTTTTCTTGTGTTCTTCAAGTTTAATTGACAACCAGTTCATAATTCACGCGGCTATCAGCTCCATAACTTGCACTACAGTTATCACTTATCAGTGTTACAATTACAAACAAAGTGATATAACGAGCCACAAGAACTAATGTGTGGAATAAAAATTATAATGATAAGCGAGATGATAAGCAATAATATACAGTTGTTCCAGAAGTCCCAGTCCAGACAAATATCTATGAAAACCGCTTCTAGTCTAACTAAACCCAAAAATCTCAACATTGAACCCAGAAGTAGTGAGAATCCACCTCCAGTCTGCCGTATTCGTCACATCCGGGTCGAACACCATAGGGGAGGGGCACCAGGGGAGCCAATCCATGATTCGTAGATGGAACCCATATCTAGTTTACATCTTGTTTGAAAGCTTTGTAAGCCTTTTTGATGGAACATCTCTATGTTAGCTAGCACAAGTCGTAACAAAATGGCTGAAAATCAAAAGTTGTTGAACATAAGACATTATTATATTATTTGAATCACATGATGGATGAAAATATAGAAATAAATATTATTGGAAAGTTGTTCGCGAAAGATGCTGGAATTGGGCTCCCAGTTAGGGATGGGCGATATCGTGATTCGGGTATCAAAGTTTGATGAGAAAAAAATATCGATAATCATTGATATATCAAATATCGATAATTATCAAAAATCAATAATTATCAAAGTATCAAGAATTGATAATCATCGAAATATCATTATGAAAATAAGGATATCAAGTAATAATATAAAAAATATACCATCGATGGTCAATCTAGACTTGCATGATGGATAAAACTTACTTCTTTTGGGGTCTTTGGTTTTCTATCTTGTTATTTATTAATATTTCAATGATGTGTGTGATATTGTGATAGCCGTTGCCTATCTTTCGATGATATGTTGATATTTATCGATATTTGATATTTTGATAATTATATAGACATTTGATATTTTGATAATTATCGACATTTGATATTTTGATAATTATCGATATTAGATATTTTGATATTTATCAATTTTTGATATATCGATATGTTGTAAAATCGATATCATTAGTTGATATATCGATATATCGATAAATTTATTGATATATCAATAGTTTTGCCCATCCCTACTCCCAGTAGCTATAGTAACGGTAACTAAGCAAAAGTTGGTGAGTAGGTAACTAAAAACAAATATACCATGGATGCTTGAATCCTACATAACATTGATGTAGATTGTAGAATGTCTCCATGCCTTGTAGTGAATGTTGGCAAATTTTCAAGATTAATGAACAGCTTGTGGAAAGACTTGGAGATACTTCTACACCTAATCCCTCATAAGAGCTATTCGTAATAACGTAATATCAATTTGATTGTTCATCCAAATGGTTCATCCCATCTATTTTTTCCTTTTTCACGAAGTTATTCGTGCGATTGCACGAGCGTTTCATCTGCCGCCCTTATATTGGCACTTCCCAACAAGCACGGAGTTGCACAGAAATGTTTTTCAAGAGCTCTCAAATAAGGTACTTAGGTATAACTCGATATGAGTTTTCATTTGGGAATTTTGGGTTGGTTCCCCTGGTGTCCCTGCTGTGCAACCCAGCGGATGTAAAGAATAAGTCGAAAGGTGGATGAATGCTTACTCGAAATTTCACTGATATTTTCTCAGTAGATCAGGTTCAAACAGAATAGTCCGGTGGACTAGCGCCAAATATTGCCCAAACTATGCATTTTATGACTACGGAACAATTTTTGGCAGGCATGTTCAGGAACCCTTTCTCTATCATTTGAGAAGTGCTGCCAAGCAATTTTTCAATGTGGGGGGCCAGAGGGGCCCCTTTTTTGACAACTTGAATCGTTTTTTGTCGATAAAATCCGTGATAAAAAGGCTATAAAAAAAGCTTCAACGGATTATTGAAGAGCAACTCAAAATGTCACTTATGTGTGATGAGACTTATTACAGGGTGAACAGGTTCCGAGAAAGATGACTTTCCGTCAACATGCAATATGATGAAAAAAAAATTTCGCCAAAGACCTTTAGTTTCGTCATCGAAAGATGCTGATTGGCATATTTGTTGATCATACGCAGCTGAACTGGGTGAGAACCGTACCCAACTGCGTCATTGGTGCCGGAGCTATTTACAGGGTGGAAGAGAAAAATATTTTTGCTATTATTTATTTCAAAAACCAAGATAGATAAAGTGATCGAATATTAGGAATTGATGCTTCATTTAATGCGTGTGAAGACACAACAAACCGTTTTGAAATATCTTGAAGCATTTTTGAAATATTTTGAAAAAACTGAAGAATATCATAAAAATTTCACTTTCTACTTTGATTTCGTATTTTCCATTATATAGAAGTGTATACTTTAATTCAACAACAAATTAGGGTGAAAACTGAACAGCCACATCACTCACCGGCATCAATCATGTATGCGTCAATGCGTCATATACAGTAGCCCAGGCATATTAGGTTTTAACCCGCAACAAACTCCCACAAAGCTGAAATTTGGTATACGGGCCTTGTAAGACCTAAGGAATAACATATTAAAATACTCGGTGGCACACCCTTGTGCGTCATTGATTGTGGGGGAGGGGGCTGAATATTGCCATTTTAAATGCGTAAATGACACCCTGTAGCTAATATAAATGAAAAAAAAATCATATTTAGATGCCTCAAGGCTTCATAATATTTGCTTGACGTTTGAATTGTTGATAAGTAGTTCGGGTTGCCTGGAAAAAAAACGAAGATCGGCAAAATTTATTATGTTTTTCTCTCAAAAACCTCGAATTGATATCGGCAAGTGTGGTATCGTTTCCAACTAAATCTTGGCCTCTGATATCAAATATGGTGTTTAAAATTGAATTGAAACACGATTGAACAAGTTTTACTTAAAAAACGACGATTTTTTCCATCTGAAATTGTCGTTTTGTAATTTCGGTTTTCGTATAGTTAGAATCATCTCAATTGAGTACTTCTAACAGAATTCATTGTTCTTAACCATTTTATACCTGAAAACGATAAAAACAATGTGCCTGTATTCATTACAAGATCAGAAAATTGATCTGTTGTAAAAGTGATTATATGCCCAATTTTCTCCCGAAAATGCATACAATTTTTGCATTTCTTTTTTTCTACTGATAAATGATGGAGCGGTTCCACTGTTTTTGTGTGTAATACTAAGTGAAGTTCTTCCTCTATCAGAAAATATCAAAAGCTATTGTATCTATCGGGCAATAGGAACATAAAATCATCTTTTCTGTAGCCGTTATTTCATTTTCAGAAAAAAAGTAGGTGTAAAACTTGTTGAATGAAAAATTTATGCTTTGACTTTGTAATATAAATAGACGCAAGCAATTGATGCTGTTTTTGTCCAAGATGAACATGAATATAGGATTTGTCGGTAATTTTCATTTTTGCCAGCTTCAGACAATGATGCCCCTTACTGAAGAAACCACAATTTTACTTTCCCGGCCCCACCAACATGGAGGGAAAGTATTGTAATGGTGCAGAAAAAAAGTTTTGAGATTTCACCGGATATATCCATTTTGAGGTCCCCCAAGTCGATTAAGACCATTTCCAGAAGATGTCTGTCTGTGGGTGTGTATGTGTGTGTGTGTGTGTGTGATCTTCCACGATAACTGCCGAACCGTTTATCTGATCGATTTAAAATTTGATATGCAGACATGGTTTTGCCCTGGAATGACCGGATTAGTTTTTGGCTGTCATCTGTCAAACAGAAGTGTCACTATCAGCAAATGACAGAAGCTACATCTCACGGAACTTGACTTGCGATATGTCATTTGAAAGCCCTTGAAGAACTGTATTCAGAACAGTTAAAAATATTTTCCTACCTGTTATCTGTCAAATTATGAAAAATATCAAAGTCTGGAAGTTTGCCATTTAATTATTCAAAATCTATACGACAGATGTTGACCAAACCCGGCAGGAAGCAACATTACCAAAGAATCAAGCTAATGCTGAAGTTGGAGTTCCCCATCATTCACCAGCCGAGCGCTATGAATTTTCGAAGTTTGGCCTGGCCGAATTCAGCCGGGCTTGCCTGTTCCTCGATTTTTGGCCTATTCAATTTTTTTAGCAACATGGCAACCAAACCGGTAGGTAACTACGTTTTTGTTACGAATTGTATCAATGTCAAAGTGACAACATGAACGCTGTTCTCGGCAGGTTCTCGGTGTTTTCTTTAGTATCTTCTTGCATCATTTGAGGCAACAGTGCGAACCGATCCTTTGTGTTGTTTGGGGCTCCGTAAACCCCCTTGTGTTTTCTGTAGCTTTAGCAACTTCAGTATGCCCATTTCATTGACGTATATGTACAAACTGTAATGTGTGCAGTACCCTTATTTGATTCGGTACCAGGGCCCCATCCCCATGGTGTCTGCCGTTTAAGACCCTGATGGGGCCCCCATCTGTGTCCATCAGATTTTGCCGTTTCAGGCCAAAACTGCGGCCTTGTGTCTTCTTGGGTTCGTTGAGGCCTTTTAGGCTCCTGGTGTCTACGGGTGTCTCTTGAAGCCCCACTGAGCCCACCTTTTTTTTAGTTTTCGGAACTATCGTGCCTTCAGGTGTGGCTCGGACCTAATTTCTTGATGGGCTCGAAGTCTCATTTCTCAGGTCACCACTTGGGGGCCCTGAATTGCAATTAATTAGAACTCTGCCCCAGGTTTTCAATCCGCGACTGATTTTCACTGGTTATTTTTCAAACAATAATTTAGGTTGCATCATCAAAGGCAACAGTGCGCCCCGATTAATTGTGTCTTCAAGTGTTGTTGGGACTGCGTAAACCTCCTTGTGTGGAACTAGCATTGCATTCTTGAGATATCACAACAGTTAACTACCTCTAGTTCTACCTTTTGAATTATATCATCACCTTGTACCTACTTCATAATGCGATCGCGCAAATTAAACGGTTCTGCCACGATAACTACAAAATTGTTGATCGGATTAAATCGAAATCAGGTACGAAAGCATAAGTTCAGCCTGGAATGACCTGATTAGACTTTGGGTAGATGATTTAGTTTGGAAGCCCTCAGATGGCACATTGGGTCTGGGCTTGTCTGCCCAAGCTCTAAATTGAAGATATAGAGTTGAAATTCTACACACAGATGCAGAAAGTTCTCAGTCAAGTTTGTGTAATTTCATCATCATGTCTAAAGTAGGAACAAAAATTTTAATAAGGAACTAGCATTGCATTCTTGAGATATCACAACAGTTAGCTTCCTAGTTCTACCTTTCGAAATATTTCATCATCGTGGAAACCTGAACCTGTCACTGGTTCTGTCGGCCCGACAATGGATGCAGGACGCTCGCTGAATGCTCAACTCACTAGAACTTTTTCAATCAACTTCTCAATTAAATCCCACTTTCCCGAAGGGACGCCTGAATCAAAATCATTACTGACGTCCCTGGATACCGCCGGGAAAGTTTTGTGTCGCCCCACAACAGATTTTTTTGTAGAGAATTCATTATTTCCGGGATAAGCACTGTGAATATCAATTGTTCACTCATCAGTCTCGATACTTGGGTCTGTTTCGAAGGTGGGAAGAAGAATCTATTAACAATGCTCAGCTTTATTGGCAATCACAAAATATTCTCACATGTTTCTCATTTAAAGATCCTGGAGAGAAATTCCACCTTGCGCGTACTATTCACGCCACTATCAAGCAGAAATGTTTCAGGGCTACCGGAGTCCACTTCATAGGCAACAACATACCGTGTTTCCTTTGAGACCCACCTTATATTGTTAAAATGATTGGTTCGTCCACAGGAACAGTTTTGGAGAAAAGTATCTGGGTGAATTTTTTGACTAGATATTCAAAACCCCAAGATCGTAGGAGGCACAGAGGTGTAAGTCCAAATATTTTGATATGTTCTTCCTTAGGGATCGTACCAGTTATATATCAATATTCAACTTTGTGCGACATTGCTTGAGGCTTCAAATTCTCACATGGTTTTTCCTGAAATATCCGGGCGACAAATTAACACTCAACCGTCTTTCCCGAAGAACTCACCAATCGGAAGAGTTACAAAGGCTCCCTCACACACTTAAGCACTAACGACAAATCTCTTTCGTTCATTTGAAACACATCTTATATCGATCGGATACTCCGTTCATCTCAAGAACAGATTGGAGATAGGTATCTCTCTAATTCTTAGAACTTGACCTTTGAGGATGAAAATGGAAGGACGCACGAGGGTGTAAGTCCGAGTATTTTGATATGTTGTTCCGTGGGTCCAATAGAACATATATACCAAAATTCAGCTTTGCGGGAATTTGTTACGGGTTACCACGATTTTTCGACTAAAATGCCTGGGCTACAGGGTGTAAGAAAAAATGGTTGTTTTCTTTGCTGTGATAGAAAAATCAAGACATAGAAAGTGGAAAATTAGGGAGGTAAGAAGTTTCCGGGGAAACAAACCAAGCCAAGACACCTGATACGGTAAATTACTGACGTGAATGTGTAATCCACGCGTTTTTTTGCTTGTTTTTTTATATACAGCAAAAAAAAAACAATCATTTTTTCTTACACCCTGTATACAACGCATACATGATTGATGCCGGTGATGGTGCTGTTTAGTTTTAACCATAATTTATTGTATATTGTGAAATTTGTTGCATAACTTAAGGATATACATCTGTATAATGGAAAATGCGAAATAAAAGTAGAAAGTAAAATTTTGATAATATTCTTCAGTTTTTTTTTAATATTTCAGGAACGCTTCAAGATATTTCAAAACGGTTTGTTGCGTCTTCACATGCATTGAATGAAACATCAATTCCTGAATTTTGTTCGCTTTATCTATCTTGGTTTTTGAAATAAATGAAAACAAAAATATTTTCCTCTTCCACCCTGTATATAGCCCCGGCACTGTTGACGCTGTTGGGTGCCGTTCTCAACCAGTTCAGGTGGATATGATCAACAAATATGCCAATCGGCATTTTCCAATGACGAAGATGAAGGTCTTTGGCACAATATTTTCTTTATTATATTGCATGTTGACGGAAAGTCATTTTTTCCGGAACCTGTTTACCCTGTAATAGTTTTTATCACACATAAGTGACCTTTCGAGTTGCTTCTTAATAATCCGTTGGAATTTTCTGTTTAGCATTTTTATTACGGATTTTATCGACAAAAAACGATTTAAGTTGTCAAAAAAGGGCCCCCCTGACGCCCCACATTGAAAAATTGCTTGGCAGCACTTCTCAAATGATAGATGATGGCTTTCTGAACATGCCTGCAAAAAATTGTTCCGTAGTCATAAAATGCATAGTTATAACCCTAGTCCACCGGACTAGAATATTATTCTACCCTTTAATTCCAAATCAATCAATCAATATATATAATAAAAGAAAGTGCCAGATCTTTGTGCCGCTAAAACTCAGAAACGAGTCCCGCTACGATCATGGGAGTTATATGGTGTGGTAGCCCTTTATCCCCCATCGATGAAGAAGGTTTCCGTTCATACCTCAAGGACGTGCTTTTGAAAATATAAGGGCTGGAAGTTCTCGCCTTATAGAAATGTCTAGAACAGTCCAGAACATTCGAGGGTATTCGAGATCATTTCACAACATTACAGAATATTCCGGTATATTCTGGAATGTTCGGGAATGGTCTGAAACGTTCAGATGATGAAAGTAAGTGTACAGTGTGCGTGCCAAAACTCAGAAACAAGTCCCAGTACGAGTAAAGGAGTTATATGGTGTGGTAGCCCTCTATCCCCCATCCATGAAATAGGTACCCGGATTTATCTCAAGTACGTGTTTTTGGCAATCTTTCGCCCTCTAGAATGTCTAGAACCGTCAAGAACATTCAAAAGTATTCTAGATAATTCCACAACATTCCAGAATGTTCTGGTATGTTTCAAAATGTTCGGGAATAGTCTGGAACGTTCGGAAACATTCCTGTTTATTCCAATCCATTGTGGATCATTCTAGATCGCTCCACATTATTCCAGAATGTTTCGGTATGTTCTAGAATGTTTGGGGATAGTCCGGAACGTTCGGAATCCAGAATATTTCCAAACATTCCAGAGCATACCGGAGCATTCTGGAGTGCTGTGGAATGATTTCGAATGTTACACAATAGTCTGGAACGTTCCGGAATGTTTCCGAACGTTCCAGATTATTCCCAAACATTCCAGAACATACCGGAACATCCTGAAATGCTGTAGGATTATCTCGAATGTTCCAGGAAGTTTTTGAATTTTCCAGACTATTCTCGAACATTCCAGAACATAGCAGAGCGTTCTGGAATGCTGTGGAATGATCTCGTATGTTACACAATAATCTGGAACGTTTCGGGATTTGTCCGAACGTTCCAGACTATTCCTGAATATTACAGGACATACCAGAACATTCTGGAATGTGATGGAATACTCTCGAATACTATCGAATGTTTTGGACAAATGTTTAGACTGTTCTCAAATATCCCAGAACAAATCGGAACATCATGAAATGTTGTGGAATGATCTCGAATGTTCCACAATGATTCGAGATGTTCCGGGATGTTTTCGTACGTTCCAGACCATTCTTGAACATTCCAGAGCATACCGGAGCATTCTAGAGTGCTATGGAATGATCTCAAATGTTACACAATAATCTGGAACGTTCCAGGTGGTTTCCGAGCGTTCCAGACCATTCCCAAACATTCCAGACCATTCCCGAACATTCCAGAACATACCGGAACATTCTGAAATGTTCTGGAATAATCTCGAATACTCTCGAACGTTGTGGACTGCAGTTCAGACTATTCCCGAATATTCCAGAACATATCGGAACATTCAGAAATGTTGCGGAATGATCTCGAATACGCTTGAATGTTCTGGACTGTTCTAGAAATTCCTGAGACGCGAAACTTTCAGGCCTTGTGTCTTCAAAAACACGCTCTTCAGGTGAAACCGGGAACCTTCTTCATTTTTATTCTAATATTTTTTCATATACTTATATTGATATTGACTATTGTCGATAGGTAGATTACCTTTCGTTACATAGACAGGAACAGACAAGAAGGTATAGGCTGTCTGATTTCTACATGATTTTAGTGGGCTGCGATTCAGGCTGCGATCGGCCAATGGCGACCAGAAACACAGCCCACTAGAATCATGTTGAAATTAGACAGCCTATGTGTAGGTACACAACCAATTTGACACCACTCTATTTTAGTAGATTTCATACTTACCGGCTCCGTTCACAACCCTCCCCTCCCCTCCATTTTTATTTGAATTTCACATAAGAGAAAGGAATGAGGCAAGTTGCACCTCTGTCACCAGTTCTCTATGAAATTTGCGTTGACCACATTCTGGACAAGTTATCCGAAGAATCCCTTTCTCAGTGAGTTGGGATTCAAAATTGATCACGATCTTCCACCCGTTAGTGTCAAGTGTCTTAGGATTTGCTGATGGTATACTGTCTTACTCGGAAAAACGAAAGAAACAGCGTCGGTGCTATGTGAAACAGCAATATACAACTTTTTGACGAGATTGGATTTAATTAATGTGAATGCCAACAAAACTAAAATAATTTCACTGTACAAAAGCTTAGTACTGGGGCATATACTATCGCGCAGTGATGCTCCGGGAAGAGGAATGAAACGGAAAAGCTATCCAGGGCCGTCTCTAGACCTTTGGCCGCCCTCGTGCAAATACTGTTAGGCCGCCCCTTTCTTAATTTTTTTAAAAATGTTAAATTTATAGTATATAGCTTTTTTAATTTAAATTTTATTCTATGAAAATAACAGAAACAGCGACAAGAATTGCAATTTTCGCATTTTGAACCAAATTTTTATTTTATTAAGTAGGTAGTCAGTAACGATATTGTAATAAACAAATAAACGAAAGTTAACTTACCTACCGAACGGTTCGTGAATAAGATAAAATAACGTCGAAATAAGACGCCTGATGACTTCTTCTCGTGTCTATTTGGGAATAAACGATAACTACACTTTAATACCGAACTGCTTCTAGGTACTGTACTCACCAATTGATTGATTACGATTCCACCGCCCTTTGGTAAAATTCAAGAATTTAGCAAGGATCTTACAAAATCTGATTCCATATTCACGTGTTTTAAAGGTAGGTTTCCATCACACCGTTTAAAAAATGTTCAGGGGCGGCCGGGCCGCAGGCGTAAAATATGAAAAATTAAACAAAAATTTTAAAATGTCCAGGGGCGGCCACGGAGGTAGAATATAAAAAGCAAAAAAAACGCATTTCTGCCCCCAAATGCCGCCCCCTGAATCTGGCCCCCCTAGTTCCATGCACGAGTTGCAGTAGTTGCACGCCCACTTAAGG
Source organism: Anaspis maculata (assembly GCA_949128115.1). Classification (NCBI taxonomy): domain Eukaryota; kingdom Metazoa; phylum Arthropoda; class Insecta; order Coleoptera; family Scraptiidae; genus Anaspis; species Anaspis maculata. The sequence goes on along the minus strand of OX421964.1, from coordinate 25,923,851 downwards.
ACGGAGTTGAATTGGTAAAATAAGCGTTGCGAAATCAATCCGTCTGGGTTTATTCCTTGACGGATTTTTACCATTTTGGTCTCTTTCGAAAGCTACAAGGATGTACTTTGGTTTGAGCCCGTTGGCATTTCCAAAATCTAAAAATCGAAAGAAATATTTTTGGATTTTGGAAATGCCAGGCTCAAACCAAAGTACATCCTTGTAGCTTTGGAAAGAGACCAAAATGGTAAAAATCCGTCAAGGAATAAACCCAGACGGATTGATTTCGCAACGCTTATTTTACCAATTCAACACCGTCCTTAAGACGGCCCTGAAGCTATCGAAACAAAACCTCACTGATAAATCCCCACTGATCCAAGAATGCAAATCTACAGTACTTCGTTGTTATCATCATTGTTATCGTTGCTGAAAAACCCCCTGGACAAAAACCTGCTAATAACCAAGTATTTAGTTGATGCACGGCAAAAAAAAACATTACAAAGGCAAGTTAATGAAAGACGAGATAGTAATGGGCCTTATGAATGAAGATTGAGCAATTGCTTCTGCTTAAAATCCAGCAGCAAAAAATCTGAGAAACATTTGGGCATGAAACTTTGAACCATTGTTATTATTCCAATCAGTTACGCAAATGTTCAATGACACCAGAATCAAGGAATCACTTGGAAGTTTCTGATTTTTTGAGAATTTTTTAAAAACAGAAAATAAAGCAATAGCAATTGCCTAATCTTTATCCGTGAGACCCATTGAATGGAACAAGAATGAAATCTATTAGCACGAACAATACTATAAAATACTTGGAAGTGAACTACAACAATGTAATGGAATTCAATTCAAGCAAAATTTTGCGCTGTTCTCAAAGAAATTTTGGAATTACCATCAGACTTGTCGAATTCTAGTATATTATTCAACAAGCAGGAAATGATTGTTTCTCACTCATGAGGATGCAGTTTGCCGACACGAGCCTTGGCGAGTGTCGTAAAGCATCCGAATGAGTAATAGCCATTACCCGCGAGTAGAATACTATGCTTCATCTAGTTTTATTGAAAAATGCAGGACTTTATGCGCGTGATAATGCGTGCGGACAGTTTTAAATGTCAAGAAAGTGGCAGGGCAGAATACCTTCAACGTCCCTGTAGCGCAGTGGATAGCGCGTTGGACTTCTAATTCAAAGGTCGTGGGTTCAAATCCCACCAGGGATAGACGGCTCGTGAGCCATTTTTTTCACAGAAGTGCTCCATTGTGGCCGGTTTGTCTGTCTGTCTGTCTGTCAGTCGTGGCCGTGTAGAAATTTTTGCAGTTGAACTAATTTCAACAGTTCAAATTGTGAAGCCATCTGGAATTCTGGACCCGCTGTTTTGCACTTCCATAGATCGCAACTAACCGATTTTAATGAAATTTGAAGCTTATTGGTGTCTTGTGTACCGATTGTGATGGAACTTGCAGCCTACTTTGGTCTCGTACTTATAGCGATTCATTTATGACTGTAAGTTCGGTTTCACGATTTGCTGCTTTCTTGGTCCGGCAGCTATACATATTGAACTTTTCCTTCGGCAAGTCGTCCATAAGATCTACTTTCGACGGCGAGAGGGTGGACTACTGCTGCTTTGCCGAAAACTGTCGCCAGCAGAACCACTTTTTATAGCTTTCAGACTTCCAGTATGGCCCCTTTTGCAGTCCTGTGTTATAAAGTGCTCTATTGGGCCCCCTTATTCTGTCTTCAATCTAATTTGAAGCCCTGCTGAGCTCTCTTGCATTTTCCGTGACTTCCGAAGCAACAAGCAGCGTCGTGCCGTCATGTCATGTTTGGAGCCCTATCGAGCCCTCATTGTGTCTTCTAGTGTAGTTGAAACCCTGTTGAGCCCCTTTTTGTTTTTTCATGGCAGACGGAGTAGGTACCAGTCAGCTCCGTTTTGCGTTATTTTGTTATACAGAGCTCCATTGGGCCCCCTCGTGCCTTCAGTACCGTTTGAAGTTCTGTTGAGTCATCTGGCATCGGACTTCTTCGTGTCTTCAATAAGTTGATCTTGGAACCCTAATGAGCCCCCCCCCCCCCTATCTGCTTCACGGCTTCCAGAATTCCACCAAGTCCTATTTTGCCATCTTGTGTTATCCAGGCCTCATTGGGCCCCCTTATTGTGTTTTCAATGTGATTTGAAGCTCTGCTGAGCCCCTTGCATTTCCCGTTACTTCCAGAGCATGGGTAATCACCCTTGTGCCGTCATGTCATTCGGAGTCCTTCCGGGCTCCCTTGGGTCGTCAATTGTGGTTGGAACCCTGATGTGTCCCCTCGAGCTTTTTCGTAGTTTTCAGAATTCCAGAAAGACATCTTGTGTCTGCTTGCATTACTATCAGCTCTAGCGTGAATTCCTTGTGCCTTCATGTGATATACGGAGCCCTATCGGACTTCCTTGTGTCCGCGAATGTAGTTTGGAGCCCTAGATAGCCGGGGCCCCTTCATGTTTTTCAATGTCTACCAAAATTCCAGTAAGCCCCCTGTTGCCTTTTGTGTTATCCAGAGCCTCATCGGGCCCCCTTATTTCTTCAACGTTTTTTGGAGCCCTGGAGCCCTGCTGAACTTCTTACATTTTTGCGTAGCTTTCGGAGCATTAGTAAGCACCTCATGCCTTCATGTGATATTAGGAGCCCTGAGCCCTATAGGGCCCCTCGTATTCTCAAATGTAGTATGGAACCCCAGTTAACCCACTTATGTTTTAATTGGCTTTCAGAGTAACAGTAAGTCCCCTCTTTGCCTTTAATATCGTTTGAAACCCTGCTGAGCCCCCTTGCAATTTTGGCAAAGCTGGGCACTAAATCGTTAATCCGTTTATCGTTATAATTAACGAAGTTAACTTTTTTGTTGACGATTTAACTTTTAAGTTAACTTGAAAAATCATTGACGGACTAATTAACTTCCGTTACATTCAGTTTTTGTTAACTCAAGTCCGTTAACGTGAACTTGTATAGCCTAATCTTCTTTAAAACTGACATAGAAAAAGTCAGAGAGAATGGAGTGGATTTTTTAATAGTAAAACTTTTAGATTTCTCTATCGTATCGAGCACCACAAAACATTTTCAGAATTGGGCAATTTTTTCTTGAGATATCCTCATTTTAACAGAGGCAAAATTTTGGGGTGATCCACTTCAATTTTGAGAATTTTGACCCAGTTAAGTTAGGTATATACTGCTGGTGTGGGTATTATAGTTTCGTCGCTATCAAGGTGTGTTCGGGTGATTCTGGAGATGATTGTTTAGTTTATAAAATGGAAGGCTAACGGTAACGGTTTAACGTTTACTTCCGTTACATTTCAAATAAGTTAACGGATTAACGATTAACGGAGTTATTTGTTTTGGTAACGATTTAACGTTCAACGAAGTTAACTTTTTCGTTAACGGTGCCCACCTTTGAATGTGATTTTCGGAGTTCTATCGCACCCCCTTGTATTTGCTAATAGTTTCAAGAACCCTTCATTGAGCCCCCTTTCTTGTATCTTTATGTACACTGAGAGAAAGGTGTTATTATTGGCTACAGTAATGATGGCTTCCCAGCATATTCTTTTGAAATAAAATGTATTGATTTCATTGAAAATGATCTGTTCTCATTTTTAAATATATGCCATGATCTCTAAATATTCTATGTTCTTCATAGCATTAGGGAAACAGTCACCTTGACTGTGGGGAGTATTGCTTGAGAGCTAAAGCTCTTACTTCCAGTATAATACAAGTTGTTAATAGTGAATTCATCTAATTTCAGATTTACACCAAAAATCCTCAAAATTTTGAGACTAAATGATGAATCTTAGTTTGTAATCCTCTATGTGATTAACAAAAAAACTTCGAGTGCGCCTCCTGTGGAAGGATCAGTTCTGGATTGGAATGAATCAAGTCTTAATAAAAAAAGATTTATCTTGGTGAATAAAGGAGACAGTCTCAAAGGGTTTACGTTGTAGTTAAGAGCAGTGATATAGTGAGAAGTTTTGTAGTATTTAGGAAAAAGACCCGTGACTTTAAATATAAAACCACCAATGTTCCGATAATACTTATATCTTGCCCAATATAGGAGACAGTCTGAAGGGGTTCATATTGTCGTCAAATTAGTAGCATTAAGGGAAGTTTTGCAATATTAGGAAATAGAGCCGTGACTTAATTATAAAACCACCAATGTTCCAATGATCCCCGAAATGTAATAATTACTACACGGGCGAAAGAAGTGGGGTGCCGGGTGAACAAACAAGTGCCTGCCTGCAGGATCTTCATGTGTGAGTGCTAATGAATGCTGAGGTGGCCGGTGAAGTGACTGGTGTTTCGAAAAATTGCAATTATTGATTGGTAAGTACCTATACCTACACTACTTATTTAATGTTTGAAAGGTGCAGGTGACTCCTGACAGTATAGCATTTATTGTTGTTGAGCGATTTGTTGCACATACCTACTACTGAATACGTATTTCAATAATAATAGGATTTGGATATCATGGATACCACCGACCAGTCCAACGAAATTCAGGTGGACATCCAGTTTTCCAAGATCTTGTCCGCTTGCGGACTCAATTATTTGGAAAACGATTTCGCTGGAGAGTATCTAATCTATCCATTCTGCGATTTTCCATACCACTTCAGTTAGGTTTAGTATAAATGGATAGATATAGGTACAGGTGTTTCCAAAATTGTAATACAAACTTCGGGAGCTGATTCCCCATAAAATCGAGATCCGGAATAAATGTAACTTCGATGTCCTAAAATGCCCCATTTTAAAGTTACAGGTGTTTTACTTGAATTTTTAAAATCGTTTTTTTGACATAACTTCTGAATCGTAGTTGAATTAAAGTTTACTGAGATAAGTCTCTATCGAACAATGGTAATGTTTCGAGATATTTGGATTTGAAACATTCCAAAATCGCCACTTTCCAGAGCCAAAATTGTTTTTTTTTCAACTCCCCATTTCTCAGCAAAAAACGGTAGTTTATAAATTTAAAACACCTAGAGAACTTATTTTTCAGTCGAGGAGACATGAGTAGTCCTGGGATTTTGAATTTGAGGCCTTTGAAATTGGCGATTTCGAGATGTTTTTCAAAGTTTCATCTAAAGATCTCTAAAACGGAGCCTCTATTCAAAATTTTAGAACAGTAACTTTTTTTAAAAACTGAACGTAGACTCAAAAATAGAAATAATTTGAAGAAAAAAAAACTAGGGGGGTAAAAAATAGGGGAAAAATTATGACACCCCTCCCTTACCTACGCCTCTATTTTTTTCAACACTTGATTATTGTTCAGTAAAGACATTTCAGTAAACTTGGTAACTTAAAAAATTCAACTTGAACAGCCTGTATTTTTTCAACGGAATATTTCAGGACATCAATGTTATATTTTTTCCTGGTTTGCGATAAGAATGAATTGCAAGAGATATGATTATTCAGTGTAAACGTCACGTAAATTGCAAGAGGTCCCCTGACACAGTTAAGGCCTCTTAAAGTTCAATTTTCAAAATCGTTTTTTTACCGTTACTTTTTAACCGTTTAACCGATTCAAATCAAATTTCAACCAAAGCTTGCTGAAATAAGTCTGTACTCTGTATCTTACAGAAATAGCGCGTTTCATCAAACATTTTCAGTTCCAATTTTTGAATTTCATGTTAAGTTTAGGTAAAAAAAGGTCTTCTGCAAATTTTTGATCAGAGGCTGCATTTTCATTTTCAAATTGAAATTTTGAGCACAAGTTTCAAGTTTGAGAAAGAAAAGTTCTTACTTTCGGTTTTACTTTTAGCTGGCTTCAGAGCAGCAAGAGGCAGGAAGTGACTCTGAAATCTTTGAAACTATTCAAGTTGATGCCAACACTACTGCTTCCACGTCAAACAACGAAAATCTACAGGAAAAAGAATTGCATGTGTGGATTCCGACGGTCAATGAATCGGAATCGCTGGCAGTACCGAAAATAATATCACTACCGCAAAGTTCGTCCCTAGTGCCCACGAAAGCACCGGTGACAATGGTGACACCATCAGGATTAGGCTCCTCACTCGGCTCCTCATCACCATCACGTCGTCTTTGAAACGTTCATTTACTGAAACATCTGTAAGCGAGTGCAACTCTCACTACTACTGGGCAATTGAAAAACATCATGTTCAGAGATGACTTACGTCCCATTGCACCCCATAAGATAAAAGGGGGCATTGCATTGCATTGCAGAATATTAGAGACTTATGACTACTTATACTTTATGCTATAAGTAACAAGTATGTACAATGTTATGTTCTATTGTTATTCCATAATTTCCACTGTGATAAAATATAATTATTAGATATTAATAATGTGCAAAAAATGTGGATGTGGATTGTGGATGTGAATGTTATGTGAAACTATTTTTATATTTATGTGTATAAACTATATTTATGTGCATGAAATAAATTATTGTAATTTTCAAAAGCTTGTATTATTGTTCTATATATGTCTTATAACTTAGGGTACCTACCTATCATATTTTAGGTGCTAGCATACTTTTATGAAAATTGTCAGATTCTTTCCTAACAATGTATCATCAAATATGTAATTCTTGTTTCGGCCTTTTTTGGTAACAGCTTCTTATTCAATGATCCAATAACTTTTTTATTTTCATGTTTTGGATTTCTTGCAACACAATAAACTAAAAAGAATGGAAATTTGTTCCATCAGTCATGTTTTGAAATCGAGATCATACATAGATAGATGACCTCAATTTTTAGCGTCGCAAACTCAAGCCCTTTTCACATGCGCATTTTCCATTTTCCGGATATGTTAGGATATGTTATGGAAAATGCTGTAAAAAGGGCCAGTGTTTGCACTGCTTGAAAAATATGGAAGTATATGAATCTACGGTATAGCAATTCCCCATTTAGGCATGACTGTAACAAATTGCCATTCTCTGAATAATTCATTATGTTGCAAAAAAAATCAAAAACCTAAATACAAAAAGTTATTGGATTATTGAATAGGGAAGCTTTATGACCCACCCGTAGTTTCTTGATATTCATTATAAACAAATCGATCCTTTGCTGAGAAAGGTACTAGCACAAAATCATTAATTTATTAACTAAGCAATAGGTTTTCAATATGAACTTGGCGCTTTAAAAGCTAAATCACAGATGACGTATAATGGAAATGTAATTAGGGTAGTAGCAAACATTGGTTCTTTTGTAAGAAAGGCACGTTCTAAATATAAAATCAGCGTATTGAAAACTAAATCAAAGATTACGTTTGATAGGAGAGTAATGGGGGTAGTAGAGAATTCAAGATCTAATTATAAAGCCGTTGGTGTTTTGACAAAAATTTTGCGGTCTTTATTGATAAATCGTTATTGCTTATTTTAAAATATGATATACTCAGTGTTAAATTATGGTGACTTTGACTTTCCTAAAGTCAACGTGACTTTACCCACAAATACACTGACTTCGGCCATATCCTAAAATTGGATGACTTTGCCATAAATGCATATCATTTAATTCAAAGTCACTTTTCTCTCAGTGTATTCAGGCCTCCTTACGTTCCAAAGCCTTAAGGGTAGTTTTTTCTTCTGGTTCCTCTTACGACCTCGCTTGCGACCAAGTTTCTGCGGAACGCATTGCCCCAGCACCCTCCAAATGGCAAAGGTGCGTTAGGGCTTCAAGGTAAAAAGATAAAATTGACGTAGGAGAACTTCGAAAGGGGCCTCTGCAGTCGTAGACAAGAAAGTCAATGTTAAACTGATAGGATCTACAAGAGACGGTAAGACTAGGGCTCCTAAGTAGCAAGATAAGTGACTCGTGAAGACTTCAAGGGGGCTTCTGCAGTTACAGACAAATTAACTAGTTGGAATTAATCATGAAGAGTGCAGAGAGCACTAGAGCCTCTTTTAGATTAGCTAATCGGTTATATCAGATTGTCAATCAAACTGTAGATGATTGACTGGAGGCACTAGTTTTCCAAGAACACGATTTGATGCTTCATAGAAGTTCCAGGGAGGGTACTGGGTACTGGGTGTCTGAAAAGACAAGATCAAAGAGCCTCTGCAATTGCAAGAAATCGAATCAAAATTGACGCTTCAAAATTCAAAAATGCAAGGAGAAACAAGGACCTCCAAACTGTTTTTCATTTAGATTGCCAGTGAACTTTTGAAAGACTCCAAGAAAGCACTGGGGCTCCCAGGTGACACGACTAGGTTTAGATTGAAAAACGTCAAGGGTGATTTTCAGGGTGACTTTTCTGTCTTTCAAATTTGTCTTGCAAACCCTCATTCTGTCGTGCAGACCCTCATTCTGTCGTGAATATACCCTTTTTTGCCGTGTATAGTACGTCGTGGAAAATATTATCCAGCCGTTACTTTCACTTTTTTTGTCGTTTTTGTTCCAGTGTGACGTGGTTTTATTTTGTCGTGGAGTAAACATTTCCCCATAATCAAACTCGCGTTTATCAATCAAAACTACCACGACCTAATCCTACGATAGAATGGTAGAAGCTTGAGCAAAATCTGGTATTCTCCATTATCACCACCTATTTTTCAAAGCTGATGCAAAAAAAACGTGAGTGCGTGACCATAGTCACCCTCGGAAGAAGTGAAACTTCTATAGATATGAATCAGTCAGCAAACAACGTTCGAAGAGGTGTTCTTTTCGTACTCGCGCTCCGCTCCCTCACATCTTGTTTTTTTTATTATCAATCTTATTATTATTGTTTGTCACTCAAAGGGCAGAGTACTTTCGACATGATTTTTTCACGATTAGACTTCTTTTATTTCTTTTCTCGCTGCGCTCGTCAGTGGAGAGCCCCACCAAATCCGGGAATGAAAAGAATCCTTCGAAATTCAACTTAATTATTATATTACCGCCAATATGACTTGCCGCCTGCCGTAGTCGCCTGCGCGCCGGAACGCACTGCACGCCTGCTAGGCCCGGCCCTGAATATACTTCCCTATCCCTATAATAAATCACATCCGCTCGAATCTATTCAAGCCAAGTCGAGAGCCATTCTTGTCGGGCCAACAGTACGACAACACGAAAAGCAGTCCAGTGTCGGCGATTAGTAAAAAATAGAACCGAACGCGGCGAACGCTGCAACAGCTTATTCTTTCATTTCCTGGGACGACGCTGGTCACCCCAAGGTCAGACAAGACAACGTTACAGCACATCGTTACAGGCGTTCGTTACAAGCACTGATGCTATGAAGCAATTTCACTCCCATGTGTGGTTCTTCGTTAGTGGTGTGTTGTGATCTAGGCGCGAGAATAGAAATTTCACTTCAAAAACCATGACAATCTGAGCCTGGTAGGTACTTACGTCATTATTTGCTTTGGAGCCACATCCACATTTTGCATAAAACTGCAAATAATGTCCCTTTCTCTCTTTTGCGTGTAGATATACGTCTACGTTCTACGTATACTTTTGTATCCGTCTATAAAATGAATAGATAGATACACGATGTGATAGTCTATAAATAAATACGCCGTATAAACAAACTTGTATCTGCTATCGCGAGCCACTCACTCCATTCCATATGCACCAACTTCGAATTTGTACAGTAACACCATGGATGTAGAGTAACACTAACACCTTTCATACGCAGTGGTCTTAGTAACAACACTGTTGACGAAACAATTTTGAAGGAATATGATTCTTGATCCTTTGATTTTCTTGCGAACATCCGCCATCAGGTCATCCGGTATCCATAAGCTCTCGAAAGGAAAGGAGAATAATTTCAGTATAAAACACTGCATAATAAAACATACCGGTGTCATAAGCAAGTAGTGTAGTTATATCAACACAAATGGCATTGATTTGATATTATTATGGAGCAGGAAGTAAGCGATGCATAACAAGTACAGGTATAAGACCAACACAGGTGACCCGGCGACGACGATTAATAGTCAAGGTTCTCTAAAGCTTGCGAGGGCGGAAGTTTGCAAGTTTGCACTTTCAGGTCTGCAGTTTGCAGTTTTCATCTTTCAGGTCTGCAGTCTGCAGTTTTCCATGTATTCAAAAACTGTATCACAAAGCCGCAAGGTCCAAAACTAACGTGCCAAAACAATTATCATTTCAAAAGAATAAAAGATGGAATTGCCGGAAGGAAAAAAGAGGATGCGAGGATTGTGAAGAATCCATCATACGCCGTCTTGAAATAAACCACATGGCTGGGATTCTTGGGAATATGATTTTATTTATGGAAGCAGAATCCCCGATTTTAGTTGTTTCATCGTGTAAAAAGCCGTCGTTGTGAGCTCTAAGCAATCATATCTACAAATAAGAATTATTGGTGAATAAGTCAACGCATTTTTTTATTTTTTCTGTCGAGACGTGAAGCGAATCATCCATCGGATATATTCTAGCACCATTCAGAATTTTATAATAACTGACGAGGAGAATTTCCAAGTAAGCACTTATTAACAGTACAAACTGAATGATAAGAGATAAGGTAGACTACGTTACGTACGTAACGCCACGACACGGGTTTTTCAAATTTCCCGTATACGAGTATCTACACTTTAACTACACTATGGTTTCTCATACTCACCTACCTACCTGGTTTGTAATTTTGATAGGTATAGGCTGTCTGATTTCAACATGATTATAGTGGGCTGTGTTTCTGGTCGTCATCGGCCGATCGCGGCCTGAATCGCAGCCCACTAGAATCATGTAGAAATCAGACAGCCTATAGGTATTTGAATTTTAGCTATTCTATAACATTGCATTTTACTGCTTATTGTTTCGCACATTGATCAGTAATGTGACCCACATTGGGTATTTCAGGCCTTCCTCTATTTCACTTCTGTGCAGGTGTCAGCATTCTGTTTTCCGTTTTCCTTAAAGAAGCTTTCTGATCTCACGTCAGAGCTTCTTGACGAAATTAAATAATAATCAGTCGGGAGACACAAGTCTAAGAGCGATTCTTGAACTCGCATCCATCTGCTGTGATTATTTCAAAATAATTTGGATCAATACAGGGTTTAATAACATGAATCAGTTGATAGTTCCTTTATGCCCGGTTGCAAGAATGAGGTAGTTAGGTTTGATGCGGAGCAAATGTACTCTGGTTGCAAGAATTAACAATTAGGTATCAAAACATGGTACCAAACAGACTGTGGATGAGGTTGCATGCACAGAGCGCATTCTACCACGCACATTTGAACTACTCACGTCGTTTTATGCGTAGGTAGGTAACTCAAATGTCTGATTCGACACTTTCTATTGAATTTCCTAACGTCTCCAATTCTTTTTCTTCTCAAAAAGAACAAGAAGTGGCAGGTGCAGTTCGTTATGTAATTGCCGATCGCAAAAAGCATCGTAGATGAAATGTACCTCGCGAGCTGTCAAAGTCCAAGAAGTGTCAAGAATCTTCAGGTTAACAGCGTACTTCATTTTTGTGATTTTGAACAATAATAGGCATCATATCGTTACGAGAGGCGATCCCGTGCATACTGGTAAACAAGCGATCTTTCTGGGTTCTTCCATCCATTAGATCGCAGTGTACAAGTGCGGAGTGTTCTTGTGCATTCCAGAGCGTTTGTATACGTGAAACTGAATTGGGTGACTTCAACGCTCGATCGAGACGCATCTGTCCACTTTGGCGGAGGTGCAGACATTCCGGAGCACACGGGAAACACGCGGAAGGTGTGTGATTATTCAGGAGTGGTCTAGAAACCGCAAATGCCGGTCCACTATGGAAATTGCTGGAAGATGATGGAAAGTTCGGGAACGCTAATCGGAGGCATATAAAAGCACCGTCCTCACTGCAACAGGCAGTATTGGAATGCGAAGAGACAGCGAGCGGATAAGCGAGCGATAATCACAGCGATATTTCCAAGTAGATAATTGTTGGCGTGAATTTATTGTAGTACGCAGTAATAAACAGTGTGTGTGGTTCAAAACGATCGTTTCAATTATATTCGAACCCGTACGCGAAATACGTAACAAGATAATGGCACCTAATCAAAGCATAAATCCATGCACAGGCTCTCGACCAAGTAAATGTGACCAAATGCCTCTGTAGATGTTATTATCGAGCAACAATTTGTACAGGACAGGTGTCGACTAAACTGCGAACGCTTGCTGGTGCCTGGACGGCGAAAATAAAGCTGCTGGTACAACGTGGAGCCAATTTTTGAACTACGTACCTAATCTATCTCAAGACACTCTAGGTCCGCACACTCCAGCTGACGACTTCACGGATCCCTAGCTGAAATTTACCGCAAGAGCCCTAGTACCGTAGTTTTTTTCGCAGGCGCCAGGGGTGCCTCAGAAGTCTGTACTTGGCCCGTTGCTTTTTGTTCTTTTCATCAATGACATCGTTAAGGGCATCAACGCGAACCATTTACTGTATGCCGATGATCTGAAGATCTACAGTTTGGTAACGGTGCTTGAAGAACGTGTTAGTAACTCCAAGCTGTCATCAATCTTCTAACTGCCATCAATCAGCATAATATCGAAAAATGGAACTTTTGCTTATAGCTCAAACACAAAAACTATATCCGATTTGGGGTGTCACCTTTGAGTTTCTCTTGGAAAAAAGACAGAGGAAGTATCAACCGGTTTTTCATGTCTCTGATGGCTGCCGAGTTCACCTATGAAAACATTCAAAGCCCACTCTGTACATTCCAGGCGGATGCATCGGATGGATGCATCGGATGAATTAATGTGATTTTTGGTGAATGCGCTGCATTGCACTTGTATGCTTGAAATAGTATATCACATAACAAGCAACGAAAGTGATGCTTTTCGCATGAGTGCGAAAAATTGCGCACGAGCGCAAGCGAGTGCGATAATCACACGAATGCAAGAAAAGACACTTTTTTGCGAGCTGTGTACACTATTTTTCCTGTCCGACGTCTGCTCATTGACGATCGAAATATCAAAATACTTATGTCAGAAGGCGCCACTTACCAATACTACTTACTGATATCCTATTTCCAAATGTTGTATTGCCACTTCTCCTTTTTTATGTGAATTTAATGAAATTACCGAAAACCAGGTCAAGTTCCTACAATTTTGCGTTGCTAGAGATTTTAGGTATTTTGTTCAGATTTACCTAGTTACTAAAACTAAATTATTCCAATCGCTCTTGATTCCAATGTCACGGATTCACCCAACATTCTCACGCAATTTGATTTATTTCTATAATTATTGATTACTGGAAACTGGAAGTTCTCGCGACTGTGAACAACGACCACCTACTGAGGGCGAAGAAGCATCAGTGGCATGCCCAGGAAAGTATGTGACCCAGGGACGCCCCCCAAATGCTGGATAACGGAAGATCGTTTGCCATGGAACTATGTCTGGCATTGGAAAGCAAAAGATACTAGTGACAATATTTTTACTTTCACACACAGTGTTTGCAATTGGCAAATTTCGCGCCTACTATACCGTACAGAAAGTAACGGGTGGTCGTAGCAAAAATAGGTTTAATCAAGTAGCTAAAAATGCTAAAAATTACAGTGTTCCAAGTAGATACACTGCATATTCGTAGTTCATGACTCACCCTGTACAGTAAACAAAAATTCAGTGCACATTCTAGTACACATCACATCAAACTATTGAAATTTCAACCAATTTTTTATTCTTGGCACTTTAAGTCCCTATATCTTATAACATAAAAAAATAGATTTCAACCTTCTTCAGCACTTTATGGCCTTTCTATATTACGCGCCTTCAAGGTGGGGCACGAGTCCTGGCCTGGGACACCTGTATTATGATGGCAGGTGCGCCAGGCAAATGTTGCTTTGGTGGGTGCACTGCATCATTCGCGTGTCTCGAGTATCCTGGTTTTTAACGTGCTGAGGAGGTACTACCTATTTTCAACTACGACGAACAAGAAGAGAGTGCCTATCACTGTTATGTGGTAAATGCAGTGACGTGGCCAGAACTTTTCTTTTGGGGGAGACGTCTAGACCAAAGGGATTGCAAAGGAGTGCGAGTGAGGCCAGCCAAATAGTGCGGGATAGACAAGAAATTTCTCGAAAAGGAGGCGTGGCTATAAGATTTCGGGCTTCGGGGAGCCTTTGATGTTACAGGGTAAATCAGGGCCGGTCTTAGGGCAAGGCAAGCGCGGCGGCTGCCTAGGGCCTCGCGCCCTAAGCGTTAGCGCGAGGCCTCGCGCTTGCTCCTCGCGCTTGCTTGCTCCAAACAAAAATAAGATCCAAAATAAGGAATAAATTGAATTCGCTTTTTCTCAAGAAAATCAGCGTCTTTTTGCACCGAGGTGCCATCTGTTAATTTGATCACAAATCAGCGGTCGGGTTGGTGACAAGTGGCAAGTGGTGCCATCTGTTAATTTTTTAATGAACTGTCTAGCTGTCACTGTATGAGAATATCAATTACCTGTAATCGGTGTTACTGTGTTTAAACTGTTGTTACTAAAATGTGGTGAGTAATAATAAATACATAGTAGAATCAAGAAGGTCAAATGAACCCCCCTCCCCCCCCCAACATCCGCTTTCCACACCGGAGGCCCGCGTTGTATCATTGCCTAGGGCCTAGCAAACCGTAAGGCCGGCCCTGGGGTAAATCATGTATTTTGTCGATGTTTTTGATGAGCTATATGTCTCGAATGGCTCAATGGATTCGATTGAAATTTTATAGGCATATTCTTCTGATAATAGCTGGCACCATGAAGTAGTTCGGAAGTCTCAGGGCCGGACTCATTTTTCTGATTTTCTAAGTTTTTGTTAGAAAAGTAATTTTTTTAAATGTTTTTTTTTTAAACCAATATCAGATTCAGAAGCTACAAAAAAAATGCTACAAGGAACATCATCTAATTTCTTCCGCACACTCAAAGTTTGCCCAGAAAAAATATTTTTTGAGATTTGGTTCGGCTGCGATCTATAGTGAAAACTAGTCAAGCACTCATTCTTTCACGGATCTTTGAGATGTTCATCCTATAATTCATGGCTGTCACGGTTTTTCCACTCTCCTCTATTGGTATCACTTTGTACGGCAAAACAGAGAAAAGTCCAGGACCGGATTCAGGTCTAGTGAACAATATTTCAAAAAATCCAATTTTTCAGTATTTAGTTAGAAAATTACAGCATCAAGTTATGACGAAGTGGCTGAAAAATGCTCTCTTGTCTGCATGTGAAACCTTAGGTCACTTCAAAGACCGGCTAAACAATATTTTTCTTTTGTTGATTTCAAAAATACAAAAAATTATTTCCGAAATTTTTTCGCGGACAAAATAAAAAGAAGCAGGAATGATAATTCAGAAACGTGGTTTTTATGTGTAGAAAACGGAAAAAACAATAAACTAAGCACTAGAGAACAAGACGAAAGAGACCTTATTATTGTAAATGATTTTCGAAATGGCCGTCGCCCGGCACCGTTCTGGATTAATCATGTTAGTATTATGTCTGATCTCATGACTTGCCGCGATTTTCTACCTTAGTTCTACAACCGTGTTATTTCGTCTTTGTAGATCATGGGCTTCATGTGGCCTCATAAAAGATAGTCTAGGAGAGTAAGGTCCGGAGACCTGGCTGGCCACGTATGGGGACTGCCTCGAGCCTCGACCAATCCATCTATTGGGATAAAGATCATCCAAGTAGTGTCGTACATTTTGTTCATGCCGGCAGGAAATTTCATAGAACTTTCAAAAATCATCATAGACTGCCCCAGTCAAATGCCCTTCAAAAAAACGGTGTCCCATCAACATATTGTCGACCAGTTCACACCAAACGTCCAGAGAAAGCTTATGTTGGGAGTGAGTTTGCTTTTTGGTGTGCGGACCACAAGTGCGAGTTTCTAGTGTTCAGCACACCATCTCTGGTGAATTGCACTTAATCGGTGAACAGTATCTGGAGAAGGTTTGTTGGATTTTGGAGAATTCACCGACAAAACGCCTTCGAGGAGAGTGATCTTGAGGTTCAAGCTGCTGTATCTTTTGAATATGGTAGGAATGTAGTATCTCTTTATTTAAGATTCTCCAAACTTTACAATGAGAAACGTCCACTGCCCACAGGCCCTCAATCTCCTGGTGCTTATTTTTGGGTTCTGTTACGCCATCGCCACAAATGTTTTCTTCCTTAAATTCATCACGTATTGAAAGGCACACTTGTTGATGAACAATGTAAAGGAAATAAAACATGAACCTGATTTTGGTCCTGCCCTGTTCTCTACTTGTTGCTGAGGAGAATTTCCCGTGCTCCCAGTGAACTAGAAGACTGTCGAGATTTTTTTTTGTATTCCCAAAACCAACAAGAGTGAAAAATTGATTAAGCCACTTTCTAAAGTGACCTAAGGTTCCACATGCAGACAAGAAGACATTTTCCATTCACTTCACTTCAATTTAATGATGTAATTTCCGAACTAAATACTGAAAAATCTAATTTTTCAGAAATGTTCACTAGACTTGAATCCGGTCCTGGATTTTTGACTTTTTTTTGCCGCACCAAGTGATACTTATGTAGAAAAATGGAAAAAAACCGTGACAGTGATAAATTAGAGGATGAACATCTCAAAGATTCGTGGAAGAATAAGTGCTAGACTAGTTTTCACTAGATCGCAGCCGACCCAAATCTCAAAAGATTTTTTTTTCTGGGCAGGCTTCAGGTGTGCCGAAGAAATTAAATAACGTCCCTTGTAGCATTTTTTCTGTATTTTTTTGAATCTGATATTGGTTTTTCAAAATAACATTTTAAAAGATGACTTTCCAACAAAAACTTTGAAAACAAAAAAAATGAGTCCGACTCTGAAACTTCCGAACTAATGGTGCGATATATCAACTCTCATTAGGACTATATAACGCATAGGTAACTAGACTGTGTTTCAGCCAATGCACGGATTCGGGGTACCAAGAAGATAATCACAGCGATGATAAAAAACAATTGAATTTATCACCGATTTCGGCTTGTTTACCTCCTGTCAGATTGATTTCAGTTTGAGGTTAACTTTTATTTTGAATGTAAACTGTCAAAATACATAAAAAATACTAATGGGATACTAATGAAAGAGTTTAAAACGTGATTACTCACTCCAAAAGGGGCTTGTTGTACAAAATATATACAGATACAGCATTCGTCTGTGGTGTTGATGTGGACACAGGCATTCAGATCAGAAAAATGTTACATTGGGTGGATTTGAGCTCAGTTCCCAGTTGCGAATATTCGGACAGAAAATGCGATTTTGTACGTCAAATTTTGAATTGGAGGGCTCTGACTGGCCAATATGACGACTTTGACGTGGAAATTTCGCATTTTCTGTCCGAATATTCGCAACTGGGAACCAAGCTTTACACGGGATCTGCTCGTAACATGGAAAATCATGTCCATGCAATACGCTTTACAAACGATGGACGAATCTTTGAATTGCTATTTTGTAATGTATATGTATAGACACTAAATAGGTGAACCTTCGGTTTGCCTTGAAATGTCTGATGTAAGTATACAATTCAATTTTTTGAATTTGTTGTATAGTCTTGCTAAATTGAACTCGTAGTATGATAATTAATCAATGATATATTCTCATGGAATCGATGCTACACATTCAACTCCTGCTACGCACTGCTACCGCAGTGCTCCGCAGTCGTTGAATCTGCAGGCACGATTCCATTCGAAATTATCATCGATGATAATCATATCACTTTATATCATTACTGAGAATATACCTATTAAATTTAATTTGAATTCATCCAGCCATTCGAAAGATATAGCTCATCAAAAAATTCGACAAAATACATGATTCATCCTGTAATTCCGAAACAAAAAGCGATAAAAAAATTTCAAAGCCTGATCCCAATTCGCCTAGAAAAACTGGACCTACCCTTGAGCTATGTCGGTTTCCTCACGCAACACCCTGTATATTTATTTGGATTTGCCCTTTCTCAGGCATTACAAATTCGTTTAGTTTTTGCAATTCGCTTCAACCGTTCAAAAGTTATTATATTTTTTCTAAGAACTGATGTGTTTGTCGGCACATACTAAAAAAATCGCAAGGCACTTGGTTCTAGATTATCAATTTGGGACTTTTGCCTATGTCCGAACAATAGCCTAGGGTATCTTTTGCCGGCAAAATCGCTTATTTCCGTTTTGGCATCAACTTGCTGTGATACATTGATTTTGGTAAATTTCCAAGGTCCATAACTTCATTTTTTTATAGCATCCCATTTTTTTATTTTTTATTCGAATCAAGCGTCTTATTTCACATCTTTTTCATATCGTATGTTTTTTCTCAAAAGTTGATAGTTTAAAAGATAATTCGGATTTTCTAAAAAATGAGCACAAATTTCATCGATTCAACTTAGCGCCGTGCAATGGAAATCAACCATTTCTGACAACCAACGTCAAAGTGACTTCTACAGGGGATGCCATTTGAAAAATCGGTTCAAAAACTGCCCTGCCAAAATTGGACACCCTGTATAAAGCTAAATAATTTTACAAACTGCACTTTGATGATGACCTCCCGTTTGCAGTGCCGTTTGGTTCATTTCGATATCATCAATGGCGTAGGTGTAATTGAGCCCATATATATCAATGACTCACCCTGTTTTTTTTCAAAAAAAGACCCTCAATCTCTTGCCAGTCCATATTTGGATTGCTCATTTTTTTTTGTTACATTTTTAGATGCATAGATTTGGCAGAAATTCACGCCACAAGGATCTATCTGTTTCACTGTTTCTCTTTCGCTGTGCAGCTAATCCGCAGTCTATTTCGGCTATTTTTTATGATAGGAAATGCCGTCCTCAAGAAGGTAGCTAACCGAGCATTGAGAAACGGGCCCTAACCCAGACAAACTAAGATATCTAAAGTCCTTTTACGCTTATTACCAGGAGTGGGCATATAGTAAAAGACCCCTTGTAGGGTTGGCTCTTGTGTACGACGAGGACGAAAAGAAATTTCATTTCTTGTGTGGGTGACATCACCTACGACGTGAAAGCCACCAACTCAAAGACCTTGTGAAAAGCACGCTTCCTTCATAATAATACAGAGATGACCACCCATTTCTGGAGGCAAAGAAGCTCAATTATTCCGATTACTATATAGAAGCTGTTTTAACTAGTGTCAGAGAGCTTTGGGAAATCATATCGTTGATTGCGGATCCCAATATACAACGCCGCTTTCATAGAGAATACAAACATACAAAATTCGAGCGCGTTCAGGCAGCGCAGCACATCTTTAGTGACGACACAAAATTCCACCTCGGCCATACGTCATAATACCCAACCAACTAACATTTGTGGCAGCGCATGCGTTCGCAAATGGTTTCTCAAGCCAGCAGTTTAGTTTACAAGCGCAAACGGCCGCGGTACAACGCCGGCCACACAAACGCGTAGCGTACACGGCAATCTCTCAAAATACACACACAGCGCAAACAACAATGCACGGCGGGTTGTTTACGAAAATTTTTCGAAAATTCAAAATTTCCGAAAGTTGTTCGTTTCGACGGCATTCGAAAATTGCAAAGTGAAAAATAAAACGGCCAGAAAAACAATAGCCCAGTGGCGTGCGAATGACCAGTGTGGAATTTTTGAAATGCGACATCCAACCCCAAAGTTTGCCAGGTAATTTTTTTTTCAAATCTATACTTCACATGAATGCATTTGCATTATTTTTACAATCGTGTGTTCAGCAATAATAGTCCGCGAAAGTAGGTGGTGTAGAGCGTAAGTAGAATATCCCATTCTCCTACCATGCGACTTTGAGCTTTACGTGCACGTTCCAATTTGAATTCAAACTTCAGTAGAATGCCCTTTTCTGCTCCTCTTCAATCCGATTCTATTTAAGCAAAAACTTTTTTAATTAACTCTTCTCGAGATACGCTCCGATACTTTTTCCATATCAGCTCTAAGAGGATGTAATTCCGCAAGTTTCCCATTATTACCATTATTATTGTCATTACTTACTACCACTCTACTACTTACTATTACTATATAGGTATATCGAAAGCTTTCCGAGGATGACAATGGGAGAGCCAGAGAGATCTAAATTTACGGCTTATCTATTCAGAGATCTTCTACCGCTCTCTGAAAAATCAATTTCCATTCATAGTACTCTGAGATACACTAGTAAAACGCGAAAAAATGACGTCACGACAGATACGACCAATCCACTTACCTTAGCAACAGATTGCGGAAAAATCGTGCGTGACGTCACACGAGAAAAGGGTGTAAGTTTTCAACGCAAATTTTCGTTCTGAAAAAAACTTCGGAAGAGCTCCGTTCTGGGTTTGAAAATAAAGCCGGGAGAAGCAACATCTGGGCGAGAATCACGCGGTGATTTTTAATAAACAAACATTATTATCTAAAGTTTGATAGATGCTTCGGGAACGTACGCATTTTTTTATAGTAAGCTCATGATTTAGTCCAAAATACTCACAAAGATTCACTTAGCATCGTCTTGTTATGTTATGGACAATTTTGAAAAAAAAAGCAAAGCAAATAAACCGATAAATAAACACAAGAAAGTTTTTCTTTCGTGAGATACTTTTCAAGGATTTCAAGATTGTGTATGTGTTTAGAGATTAGGATCTTAATGTTTTTGTGTCTGAAAAGCTCGCATTGAAATTTTAATAAGACTATGGTGAATGCGCGGGTTTGAATTATTAGATCTTTTTTGTCTGAATTTGCCGAAAATTCACTCAACAAATTTGCTCAGGATGTACAGGGTGTTTCACCGACCTTGCATATAACTTCAGTACGAGATTCCTCTCAAAAAAATTATCCGAAAAGTGGATACATACAACCGAGCATACAACATTTTTCCCTAAACATTGAGTTTCTGATTATATGCCCCAGAATAATGGGTACTTGAAATTTGGCACGGAAGGGAGCCATTCATAGCTCCCTATGAATGGCTCAGGGAAGTTTATTCATAGTGCAAATGTACATGCAAAATATCAAACAAATCTGATCACTGATGGCGGCCGACTTGACGTACCTATGTTGAACTATCAGAAAAAAATTTAGCAACCCCGCTAGTAATTTTGCTTTTATCCCTTGCATTTTTTTCGTAGATAACACCTCACACCGTTCACAAGTGAAAGTGAAAAAATCGGTTGTGTCACCCCAAAACTTTCTCGACTAGTATCCAGGAACCTATGTCAATTTTTGTTCGAAACGTCCCTTCGGGTGGGGAGGTGGAATTACAGAAAAAGATTGAAAATAATTTCCAGGAAATTTGAAAAAATTGTTGGAAAATGTTTAAGAACCAGTTACTTCTTGTTGAAAAAAAAATTGGTCAAAATCGGTCCACGGAATAAAAAGTTGGAAAATTTGCAGTTTTTCCAGAAAGAAAAACTCGGCAACCGTTGGTCCGATTTCGAAAATTTTTCCTCCAACAATTAGCTCAATATTTTCTCCAACTTTCATTTACAGCATGTCTGCACCTAAAATTAATATTCCGTGGAGCCTATCGCATGTAGAAGTTTTACTGCGTTTTTTTTTCAAATCCACGCATTGTGCAAATTTCATTTTGGAAAAATTACGTTGGAAAACCGGAATCGTGTCGATTTTGAAGACAAGCCTACACGACGCCCAATCCAATTTACTTTCGATATCAGTTGGAATTTTCCAAAAAAAGTCGATCCCCAAGCAGAAATGAATTTTTGAGTGGAGTCCTGCTACAAAAGCGAGTCGTTCCGGTCAAAACACCGGCGAGAGCCCCTCTCGGGTGGCAACGACCAGGAGAAATTTTGAAAATTCATTACGCCCGACTGGAGAATGGTGGAAAACTGCAACTGCGGCCTTGATTTGACTCTTTTGTTGTGTTGCTTCCTGTCAAATTTGGTTTCAATCCATCGAATAGATTTTGAGTAATTAAATGGTAAAGTTTTGGACTTTGACATTTCTTTATTATTTGATAGATGACAGATGGGGCAATACTTTTGACTGTTCTGAATTCAGTTTTTCAGGGGCTTCCAAATGAAATCTTGCAAGTATAAAGTTCCGTGGGATATAGCTTCTGACATTTGTTGACAGTGACCTTCCGTTTGACAGATGACAGCCAAAAACTGATAGGCTCTTTTCAGAGAAAACCATATCCTCATATCAAATTTCAAGTCGATCGATTCATCGGTTCGGCAGTTATCGTGAAAGATCACAGACAGACACACACAGACAGACATCATTCTGAAAATGGTCTTAATCGTCTTGGGGGACCTCAAAATAGATATATCCGTCGAAATCTCGAAACTTTTTTTCTGCACGATTACAATACTTCCCCTTCCATGTTGGTGGGGGGTCGGGAAAGTAAAACCACGGACGTGTTTTGGATAGTTTAAGATTTTTTTTTATTCTGGCAGCTCAACTTAGTTACCTCAGCTGCTCTGCCACTGGTCATATTTGTCTAAAATTTCGCACATTTATTGATTGGCACTGTAAACAAACTTTCCTGTATCAAATTTGAAGCTCCTACCTTTGACAGTTCTTGGGCAAATAATTAAACACTTTGGTTAACTTTGTCCTTTTGAAGGTTTTCAACTAATAGTACAAGAAAGATAGATTTCAACCTCGGAAAAAATATGGACGTCCTGAAAATTTGATATTTTGTTCACAATTGAGTGCTCTACAACATATCCAAAATCGCCAAAAATCGCACCCGGGGGTTTTGAGTTATTGGAGGGGGGGTAAAAAATTGCAGGTAAAAATGGAGGGGATGGAACCAGTCAATCGATTGGATGCGAATACATTATAGTTCGATGTATCATATCTCCTTGATATCATTTTGGCACAAAAAGTGTCCATCATTGTTGAAGGGGAGTAGTGGGGGGGCCAAGCTCTGCTAAGTGGTCCATTTTGTTTTTTGGCCATGTAGAACCGATCACGACAAGTTTGGTATCTTTTCCGACTAAATTCAATCTCCTGAACTCATATTCGATGTGTAAATTTGGATGAAAACAAGTTTGAACAAGTTAACTTGAGAAAACTTGTTTTTTCTTTGACAATTTTGACGAATTTTTTTGTTACTGTTTGGAGGTGTTCATTTTCAGAAAATTTTCAGGGACCATTAATTGAAGTGTATTCTCCGCAAAAATCATCCACTCGATGTATAATTTTGTTTTTCGAGTTTAAAAAATCGATTTGAACTTGAGTCGGCACGGCGCGTCGTCTACTACTGACCAGAACACTACAGCATGCACCTTTAAATGAAAACACCTCAAACTATTGAAGAAATAACAACTCACCTTTGAAAATTGGAGGATTTGTGCAAAACTGAATTCCCTATAGCATGAACAAAATCGCTATGAATCGCAATGCAGGATTTTGAGTTATTCGAGGAGGAGGATAACACTTTGACAGGATTCATACTCTATGAACTGTTACCTCTCCACTTAAATAACTCCAAACCCTGCAGTGCGATTCATGGCATTTTTGTTTATGTTATAGGAAATTCAATTCTCCACAGATCCTCCAATTTTCAGAGATTAGTTGTTATTTCTTCAATAGTTTAAGGTGTTTTCATTTAAAGGTGCATGCTGTAGTGTTCTGGTCAGTAGTAGACGACGCACCGTGCCGGCTCAAGTTCAAATCGATTTTTTAAACTTGAGAAACAAAATTATACATCGAGTGGATGATTTATGTGGAGAACACACTTCAATTCAATGGTCACTGAAAATTTCCTAAAAATGAACACCTCCAAACAGTAACAAAAAAATTCGTCAAAATTGTCAAAGAAAAAACAAGTTTTCTCAAGTTAACTTGTTCAAACTTGTTTTCATTCGAATTTACACATCGGATACGAGTTCATTAGATTGGATTTAGTCGGAAAAGATACCAAACTTGTCGTGATCGGTTCTACATGGCCAAAAAAACAAAATGGACCACCTTGCAGAGCTTCACCCCCCCACTACTCCCCTTCGACAATGATGGACACTCTTTGTGCCAAAATGATATCAAGGAGATATGATACATCAAACTATAATGTATTCGCATCCAATCGATTGACGGGTTCCATCCCCTCCATTTTTACCTGCAATTTTTTACCCCCCCTCCAATAACTCAAAACCCCCGATTTTTGGCGATTTTGGATATGTTGTAGAGCACTCAATTCTGAACAGAATATCAAATTTTCATGACGTCCATATTTATTCCGAGGTTTTGCCGATTTTTTTACTATTTTTCCTGTACTATAAGTTCAACTCGCTAAGAAAGTACACTAGAAAAAAATGCAATCTCACTTTTCGAATTATTTTTGTTCATGCAATGTCATTGAAGCACCCTGTTCAGATCATTTTATGAATTTTGTTTGAAGTTATGCTTAGCGTCATTGTACTGTAATTTTATCTTTATGAAGATCGGTGCTGTTAACAATAATATGGCAATTATTATTGTTATTTTATGGTAATGTTTTTATCCTTTCGATATCTATAAAACCGTGAAGGTGATGGATTGATTCAATTATGCAGAATATCATTGAGTTTTCTTATGGAAAGTTCTTTTTTGAATAATATTGAAAAGTATTTTTAAGTTGAAAAAGTGATTTTTTTTACAACAGGTTGGTTATCACCTTGGGTCATCACAGTAACCAGTGATCAGTAGACGCGACCGTTTGTAATTTTTAATGTTTTACATTCTTTAACGAAACGGCACTCGAAGCTATAATCTTCTGGGATCTCACACCATTTCACGCCTTCTGATGCGTCCTATGCCATTTCACGCAGGGTGCGAAGATTTAAATCAAGTTGATTTGAATCATGATTCAAATCGTGATTTAATTCAACCGATTTTTCATTTTAATCATTTGATTTAAATCACTTTATCGTATTTGATTTCCCGGTACAGTCTTCTTTACGAAATACCGCCAAACTTTATCTCCTTTTCGTCCCGAGATTTTTCTCTGAGTTTTAAGCAAATATAAAATCTCGTATACCACCACCCAGCCTACCACCCCACCCCTGACGAACGACGAACCATCCAAAGACCATTGTATCGACACCTGTTGTTTTGACAAGTACCTATTGTGAATTATTGCATATTGTTCAATATTTATTTAGTATATGTAATGATTGGAACCATAGTTACTGAGTTCCCAGAGTTTCAGCTTTTCTGGAAAAAACCGAGAACTTCAAACTTCAAATATGTATGAGAAAACAAAGGATCTAGACACCGGAAGAGTATCTATATTTTTTGTACTGTGTTTTAGCCTTAACTGACACAGATTTTTTAAATTGGCAAACAATTTGACAAACCGAAAAATCTGATCGGAATAAAAAAATCCAATTTAAATCAAAAAAATCTGATTTTAATGAAAAAATCCGATTTTAATAAAAAAAATCGATTTTTTGATTTTTTAATTTAAATCATGATTTTTTTGCACCCTGATTTCACGTTATCTTACGCCAACCACCTTATGTCGTTTCTCAATATTTCACGCAATATTCTTTGCCGTTTCACGTAATTCCACACGTTTCACCTAATCCCACGCCATTATCTTACGTAATATCACGTTATCCCACGCAATCCCACACCATCCCACGCCATTCTGCCCTATCTCACGCCACCCCGCAAGATCCTGCACCATCCCATGGATGTCCGCCTATAATTTCACGCTATTCCACGCATTTATTCGAGCATTTATTCCACGCGGATATCGTGGTGCCATCTCACGCAAAGCTTCGCCATTTCACGGTAACATACGCAATCATCCTATGCGATCTGAAGCCATCTCACGCAAAGCTTCGCTGTTTCACGGAAATATACGCAATCATCCTATGCGATCTGAGGCCATCTCACGCCCTCTCATGACCTAACGTTGGTTAGGTATTTCACCTACGATTTCACGCAATTTCACGCTATGATTTTTTTAAGTTGAAGAACCGTTATTTTAGCAAGAAGTACGCTTAGTATGATTCAAGTTAATTACATTGAATTTTTGATATTTTGTCAAGTTTGATAAACTAACCAGGTGAACGGGCTAATTTCCCTATTTGATTTTGAGGTCGTCATATTCCAGCCTCTTGTCTGAACTATGACAGTTTTTGAAATTTTGATCGTTCTAACAACAATTCACAATAATGATGAATAGCAGAACTCAATTTTTTTCAACGCAGAAATGAATTATATACGGCAGTAATGAATTATTATCATCATGGTATCATCGAGGCATACTCAGCTGAGCCAAGAGAACAGAATGGCCTGCACATTCGCCAGGCCTCAGTTCCATTGAGCACATTTTAGATTCTCTTCAGAGCAAAATGTTGAATCAGAAAAGAATATCAAACGTTATCGAGAGTTGAGCAATACTTTTTAAGCAGAAACAGTCCTCCAGTCTCAAACAGTCTCCCAACAGTCCTAAACGATGTTCTTACGTCAGGTCGCTTGGAGCTGTATTCATGAATATGTTCTGAATATTCATATCAAAAAAATGGAATTTCGAAGCAGTGACTCAACCATTTTTTCAACAAATGCAACAAGATTCAATAAATACTATTATCATTACTATTATTATAATAGGTCGAAATACAACGAGTAATGACCCCAATTAGGTCTCATCTTTCAGTGAAACAAATACAGTGAAAATCTTTTAAAATATCACTTTGGAACTGTACAAAATGTGTCTTACATTGCAAATACCCCTTTTGTTATCAGAACAATATGAACTCTTGTGAAATTCCATTTTGAAATAGAAAGTGAAGCTCAAAATATTACATTGGAAGTGTTGAAGCGGTCAAAAATCACTTTTGTTGAAAATAGTACATTATAGTATGAAAGTTTACCGTGGTTTTTATACAGGTGTTCATTTGAAAAGTTGTCTCCCCTGATTTCTCGTCGTCAAAATTTTCCGCAGGAAACCGTCGAAACAGGTCAATTTTTGTTTCGAGGGGTATATCTTGGACAAGAAGTGCCAAATTTTCATCTTCAACTCCTTCGCCCCCACCCCACCCTACTTTGAAATTTCAAATGGCATCACCTATCTTGTGACACATCAAATTTAAGGCAATAAAATTCTCTTCCCGTCAAGCATATTTCTAATTTTTTCAAACCATCCTGCAACCCTAGTGAAAATCCCGAGAAAAATCCTCTCTTCAATGATGAAAGGAAACTTTCTTCTCTATAAACTCCCGATTCTTGAAAAATAGACTTTCCAGCAAAAACAGGTCAATTTTTATTTCAAAGGGGTCATCTGAGACATGTATGGTCAAATTTGCATATTCAACCCTTTTGCCCTTGCCCCCACTCTACCCTACTTCACAATTTAAAATAGCATAACCTATCTTGTGGAACATCAAATTGAAGGCAATAGAATTCTCTTTTCGTCAAACATAGTTCTAATTTTTTCAAAACACCCCTATGAAGTAAGGTAGGGTAGGGGCGAAGGGGTTGAAGATAAAAATTTGGGCATACGCGTCTTAGATGAATCCATTGAAATAAAAATCGACCTTTCTCTGCTGAAAAGTTTATTTCTCAAGAATTGAAGTTCATAGGGGAACATTTTTTCTTTCATTAACAAAGAAAGGGTTTCCAAAAAAGTTGGAGGGTGGTTATAAAAAAATAGAAATATGTTTGACGGAAAAAAAATTGTATTGCCGTCAATTTGATGTATCATAAGACACGTAATGCTATTTGAAATTTCAAAGTAAAATGGGGTGGGACCGAAAGGGTTGGAGATAAAAATCTGGCCTCGAATTTAGCAGTATGTGTCCTAGATAGATGTCCCCATCGAAACAAGAATCGACCTGTTTCGGCGTTTCCCTTTGTCAAATTTTGGCGGCAAGATATCAGGGATGACAACTTTTCAAATGAACACCCTGTATAGTACTTTCTTTACTACTAGAAAATCGACATCGTAATTCAGGAACAGGTTAATGATGAACGGCTAGTAGAGAAAAATATATATTTTGGAACAGTTGAGTTAACAAAAGATTCGGAATATCGATAAGCGGCAATTTTTCGATACAGGTCTTCGGTGTTTGATAGCAAACATTTTGCCAGTCGATAAAGCATCATAAGTGAGTGCTTTCTCCAAAACACTTTGTTCAAAAACGTACAATAACTGCGATACAGTCTTTCAATCTTGAGATTGAAATATTGTTTCTCCCACATAATTTTTATACCGTTGAATCAATTCTCCCAAGAAGATATTGGGGGCTCGTCCCGGTTATCTCCCTGATTTTTATACTCCTGATTATTTTGCAAGAAAGCTCAGTTAGACACTTGAATTCTATGATCAGTTTACAAGAAAAAGTTACTTTTGACAAAAGAGGCTTCGTTTTCAAAATTATTGAATCTGAATGTTTGAAAAACATTTCGAAAACAACAATTTCTAGAGCCAAAACATTCAAGTTTCTAGAAATTTGTTGTTTCTTAGCTGAAACATTGATTTCCTTATTTGAAACGTCTAGAGAATCTGTTTCAGAGAGAAATCATGAATTTTCTTAGATTTTTATTTTCAGGCTCTTGCAAGAGTTGAAAGTGGTGTTTGAGATTGTGTTCAAACAACTAGATTGCGAAAACAACGCCTCAAATCAAGATTTGACAAAAGTGACTTTTTCTTTTAAACTGACCATAGAATGCAAATATATAAGTATTTTTGCAAATTAATCAGGGACGTAGAAATTGGGGGATAAAAGTGATGAGCTGTTAATATCCACGCCACTGAACCAATGTGTAAAAATCCGTCACTGACTTCAGGATTGATTTGACAATCACATGTGCGAAATTTGGGGCAAATTGGTTCAACGGTATGAGAGTGATTTATAAGAAACTTTTTCAATCTCAACTTTGAAGGGCTTCATCTCAGTTATTGTACATTTTTTATCAAAACGGATTTGTTGAGGGAACATTTCTCGGACACATG
The DNA here is from genome assembly GCA_949128115.1 of Anaspis maculata. Classification (NCBI taxonomy): domain Eukaryota; kingdom Metazoa; phylum Arthropoda; class Insecta; order Coleoptera; family Scraptiidae; genus Anaspis; species Anaspis maculata. The sequence goes on along the minus strand of OX421964.1, from coordinate 25,895,140 downwards.
TCCATTTTTTCCCCACACATGTCAGGAAGTGACTTTTGAAACCGGTAAATCCTTTCAAAACGTCAATTTGGCAGTGGAATCTGTCACTATACCACGTAATTGAAATCGATTGTAAAATATTTACTTCGTCAAAACACAAATTTTTATTTGTCCAATGGATTGAATAATCGCAATAAAAGCAGTCAGAATTTAATGCTATCGGCCAATAACAGGAATAAATCAATCAGTTCATAGCTACCTAATCAGTGATTGCTATTTAAATTATCTACAAAAAATCGCTGTTCAAGGAACCTTTCCTTTTAGTGTCAAAATAAACGTTGCACCGTCATACTTATGTGTGATCCCTACTTAAGATTTTAAATGAAGATAGGTCAAGGAAAGATATATAGGATTTGAGACAATATTGGGTGGTCAATAACTCGTGAATACTGCGTGAAATGACTGATCGAGCAAGGCTGAATATTTGTGATGGCAAATAAAATAAACATAAACAAACAATCCCACCCTCGATTCTACAAATTTACGTCATGAGGCTGTCAAAGAAAGTGGCTTATTAGGTGGGTACTGAGTACTGATTCCCATAATAAGAGTTCTTATATTAGGAATAACAAAAAAAATCCATAACGTTTGCAGGATTTAATGCTTACATCCTCTCTCGTTTCGATCAGACTATAGTACCCGTGTTGCGAGTATTGTTGGTTGCATGCTCCTTCAAGATTCATAAAGATTCAGAAGCCTTGATTATGTAATCTGAAAATCACAGCTTTCAATGTTCATGATTCACCATGACAGTCGAGTTTTGATTATTAATGCCAGTGCTGTAATACGAGCAGACCCTGCATGATGTTGTTCCAAGACAGGCGAAATTATCAACCAAAAGTACCCATGATTGTGTTGACAAATTGACAATAATCCTCATTAACGGAGCATAGGTAGGAATTACACCCTGTTGAAAAATTCACGTTAACTTACGCCGTTAACCCCTAGTTGCCGGAATTATGCACGCAAGATAGCCGCGTAAATTTTTAACGCATGTAATAATAATTAACATGATCGATCGGCACCAACCAGCATTGCTCCATTAAAATTTCATGGCTACGAGAATTGGTATGCCGTTCCTGTATACACTTGAAATTTCAAGAACAACTCACTACTCACTCCCTCATCGATCTGCCTGATTGGCACGGGGGAATTTTATCAATCATCGATGAGAATGGAAAATTCCTCTTCACTCTAATTAACACAACAAACAGAACTCGAAAGTATATTAGTCGTCCTGTCTGTGGTATACTGGAACCTATCCTATAGTCATTTTTTTTTCTGGGACAGTGAATTGAAGACACAAGACTAGACAAAAATCAATTTTCAAATTAAAACGCCCCCTGTTGGCGTAGCATTGAAAGGTGGTTGGAAAACTGACACAGATCACCTGCTGATGCAGTACGCCACCTGTCGATCAATACACTTTGTTTAGTAAAAAAATTATTTGGAACACCTGTCATTAAACGCTTTTTAATACAACCTGTAGTAACTACCTGCATGAATAATTGCGATAATTCAAGCTATCATTTGAAAACTAAAATATTGGTACTACAAAAACGCGCGAAATAGCATGCATGACGCACAAAGGTACCTATCGCAGTTCTGTCACCACTTGTTGACAAAGCGCATCACTTACTGACATTCGCCTCATCGTGATCTGGAAATCCTGGAGATCAGTGGACGCGGAAGATAAGAAACGCATACACCTATAAAGTAAATAAATAATGCCATGCATTATCTATGAGGTTCTGTTCAAAAACAACATTAAAGCCGTCATTATAGTGCCGCTGGTGCATAGCTGAGCAAAAAAATTGATCTGTATAATTTCTGAAAGCATCATCACAGGAACTTGAAAAAGAATGCATTGTCTAGATCCCACGCGTACATTGGTACAGATGTTCCAGGATAATCTGAAAATCTAAGAGAAACCCAATTATATCAGAATTCGCCTTACACTCACGCTCAGTAGTAGGGTAATTATGTTCTGCTTTATTGACACTATTAGAAATAAGTATAATAGTTTCCAGTTTCCGGCAAAATAATGTGCTGGTTGTAAATCTACTGCTGTGATGCGCCTGTGCGGTCTTCTATCAGTTATACGGAAGTGCAACCGTCGAGGGCAAAGTATTCTTTGGAAAAAAGAACGAAATGAGATAAGTTGACAATAATAAAATTGGCACTGGAACGAGAGAGTGTATGCCAGACATTTGATCACTTGTTTATAAAATGATGCGTTTTCTTGTTGTGCAATAACAATAATTATTCGAACAGTTAACCCATATCCAATATGAATATTCCAGGCACAATTCATCGCCACTCAATTGTCCCAACTCCTCTTCAAGTTCTTTATCGTTCCTTGATTTATCTGTATTTTAATATGAACTTCCGACAGGTTTGTAGCAAATAGACGGGAAAGCTCCGTGTTTGATAGGAGGCATCATGAGACGCCTTTATCGAGATCTACTTTGCTTACTTTGGTGTAATCGTAATTTTTAATTTCTAATGAGTAAATCTTCATCTAATACAAATATACCTGAGTACAAGTAGGTATGTTTACGTAGGTGGTAAGTAGTAGGTGTACAGAAACTTCAAAATTAGAAGATTTTCTGTGAATCGTCTCTGGTATGCTGATTTCTAACAAGCAACTATAGGTACAAGTATAATACAGGCCGTTGTATGCACTCTGACTCTCCTCCGTTGATGGGGTAACTTGTATCCGGTTTTAATAAGGTGTTTTGCTAGAGTGTAGTGCCGTTAAACGTACACATACACACACCAACCCAACGCACACACCAGAATGCGCGCTTTCTGGCTGGACTTGTTCTTCCTCCGTCCTTTGCTTCTTTGCTATATGGATATTCCGCACACAACGCATACTGTAATGGCCACAAGAGGCCGGCCAAGAACTCTGTTACCCACGCTGTCTTGGACGTAAATTTTATAAAATACTAAACGGCCGAGACCGGCCACAGCATCAGCCAGGCCACCAGCACTCCCAATAAGGCACACTCCGCCAAGAACAAACACTCTGGCGAGAGCACACGTCCTTTTATGCCTTGTTAGAAATTTAGAGCTCTCTAATTGGACACGCCAATCTACATTTCATTATAAATTGACGTTGAGGAGTTCAAAAAATGGGTATTTGTGTAACAAGGAACGGGAACAGTGAACTGTTTCAGCTGGTGGAGTTGTTGACCGAAGTATAAGAACAGGCTGCAGTAGGCCAAAGGGTCCTTGCTTCGATTCGCATACTTTTTCAAGCCCCCCTCCCATTCTTCTTACCATCGAAAGTAGTCTGGAAAACTTGCCGTCACTTCTGGAGCTTGATTACATAATTTCTTCGATTATTACATACAACGCCCTTGATTATTAGACCTACAAGGATAATATTCACTTATCTAAATCCCACTGTCAATAGCAACGGAATAAAATTCATGTAAACAACAAAATCTGACAGCTGTCACTTCGGACTTCTTTTATGTAATAATCTTCAAAATATCACTCGTGCTCGAGATTTTCCCAGATAATTTTGGCCAGGCGTATCCCTCGGGCTGATTGTCCCTGGATAAATGCCCTCCTCCTACGGAGTCGGGCATTTATCGCTACAATCAGCTCTCGCGATCGCCTGACCAAAATTATCGTGAAAATCTAAGCACTTGTGATATTACTGTTGATTATTTCACAATGTCAAATGTCACAGCCTACTATGATATCATTGTGATTGACATAAGATTAAAAATAAAATCGCAAAGTTGTCGGTTTACAGTAAGATAAAACAAAACGTCTACAGTGAAGTTGATGAATTCAACACAATTCTTACTACAATGCTGATGACTTAAGCACAACTTTTGTTATAAGCTTGGTGAATTTCTAGACATTTTCGCCATGAAGTTGATGAATTTAGCACAATTCTTATTATAGATTCGTTAAGTTTCAAGAAATTCTCGCTACGAAATTTCAGCGAAATTCTCGCTATAACGTTCATGAATTTAAAGAAATCCTAGCCACGAGCTGATGTTTCAGGGAAATTCTCATTATAAGTTGATTAATTTAGCGAAATGTTCACTATGGAGTTGATTGATTTGGCACAATTTTCGATATAAAGAGAGTCTCGCTACACAGTTGATTACTTCAGCGGAATTCTTATCAAAAACTTTGTGAATTTGGTGAAATTTCACTATGAAATTCTGAATATGTTCCAAAATGTACATACAGTACAGTTGGTTCAGGTATAGTCTGTTCAGCGATAGAACGGACTATTTTGTTTCTATATTTTTATACTATGTATTTTATTTACATTACTTTTTTGACTTTCAGTAATGTAACCTACAGCAAATAAAAGCATCAAAGACTGTAACAACATGGGTGCGTTTAGAACTTATATTAGTTTTGTTCGGTTGGTAGTTTTACCCGGGCAAATTATCTCTCCGCCAAGCCAATGGCATTACATTTAGCGAGTTTGATTGACACTCACGTTACGAATTCTAACCTCCATTTTTCTATGATGTTGGTTATTTTTAGTGGGCTCGGCTGGATGTGTTATATTGTGAGACTTGCCTGAAGGAGAACAAATATTATGATGAGTGTGGTCTGTGGGAATGGTTCAACCGACATAACAAATGCAAGACCCGTACACCATCGTCAACATCAAGAAGATTCATAAGAAAAAACAGTGAAAACAGCCAAAAATTTCTTTTTTCTCAATAAAAGCACTATTATTTTCTTCTTCATTAAAATTTGTATTGAACTGGTGTCATTTAAAACTACCATAGCACTTGGCTGTGATTATCGGAAATAAGCACCTCTTTCTAACTGGAATTTTAAATTTCGCGGGTAACGCTCGGGACTACTTTTCAAGCGGAGGGATCTGGTGGTCCTTTCTATGAGTGTATAGAGTATAATAGGTAGGTCCTACTTCACAAAAGCTTGCGGATGCACCATCCGTTCTGAATTTTAGCAATTTCAAAAATTTCTGCTTGATAGTGTCAGTGGGGGCAGATTCTGGCAGTTTTCTAGGTGGCGCCGGTGTAGCTGAAGTAGTTCAAAAATGACATCATGATAAAAATTGTACAAACGCCCATCGAAAATATTTTGTCTCAAATTTTGCTAAGAATAATATCTTGGCTTCGCAATGACATCACAACAATAACACACGTGTCTAGATGACGCTTGAAGCACGAAGCACAAGAATCAAGAAATTCCAACCGCTAGATAATGGTTTCAAATCTGAAATACTCCAGCCACTCCAGCGCCGCCTGGCGAGAGAAAGTTTGGTATTCGTCTCCATTGTTCTTACTTGTGAATTGACTGAATTGTAAATAGGATTCCATATAGCATAAGTTATGAAGGGTCAACGAGTAATTCTTCGAAGCCTCTTACTTTTGTTATTTCAAAAGAAGTTGATGAACTGTTGGTGGTAGAATTATGGATAAGAAATTTCAACCACTGGATACTTATTTAACTCATGTTCTCTATACAGGGTGAGTCGGAACCTTCGAAAATTATTTTTCTTCAAAAATACTTCTGAACCATTAGGTTGATCCCTCAACGCCTCAACCGATGTAGAGCGGAAGATCACTCGATTTCGTTACAAGGACTTTTCGGCTGGATTTCTTTTGGAAGAATTTAATTTTCTCAGTTCATGAATCACGCAGTATAGTAAATGAAAATCCACTATGCACAAGATCTAATCTTATGGAATAACGAAAATAGAAGGGTTCGAAAGACCACCGTTTGAATCTTCATGACTTCAAAAATAAAAGTCGCAGAATTTTTTTAATTATTTCCATGGGTTCCATGAAAGATTCCAGATACATGTATTGTTTTGGTCCCGATACTTCTGAATCATCCTCTATACTTCCTTCCATCTGTGTATACCTTGAAATATGCATTTGTGAGAGTTCAAGAGAACAATAGACCTTTTGTTGGGAATTCAGGGCGAATACGAAGTGGACTGTGTAATAAATAACAACCCTGATCACTTCTTTCCTGATTTTTAATGTGACTATTTCACGCTTTTACACTTTTATGACAAAAATGGCGTCGTGCGGCTACTACGGTTGGAGGATGGCGGGCTCTGTTTCCTTTTGCGCTCGACCGACAGACGGGACTGCCAACGCTAGGGAACTCACACGCGCGAAATTCAAAAAACATAGGCGCACACAATAAATTAGCCGCAACATAGCGACCACCTTGAAACGATAAGGCGTTTCAACAAATTATAACGAACAAAATTTGCGGTTTAGAAACTGACAATAATAAGAATCAATAAAGTACTTAAATATTAATAAATATTTCAACTTAATTGAACTGATCACTTAAGTTTATCTCAGTTAATGTTTCACTGAAGCGGCAGCGGGCAAAGCTTCGCAAATGAACGCTGAATGGTTCCGGAAGAAGTACGCACTGTTGCTGCCCGAATAAGGCCATCAGTGCCAGGATGAACCTGGGTGACGCGTCCAAGACGCCATCGAAGTGGAGGAACGCCATCTTCTTTCACCAGGACCAGTTGCTGAAGTTGCAAGGCACCATCGCTCTTGTGCCACTTGGCTCGCTGTTGCAATTCGCTGATGTACTCTAGATGCCATCTTTTCCAGAACTGCTGGAGGATTTGCTGTACTCGCTCGTAATGTTGGAGTCGATTCTCGGCCTTGGTGGTAACATCAGGCTCAGCAATGGCGGTGAGGGGGCGCCCAATCAGAAAATGAGCAGGAGTCAGACAGGATAAATCATTTGCGTCGGAAGACAAAGGGAGAAGTGGTCGGGAATTTAAGACTGATTCAATTTGAGACAAAAGAGTGTACAACTCTTCGAACGTTAACAACGCGTTTCCCGCCACTCTTCTCAAATGATGTTTGACACTTTTCACACCAGCCTCCCACAAACCACCGAAATGCGGGGATTGGGGAGGTATAAAATGCCATTCGATACCATGGTCCAACGCCAAATCAGTCAATTCTTTGTTATTCTTACGAATGAACTTGAGCATGTCTTTTAATTTTGAATTGGCACCGACGTACGTTGTACCATTGTCCGAATATATCTTAGAAGGTTTACCTCTACGTGAAACAAAGCGTTTCAACGCCAAAATGAAACAATTGCTTGTTAAGTCCGAAACAAGCTCAATATGAATAGCCTTTGTGGCAAAGCATATGAAAACACAAATATAACATTTTAAGGTTTTGCTACCTCGTCCTTTTTTGTCCTTTATTGAAAGTGGACCAGCGTAATCGGTGCCCACAACTGCAAAAGGTGAGCTCTGAGAAACTCTATCCCTTGGCAAATTTCCCATGATAGGATTGATTTCTCTAGGAGAGCACCGAAAGCATTTTACGCATTCACGTACAACTTTTCTGGCAAGGTTTCTACCATTTGTGACCCAACATGATTCACGTACAGTGAACAGTAGAAGTTGAGATCCTGCATGAAGCAGACGCTTATGTTCATATTCAAATATAAGCTTGGACAAGTGATGTTTACCCGAAAGCAAAAAGGGATGCTTTTTGCCAAATTCAAAATCAGAATTCTGAATTCGACCCCCAACACGGATGAAACCAGTATCATCAAGAAAAGGGGAAAGACTCAGGACATCACTTGCCAAAGTAAACGCTTTTCGAAGTTTAAGAATTTTATACTCATTTGGAAATGATTCACGCTGGGAAACCTTTATCAGACACAAAAGTGACTCGTCAAGTTCTTTTCTTGTAAGTGAACCTGTGCGTCTTTCCGTGGGGTACATGCAATTATGTTTGAACCTTAAACAAAATGCAATGACTCTTTTGAGTCTATTCAAGTTTGAGTAGCTTTCGAACGGAAACCTCTCAACACCTGAAGACGTAAAAACATGAACATGTTTCCTTAGTTCAGGAAGCTGCGCCGGAGCTTGACTCAACGAAGGCCATTGAGACTGCGACAAGTAAAGAAAATTAGGTGCACTCCACCATAGCATATTTTTGCCAATTTGACAGGGATATATTCCTCGCGACAACAAATCTGCCGGGTTTGCATTTGTAGGAACGTGCAACCAAACAAACTTACTGGACAGAGATTGAATCTCAGCAACGCGATGCGCCACAAACGTTTTTAACAAATTGGGTTGCGTCTTTATCCAGCCAAGCACCACGGTAGAATCCGTCCATAAATAAACACTATCAGGCTCAAAACTCAATGACCTTAAAACGCTTTCGACTAGACGAATTAGTGTCAAAGCCCCAGAGAGTTCCAGTCTTGGAACTGTCATTGTCTTTAGCGGAGCTACCCTGCTCTTTGAACATAGAAGGTGACAAACAACTGTATCATCCTGAGCAACAGAGCGCACATATACGCAACCTCCATAGGCTGACGTACTTGCGTCACAGAAGCCATGTATTTCCACAGACTTTGGATTTTCACAAATCGCATGTCTCGGAGTTTTAAGAGTATTCAAATCAAGTAGCTCAGAACGAAATCGAACCCACCTTCCCTGTATGTCAAGAGGGACACTCTCGTCCCAATCCAAACGCTGCAACCAAAGTTGCTGCATAAGTATTTTTGCGACCACCGTCACAGGTCCCAGGAGGCCTAGTGGATCAAATATTTGAGATAATTCTGAAAGAATTATGCGCTTTGTAACCTTTTCGTTCGGACTCGGCGAAATCGAATAGACCAAATGGTCTGATTCGAAAGACCAAGCTATGCCAAGAGTCTTGGCACATTCGTCTGAACCGAGGCTCAAGAGCTGCGGATGAATGTATTCAGGATTTATATCCTTCAAAACACGAAAGTCATTTGAGATCCACTTTCTCAATGGGAAACAACCTGAGCTCAAAATGTCAGTCACATTTGCACAAATCTCCTGAGCCTCCACAAGAGAGTTTGCACCAGCCAACAGATCATCGACATAAAAATTATGCAATATAATTTTCGAAACGTTAGGATGTGTATCCTTGCAGGCAAAACCTAATTCGCATAAACTGCGAATTGCCAGAAACGACGCTGAAGCAGTACCGTAAACCAATCTATTGATGTCGTAAATCTCGATCTCTTCGTCTGGACTGGCCCTCCACAAAACCCTTTGTAAAGGTCTTTGAGAAGGGCACACCATCACCTGCCTGTACATCTTCTCGATGTCAGCAGCAAAGACATATGTGTATGACCGGAAGTCGAGTAGAATTTCAAACAAACTGCGTTGTATGACAGGACCCACCATTTGAAGATCGTTGAGTGTATAGCCCGTGTCTGTAGCAGCTGAGCCATTGAAAACAACCCTCAACTTAGTGCTAACCTTGTCCTCCCGAATCACACCGTGATGTGGAAGATAATAAGAGTTCTCGACATCACTCTTTTGCGAAATGGTCATGTGACCTAACTCAGCATACTCATTCATGAACTGTGAGTATCTAACACGCAATGTGTCATCAGTCCTAAACCGTTTCTCAAGAGAAAGCAAACGTTTCTTCGCTTGATTATAAGAATCACCTAGTTTCGACGGGGATTCTTTCAAGGGAATCTTTACAATAAATCTGCCATTGTCATCGCGGGTAGTATTCCGAATGAAATGACTTTCACACTCATTTTCCTCAACAGAAAAAGGTTTTTCCGCAGGAATCTCTTCAATTTGCCAGAATTTGGCAATCTGATCCTCGACATTTGAGGCAGAACAAACAAAATTGCACCTCACTTCACCCGAAATTGCCGATGGGGAGCCCACATGGCCACCCAATACCCAACCAAAACGTGTCTTTTGCAATTTCGGTTGGCCCTCACCGAGTGAAATTTGTCCAACACACAACAAGTCGAAAAAACACGAGGCACCCACAAGAATGTCTACCTCACCTGGTCTCTGAAAATTAGGATCAGCTAGGCGAATATTCGAAGGAATATTGAGATGAGAAGTGTCCAAATTTCCAGCCGGAATTGCACCTGTTATCAATGGTATGATCAAACAACAAATATCAACACTGAAAGCGGAATGCGTCGCCATCAATTTTACTCTGCATTTTGAATTGACTTGGGATAGAGAATTAGCTAAGCCCATCACTTTTATCTCAACCTTTTCCTTCTTTAGACCCAACCTTTGGGCACATTTTTCAGTTATAAAATTGCTTTGACTTCCAGAATCGAGCAGAATTCTTACATGGTGAATTTTACCATTACAATCACGTACGTTTACAACAGCGGTTGACAAAAGAACATTTGTGTTGTTTGAGACAAATGAGGATATCGTGGCATTAGAATCTGGAACACTATTTTCGCCATGGTCAAGAACAGTTGAACCACTCTCCTTCACAATATGCAACAAAGTATTGTGCTTCGCTTTGCAGGTCCGACACCTGTAAGCTGACCTACAATCTTTTGAGGTATGGCCCTTGGCCAAACAATTCAAGCATAAACCATTGTTCTTAGACCTAGCAATACGGTTATTCACACTGAGTTTTTTGAATTCCTCACAATTGTATATTAAATGAGAACCTTTACAGTTGTTACAAGTAATTTCAGAAGAAATTAGTGACCTTGAATTCGACTCTTTGCGATTAACGACTTTTGAACTCTTTTCATCAATTGTTTCCAACAAGGATGCCTTTTTCTCGAGGAAATCTATCAAACTTTCTATGGAGGGAACCAGGTCTTGCCCATTAGAGTTTTCGAACTCACGCGTGGTCGTAGGATCCAATTTCGAATAAAGAAGATGAACAAGAAGAGCATTTTTCTGTTCATTCGGATCTATGAGAGAGTCGATAGATCTCATGTTTTTATTGAAAGCGTCGATGAGTTCCCTTAACTTACTTGACGATTCCTTCGTCATGCCTTCGAGGCCAAACAATGCTTTTAAGTGATAATACATCAAAGATTTAGAATTATTATACCTATCATTGAGGCCTTTCCACGCTATTTCGTAATTAGCGAAGGTAATCGGCAAATTTTTGATTGAATCGGCAGCTTTCCCTGTTAAAGATGTACGCAAATAGTGCAATTTTTGCACCTCGGTCAAATCAGAATTTTCATGTATTAAACTTGTAAACATATCGCGAAAGCTCAACCATTCCTCAGGGTTTCCATTGTACATTGGAAGTTTAATTGTCGGCAACCTTACAAAATTCATATTCGTTCCATTAGATGACCTTACCGAACCAACAGCAGATCCATTGGGACTTACAGCCCTTGAACCATTCACAGGCCCGATAAAATTCAAGTCATCTCCGAAATTTTTCAAAAATAATCTCGCAGAAGCGATTAATTGGTAGTACTTTTCCTCAAATAAACCCGTTTCAGCGTATTCAGCCTCAAGATCGGTGCTTGTCCGCTCTATTTCGCGTTGTATATCAAAAAATGAGTCTATAGCCGGAATTATCGCTTCATATTGCAATTTAAGCGCTTCAACATCAACATCAGTAACAAGATTCCTGTCTATGATGAAATTTGTTTTCACTCGATTCAAATTTACCTCAAATCGTTTTAACCGCTCCTTTAAGGCACTTCTACTACGAGCGTGATCCATTTTTTAACCACACAAATCAACAATAATTATGATCAAACACGGTACAAATCAATAATTATCAACGGCGAACAACACCCTTAAGTCCCGCAAGGCGCGTAAACAACAACAAATCAACATGTAATGCGGGCGTACACTCGATACCTCTCCCAGAAAATGCAAAAAATGACTGGAGAATCACTCAGAGCCCACCGTTTACATCAGTAACCTCTGTTACTAAAAAATCACGAAACTTGAATATGCCAATCTGTGCCTTCAATAAAATCTGTTCGGCGAATTCTAATTGCAATAAATTTGTTCAAATCTTGCGTTTTCGACACATAAAAGGTGTGCAAAGCAAATCAAACACAATCGAGAGAATGCCGGAATTATTGACAATTTCTCGTACACAAATAAACCCAATATTGAAACAAACTTCAAATCAAAAGGAAAATCAAGGAATTTGCTCACATTTATCTGATTGAAGCGTTGCCCCTCAACTCTGGGGCCACACGGCAGCCTGTGGTAGCCTTGACTGTGGGGCTGCTGGATCGCAAACGCGCTAGGTTAGATAACTCGAGGGTGCTTCCCTTCTTTCGAATGAAATCTCGGAGGTTCTTCTAGACGATTCTTCGCAGAAAGCAGCAGGCCGGGCGTCATGGATTCTTCAGCTTTTTCAATGCAAAAAAAATGCATTCGCCGGGAGACGCCGCCACCAAGCCACGACACGCATCTAGATTTCACTGAGAAATCCGGGTCTGTAGGACCATGTTGGGAATTCAGGGCGAATACGAAGTGGACTGTGTAATAAATAACAACCCTGATCACTTCTTTCCTGATTTTTAATGTGACTATTTCACGCTTTTACACTTTTATGACAAAAATGGCGTCGTGCGGCTACTACGGTTGGAGGATGGCGGGCTCTGTTTCCTTTTGCGCTCGACCGACAGACGGGACTGCCAACGCTAGGGAACTCACACGCGCGAAATTCAAAAAACATAGGCGCACACAATAAATTAGCCGCAACACCTTTCCAATTTCACCTGTTAGATTTTGTCTGTGGAGACGGAACATTTCCGATTCAGAAATCGCAGGTCAAAATAAAATTGTCAGGAGTGACAGCCAGTAAATCATGTGGAAACTGTCGGTAATGCCTTACAGAGATGGGTGCTTGTGCCCCTGTTAGTTTTTACCGAATCTTCAATCTCCAACCTACTCCGAATTGAAGTTTGAATTTCTTGCGAGAAAAATGGAATTGTTAACATTGGATTCATGTCGGGATTGGACATTTTCAACGTTTATTATGGATTTTGGAGCATCGAATGGGCCAAAGACCTTCACGATTACAAAAACCCTCAATACGAGCACAGAACAAAATTGAACCACCGCAGTTGAACGGGAATAAAGGAGACAAACCGTTCTTATCACTGCGAAGTTGACGATTTGACAGGCGTTTAAACGCGCGTCAACCGAAAATAAATGTTACCATTGCCGAAACCTAATAGCTCAGGTAAAATTGGGAAGGTCTATTGAGCGAGGATGTTGCCAGCTTGGGTGCCTTTTTGGCTCGTTTTCTATCATCACTTCTCTATTTGCTGTCGTTCTGTTAACATCATCGTTACACGTGCAAATCTGTGCAAATTGATGGAACCACAAATAAATAGTTGATGTATAACCAACCAACAATGTCGAAAACGAAACTGCACGAGAAACCTGTGAGTATTCATTCTACATTTATTTTGAGCGTATAATGTTACCCGTTCAAGACTTTGAAGTAGATATAGTCCGAAATAGTTAGGGGCTGCATGCCGAAAAAGTAGTTTTTTGAAATTTTTGCTCTTATCGTTCCCGAATTTAAATTGAAATGTTGCAGAAATCTGATGGAGCTTCAGGTTCATATGTAAAACTGAATATACATATAAACTAAAAATGTAGTAGACTATACATATAACTGAATAGTTTAGGACGCTCGAATAATGAAATTTTGATTTTGGGAGTGATAGAGGTGGTTATCTAAAAAAAAAACGTTTCTTGGCACACAGCACACAGCTCCAGATATCTTAGGATATACAGCTATATAGCCGACGGCTTTTCATTTTCAAAACAAAGACCGCTTTATTTGACAATTTATTTTTCCAATTTTGATTTGTCTCAACCCTTAAGCTGCTACTTCAAGATAAAACGTACATCATACGTGAGTGAAACGCTTTTATGAGCACGTGAGAATTTAAATACCGTCGAGTTTTCTGTCTCCCAAAATTGTAAAGGTCAATAAGGATGTCTGAGGGGGTGAGGTTGAAAATTCAAAAAAAAAATTTCCAGAAAAAGAATTCAAATATCTTCATTTTTATCTATCGCAAGGTAGGTAGTGTCATTTGAAATTTCAAAGTTGAAGTGGATGGGGACGAGGGAGCTGAAGATAGAGATTCGCCGATATATGTTTCAGATGTCTCCCTCGACATAAAAATCGACCTGTTTTGGCGTGAAGAAATATTCCCTAGGAATCGGGAGTTATTGCAGGTGGATAGTTTTCAAATGATCACCCGGTATATTATTCGCAATAGCCGACGAGTGACGAGTAGTTCTGTCGAAGAATGTTGACATTTTAGAGACGTAGGCCAACATAGGTCGTTGGTAAATATTTCGGGCATTGCCTGATTTCAGATATTGTGAATAACACATCCATTCAACTGACAAGTTACTATACACCGAGCTATACACTGACATGCGTTTCGTTCATGACATCATCACCAAAGCCGAGGCAAAAATTTCAAAACACGCGAAAAACAAACATTTATCCAATTTTTTCTTACTCATACACCATCACTTGCTAACGTTTCTTGAGGAACTTCCAGATTACCCAGATTACGATACCCTGTGACATGCGTTTCGTTTGCTAAATTTGCGTAAAAAATTAGTAGGTATAATTTTTTTGTCTAAAACAAGATCTCCCTTGGCACTTATCCTAAATCCGTAGGTATAGTTCAGATTTTCATGGCTAATTTCAAATCTCCTCTTACGGCACAGGGTTCTTACGACGGTTTCACTTACCCCCGGGCCGGTGAAAGCTAATCACCAATAGAATAAAGCAGTTGAATTGCAACAAATTGTTTAAGTTGTGACGAAGAATACCGGAAAGATTTTAGTTGTGTACTCTAGAATTCCTAGTGATTTTCGGCTTGTGCAAAAATTAGCGTGGTACGACAGTTGGATTTGTTCAGAGTTCTTGGAATCAAAACTACTGAAAGCTCTGCTATAGAGCCGTTATTTCAGTTAGGGTTTTGCACGTTTAGGTAGCACTTGATATTGACGTTTGACGTTTACATTATGCATCAAGGTTTATGCCATATAAGCGACGTAACCATTTTTTCCATAAAGATCTCCCTAATTGGGCCTACGGAGCACAAATTCACAGCACCATTCATAGCTGAAGATTTTCGAATCGAAAGGCCAAAGCAACACAACATTCATATAGTTGGTATCCAAATTACTAAGGAAGAAGGTCCTACTTTATTTTCTAAATACATAGTAGGTGAAGTTGAAGTTGAAGTCAAGTCAAAACTTGGAAGGTCAGGAAGGAGAGCTTCAAGATTCATGATTTTAGCTCCTGTTCAACCGTTTTTCGGAATACCATAGGTACTGTTGTGGCGGCAAAAAATAGATTTTAGAAATATCTCCAAATTATTACGCTCATGCTCATGATGATAATACGCCCATGACTTTCTGCCAGATTGTCAAAGGCCTAATGCCAAAATTGACACCAAACTCAAGTCCATACCAAACAATTACAGAGAAAGCCTGACAACTTGACTGAAGACCGTTCTAAATTTCTCGGCGGTAGTGGTACCTGCTCTCATTGTATACAGACTGAAGATCGTAAAAATAATAATTTTTGTCCGCTGATGCTGGGCATAATAAAAACCTAATTAATAACAATTTAGCTCTGATGTACATTCTGTGTGTTGCATAAATATTTTCGTCGACTTTCCCGTCGTGGCAAGGGCTATTTTTAAAAATGTGCCGCGCTGCTGTTGCTACTCCTCCAACAAAATTAACCTGCGGTGAATCGTATGTTTGTATGTAAATTCATGATGAGTAACCGAACGCTGATTATTCATACCATCAAGATGTTACTGTATGAACACTTGGCTGAAAAAGTTCTTTAAATGTTCCTATCCATTATATTCTCCATATACCTGACCCGATAACTCGACCTTGAGACAATAATATTTTTAATAGTAGCTGGCCACGAATTTGCGAATGATGTCAAAATTTCACTTGTCAATCTCTAATGCAGCCGCCTATTAAGCATTTTAGATCTGTGAAAACCAGTTTTTTCTTTCATTAGGCAACGCCGACATGATTTTCAATAATTCGAAATGTAAGTCTGCGGGGTTCTATTATGTGGCCTTGGTGTAGATCTCGTAGTTGGTACTTTCAAAAAAAGCGATTGCGAATAAAATTGAGTGTATAATACTATCTGGCGGAGTCCAACAACGATTTGTGCTGAGGTCGAATTGGAGGTTGGAAATGTCAGTTGGTACCTAGCATATACAAGACTAGACAATCTGCAAATCGGGTATCTTTGAAACTTTGTAGATATGCCTAAGAAAAATTTCTAATGGCCGTGTGTACTGTCACGTGCGGTGTGTTATCTAAATTAATATAAATGGAGTATGCAAAAAGTGGGTTAGTTTATCGCTATTTTTATTATATTACTCACAGAAGCGATATATCATGAAGGTTTTATTATTTGAGATCAGCTATATGCAGTACTTAATTGATTTTGTGAAAATTATTGTCTGTGTTTTTTTGTTTCAATTTATATGATAGCTTTATTATTAAAATGCAATGAAAAATTGTTTCCACGAAAATAAGAACGTAGCGAAAGTAGAAAAATTGTCTAAGCTTGATAAGGAGGTAGTATTCTCACCAAATGCGGTAATAATATTCAAAATAATTGAACGTTATCCAGCAAACAGGCCATGAGCCCTGATTTCTCTAAATTATTCACAGATCTGAATATGAAACCAACCCTCACTAAATCCAGCTTAATTAGTCAACTGTGCCGGCGACCTAGAGAGACCTAACTGCGTCTGCACTGATGAGCCCTCTTCTAACAACTTCCGCATCTCTGACGTTGAAAAATCTCCAATGATACCTAATTGACTGCGATAGAACATATGCCGCACCGTTCCAATTATCGTAAAAAATATAATAATTTACACATTATGTATGGTATATCACTCGCGGTATCTTTCAAGACCGCGCGCAGAAACCAGAAAACAATCAACAACTGTTGTTCATACCGGCCGACTCTGAAACATCCAGTGGCGATCCTCCGACGAACAACGGAACTGATGCAAGGGAATGTAATGGAACGGCTCGCAGCGAAGAATTCTATTTCGATGCCATGAATTTATTAATATTTCAAGCCGCGCTTTCGCCGGCCTTTGCCGGAGAAAACTCGCATTATGCGAGCAACAGAAAGAAAACCCTCCCGTGCCCTTTGGAAAATCACTTTTTATCGTCAGAAAAATATCCAGGTGGCTTCGGGGGCGTACCTACCTGTGCTTTTACGACCACACATAAAAATTATGACCGTGCTGCTCTTCACTACAGGTACAGTCCATTCGACTGACTATGTCGCGAAAGCCTGTGGTCGATTCTAAATCCATCTTCACTCCGCCAGCTCCGTCACTTGTCACGCTTCATATTTACAGATGGTTTGATTCCTCGTTTGATTTCCTATGAAAAAAGCAAATAGAAGAGAAAAAATACTGAAGGACTAAAATGGTAAACCACACAAAGCTTTATGAAGAAAATGTGGAAGTGTTTACGCAAATTCTGTTTGGAGTGGCTTTGGAAGCACCAGACTGGAGATATTACACCTATTTGTGGAACCCTTACGAAAACGCGAGGGTCGGAAGGGAAGGGTCAGTTCCCTTCCCATATCCTTGGTGCAGAGCTGCGCCACCCCTCCAAATGATTCCATAAATGTATAGCAATGGCACAGCGCAAGCTGATGTTGGTGGCTTTTCCTGCCACCTGCATAGTAAAGCAGTGAATAGGAAACTCGAACGATCAAAGCGCAGGGCCATAAACGGCACTTCAAACTGCTTGATTTTCGAAATATGACGTTCATCTACGGTGGCATACAGTTAATGGACATGCCAAATCCCTTTCAGGCTTTCAGCGTGCGTTACCAACCTAATAATTTCAGAATTAGCGCTGAAAATAACCCGTGGCAGAGCCCCGTGAGTTCCATACATTGCGGTCCGCCTTGTCACAAACACGCGGCCTACTGTTGAACAAATGGACCCAAACGGGCATTATTGATCTCGTAACCCTTGAATTTGCATAAAATTACGTTCCGCAGGTATCGATTCCAATAATGTTCGAAATCATGATCGTCCTAATCCGACGGTGTTGAATGCACAGGCGATTTATTCCGCGAGGATCAGAACAGGGACGAATAGTGCGAACTGATATTTCGACGAAATGATGCATCGCGCTAATATAAGTGCATCAGAGTTCGGCGCCGCTGTGCCATCAGTGTGATTCAATTACTTTGTTTTGTTTGAACTTTTAATCAGGCCTGGTATTGGTGATGGTGATTTTTTATCCAAACCAAACTGAATATTTTTATTAATTAAATAGAAAGGTAGATACTTTTTCGCTGTCAAGTTGGATCGGGTGTGGTTGTAAGTGAATTCAACGTCAAATGTTATTGTCTAACGTCTGTCACATTCAGACCATATTTATAATGGGCATTACTATTGGATTTTCGAAAACGCGATATAGCTAGTTATTAACCAATCAACAGGACGACCGGCATGGTAATTGAGCTGTTTTTCAAGTACAAGACGTCAAATTATCTTACTTCTTACTCAGTAACTTCTTCTTTTGTCGAATATACCTCCGGAATATTATTCTGTTGTTTTGTGTGTTTTGGAACTTCTGCCTGAACTCTGGGCATTATGTTGCGAACTAAACCTATGTCAGCTGTTGGTTAGTGACTGGCCAGTTGAAGTATGTCTCAAGACGTGAACGAACGATGGTGTAGATAAAAGTTGCACGAATAGGCTATTTTATTTAGGCAGATGCGTCTGCGTGAAGGCGCCAAATTTTGAAAAACTCGGTACACCTGTCAGTTTGAATGGCAACGCTGCATGCTATGTTCAGCCCTCTGACCAGCTACTGGTTCCTGGCTGTCACTCTTACACACACCGTAAACGGCTCTTTTCGTAGCTCCCTTGAACTTCTTGGTAGAAACATTTTCAACAAGTTGTATTATTTCGTCAAAGTTGAGTAAATAAAATGGAAGTTAGGTAGAAACGAGGGTGTCATAATTGTCAGAAATGACAGTTGGCGCCTATCTCTTGTTGTTTCGAGCGTTGTTGCCATTTTTGTTGTTTATGTACTCATTGACTTGAATCCAATGAAACATTGAATTTTGGAAGCACTATAATATTTTTGTGTGCTAATTTTCAATGTTGGTGTACAAAACTATGCAAATCGTGCCACACATGCGCACTCAAAAAAAAAGAAAAAAAACGGAACGACTCATTTAATTGGATTGTTTTCCGTGTTTTTGAATTTTTGTCTTAATCGTGGAGGGTTACGTCGGCAACGATCTGAAAGTTTAAGATGACGGCCTCAGGAAACCAAGTCGGCTGGGTTTATCACGAGGCGCCGCTATGAGAAATGGGTGCTCAAGTAATACTTACCAGTCCCACATAACTGGACACTTGAAATGTCGTTTACGCTACTTCAAGCTCAGTTAACATCATTCTCAAATTTTTGTGGATCTCGGACCATATTGATCTTAATTTCAAATTTTTGGGCACGTAGCTTTTTTTTGTCGAAATGCCGTCGATATACCGGGTGATCGAAAAAGACGCAGCTTTATTTTCCTTTTGGAATATTTGTTTCTCAACCGATTTTCACAAACTTTGTATAAGCGGATGGCCAAGAGAATAGGCTACAGATCTAGAACGAGGATAGCCAAACTGTCAAAAATTCAATATGGCGGATGCAATTGAAAATAAGCATTTTCTGGCCTCGTTTTTTGGTTGAAAACTATTATATTGACAAATTTATTTTCATTCATTCCATGACTAATATGGGATGAATGAACTTTCCTCTTACTTCACAAAGTACTACAAGTCAAATCGGTCCATTAATTGTGGTGATACAGTGAACGGAAAACTCAACTAACTACCTTATTGCCAATTTTTCATCGAAAAAAATTGACTAAATTTTAGTATGTATTACCTGTAAAATTTTTGTTCATCGACCGATTTAATCGAGTAAAATATCGATAGCTAGCAGATGAGAAAGTTTGTAAAGAGCAAATGTTGAATGTCATAAATGTGAAAGTTCAAAATGGAGGAGAGAATTGAATTTTCCGACTAGTATCTAGGAAACTATGGAAATTTTTGTTCGAGACTCTTCTTTGGGTGGAAAGTTTGAGTGTGAGAGAAAGATAAAAACATATTTGCAGGAAATTCGAACATTTTCCAAGAAAATGCAAATTTTCTCTCATCATCATTTTCTCAGTCATCTCATTGTAAAAATCGTCGAATTAGGCGTCATTTTGAGATCCTTTATTTGTGTCCGCTCTCAATAAGCAAGTTTTGTATTTTCAACTGGGAAATTCTCGGAAAATTGGGAAAAGAGAGACCTCATTTGATTCTCTTGTTGTGTTTGTTTCTGCCAAATTTGGTTCCAGTCCATCGGATAGATTTAGATTAATTAATTGTTGAAGTTTTATACTTTGACGTGTTTCAATTATGCTTATGTCATTTTTGATAGTGACAGTTACGGCTAACAGATGACAGACAAAAACTAATCAGCTCATTGACAGCAGCATTGGAATCTGTATACCAAGTTTCAAGTCGACCGGATTAATGGCTCGACAGCTAGGTTTCCGATAAAAAATCGCCAAGAAAGCTTTTTTTCCGTCCACTGTATCTCCGCAGTGGATGGACCGATTTGATTCATAGTACCCTGTGAAGTAGCAGAAACGAGGGGCCAACCACTCTGGGAATACCTGTACAAAATGTTCAGAATACTTGGAGAATACTAGAGAATACTTGAAGAATACTAGGAAATATATGGAAATACCGGGAATATTCGAGAATACTTGGAAATACTTGGGAATACCTGAGAATACCTGGGAATACTCGAGAATATGTGGGAATATCATGAAATATCTAGGAATACCTAGGAAACACTTCTATCAGAAAATCTCACCAGAGATCGGGAGACGACCCGTTTCCTATAGTTATAGGGAAAATATTGCTGAGAGAAAAACACAGCTCGAGGGTGGAGGAAACGGTGCTATGAATTTCTGGGGAAAAAGCGTTAATAAAGGGAAGTATAGACCAAATTGTCATACATTTTTAAACATTGCTTCTCCTGCATGCGTAAAATACCGTATGATCAAAAACTTTCCTTCTCTAGGCAGGCCGTGGCCTGGCCAAAAGCAGCCTTGTTTGCCTGTCAATAACCAGACCACAGCCTGCCTAGAGGAGGAAAGTTTTTGATCACACGGTAGTAGTAATATACGAGAATTTTTATAGAATTCACAGCTTATTTAGATCTTGTTTACCCTCATGTTCACTTAATCTAAAAAATATTGTAGATTCGCTAAAAATTCTTGCGGAAATATTACCAGATACCTGTGTGGCGAGGTTTATGGCATAATAAAGAAGTGAATATCCTCTCACGTGCGTGAGTCGAAATAGCGCATATTTTTTAGGGCAGATCTGTCATTGATGAAAGTCAAGGTTGAAAATAAGAATGTTCATACGAGACAAGGACAAGAGTAAGTTTCATGTCAATCGTTCCACTGAATGAATAAAGAGATTTCAAGATGGCGGCGGAATCATGGAGTTCAGCTTGAAAACAGCAGAATGACCATCCGCGACAAAGGGTAAGTTCCAAGTTGCATGATAATCGTTCCACTAATAAGTGTCAATATGGCGGCCAAGTCGGCAACTGAATCATGAAATTCAGCTTGAAAATAAGAATGATCATACGAGACCACGGTAAGTTCCAAATTCCATGGAAATCGTTCCACTAATAAGAAATTTTAATATGGCGGCCAAGATGACTGCGGAATCATGAAATTCAGTGGAACGATTAGTGAAACGATTTTCATGGAACTTGGAACTTATCCTTGTTTCGTACATAAGTTCAGTCTCATTTTCAAACTGAATTTCAAGATTCCGCCGCCATATTGAAATTTCTAATTGGAACGATTTTCATAAAACTTGGAACTTACCCTTGTCTCGTATGTTCAATCTTATTTTTATCGCATTGTAGTAAGGAAATGACGCTTATATGGCCGGTTTGTCTGTCTGTCTATCTTTCCGGCTGTCAAAAAATTCTGCAAATCATTTTCAATCTTATTCTATAATTTCAATTTCCACCCGAAGGGACGTTTCGAACAAAAGATTACATAGGTTCCTGGATACTAGTCGGGAAAGTTTTGGGGTGTCACAACCGATTTTTTTATCCATACTCACTTAGTTATCAATGATCATTATCAAAAACCGAGTCAAAACCCAAGATTTCGTGATGTGCACTTGAAATAAAGTGAACTCCTCCTTGAGGAATGAAGCTTGGAGCCCTGGAACTTTTTCTGATGGATATCTTAGGTTATCAGGGGTGACCACTAGGCAAATTGGATTTCATGGTTGCGGCGCCGTATTGGTCACCATATTGAAATCTCTTATTAGTGGAACGATTTTCATGAAACTCGGAACTTACCCTTGTCTCGTATGATAATTTTTACTTTCAAGCCGAGTTTCATTATTTCGCCGCCATCTGAGCCGTCATGTTGATTTTTTTTATTAGTGGAACAATTGTCATGGAACGTGAAACTTCGGGAGTCATCTCTCAAATTTGTTACAACTAGTACCTAACACCCTGTATACTACAGGGTGAGTCAATAGTGAGGGATCGCAAAACTACGTTTCACCCATTCAAGATTAAAATATGGTTCAAACGCCTATCCACATCGTTTTTCATTCTAGTCCGGTGGTTAAGCGTTCTAACTATGCATTTTGAGCTTAAGCAATGCGCTTTTGGGGTTTGATTGGGGGTCCCTCAACTTCAATTTCAAGAGTTGGAGACATCGGTGCACTCGATGCGGAGGGGGTCTGGGGGGGCCCTTGAAAGTTAAGGTGCGAGGCTTCCCACCAAATCACCATACCACCACGTAATTCCTACTGGGAGGCCATCAAACGACTCTAACCTGTACATTGACTACATTTGTTACCATGTCCAAATAGTTCTTCACACTGAAAAAAATTAACTCTTATGACAGATCGGAAAAAACAGTTTTTCTCAATTCTTCATCCCCGCAACGGATAAACTGCCAAGTGTGGTGTCATTTTGGAGTAAACGGCATCCTCTGATCCCATTCACCGAGTCAAAATATTTGTGAGACCACCGTGCAAAGGATGGCACGCCAAGAAGTGAGCATTTTCAAGCACCTCATTTAACAGTAGTTTCTTGGCTGTTACCAATCGATATGATTGATAATTTGGTCATGGATCAATAACTTGAACTCTTTTGTAACGATAATGCATGTGTATGAAACTCGACACGAGCGTGAAGGCCTGGGAAAAAAATTTTTCTCCAGCGGTCGAATTTTTTTTCACGCCTACTGAGCGTCAGTTCGCAGGGCTCAGGTAGGGAGCGTTCGGATAGCTTTGGAAGCAAAATTTTCATATCTATCTGGAAATTTGAGCAGTTTAATTCTGGAAATTGATTTATGAATCATCAATGATTGTTTTGCCGGTCAGTACCCACATGGGGGTTAACTGCAGAAGTGATGGCTAACGGCGGAGGGAATTCAACGCCCAAGATCTTATTCTCTGCCACTCTGACAGTCATTTTCACGGTTGTTTTTATAAAATTATTTCTTCTCCAAACATAAGAAAACTTACACGTACAAAATGATAACAACCTTGAAGGTTGGTAGAGGAAAAAAGAAAATAACACTTTGAAAGTTGAATGCCCTCCGTCGTCAGCCATGATCTCTGCGCAGTTAATCCCCATGGGGGTACCTAGTGACCGTCAAAATAATCTTTGATGATTCTCAGATCAGTTTCCAGAATTATGCTACTCAGCTTCATAGACAGATATGAAAATTTTGTCTCCAAACCTATCCAATCGCTGCCTGCCTGAGCCCCACAAACTAACGCTCAGTAGGCGTGAAATAAATTCGACCGCTGGAAAAAAAAAAATTTCCAGGCCTCCACGCTCGTGTCGAGTTTCATTCACATGCATTACCGTTACAAAAGAGTTCAAGTTATTGATCCATGACAAAATTATCAATCATATCGATTGGTATCGGCTAAGAAACTACTGTTGAATGAGGTGCTCAAAAATGCTCACTTCTTGGCGTGCCATTCTTTGCACGGTGGTCTTACAAACATTTTGACTAAGTGAATGAAATCAGAGGATGCCGTTTACTTTAAAATGACACTAAACTTGACAGTTTATTCGTTGTGGGGATGAAGAATTGAGAAAAACAGTTTTTCCCGATCTGTCATAAGAATTAATTTTTTTCAGTGTGAAGAACTGTTGGGACATGGTAACAAATGTTGTCAATGTGTAGGTTAGAGTCGTTTGATGACATCCAGGTAAGAATTACGTGGTGGTATGGTGATTTGGTGGGAAGCCTCGCACCTTCAACTTTCAAGGGCCCCCCAGACCCCCTCCGCATCGAGTGCACCGATGTCTCCAACTCTTGAAATTAAGGTTTGGATATCCCCAATCGAACCCTAAAAGCGCATTGCTTAAGCTCAAAATGCATAGTTCGAGCTTTTTTTGGCGCTTAACCACCGTACTATTCTGCATCACTCAAAAAATATCATTTATACAGGGTGAAGTGAGTCATGGTACGCACCATTCAGGCACGTATGTCAACTTTTATTTCAAGTGGAACATCCTGTATTCTATCACACTTCTTATTCCAAAAAACATTTTGAAAATCGGTTATTTCAGAAATTCACAACTTCATTTATTATAAATGGCCACCCCCTGTATTTTTTGACATGATTGAATCTGTCTGTGGTCTGGCTACAATTTTCATAAGGTATGTCCTATACTTAGAATGCATATTTTCTCGAATATCGGACATTTTTTGTGGAAAATAATTTTTAACGCCCTGAGGCGCTTTCGTTTTGCCGGCAGGAGCTGCTCAGGGTAGATCCGCTAGATAAAGAAAGTAGATCCAGTTGGGCCGTGATTGCCGTATGTATCTACTTTCTCTGTCTAGTGATCTACCCAGAGCAGCTCCTGGCGCAAAACGAAAGCGGCTTGTATCTAAAGCCAAACCTTATCAAGTCAGGAAGGTAAACCTGTCCTATTTCCTTATTATGGTAGGTACACATTTTTTTGACGTTTGGATGCATGGCTATTATTGTTATTTACTAAAAAAAAATCTCACTGCTTAGTTTTATACTTATAACGTCATTTTTAACATTATAAACTGCGAGGGTGCGTCAATTTAAGGTTTTTAGGGGTTTGACTGCGATACATTTGAATTTGGGGACAAAGAAAATACTTTGAGAATACCTGAGAATACTTGGAATTTTTAGGAAATATTGGGGAATACAAAGAAATACTGGGGAATACAAGGAAATACTGGGGAATACAAGGAAATACTTTGGAATACCGAAGAATACTTGGGAAATAATAGGGAATACGTGGAAGTGCAGGAATAGTTCGGAAATACATGGTATTCTCGGAATACCTGTACAAATTTTCATGAGTGGTTGGCCCCTCGAGCAGAAATAAAGTTCATTCATCCCATATCAGTCATGAAATCTGCCAATATAATAATTCTCAACCAAAGAAAAAAACGAGGCTAGAGCTAATTTCCAAATGCGTCCGCCATCTTGGATTTTTGACAGTTTAGCTTTTCTTGTATTTAGCCTTATAGCCTATTCCCTTGGCCATCCGCTCATACGAAGTTTGTGAAAATCGATTGAGAAACAAAAATTTTGCAAGGAAAATAAAACAGTGCGGTTTTTTTGGACCACCCGGTACCACTGCAATGCAATTTGCAACTGTCGGAGCTGGCGGAAGCTGTCAAAGTGTGCCGCCTAAATAAGGTCACTTTTTTCCCACAAGATGGCCAACTGCTGATCGAAATTACAGATAACAAGCAATGAGTATTGTGCTTCAAAAGTAGACACACAGCGCATTTTGTTATCTAGGTGAATGAGTGTATGGTGCAAAATAATCCTGGCGCAAGTCCAACTTCGATTTTTAACAAATCGATTGGCTTGCTTAAATCGATAAATCACGTTTTTCTGCAATGGGTACGCCATCAGACTGACGTTGAATTAGCACTCTTCGAAATCCTTCCGTCAAGAATAATTATCTCATACCGGAAATTAACACACCTTAATTACACGATAGGCGCAAATTACCGGTGGCTGTCATTTTTCCAACTGTCACGTCAAGTCTTTTTGCACCGATCTTGTAAATTTCAGAAAGTCTTTGTTTCAAAGCAGAGGTGTGAGGCCGTATAGATTTCGGAGACCAAACAATCACTTACTGCACCCCTTATAACAGGTGGCAACTCTTGTTGAATAATTAAATTTGCTCTTCTGCTATTCTCCCGCAACTATATCTATAGGTATCCTGTTCGATCAATACTTAGGCTAAACTATGAGGAGGATGCCCACACCAAGCCCGACTCCTCGTATCCATCGATTCCGTGTAGTAACACACCACCAGCATGATTTTGGCATCATGATTGCATACACCACACACTCACACATTTTTATTCGAACCTCGCATACATACACACACCTTATTTCCTATTTATAAAATTTCGCGCTGCTTCTGCTATATCGGTTCCGTTCCATGATATAAAACTAATAGAATCTTTGCTGGGTATAACGCGACTTGTATCCATACAAGAAATATGCCGTACGGCGAATATTATAGCAATTACACGCCATAGAACGTTCAATTTCAGAGAAAGTCCGCCCAGGTGGGTACCCGGTAGGTGTACACCGCGCACGTAAGTTAATTGAAAATTGAGGACTTGAGGTGAAAGAGAGAGAGACGAGAAGAAAGAGGAGCTCTAATGGCGAAATAAACCTGGAAATGTACTCAATGGAAAAAGTTAGAAATTCGGGTAGAAGTAATATCAGTATAGTAGGTGTAGGTACAGGTAGGTACTCGAGTTGTTACGCCTAGTTTTTGAACAATGACCTCCGCGGGTGTTACGTCAACGCACAGTACCTATAGCGGACGTATTAATGGTGAACAATTGTATTGTGGACTCAATTGTGGATGAGACGTCAAGAATTTTTTTGTACAAGTAGGTACCTATAGGATTGAAAACAGAGTTCATAACTAGCTATTGAATAGGTATAGGTCAATAACGAAATGCTTGCAAGTATGAAGAAAATCTAAAGATACGTTCAAGAAAGAAAGGTTAAGTCGGATGAAGGAAGGAGAAAAAACTAGCTACAGGAGAAACTGAAAGAATTACCAGAAAGTGGAATGAGGGCGGACAGTGTTGTTAGAACTCATTGTATGTATACGTAATGTGTATGTGTTTATTCAATTCTTATATCACAAAATATATTTAGGAATACTCAAATAGCTTGTATCGGTTTCTATTCATCTCAAAGTAGGTACAATATTTCATCAATTTTCTCTGCTCGTGCCCATCCTCTTCCGCTCCTCATCGATCTTGCTCATCCATTTCAAACATCTTCCTTCCTTTCTCATCATCTCATTGATTCTTCTTTCTTGCTTCAGTGATTCATAATAAGTGCTCTTCAGATATTGTATCGTCTCTTCTTCTCTTCCACATATTGTACCTTCACACTTTTCTTCATCCGCTTCCCAGTAACTGCTTGCCCGATTCCGTACTTTGTTTCCGCATCTGTATCTCGCAATTCTTCTGATCCCCGACCTCAAGGTTGCGTTGAGTACTTACTTCGGTACCTCGCTGGTCAGTATGTGTCTGTAATGTTCATTGTATGGCGAGTGCTCTCTATTTTGTTATGGTCCCTCATTTGTATCCATCTTTCGCTTGCTCAATTTCTTTCGAAGTAGGTAAATAAAGTCTTGTTTGCTGCATTCGTTTTGATTTCTCTACGGTGTTTTGTTGGTTTCCTTCATGGTTTCCGTTTGAATGTCGCTTTCGTTTCTGTTGAGGATTCTTTTTCATATCGAACGGCTCTTTTCCAATGGCTATACTCTCAGTTAATCCCTTCTGTTTCTTCCCTCTGTGCATCTTCCTTTCCGTTACACTATGATGAAACCCATGTTATATAGGTATCAATCATTTCTTTATCTTAGAACGAGCTAATCATTCGCAAAAATAAGGAATGGTTCCAGTGCCTAATCAAGAGAAAAATTATATCAAAGGTACCTACCTAGTACAGGCAGATTTATTGAAATTATTCCTTTCGAGTTTCAGGAATCTAGTATTTTGTTGTGTACTTAAAATATGTAGATTATGCAAAGTTTCGCGATTCTAAATTTGATTTTCATTTTCAGTTAGCCATGTCTTCTGCCGTGGTGGTAGAAGACCCCGTCATCGTCGACGTTCTCAACACCGTGCCAGAAGACCGGCCTCCGCCCCCGGAGGCTTCCAACTGCCAACAAATCGAACCCCGATCATCGGCGGCCACTTCAGCGGAAGAACCAGCGGCAAATGAGTCTGCCTCCGAGACCATCGAAATCGCCATCAAGGACCAAAGCATCGACAGCGCAATCCAAGCGATCATCGGCTACGTCCCGGAGATCCCGCTGGTCTACATCGCCGAATCCGGCAAACTAGCCGAACAGCCCTGCTTGCCCGACGCCGGCGAGGACGACTCGGCCACCGAAAGCCTACCGCTCACCGAAGAACTGACCGAAGAACCCCACGACCGATCCGACGGCTCTGATTCCGGCCTAGGCTCCGAGCTGAACGAAGAACGCCCCATACCGATCATAATGGGCGGCGAGAGCGACAGCGAGACGTCGTTCCTGGACAAAATCACGAAAGTCAACACCGAAACCAAGTCCGAAGACGACAAACCCAGCGAACTGGACATCAGAGACATCCTCGAAGAGGCCAAGACGCTGCCGCTGAAGAGCAGCCTGAAACGAAAGCACGAAGACGACGACGACGACGAGACCGCCCCCAAACGCAAGAAGAAGGGCATCTCGTTCGACAACGTGACGGTGTTCTACTTCCCGCGGGCGCAGGGCTTCACCTGCATCCCGTCGCAGGGCGGGTCGACGCTGGGCATGGGCGCGCAGCACACGCACGTGAAGAAGTTCACGATGGTCGAGCACGCCAACGAGCAGCGGCGGATACACAGGCAGGTGCTACAGCAGCTGAGGTCGGAACGGTCGGTGGAGAGGGTCACGTCCAGCGAGGAGAGCGACAGCGAGGAGGAGCCAAGCGACGCGTCCGAGTCGGAAATGGACCTGGACAATTACTATTTCCTCCAGCCGGTGCCGATAAGACAGCGGCGGGCGCTGCTGAGGGCGTCGGGCGTGCGCAAGATCGACTCGGTGGAGAAGGACGAGTGCAGGGACATCCGGTCGTCGAGAGAGTTTTGCGGGTGCGGGTGCAAGGGCTACTGTGATCCGGACACTTGTTCTTGCAGCCAGGCCGGCATCAAGTGCCAAGTGGACAGGCTGAACTTCCCGTGCGGGTGCTCGAGGGACAATTGTGGTTAGTATTCTTCGTGTGCAATATTTAGTCGCTCCCCCCATTTACATCGCATTCAATCAATTATCACTTTTTGACCAATATTGATCGAACCTAAGAGAGTGTTTCAAAAAGAGCGGGTGCTGTTTCTTTGCTCAACGAGATAAAACTCATGTTTGAGAGAAACGGAAGCGATCTCAAGTTTTCAGAGTAGCTCTAGCTTTGGGGAACCTGGAATCTCAGTTCTAACCGTTTTCCTTTTGATCATTTGTTGAAAACACACCTCCACTGTACCAACAGAAATGATACACCGGGTGATTATTTGAAAACTATCCACCTGCAATAACTCCCGATTCCTAGTTAATATTTCTTCGAACAAAAACAGGTCGATTTTTATATCGAAGGGGACATCTAGGACATACATTGGCCAATTGCTACCTTCAGCTCCCTCGTCCCCACTCACCCCAACATTGAAATTTCGAATGACACTACCTACCTTGCGATACATCAAACTAAAGAGAATTAAATTGTCTCCCTGGAAAAATATTTTTAAAATGTTCAACCCTACCCTCCTTCTCCGCAAAAATCCTCTGAGTGTCCCATTCAATATTCTGGACCCCTCAATTCTCTTTAGTTGATTCAGCATCATCCTAAATGACATCGAAGAAGAGAATTCTCGGTGGAAAAAATGCCACCCAAATTCACCTTATTGCTCTTCCCCACCTCAACTTCCAAATTCAACAAAACACCATCTACTTTGTGATACATCAAATTGAAGAGAATTGAATTCTTCTCTTGAGAAACAATTTTTTTGAAATTTTCAACTCCTCTCCCATTAAATTGGAAACTCTGTCACTGGGCCTGGATATAATCTTTTCGGACATTGACTCACTATGTGGCCCACCATCTCAGGTTCAGTTCCACAGACGCAGCGGGGGCTCTTGGTCATGCCCCACTGGAACAGTGAGCTGGCACACCTTCCGCAGCTTGTTCTGACTCTATTCAGTCTAGACCATACTTTCCTTGGTAGTTCAGAACCATCCATCGCAATGGTTGGGTCAGGAGAAGGAATGCCTCTAGTGGGTTTGAGCACACTTCTATAATTTTTTGTGAGGCCAAAATATAGTGCCCAAGGGGGCAGCCTCCAATATGGGTATTGTTCGTTATAATTCATCAGGTTGTTCACGTCTTGCTGTGTTCATTTCTTTCCAAACTTGGACCTCCACCTCATAAACGTGACCACCCTAATACCTAATCATCTGAACTGAAACGTAACCCTGAACGCCCTGTTTTTTTTACGAGAAATCTAATGCTTAGAGATTCTGTGAATCGTCGAGAAAAACATGTGAGTTTCTCTTCAAATTCCTCCAATTCAAAAACAGTTGCGAAGTATAAGGTCTACTTTCGTTATCATCATACCATCCATGCTGTTGGAAGTTGAAACCCAAAAAAAAGATTATTGCTCAAGCGAGGGCTGTCAAACTTTCATGATCTTTGCAGTGTTTTATCATTCACCCTCCAGAAGCTTGACGCTAAGCTGCTTGTGTATTTGAGGAATATGGTCAAATAGCCCGAAGATGTGTATTGAACATTTTAAACAGAATTAAAATCGGCCGTGTAAAAAAACTGAAGATCTTGATCTGGATTAGAAGGGTCAAATTTTGACGTGTAGGCACCTAATAACTTGATAACCTAGTTACTTCTTCACAGTTATCCGAAAAATACAAATACAAATTCAATTTTCCGCAGCACAGCGACATAGATATGTATGTATTTCATATTCAATATCATAATTGATATTTCATATCAATTCATCATAAATATTTTAGCATCGAAATTTTTTGCATCTACCTACTTACACACAGGTGTCCTGACTTTAACCCTATCAATTTCAAGAATGAATACACCATCAAAAGTGGAGCTGACTCTAGGCTATAGAAATTATACAGTAAAATTTCATCAAAATCCAACCAGAAGTTCCAAAGTTAGGAGGGGCCGCAGGCCTGGATTAGCCCACCGGGTTATCACTCGACTGAAGCGGCGGACTACACGCTATGCCCTCCTCTATCAGACATCCTACCAAAGCTAATATTTATAATCTTTACACCAAAACAATGTCATCAAGTACATTATCCGATCTTAACGCTGCCTTTCGGCGATAAGCTGAAGATGTTGTGCAAAAACACCCCATGCGTTTTGTATGCGTTTTCATTACGAAATCTTTAAGAAGTTTTGGGAATTCTTTGTTACTTCAAGAACTTACAACTTTGAACGAATTTTTCGGGGAACACAGGCAGATATGGCAGGGAAAGTGGGACGAGCGCCGGGCGGAGAGGACAGCGCTAGCGTGGATGAGACAGACAAATCAAATAAGTATAGGCTGAACAGTGAACAGTTGGACCTGGTTGCTTAGCTCTGTTCCAAACTTTGAGGAATTTCTCAAAGAAAATAATAGCTGGTTCTTGTTTATGACAATAGTTGAAAACAATTTTTTTCTCAACGAGCTAGTATTTTGCCTAAACACAAGTTTCATGTTTTGATTTTTTGCCACAGGAAACTCCAGCGGCCGCATCGAATTCAACCCAGTGCGAGTGCGGACGCACTTCATCCACACCCTCATGCGGCTCGAGCTGGAGAAGAAGCAGGAATTGGAAGAGATCAAAACTCAAAAGAAGGACCCCGTCGAATGGATGAGCAACGAAAGACTGCTGGGCGGCGATCCCACGAGCTGCGCCGCCACCTCCTCCGCCGCCAGCACCATCGTCAAGGGCGACAACAAGAACCCTTCATGCAGCGTCATCAACAACTCGTACGGCATGCTGGGCAACGCCACTGCCATCGAAACTCCGGCCGGCTTCCTCCACTACAGCCACGACCATCACCAGCAGCACCACCACCACCACCAGCTGGCCGGGCCGCCTCCGGCACCCGGCGGGAGTTGCGGCCCGTTCAACGGCGACCTGCCGGCGCGCGAGGACTCCCTGGACTTGTACACCTTTCGTGAAGACTGGTACGGCGACGAGACGGCCCGCGACGGCTCCGAACGCAAGCCGCCCTTTCCGCCGCCTCCGGGAGGGTTCCACTTCCCGGCAGCTCCGAATCCGCGCTTCCCCGCCGTCGCCGCCGCCACGACCGCAGTGGCGGAGGGCTTCCCCTCTTACGCCGTCGCCACCCAGCCCCAGCAGCAGCCGCAAGCGTCCAATCAATACACGCAGCCGTACCAGAACTTCGCCGACTTCGCAGCGCCCGTCTTCGCCCCATACGGCGGGGGCATGTACGCCCCTGAGTTTGCCAGCGGAGGCGGCGAAGAGACCGCTCCACCGCCGCCGCCGCCGCCCCCCAAAGAGAGCCTGCAACAAAGCAACAACTACGAGTTCACCGTCGGCGAGAACTTCACCGCGAAAGAGCAACAGTACACCAGTCTGAGCCCCGCCAAGATCGAATCTTTCTCCGATTTGCTGAACGGAAGGTTCAACGGCTACCAAGCTTCGAACCCGGAAGGGTACGAAGAGTCGCAGAATCCAACCGGCGAAGAATGTGCCGACGACAATTTCGGAGAGATTATCAAAAAGTCAATAGTTGAAACGACTTCGGCTTGATGGGCGGACGTGTACGGTCAAACCACCGACGTTCCTGCCTGATGATGATGTCAAACACAAACATGGTCCAAAAACTCTAACTCTGACTTGAGCGAATATTTCCTGGCTGCTATGCCAGCTGTTAGTTTAGAACTTTGACAATTTTCAAAAAAAAAAAACGATATCCTTCTGCTAGATACAGACGAGGAGGAACAATCGATATAATGGGACATTTATTTCTGTATATTTCTGCTCCTTTTGTTTCTGTCGAATTTTGTATATTGAAAAAGCAAGCAGCAGTGACTTTTGACATCATTACACTACTTATTACCTACAGCTCGAGCAGGACCTTTGTTTCATTTGGCTGTATGATATTATTATTACTACGTTCCACTATTATTATTACGATTACGATTTCTATTCTAAGTACTACTGCTTCTTTGTTACTATTATATTGATTATTATATTATTATTATTATTATTGTAAATGAGATTTATATTATAAAAAAATGTAGAGAAAATATTAGAGAAGAAAGTGTTTTAATAAATGTTGTGGAAAAAGTCATTTTATTAAAATTAGGTACCTAAAGTGATTTTGTTTCATTTGAAGATTTTATTTGCAGGGTAGATAAGAACTGAATGAAGTGAAAGTAAATTGATGACAAACTTGGTGATAATTTATAAATCACAAACATGGACGGGTACTGTGTACCCAGGTACATGAAACCTTCCAGGAAGCCAAGATGATATAATGAAAAAAGTAACTCAATTTTCGAAGTTATAAAGAGTCAAATGATGATACTTCGATTTTTTCTTGTTCATATGGGGCTCGATATGGGGTAAGCCATGAAGTGAGGAAATTATTTTGCTCCAAAACTACCTGCAAAAGAATGTTTCTGATATGATATAAAGAAAAAGCTTCTGGCCATTAACTCCATTATGTACAATAAAAGACGAT
This sequence comes from Anaspis maculata, assembly GCA_949128115.1. Lineage (NCBI taxonomy): Eukaryota > Metazoa > Arthropoda > Insecta > Coleoptera > Scraptiidae > Anaspis > Anaspis maculata. The sequence continues at coordinate 25,861,409 of OX421964.1, read as the reverse complement.
GTGAATGGGATCTCAAGGAGTGACGGAAAAAAGAACGAAAAACAAAAGGTCGAAAACAAAACATCGAATGCATAAGGTCGAAAAAGAAAAGGTCGAATTTACAATATATCGAAAGTGATGATGATCGAAATACATATGGTCGAAAATACATAATATCGAATAACAGAATGTCGAAAAACAAAAGGTCGAAAAACGAAAGGTCGAAAAACAAAAGGTCGGAAAACAAAAGGTCGAAAAACAAAACGTCGAAAGACAATTGGTCGAAAAACAATTGGTCGAAAAACAAAACGTCGAAAAGCAATAGATCGAGAAACAAAAAATCGAAAAGAAAAGGTCTAGAAAGAAAAACCGTGAAAATCGGAATTGAGCAATAGGTGTATGTACAATTGTTGTAAAGACAAATGATTTGAGAGTTTGGGACGGGAGAAGAGAAGCACCGAGTCAAAAATCAACTGGCCCAAATTTATTTCTGTGAAAAAACCTAATCAGGCCTTGAAAAAGAAAATACTGAACCTGACAAGGTCTGTGTAGTGTGTACACCGATTTATGAGTAAAGGTCAATTTTGCATAAAAAAAACCGAATCAGGTCTGCAAAAAAATTTCTGAGCCTGACGAGGTCCATGCATGTGTCCAACTTGATTTTGCGTCGAAAAACCAAATCAGGTCTTCAAAAAAAAAAAAACTAAACCTGACGAGGTCCATGTGCACAACTTGACGATTCAGAGTTGATTTTGCGTCAAAAAACCAAACCAGGTCTGCAAAAAAATTACTGAACCTGACGAGGTCCATGTACACAGGTTTATAAGTCCAAGTTGATTTTGCGTCAAAAAACCAAACCAGGTCTGCAAAAAAATTACTGAACCTGACGAGGTCCATGTACACAGGTTTATAAGTCCAAGTTGATTTTGCGTCAAAAAACCAAATCAGGTCTTCAAAAAAAAAAAAACTACTAGACCTGACGAGGTCCATGTGCACAGCTTTACGTTTCAGAGAGAATTTTGCGTCAAAAAACCAAATCAGGTCTTTTAAAAATATATATATATCAAGCCTGACGAGGTCCATGTGCACAACTTGACGTTTCAGAGTGGATTTTGCGTCAAAAGAAACCGAATCAGGTCTGCAAAAAAATGACTGAACCTGACGAGGTCCATGTACACAGGTTTATAAGTCCAAGTTAATTTTGCGTCAAAAAACCAAATCAGGTCTTCAAAAAAGAAACTATCAGACCTGACGAGGTCCATGTGCACAGCTTTACGTTTCAGAGTGGATTTTGCGTCAAAAAACCAATCAGGTCTGCAAAAAAATCACTCAACCTGACAAGGTCCATGCGTGCACAGGTTTTTAAGTCTTAAGTTAATTTACGCTGACGCTGATCAGATTTAAATGAATATACAGGTGTTTCGGTGGCCTTGCATAATACTTTGGGAGGTGATTTATCCCTGAAGAATAAATCGAAAAGTGAGAGTAAATTTTTTCCTCAAGTGCTCTCTGAGGGAGTCACAGCTCCTCAATCGATCCGAATTGTAATCACATTCAAAACAGGTATTTCTAGTTCGACATTGTGCTATTCAACATTTTAGTATTCGATGTTTTGCTTTTCGATCTTTTGTTTTTCGATCTTTTGTTTTTCGACCTTTTGGTTTTCGACCTTTTGCTTTTCGATATTTCACTTTTCGATCTTTTGGTTTTCGACCTTTTGCTTTTCGATATTTTACTTTTCGACCTTTTGGTTTTCGACCTTTTGCTTTTCGATATTTCACTTTTCGATCTTTTGATTTTCGACCTTTTGTACTTTCGACAATAGTGCTTTCGATGTTTTGTGGTTTCGTTATTTTGTTTTTCGACTTTATGCATTCGATGTTTTGTTTTCGGCCTTTTGTATTTCGATCTTCTTTCCGTCACCCGATCTCAAGAGACGCCATACAGTTGATATTCTTTGCTCATAATTCTGCCAGACCCGAACTACAATCTTTTGGAATAACGAAGCTCTCACTGCACAGAAAGAAAAGTGATGCCATATGGATTATTTTGTCATAAACTGCACATCTAGGGTTTTCTCAAAAACCAATACTTGCCTGCTTTTTTTGTATACAGGATGATTCATGAGTGACCTTACATAGGCGAATGGGAGATAAAAGACTTCGAGGCTAGTCAGGATCCAAAGAAGAAATTTCGTTTTCTCCATTGGTTAAGAAGATAGAGGGTGTTTTGTGTGTTTCGTATGAAACTTTTATAAGCGATATTTCTGAAATGGCTGGAGATATTTTGTTGAAATTCACCAGTAATATTTCTCTGTTAGAACTTATCCAGAAGACATACCGGGTAAGTCAAAACTCAGGGCCGGGCTAGAAAAAAAATGTGCCCCTTTTGTTATTTGATCAAAACGTACATTTTCTCACTGCTTTCCTAACAAACCGCTATCGGGTTCGAAAAGCTAAGGAAAAATGCTTCAAGAAGTTCAAGAATAACCGTCTGAAGCATACTTGTATATTGGACGAAAATATCTGCCAAAATTGGAGCGGACTCCCCTAGTGGAAATGTGCCCATATGGGCATATTTCGGCCACCCAATGTGCCCATGTGCACCATGAGGATATGCCCAATGTACTCATGTTCATCATGGAGATATGCCCAATGTACCCATGTGTACCATGAGGATGTGCCTAGCGTACCCATGTGCACCAACCATAGTCACATCCCCATATGGGCACATTTCCACCAGGGTCCACTGACACTGGCCAAAGTTGTCTGAGAAGACTGTTGAAAACCGTGTTGCAGGCGATGAACCGAGCGATGAACCTTGCCCTCATGAATTCTAAGGCCTGATTCGTTCTTGAAGCTCTTGGAGCACACATCGCAGGTGGAATCCGTTAAATTATCAGGATTATCCAGAATTTCATCGGAGAGATATAACAGTGACTGACATTAGCTCACAGCTTGACGCAATCCAGATGGTGATTCTTCTTTGACGACGAAGAAAATGACGCTATTCCCAATACAACCCGTGTTAATATCTCAAGCAGAAATTGTCTGGAAGGTGCGGCTGTTCACTGCCATATTTGTGGTAATTCCAATAAGTCCTTCAAAAATGAGTCGGGTCTCAAAATTAATGTGTCCCGTTGCCATTATCGAGTCGATAACGAAAAAGAATCCGAGATGTCCTCGAAGGTATCTTACTTCCAAGAAAAGTAATCAAAATTAAAAGCTGAATTACCAATTGTAAGAAGAATTCCTCGAACAGCAAGAGAAACCGTTGCCAGGAAATTTTTCTATATCATAGACGCTTGTTCTTCAAAAAAACAAAAAAGATATCTGGGAGGAACTGCTGTTCCACTTCACTTATAAGATGTTGCATGTAAGTAATCTGAAGCTTTCAAAAACTTCCTTATCGTCCAAAATTCGAGAGAACGTGAAGAAATATGAACTTGCATCCAGCATGGGTAAAAATTCCAACAAAACAGCTTCCTGCTCTTTGGAAAAAAAAGTTGAGGTGTAAGTTTTCGACGGTGACTTACGTAGAGCGTTTCGTCTTCTATCGTCCACCGATACCGATATCTCAACTTTGTCCATCCTGAAGTCAAAACATCCTCAACCATCACGCCCTCCTGTCCTACCTGTCACTGCCACTGTCCTACACACTTTGGTCAGTTTGAAGATGTATTCGTTGAAACACAGTCTCTTCAATGAAAAAGTTTCGGAAGTGCCCCGGTCTCCCCTACATATATACTATTTTAAAACATCTCTTCAAATTGCACAAGTACCTACCTATGGGTATCTAGTAGCCCTGATGAACACGTAGTCTTCAAATTCTGGTTTTTAGGTAGGTAAATTCATCCTATACCCCTATACCCCTATACCCTCCTTGTAACAATCTCAATTTCTCAATAAATCAAAGCTTCAAATTGCACTTACATTTAGCAACTCCAGATAAGGCCCTCCTCATGGAAGATGATGCCATGGTCCAGTGCTCCTTAGGGCGGGCGTAAAGCGTTCATATTGTCACATTTTTCCACGGAAACCATGTTCGAATTTCTACGAAAGTTCTTTGAAAAATGAAACTCTACCGTCTCATCAACAAAAATAATTCAAGGTTAGCTTAGATGTCGAAAAAGTTTGATATACAGCCAATCCAGACACGACAACTCCATGAATATTTTGTTTTCAAAAACCCATCCCTAAATGTTTTTTTCTTAGTCGCATTTTTCCATATAAAACACAAAGCGCGTCGATAACAATAACACACCAGAATCTATCGGCACCTGCCGGAGTGAAAAGCTGTTTTCGACTGTTTGGGACAGAAAGCTACCAGAGCAGAGATGCCAACTTTAGGTTGGCATTGTTGGCAGCGTGGCAACTTCAGGTTTTTTTCTTGCTCTGTAAACTGTAGAGTGTGGAGTCTGGTGTAGAGTGTAGAGTAGACTGTGTAGTGTAGAGGCAGTGTTTTTCTAACCGAAAATTAGCTGTTCTGTTATCGCGTCGGGCATCGCCCAGGAGGTTTTCAAAAAGTTTCCGTGTTTTCTCGAAAATGATTCTTTGTGAAAAGTGCTGAGGTGAACACCCAAACCATCAAAGTTAAGTACTCTTGGTTAATAAGTAGTGGTGAATACGTAGGTAGGTACCACTACCAATCGTTGTGTTGGGAGTGTTGGAATCTTGGACAAATCCGTTTCTGTATTCTGTTCTGTCGTCCCTCGTCTCTCGTGCAAACACGATTGACGATTGACGACTAATCAGTGATACTGGAGTCGCATACATAACGTGATGCTACTAATTTTAGGTTGGTAGGTAGATACTAACTTTTATTGGGATTGCCATTTTGAATCAATAAATCCTCGATTGAATCAATCCAAAGGCCTGTTCTATTTTATTAAAAAAAAAGTTGCAGTTGGACAAAGGCGGAGACGATACCCACGTGCGATCAGCAAAAAAAAAAGCATTCAAGGTTTGGCTTTGGAAACAAATTATTCATTAATTGGATCAACTCGATTAGCAAAAGACCGGATTTTTTGACACCAAAACCAACCCTACTTTTTTTTTTGTTGTTCGCATGGTATGAAGCATGGGCTCCTTTGCTTAACCTGAAAATGCGCAGAAGGGAAAATCACCAATTATTTCGTAAAACCGTTGGAAAGAAAAATCGGGGAAGGTTGCTAAATGTAGATAAAAATCAGAAGGCTAGCACTGATACTTCAAATTATTGTTGACAACATTTTCTTTATTTTGAAAAATCCGATGGGTAAACCACCTTGGAAATCTGGTGTACACATCCATGGAAATCATTGGGAATTTTTGGAAAGTCATTGGAAATCGGTGTACAAAAATTCTGTCAGTGGTTTACCCCACGAAAAAATCCAAAAACTAATGCTCACATTTCTCAATTTGTAGAACCTCCACCTCGACCTCCACAAAAAAATCAATACATGCACAACTGTACCTACTGTCAACATTCAGCTTCCTTTCGCTGTTATAAACTTTTCATTTTCTCTCCGGTTTAGATTTGATTGACGGAGTTCCGACGTGAAGCTATTTCTGTCATTTCCCTACCGATTTCAAGTCGTGGTTCGTGGTCAATGCAGTCATTCATAGCCTACATATTTTAGTTTGGCAAATGTGACGGTGGGTTGCGCTAGAAGGCTCACGTTTGGCCCATTTTCTATCCTTCCCGGCAATTTTTTAAAAAGGGGCGTAACCTCCTTGTTCAGCCCTGCACTTTGAGGCCTTATATCTCCTGAACTGTAGGTGTGGCTGGGTTCTGGTTTGAAGCACAATAAAACACTAACGAAGCACTAAAAATTCCACCAGTTATCTTCATTTATGCTGCAATAACAAAAAAGCTGTATAGTCCGGATGCTAGTTGAAAGTACCTTGCATTTTTTGATGAGAAGATGCCACTCGGTGGAAATGTTCTTTGCATCGTACTCTTCCGATCCAGAAAGGTAGCCATCAGCGCCATCCATGCCGGCGGCGTATACAGGGTGATACAGAAAAAAAAAGTTGAAAAATTATATTTAATTAACCGAAACATGTGGAGACGTGTAACTCACCACATACATCAACTATTTTATGTCCATGAAGTTACAGCAAACTGTTGATGATTACCTTAAACCGTCTTTGAAATGTAGGGGAAAACCAGAAAGAAAAACAAGAACACTCTTCCTCCCATAAATAAGTAATTCTTCGAGATATTGACACAATACTTGGTATTTCTACAAAAAGTAATGTTAGGAATGATATGAGCTGGGTAGCCAGTTTCTAGGCCAACTATTTCCAGGAATACTATTGTCAACTTTTTTTTCCCTCTTGAGCACCATCTTGAATCTGCCCTGTGGGGCATCGTTAAAAAAGTGATTGGTTATTACAATAATGGTGACATGAAATCATTGCATCGCAAAAACAACCTCCTCATCATAATTTAGTGACCTCTTCGGCGGGAAAGAATTGTCATTCACGTATTTTTTGGCTCTTCGAAGCTTTAGTGCCTATGATGGCATTTGCATTATCTGGAATGGTGGAATATGTTACGCATTATGAACCTTGATGTACTTTGAGGTAGCCTACCAAGTTTCACCATCATCAATTGAGAGGTTTGTTCTTAAAAGCTTATTGAACAAAATTTGTGTCATTTTTTTATGAAAAATACAAAATATTGGGTCTCTCACTCTTACTTGATCCCTCACTGAGGATAGCCTGAAACCGAAAGTCTCCAAATTTTTTATGATAATGGTTCAATGGGAAGTGTTTTCAATGTTTAGTTGTCAAAAATCGCATAGTTGCGTTCAGATTCCAGGCAGAGAGCGACAAAGAAGTTCATGCAGTAAAAAAAGACATAAATTACAGTCGAGAGAATACTAGTCCAGAGATAGACTAAAAGCCCTCTGGAGACTTTGCTTTTTATAACATTATTGTGCAATTTGGTACACTGTTGGAACCTCAAGTTGGTAATGTTTCAAGCCTTTCACCCACGCTTGAGAGTCTTACAGAACCTGTGTATTGCGGGAAGCCTATCTAAAAGAGACAATTCCTGGATTTCTCCTTTGCGTTGAAACTTGTGTCTTTTTTTATTGCATCAACTTCTTCGTCGCTCTCTGTCTAGAATCTGAACGTAACTATGCCGATTTTGACAACTACACATTGAAGAGCAGTTCTTAGTTAACCATCAGCATAAAAATTTCGGAGACTTTCGGTTCCAGGCTTTTCTCAACGAGGGATCAAATGAGGGTGAAAGATCAAATATTTTGCATTTTCCATGAAAAAATCGAACTAATTTTGTTCAAACAGCTTTTAAGAACAAACCTTCCAATTGTTGATCGCAAAACTTGGTGAGCTAGCTCAAAGTACATCAAGGTTCATAATGCGTGACATATTTTACCATTCCAGATGTTGCAAATGTCATCATGGGCACTAAAGCTTTGAAGAGCCAAAAAATACGTGAATGGCAATTCTTTCCCGCCGAAGAGGTCACTAAATTATGATGAGGAGGTTGTTTTTATGATGCAATGAATTAATATTACCATTATCATGATAACCAATCACTCTTTCAACGATGCCTCACAGGGCAGATTCATGATGGTGCTCAAGAGAAAAAAAAAGTTGACAATCGTATTTCTGGAAATAGTTGGCTTAGGAATTGACTACCCAGCTCATATCATTTCTAACATTACTTTTTGTAGAAATACCAAGTATTGTGTCAATATCTCTAAGAATCATTCCTTTATGGAAAAAACAGTGTTTTTGTTTTTCTTTCTGTTTTTCCCCTACAGTCCAAAGACGGTTCAAGGTAATTAGAAACAGTTTGCTGTGACTTCATTAGCATAAAACAGTTGATGTATGTGGTGAATTACACGTCTCCACATGCTTCGGTTAATCAAATATAATTTTTCAACTTTTTTTTTCTGTTTCACCCTGTATACGCTGCCGGCATGGATGGCGCTGATGGCTACCTTTTTGGATCGAAAGAGTATGATGCAAAGAACATTTCCACCAAGTAGCATCTTCTCATCGGTAAATGCAAGGTTCACTCCATTTTATGCAACTAGCATCCGGACTAGTAGTCAACTTCCAACCCTGCATTTTTCACTTTGAAGCCTTATATCTCTTGAACCGTAGGTGTGGCTGGGCTCCAGTTTGAAGCCCAATGAAGCACTAACGAAGCACGCAGGATTCCACCAGTTAGCTCCATTTGTGCTTGAGTTTGTACTTCAATAACAAAAAAGCTGTAGCCAAGTTCCAGCCCTGCACTTTGCACTTTGGAGCTCTATATCTCTTGAACCGTAGGTGTGGCTGGGCTCCAGTTTGAAGCACAATGAAGCTCCAACAAAGCATCAAGGTTTCCACCAGTTAGCTTCATTTGTGCTTCAGTAACAGAAAAGCTGTAGCCAACTTCCAGCCCTGCACTTTGGAGCCCTATATCTACTGAACCGTAGGTGTGGCTGGACTCCGGTTTGAAGTACAATGAAGCACAAACGAAGCACTAAGGATTCCACCAGTTGGCTTCATTTGTGCCTCATATGTGTAGCCAACTTCTTGCACCTCTCGATTGATGTGCCCTGTTGCGCCCGACATGCTGTGCGGACGAGGGATGCTCTAGTAGAAGTTATTATGTGGCGCAGATATATTATTATGTATTCAGAATCAAGGTACTTTGGTCCCTAGGCATCACCTATATCTCGTCCACAATTTTTTATTTAGTCAAGTAGGTAGTAGGTAGGTATGGAAAAAGAGGCGAATATCGACCGGCGGTCTAATATCGACCACACCACTGTGGCCCACCCTGTAAGTTTTTTGAAATCATGACATAGAGTGCCATCTAGCATTTTGCAAGTGAACTCCAGCACAGCCATTTATTCGAAGCGCCTGACTGACAGAAACGAATTATTGTCTCGAGCCGATATATGATTCAAGTTCAGGAGTGTTGATGATAAGGTATTCCAGACTTTTCATTGTAGTCAGATTTGCGTCACCTGGTGCAATGTATCAAGGATTATTGATAATAACTTTGTGTAATAGGCCTAGTTCTATAATCTGACCTGTAGTGGGGACGGTACGCGACGAAAATCCCTTGGATACTGCACTTTTGAGTAGAGTTATGAAACTTGGCACATAGTTTCTAGGGACCATAAGAAGAAATTTCGCCCGAGGTTCCCAGGAAAATTTTTGACGGAATCCGTTATATAGGCCCCTTTTTCCAAAATGGCGTCCACATTTTTAAAATTGGCGATTGGTCGTACAGTGGCGCGCAAAGTATCAATTCCTAACATTTTGACCATGAAGAGTTGATTCAAGCCACCCCTGACTCGATCCGTCTGATATTTTGGCCATTTGGGCCTTTTTTTCCAAAATGGCAGCCAAACTTCGAAAGTTGGAATTTGGTCGTATAGTGGCCTGCAAGGCGTCAATTCTGGACATTTCGACCATGACAAGTCGATTTAAGCCTACCCCGACTCTGCCCAATCTAAATTTTGACCTCAATACTCAATAATTATAGTGCTGATTTAGAATTAATTTTTTTTTTATCTTGAGAAGGGTTGTGGAAAACCCGAGGGAAAACTACTTCTTGGACTTTCTGCGTGTCCAACATGTGAGTTATCCAGAGAGCAGAATCACTACATTTTTCCGAAGGAATGAAAGGCTCCCCCCAGTGGCAAAACCTATTTCATGCATGTATAAAACTGTGACAACCATAAAAAACGTCGAAAGTACATACCTACATACCAACTGCAAGTTGTTTCAGAATATTTTCATCAGTGCAGAAAAAATTTGGCGTGTTGATTAGGAATAAACTCTTGCAAGGTTCGATTTTCTGCATGAGAGAGCGTCCCACTGATGTAGAGCATCTGAGTTGACTGTGCGCTGATATCGGGTGCAATTTATTTGGAAATTTGCACGTTTGCACGAAGTATCAATCCGTAACATTTTGACTATGACGAGTTGATTCAAACCACCTCTGACTCGATTCGGCTGATATTTGGGCCATTGAGGCCTTCTCTCCAAAATGGCAGCCAAACTGTAACTCTTCATGCCCTAAGCCCGCCTAATTATTCAAATTCAAATACTTACTTCCCGCTCATTTGAATTCTCATACTCGGATTGGCCCGCGCTGTCGTCTAGTAGAAGGCAAAGAACCCCACGCTGATAGTTCGATTTGACGTAGCTTAATATTACACTTGTAAAAATTGAAATGAAACCAGAGTAATACCTTTCATGAGCATTTTATTCAAGTTCAGTTATTGAGCGAGAATTGCCATTGAATTCGGTAAATTTGCATGTCCTTCCAGTGAGTGACTTGATGCAATATTTGTTCACAGAAATCGGAGTCGTGTTCGTACTTCCATCACTTTTTGTTCAGTTTGATTTATGTTTGTGTTAGAGTAGGGTTAATTAAACCTCGTAATGAGAACAGATTTGTTGAAAGGACGTTCCAGGTCACCTGTAAAACGCCACCCTCTTTTGGGACTCGTCGTCAACTCTTGACATAGTTATTTGGCAATTGCCCAGTATTTTGAAACCTGTAAGCAACGTCATCCTTACCCAGTAACCTGTAAGTAAGGACCTTTCTCGATGGGCCAAATTCCATGACAGGAGACTTAGTTCATTCATTACTTTAGCAGTCAAACCCACTCTGGATGATTATTAGGGTAGCTGAACAATTATGATTCAAGTACGAAAAACAATCCAGTTTCAAATTCCATTCGTCTGATCTTTGAGGGCTCACTTTCGAGATATGCAAATTAGTTTAAAGATTTCCAATGGCAATTCCAACCCAATAGAATTTAGTAATTTGTGAAAGTTTATGTGCATTGGTAAATTATTATTTCATTCATTAGTTTCTTTTCAAAAACATGTATAAATTACTGACTTAGGCAAAAGTTCAGTATGATCGCAAACAAACAGGATTATTTAATAAATGGCGGAACTTTACTCTTTAGGTCGTCTTCGGTTCTTCGGTTTATACCTGCCGGGGTCGGAGGTAATCTCTGGTCCGGACGCGACGTAGGGGGTTGGCTGTCGGTGGTGGGCACCTCGTCCATGGCTAGCCGGAGATTCTTGAGTCGGTAACGGGAACTCGGTGGCTGCGAGGCAGGCGGAGTAGGTAGTTCCGTGTGGGAACCGGGTCGGCTGGTGACGCGGAAGGTGTGGGTCTCGGCGAAGGGGGTGAGGGCGGTTTTTCTCAACTTCCTCTCAGTAGCTCACCGGGAACCATCAACCATAAGGTGGTCAACCTGGGTGCTTTCTGCTCGGCTCCGGGTAGCTCAGCCCTATAAGACGAACGTAACCCTCCACCGTGACCTCGCAAAAGGTCCCTGGTCCGCTAGAAATATACGCTTATATAAGAAAACTTAGTATTTGCATCTTTCTTGCGTAAGTTAAGATTAGGGCTTCTACTTTAGTCAAGGGGTGTCGCGGGGAAGTTGTTCATCTATATGATTCAAAGGCAACAGAAGTGTTAGTTGTTTCCTTCTATCGCAGGGAATGATATGGACTCAGAGGGCGTTCGTTCTTTGTCTAACGGTGGAATAGGGATGCAACTTTGTGGTATGCAAACGGTTTCGGAGAAGGCACAAAAGGACTTAACGGAAGCGCTAAAACAACAACATCACCGCTTTGGATGGTCCGGTCCTTGTCTGACTGGCGTACTACTTGTCTCTGCTCTCTGTCCCTTGCAGACCCGCTATCCGATTGGTCGAGCGCCGAGCGGGTGTTGGAACGATGGCTCGGTGGTACACTTCGGCCTGCGTCTCGCTTGCTCTTGTGCTTGTGGACTGAAACAGAGAATGGTTAGGATCGCGGTGCTCTTCGAAACGCCGTTTCTCTTTTCCTCTTCGGCTGCACACAAGTGCACTGAAGATGTGCGACGTGCTCTCGGAGGAGGTACGGAAACCTCTCGAACCTCATCCTTCGGCGCACGGGGAACCTGAACCTCTCTGGCGCTTGCTGTTGTATGTTGGGTTGTCTAGTTTAAAGGGGCAAATTCGTAGGCGGTTTCAAAACCTCGAAAATCGGCAGGTAGTCGTATAGGGACACACAAGGTATCCATTCCTGGACATTTCGACCATTGCGAGTCGATTAATATTATTCCCGACTCGACTCGACTCAACTTTTGGCCTCAATCCCCATTTATAGTCCTGTTCTCCTGTCAGTGAAGATCTTGTGGCATCAAAACCGCAAGAAATTTCGAAGTGCAAGTTGTTTAAATATGTACGGAAAGGGATCAAGATGCGCGGTTTTTGCAGATTTATACGTCGATAAGAGTTGTACTTGAAGAGATTTGAGCAGAAGATAATCACAATGTACCTCTTATTGAATTGTAGTACTGTTTATAAAAATGTCTGCAAGTTTCTAGTGTGTCCAAGGCACAAAGATCTCTCCTATAGGTCTCAATTTGTACCATGTAACACATTTTTGGCAAAATGTAGGTATAGTTTCAGATTTTTTGCACTTATAGCCGTAAAGTCCCTCATTATTGAAACCTGCTTCTGAATCCTGAATCCAATCGGATTTTTTAGTGTCTATGGCAGGAAGAATATTATACCTTCGAGAAAAGCATTACAGCTTTAGCGCTTTATGGACATAGTTCTTTCCCAACCTTGGTATATGTAAGTGACAAAACGAGTATAATGCAACATGTGGAAATTGGATCACTTACAGGAATTAGAATTGAAAAGGGATTCAGGATAAGTGAGAGTTCTGTTCTTCACCAATGTAATAGATAAAGAAAACAGTAAAGAAGAATGTAGGTGAGCGTCTGGCACAATCGCACAAACGCGAACGTGCAAATTTTTAAATAAGTTATCACATCCTATATCGGCGTCATATCGAAGTCTGAGGTCCGAGAGGTAGGGAGAAGTCTAACCTCCAAACACCACTGAGCAAATAACACGCGATAGAGCGCAGATTCCTCAATCACTGTTATTTCTGGGTAACGTAATATGTAACCTGACTTATCTTTTAGCACAAATACTAATTCTGGAACAACTTGCAATTGATGTGCATGTACTTACGACTTTTTTTTATGGTTTTGACAGTTTTATACATGCGTGAAATAGGTTTTGCCAGTGGGACGGGGGGCCTTTTATTTCTTAGGAAAAATGTAGTAATTCTGCTCTCCGGATTACTCACATGTTGGATACACTGAAAGTCTAAGAAGTGGTTTTCCACAACACTCCAAAAATTGAAAAATAAATTTCAGTATCAGCACTATAATTGAGTATTGAGGCCAAAATGTAGGTTGAATAAAGTCGGGGTAGGCTTTAATCGACTTGTCATGGTCAAAATGTCAAGAATTGATACCTTGCAGGCCACTATACGACCAAATACCAACTTCCAAAGTTTGGCTGCCATTTTAGAAAAAAGGCCCAAATGGCCAAAATATCAAACAAATCAAGTCAGGGGTGGCTTTAGTCAACTTGTCATGGTCAAAATGTTGGGAATTGATACTTTGCGCGCCACTCTACCACCAATCGCCAATTTTCAAAATTTGGTCGCCATTTTGGAAAAAGGGGCCTGTATAACGGATTCCGTCGAATTTTTTTTTGGGAACATCGGGCGAAATTTCTTCCCATGGTCCCTAGAAACTATGTGCCAAGTTTCATAACTCTACTCAAAAGTGCAGTATCCAAAAGCGTACCGACCCCACTACTGGTTCTTCATCATCAAAGAATTGTTTTTTGCTTTTTTGTCGGCCAATATCGATCACGATGGTCGATATTACCCCCTCTTGGTCGATATTGTACAAATGGAGTTTCATACATCATTTTGGATGCCTCGCAAAAAATATCGGCGAAAAATGAATCGTGCCTCGTGTGGTGCGAAGATGACCTGATGATGTTCCTGAGAATACTTACACAAGAACTATTTTCAATTTTCTCTGTTATTCTTTTAGGTTCCTATCATGGGCGCCGTTCTTGGTGAATGTTAGGGAAAGGGAGGCAAAATCAAAATTAAACTAGATTTTTCTCGAAAAGAGATGTTTCGACTTGTATTTTTGCGCTTATTTTGCTAAACACGCAGACTACAAAATGGCTAAGAAAACGTGCGATCGATATTATCCGACCTGGTGGTCGATTTTGACCCACTGGTCGATATTACCCGCTAGAATTTTTACTCGAATTTTTACTTTGCTTCCGAATTTTTGTCACAAGAATGTTTTTACTCAGTGAGTAACTATTCAAGGCCTTGGGTAGTTGAATGATTGGGGAATATGGTACAAAACGTACAGCCTTGACAGTGCGCATGGCGACTGGTTTTGAATTTTTTGCCTTCAGTGATCGATACTCACCTGCTCTCCCCTATGTCACTTTTTGAATAATCGCGCTTTCTTACGTGGAAGGATGCGATGGTCACAGCCTATTTTTTTGGACAGCCAGTTGGATTGAAGGAAACTTGACTCAAATAAACACTTCTTCTCTCAAGATCGCGCGATCAATTCAAAAAGTGACATACCTAACCTATTTTGCTGTCAAGTTTTCTGTGGCAACGCTCAGGGGCACTGTATTTATAGGTATAGACAATACAAATAGAGAGGACCATATGTTATCACCATCGTCGTCACGGATATTGGGGCATCAAAAATCAGCCAACCTTTTTTTGAATGATGGACCCGCCTGGTTCCTACGCAACCGTAAAAATCCGTGACGACATATGGTCTTTTTTATTTGTATTGTCTATATATCCCATACACTTTCTATTTTCAGTTGAATGACTTTTTGGAGCAAAAATAAAGTGACAAAATGGGGGGCTACGACAGCTACGGCTGATGGCACCTGTAAAGTTTTGCAGCGAAACTATCAGCGGGCATCGGACGTATTCTCCCAGCGCCCCAGCTTGTGACTTTATTTTTGCTCCAAAAAGTCATTCTACTAAAAATAGAAAGTGTATAGGATATAAGTACATCAAAAATTTTGTAACTTAAAAAAATGTGACATATGACATAGCCATGAAAGAGCCCTTACGTAGTAAGCACATTCACCAGGAAGTCAGGAACCAAGCCTTTTATTCTATTAGGCCATAACTCCTACCATAACTGCAATGAAGCAAGACCTTGTCGCTTTTTTTTAATAATGACCAAAAATTTGATGTACATATGCAGTATTTTGCTCCTGACGGTATACCTCTTTCTGTATAGGTAGGTACGTAGGAACATATGAAAAGCTGATTTTTTCAAAAAGTGTAGGTAATAAACTGCAATCATAGGTACTGTAAGGTCCCATTTTTAGCCCCTTTTTCCTAAAAATTTAGTTAGATTCATGGTGATGCAGTTGCAGAGGTAGCACGGGTTTATTTTCGACATTTTTCCTTTTTCCCATAACAGAGTTTGAAAGTGAGACGAACGTGTCTGTGAAACTACGTTGCTGAGTGTATTAGATCGCCATACGCTGCTACCCTCTATCGGGGAATCCGCCAAGAAGACACCAACCAGAAGATTCCGTTGTACATCGACGTGGTTTCCTGACAAGTCTTCCAGCGGCGCTCCAGGACGAGAACTTCTATGGCGTATGAGCAGGACAGATCCAGCTGAGGTCCTAGGGACATCTCGAAGAGTTTCCAGCACGTCTACACCTTGCTAATAATAATAATAATAATAATAATAATAATAATAATAATAATAATAATAATAATAATAAGTTTATTTTTTCCAACAGACATTTTTGTCTAAAGTGGACAATAATAATTAATTATGTGATTTAACAATTCTTATCTTAATTGAAAACTGAACAAACAGAAAAAAAACAAGGAAAAAAAATTCATGTATACTTTTCCATTATTTTTCTTATAGTCGTAGCGGTACACCAAATTATTCTGCACTTCTAACGATTTCGATTATTTTCGGCACAGATGATCATTGGACCTATTCAAGCGTTTTGACCCGCAGCACCACCAAATTTGCCCTTCAGGAATGGAGAGGTGGGGGTATCTTCAGAATTTGAAGCTCCAGGTCTAGTATGGTCCAATGAAGACCCACAAAGGCAAGTGAGTGGTCATTTTCGAATGATTTTCATCCGCTGATGTCGATTCTGACGTGAAAAATGAGTTGCGCAATCATTTGACAAAGATAATTGGTAATAATAAGAGATAAAGATGAAATCAAGTGGTCATCTATTGAGCTCTGTAGGAACTTGTTTTTTGTGATAAATACATGAAACTTGGTAGGGCTGTTCATTATTACTTACTTTCCAAATATGGAGGGAGCACCACGCGTTCCGACGCATGACGTCGGACGCAATGTCAAAAAACATAGTGGTCGTCATTTCCAAAATAGTCGATATATTATCATAGTTTATTTAATTTCTTCCATCAAGCCATATGCTTTCAAGATTCAATAACATATTTCTGTCGATCTGTGGAAACGGTGGGCTACCAGTGGTAAACCAGGTGTCTGTAAGGGGAACTGTGAAGTTTCTTCACCCACAAATTTCCGCGGTCAACATCTTCGGATAAAACCGAGGATAAAACTAACTATTTTGAAGTCTGTGCATACGAGTATGTTATCTGGTTAACATTTCTCGTGTTTCGTCCTTCTAGGGACTCCTCAGTATGTTTATACAGATCTAGCGATCAAATGAAAGGCACTCAGAAAGGTACTTTTGATTACCGGAAAAAAGTGATGTTTAATGTTGTTCCATATTACAACATTGAATATACATACTCCCATACTCGGTTACACAACTCTCACAAACTAAACTCACAAACATGTATAAATTATTATAACGATTAATCGCCTGTTAATATCGATGCCACCGTACTGAAAGAAAAAATCGCTTTGTATGAGACCGTATCAAATGATTGAACCATTATTGTTTATTTGTTTGTTTTTATCCCTATCGGCATTTCTTATGTCATAGGAGTTTGCTGAATTTGATTCCCAAATATCACAAACTGACAAACTTTGTTTCTATAGCACAAAGCACTGTGCCGGGAATCGAATTCAAGAATTCAAGATTTTGATATTGGTGCTTTTTTCAGACGTACCTATTTACTTCATTCATATCCGAGACTTTATTTATACCCTAACACTAGAATCACAGAAATTGCATTTAGTCCTTTTTTATCCATTTCAAACAAAACTCTATTCCAGAATCGATTACTTCACTAGGTAGCCTGAATGATCTCGCGCGGTTGCGAAATCTGTATAAACCATACTGAGGAGTCCTCAGAAGGACGAAACATGGAGAATGTTGACCAGATGACATAATTATTCGTATGGACAAACTTAAAAATAGTTTTATCCGAAGATGTTGACCGTGGAAATTTGGGGGTGAAGAAACCTCACAGTTCCCTCTAGCAGACACCTGACTTACCACTGGTAGCCCACCGTTTCCCCAAGTCGACAGAAATATGTTATTGAATCTCGAAAGCATATGGTTTGATGAAAGAAATCAAATAAACTATGATAATATATCGACTATTTTGGAAATGACGACCACTATGTTTTTTGACATTGCGTCGCGACGTCATGCGTCGGAACGCGTGGTGCTCCCTCCATATTTGGAAAGTAAGTAATAATGAACAGCCCTACCAAGTTTCATGTATTTATCACAAAAAACAAGTTCCTACAGAGTTCAGTAGATGACCACTTGATTTCATCTTTATCTCTTATTATTACCAATTTTCTTTGTCAAATGACTGCGCAACTCATTTTTCACGTGAGAATCGACATCAGCGGATGAAAATCATTCGGAAATGACTACTCACTTGTCTTTGTGGGTCTTCATTGGACCATACCAGACCTGGAGCTTCAAATTCTGAAGATACCCCCACCCCTCCGTTCCTGAGGGGCAAATTTGGTGGTGCTGCGGGTCAAAACGCTTTAATAGGTCCAATGATCATCTGTGCCGAAAATAATCGAAATCGTTAGAAGTGCAGAACTTGGAAGATTTTAGGCCCGTACCGCGACGACTATTAATAATATTCCAGGTTTCCAGGGAATCGGGGGAGGGACACCTCTCGTGAGGGACCCACAGCCAGTTCTAGTTATTCATTCGTTTTTCTGTCCTCAGGAGCTGAGATTCTTCAACGCCGAGTATCAAGAAAGAAGCACCAGCAACGCGCCGTTTCCGTAGGTGCGTAATCCTGTGTACCAGCATTTCAGCCTTCCTGTTTTCCTGAGACGCTGCACCACTCTGCTGATTCCAACTACTTCCAGTTAGCCGAACACTCTGAATGTCTGTAAACGTCAAGGCGGTTCACTCAACAGATTCATTTACCTGACATCACCTGAACTCTAGAACGGTATTGTTGTGTCACGTTGACATTTATAACACATTGTGGTAAACTTCGTACTATTGGCTTGGTAACTAGATACCCGCGTACGCGATCCGGCCAGAAATGAATGCAAGTCACGGACGAAAAGACAGGAACACCCACCAGGAGTCTAGCTTCGTTTCGGTGTTAGGCAGGGTTATAAGACTTCATAATACCCTTGGCTCCTGGCAAAAGACAACATAGTGGGGTGTACACGTCCGGCCTTTGTTTTTGCTCGATGAGGGACTATCTTTCTTCCCGAGAAGACCTCTATAAGACTCCCAAACTTTCGATGGGGTCTTCCACCCGTTTGCTCGTAATCCAAGTATCTATTAGCCAGGTAATACCCCCCTCATACTCATGCATCATTCATTGCCCCACGTCCTACGATAATGCGAAGTAATGCCACAATAGACCTATTTCTTATGGGGAACAGAGACGTTCAGACAAGGATGAACAATTTTGAGCCACACCCCTGGCCAATTGACCTTTCCAATTTTAGGAGATAGAAAATACCATGGTTTTTCGAGGTCACCTTTGACGTTTTGACGTTATGACGTTTGGACGTTTCGTTTCTGACTTTTGCGGGAATTTTGAATCGGATAGCTATACTGTTCCCATTATCATGTGGGGAAAGTCACTAGAGCCCATAAGGGAGTTTTTAATGGACAAAGTAATAGAGTTTTTTCGTAGTAAGATGCACGTGTCTGGTGCAGCGTGATCCCTGCTGGTGCTGGTGCAGCCACACTTCCATCAAGTTTGGGTCTTTCGTGAACCGGTGCATGCCGGGTGTATTCGTCTTATTATCGCACTCGCATAGAGCGACACAACACCCTTGAACCATTTCTGTGAGTATCTTCTCAGTTTTCCACTATATATAACACACTTATTGGTAAGAACGAGGGTAAGAACAAGTGAAATCATGAAATCCATGCTGAAATCAAATAAATACACGACAGAGCGCTTGTCAGATTCGAAAATTTCCCATTATGTCAGAAACGAAATGTCATACCTCAAAAAACATGGGGCGCTTTCCAATAACTGCGACAAGGCTGATACGCAATGTCAAAGTGCACTTGCCAGCTCAATGCCAAACTCAGCCTCGCCAATGTTTCGATTGTGTCGACAAGTGGTGCTATTACTGCTTCTATCTGCTATCTCACCTTCCTATTTGGCGATTACCCACTACAACTTCACAACAAAACCTCAATATTTTGCTTCAGTTTTGGTGTGCTCACGGCACTTCAGAGTGGAAGATTTCTATTCATCCAGTGATAGGTACAAAGATGACGCTGAAAACAAATGCTGTTCCGGACATTTTCTTGAGAAGCTTGTTACTTTTTCTGGCTCCTGTAGCACTCCGCTTTTACCTCCAGGTTATTCACAAGTACGTCTTCAAAATATCCTTCCACACTATACTTCAACCCCTTATCACGCTGGTTCCCCTTCATTTGATGCTTGCACTACACTCTTGTAAAGAAGTAAAGCGTTGTCGAGTCTGTAGGTTGCAGGTTGCAGCGTGGCAAGACTTTTGGTTCTGTTCTACTGACAACTGATGACAAATTGTAACATATCGTTGTCGGGGGGTAATGACAAGGAGAAAGTCAGTGGCACTGACAGAGTTGCTACGGGAGATTGTGAGGCAAATCTAGCCAATGAGCGGCGATAGGAGGCAAAAGGGGCGTGAAAAAGAAATAGGTCCATTGTTATTGATGTCATATGTTTCAGAAGGATGCAATAGACCTATTTCTTATGGGGAACAGAGACGTTCAGACAAGGATGAACAATTTTAAGCCACACCCCTGGCCAATTAAAGGCCTTCAATTATTAGGCGCGAAATTCGAGGAAGGCGATACTGTCACAATGAATTAGAATTGTCACTGTCACTTATGACTGCAACCTGTGTCGTGTCGCTACACTGATCGAATAATTCGAAAAATGCTCGTATATTGTGTGAAAAGTTGTCCGCACTAGTCCAAGGGAATATTTCCCTCAAATGTTTCGTTCTACGGTTTTCCTGTCGACGAAAATAAGCGAAATAAATGGATGGCCGCCACTGGAAGACACCGGCACCAGGAAGAATTTGAAGGCGAACGAAACAATTTCAGCTGTTTTACAAGTTGCACAAAGCCAAAAGCGGGGTCACCCAAATTACCGTTCAAAGTGCTGGGAATGCTATCTCACCTTCCCATTTGGCGATTACCCACTACAACTTCACAACAAAACCTCAATATTTTGCTTCAGTTTTGGTGTGCTCACGCCACTTCAGAGTGGAAGATTTCTATTCATCCAGTGATAGGTACAAAGATGACGCTGAAAACAAATGCTGTTCCGGACATTTTCTTGAGAAGCTTGTTTCTTTTTCTGGCTCCTGTAGCACTCCGCTTTTACCTCCAGGTTATTCACAAGTACGTCTTCAAAGTATCCTTTCACACTATACTTCATCCCCTTATCACGCTGGTTCCCCTTTATTTGATGCTTACACTACACTTTTGTAAAGAAGTAAAGCGTTGTCGTGTTGTCGAGTCTGTAGGTTGCAGGTTGCAGCGTGGCAAGACTTTTGGTTCTGTTCTACTGACAACTGATGACAAATTGTAACATATCGTTGTCGGGGGTAATGACAAGGAGAAAGTCAGTGGCACTGACAGAGTTGCTACGGGATATTGTGAGGCAAATCTAGCCAATGAGCGGCGATAGGAGGCAAAAGGGGCGTGAAAAAGAAATAGGTCCATTCGGTTTAGGGGTGTTTGGCACATGTGCCTGTGGGGTGGGTTTAATTGACACTCAACAGGAGGAGTTTGTTCAAGGGAATTAGGTGTGGGTGAACTACGTACGAGATTCTTACCTGTGCTTTATGGTTTGAATAAAATACCTTTCTAAATTGAAACCTGAGCTCTTGTTTTTATTGATTAGACTTCTCAACACACATGTGATTCCCGAGGGGTTAATCACTCATGCAATAGTTGGGACACCTGTTCATGCAATACTATGCAATACTTATGCAATACTTGTGCAATACTATGCAATATCGTGCAATACTTATGCAATACTATGCAATACCTGTGCAATACTATGCAATACCTGTGCAATACTTTGCAATACCTGTGCAATACTATGCAATACCTGTGCAATACTCATGCAATACTCATGCAATACTCATGCAATACTTATGCAATACTTATGCAATACTAGAACATAATGCGCATGCTCGGATGTAATCGTACCGTATGCCTGGCGGCGAACATGGACGCCGGAACTCATTTTACAAGAAGTGGAAAACAATTGTCTGTGGGGCACAATACACGATGAAATTTGAGTGAATTTGCCCCTACATATTAAAGTACTCCTACATTCGGTAGGGTACAGCTCAGCAGCAGCGCTGAAAAATATCAACGAGGCGAGATTCCTAGAATTGGAAACGTTCGCTAGAAACGAGCTTGCTTCATTTTTGGATGAGAAAGACAACAAATTAGACTTCTTCGGTATTTACCATAATAATATCCAGAAGTTTAATATTTTGCCTGGTAAGTTTTCAACCTTAGGATCTCCAAATATACCTACATACCTACCTCTCGATCTACCTACATACGAGCAATATCATGAAATGCTTTTTTCTTGTGAAATCCACAATAGGTAGGTACCTACCTACTATCCACCGAATTAGGTATTTTTCAGAAGTATCCTCGCAGTTTTTTTTCTAGTTTTAAACTAATTGAACGCACATTATTTTTTAAACCCGGATTTAAACACACATAATTACATTATCAATCAAAATCTGGTAGTGGTTGGTACCTACTTAACCTGATCATCTGCTTGTACCTCGGGTTGTACTTACATACTTGATACTTGATATGTATAAACAATACCTAAACAAAAACAGGGCCGGCGTCTGTTAGGCCGTCATTTCCACGAGAAGAACGAGACTATTAGCGGCTGTGAGAAAGAAACATTTATGCTCAGTTGCACCAAAATTTTATGAACGAATTAACTTTAATACGCTCATAGTAACTAAGCAAGTGACTATGCTATTGGCTGTGGCATAGCAACTATGATCGTAGGTATTAAAGTTAATTCGCTCCTAAAATTTTGGTGCAACTGGGCAATAGACTTTTGTGTAGTGCGTCTGTTGTTGTGTGTAAATTTTAATTGAGGCTTGTCATTTGCCAATTTGCAAATTCATGAATGAAAATGGGAGGGACATCTTAATTAATCATGAACTAAATTTAATTAAGGCTCGGTGCAACCCACACCTGTACACCTGTATTGAGTTAAATGCTCATACTTTGATAAAATTGATAATTAAATTGAGAGACACGAAAAAAGAGAAGCTGTTCATACCATCCTTGATGAGCTCACAAGCATGCGAAGCATTTTTCCGACAAGTAAGGTCAATGTCATCCACGTTTTCTACTGTCGTGAACTGTACCACATTAGACATACTACATCGTCTACGGCGAATTCAACTACAAAATGAAATAACAAATCAAGAATTTGAAAATATTTGTTTTCCAAGACTGAGAGATTGCTTCGAGGATTACAAAGGCAGTGACACAATTTGGACATTACCCAGCAATTCAGAATTAATTATAAAGCTGAGCATGATGCAACGATTGCAATTAGTCTTTTCGGCGTTTGTGAAACATTGACTGAAGCGCCGACGATGGAAACAGGAATTGAAGAAGAAGAAGATTCCAATCACGAATCAGAAACTTATTATGAATCAGGATCTTCAAAAGAGCCGGATTCTAGACCTAATTCAGAAAGTGAACATCAGAATTCGTCTGATGAAGAAATCGGAGAGGTAATTATCGACGTAATTGTTTCTTAAGTTTGAAGTGTTCGTGTAGCCTGAACCTTAGGTTGCTGCATCACAATGTGATTAAGTAGGTACTATAATGATTATTATTTGCAGAACATTGCTACTTTGAAATCGGTGAAGGGACAATTAGAACTGAAAGACTATTCTAGAAATTCAAAATCAAACAGCAGGAGCTCAATTTCAGAGAATAGTCCCTTTGCAACAGTGACGGATTCGACCGGAAAAGAATTAATAATTAGGAAGTCGTCAATTTGCTGGCTTCTGCAAAAAAATAAATGCTACCTAAGTTCTGACCGCCTAGAGAGATTCAAAGGCCTAAACAATATTGGCAAAGTGAAAATGGATTCTTCGTCAGGTGAGTCTACTACTAAGTGTATAATTTGCAACATTATTAACCGATATATTATATTCTTGTTGAAGGTGTTCCTTGTGAAAAAAGAAAGATTACATCGGCCACAGAATCTGAAGTTGAAAGTGAAAATGGGAGTGTGGGGAGCATTCACGAAGGTTTTGTTGTCATAAAATATGATCACAATTTCTTTCCGGGAGTAATAGTGGACTCTAGAGTGAATGGCAGCGAGAATGAAAAAGAATATAAGGTGCATGAAATCTATGGCAAGGAGTGGACACAATTGGAAGTGGCCAACTCATGACGACATATTATGGTATAAGAAACAAGACATCATGAAGAAAATTGACGAACCAAAATTAATTAACAGGCGAGGTACATACCACGTTGAGGAAATGGAAAATTTTTTCTCTTAAAACTTTGTTTACTCTTAATTGTTATTACGTTATAATCAATATCAAAATAAATTTTCACATATTTCTGATTTTTTTGAGAATTCATTTTTAGGTCTACATTGTACCTAGTTCTTATTCTTTGGAATAGATTATCGCAGAAAAGATCGCAGCAGTAAGAAAGTGCCTCAAAAATACCTGGCCATCCCATATTTTCTTTTAAGTCTCCTCCTTCGACCTCCTCGAATGCCACCACATCATCTTATATTTACTCCTTCATCGGAGTCGTCTACCATAACTTCGGTAGGTACATTCGTACCTCGATTCGTACGCAACCAATTTTTGTAGCTTCAGTGCGAGAGCTAGTCAAAATAATATTGCCTATTGCTTATTTCCAGTTGCTAGTTGCTGTATGGTTGCTGATTGCTTCAGTGGTAGAGCCGCCCAATAGGGTAGTAGACTGTTTTTTTTTAACTATAGGGCCTATTCAGTAACAAAATCTTTTAAATTAGTAGACCGCTAAAAAATGTGCCAATCATAAAACCGCATTTTCAATGTTTCTATGGAAATATCGAGTTAGCGATATAATTTTAAAGGATTGGATTTAAGCAATAGGTCATTTTAATGTATGCAATACTATGCAATACTTATGCAATACTATGCAATACTATGCAATACTTATGCAATACTTATGCAATACTATGCAGTACTTATGCAATACTATGCAATACTTATGCAATACAATGCAATACTATGCAATACTTATGCAATACTATGCAATACTTATGCAATACTATGCAATACTTATGCAATACTATGCAATACTAATGCAGTATTGCATATGTGGGACACCAAAATTCGAAGTGGTTAACCCCTCGGTGATTCCATAAAAAGAATTTGAGTTACTACAAAACACAATTACCTAGATGACCATTACGAAATATGAAGAATATACCCTGTTGTAAATGTCCCATAGAGAATATTTAAAAAGTGTACAGGGCCCAACAGGGCATGTGCATGCGACAAATACACATATAGAACCCTGTAGGGCCCTGTAGATATTTCAAATAATTGTTCCCATACAAACACCATAGGGCGTATATAAAGCCCCGATTAGTTCTACCGGGCTCTACAGTGGGCTATACAAAAGTTGGTGCTGACCCCCACAAGGCCCTGTACACTCACTACGGGTCTGTATGGTAAATGAACCAAATTGTGCTGATTTCCATAGAATCCTTTACACTTCCTATAAAGCCTAATGGTAGAAAAACGCATAGGACCCTATGAAATTTCTATAGGTCAGGGACCCCATAAAAAATATACCCCATACCCGTTCGCTGTCCCATAAGGCCCTGTACACTCACTACAGCTGTCTGTGCCATACAGCCCTATATACATCAATAACTTATAAAACAATAACAATCTTGGTATATCATGTAAAATAATTACCTCCCACATGCACAATTGTTGCTTCCCACCAATCTTCCTCGTCGCCGTACCTGACAAGGTACTTTTTAGTTGGATTTAATTTGGAAAATCTAACTTTCGAACGTTTTCGATTGGTACGATGGGTCGGGCATTATACCTTTCTGATCTTGTCCTTTACAAATATCAAATATAACGTAAGATAAGCATGCGACGTAGACGCCAATTTTTGCCTGAAACAAAATTATTTACAATAAATACAGCTCCAGTAGGACAGTGAAAAAACTCTTACTTATCACAGAACTGAGATTATTGTGTCATAAAGGGCATCTCCAATTTTACAGTGTCCAACTAGAATTTTTTAACAAACACTTGAACAGGCACAGCACAACTAACAATTCCAGGTTATCCAGGACTAAGTATTCTGGGCACAGACATGCACGACACATCACATCACATATCACATCACATGTACCTACTGTGGTCTCTGGACTCTGGAGCACGCGAAAGCAAACGCCAAACCAAATTAATGACAGAAGAAAACTAGTATCACAGCGTCCCTGGCGGTGGCGCCACTATAACCCAAGCCCCCCGAAATGACCACATAGAGTCCTATATAAAGAAATCTATAGGGAGTCTATAGGGGTAATACCGGCACAAAAATATAGAATTGTATAGGGCTGTATGGGATAATAATATCACCTAAAACTACCTGTAGAGCCCCGTACAAAGAAAGCTGAGGCAAATGTCCAAGTACCATAGAATCCCATAGGTAACCTAAGGCAGTCGAAATCTATAGGAGTACCCCCAGTAAAAAAATATCGCATTGTATAGGAACGTGTGGGTGAAAATACAATGTTGAAATTCACATACTGAGGCCGGTACATAGTTACACTCATGCCCATAGATACTGATCCAACGCATAGAACACCCATAAATACTCATAGGGAAATCTACCGGTCTGAAAGAGGCTCTATGGACCATTTATAACAGGGTAGTTCTTTAACAAATTATATTCTTCATTACCAGATGGTAAGAAATCGGGGGTCTTTCAGTACCTACCTACTCAACTACTTAGGTAGGTACCTACTCAATATTCATCACAGTTTTGTTCAAGGTTCAAGAAATGAAAAAAAGATGAATAAGTATACCTATATAGGTAGGTACCTAACTACCTACCTATACCTATAGATTATCTAGGTACCGCTCTACTTATCCTGAAACTAGAACGACATGACGACCACCTTCGCGAATATGGTTAGGTACCTACTGAATAGAGAAAATCTACGACTATTTTTAAAAAGAAACTCTGTTTTCCGTATAAATGGAAAATCGATCGGCCACAACACCCAATTTATTTTACGATTATCTTTAGCGAAAAGCGCCAGAGGCCCCGAAGCCGCACAATGCAAGCAAATGACCCTATTTTTATCCTCTGCTTCTTTATGCTCCAGTCCAGAGAAAGGGTGTTTACTGTTTCACGAAAACAGATTTAGGGTGAAAGGTTAAAAAACAGATTATGAAATTCGCTAGGATCTCTGCGCAATGATGTTGATAAATCCATGAGGAACATTTCGCGCCACAATGAACGTCACCTAGTGACATAACCGAATAACAGATTAGCGGCATAGTAGCATAGCAAGGCAACAAGAAGCTCTCGTTCATTCTTTGCCTAGCCAGCACCCGGCATCGTTAGTTTGTGAAGTGATAAAGCTGTGAAACGCTGCCGCGCAGTATTCTAGTGAAATAGTGAGTTTTTCTTGAAGCGACAAAATGCTGGAACCGTTACTGAACCACTTCAACAATTTGCGAGTTGTGCTGGCCAGCAGCTCCGATCGGCGTGTGAGCTTGCTCAGGAGAACGGTAAGAGATGGCGCAATGGGTTGCCAGCTTTGCTGCTAAGCGAATCGATACGGGTAGATCCCTACTTGATCCGAATTTGATTTTTGCAGAAACTCAAATTCGAAATAGTCCCTTCCGATTTCGAAGAAGACTTGGTACAGGCGGACCACGCGTTTTCCGATTACGTCGAGAAAACTGCACTGGGAAAAGTGAATGATGTCTGGGAAAAACTGAAAGGAGATCCGAAACAGCCTGATGTTATAATTGGGGTTGATACAATGGTAGAGTACAACGGCCTCATGTATGGTAAACCAAAAACCAGAGCGGAAGCTATCAAAACTATGACTGAGTAAGATTATTGAATAATTTAAAAAAACTGCATTCCACCGGTTTACATTAATTTGTAGCTTAACGCAAGCTAGAATGCCGCATCATGTGTATACAGGGGTGGCGATAAGGTACAAGGGTAAAATACACAAATTTACGGAATGCACGACGGTTTACATGGATTATTTGGATGCAGAAGAAATCGCCGCTTATGTTGACTCTGGAGAAGCTATGTAATTATTTTGCAGTAGTGTATATGGAGTTGCATAACCAATGAAATTTTCAGGGGCAAAGCCGGCTCGTATGGGATTCAAGGTGTAGCGAGCACTTTCATTAGAAGAATAGAAGGAGATCAGAACAACGTCATTGGTTTGCCTTTGTGCAGACTCACAAAGGAGCTCAAAAAATTGATTCTTAGCTGAAAATTGTTGTAATAGAGTACCTATACTATTTACTGTTTTGTGTTTCATTATACTTATATTTTGTTGAGATTCATTGCACTTGAACTGTTTCTGCAGGTGTCCCGAGATTAGCACGTTAATTTTAACCCTCAGATTCAACGATAAAAATAAGGAAAAAGTCTTCTCTATACATATTAGGTCGAAAAATATCTTACAAGGGAGCCTACAACCTCCCAAAGATACGCCCAGCCCCTGAGGATGGTTTTCATCTAGTACTCTAGCAGGTACCTATCTCTAATAATATCTTCATTTAACTGCTGTCGAACATGTTCTATATTGTTGAAAAAGTATCATCCTCATCAATTCAAGACAACTAGAAATTTTTGTATAATACATGTATATATGGTTCAGTAGGTATCACTTGACTCATAAAGAAAAATTAAAATAATAAGTTATCAGATGGCATTCTAGGGCACGCTTTCAGATTTAAAATCGATGTTATTCGGTGCATCCTATATCAGTGTTCAACAAGAGTACCTACGTATCTTTTCCCCGTGAAAAGCTCCCAAGTTTCATAATCTTACATCAAAATTGAAAGAATGTACCTACGTGCAAGAAACTACGTTCCATATTACTCTTTCATTTCTCAGATTTGACCCACCCTTGTAAAAAATTTTAAAATCATCTTTATCTTAGGGGAAGGTGTTGTACCTTGGACCGATTGTACCTCGGACCAAATGCGATATTTCGAAAATGCAGTGACCTGTATGGTCGACAGTGTCTATTGTTCTTCGCAGTTAACGGTAGATGTCACTGAGTTGGTGAGAAATCCTCGAAGAGAAGGGATGTCAAAAATTTTCGTAACTTTATGATTCTCGCCTGCCAAAGTAAATATTCAAACACTAAACAGAGGTCAATACCGCCTTTGAACAGCAATCTATACGGATACTTCTATTTTTGAGAAGTAGTCCACTCAGTTCTGTCTCATTTAATCACAATCGGAATGGATAAAATGTAACCTCAAAATAACAGCAAGCCGTTTTTGCCACTTTTGAATTTATTGTACCTTGGACCGGCTCGTTTTAATTTTATTTAATTCATTTTATATATCGATATTATATAACGTATATCCCAAAGTTATATTTTCCAAACAATCAATCAATTTTTTTTTGAGAATTTTTCCACAGTTACTCATTTGTGATATTTTCATAGCATTATTGTCTCCTCTCAGAGTTCATGTATATTTGATATAAGTTCATTTATTCCATTGAAAAAATACTCAAAAACACTGTTTTTGACTTTCCTGTGTCGTGGTCCAAGGTACAACACTAGATTGTACCTTGGACCAAAAGACAAAAAAAACTATTTTCGAAATTTCCAAGTCAGCATGAATAATTTTGCAGATCGTGACATGAGTAGTGATAGATAAATCCTTACCAAATTATATGATGAGACAAAACCGGTTGTAACAGCCATGTTTCGCTCAAAATGAATTTTCAAAAAAAATCGTTCCAAGGTACAACACCTTCCCCTACATTGGGCATACAAAAATCAGTGAATACAATTAATTTCTCAATTACTGTTCCTAAGTAGATAGGGGAAAGTGGTGTAGTTTCGGCACTCCTTTCTAACTCAGTGAAAATTTGAAAATTTTACGCCAAACCACTCCTTTAATGTTGGCTGCATTATAAACGAACATACATGGCAGTTTGACCCCATGAGTTTGTTCGTTGTTCTTTCGTCACAGTTAGAAACATAGTTTCTTGACCACAAAATTAAGAATATGTAGCCTGTTCCCCAAAAGTCAGCGTAGGTAATGCTTTCGAGATAACTAGTACTTACCTTTTTTTGAGAGAGATTCCAGCTTTTTCACATCTTATCGTGTATATTTGTCATTAAAACATAACCTTCACCGGTTTACATTTCATAGTTTTTCAACAGATTTAGTAGGAGTGGTACCTATAGCTGTGCCTATAGATTCGGCATACCCATGATAGGGTGCATTCGGCATGCCGATTGTACCCCACAAGTAAGTTTCTTCTATTACAGTACGTCTCTGGCAGAGCTGGGCAAAATACTTCTGGAAAGTATTTAAATAATAAATACTTTTTATTCCCTAGTCAAAATGATATTTAAATAATTAATAATATTCTGAAGTTGCAGTTGTGAATATCAAAATATTTTTGTTATTCAAATACCTTTTCATTCAAATAATGAGAAAAATTCTGAATAATTCAAAAGTATTTAACTATCTCTTAAGTATTTAAATAATGTCAAAGTATTAGACTACTGCGAATGTATTTCAATACTTTGAAAGTATTTCAATATACACGGTTAAATACTTTGGTTTATTCAAATATGTTTGAAATTATTCAAGGACTTCCTTGCTTAACCCAAAAATATGCATAAGGAAAATCGCCCATATTTCGTGATTATTCAACAGAAAAAATCGTGGAAAGTGACTGAATAGTGGCTTTCACAGCCATGAATTTGACAGTTTTCTTTCTAGTTTAGTTTTCATTAGACAGTTCCGGCTGTGAAGCCGAATATTTCGTTGTATGAACGATACATATCGTTGAGCAATAATTCTTATCATTTACCGATTTCAAGTCGTGGTCGGTGTAGTCACCCTGAAATAGATGTCTTCCCGCTTTTACATTGATGTGTGAATTTTAGGCACGTTTCGAGTCATCGGTATAAGATCGGTATCAATCTTTGTGAATGGTATTGTTGAATCATTCCCTTATTTCTGCTTACATACTAGTTATAGCCTATTGTGATGATAGTGAAAACTTAGGTGGCTGTATTTACCGCGTCAGAAAGGACCAAATTGAAGTTTCAATTGTTAAGATAATCAAGTTCAAGATAAGTGGTACAAGCAAGTTTTGAGCGCGCCATATGTTAATCAATAGCAGTAATCCAGTGGTAAGATGACTGTAGAGTTTATGAGAGAATTGACTTTATGAAATTACATACTAGGCAGCGTCATCCACCGGGCGACAGCGACAGATCAGAAAATGACCTAACAAAAGTATTTAAATCACAAAAAAGTATTTGAATTTCGCAAAAGTATTTAAATAGCGTAACAGTATTTAAATAACGCCAAAGTTTGGAATTTGAATAGCATAAAAGTATCTTTAAAAGTATTTGCAAATACTTTTTCAAATAATGGATACTAAATACTTCTGGAAAGTATTCAAATAATAAATACATCTCGCTCTTCCCAAGAAAATATTTAAATACTGAGTATTTAAATAAAATAGAGTATTTATTATTTGAATAGTATTTATAAGTACAAATAATGCCCAGCTCTGGTGGAGGGCGACGTTGACTACATTTAAGAGAACTTAGAGGTCAAGAATATTAAATTGGATACTCCAGAGAATTTTAAAAGCGGAGAGTGGGGTTGAAATTTAGCCCAAGAAGTCTTCTTTCACTCTTGACAATGTTTCACATATTACATTACATATTAGGTAGTACATATTACACAAGTGTGATGACAGACTCTATCGTGAACCTATGACAAGATTCCACTAATAAAAAAAAGGTAGAAAGTTAAAGTTTTATCGGGTGACAAGCTTCACGGCTAGGTAATTGGTTAACTCGTATCATGACCCTAGCCTATAGGTAACAATTCATCATTTTCTACAATCGTATCGTAAAAACTTCATACTCCTGGAATGAAATTTTTGATAATACTTTAGAATAAGGAGCTGTTGATGGTTTTGTCCGTTGAACTGAAAGGTCTTACGACACATTTAGTGAACAGCCGTTATACCAGTGGGTATACCAACGGACCAGTACCCATCATCTACCAAATTGGTACGTCCCTATAGCAATGTTACAAAATTTTCAGGTAAAACTATCTGTAAACAAAATAATACTAGACGCCCTTGAGAGCTAAAGAGCATATTGCTTTTTCAGGTCATTTTATTCAAAGTATATTTTGTTAGATAAGTATAAATAGATAGGTGCATTTAAGAAAGACGATATTTTGTCTCGGTATCTTCCATGCAGAAACAGAAGAATAAAAGGTGTGCAGTGGCTTAGTGTCTGAATAAATGTTAAACATGTAATTTAAATTATCACAAACCTACCATGTAC
Organism: Anaspis maculata; assembly: GCA_949128115.1. Lineage (NCBI taxonomy): Eukaryota > Metazoa > Arthropoda > Insecta > Coleoptera > Scraptiidae > Anaspis > Anaspis maculata. Next base: position 25,829,514 of record OX421964.1, on the reverse strand, counting down.
GTTTAACTCCGGGTAAGTTTGCTTGTTATTAAGTATGGTTTGTTCTTATATCAATCTGACAAGATCCATACATATGTGGTTTGTACATAGAAACGTTACTTGAGTATGAGGTAAGCTTAAATTTTAATCCCTTGCTGCTGATATGTAGATACCTTAACACAAGTATATACCCATCACAATATAAATATGGTGAATTTTGTCCCGAAACGATTTTTTTCCGTTTCTAAATAGTCATCAAACATTCATGTTTATTATTTATGACTTGGAAATTATTATCATCAAACGCTTTTTATTCAAATATACTCACCTTTCCAAAATTTTGTGAATATTTATTCGCGTGAATCTCGCTTCTCAATAAAGCTCAACAGCGAATCTTATCTAGAACAAATTCATTGGACAAAAAATTACCGAAAAAATATTCCATTTTTAGCTATAAGTAGTTGCTCCAAAGCTGGGGGAATGATTAGTTGATACCAAGCAGGATGTGTTTCTTGCCACCTATTGTTGCTATTTTATTGGTGGTGGCCACTGAGAGCTTGGGGCAGTTGGGATCGAGCGACAATGCATGCAGTCAGCTTTTGGATTATCCCTTGAGGCCATTGAGCACCGCCCAATGTCGTTACAATCCAGACGTCTTTTCAACGACGGTAAGTTCTACTTGAACTAAAATTGCATTTAATTTATACTTACTGAACGCTTTAGCCGCAAATGGCTGCACGTTACAAGCTCCCCGTTGAGACTCACACCATAGTTACCAGTGACGGATATATCCTGACAATCTTTCGGATTCGCTCAGCAAATTCAACGACATGCGGAGGAAATTCTTCGAATAAATCACCAGTTTTTATGCAACACGGCATTCTAGTCAACTCCGAGTGTTTTACAGATATTGCTGAAAGGTCTCATGGTACTTCAACTTCATGGTGAATCAGAATTTCATGGCCCTTCTTCAACATTACTTTTCAGCTTTTAACCTAGCAAACGCAGGATATGACGTCTGGCTAGGAAACGTCCGTGGGACAGTGTACTCTAAAGAGAACGTGAACATCTCATCTGAAGATCCAAGATTCTGGGACTTCAATTTGGACATTTTGGCTGCAAAAGACGTCAGAGAGTCTTTACAATACGTCGCCAATGTCACTGGAAAAGCCGGTTCTATAAATTACATCGGCCATTCCATGGGCACAACCATCGGTTTTATGTACGCGGCTGCTTTTCCGGAAGAATCCCAAAGAACACTGCAAAAAATCATCATGTTGAGTCCGGTGGTGTACTTGAATAACATTACTGCAGCACCACTTTTGAGAATAGTTGGTCCCGCTTTACATGCTGTTTTGGATTTGTTACAAATCAACGTTGTGTTCTATCCTGAAACGACAATTCAAGAATTAATCGTGAAAGTTTGCGGAATAGTACCGGATGTCTGTCGGAAAACTCTCAACATTCTTTACGGAACAACCGATCGGTTCGCTGCTGTAAGTATCGTGTTGATAACCGCAGCTTTTGCATAACCTACAACCTAACCTACAACTGATGGTTTTATTCAAGGACGATTTGCTTCTTTACTTTAGTCATTGGATTCAAGCCGTGTCTAAAGATCAGTTGGTGCAATATCTTCAATTCGTTCAGACGGGTGAGTTTAAAATGTTTGATTATGGAACGACGAAGAACACGCAGATTTATGGACAGTCGACTTCTCCTTTCTACAATCTGAGCCAAGTTCAACTACCGGTGTATTTGTTTTATGGAGGAACTGATGCTTTGGCGACTCCAGAGGTGAGTTATTTCTGCAATACGTTCGCAGTTTAGTGAAATGGAAGTTTTAGGCGGCGCAACAAGTCTTTGAAGAGTTGGGCTCCACAAAGAAAAATCTTACACAGATACCTCTGAACGACCCCAGTGCTCCATTTGATCATATTGATTTTCTGTTCTCTGAGTCCATTAAACAAGACCTTTATCCATCCTTGCTTTCTGCTCTCAACGGAAATTGATGATGTAGGTACAAATTTTTATGAAAATATACCTAGATAAATTATTGTCGATATAAATGTTGTTTAAAAATGAAGTTGTCGTTATAATATGAAAAGCGCATTGTTTTAATTATTTTGCCCTTAAAACATTCATATTGGAATTAAACCCTTAATCCATAAGCATTCGCACCTTCCAATCCTGGTTCTATTTTTCTATAATATCAAAGATATATCCCATACACTTTCTATTGTCAGTAGAATGATTTTTTTGAGCAAAAATGAAGTGACAAGCTGGAGCGCTGGGAGAATACGTCCGATGGCCACTGATAGTTTCGCTCCAAAACTTGTCACTATATTTTTGCTCCAAAAAGGCATTCTACTAAAAATAGAAGGTGTATGAGATATAAGTATTAGGTTTTCGAATGATTTTTCACTGCGATTTTTGCAGACGCTGGGGCCCAGAGATTATCAGTCACAAAATAATACTAAGTTTGGTATTTAGACTAAGCAAAAAATAAAAAATTAGAGATAGACTGATTTGACTTTGCTAAATACGAAAATCCTGGTTTCCACTTTCCCAAAAACTTTACCGGAAGCTAAGAATCCAAGATGGCGGACAGTGGGGCAAGTAAACAGGAAACTCTCCGTTTTAATAAGGTTCTAGAAGTCCTAGAATTACGATTGAGGTGTCATTTTTTAGGTTTTTTATCTTCCTTGATCCAGCAGAAGTGATTTCAAATGCGTGCTATTCATTTTCCATGGTAATTGTTCTATTACGTGGAGCAACCAAACAGACAGAAAAAACGAGAACAGTATCTAACACTTTTTCTGAAAAATATTGTGGAAATGTTGGAGGCAGTGTGAGTCAAAGAGCATTAAATTACCTATTTCATTATTTCCATTCTACGCTGTTTCTGATCAGTAGCTCCATTGGAGTCGCAGAGGATGTTTAACCATATGAAATGTTTTGCTAAAAAGGTACAGGGATATACCTATATACTCACAGAAGTCGAAAAGTTACTCACAATGGTGAGGTGACATAATATCAAGCCAATATTTCCACACAAAAATTATACGTGACTTGTACACATGTCGGCAGGGGAGATTGTGTTAATTATTTGTAGTATCACTATCTAATATACCGTTACCCTTAAATTAAGTAAGTACTTAGCTTTTACGTTAAATGCATGTTCAGTATGAGTAATTTGGGTAAGAGAAACGTTGGTGCATAATAATTTTTTTTTCATGAACAATAACCCATGATACAGCCACTTCTACATTCTACAACTGCATGCTACTACGTCTTTAAGCAAGTGTCTTTGGAACTGGCTCAATTACTGTAGTCAGAACTGGAATCAAGCCATCGCTGCCCTGCTTCCACACCCACCACACACAACTTTTAACAGGCATTAGCTTTATGTCAGCAAGATGGGCCTGTTCCCATACTGCTGTGACATAGTGGACTCGCTTTATATGTTGCATTGCGGCATCAATTGAAGGAGGTAATAATTCTTTTCTACCAAAAAGTGCCAATCTGGCTTTATTCAATGTGGTCAGGATTGCATCAATCTAGATTGAGTTGAATAAGTATAGTCATAGTGTTACGAGCGTCGATTCTCGCGTGCATTCTGAAGCACACGCGGTCTTTCTGGACTATTAGCATTCGATAAAGTTTTTTTCTTATCTAAACATATCAAACTATAACCGGACTATAACGCATACTTCCTGAAATACCCTGTATGTATGGACATGCCGTTTAAACTACACTGCTGAAAGAAAATGTTTGATCAAACTTCAAAACAACGAGTTTCTGGTTGCTTTTCAAGTCTAATAATCAAAAGGTCTTGGTGAACAGCCGTTGTACCAGCAGTTTACCATCGGACCACTATCAATATCATCTAGCAAATTGGTATGAAGAAATATATTTTGTATATCTATTAACTGCGAAAACATGAATGTAGCGGTATCAAAACATTCACCCTTTTGAAAAATATGATATGTTTTGAATGACCCTACCGATTTCGATTGAGCTTCTGCTTCTCGTTATCCTCATCCTCCAATAGCCTACTCTGTATCTCTTTCCAGTGACTCGAGAACTGTTGATATAAGTACCACATAAAGCAAAACTACCAATCAAAATGTGTTTCTTGCCACTTGTCATTATTTTATTGGTGGTGGCCGATCGTAGCTTGGCGCAAATGGGATCCATTGATAATGCTTGTAATAAACTTTCGGATTATCCTTTGAGGCCATTCAACAATGCACAGTGTCATTACAATCCAGACGTTTTTTCAACGACGGTAAGTTTAATCTATAATGAAATTTTATTTCAATTTGTACTGAACGCTTCAGCCTCAAATGGCAGCACGTCACAAATTCCCCGTCGAGACTCACACCGTAGTTACTAGTGATGGATATATCCTTGCAATCTTCCGGATTCGCTCAGTCAATTCAACGATCCACAGTGAAAATTCTTCGACTAAATCTCCGATTTTCATGCTACATGGTATTATGCTAAGCTCCGGGTGTTTTACAGATATTGCTGATAGGTCTCATGGTACTTCAACTTCATGGTAAATAAGGATTCCATTCCCCTTCTCAAACAATCCTTTTTAGCTTTCAACCTAGCAAATGAAGGATATGACGTCTGGCTAGGAAACGTCCGTGGGACCGTGTACTCTAAAATGAACGTGAACATCTCGTCTGAAGATCCAAGGTTCTGGAACTTTAATCTGGACACTTTGGCTGCAAAAGATGTCAGAGAGTCTTTACAGTACATCGTCAATGTCACCGGAAAAGCCGGTTCCATAAATTACATCGGTCATTCCATGGGCACAACCCTCGGTTTCATGTACGCCGCTGCTTTTCCCCAAGAATCTCAAAGCACACTTGAGAAACTCATCATGCTGAGTCCGGTGGTGTACTTGAATCACATTCCTGCAGCACCCCGTTTTGAAAATTTCGGAATTGTTCTCCTACACGTGTTGGATTTGTTACAAAACAAAATTGAGTTTTTTTCTGGAACGACATTACAAGACTTATTCGTGAAAGTTTGCGGAATACTCCTGATTTTGTGCCGGAAAGCTACCAACTGGTCCAACCTGGAATTTTTCAAAATCTTGTTCAAATTCATCTGTCTCTTACTACAAATCATCCTGGACTTCTTACAAATCAACGTTTTGCTTTATCGTGAGAAAAGAGTTCAACAATCAGCCGTGGAAGTTTGCGGGATATTTCCGGATGTCTGCCGAAAAGCTATCAACTCCTTTGGTGGAAAAACCAATCGATTCGCTCCTGTGAGTATCATGTTGTTATAGTCTCAGCTTTTTTGTGTGTATGCTCAACTGATGATATCATTTCAGGAAGATTTGCTTCTTTATTACGCCCGTTTTCAAGCCATGTCTAAAAATCAGTTGGTGCAATACCATCAGTTTATTCAGACAGGTGAGTTTAAAAAGTTTGATTATGGAGCGACGAAGAACATGCAAGTTTATGGACAGCCGACTCCTCCTTTCTACGATTTAAGCCAAGTTCAACTACCGGTTCATTTGTTTTATGGGGGAACCGATTCTTTGGCGACTCCAGAGGTAAATTAATTGTACAGTATACATTTGCAGCTGAGTGAAATGCAGTTTTTAGGCAACGCAACAAGTCTATGAAGAGTTGGGCTCTATAAAGAAAAGTCTTACACAGATACCTCTGAACGACCCCAATGCTCCATATAGTCATATTGATTTTCTATACTCCAAGTACATCCAGCAAGATCTTTATCCGTCTCTGTTTTCTGCTCTGAACGGGAATTAATTTGGGGTGATGCCTGCAATTTTTTATGAAAGTACAAGTAGGTAGCTGTTCATATAAATATTGTTCACAAATAAATTACAGCGTTTTTTTGCCAAAGAAAGTTACGAGGAACCTTATTAAGAGAGAGAAATTCCGGCTGTAAAAGTCTGGATGTATCTGCTTGCTGGTTACATGTTGATTGGTCATTTTTGATCAACGTGTTCGACGCCGAAAGGTAGAGAACTCTGGTGGAGAGCTACAAGGCGTCGACAAAGTTGTTCTTCGGAAAATCTCCAATACGGCTAAGGAAATGACTAAGTTCCAGTTCTCGGGTAGCTCACCATTTGGTGGATTCTCGCTTCTGCCTTTTGGTGTTTGGTGATGGGTAAGTTCTGAAACCAATCGCCCGGTTTTGCAGATTGCGAAGAACAGGAACCGGCATCGGCAGTCCGGAACCGGAAGTCGGCAGGAGCCCAGGGTGTTAAACACCTTTCCAGCCTGATGATGCTGAAAAGATAATCCGGCGAAACCGGTCGCAATAAATAAAGTTAAGAGGAGAAAGGACCGTTTTTTAATTCTCAATCATAATTTTATCTATTCCTCCATGGATCAAGGAACCATACATGAAAAATCAAGAACGGCAATTATCCCTCAAAAAAATCCCTATCAAAAGTTATCGAAGTGTTTCTCCAAATTCCAAGCCGTTTTCGATATTTAGAAATAGGTTATTTCTTGCGACTGTTTCTTCGTATCAGCTCCTATTTCATCAAACACATAACAGGGCTCTTTTTTCTTATTGAAAATATGCTTCAGAATGATCAGACCAAAGATTTCTTAGGAGTTCATTGGAAATTGTAATTTTTCCAGTGGCGTAGATCATAGTAATTCGAACCATTTCTACCCCCTCACCGGACTTTTTACACCACTCGATTATTTGGAAAATATATGACATTTTGGCATTATAATCATCCATGATCACCTAGCATGACACTTCATTTAAAAAGCACACAATTTTTTCTCTGATCAGATTGACTGCGAAACATTGCATCTTGGATCATCTCCTCGATCATTTCCATCATGACTGTTTTAGATAAATTATAGTTGATTGTCCCCCCAGAGTTTTTAAACAGGATGTCATAACTTATAACAGGTAGCTTTTGATGATCATCTTGTCAAATGAAATACAAATATTTACAAACAAATATGTAGGTATGTTCCTATTCCTATGCTCCAAACCGCAATAATTACAAAATAGATGCGATGACATGTACCTATGCCTTTGACGCCATTGATGACCACTCAACCAACTGTACTGTTGAGAAAGTGAATAATTTTCAGTTCGGGGGAACAATAAACTATAATGTATCTAAAACAGTCATGATGGAGATGATCGAGGAGGTGATACAAAATATAATATTTAGCAGTCGATCTGATCAGCGGGAAAATTGTGTGCTCAAGATCGTCGATTTCATCTTATTTTCAAAAGAAGTGTCATACTAGGTGGTCTTAGATGATCATGATGCCAAAATGTCATATATTTTTTAAATAATAGAGTGGTGTATAAAGTACGGTGAGAGGGTAGAAATGGTTCGAGTTTCCATGATCTACGCCACTGGAAAAATTACACTTCACAATAAACTACTAAGAAAACTTTGGTCTGATCATTCCTGAGTATATTTCCAAGAAAAAAGGACCCTGTGATGTGTTTGATGTTATAGGAGTTGATACGAAGAAACAATTGCAAGAAATAGCATTTTTCTAAATATCTCGAAAACGGCTTGGAATTTGGAGAAACACTTCGAGAACTTCTGTTTTTCAAGAAATAATTGCCTTCTTCTCTTTTTGACATATTCTCAATATTTTTCAAAAAAAAATTGGAAAAGTCTGATTTTTAGACAAAACGTCATCATTTCAGTTCAATTAATTTTTTTCGCTAATTTTCTCTTCCGTTAAAATAAGCAACTACTCACCATAGTACGAAGACAAAAGTCAAAAATCTCAAATAGCTTCAAAAAAAAAAAAAATGACGTCACAAAAAATTTGAAAATAAAAATGAAAATTTTTCTTGGCTTCCTTTCTAGAAACCTTTTGAATGCTTTAAGAAGTCCACACACCAAATTTCACACTTTTGTCACAATTAGAGCCATTTTTATTTTGTTTAGACCGCTAGGACTACCTAATAAATTGAACATTCTGAGTATTTTAGGGGGGAAATGGCTTTTTGAAAATCCAGAAAATATTTTATTCAGGAAGAGAATCCAATTCCTTTCAATTTGATGTATCACAAAGTAGAAAGTGTCATTTCAGATTTTGAAGTTAGGGTGGGGGAGTGAAGGGGTGAATTTGGGTGGCACTTTTTACACATAATTTTTTTTTCTCGATGCTGTGCAGGATGACGTTGACTGTCCTGAAGAGGATTAAGAGTCAAGAAGGGTGATGGGGTTGGGAGTTATAAAAATATTTTATTTAGAAAGAGAATTTAATTCTCTTTAATTTGATGTTTCGCAAGGTGGGTGGTGTCACTTGGAACATCGAAGTTGGGGAGGGTGGGGGTGAGGGGGCTAAAGATAGAAATTTGCCAATGTATGTTTCAGATGTTCCCCTTAGTATAAAAATCGACCTGTCCGAGTTTTTTTCAAAAAAATAAGGTGAAATGCCCGAAAACCCTTCTGTTCTGTTTTCGTTGGGTCACCTGTATGTGCTATCACAGTAGTACCTAAATAAATGTATTCCGGGGCTTGAATCTGAAATATAGAAAGGAAGGTATGTACCAAACTGATCTAAAATATTGTCTGCTGCATTTATCACATTCAAGAAATAACACTATTCCATTTTTTTTTGCTCTTTTCCAATTCAAAGCATATAGGTATACCTATGTTATAGGCATACATAATAAAATACTTCCATCGTGAATTCGTGAATCTGGTATTAACAAAATTCCTCTAAGTACCTAATAAAATAATGGTAGATAAAATAAAGTTCAGTTTTATGAGGTGACAAACTTTACGCCTCTAATGCGTTCATAGGTATCATGCTCTTCCTGACAATACATCATATGATACAGGGTGTTTCAGAAAGTATGTGTCATAGCTTAATGTCAGATAGAAAATATCGCGATAAGTCTGGAACAATAAGAACAAAATTGGCCATTGGTTACAGAGATAGTGTTTTTTATGTTTAGGTTTCAGTTTTGAAAAACAATAATTTTGTGACGGCAAATAAATAATTGGAATTTTGCAGTAGGTAATACTTCTCTACAGATGACGATGTAACTACACAAGATGGCTCAGGGCTAAGAAAAATCCGTGAACCCTGTTCAGAAGAAGCTGGTTCACATGTTTTTTTTTTTTGCAGAAAAGTTCATTTTTGACAGTCTTCCTCAAAAACGCACGGTTTCGACCAGCTCAAAAAGTGCAACTGCTACGATCTTCAGAAACATGGATTCAAAATGCATCCTTACATTCATTTTGCTGCGCAAGGGGTGACAAAGATCAAGGAATTTTCATTTTGCCAAAAGAAATAGAAAATATTTTTCCACCGTCCGCCCTTGAGAATCTCTTGTGTGAGGAAATTCCTGTGAATGAATTTTGTGTAACATGGCCGGTGAAATTGCGAATTTACACACAATTTCTTATTTCAATCATATTTTTTGTCAAATCGGCCGAAGTGTGCCGTGCGATTTTAAATGCTTTCCCAAAGAATTTTTTTGCTCTTTTCAAACCGCGTGCGGCTGATTGGAAAAAGAGATCGGAAAATATAATTTTTGGCAGTAATAAAGTACAAACCAGTTTCTCCAAGGACGGTCTTCCGGACGAAAACTTCCTATACCTATTTCTTTGTAAGTTTGTAACCACTGGTCAAAGAGTTTTTTTGCTTATTCAGACACATTAAACTGAACCACATACTTTCTGAAACACCCTGTATGCACAGTCATGTCGTTTAAACTTTACTGCTGGAAGGAAATATTTTATCAAACTTTTAAACAAGGAGCTTCTGGTTGCTTTGTTAGTCTAACCAAAAGGTCTTGGTGAACAGCTCTTTTACCAGTAGGTATACCATCGCGCCAGTACCAATATCACCTAGCAAGTTGGTACGTATAAAAATGTAACAAATTTTTCAGGAACAACCACTAGAAACAAAATACATATAATTAGACTTCTTCAAGGGTGCTTGGTGAATAAGTTGATATCCACCAAGCAAAATGTGTCTCTTGCCACTTGTTATAATTTTATTGGTGGTGGCCGATAAAAGCTTGGCGCAAATGGGATCAATTGATAATGCTTGCAGTCAACTTTCGGATTACTACTGGAGGCCATTCAACACTGCACAATGTCATTACAACCCAGACGTCTTCTCAACAACGGTAAATTTCATTGACAATAAATTTCTAATTAATTTGCATTGAACGCTTCAGCCGCAAATGGCTGCACGTTACAAATTCCCCGTCGAGACTCACATCTTGGTTACTAGTGATGGATATATTCTGAAAATCTTCCGGATTCGCTCAGTCAATTCAACGGTTTACAGAGAAAATCCTTCGACTGAATCTCCAATTTTCATGCTACATGGCATTATGGTAAACTCTGAGTGTTTTACAGATATTGCTAATAGGTCTCATGGTACTTCAACTTCATGGTAAATAAGGAAATCATCCCCCTTCCTAAACTATTCTTTTTAGCTTTCAACCTAGCAAATGAAGGATATGACGTTTGGTTAGGAAACGTCCGTGGGACCGTGTACTCTAAAGCGAACGTAAACATCTCGTCTGAAGATCCAAGGTTCTGGAACTTTAATCTGGACACTTTGGCTGCAAAAGATGTCAGAGAGTCTTTACAATACATCGTCAATGTCACCGGGAAAGCCGGTTCCATAAATTACATCGGTCATTCCATGGGCACCACCCTCGGCTTCATGTACGCCGCTGCTTTTCCTCAAGAATCCCGAAGCACACTTAAAAAACTCATCATGTTGAGTCCGGTGGTGTACTTGAATAACATTCCTGCAGCACCCTATTTGAAGAATTTCGGTGATTTGTTCCTAAACTTTTTGGATTTGTTACAAAACATAGTGTCGTTTCCTGGAACGACATTACAGGACTCATTCGTGAGAGTTTGCCAAGGACTCCTGACTTTGTGCCGAAAAGCTACCAACTGGTTCAACCTGGAATGTTTTAGAAACTTGTTCAAATTGCTCAGTCTCGTTCTACAAATCATCCTGGATTTCTTACAAAGCAACGTTTTGCTTTATCGTGAAAGGAGAGTTCAAGAATTAGCCGTGAAAGTTTGCGGGATATATCCGGATGTCTGCCGGAAAGCTATAAACTCATTAGCTGGAGAAACCGATCGGTTCGCTTCTGTAAGTATCGTGTTGGTAGTCCCAGCCTTTGTATGCCTATACTTAACTGATAATATTATTTCAGGAAGACTTGCTTCTTTATTACAGCCATTTTCAAGCCGTGTCTAAAAATCAGTTGGTGCAATACCATCAGTTTGTTCAGACAGGTGAGTTTAAAAAGTTTGATTATGGAGCGACGAAGAACACGCAAGTTTATGGACAAACGACTCCTCCTTTCTACGATTTGAGTCAAGTTCAACTACCTGTGCATTTGTTTTATGGGGGAACTGATACTTTGGCGACTCCAGAGGTGAATTAATTGTGCAGTTTGTTTGCAGTTGAGTGAAATGCAATTTTTAGACAACGCAACAAGTCTATGAAGAGTTGGGCTCCATCAAGAAAAATCTTACACAGATACCTCTGAACGACCCCAATGCTCCATATAATCATATTGATTTTTTATACTCCAAGTCCATCCAAGAAGACCTTTATCCGGCTCTGTTTTCTGCTCTGAACGGGAAATAATTTGGGGTGATACATACCTGCAAACTGCAAATTTTTATGAAAGTAGATATAAGTAACTGTTCATATAAATATTGTTCACAAATGAATGATGCGTTTATTTGCCGGATAAAGTTATGAAGAACGTTTTTATTAAATGGAAGTACCGGCCCTAAAGGTGTGGAAGAATTTGCTTGCTTGTGAAATGTTGATCGGTCATTTTTGATCAACGTGTTGTTGCTTTCTGCCGTAGAGGTCCAAATAGTGACATCTACTGGAAGGGGCCCAAAGGCACCGGCAAAGATGTTCTTCGAAAAATTTTCAAGACGGCTAAAGAAATGACTAACTTCTATAGTTCTTGATAACTCACAACTCACCATTTGGCGATTTCTAGCATCTGCCTTTTGGTGGGTAAGTTCTGAAACAAATCGCCAGGGTTTGTCACCACAGATTTGGATAAATCCGCAGACGGCAGCAACAACGATGGGACTCCGTAAAATGCAGAACGGTCTGCAATCTGCAGAATTCTGCAGAACGACAAAAAATTTCTCAAAAAATTGCCAGAGCTTGCTGAAACTTCGCACTAGCAACCACAATGAATACACCATATATATTTATACGTGTACCCCCCCTCCCCCCTTCACCGTTCGTTCTGCAGATTGCAGAATGGACATAAAATGTTGCAGACCAGGTCTTTAGAGTAGCACTAGAAGATCGAAACTTGGTAAGCGCAATCAGCCAGTGATCCCACACATAACGAAGAAGACGGAATTCCGATACCTCCCCCCCTTTTCCGTTCTGCAGATTGCAGAATGGACATTAAATGCTGCAGACCAGGTCTTTAGAGTGGCACTAGAAGATCGAAACTTGGCAGACACTATCAACCAGTGATCCCACACATAACAAAGAAGACGAAATTCCGATACCTCCCCCCCTTTTCCGTTCTGCAGATTGCAGAATGGACATAAAATGCTGCAGACAAGGTCTTTAGAGTGGCACTAGAAGATCGAAACTTGGCAGACACTATCAACCAGTGATCCCACACATAACAAAGAAGACGGAATTCCGATACCGCCCCCCCCCTTTCCGTTCTGCAGATTGCAGAATGGACATAAAATGCTGCAGACCAGGTATTTAGAGTGACACTAGAAGATCGAAACTTGGCAGACACTATCAACCAGTGATCCCACACATAACGAAGAAGACGAAATTCCGATACCTCCCTCCCTTTTCCGTTCTGCAGATTGCAGAATGGACATAAAATGCTGCAGACCAGGTCTTTAGAGTAGCACTAGAAGATCGAAACTTGGTAAGCGCAATCAGCCAATGATCCCACACATAACGAAGAAGACGGAATTCCGATACCTCCCCCTCTTTTCCGTTCTGCAGATTGCAGAATGGACATAAAATGCTGCAGACCAGGTCTTGAGAGTGGCACTAGAAGATCGAAACTTGGCAGACACTATCAACCAGTGATCCCACACATAACGAAGAAGACGGAATTCCGATACCTCCCCCCCTTTTCCGTTCTGCAGATTGCAGAATGGACATAAAATGCTGCAGACCAGGTCTTTAGAGTGGCACTAGAAGATCGAAACTTGGCAGACACTATCAGCAATTTTCCAGAGAAGACGGAAGAAAAGACAGGAACCAAGTTGATTCTTCCAACACTCGCAGTAAACGACCTTAAATTAGAGACACCGAACATGACCAACGGAAGGCTGGCGTCTTTCCTCACCGGAATCATTGGATCGTATTGGGACGAAGACACAGGATCTGTCTGTTTCTTGAAAAACAAGTGTACTAATGTCGGAGGAAAACTGGTTCTTTGCAGCGACTGCGACCACTGGTACCACATTTCCTGTATTGACGGAAAAGTCGACGACGATGACGACTTCACTTGCGAAAGTTGCATGAAATGAAACAGACGATCGATTTTCATGCGGTCCTTTTTCTATTTTTTTTTTGTTGATATCTGGTATTTAGTGATGAATGAATTGAGTAACTACCTACCTAAATTTTTCATACCCATCTTATTTGAACCTGAAATTTGAAAACAATAGTCACTCATATGCCGAGAAAAAACTTACGGTAGGTACCTACTTATTATGTATATTACTTTTTTTGTCAGTGAAATTTATTTGAGTTGGAATAAACATTAGCTATAACTCAGTCATGTGTATTTCTTCCGACCCACATTGTTCAACTGAAGGGATCTGTAGCTCAATCACAAAAAGCTTAATAAACACTTCATCTAACCTGGTATAAGACCCTGTATAATCTGCAGAACGGAAAAGGGGTGGAGGTATCGGAATTCCGTCTTCTTCGTTATGTGCGGGATCACTGGCTGATTGCGTTTGCCAAGTTTCGATCTTCTAGTGCCACTCTAAAGACCTGGTCTGCAGCATTTTATGTCCATTCTGCAATCTGCAGAACGGTAAAGAGGGGAGGTATCGGAATTCCGTCTTCTTCGTTATGTGTGGGATCACTGGCTGATAGTGTCTGCCAAGTTTCGATCTTCTAGTCCCACTCTAAAGACCTGGTCTGCAGCATTTTATGTCCATTCTGCAATCTGCAGAACGGAAAAGGGGGGGAGGTATCGGACATCTGTCTTCCCCGTTATGTGTGGGATCGCTGCCTGATTGCGTTTGCCAAGTTTCGATCTTCTAGTGCCACTCTAAAAACCTGGTCTGCAGCATTTTATGTTCATTCTGCAATCTGCAGAACGGAACAGGGGGGGAGGTATCGGAATTCCGTCTTCTTCGTTATGTGTGGGATCACTGGCTGATAGTGTCTGCCAAGCTTCGATCTTCTAGTGCCACTCTAAAAACCTGGTCTGCAGCATTTTATGTCCATTCCGCAATCTGCAGAACGGAAAAGGGGGGGAGGTATCGAAATTCCGTCTTCTTCGTTATGTGTGGGATTACTGGCTGATAGCCAAGTTTCGATCTTCTAGTGCCACTCTAAAGACCTGGTCTGCAGCATTTTATGTCCATTCTGCAATCTGCCGAACGGAAAAGGGGGGGAGGTATCGGAATTCCGTCTTCTTCGTTATGTGTGGGATCACTGGCTGATAGTGTCTGCCAAGTTTCGATCTTCTAGTGCCACTCTAAAGACCTGGTCTGCAGCATTTTATGTCCATTCTGCAATCTACAGAACGGAAGAGGGGGGGAGGTATCGAAATTCCGTTTTCTCTGTTATGTGTGGGTTCACTGGCTGATTGTGTCTGTCAAGTTTCGATCTTCTAGTGCCACTCTAAAGACCTGGTCTGCAGCATTTTATGTCCATTCTGCAATCTGCAGAACGGAAAAGGGGGGGAAGGTATCGGAATTCCGTCCGCTCCGTTATGTGTGGGATCACTGGCTGATTGTGTCTGCCAAGTTTCGATCTTCTAGTGCCACTCTAAAGACATGGTCTGCAGCATTTTATGGCCATTCTGCAATCTGCAGAACGGAAAAGGGGGGGAGGTATCGGAATTCCGTTTTCTCTGTTATGTGTGAGATCACTGGCTGATTGCGTTTGCCAAGTTTCGATCTTCTAGTGCCACTCTAAAGACCTGGTCTGCAGCATTTTATGTCCATTCTGCAATCTGCAGAACGGTAAAGGGGGGGAGGTATCGGAATTCCGTCTTCTTCGTTATGTGTGGGATCACTGGCTGATAGTGTCTGCCAAGTTTCGATCTTCTAGTCCCACTCTAAAGACCTGGTCTGCAGCATTTTATGTCCATTCTGCAATCTGCAGAACGGAAAAGGGGGGGAGGTATCGGACATCTGTCTTCCCCGTTATGTGTGGGATCGCTGCCTGATTGCGTTTGCCAAGTTTCGATCTTCTAGTGCCACTCTAAAAACCTGGTCTGCAGCATTTTATGTTCATTCTGCAATCTGCAGAACGGAACAGGGGGGGAGGTATCGGAATTCCGTCTTCTTCGTTATGTGTGGGATCACTGGCTGATAGTGTCTGCCAAGCTTCGATCTTCTAGTGCCACTCTAAAAACCTGGTCTGCAGCATTTTATGTCCATTCCGCAATCTGCAGAACGGAAAAGGGGGGGAGGTATCGAAATTCCGTCTTCTTCGTTATGTGTGGGATTACTGGCTGATAGCCAAGTTTCGATCTTCTAGTGCCACTCTAAAGACCTGGTCTGCAGCATTTTATGTCCATTCTGCAATATGCAGAACGGAAAGGGGGGGAGGTATCGGAATTCCGTCTTCTTCGTTATGTGTGGGATCACTGGCTGATAGTGTCTGCCAAGTTTCGATCTTCTAGTGCCACTCTAAAGACCTGGTCTGCAGCATTTTATGTCCATTCTGCAATCTGCAGAACGAAAAAGGGGGGGAGGTATCGGAATTCCGTCTTCTTCGTTATGTGTGGGATCGCTGCCCGATTGCGTTTGCCAAGTTTCGATTTTCTAGTGCCACTCTAAAAACCTGGTCTGCAGCATTTTATATCCATTCTGCAATCTGCAGAACGGAAAAGGGGGGGAGGTATCGGAATTCCGTCTTCTTTGTTATGTGTGGGATCACTGGCTGATAGTGTCTGCCAAGTTTCGATCTTCTAGTGCCACTCTAAAGACCTGGTCTGCAGCATTTTATGTCCATTCTGCAATCTGCAGAACGGAAAAGGGGGGGAGGTATCGGAATTCCGTCTTCTTCGTTATGTGTGGGATCACTGGCTGATAGTGTCTGCCAAGTTTCGATCTTCTAGTGCCACTCTGAAGACCTGGTCTGCAGCATTTTATGTCCATTCTGCAATCTGCAGAACGGAAAAGGGGGGGAGGTATCGGAATTCCGTCTTCTTCGTTATGTGTGGGATCACTGGCTGATAGTGTCTGCCAAGTTTCGATCTTCTAGTGCCACTCTGAAGACCTGGTCTGCAGCATTTTATGTCCATTCTGCAATCTGCAGAACGGAAAAGGGGGGGAGGTATCGGACATCTGTCTTCTCCGTTATGTGTGGGATCGCTGCCTGATTGCGTTTGCCAAGTTTCGATCTTCTAGTGCCACTCTAAAGACCTGGTCTGCAGCATTTTATGTCCATTCTGCAATCTGCAGAACGGAAAAGGGGGGGAGGTATCGAAATTCCATCTTCTTCGTTATGTGTGAGATCACTGGCTGATAGTGTCTGCCAAGTTTCGATCTTCTAGTGCCTTTCTAAAGACCTGGTCTGCAGCATTTTATGTCCATTCTGCCATCTACAGAACGGAAGAGGGGGGGAGGTATCGAAATTCCGTTTCCTCTGTTATGTGTGGATTCACTGGCTGATTGTGTCTGTCAAGTTTTGATCTTCTAGTGCCACTCTAAAGACCTGGTCTGCAGCATTTCATGTCCATTCTGCAATCTGCAGAACGGAAAAGGGGGGGAGGTATCGGAATTCCGTCTTCTTCGTTATGTGTGGGATCACTGGCTGATAGTGTCTGCCAAGTTTCGATCTTCTAGTGCCACTCTAAAGACCTGGTCTGCAGCATTTTATGTCCATTCTGCAATCTGCAGAACGGAAAAGGGGGGGAGGTATCGAAATTCCATCTTCTTCGTTATGTGTGGGATCACTGGCTGATAGTGTCTGCCAAGTTTCGATCTTCTAGTGCCACTCTGAAGACCTGGTCTGCAGCATTTTATGTCCATTCTGCAATCTGCAGAACGGAAAAGGGGGGGAGGTATCGGAATTCCGTCTTCTTCGTTATGTGTGGGATCACTGGCTGATAGTGTCTGCCAAGTTTCGATCTTCTAGTGCCACTCTGAAGACCTGGTCTGCAGCATTTTATGTCCATTCTGCAATCTGCAGAACGGAAAAGGGGGGGAGGTATCGGACATCTGTCTTCTCCGTTATGTGTGGGATCGCTGCCTGATTGCGTTTGCCAAGTTTCGATCTTCTAGTGCCACTCTAAAGACCTGGTCTGCAGCATTTTATGTCCATTCTGCCATCTACAGAACGGAAGAGGGGGGGAGGTATCGAAATTCCGTTTCCTCTGTTATGTGTGGATTCACTGGCTGATTGTGTTTGTCAAGTTTTGATCTTCTAGTGCCACTCTAAAGACCTGGTCTGCAGCATTTTATGTCCATTCTGCAATCTGCAGAACGGAAAAGGGGGGGAGGTATCGAAATTCCGTCTTCTCCGTTATGTGTGGGATCACAGGCTGATAGTGTCTGCCAAGTTTCGATCTTCTAGTGCCACTCTAAAGACCTGATCTGCAGCATTTTATGTCCATTCTGCAATCTGCAGAACGGAAAAGGGGGGGAGGTATCGGAATTCCGTCTTCTTCGTTATGTGTGGGATTACTGGCTGATTGCGTTTGCCAAGTTTCGATCTTCTAGTGCCACTCTAAAGACCTGGTCTGCAGCATTTTATGTCCATTCTGCAATCTGCAGAACGAACGGGGAAGGGAGGAGGGGGGGGACACGTATAAATATATAATATGGTGTATTCATTTTGGTTGTTAGTGCGAAGTTTCAGCAAGCTCTGGCAATTTTTTGAGAAATTTTTTGTCGTTCTGCAGAATTCTGCAGATTGCAGACCGTTCTGCATTTTAATCGCTCCCAACAAGGATTTATCTATCGCACCAGCACAGGACCGGCTCTCAAGTTTTTTAAAATTCATAATGTATAGCAATTGCGATTCATTGTAACAGTAAGTGATTTAATTGGAAATTCATTGTCGTTTAGTGATTAATCACATATTTAGAACGTGACTGTGTCAAGTGTATCCGCGAAGTGCTAACGACTAAATGATTACATTTTAATTCTTCAACACTCTAGTCCCTAATCCCTTCATTGTGTTAACACCTATCGAAAGGAACTGAAAGAAAAAGTTCCGTAAAACGCGCCAAATTGCTTTCGCCCATTATTAGGCCCGACCTTCCCGTCAAAACGCATAATCTTATGACATCTTTGCGAAAGCGTAGGAACCATTACCGTTTTTGTTTTTATGGTTATCACCCATCAATCCCATCATTGTTCGGCTAAGGCATTTAAATTTTATAAGACATTCAATTGCTGTACAGCAGTAATTTGAATTTAATGTTCGTATTGTGGAATGTCCCCTGTAATTTTACTGGTGTAGTGGGCCCGTATCCCAATTCTCGATGTTACCCAACCATACCTACTTATTGCATAAAACAAGAGCTTCGCAAAAATTACAGTCATAAAAGAAATTGATTCTTTCACGATTTCCTCCATGCAGTAGGTAGGTACCTAATTAAATTTCTATATCAAAAGTCAACAATGTAATAATGATATCGGCGCGAAATGATATTGGAAAGTGTATTCCTGCCCATGAGAAATGGACCATGAACAAAGCACCCATGGGAGTATTGTCGTCGGAGTTTCTTCGCGTCGTTGGCGAGGTTCAAAATGTATGAGAAAATCCAGCGGAAATGAACAAAGAGTTGTTGAAATTATCATCAAGAGTGGGTAAGTAGTCGCTACTGCGTTAATTGGAGGTGCTTACAGCAAGCTTAATTATCAAGAACGCTGCTCAAATTAATAATTAATTATCGGGTCGGGGTTCGTAGGTCTTGATACTTATAGGAGGTAGAAACAATAATAATGAATTTTAATAGAAACTTTGCGATTATTGACATGGATGAAAACAGTGAGAAGAGACTAATAACCCAATGATGTTTCGAAACACATCTTTTGTTTTATAGCCATTTCAACACGTCAGTGGCGTATCGTGTTGCACTGGCATATTTTTTGCCGGGCGGGCATATTGTCAGCACATGTTGCGCCTCCAGAGAGCAACAGTTTATACTTTCTTTCCATATACTTATAACTACTAACTAATCACCGTTGATTAAGCCTTGTTAAAATGGTAATTGATGTGTATGTATAACGGCGGAAGTGCTTCAATTTTTGATGTATAAGTACCGATGCTACTTTCACGCAAAAGAAAAATAAACAAAAACTCGTTGAACGTAGAACTAAAATAATTAACTCACACAAATCCCTGTGGGAATTTATGGTTTCGAGATGCTGGGATAGCTGAGAACTGTATCGCCAGAGCATGTGTGTAGATTATTGATATAAATATTTGTGCTGTTTATGGAATTTTGTGCTATGTCTAAATATGCAGTTACGCGCACCCTGTATCTACTTTGTTTGAGAAATATCCCGCATAGTCCACACAAAACAAACAACGTAGATATCCACAGTACACCTCACCTTAGCTGGTGTCCGCTTCCTGAACGGCGTTCAAGGTTCGCTCTTATCTGGACTTTATCTTAAAGGTAACATGCAAATATGGGATAATTCAAAAAGGAACGAACCAAATTTATATTTACATTGTTTATAATTTCTCCTTCATGCTCAGCGAGGTCACGCTCAACTTTTGAATTTGTAATAGGTACTTACTGAATTTTAAGTTCAAAAAACTTTAGTTTTGCTGTTCGCTTGCGAAACTTGAATAACCGGAGGTAGAGATGCTGGAATCCAGGAAGCTGATCTGGAGAGTTATAAACCGTCTTCTTCATCAGATTTCTTATTATTAGATTACAAAGTTATGAATTATGATGAGTGATGGTGGGATACCCATACCCATCAGCGGCAGATCCATCCCATTATTATTTTCCATTGTCAATGTTTTAATTTTTTCTCTCACACGCTTTCTTTCCGAGCGAAGAAGTCACGGGGGGTGGTAACTAAACAGCTGGAGAGAAAATTTGTAAGGTTGTATGGAAGGACGGTTACATGACTGGACGGCTGTTTATTGTCTGTGCTCTGTTTTAAATCATAAAGTGAGAGTGGGTGTGCTGAGGGGATTTGGAGAAAAGTTGATTTTCATTTCTTTTTGTTCGCACACTCTGGGTTCATCTACTTTTAATTTTATATCTCTAGTCTGGTTCGTATATTATGGGTACTTACAGAATTGTTTGATAATGTTAAGTATCAACTACATTATCCATGATCGTAGTAATGTAAAACATGCGTGACTCCAGACTATCTTCATCGTTATCTAAGTGGCAGAATTAACTCATCTTCTACTGGATGTTTTGCTACGAAACAGGTTGTTTTAGTTCTTGTTATTTTACCATAATAATTTAGCGAAATAATATTGAAGACAAGAAAGTCCTCATTTTTTTCAACTTGTACTTGTATGTAGATGTGTGAACTTGAAAGTAGAAAAGTAGTAAGAATAAAATTACTTGCGCATACCTCCAAGTAATCAAGGTATAGTGTAACAGCAACAGGTTCAGGGGAATTATTCCATAATGTTTTTATATTATTACGAGCTGAAAGATGCTACAAGACTTTTTTCAAGCTATGCCAACTTAATTGAACCTCATTGACTACATAATATGCATTCGGCAGGTATATCTATAAAATAAAATTGCCAATCGGTACATTTGGGACTAGTTCCCATGATGTAGGTACAGTTGGCACAATTAGAGGCTGCACGTCATACTTCAATTTGACAGGAGTTGCTATGGAGATTTTGCTTAGAAACTCCTTCAAAATTGAAGTATGCGTGCGGCCTCTAATTGGGCCGATTGTACAACCTAGTAATAATACAGACGATAGGCAAAACAATACTGCAAATTGTAATACAATGCAATCCGCTTCGGACACTTGAACCTTAGACTAAAGGAGTCAAAGGAACGTTTTGTCTGAATCCCGCAAAAGTCTATCCTTTAAAGGAGACCACAACACAAAAATCGAGTCTATATTTTATTTGACTAACTCATGGGGAAGATAGTTTAAGAGTAGGTATATGGAACAAATCTAGATTTGTTTTCGAGTTTTCAAGACCAGTCCGATCAGCCGATGAAACGTTTTGAAAATATTATCGTGACGTCACTTGGGAAGATGTTTTCACCTAGATTTTCACCTCCGATTTTCACCTACCACGTTCCCATGGTCTTGATATTGCTATTGTCGTTTTGACAAACGTCATTGTCTTCAAACAATCAGTAATAATTATGGCAGGCTTGAAACCGTCGTCGTCTCATCGGCAACGGAATCAGGTACTTACAGGTATGCCTTTGAGTAGCTATAGAAAGCCCGTGAAAATTAGCCCCTTTGACGTCATTGTCGTTCTTAATTATAACCGCAGCGCCCGCCACGAGATAGGTGAATTTACAAGACCCTATGCAACCGTTCTAGTTTTTTTCAACTCTTTCATCTAAGACCAACTGTATTTTGTGTTGTGGTCTCCTTTAAGGAAGGGACCTGGGAGGGGAGCAGAAATATGTCAAATAATGGCGGTTTTGGAGAAAATCGTCTTCAAAAACCTCCATGAGCCCAGGCGCGTGCTGGGACCCTTGAAAGGGCCCGGGCAAATTCATGGTAGAAGCCCTCCTCTCCGACCAGAGGTGCCAGATTTTCAAAAATCAAAATCAGGATGAGAATTTCTGAATTTCTGAATAAAAAAAGTGAAAAAATAAAACGCTAATTTTTTAAAGGCGAGCGAAGCGAGCAAAATGGTGCCGCAGCTGAAAATTTTTCGGAATGATGATAATATTGCTAATAATAATACCAGAAACAAATTTCAAATGCTATATGGCCCTAGGAGGCGCAATATTCAGTAGTAATACAACAAGAGCATCAAAATAATCGAATATACCGCGATTGCGAGATGTATTGCAAGAAACACAGCGAGACCATAGGTCGAGCTGTGTTTTGAAGCAATACATCGAACAAGAGTGGTATATTCAGATTCTTTCGATGCTCGAGTTGTATTCGTCAAGACTATACAACGAGCTTTGCACGACCCACCTGCTTCCGACTTTTGTCAATGACAGTTTTCAAAATTCAGAAATAATTTGTCAAACTGACGTTTTGGTCCTGATTTACCTGTAATGCCTGATCCCTGTTTGATTTGTATCACGAAAACTACAATAAATATCATCATAACTACATTATAAGGAGCAAAGTGAATCGTTTATTTTGAACAGGTGATAAAAGTGAACAATTTTTATTGGTAGGTAACAGAAGAACTAGAGTCTTCGCTGAAAGTTTGTAGTATTCTGTGTAGCTCCTCAGCAGTCAATGGTGCTAAAATGCTTTTCCATAATTCCATCATACCTTGGTGAACTCTTCCCTCGGAATTCCGAGCATCATTGCCTTACGAAATTCCAACACCTTTGAAAGAAGAGTGAAAAGTAATGACAACGCAGCAATCAGCCTACAAAGATTACCTTTGAAAGGATCAGTATTTTTCCCGAATTCGGAGTAAAAGTTCAACTGCAACTGCTTTGCCGTCAGATTCCATAGGATCTTCAAATTTCCCTCTTCGAGTCACCTCCGTTCGTTTTTCGCATGTTGTATGCCCATCAGTTTTCCAGGATGTGTGCCATTTTAGCGTGGACTTTTCGTCCGGAAAATGGTTGAAACTGCCGTCAAACATATTCCTCTCTTCTAATAGTATTAGCTGGTTCAATTGACCATACAAAGTCTTGAATTGTTCGGCTGGAGTACGACCCATTTGTTGGTTTCGAAATGCGAAAGACAACCATTAAAAAATACATTGTCAAATAAATTATTTATGTTTGACATTGGCTATCACTTGATTTTTTTGGCCATGCCTTACCTACCTCACTTGAGATTTTCGCATTCCTTTTTATGAATTATATTTGCCTCACAGTAACAATATGAGCGAGTGAGAACTAAACCATATAAATGCAAGTTGAAATTTCATCCGTAACTTTCCAATTGCTGTAGTTGAACAAAAGTTCTGCACGATTTTCATTTTGATACATCTTACCGCTACTGGCACACCCGAGATAGAATTATATACGATATGTCAAACCATAGCTTCTGGTGCACAGGGTCAGCTATGGCTCAGTGGCTACGTTTACACCGGTGGACTAAAACTGGACTGACCCCAGCACTGACCCAAATTCCACCTACAGTAATTCTTCTCTTCCAGCGTTTTCACCGGCGGACTAACGCGGCCGACCTATTTTAAAATATGAACTTAAACTGAATAAATATAAAAACTAAATTTACTTCAGTCCACGGCTAACCGGAGACTTGACCCAAGCTACTTGGCCCTAATTTGGTCCTTGTCTACGGTCGTTTACACCACGTGGACTAAATTTATTTGGGTCGAATTTAGTGCTTAGGTCGCGGACCAAAGCCACGGTGTAAACGTAGCCATTGTGTGGCAAGGCTGCTGGTTAGATCGTGAAATCCGGCAAGCACTGTTGCAAAGGGCGAAAATGGTGGTTTTTTGAATTCAAATGAACTGCGATTATACGAGAGGTCTACGTATAATCGATTTCGTATATTCGCAAAAATGCCCCTTCGCAACGGCATACCCGATGTAATGCAGTGTTGTCAAGGAAAATCGAGACACTGGATTGGTCTAAAGAGCAGTGAGTTGTATAGTCATTCATATTTGCGTGTTTGTTGTCTTTTAAAATTTCAAATAGGTAAGTTCTAGTTTTTTCTATTTTCATTCTCTTATTTTTTTTTCAATTTGACACTACAATTACCCAATCAAAACTACTTGAGCACGGCCCAAAAAAAGACTGGATTTGAAACATATCCTTTTTATTTGAAAAGTCTGGAAATCCATTATTCAATAATCAATTTTATGCTTGGAAAAAATTCTTCCAATTTTTCATAAATTCAAAAATGTAAAAAAAAACAAGAAAGGCCCCTTGAGGCCCTACGGCTGAGGGCCTACCGCCTGCATGAGCCATTGCAATATTATTATAGTGGACAATTCGTCGCGGACTATTTGTCGCGGACAGTTCGTCGCACGGACAATTCGTCGCACGGACAATTCGTCACACGGACAATTCGTCGCACGAACAATTCGTCACACGGACAACTCGTCGCACGGACAATTCGTCACATGGACAATTCGTCGCGAACGAATTGCAGCGGGCAGTTCGTCGCACAGACAATTCGTCGCAATTTTTTTTTGCCCTTTCCCTTGGTTTCACTAACCCGTTTTGTGCTTTCTCTTGCTTTTTAGAGTTCTGATGAGCCCGAGGATGAGCCCCTTATATCTTACTGTACTATTTAAAACCCTTTCAAGCACCCTTGTTTTTTCAATGTCTTCGAAACTCTAGTGAGTCTCAGTGGCGACGCTAGCATTTTAGGATAGGGGGGGCCGAGATGGGGCCAGAGAGATCGAGGAGGGTCAGAACTAGACGCAGGGGTTCGGGAGGCAGAGCCACCCGTTGGCGCCGCAAGCGAATTTTTTTTCACAATTGGGCCTTTCCCCTCAAGTCCCCCTAACTTTAGAATGCCTCCCAATTTTTTCTGAAACACTTTTTTTTTAAGTTAATTGTTAATTGCAAGTACCATTCTTGTAATTCAAAATTTTGAAACAAGAAATTGGAGAAACTTTGGAAATTTACACATAGAATAGATTTGAGTTACTCGCTACTCTTTTAGTTCTATAATAATTCTTCAAACACGCAATTTAAAGTTGTATTATTTGTATTATTTTTTAGGGTTGTATATAAAACGCGCAGCCTTCGTGGATTCCTGGAACTGAAATAAGTGAATGCTTTGTTATTTCAACCACCGCTAGCGCAAGCTTTTTTCTCCTGCAAAATTTACGACTGAAATACTTTTCCTTTGAAAAAAAAAATGAGGAAAATGAATGTGAAACATGATTAATGATTTATTAACATAAAAATAAAAATAAACGGCCCACCCTAAGATTTCCTTCAGTGGGGGCTGACGGACTCTCAGTGGGGGCCTGCCCCCCCCCTGAACCCCCTAGCGTCGCCACTGATTCCCCTTGCATTATTTAGCGCACTTCTAGTACTGCACCGAGCTTCCGGAACTCTAATTCGGAACCCTATCGAGCCCCTTGTGTTCGCAAGTATTGTTTGGAGACCTAATTGGCCCTTCAGGTTTCTTAATGACTACCAGAATCCCAGCAAGCCCTCTGTTGCGTTTTTGTGCTATCCAGACATCTATTGGGCCTCCTTGTGTCTTCAGTGCAGTTTGAAGCCTTTGGCGAGCCCCTTGCATTTCTCCGCGACTTTCGTAGCAATAAGCAACTTTGTGTTCCCATGCCATATTCGGAGCCCTATCCTGGAGTTTCCTTATATTTTTGCTGAGCTCTGCTGAGCCCCCTTACATTTTTCCGTGACTTCCGGAGCACTAGTAGCCCCTTGTGCCTTCATGTGGTGTTCAGAGCCCTTTCGGGCTCCTTACGTCCATGAGTGTAATTTTGAGCCCCAATGACCATTTTTATATTTTTCATAGCTTTCAGAATTCCAGAAACCTCCATTTTGCAAACTTGCGTTATCAAGAGCCCCACTGGACCTCACTGTGATTTGAAGCCCTGCTATGCCCCCTTGTATTTCCTGTGACTTCCAGAGCAGCAAGCAGCGTTGTGCCATCATGTCATATTCGGAGCCCTACACAGGCCCCTTTG
The DNA here is from genome assembly GCA_949128115.1 of Anaspis maculata. NCBI lineage: Eukaryota > Metazoa > Arthropoda > Insecta > Coleoptera > Scraptiidae > Anaspis > Anaspis maculata. The sequence continues at coordinate 25,803,592 of OX421964.1, read as the reverse complement.
TTTCTTAAAATGTAATCAAAGCTTTGATAAGCCCCAGAGCTGATAGGCTTTTAGAGAAAATACGTACCAATGAGCCTTTTTTATATACAGATCTCCAGTAGGCCCCCTTGTGTCTTTAACATCGACTAAGGCTCTGTTGGGTGTTGGGTCCCCTTTTATTTTTCCGAGGCTTTCGGAGCACTAGTGAACCCCTTGTAACTTCGCATGTGATATTCAGCCTCCTGTCGGGCCCTCTTGCGTCCTTAAGTGCCGTTATGTGTTTCATACCTTTCAGAATTCCATTAAGCCCTCTTTCATCATCTTCTGTTATCCAGAGCTTCATTGAGCCCCCTTTTTGTGTCTCCAATGTAATTTGAGGACCTGCTGAGTCCCCTTGTATTTTTCGTTACTTTCGAAGCACTAAGCACCCTTGTGCCGTCATGTCATTCGGATCCCGGAATGACCCCTCCCCCCCTGTGTCTGTGAGTGTAGTTTCAATTAGCCCCGTCATGTTTTTTCATGGCTTTCAGGGTATCAGTAAGCCCAGAGGTAAGCCCCTTCTGCCGTTTTTTGTTGAACTGAACTCCGTCGGGCTCCATTGTGTCGTCTATATCATTTGAAATCCTGCTGAGTCCCCTAGCATTTCTCCGTGGATCATGAAGCTCCATCGGGCCCCCTTGTGTCCTTATGTATCGTTTGGAGCCCTGATGAGCCTCCTTATGCTCTTCGTAGCTTTCAGAATTTAAATAAGCCCCCTTGTTGCCCTAGTTGCCCTCTGAGGGCCCCCTCATCTCTTCAACGTCTTTGAAAGCCCTGCTGAGCCCCATGGCATTTTCCCGTGGCTTACAGAGCTCTATTGGAACCCTAATGAGCCCCCTTTTTTTATAACCTTCAAAATCCCTGTGAGCCCCCTTGTGCAGTTTTGCGCCGTGAAGGCCTTAAGAATCTTTTGTAGGCCTCGATTGTTACTTCAACGTCTTCTGAGATCCCGCTGAGTCCCCTCCTTTTTTCTATGTCTTTTGGAGCATTAGGGAGTTCCTTGTGCTTTCATGTGATATTCGAACCCCTATCGACCCCCTTGTGTCCGAAAGGTAGTTTGGAGCCTTAATTAGCCCTTTTATGTTTTTTCACAGCCAGCGATCTAAATTCAAGCAAACTTCATTGGACCCCCTTGTTTCTTCAACGTGTTTTGAAGCCCTGCTGAGCCCCCTCACATTTCCCTTGTTTTTTTATGCATAATTAGGCACCTTGTGTTTTCATGTGATGTTCGGAGGCCTATCAAGCTCCCTTGTGTCCTCAAGTGTTGTTTAGGGCTTCAATTAACCCATTTATGTTTTTTCTTGACTCTCAGAGTACTACAGTGAGCCCTCTCTTGCCTTGTTTTGTTATAGAGAGCTCCATCAGGCCTTTTCATGTCCTCAATATAGTTTGAAGCCCAGATGAGCCCCTTTGCTTTTCTCCGTGGCTTCAGAGCTTTGCCCGGCTTCCTTTTGTCCTCATGTGTAGCTTGGAGCCCTGAGGAGCCTCTATGTGTTGATTATTGTCTGGCAACGCATCGAGTAGTAGCGTTCCTTTTGCGACGAATTGTCCGCGACGAATTGCCCGCGACAAATTCTCCTAGAACCATAAATTGACATGGCAAAACTGATGAAAGTAACTGGAAGTACATCCACCTCTTAGTTACGGCACCAAATATGAATATTTATTTCCCGACCCACCACCCAACGGGAAAAGGCAGTATTGTCAACGTGCTGAAACAGTTTTTCTAGATGGGGACGGATATATTCATTTTGAGGTCCCCCAAGACAATGGAGAACATTTTTGAAGTGATGTCCGTCTGTGTTTGTGTGTGTGTCTATCTGTAGTCTGCTATGATAACAGACGCAACGTTGATCAGATCGACTTGAAATTCGGTACGGAGATATGATTTTGCTGTCGGATAACTTTTTGTTTACTTGCAGTATGTCATTTGAAAGGCTATGAAGAACTGTAGAGCGGCTACCACCCCTGTGAGGAGCGGTGGTAGCCGAGTGGTACAGGTGATGGCAAGCCAAACCATTCGCGCTGCCCTGTGTGGGTTCGAATCCTACTCCATCCATGGATATTTTGTGCTGTCCCCGAGGTTGCATGGTAGAGCAGCTTATAGCTGAATGCCGCCTCGTAAAATAAGACAATTAAATAAAAATAAAAAATAAATAAACTGTATTCAAGATTGTAGAGAGTATTTCTTTCTCTGTCAAATACTAAAAAATGGTAAATTTCGGAACTTTGCCATTCAATTATTCAAATTCATCCAATGGATTGGAATCAAATTTGGCAGCAAGCAACACAACAAAAAAGTCAAATTAGGTCTGCAGTTGCAGTTCTCCACTATTTTCCATTCGGGTGTTATGCATTTTCAAAATGTTTCCAAGTCGTTGCTACCCAAGAGGGCTTCAATAGAGCTCCTCGAGAATGCTGACGTTGACTGGCTCCCATGGCCTGCTTGCTCTCCAGACTTACCAGCCATAGAACATGTATGAATGAGACATTATGGGGAGAAGAATAGGGTGATTGTCCCATCCCCCGCGTAACTTGGAGGAACTTCGCTTAAGGGTTCAAGTGGCATGGGATAACCTACCGCAATAAGATAAGTATTGATCATCTGACTGGAAGCATGCCTCGTAGAGTTATTGAATGTATAGAAAATCTCGCAAGCGCTATCCATTATCAATTTTTTGTGGAAAAAACTAAAGTTACCGATTTCAAATTTGAACAATTTGTTTATACAGTTGAACTACACATTCTGTAAAATATTCAACAGTAATATCACAAGTGCTTAGATTTTCACGATAATTTTGGTCAGGCGATCGCGAGTGCTGATTGTAGCGATAAATGCCCGACTCCGTAGGAGGAGGGCATTTATCCAGGAACAATCAGCCCGAGGGAAACGCCTGGCCAAAATTATCTGGGAAAATCTCGAGCACGAGTGATATTTTGAAGATTATTACATAAAAGAAGTCCGAAGTGACAGCTGTCAGATTTTGTTGCTTACATGAATTTTATTCCGTTGCTATTGACAGTGGGATTTAGATAAGTAAATATTATCCTTGTAGGTCTAATAATCAAGGGCGTTGTATGTAATAATCATCCAAATCGGCCAACGGCCTTGTGTGTTGCACTTTTTTTGGAAGGCAGTTTTTAAGTCAATCATTAATTGCACTTGTATATACTGTTCCACCGGTTCTCTGGCATATTTCACATTAACCGCCACCTGTAGATTCGCAACGGCCCTTAACACGTCCATAAGATTTGCGTGTGCCGTGTATACCGGCATGCTCTGGAAACTCAGCACCTCCGCCAAATGTGCAGATGTGTCCTATTCGCACGTCTCGATCTTTATCTTTAGTGAACAATAATCTTGAATCATCGCATTAGCTCTCGAATGTATTGGAATCGCACGAGAGACTCCCAACTCTAAGGAGTACCTTCCTCTATTGGTACAATGATTGAATTTCATCGTTGGCTTCACAAAACCATGGAAAACTTACAGCTGGGTATTATGATTCTGTTCTGACAATTCCAAGAAGGCTAATTTATTATTCATCCGCACTCTGATCTTTAAAACGTCGCGTCGACTTGAAAATGCAATGAGTGACTAAGACGCATTTATTTAGTGTACTGTAAGTGTACCTATCCATTGTACTACCATTGATTGCTTTGTTATTGCCTCAAAACAAAGTCCGCATTTATGCTTAATCTGTACTTCACTCGTATAGCCAACTTTTGAGTACTTTAATTGGAATTTTTTAACGCAGCCACAAAAGCGAGAAGAGCCACAAAAAGGCTATCATGTCTGCATAAACCTAGCGATTCATCGAAAGTCATGCACTTTTTGTGGTCATCTCGCACTCGTAATTGCCTCGTCATGAGTGATGATACCTCTGGCGGAACAAATTTCGTCCTTGTTTTTAATCTTCAAAAAAGGTAAATAAACCATATTTGCCATTTTCTTGGAAAACACGTACGCGCTTGTCGACTAAATATAGCGTAGATAAAAGCTCGTACACGTGGGTATACACGAGTACCTACTGAATACAACATGTCCGCATAAATTTTGCCAAATAAAATAAAGCAAGATTAGTATTGTAAGCAAATCTGCTTTTTTGCACCTCAACATAATTAAGTTCAAGTTGGTGTGTTTGTTTGCTTATCGTTCAAGCGCCGCGAAGAAATTTACGCTAAAAATACAACACTAACATCACCTATTTATTCTTCTCCTTCGCCTGAGTCCTGATGGTGTTCGCAAAGACCGGAGAACGTTGCCGTAAACACCCAATGGTAATAATCAGAACACATCTGTTTTTCAATTCGTTGTTTACAATAATATGTTCTTCGTGCAAAGATTGACGATAACCACACATTTTCAAATCCATCAACGCAGGTGTGTAGGTACATACGTCGTCATCAGGTAGGTGAATTTATAATAAATGTTCGTGCAAACTGGGTGTAGCAAGCGACCGCTTTCTGCTGGGTGTTTAGTCTGGAACTAAGTGGAGAAGAGCGGCAATAATTCACCTGTCGGAGGATTAAAGTTCGAAACGGGTAACAGAACTAAAAGAAGCACTGAGAAACGAAACTAATCCCTCTTTTTTATCTGCAAAATGATCATCCGCAGTTGCATATCTTTTTTTCTCAATCATATGCATTGAGAAATTGATACAGGTGATCTTGCGAATGACTTTTAGTTTGATGGGTGATGTATGATTAGCGCCCTATAATGGGCTAACGGCTAACCGCGAGTTCCACCGAAAAGTTATCAAACGCAGTGTTAACGCTAACACGCTGAATAAAATTGATTTTGTTCTGACCATTGCTAGCTGATTGACCACGAAAAATGCGTAAAATCTGAGAACACCTTTCGTTTGTTCAATAACTGATTTGAAACCAAAATTAACATTCATTATTTGGCCAGAACCACACAAGAAAATGTTGGATTAGCTTTTCCTTACCGATGACAAAGGTTCTTTAACAAACCCAAGACAGTTCATGTGATGCATTTTTCCTTCTTGTTCTCCTCCTTCTCCTTCTTTTTGTTCGTCTTTTTCTTCTTCTTCTAGCCCAGGTATTTTAGGTGCTATTCAAGTCAAAGCGTGAACTAATTTATGGTCGGCCAAATTTTTCATAAAACGACAGTAAAGAGTGTCTGCTATAACATACCAAAAGTCCCCTAAGATCCCGTGTCGGCGTCCCCCTTTTTGGGGCGTTTTTCTGAAATATGACAGTTACGTTATAAGTATAACACACAGATATTGAGACGCGCGCCTGTCACCCGGAATAGCTCAGTGGCAAAGGCTTTGATTTCCGATTGATGGATCGCTGGTTTGAGTCTCGTTCAAGACACAATTTTTTTTTTCGTGGAAGTGATTTTTTCCTCTTCCTAAAAATTATCCAAGGGATGAGAGTGCTTATTCTGGAGCATTTTCGACTTTTTTCTCGAGAAAATAAATGTATTAATACGAGTTCTGGACACATAATAAACAATAAGCTGTAATGCCATCATGGCTTTTTCGTCACATTTTTCAGCTCATAAAATGTAGTTACCTGTCCATTGCGAAATTGTATATAGGTATTTTCAATAATAATGCTGGACGAGCATTTCCACTTGTCCTTGTCAATCAATTATCAATTATCATTATCAATTTAAAATACAGGTGATTCCAAACTGTCGGGTTATCGCTAGGGTGTTGCTAAAGGGCACCCGTTCGAGTACAAATGTGCAAAATATTCTATTTTCGCGACATCCGAAATGTACAATAATGATTGAAGAAGAGTAACAAAAATAGACCTTTTGAAAGGAAGGCCTAAAAAAATAAAAGCCAGTTTTGAACCAAAAATTAACTTCGTAGAAATATTTTTGTGCCCATAGAGGTAAATAACAAGAATTAATTGAAGAAGTCATCCTCGTCTTCGTTCGTTCGTTCGCCAAAAATTTTGAGGTGCCTCCGCCTCCGTACTCAGAGTTTTGGTGAAGTAGTTTTGTTGACATATCAAATTTGATCAGAAAAACCAGCTGAATCCAACGGTCTTCATCGCAACTCGCTAGCTTTAACGGATATTGAGAAAAATGGGTGTGGACATCTTTTTTGAATGACCCGTATATAAAAAAAGGAAGTGGTTCAGATTGTAGATTGTAGATTAGAGGTGGTTGTTTGGTCTCGGAGGATCCTTTCTGCACTGCGACCTATAAGATCTTTTCTGCGTGACCATGCTTCTATTTAATGTCCCAGGAAATCCACCTTGTGTGAAGTGGTTCAAAGAAATGGGACAGTATAACAAGCTAGAGGACAAGTGGAAATGCTCGTCCAGCATTATTATTGAAAATACCTAAATACAATTTCGCAATGGACAGGTAACTACATTTTATGAGTTGAAAAATGTGATGAAAAGAAAAAGCCATGATGGCATCAAAGTTTATTGTTTATTATGTGTCCAAAACTCGTATTAGTAGATTTATTTTCTCGAGAAAAAAGTCGAAAATGCTTCAGAATAAGCACTCTCATCCCTTGGATAATTTTTAGGAGAAGGAAAAAATCACTTACACGAAAAAAAAAATTGTGTCTTGAACGAGATTCAAACCAGCGATCCATCAATCGGAAATCAAAGCCTTTGCCACTGCACTGAGCTATTCCGGGTGACAGGCGCGCGTCTCAATATCTGTGTGTTATACTTATAACGTAACTGTCATATTTCAGAAAAACGCCCCAAAAAGAGGGACGCCGACACGGGATCTTAGGGGACTTTTGGTATGTTATAGCAGACACCCTTTATTGTCGTTTTATGAAAAATTTGGCCGACCATAAATTAGTTCATGCTGAAACTCGATAGTACCTGGGCTATTCTTCTTCTTCTTCTTCTGGTTATTTTTTTTTCGCGTAACCCGTGGTAAGACAGATTGACGTGTCGACCCTGTCGACAGGACGGAGTATCGGACAGAGACCAGAGCAAGCGTCACGCCACGACTGACGACGACAAAATATATCATGGTAGGGATGCCGATCTTGAATCGATTTTTTAAAAGATCGATCTTTTATATGCAAAAATCGATTTTTTTGGATCGATCTTTTAGTGACCGATTCTCTCAAAAATCGATCTTTTTTCATGAGAATCGATCTTGTGACAAAGAAAATTCAAATTGAAATAACTACCTATTTATTATTTTGCTTCAAGCAAACAGATCGTAACTCTCGGTCATAAAAAAATCTATCAATTCATGTCTAAATAGGTAAAGGACTGTAGTGACTAGTGAGAACTTGTTGGGTGTAAACGAGGGTGTAAAATACATACATTTACTACCTACCTACCTATAAATGCAGGGAGAAATACATATGAAAATGTAATTTTTCTAGTGCAATACCAGGGTGCCGCCTGATCGGCTCCTCTGGATCTCGAATTTCAAAACAATCTAACCCGGTTCGATTCATGTTAAGTTTATTTTGTCGTGAATTCTGTAATAAGTATGTTTAGACACTTCCTCCTGCTCGTTTCTTGAATTTCACAAAACACTTTTCAATTGCAATAGTGTTTTCTGCAATCAATGATTATCAGACATAACTTTCTCTTATACAGGGTGGTCCAGGTTATAGTAGCAATAATTCACCATTCGATAGTCCATCAAAAACTAGGTCGACATGCATAATAGGCTACTTCGTTTGGGCAGGTGCGCATGCTTGAAGGCTCCAAATTTTGTAAACATTCGTACACCTGTAGTTGAATGGCAACGCTGCATGCTCTGTCTAGCCGCCTGACCAACTGCTGGTTTCTGGCTGTCACTTTTACACACACCGTAAAGGTAACTCTTCGTAGCTTTTTTGAACTTCCTTCTCGGTACATTTCCAACAAGTTGTGTTCTATCGTCAAAACATGAGCAAATGAAATGTAGGTCAGGTAGAAACGAGAAATGTCATCATAATTGTCACAAGTGACAGTTGGCGCCGATGTCTTGTTGTTTTGAGCGCTGTTGCCATTTTCGTTGTTCCTGAACTTCCACAAATGATCATTGAACTTAATTTCAATGGAACATTTCATTTGAATATAAAAAATGGTATCTAACATTCAACCAAATTATTTGTGGAATTTTAGGTACACTACAATATTTTTTAGTGTTAATTTTCAATATCGGTGTACGAAACTATGAAATTCGCGCCACACATGCGCACTCAAAAAAACCGAAACGAAGGGACCTATTTAATTTGTCTCCAAAACGCTTCTTAAGGGAGATAGAGCCCTTCAAAGTTCAGTCTTTAAAATAGTTTTTTTGCAATAACTCTCAAGTCATCGAAGCGATTTCTACCAAATTTGATACAAATACTTATGAAATAAATACCTTGACATAGATAACTTTTGTCAAAATTGTCCAGTGGCGTAGATACCGGGGGATTGTTCAACTTCTCCCACCCCATTTTCTACGCCACTGGATATTTTCGAAAAATTATACTTTTTTTCAATTCCTTGTTCAATTCAAAAAAAAAGATACTCTCGTAAAATTTTGATTAGAGGCTTCATTTCCGAGATATTTGAGTTTGAAACTTCGAAATCGCGACTTTCGAGGGCCTAAAAATTAAAATCCAAGAAAACTCATGATTCCTCAACTGGAATAAATTTTCTAGGTCGTTTAAGTTGATTCACTCCAATTTTTTGCTGAGAAGCGAGGCGTTTCCAGAAAAAAACAATTTGCGCTCTGGAAAGAGATGTTTTCCAAAGTTTAAAACCCAAATATCTCGAAAATCAAGCCTCTAATCAAAATTTTACAAGAGTAACTTTTTTTTTAAATTGAACAAGAAATTAGAAAAAAATATAGTTTTTTAAAAATATTCAGTGGCGTAGAGAATAGGGCGTGAAAAGTAAAACAACTCCCCCGTATCTACGCCACTGGACAATTTTGACAAAAGTTATCTACGTCAAGTGATGGGTATTTATTTCGTAAGTATTTGTACCAAATTTGGTCAAAATCGCTTTGATGACTTGAGAGTTATTGCAAAAAGAAGATTTTAAAAACTGAACTTTGAAGAGCTGTATCTCTCTTAGGAAGCGTTTTAGAAAAAAAATAATTATGCATGTCGACCTAGTTTTCGATGGACTATCGAATGGTGAATTACTGCTACTATAACCTGGACCACCCTGTATATGATTTAGTCGAAGGAAAAGAATCGATTTTTTTGAAGATCGATCTTTTCAAGTCCGATTTAATTGTGGATCGATCTTTTACGATTCGATCTAGATCGATTCGAGGAATCGATCTTTTTTCAAAAGATCGGCATCCCTATATCATGGGGGTGAAGGTGGGGTGTAGCCTAAAACAGAATTTTACGTTTAGTTTAGAAATTGGCCCCCGTGGGGGCTTCCAAAAATTGCCGTAGCGCACGGTATTTCACGTACACTTGGCGGGGTATTGGTTAAAGTTTTCAACTAGCAATAATCGCACCTCGGAATAACCTCATTGATTACGATATTGCCACTGCGCAAAGCTGACGACTCGAACCCCTCCAATTCTACTTACGATGAAACGGCGGAATAACGAACGTGATTTTGATAGGTGACGCCATCTGTGTTTCATTCGGTGACCGAGAGGAATGTTGATTTGGGAGGCGGGGGTGAAACGGATTCCAATAAAAATACCTGATTGGTTTCAAAACCACTCAAATGCACGATCAAAGCCCGTCTAGGGACAGATTGGCCCTCAATCTCTCTCCAGTCAGATTTGAGCCGAACATGTTAGCTCTTCGATGGCATGATCTATTCTAGTCCAGACGTTAAGGGAAAAAAATTAGGGGTACCTTGCACTTTTATACCAAGCATTGCCACTTTGCATGCCTTTTGCTAAGACCACCCTGGATCAATCTGGATGTGGAGACATCGGCGCTAATCGTGCAGACATCTTATACAGGGTGAAGTAGAAAAAAATTGCTGAAAAATCGTTTATCTTGAACCATAACCGATGGACGTATGTGAATCAGGATATTGATGATAGATTTCATGCTCATGAAGATGCTGCAAACAGTTTCAAAATATCTTGGAGCGTTTCCGAAATACGCTGGAAGAAGTGAATATTCTTCATTTTTTTTCTTTTTTCAGTAACTCAGTTGGTTTTGGAGATATCGAGCTGCAGCTTGATATTCCGACAAACGATAATGTTTTTGAAAAAACGCGATGTGGGGACATCGACAAAGCCTGCTGGATTCGAAACTAAGATCTTCAACTTTTTTTTCCATCGTGAGCGCCATCTTCAAATTGCCCTTCGTGGAATTGTTGAAAAACAACAGGTGACGACTTTGTTGGACACACACGATCGTTTTATGATGAGAAACCAGGTCCTGAATTGCGCTAATGACCTCTTCGCCAAAGAAACGTGATCAAGTTCGTTTTTCTTGATTTCTCTCCACTACGTGAGAGTCATGACCAAATGGAACTTGAATCGATGACATGTTTGTGGTTTTATGATCCACATTATTTTGTGAAGCCAGTCACTAAATTTCATTGTCATCAGTCCAGTGGTGTTCTTTTGGCAAACAGTTGAACAAAAAGTTTGCTTCGATTTTTGTGAAAAAGCCAAAAAGGCAAGGTCACGTCGTCCCCTCAATCTCGATAGAAGAAAATCTGTTACCAAAAATGCTTCTAATTGATACTGAAAGAGTTTGAAGGAATGTGTTCTATAGTTTGAAGCTGAACCAAAATGGATTGTTTCATCCTAGCTCTGCAGAAGACACGTCGAAAATGTTGCTACAGCTTATCTTTGAAGCGTTTCTGGCCATATTCAACAGAAAATGTTACAAATATAAGCTGTAGCAACATTTTTGACGTCCCTCCCGCAGTACTAGGATGAAACAATCTATTTCGGTTTAGCTTCAAACTACAGAACACTGTCCTCCGAACTCTTTCAGTGTCAATTGGAAGCATTTTCGGCAACAGATTTTCTTGAATCGGGCTTGAGAGGACGACGTGACCCTGCGGTTTTTGCCTTTTTCACAAAAATCGAAGCAAACTTTTTGTTCAACTGTTTACCAAAAGAATACCACTTGGCTGATAATGATGAAATTCAGTGACTGGTTTCACAAAATAATGTGGATTATAATATCGCAAACATGTCACCCATCCAAAGTTCTGTTTGGTCTTGACTGTCACGTAAGTGGAGATAAATCAGAGAAAACGAACTTGATAACGTTCCTTCGGCGAAGAGGTCATTGGCGCAATTCAGGACCTGGTTTTCCATTATAAAACGATCGTGTGTGTCCAACAAAGTCGTCACCTGTTTTTTTTAACAATTCAACGAAGGGCAATTTGAAGATGGCGCTTACGATGAAAAAAAAGTTGAGGATCTTAGTTTTGAATCTAGCAGGCTTTGTCGATGTCCTCACATCGCGTTTTGTTAAAAACATGATTGTTTGTCGGAATACAAACTAGTAACTCAAAAACAGCTGAGTTACTGAAATAAAAAAATGAAGAAGTTTCACTTCTTCCAGCGTATTTCGGAAATGCCTCAAGATATTTTAAAACTGTTTGCAGCACCTTCATGAGCATGAAACTTTCTATCAATATCCTGATCCACATACGTCCATTAGTTGTGGTTCAAGATTTACGATTTTTCAACAGTTTTTTTTCTACTTCACCCTTTATAAAGTGTCTGCACGATTTGCGCTGATGTCCTCACATCCAGATTGGTCTAGGGTGGTCTCAGCAACAGGCATGCCAAGTGACAATGCTTGGTATAAAAGTGCAAGGTATTTCCCACTAACGTCCGGACTATTCACCCTAGACAAGTTTGTGCAAAAATTTCACTCCAACATCAGAAAACGAATCTATCCTGAGTAGTTCATACCAAAAGTATTCAAAGACCTCAAAGAAAAAGAGACAGTTCACATGAAATCAAAGAGAAGGAACGATTCTTCCCTTATGGAAAGATTCAAAGAGCTCAAGACCACCATCAGTAAGAGAGAAATAAGAGAAGCCTACAAGGAGTACTAGTGTCGATCGAAAGCTCCATCACAGGAGATCCAAAACAGTTTTGGAATGTGGTCCAAAAGAATAAAACAGAACGCTGATACCAGGGCTAATGCACTACGAGGGTGAAGATCTGATGGAGCCTCAGCAGATCGTCGCTGCATTCACGGGCTTTTTCGGGAGTGTATTCACTACATCAGGCGCCGTTCCTGTTGCGGACGCAAAATGCAACATCAGTAGCTGTTTGACAGTCAACGAGATCTCCGAGGAAGAAATTTAACGGGCGCGGCGCTCCAAGAAAACAGGCCCAAGCGGACGACGGGCCCCGATTAGATCTTAAGTTTCCTTGTCAGGGACCGTGCGGCGGTTTGGATCCGACCATTGCGACACATTTTCAATATGTCTTTGCCGTCTCCGATCTTCCCATCGAGATGAAAGCACGCTAGGATCACTCCTGTATTTAACGCTGGAACTGAGAGTGACATCACAAACTACAGATTAGTTAATTCCAAGGAAGATTGCCTGATTCTCAAGAGTGACTTGGACACGTGGTGTTGTCAGTTTTGGAAATATCAGAAGGCCGCAAAAAATTGACTACAAATTATTGCTGGTGTGGTGCTGCCTCGCCACTCCGGCATCAAGGATTCTGGTGAACACTTTTCTAAACTGCTCAACAACTGGAATGACGGTGTCGAAAATTTTGCCCTTCCTCAAAATGACGTAACTTTGGATTGACACAACCGATTTTGAATTTGTTTTTACAGCTTTTCAGATTCATTTTTTTGGCAATCCATCCCATTGACGAGATTTTGTTTGAATTTCAATTACTTTTTTTACAGGGTGGAATGTAAAACATTGCAAAATTGTGCTGACTTCCACCGATCCCCGTTTCTGTAAAAAAAAATTTCGAATTCCAATGAATTATCCATGAAGCCTGATGTCTAGTCTCGAAACGGTTTTTGAATTTTCCAGATCAGATAACCAACAATGACGATTTTTTTTACTTTCCCGACCCATCAAAATTTGTTCTCGGGATAAAAAGTTGTAAAATTTGTAGTTTTTCCAGAGAGGAAAACTCGAAAACCGTGGGTCCGATGTCGAAAATTTTTCCCTTGGAAAATTAATTCAATCTTTTCTCAAACTTTTATTCTCAGCATGTATGCACCTAAAATTGATATTTCGTGGAGCTCATCGCATGTCGAAGTTTGCACTGCAGTTTATTCATATTCACAGAATGTCCAAATTCCATTTTGAAAAACTACCCTCGGGAAGCCTAACTGTGTCGATTTTGAAGATGGATCTACACGTTGGAAATGGTCTCTATCGTCATAGGGGACCTCGAAACGGATATATCCGTCGAAATCTCGAGAACAATTTTTAGCGCGTTCACAATACTTCCCCTCCTCGTTGGGTGGTGGGTCGGGAAAGTGAGAAAATCATATTGCCATTGTTGGACTTCTGATCTGGGAGATTCAAAAACCGTTTAGACTAGACATCAGGCTTCATGAATAATTCAGTAGAAATTAAAAAAAAATCAGAGAAACGGGGATCGGTCGAATTTAGCTCAATTTTGCAATGTTTTACATTCCACCTTGTAAAAAAGTAATTAAGATTAAAAACCTAATCTCGTCAATGGGATGGATTGCCAAAAAATGGATCTAGAAAAACTGTGAACACACATTCAAAATCAGTTGTGTCAATCCAAAGTTACGTCATTTTGAAAAAGGGCAAAATTTTCGATACCGTCATTCCAGTTGTTGATCAGTTTATATACAGGGTTTGCTGTGAGTTTCCTGGGACAGCTGTCATGACGACCTTGTACCGGACCCTGATTCGGCCTAAACTGGACTATTCAAAGTAGTTTTTGTGCAACGTTTTATTCAACAAGTTCTGGACTCCCTGGAGACCCCTCGCCCAGGTGCGCATATCCCCCATCAAGCCCTCAAGTCAAACTAGGACATCCGGAGTCAGTTTTGAACTCAGCATTAGAAACCTTCAGAACTTCAGAAGATAACTTTGCTGCTTCCAGTTCCCATTACCTGCGCATCTTCGACCCTGCTTGTGAATATTGGAGTTCATCTCAAAAGTGTTTGTCTCCGCCTGGACAATTTAGTGAACCTCATTGTTGCGTCCGTTACAGAATAAATCAATTTGTATACATTTTTTTAATAAATGTTCGATTTTTACTTATATCTGGACTTCTCAACCGTGCACAAAACGGGAAAAAAGTGTTGTAGAAGCATTTTTGTTCTACTTCGTTTGTGCAAGGAGTTGCTAGGGGAGTTTCCTCAGCAACTTCTCGCACAAACGGAGCAAGAGCAAAATGCTAAAATCAACAATAATTGGAAGTCTTCATCTTCAATTTCAAACAGAAAATGTAGTAGGCATACTTCTCTGATAAGTGCCCCTTCATTGCGCTGGGAACACTGAACTCGGCTTAAAATTCTGACGCCCAAGTTGCCGATCTAAGTAAGCGCAGCGTTTTGACATTCCTTGTCTATGAATGTTAGGTAAAAACGAGAAGTGTCATAATTGTCACAAAAGATAGTTGGCGCCGATCTCTTGTTGTTTCGAGCGCTGTTGTCATTTTCGTTGTTCCTGTATTTTCACAAATGATCATTGAACTTGATCTCAATGGAACATTTCCTTCAAATGTCAAAATGGTATTTGAAATTCAACCAAATTATTCGTGGAATTTTGGATGCCGCACTCAAAAAACACCCAAATGAAGCGACCTATTGGGCAACGCCTGTTTGGAAATTAACCTCAATAATTTATTCATTTATATCAGTGAGTAACATACGAATAATTCATGGATGGAATGCTTACTTTTAAAAGGACCTGTCAGTCACAATTTCAAGGGACAGTTTGGCGCTTTGATGTATTTCATGGAAATTTGAGGATATGCTGAAAACGAATTCTTACACTTGACAATATTCCACATACCCTGTAATCAATGAAATTGTTATTCGAAATGTCATTCTTTGTCAATGGAAACATCAGGAACTGGATTGACTGGATGACTGATGGGTAGCTATGTATTTTGGCAGCAGAGCCAATTCCCAAAACTCAACAATTTGAAAGTGAAAGATGGATGGGTACTTCCAAATTTCGTTATTTTATCTTGTCAAGTTTCGGAGTATTTGAAAAAACCATCATCAGGTTTCCCCCTTTAAGGGCAGGGACTGTAGTTCCCTCAGAGGGAATATTCGACCAATGTTTATAGGAACTTTTCTTCCTATTTTCTGACGTAGGATAGGCTAGTCAAATATTGCAGACTTATTTTGTGACATCCTGTGTGCAAGTCTTCCTGGATGGTCGCTCGACTTGGTCAATTTTGTCTTCAATTTCTCAACCAAGTCTCCTCTTCCCGAAGAGACGCTTCAATCAAAATCATCGCTGACGTCTCTCGATACCGCCGGGAAAGTTTTGTGTCGCTCAACAACAGATTTTCAAGTTTTCGGTCTCGCGGTGCTATTATTATGTAATGAGAGTGATTTGTCTTCATCGATGAATATTAAATATTAATGAATTCTGCGTGGGTTTATGAGGCACTTTTGGACATTTAAGTCTGTGTACCTCCTGTTTTACTAGCAGGAGGTGTTGACAAACATCTTACCGTGGATATAAAATATTGGGATTTAGTTGGTAAAGTCTTAATTGAGGTCTCCAATTTTCCGTTGTCTCTTTTTGACTGTGACGTCATGCGTATAAGAGATGGTTGATCGAGGTCATTGGGCGCTTCCCAATAAGGCGTATAAGGACACAATTCGACACATATGGACACAATTCGACACATATGGACACAATTTGACACAGCTAGCGTTCCAATAGCAGTAATAGCACCACATGTCGACACAATCCAAACATTGGCGAGGCTGAGTTTGGAATTGAGCTGGCAAGTGCACTTTGACATTGTGTATCCGTCTTGTTACAGTTATTAGAAAGCGCCTTATGTTTCTTGAGATATGACATTTCGTTTCTGACAATGGGAAATTTTCTCGAATCTGACAAGCGCTCACTTACAGAAATGGTTCAAGGGTGTTGTGTCGCTCTATACGAGTGCGAGAATAAGACGAATACACCCGGCATAATCATGCACCGGTTCACGAAAGACCCAAACTTGATGGAAGTGTGGCTGCACCAGCACCAGCAGGGATCACGCTGCACCAGACAATGCTTGATGTTTCTGCCAACATCGTGAAGCGTCGTAGGTTGACAAAAAATCCTCAATGCCATTTGGATTACTTTGTAATTTGTAGCCTCTTGTGAAATTGGCTTCCACGTGCATCTTACTACAAAAAAACTCTCTTGCTTCGTCCATTAAAGACTCCCTTATGGGCTCTAGTGACTTTCCTCACATGATAATGGGAACAGTATAGCTAACCGATTCAAAATTCCCGCAAAAGTCAGAAACGAAACGTCCAAACGTCATAAACGTCAAAACGTCAAAGGTGACCTCGAAAAACTATATCTATTTTCTGTCTCCTAAAATTGGAAAGGTCAATTATATTAAATGTCAGAAACTGAAGAAAAATAACGGCTGAGACTATCCTACTGTTACGAACTTGCGTTGGTACCATTGTTGCACTTTTCCTGAATTCCAACTCTGCTATCCGATGCTAAGCCGCTTCTTTATACCCTCCTCCGCATACCAGGATATCCCGGACTTCTCCCAAAAAATTTAGAATGAATAAACATTATTTATTTATTCATTATTTATTTATGAAACTAGATCTGTTATTCTATTGGATTCGAGGATATTCCGGCAAGCTCTTGATGCACGGCTCCTCCACCAATAATTGTGCAGGTGTGTGTCTTATTCGCGCGTTGTGGTCTCCAGCGAGTTCCCTATAACAATACGACCATGACGGCTATTCACCTCGCTCTTCAGAATAAGTAGGCTGTACAAGGCGTATGACCACAAGAATATCAGTGTAGTGAAAACTTACCTCCACCAGGATGATTGGCCCAAAACACAAACATCAAATGAAAACACCTAATTAGAATTACCAAACAGAAATCGCGTGTCTCGAATAACAGGATTCTAAGGGCTAGATTTCAAGTCGGAGATCCGCCCGCGCAAATGTAGCATAAGTCCGGTCAGTATGGCGGACCATAACTAGTGACGGATTAGAAAGTAGTGGCGCCCTAGGCTCATTCATTTCGCCCCTCCCCCTTCACTTTTGAAACTACAACAATTAATGAAAAAAATCCACCTTGATTTTCTCTTCAATTTTTGAAGATTTAATAAGAAAATGTATAGGCTGTTAGAAAACAGAACAAAACTAATACAATCATAGTGTAGCGCACTGTAAGTAGGTAGGTATGTAAGGTGTTAAACACTAGTGACCACTAGTGACTGAATAGACCCTTTCAGCCTGTGGGCAAGTGATTTTCATTTCTATATATTGGTAGAGGTCTGCCTCCTTGGAAAAAGTAATTTTATGTTATTCAAAGATGGTGGGTGACATTCATTCGCTTCGTCGCTTGAGGGCTTGAGCTATAAACAAAAATACAACCTTTTTCCCGGTGTCTTACGCCGGCGCCGTGGGGCAAAGACCTTCCACCTTTTCAACGGTTCACTTTCGAGTACTGTTACCAGTTTTTTAGGTAGTAGGTAGTCACCCTCTAATGTGATTTAATTATTTTATCCATAATTTATCAGTTGCCAGTTGCCGCAGTTTGATTAATTTTTTCCATAGCATTTCTTCACTTGGGAGTGGATGCCGGATAGTACTTCTCCAACTGTTCTAGCTGGCCTAAAATTATTGCAACAATATGGAACATGAAACTACAACATTTTGCGTAAATTCATGCTTTTTTCAATTTCGCTTCGGTCGGCGCCCCCTTTTATCGAGGCGCTCTAGGCTGCAGCCTACAGGGCCTATTGGTTGATCCGTCACTGAACATAACACAATCCAGCGCGATGATTGGCCTATCGATGCCGTGAATGAGTGGCGTAAGTTTCGGCGCTAACTTCAAATTCAGCCCTAACACCGCAAATCTGATCTTTGATTATTTTGTAAGGGTACCTAATTTTTGACCAGTGAGCATGAACATGGGTTTTTGACACGGATTTTTGTGTCCAATATGTCGCAAAAAACTTACGGAGATCAATTTTCTATACTGGAAACTCGAGTTTCTTTTGATCTCGCATAAGTATTATATGCATCAGGTCAGGTAGGTATATCTGGTGAATTTCTGGTGGGCGAATTTATTCACTAACGACCAGAAATCCGCGGAGTCTCCTTAATTATCAGTTAATGACAATGAATGGCTTAATCCCTAATTAAATTTTTTGGTGAAACGGCGGATGACATTAGTAATTGCACAGAAGGCATTAAGCTATTTCTGGAAAAAAGTCATCAAGAATGATGAGTGCGGATAAAAAAAAGACTGAAGATTTCATGGTTTCCTAGTACCCACCTATACTGCCCAAGTAACTACATACAGGGTGTTGACCTTTTTTTAGTCAATATTTCAAGAGAAGGTGAGAGCAATTAAAAATCGGTTGTGTCACCCCAAAGCTTTCCCGACTAGTATTCAGGAACCCATCTAAATTTTTGTTTGAAACGTCCATCCGGGTGAGAAATTGGAATTACAGAAAAAGATTGAAAACAATTTGGAGAAAACTATTTCCAACCGGAAAATTCCCGGGGAATTTGAGAAAAAAATTGTGAAATGTTCAAGAACCAGTTATCTCATGTTTAAAAAAAACTGTTGAAATCGGTCTACTGAATGAAAAGTTGGAGAATTTTCACTTTTTACAGAGAGAAAAACTCGGCAACCGTTGGTCCGATTTCGAAAATTTTTTCTAGAAAAATCAGCTCAATCTTTTTTCCAACTTCCATCCACGGCATGTCTGCACCTTAAATCAAATTTCGTGGGACCTACCGCATCTAGAAGTTTGCATTGCGTTTTTTTCAAATTCACGGAATGTGTAAATTTCATTTTGAAAAAATTACCGACGGAAAACCGGAACTGTGTCTATTTTGGAAATAGGTCTACACGACGCCCAATTCAATCTACTTCCGATATCAAGTAGAATTTTCCAAAGAAAAGTCAATCCCTGAGCAGGAATGAATTTTTGAGTGGAGTCCTGTTACAGAAGCTAGTCGTTCTAGTTAATACACCGGCGAGGGCCCCTCTCGGGTGGCAACGACCAGGAGAAATTTTGAAAATTCATCAAGCCCGACTGGAGAATGGTGGAAAACTGCAACTGCGGCCTCAATTTGACTCTTTTGTTGTGTTGCTTCCTATCAAATCTGGTTCCAATCCATCGGATAGATTTTGAATAATTGACTAGTAAAGTTTTGAACTTTGACATTTTTCATTATTTGACAGACGACAAATAGAGCAATGCCTTCAACTGTTCTGAGTAGAGCTTTTCAGGGGCTTTAAGATTTTATTAGGCTGGAACAAACCGCGTCTGAAAATTTGCTGCCTTTTCTGAAATATTTTCTATTAAGTGGTCGATTTGAATGACCACCAATGACCATTGTGGAGATGAATATGAGGTATTGAAACTCAAAACAGTCCAATATCTTGTTCGAGACGAATTACGGAACCATTGTAAATCCATCAGTAGTCATTCCCGAAATATCCTGAAAAAATGGGACACGTTTTGGAAATATTTTTATTTGATCGATTGTTTTGTTTTTGAATGGCCATGTGGGTCATTTTTCATTTTTGGTATAAGAATTTTTTTTTCAAATATGCACAATTGCCAAACAGACCAAACAAGATGATGAATTGTTTCAAAACCCCATATTCATGTTTAAAATGGTCATTTTGGTCGTGTTAATCGCCGAACTGCTATAAAACTGGTAAAAATGGGTTCAACATTTCCATTGTACACCATGGGCACAGACTCCATGGGTTACAATTAGGTGACCTAAGATGATATCTTCTATAGTCAAAAGACTACTTCATCGAGCACCTTTTAATAAACTTTCTATAGAATCGGCCATTTTTTTCTTGAGGTACTTATCATCACCATTTCAACGAAAGCAAAATTTTGTGGTGGGTCCACTTCAGTTCAGTTGTGGCCCAGTTCAGTTCAACTTCCAACGGGTACAATTCTTAGGAATCCCAGGCGCTTCACCAAGTTACACGGGGCACGATGGAAACCAAAATTACGGGCTGAATTAAGCGACTCGACTTCATGCTGGTTGATAACTCATCTTGGCGTCTTCCGTCGTAAACAGAAAAGCTCACCGGCACCATCAAGCTCTTCGCCAGTGAGCTTGATGCACGATCGCGCGTCCTCCGGAACAACCGCCGCCGCTGAACAACAACGCGATCCTTCACAATCCTCCAGCAGCGGCATATTAGTTGCGTTCCGACTTTCGACGTGGTAGCACGTAACGTTGGTCGAATTTACGTACCGCTCCATGTGCAAGCAACGCGCACGTTTTTGACCGTGTGTATGGTGTTTTGTTTTTTGTTTTTCCCCTTAAAACGTGAACACTCTCGGTAATTGCACACATTTTTTTGGATTATATGCCCGGACCATAAGCGGCTCCAAAGGTAAGGACTTTTTTTGGTGGTGGTTTTTTATTTTTCGATATTTTTCGGCGCGTCGATATAATTTCGACATGAACCCAAACCTTGGTAATAACAAAATAATGGTCATTATGCCAATCTCGATTTTCAAGGTGATTTTGAAAAAATATATGCATTGTGCTTTTGGTATTTGCGCGAAATTGTTATAGGCTCGATTTTATAAGCGGTTAGGTAATAATAATGGAATGGACGACGGCACCTGAGTATGTGATAATTTTAATTAGCTTTGGAATTTGTCGAAGGAAAAACCATGCTATTAGACCGAGAATTACTGAAGCGATTAATTCAATTTGGATTTGTCTGATCCGGGTTGAAGTGTTGGAATGGAGTATTCGAGTATTATAAAACCAAAGCCAAAGAGATTGTATTCTGAACCCTTTTAGAGGAACCGGTGAAGGAATTTTCTTATCAGCAACATCACACACAGAACAACACCAACAACAACAACTCAGCTCGTTCGAATCAAGAACCATAAAAGTGACTTTGATTTTGTATAAAAACACCCTAATTATTCAGTGAATTACTGAAACCTCTTTATATGGTCTAGATCAAGAACATTACCGGCTTGCAATGTGTTTGGATGTGGACTTTTTTCTGCGCCTTGAGGTTGTCCTTTAAACTTTATTGCTATCGATGTGTTCGATGTTGAACGTTGAACAGTTGAACTAGGGAAAACTGGGACTGAAATTGGACTCTCTGACCAAATAGCAATTTTTGATTTTCGTTCCTGTCAATTTTCATTAAAATGCATTTGAAAAAAAAATTGCTATTGAACTACATAGACCAATTCAAGTTTGTATCTCTATCTCTTTCCCAGTCATGGTGTGTAACAGTCTGCCTTTAATATACTTTTGGTACCTTTATTTTGAAAACAGAAAATTCCAATTCGGCATACGATTCCAGTGTAGAGAAATGTACCGGGTGGGCCATAAAAAACCGTACTGTTTTATTTTCCTCGCCGATTTTTTGTTTCTTGACCGATTTTGACAAGCTTGGTATCATTGTGTAGCTAATTGAAGAGGCTACCAGAGCCATGAGCAAATGATTCCTAAGTGTCAAAATTCAAAATGGCGGAAACAACTGAAAATAGGCTTGCTTTTGCAGTCGTTTTTTTAAATTAAAATTTGACCGAATAACCGAACTAAAGACGTTTTGTGAAAGAATGAACTATTTTCTACATTTTGAAACCTCAACTAGCTCAATTGGCTGATTTGTTGGGGAGATGTGGCAAATTAAAAAAAGCTTATTTTCCATTGTTTCAATCCAAAATGAATTATAAAAAATATTGTTTCCCCTGCCAAATTTTTGTTTCTGAAGCGATTTTGACAGGTTTGGTATCATTATGTGACAAATTAAATAGGCTTCAAGTGTCACATACGAATATGATCAAAATGTCAAAATTCAAAATGGCGGACACAACTGAAAATGAGCTTCTCTCGCAGTCGTTTTTTCAAATTGAAATTTGACAGAATGACAAAGCTAGAAGCGTTTTTTGAAAGAACGAACTTTTTTTCACATTTTGACACCACAACTAGCTCAATCGGTTTATTCGTTGAGAAGATGTGGCAAATTGAAAAAAGCTTATCCGCCATTGTTTCAATCCAAAACGAATAATGAAAAATATCACTTATTTTGTTTGTGAATAATTCAAGGGGTGGGTGCCTGAGATATGATCACCATTTTTCAAAATATAATTGAAAATTAATCCACAGGGCGTTCACTAGGTATGTTCCTATCTATGGACGCAGACTCTCTGGATGCAAACATTTGAGGACTATCCTATTTTTTGTATTTGTGTTGGTCAAAGTTGTTGTTGGTTACCTGAATCCATTGTTAGCCTTAAAATAGACATGTAAGATAGGTTTAAATTTTATTAATGGTAGAAAAATAATCTAATAGTTTTTTCCACAACATTTGCACATCATTTTTTTCCAAAAGCCCCTTCAATTCTGTAATTCTGTCAAATTTCAATGAAAAAAAAAAAAACTGCAAAAGGAGGGTTGTTTTCAGTTGTGTCCGCTATTTTGAATTTTGACATTTCAATCATATTTGTCTATGACACTTGTAGCCTACTTCATTGGCTACACAATGACATCAGACCTATCATAATGGCTTCAGAAACAAACATTTTACAAACAAAACAATATTTTTTTATTATTCATTTTGGATTGAAACAATGGCAAATAAGCTTTTTTTCAATTTGCCATATCTCCCCAACGGATGGACCAATTAAGCTAGTTGTAGTGTCAAAATTTGAAAAACAGTTCGTTCTTTCAAAAAAACGCTTCTAGTTCTGTCATTCTGTCAAATTCCAATTCAAAAAAACGACTGCGAAAGAAGGCTAATTTTCAGTTGTGTCCGCCATTTTGAATTTTGACCTTTCGATCATATTAGTGAATGACATTTGAAGCCTATTCAATTATTTGCACAATGATGCTAAATCTGTCAAAATCGCTCAAGAAGAATAAATTTGACAGGCAAAACAATATTTTTCATTATAAATTTTGGATTAAAACAATGGCGAATAAGCTTTTTTTCAATTTGCCACATCTCTCCAACGAATGAACCAGTTGAGCTAATTATGGTCTCAAAATGTAGATAATAGTTCATTCTTTCAGAAATCGTCTTAAGTTTGGTTATTCTGTCAAATTTTATGTAAAAAAAACAACTGCGAAAGAAGGTCTATTTTCAGTCGTTTCCGCCGTTTTGAATTTTGACATTCAGGAATCTTTTGTATATGGTCCTGGTAGCCTTTTCAATTAGCTACACAATGATACTAAGCTTGTCAAAATCGGTCAAGAAACAAAAAATCGGCAAGGAAAATAAAATAGTACGGTTTTTTATGGCCCACCCGGTACATGCTATTTATTAGAATTTCAAATTTAAATTTCACAAAAAAATCCGAAATTTTACAAAAAATTGTAGTTATAGCGTGTGAATTTGGCTCTAATTGTCACAAAAATATGAAACTTTGTGTATATGTACACTCCCTTATTAACCATTGAAAAACTCTCAGGAAGGGGAAGGGGAGGCCAAAAAAAGAGTTTTCTCACAAGAATTTCGGGAATCACATGCAACTTGGGATCGAGCGCGGGGTCTTGTGACGTAGATATACGTCAGTCAAAAAACAAATGAGGAGAAATGACAATCCACTCAGAAGTCAGAATAGTGTCTAAGATGAGAATTCAGAATTAAAAAACATAGTGACTACCTAGCCAAAACATATTATAAGCACAGGTGTCCAAAAAGCACTCCAGTACATTGTAAGGGACCCTTCAGGAAACTCCGAAAAAATGATGAAAAAAATTTTTAAAAATTTCCTTGAAGATTTCGGTTTACTGTGGAATTAAGAGAATGAAATATCTACCACTGGACGTGTATTGAATTTTTTCTCATTCACGGTATAAGTCAGAAACTAAGAAAATCAATATTCGAAGGACCAGTTTTTGACCAAATTTTTTTTCAAAAATCAAAGTCGAAGATTTTTTAATCGTTTTTTTGGGATTCCTTTGAGGGTCCTGCACAACGTACTGCAGAGGTTTTCCGCCATTTTCGGGACACCCTGTATATTATACTCGTATTCGACACCTTTGTTCTCTTTTTTATTCATTCAAAAAGTATCTGACAATTTTGAAAAATATCTGACAACTTTATTGATTCAACACTTCATAAAATCATCCACTGGTCCTGCCTTCTGCCCATACCATTACTTATGCAGTTTCTTGTTCTTCCCTGTTTACTGTAATGCAATGCTGTAAAATGAACGGTCTAGGGTAGGGAGCCAATGGAGGAAGGGGGGAAGGAAACAGGACCATGCACTGCTCAATCCATAGTTTGTGGCGTGCGCGCGAGAAAATAGTTTGACAAAACTAAATGAATATCTAGGTATTAGGTATACAGGATGGCCCAACGAAAACACAACAGAGGGATTTTTGGACATTTTACCTAGTTTTTTTTCGAAAAATTCGAATGGACCGATTTTTATATCGAGGGGGTCATCTGAAACACACATTGGCGAATTTATATCTCGAGCCCCCTCACACCCATCCACCCCAACATTGAAATTTCGAATGACACCACTCACCTTGCGATACATCAAATTGAAGAGAATGAAACTTGCTTTCTGAAAAAATATTTCTATAATGCTCAACCCCACCTCCCTTCTTCTTGAAAATATCATGAGTTTCCAGTTTAATATTCTCTCGAATATTTTTGACCTCCTCATTCTCTTCTGTAGTAAATGTCATCCTGCACGGCATTGAGGGAGAAAATTCTCTGTGTAGGAAGTGCCACCCAAACTCACCCCTTTACTCCCTCACCCAAACTTCAAAATCTCAAATTACACTACCTACTTTGTAATACATCAAATTGAAAGGAATTGGATTCTCTTCTTGGATAAGATATTTTCAAAATTTTCAAAAATTCCCCTTTTCTCCCTAAAGATCTGCGAATGTTCAATTTATTGGGGGAGGGGTGGAAAATTTGAGAAAAACTGTTTTCAGGAAGAGAATCCAATTTCCTTCAATTCGATGTATCATAAAGTAGGTGGTGTCTTGTTAAATTTTGAAGTTGGGGTGGGGGAGGGCAAAGGGGTGAATTTTGGTCGCACTTTTTTTCGCCGAAAACTTTCACCCTCGATGATATTTGGGAGGATGCTGATTGAATTGAGAAAAATTGAGAGATCGAGAATAAAAAATTGGACAGTGAGAGAATTTTAGGAGGAAAGGAGGTGGAGCTAAAATATTTTTCCTGAAAGAAAATTTGATTTTTGATTCTTTTCAATTTGATGTATCGCGAAGTAGACACTAATATTTGAAATTTCAAAGTTGAGGTAGATGGGGGTAAGGGGACTGAAGATATAAATTTATCAATGTATGGTTTCAGATGTCCGTTTTGATATAAAAATCGATCTGTCTGAGCTTTTTCCAAAAAAATTGAGTGGTATGCCCAAAAACCCCTTTGTTGTGTTTTCCTTGGGTCACCCTGTATAGGGATCTATGTATTTAGGCAATTTGACCTTTTTGCTGAATTAAAGTTCTTTGAGGATCGTGAATTTGGATTGTTGAGGTTTTGCTGACCCTTTTAATTTGACAGTCAACAATCAAAATTTTGCGAAAATCCACATTTTATGAGAATTGGTCTGGGACTGGAAAATTTCTAAGAGTCTTAGATATAGGTTTTCATATTATAATAAGCCTGAAGATGAAATGGATCACTTACTTCAGAAGCCCCACTACATGTCTATTTTCTTGACCATTAGGGGTTTCTCACGAAAATCGATTTCATGTTGTTGACTGCATTGTTCTACAGGAAATTATACGAACGATGAAGAAACAAATGCTCAAAGTTATCAGATGAAACACAATTTGCTTTGAGACGAAACAGTTTTTGTTCATTCCATATTATGTAGATATGTGGGGTCTTTCAAAATAAGACTGAAGTGGTAATTTAACTTAGAGTTAGCGACACTGTCGCTAGACCAATGAAGATGGGTCATTAAGTCCTGTATAGATTATGATTTGTTGGAGAACTTGATAAAAAAGCACCACTTTCAAATAAATTTGTCAGGCGGTTGTGAATTTGACATTTGCGCTAGGAATAGGATCTTGTAGTTGAAAAACTCAACGTGATGTCGCCACTACTGTATGGAATGGCCCTAAACGACAGGAAAACACGGAAGTTTGAGTAGTTTGACCAGTAACTGACAGTGAGTGGAAACGTCGAGCAAGAAACAGAGGTGATCCAAATTTCAAATCAAGACATGAAATGACAGACGCCGGTCGTTGAAGCGTCAACGCCTTCAAAATTGTCAAATTCCCCCCCCCCCCCCAACGGTTGTGGCGCCCTCGGTGTGTGAAAGTGGCAGTGCATGGTGTCATTGGACTCTGAAAACAAGATATGTCCAAGCAAATGTCAAATTTC
This sequence comes from Anaspis maculata, assembly GCA_949128115.1. Taxonomy (NCBI): domain Eukaryota; kingdom Metazoa; phylum Arthropoda; class Insecta; order Coleoptera; family Scraptiidae; genus Anaspis; species Anaspis maculata. Next base: position 25,777,147 of record OX421964.1, on the reverse strand, counting down.
ACAGCAGACCGGGATGTTAAACCTTTTGCATTGGGATATAATTAACCGAAGACGAAGAATGGAAGCAACATGATGCACTCGTGCAGTTGGATCTCGAGTTGGACAGTGTTTTCAAACTGAATAAAACAATCCCAAACTTTGTCTCGTTTGTGCAGATATAGACGGAAAACATTCCTACGTTCCCATGAGAATTGGGAAGCCATCATCAGGACTTAATTCCTTTAACGACTTTTTAATTCCATTTAATGTTTTCTTCCGTTACTTTTTTGCTACATGCTGCATTGGAGCACGAGTTTTTCTTCCCTTTATCCCTAAGCACATTTCCATACCTGCACAATTGTAGAGGCGTGCGTACACGCTAAACTAACAATGCAGATACGTCAGATACGTCCCGGTGATAAACCATCCTTTATTATTGCATGGCGTGCTTAAAATTGCTATGGCTATATTACAGGACAAGGTATGCGACGGGCAATAATCTTGCGACTTTTTCTCTCGCACAAGAGAACACTTTGAAGAAGACCTCACTGGAGATTCGCGACGTGAGAGTTTCGACAATTTGCCGAGATAAGACAGCCGAGAGAGGAATAAAAGTCTCTTAATTAAAACAAAAAATGGCACCAAATGCATGCTCTGAAAAGCCCTCTCGATCAATCAATTTGCTTTTATTAAGGAAGCTCTGCCGTCCATAAAATCGATCTTTGGTCATTTCTCCTTTTAATCTTGAATTGGCCGGCCTTCGAAAATTTAAGCACCGGAAAAGCTGATATTCCCAGATGCTCACTGGGGCGTACACTGAACGCAATTAAATTTTTTCTCTGTGTATATCCTACACAGATACGCATTTCCAGAAACGCAGCGGATCAAATTCGGAATTTCGATTGTTGTAAGAATTCGTCTATAAGCGGCCACTTTCATAAGCTCCCGATTCTTCAGGTGTCGTTGCCTGATGATGATGATGATGATCATAATAATATTTGTAGCAACACCAGGACTGGTTTTTTCCTTTATACAGCAAACTCAACTAACACCAATTTTCTGCCATTTGCAGAACTCGATGGGTGCCGTGTCATTGGAATTACCTATTGACGGCAATTATACCATGTTAAGGCCGAAAGAAAGCTGGTTTTACGGCAGGAATTTATTCCGAGTAATGTGACAAAAAACATTCTTGAAATACAAGAATTTTGCTACTGGATCTTCACTTTCTAGTACTCACAGCACCGGAATAGCGTTTCGCGTGCGTGTACCAATCCCTTGGAGGAGTCACGGCTCATTTTGCATCAATGATGCAAAACTTAGATCATCGCCCATTGTTGTCAGTCATAGCAGCAGCAGGAATAATTACACAATTGGTAATAGGCTTGTCGGTTTTTTCTGCCGCTGTTTGGCTTGAATTTATCTCGAAAAAACAAATCTGCATGCACCCAAGAAGGTACAAGGTACCAGTACCACAACACCGGAACCCGTGATTGTCGCGGAACACACATTATTATCTTAATTGGAACCTGGGCAAGGTGAAATTTGAATAACGGTGAGTCATTCGTGTTAATATTCGCATCGTTATTCAAAAGCAAAATTCCAAGTGTTGAGCTTTGTGCCGGATCGCGGTGGCATATCTGGTTGAAAATATGCAATGGAAGCAACAAGTTGGAGACGATCCATGTGGGATTTTAATGCCCATTTCCATATAGAGCCACGGTCGTAAATTCGGCACGTATCAAAACAACACTAATTTGACAATGATAAAGGTATACTTACCGGCTGGAAACGAGAATAAAATTCCGTCAGAGCTTTTGATCGTGTACCGAAAGCAGCGTACCAAGTTACCTACGCCCTTCATCCACCTCCAGACTCACTTCTAGCTACTTTCAAAAAATAATTGGCATTCCTCTGTCCAGTTTGCACGGTTCTTTTTGGAAAACTCGTTGTTGACAATAATCTATCATGCGAATAAGCCTTTCGCTTTTCGCTTGAGTTGTCTGCGGTGTAGGTATGCCATTTTGACCGAGCTTTGTGTAAATTGTATAAATAATTTCATATCGAATTGCATCACAATAGCACCATAACTTATCCAACGCAGTTTGAACTTCACCGTAATACTGGACAGAATAATGGCATTAAGGGCATGGTTATGAAGGGTATTGAGTAATCGCAGTGCTGGACCGCGAGAGTGTACATGCGGTTCTAAGAACCATCCCACACGTCCTCCTTGGCGAACCGCTCCTTTTTGAAATCCATTGTTGTTGTTTGTTAGCCGCTCGGTCTTCTTCCCATCAAGTGAAGAGATCTCTTGTAAAACGGGTCTGAGTGGATGTGGACTGGATGCTGGTATAAAGCGTGTTTTTACCCGTTTTCCTGTTTTCCTCTCGTTATAATGATGATGATAATGAGATTGATGCTGCATACAGGATGACTGTTTTCAGTTTCGACGCGTTACTGTCGAATTTAACAGAATTGTTTACACACTTATCCATAACTGTGAAAACGGTGAAGATGAGAGGACCACCCATGTACGTTTGTTATAGTTTCGGGCGTGCTGCAGGCAATGAAACAATAAATTCACTTTGGATGTACACTTCTTGGACTCTGGTAGTGTTAAGTTTTGACACCTAAAGTGCGAGCCTGAAGGGTAACCGCACTTGGCCCCTATAGATAAATCTAAATTCCAAGCGATTAGTTCTCGAACAATAGTTAGTTCTAATGGAAATCCTGCTGCTTCCGCAATTTGCTCGTGTTGAGAAAAATGGCCGAATTCCCAAGTAATTAATCAATAAGCATGGTGTAGAATTGTAGATACTAATTTGTACAGTGATAGATGAGGCGGAACAAAAATATAGTTTCTCTAGCTCCAGACTGTGGGCAAAAGAAAAAAATCAAAAGCTTAGACTCATCCTAAACAAACACTTTATCTCCAGGCCAGCGACCGGCCTATAATTACAGGTAATGTGCCTCTTAATGCTAACGAGGTCGTCGCACAATTTGGCTCGAAACGCCGCACACAATACACCATTTTGTGGTCAGAATTCAGAACATTGGCTACCCCTGTCACGGGTTTAATCATTTCTCAAACTGCCTGGAGTTTTTTGTAACAACTGCTTCTTGCTTTTTTTTTCTCAATTCATCTATCTAATCGATTCTGTTGAAAACTTTTGAATCATCCTCGTATCTACCACGGCGACAGGTGATAATATGCAAATATGTAAATGCATTAGTGTTAGTGGAAGAGGCGTCTTCCACGAATTGTCGCGATGATGGCGGTGACAAAATTTGTCGCGCGAAGGTGGCGGACATACAAATGCCGATCTAAATACCAAGAGTTGCGCCATTCGAGAATTACTAATTATTACCATCACCTCGGGCCATGCAACGATGTAATGAATGAAAATAAGAAACGACCGAGAGTAAAAGCTTATGTATTTTAATTTTATTCAATATCCGAGTGAGAGGACAGGTGCTGACGCAGTTTCTCAATATCAGTGGTTTTGCATAATAAATTATCATCGGCCAATAACAGGTACCTACGTGGTTTTATGCAGATCGCTATTCTAAAGAAGTTGATAAGGTAGCTAGGTAGTCCTTATCATAACGACGCTAGTAGAAGATCTTGGATTTTTAAACTAAAAAAAGCTGCACTTCTCTCCGTAGTGTTGAGTTTTGTCAAATACATAACCTTGAAGAGGATCTAGAATCTTCTGAGTTTTTGGAATTGCAATTCTTAAAATTATATCAACACCTTGTGGAAACTACATTTCGGAAAGCCCAAGATTTTTTTGAATATTCACTGAGTGCAGGTCTTAACACGATTAAGCAACTTCTGAATCATATAGAATTTCCACAGTTTATTGGCCAAGGCCCCTTGAAGTGAACCTGTGACTCAGATAACCTTTACAGGGCACCAAAGATTCATTAATAAACCTCGAAACAAACTAAACTGTACTGAATATCAAATCAACATCAACCTACACCTTTAAAATTGATGAAGAAAATTCGGTTTCAATTTAAAAAATGCAGCACTATACAATCCAGCAAGTCTACCGAGCATGTAGCCACAGAATCAGGAATGATCTGGGAACGAGAAGAAACTGTTCAGCTGCATTTCTGGACGTCTAACAGAGGCCTCCGATCGGGTTTGGCACACAGGTCTTTTGCTAGGTCTGCCACCAATACTACCTGCTATTAAAGGAGTTTGCTACCGGAAGATGTTTCGCAGTCCCATTGGGAGGGCTCCACTCCACTTTATCCAATCAAGTCAGGAGTACCACGAGGAAGCGTGCTCGGACTCAACCTGTATCTGCTTCATACGACAGACCTTTCTACAATCACCAGTACAGACTACAGTACAGTACAGTTTTAGCGACGTTTGCAGATGATACAGCCATCATGGTACGAGTATCTCAGACGATTTCAGATATTGCCTCAAGAAAACTACACAGAAACATCTGAACAAAGTCGAAAAATGGCTGAAATTGTCGAATGCCCAGTGCCCGAGCCCAAGTTCATCCACATCACCTTCACACTGAACAAGAAATCGTGTTTACTAATAGCACTGAACAACAACAAACAACTCAAACAGGCATAAGAGATCAAATAGCTTGGCATGCATCTGGATAGACGACTAACTTGGTCACCTCACATAAAGCCAAAAGAATGCAGCTGGAGTCGAAGTATTCGCAGATGTATACTGGTTCTTGGGAAAACAACCACAACTGTCAAGTCACACGATTTTGATCCACAAGACGATGCCGAAACCAATTTGGAGATACGGTTTTCTGCTGTGTGAAGCAGCTAGCACTACAAGTATCATTCTGTAAGATACAGGTGTTCCAGTCCAAATCTCCCAAAGCCGCCATAGCCAACAGTCAAGGACGTAGCCACTGGATTCCGCATAGCATACCATGCAAAAGCGTCTACGAGGTCACTTCAACACACTGGCTATGAACCTGCTTTTCGTTTTCGATGCTCTACTTCGAAAAACGTAACGAAGTACACCACCGCGTCGAGAGAGGGCGCGAAGTTGTAACTAACTGCTTTGACAAATGCGACTATACCCATACATAACGTGAAATTTTAACCCCAACAACCCTAATCTTTGCTTTAATATTCTCAATCCCTTTGGAATGACTTGACTTTGGTTGGTCCACTTGCCACTCCGAGCCCAGCTAGCTCTCCTATTTTGGCTTGAAAAATCAGGATTTGTTCTGGTGTGCGGTGTACGATAGATAATCAAGTTTCAAGACTTGTGTCCAACCAGTTCAATGGCTCAATCCAACTCAAAAGTTGCGCATGCGGCGGTGCAAATCGCCAAATACAGCGGCCTGATTGGCTGGACCAAGTTGTAGCAAGAGACAAGAGTCTCTGGAGTAAGAGTCTCTTCCAGAATAGTACACCGGATAGCTACATTTTACCTAAGTCATTTCATCACGCGACAGACTCGGTCAAATCGATAGTTTTTGTGATGGGAAACAAGAAAAACAGCTTCTGTCACTCATGCGTCGGATGCTTCAGAAGTTACAGGGTGTCAAACATGTCAAAAAAAAAACTTACTGGAGTCATTTCATCACGAAACAGAAACTGTTGAATCCAAAGGGTCAGGAAACCCTGGCGTTCAGGTAGTAACGCAGGTACCTATGGCGTGGTCAGTATAACTGGTATTTAAGTGATATTTAAGTTATGTTCAACTTGAAATTGATGAGTTTGTTGGAATACAAAACAACGGTACAAAAAGTACTCTTGATGAAACAAACTCATCAATTTCAAGTTAAACATAACTTAAATATCACTTAAACACCAGTTATACTGACCACGGCGACCACGCTATAGGTACTTGCGTTACTACCTGAACGCCGGGGTCTCCCGACCCTTTGGATTTAACGGTTTCTGTTTCTGTCTCGTGATGAAATGACTTATGTAAGTTTTTATTTGACATGTTTGACACCCTGTAACTTCTGAAGCAACCGACGCATGAGTGACAGAAGTTGTTTTTCTTCTTTCCCATCACAAAAACTATCGATTTATCCGTTTCTGTCTCGTGATGAAATGACTTGGGTAAGGTTTTTTTCTTGACATGTTTGACACCCTGTAATTTCTGAAGCAACCGACACATGAGTGACAGAAGTTGTTTTCCTTGGTTGCCATCACAAAAACTATCGAGTTAACCGTTTCTGTCTCGTGACGAAATGACTTAGGTCAACTGATATCATTTTGACATGTTTGACACCCTGTTACTTCTAAAGTAACCGACGTATGATGAGTGACAGAAGTTGTTTTCCTTGTTTGCCATCACAAAAACTACGGATTTGACCAAATCTGTCGCGTGATGAAATGAAATTCATGTCGCTATCCGGCGTACTAGAACGAGTTATAGTTCCCAGTAGCTGCCATTTTTTTAGAGGGTCGAAGTGATTGGGAAATGCCCACTGTTAGTCAAATTTTCCAAGTTTACAAAATATTTTGATTGCAGGTAGGTACGGGGTATTGGAAAAAAGAAAGGGTAATACAATAAGAGTAGTAACATTCTAACTTTAAGTCATAAAGAAGAAGCCAGGCAAGATATCGGCAAGATTTTTTTTCAGCCTACAAAATGGACATTCAAATTTCCGTATTACTCATTTTGAACTTCAATACTGGAAGATTGCAGATGTTCACCATTCGAAACGATTAATATTTGCGCCCGACGCAATGAACCACCCTTTCACGATTGCTGGCGACCCATATATGGGCTATGGGCATGACCTTGAGCAATCAACGCGAAGGAAATTCGGAGCCCATGGTGGTGATGAAAATAAGAAATTTTTGTTGGTATATTCACTTTGAACAAAAAACTGATGACGCCCATTATTCTAACAGTCCTCGAAGATCATAGGTTTTAGACTTTAGTATTATTTTCAGTCTGGAAAAACTTCTTTTGCTTTCAACCCACGCAACCCAGACCTCGGGTTCCACCAAAATTTCAAGAGCAGATTAAATCTATCACGCTGATAGTTGCTATGCACCAGCCAATAGGATGGCCAGTTGCTTAGTTACTATGAGAGTGATAAAGTTATCGCACTGATAAAAGTTTGTGGAACCCGAGGTCTCGGACAGAATAAGAATAAGCGAATGAGGGAGGTAGTTCTAGTCTCACGGAGAGAACTGATAGAACTTTGGAACCGCTGCTGATTAGGTTTTTCTGGAATTCACTTGAAGGTAAACAGTCCTCACGTTCACACATAGTTTCAAACTGATTATAAGGTAACGTCTAATAAAACCAATTTCTTGTATTTTATTGGCCGAAATCTGGCCGAATATTCGTCACTCCAGGAAACACGTATGTTTTGGCTTCACGTAAAAACACTTTGGCTTCAAAACATCAAGCCCCATAGATAAATTACTCTATCAAATTACTCAAACCGTTTATAAGCTCATCGCAAAAAAAATAGATAAAATTGAACTTTGAGGTGCTAGTTATAGGATAATACCTCTGTTACAGAGTATCGAATTTCGGAAAACTAATTACACAGAAGGTCTTCTTCATATGCAAATGGCAAGTGGATGGCTTCTTTTTCTACTATCACTTCTGGGACCCCCTGTTTCCCTTGCCTAGCAGTGATTTCCAGTTCATTGCTTAAGTTCTTGTGGAACCGCGGGCTTGCCACTGGAGTCCCGCAAGGAAGACTCGAGATTTGACGACAGTTTTTTGACTCGGAAGTGCAAAAAAGCAGCCTTTTTGCATCACGTGCCTCCAAGACCTGTCGATTTCGCGCTCAAACGAGCAAACGGCCAGACTCTGGGTGATTTAATTGCGTAACTGTACCTCCACAAGAAAAAATCAATTGGTGCGTTAAGAAACGCAAGAGCACGTTACGTGGCGTGGGTGGAAATTTAGTGATAGGTGAATTAGCGCGTAGGTGTTACAGTTCTTATAGTATAAACCTGACATGAAATTTAAAGGTCCTCCGGTTTCGGTTGATTGAATCACATGCATATTGCTCCTGACAGGTTGTTATTGATATCTTGTCTTTGAGAGGTCCGAATGTACACAACGCAAAAGCCAATTATATCTCTGGAACTCTGGCATTTCCTCAATCTCGTCTAAACAATTCGGTCAAACACATGCGTGATTTACGATCCTCCTCCAACATCACCACCACGATGATTTAATTATCATTCCTCGATATGCAGGCAGACTTGCAACAGACTGTTCTATAATTCAATTTTGTGCCAAGCCATCACATGGACAAAGACGCAGTCTGTGCAGAATACCAGGAGCTTCGCGGACATTTCTCGCTGATGGTTCAGTGCTCTCCGGAGTCTCGCTCCGTGGCCTGTTTTGATGTCTATGGGACTTTCTTGAGAAAGAGCCATAATAGCGCGTAGGTGGTCAGCATTGCATGTAAAGATCACGGAAATCCAAATTGCGTGACGTTGTCCAACAGACGCAACACATACGTGTTTGGTCGTCGATCACGATCTAATCCAATTAAACCGCGGTGCGGGATTAGATCCCTTCGAGATCACTGAGCTGGGAAAACAAACCGTTTTCTTGAGAGGCGCGATTGAATTTTAAGTCTGCCACACACACTCACACTCAAGTAGTGTTTCGCCTTTCCAATTATTCTTCGAGCAGCAGGGAGCTGCCGTTGGGAGATCAACACCGAAAGGAATGCGATATGCATGTGGTAGCCCGTTCGATGTCTCTTCATCACCTTGCCGCCGGCCGAGGAAGTGAATATAACTCGTTTGTACGGATACTATTAGGCAGATAACTGTGATTACGAGGTACGTAATTATGTTGTGTGCAGATAAGTAGCCCGTATATGTAAAATGTTGCGATGTCCAGGGAAAAGTGGCGCGCAAATTTGTAACAAGCGTAAGGTTTGCGTGATGCTTACTTTTGCCGACGTTTCGTTGGGAGCATGGGAATCGCCCAATTTGTACGTCACAGATTTATCATAAAGCTACCTGCTACCTTTCTTAATTGAGGCGCAAAAAACTAACAGCTTGAATAGTTTCCGCCCCACGGTATAGGAAATTGAACGATTCAAACTCGCCACCGAATAGTTCTCATCCAGCTTTTAATATTGGAGGATATGAGTCAGTGTCTTTGGGCTATTCAGACTGAGGCAACTGGAAGTAGAGAGAGAAGAGGGCGACTGAATCAAGTCTCATTACCTGTAATTACAGAGGAGGTAATTACGACGTCGGTAATTAGACCGGTCCTACCGCTCTACAGTACACTCTTTAGGGTACGACGCCGGGTGCTATAGAGACGTGATATGGGTCAGGATCCTGAAACCGAGCTCATTAATTATTGAGGTAATTACTAGAGAGGTAATAACACCCTGAGAGTATGTGCACACCAGTTTTACCGTTGCGAGCTTGAACCCGCGGTTTACCTGGACCCTCGCTTTCCTCCTCCTCCTCCTCTTCATGCCTACCGCTGCAGGTGCAAGCAGAGGCAGTGGTAGGTGAGCGTGCCAACACGCTTTCTCAGTCGAACCTTCGTCGTTTCCATTTGTTCTGCGGTTGAAGGAGCGAGATGGAGCGTACGGGTCGCGTTCCCTCCTCGTGTACATAGCTCCACCGATGCAAGCCTCTAGAGACAATGGCAGGTGCATGTGCCATCGTGTCTTCTCAGTCGAACCTCCTCCGACACCGTTTGCGCTATATTGGTAAGAGCGAGATGAAGCGCTGCCATCCTCTTAACACAGCTCGACCAAGCGCACAGCGGTAGGTCTTCTCCTCTCGCGCTCGGTTCTACCTGCTCTGCACGGCACAAAACCGCCGGATCGTGTTTTATGGCTGCTTCCAATCGAACATGCGAAGGAGTCACAAAGGTAGGTCCTTCGCAAGGTCCTGATGGTCGGAGGTCCTTGCACATATTGGGGGCATGAGCGCTGCATCTGAGAGAGAGAGAGAGAGAGAGAGAGAGCTATTTCGCTCCCACATCTCTGTCTATCATCCTATGCAGTGGTGGCCCGGCCAAACGCAGAGGTTTGAGAGAGAACCATGTGCTGTGCTCTTACTTACCTATAGAGAGGCGCACAACGTTTTAAAAAAATTAGATGAGGTACCTAATTTTTCTGAGATGAGGTACCTAATTTTTCTATATGACCGCTACGTCGCAATGTTTTAATCATAGCAAGGAGGGAGAATATGAAATAGATATGGAAGCAGAGGTTTGAGAGAGAACCGTGTTAGATAGGCTATTAAATTTTTGGTATGTTAATTTTAAATAAAAATCAGAATTTTCTCATTTATTATGCTTTATTTTTCGTAAATTAATCCAGCATTATGTTTACATCGAACCCGCAGCGGTAGCGTCCTGAACCTATTTCATCGTCTTTGGAAATCACCACGAATCCAAACTTCCCTCGCCAACACTCCCTACACATATCCTTGAACTTAACAAATGTCATGTCAGAATTCACATGATCATCATATACATGTCGAAGATTCATTTCATCCTGTCTGAATAATACGAGAAAGTTTGTATTATCACGTACAAGATGTTTTCCTATGCGCCCATAAGATTGGGATAGATAGAAGGAGTCCACATTCTTATGGCGGCCCATTGCAAAGTATGCTCTGATTTTATCCTGCTTGTCACAGGCAACGTCGTCGAAAATCATCAGAGAATTATCCAAAGCTTCAGAAGGATCGATTATCGACGTATTATCACTACACGGAAAATATCCCAATCCCTCGATCCCCTCCAAAACTTTGCCCAGCATCATATATTTCGGCTGGAAAAGAGATTTTGAGAAAATATACACGTTCTGAAAACGTAATCCGTTCGAATCGAGGATGCAGCTCAAGAGAGCGTTTGTCTTCCCACACTGGCTCGGCCCGCAGAAAATCGCTCGAATAGAGCTCGGAAATAGCTCTCCATGTCGCCGATTCTTAACGAATCCGGCATTATCATGATTTATAACGGGTAATGATAAATCGTGCTTCTCGAATCGCATCGTGATCAAGACTGAAGTGCTGAGTATAAATAAACTCTTTATATCACATTCAAATCAGTCAGTCCAATGCAGGCTTTCAAAGGTGATGGTCTGGTTAATAATATAATAAACAACCTACCGTTCGAACTCCACGTTCCGGGCTATCAATATCTAGGCCCCGGTACCAAGCTGCATAAGCGGTTGAAACGCGGGGATCCTGGTGTGAACCGATTAGATCAGGCTGCTAGATCCCACGACATATCATATTCGATTTCGAAAAAGCTGTCTGATCGACATTTATCCGATAAAATTCTAGAGAATCGAGCTTGGGAGATAGTGAAGTCGAAAGACGTTCCGATTGGAGAGAGGACCGCCGCATGGTTTACCACTAACATCATGAAGGTCAAACGAAAATTGGGCATGGGTGTGCAAAAGAGACGGTTAGATCTCGAGAAGAAGAGAAAGAATGATGCCGCGGAGCTGGTGAGAAAGAAGGAAAGGGTGAAACAGAGGAAGACAGGTGTCGAGCTGGAAAGGAAGGTTGCATTCCGGAAAGTTCTCATAGATCCGTTGAAAAAACTCATTCAGCACCATAGAATCCGGAATTCCGAAGATTTAAGAAATATTTCGGAAAAATCCCTTCATGCAGCTCGTCGCATCATTAAAGAAGCCGGAGGACGGCCGCGTATCAGGACGCCTCGGATATTACCTCTCCCGAAAAGCGGGGGATTCCTACCGCTGATACCTATATTCGCAGCATTATCAGCTGTCGGAGCTTTAGGCGGAGGTGCTGCTGCGATCACGAAAACAATTCTAGAAGCTAAAGACGGTCGAAAACGTCTTCAAGAAAGTGAACGTCACAACAGGCAAATGGAGGCCATAGCCATGGGCCGGGGAATCTATTTAAGAAAGCATCGTTCAGGATATGGGATCTTCTGCACTATCGATACAAAAAACTAATAAAGAAGCTGCCCAAGAGAGCATTAACTGACGCGGATATATTGAAATATGCTGAGGAATTCAATATTCCACATTTTCGAGGAGTATTCATGCGAGATGAGTTAGGTGCTATTACACATCCCGTTCGCAAGCATGAATCAGGCATCGTTAACTTGGATACGTCAGAGGGCGTCGGAACTCATTGGGTAGCTTATCGCAAGAGTCTGAACACCGTACACTATTTCGATAGCTTTGGAAGCTTGAAACCGCCGCCGGAGCTGGTAAAATATCTCGGAAATGGTTGTAAAATTTACTTTAATTACGATGCATGTCAGAAATTCAATACCTACAATTGTGGTCATCTATGTTTAGAATTTTTAATCAATAAATACATGTGAATGTGATAAATTGTTCTCACTCGTCTCCATAACCCCTAGTCGTTAAATACATGCGCTGAAGCAGGTGTTCTCAGTCATGTCTAAAACCTTCACGCTGAAAGGTTCATCGTCCCAGCTGAGTGCGGACTTTCATCCGGTGATCGAGCTCGACTCCAGATACGAATACTCGCTAGCACTGATTGGTTTATACACCTTCAACAGCATCCCTAACGTTCAAGAGGGTGTAAATAATAGGTTTTATTATAAACCACCTAGCCATACTGATTACAAAAACATATCGCTTCCAACTGGTTCATACGAAATTTCTGATATCGAGAGATTTATTCAGAACTCCCTAGGGAGCGCCGAATCTTTTACACTCAAGCCTAACAACAATACGCTAAAGTGTGAAGTGAAATCTAAATTCGAAATCGATTTTGAGCAAGAGGATAGTATCGGGTCATTATTGGGATTTTCAAAAAAAGTCCTTCCTGCATATAAAGCTCATTTTTCGGACATAACGGTGAATATTACGTCCATCGCGACCATTCGAGTTGAGTGTAATATAATAAGTGGTTCATATTATAGCAGCAGCCCGTCGCACACGATCTATGAGTTTTCTCCAACGGTTGATCCGGGGTTTTCAATAAACATCGAACCATCTAATCCCATCTATCTCCCGCTGAGTAATCAGCATTATATTAATAATATTTCGCTGAGAATCATCGACCAAAATTCGAACCTTGTGAATTTGAGAGGAGAGGAAATTGTAATTCGACTAGTACTAAAAAAAGATGGGCTTAGTATTTGATTGCTGCTATAAAAGCACGATCACACAACCGTCCAAACCAGTTAGAGTGAACGCTCCGAAGGTAACACTCGATCGAATTCTGAGACTTCGATCTTTAGGCTATAATGTCCGCGATAGCAAGCAAGCTAAATATTTTCAACGACCCAATCTTGGATGAGAGCATATGGCGGGAAGAAGGGCATACATACCAGCCACAAACAAGTGCTTTTGCCCATAATGACGAAATCGAAATCGCCATAAATCAACAAGATGCGCTCATAGACTTTCGTGAAGCATATCTCTCACTCGAATGCGTGTTTGCACCGACGGGTGAGGAGGTTGGAGGGGCTGGAGGTGTATGTGTTCTGTCAAATAATTGTGGTATGTTCCTATTTGATAGGATCTCATATGAATTAAACGGCCATGAGCTGGAGGTGGTGCGTGACCCGGGGATCGCAACTAGCATGCGAGCATTAGCATGCTACGGTAAGGGAGAGACCGAGGCACTAGCAGCGTCTGGATGGTATCCAAACGGTGCCGGATGCGTAACGTTCAACCGAATCAACCGGAGATTTTGCTTGAGAATCCCTCTTTGGTTCATTTTCAACCTCTTCAACGATTATCCACGAGTTCTGATGGGTAGACATAAAATTCGGCTTGTGAGACATCGCTCGGATACCGACTGCTATACAAGTACCGGGACGAGTCGAGCAACCATCGAAATTCAGAAAATCGCTCTCAAAGTGCTACACGTATATCCCAGTGATGAGATCAAGCTGGAATTGCTGAAAAGCATCGGTGATGGTACGACTTTCAAAATCCCCTACAGAGTCTATGAATTGCACGAATTGCCTGCGTTAAGAACCACCAATAAGGAAAATTGGTCTCTGAAGACTGCATTAAGAGTGGAGAAAGTGGTCGGAGTCATTGCAGGATATCAAACCAATCGCCGGGAAAGTGCCGACCAGAGTGCTGCAATATTTGATAACATTGGGATACGCAACGTGCATCTTCTGCTAAACAGCGTTCGCTACCCATTTGAAAATCAGAATTTCGACTTTGCTAATTCGAAATTTGCTGAGGCGTATCAGAGCTATACCGACTTTGCTAGAAATTTCACCGGGAAAATGATCGCAGACCCGATTCTATCCTTCACATCGTTTACGAATAATGCAATCTTCATAATCGATAGCACGAAACAAGCTGACGCAATCCAGTCGTCTGCTGTGGATGTGAAACTCTCGTTTGAATCAGAAGTTAATTTCCCTGCAAACACCAGAGCATATGCTTTAATTATTCATGAGAAAATTGTGGAATATTCACCATTACTCGGCACGGTTAGAGAAATTCAATAATAAAGCATAAACAACGGCGTCTCTTTTCGTCATTCGCTCACATACATCCTGCGCACGAACATCTACACCGCTATCATGAAATTCCTCGCCGTTGATATACAGGGCTTCAATATCCCGGAATTTGTTGCAAAGGAAATCACATACGTTAAAGGATACGGAAGTGAGAATTTCGGACACTATCACCTGAAGCCACCCAAACCATTCGCAGCATTAGACCGGAGGAGCAAGAAAAATGCGAGGTATCTGGAGAATAAATATCACGGGCTCAGATACAGCGATGGGGATATTCCATATGAAGAAATCTACTCCTTAGTACACCGTATGGCTTCCAACGTGGATATTATTTTTGTGAAAGGATATCAGAAGAAGGCCTTCATCGAGGAAATTATTGGAAGATGTTATGATAATGAATTATGTATTAAAATTGTGGATGTTGCAAGAGATGATAGAATGTTAAAATTTGATAAGATATTACCGTCATGTAATCACCATTTCTTGAAAACCTGTATCTGTTCTTTAAATAATTGCATGCTACTTTATAATTGGTTGATCAATTTACTTCCAGAATAAATTCGAGATAGCTGATTTGTTTGTTTTATTCCCATGTCATTTATCCCAAAAAGTATATATAAGCCGCGGCAGGCGAGCGCCAAGTTAGTTTCCAATAAATCTTTCACCAGTATGAAGACTGCCGATGAAATTAAGCTGAAGAAGCGCGTAATCGCAGCCAGAAAAAATGTGCGTCAAAAGTTTTTAATGTTAAAATCACGCGATCTCGATATGAATGCAGGCGTGAGAAAGGCGATGCAGCCGATAATTGAGCCGCTGGAAAAAATGAGCAAAAATATCCATCTTCCAACTCCTACGCCTCCGACACAGCCATCCCAGTCGCCAACCCATCTGCCACTATCACCAACACCTCAGACATCAGCTCGTAACGTTCGTAGACGCTTCGCCCCGCCTGTATCATCGACACCGCGGACGAGCACCCGGCTATCATCATTTTTGAAAAATTTATCAACCCAGCAATCCACTTCCTCACTAGCTTCAACTCCTCAACCATCCTTATCCACGATCTATACCGGTGATGATGCTGATAATGATGAACGTGCAGATGGTGATGTTCGTGAAGTTATCGATGACGATAATGCCGCTGTGGCTGCCGCTGATAAAGCTAGAATTGGAGAGGCACCCTCATTTACCGTTTCCAAATCTGATTTTACATTCACTGGAGAAACGCCCTTACTGCGACAAGTTAGAGAATTCATGAACACCTCTGCAGATGCAGAGTATGACAGAATGTATGGACCGTTAGCTGTATCAGGAGAACTCCTTATGGGAAACACTCCTATCAATATCGAAGAAAAAACATCAGATATTCACATCCAAGGCCAGCGATTTAAAGCAACTCCTGGGCTATATGAGCTAATATTTTTGAAACGTCCTACAGTTTATAACAACATGGATCTGAGAAAATATGGTCAGATTCTTCATCTAACCAACGTTGCTAGAGACGGTTTTTCATCAACAGGACGTCTTAAAGCAAGCAAGGGTTATAAGTACACGCGTGTTATTAAACCTATACTGAATCCGTCTTCAGGAAGTGGAATGAAGTATTTACAGTATTCTGAAAAACCTATTGAATATAAATTCTGGAATGACCCGAACGAGCTCATAGACCGCTTGATACTGCTTCACGGTTCACGTCAGGCAGGAAACAGCTCAGTATCAGACGAGATATTGTTCATCGAGGAAGAACTGAGAGAAGCTAATATAATATACTAAGATTCAGCAGACTGCGATAGCGTGAAAATGTCCGTGGATAAGTTTGGCCGATCCTTTGCAGCATCATCAGCCAGTGCTCTAACACACGTCCAACATCAGCACTACTTTAAAATAGGGGGGAATGGAGGGGTTATCGACTGGGAAGAGCGAAAGCTGACTAACGTCAAATATCCTGAGGAAGAGTCTGACTGTGCTACAAAACAATTTGTGCTTAATAATATCGGAGAGCTTGATAAAGATATGCGCGGCGAAATTGGTGAAATGCGCGAAGCATCCACTTTGATGGCCGAGCATGTTAGGAAGATCAATATTTTATTAGATATCATCAATAGAAAAACAAATACATGATATATACCCACACTATATAGTGATTAGCTGCCAGTATAGAAATGTCTATAGACAAGTTTGGACGAACGATATCAAGAACAAAATCCGCTTCTGCTGCTCAACGCCAACAGTGCCGAAAATATTTCAAATTAACGGAAAAGGGTGATATTGATTGGGAAAACCGCCGCCTGTCAAACATCAAATATCCTGAGAAGAGTACCGACTGTGCAACGAAGCAATTTGTGATTGACCAGCTGCTTAAAACTATTACGGAATTGCAGGGTGAAATTGAAACCGTTCGAGAAGCACAGCGCCTAGCCGATGAAGAAATTAAGAACATATTGAATCTTGCCGACATCCTCAATAAGAGAATTATGCTAATTAGTAATCGACCTGTCACATCCTCGGACGAGTAGAAGCATTCCACAGGTGTTGAATGAACACGTGTGCGCTACGCGCACCTCAACGGCATGTTCCTCATTGCATGTATTGTGCTGCTCAGACACGTTCGAACAAGTTTAGACTTGTTTAGACACGTCCGAACAAGTATCGACCTGTTCAGACGCTTTCGAACAGCCTCTGACGTAAGCAGCGTCTTTAAAATACGTCGAGATGGAGAAAAAACAGATAGTTGATGAGCTGTTTAAACCCGCAATTAGAAAATTTAATCGACGTCGAACAATTATAAAAGGTTTAGATGATCTCTGGCAAATAGATCTTGCTGAATTTGGCAACTATAGCGGAGATAATAGAGGATATAGATATGTTCTTGTCGTGATTGACTGCTTCTCAAAGTATCTATGGACTCGAGGGCTCAAGTCGAAATCTATGGCCGAGGTAGCAGGTGCGATGAAATATATATTGGAAAACTCCGACGGAAGAGTACCTAAGAATATCCAGAGCGACCAGGGGACGGAATTTTTCAATTCAAAATTCAAAGCTCTGATGAAAGAGTTTAAAATAAATCACTACCACTCATTTAGCATAATCAAAGCTGCGATCGTGGAGCGAGTGATTCGGACGATTAAGTCAAAACTCTACAAACTCTTCACCCTACATGCAAGCTATAATTGGATCGATAGTCTTCTGGCTAGAGTAACATCTGAATATAATAATACAAAGCATCGTACGACGGGTTTAAAACCGTGCGACGTTAACGTGTTGAACGAGAAACAGGTTCTCCGCGATACATATGCAAATTTGAAAATAGTCGGAAAAACGAAATTCAAAGTTGGCGATGTGGTACGTCTGAGTAAATACAAAGTACTTTTTGAAAAAGGTTATACCCCCAACTGGACGACGGAGCTGTTTCGCATCAGACGAGTGAAACCGAATAGCAATCCACCTACATATCTTATTGAAGATCTAAAGGGTTCGCCGATCATGGGATGTTTTTACGAACGAGAACTACAGAAAACTAAACATCCCGAGATCTATCTGGTGGAAAAAGTTTTGAAAAAAACCGGTTCGAGGCTTTACGTTAAATATTTGGGCATGCCCGATCGAGGGTGGATTGCGAGAGCAGACGTTGTTTGAACCAGCAACCTCGTCGATCACACTTAACGTCAGAGAGCCGGTGAAATAAGGTGTCTGGAGCAAAAACGTCCCGATCACAGCCGTCATAAACTCCATCAGCGCTATCGCCATAAGCAACGTAGCCATCATCACCAACAACGTGATAACATCACCAGCAACTCCATATCATCATAAAGCAACATCACTGTTATCGTCATATCATCGCAAGCATCATCATCTCTATCGTCATATCAACGTAAGGATCATCACCGCTATCGCCATATCATCACAAGCATCATCACCGCTAACGTTATTTCATCATAAAACAACGTCATATTATCATATTCATCACCCTCGCTATCGTCATATCATCGCAAGCATCATCACCTCTATCGTCATATCAACGTAAGGATCATCACCGGCATATCGAGATAAGCAACTAGCATTATAAGCATCGTAAACATCTCCATAGCATCGCCAGCACCAACGTCAAACAAAGAGAGATGCCCACCTTGTTCAGCCCCTGGCAGTCTATCGAAAAAATGTTACGGTATTATGACGAAGCCATCGTTCAAGAGACCGAATTACTATATCAAACAACTCTGAACGGATCAGCTGCAAGGATACGAGTTGGGCTTAGCATCGCCAGAGGACTCTCACCAGCAATCATCATCATATCGCATGCAAATTCGAGCCGAATATCTTTCACCATGCGGGAATGGAGTGAATTAATAGAGCTCTTACCCTCTTCGACTGCATCAACTTCGAACGTTCCGAATGGTGATATGAAAATTTTCGAGAACTATACTCTAAAATTGGGTTCATCTGCAGGCATCGGACATCTACATAGCAGGGCCCAGACCGTCTATCTGCATGAAAATTTTCTACAACAAATTGCACGAATGAGAGATATCATTAGCTATAGATTAGAGGCTCTAGAATCAATGAATTTTAAAAAATTTTATACTGATTTATTATCAAGCTCCTTTAAAATAACGAGCGATGTATCGAACTCGAACGTTTCTATGTATAAAGTTCTCAAACAGATTTTGGCTGGTTTCAAATCTAATGAAAAAGTTTCATGCATGCTAGAGTTCCTCGAACTACACTACGACGATGTATTATCGGATTATGAACGACTGAAGACATGTATTAATTTTTGAATAAAACTCTTGAAAAAATGATTGCCTGGTTTTTTTCATCGGCTACTGCTAATTAACGCATGCCGAACTGTCTCATACCCCACAACATCTTTACAGCTAAACCATGCGATCCCAGGTAAACGGTGCTCATTATGCTCATTCACAGCTGGGTTTATAAAAAAAAAAGCGAGTGCACTCGTAGTTTTCATTCAAGTGGCACTGCTTCCCCATGCTTTAGAAAGTGGTATAGAAGCCGTCTCGTTGTGTTGCTAAATGGTTTTTCCAAAGTGCTCGTAGAATTATCTCCATACACCATCATCATATCACCATTTTCCTCGAAACTATGATGGCACATAATTCTATAATATACCCCGAGCTTTGAGAGCATGAATTTTTTAAAGAACAGGTACCTATCGGTTTTGTATGATAATAGCACTTTATACCTGCAGACCCTCGGTCGGAAACCTCACCTTATGCATCTAACAGGCCTCAAATATATCCATGTCGCTGTGGGATGATAGACAGGGATGGAGCCGATATAGCGCGCTTTGTCACATGCGGCGCTTAGGTCTTCTCGCGAGAAAAAGCCCTTAATTCGCCGGTTTACAATCCATAGACGAGCTATATCTAACCTGCAGTTTCGCTCACCTCATCGAACAATCCCGGTTTACCACCCGCCGCTCCCTACCCTCCACCCTCTGGCAGGGGATATCATACCAATAGTGGATTTGAATATTTGAATTTTTGAATTGTGACGAAGGTAAAAATGACCGTTAAAACACAGCTAGATGATGTACCGAGGTATCTATTACCCCCTACCATCAAAAACATCATGATGATTAGTACAACAGTTAGCTATGTATCGGTTCATCTGTCCAGAGCATGTCGACTTGTTTTGGTTAATACATTCCGACGTAGCGAGCATATAGAAAAATTAGATATCTCATCTCAGAAAAATTAGGTACCTCATCTAATTTTTTTAAAACGCTGTGCGCCTCACCTCTGCTTCCATATCTATTTCATATTCTCCCTCCTTGCTATGATTAAAACATTGCGACGTAGCGGTCATATGGAAAAATTAGCTACCTCCTCTCATTGATTTTTTTAAAGCGCCGTGCATCCCTTCGTTCCCATGTTGTGAGCGTCGATAAATGAAACCGTACACCGATTTCACCGATGCATAAACACCTGCGTTTGGCTGGACCGCCAGCGCATAGGATGATAGACAGAGATGGGGAGCGAAATAGCTCTCTCTCTCTCTCTCTCTCTCTCTCTCTCTCAGATGCAGCGCTCATGCCCCCAATATGTGCAAGGACCTCCGACCATCAGGACCTTGCGAAGGACCTACCTTTGTGACTCCTTCGCATGTTCGATTGGAAGCAGCCATAAAACACGATCCGGCGGTTTTGTGCCGTGCAGAGCAGGTAGAACCGAGCGCGAGAGGAGAAGACCTACCGCTGTGCGCTTGGTCGAGCTGTGTTAAGAGGATGGCAGCGCTTCATCTCGCTCTTACCAATATAGCGCAAACGGTGTCGGAGGAGGTTCGACTGAGAAGACACGATGGCACATGCACCTGCCATTGTCTCTAGAGGCTTGCATCGGTGGAGCTATGTACACGAGGAGGGAACGCGACCCGTACGCTCCATCTCGCTCCTTCAACCGCAGAACAAATGGAAACGACGAAGGTTCGACTGAGAAAGCGTGTTGGCACGCTCACCTACCACTGCCTCTGCTTGCACCTGCAGCGGTAGGCATGAAGAGGAGGAGGAGGAGGAAAGCGAGGGTCCAGGTAAACCGTGGGTTCAAGCTCGCAACGGTAAAACTGGTGTGCACATACTCTCAGGGTGTTATTACCTCTCTAGTAATTACCTCAATAATTAATGAGCTCGGTTTCAGGATCCTGACCCATATCACGTCTCTATAGCACCCGGCGTCGTACCCTAAAGAGTGTACTGTAGAGCGGTAGGACCGGTCTAATTACCGACGTCGTAATTACCTCCTCTGTAATTACAGGTAATGAGACTTGATTCAGTCGCCCTCTTCTCTCTCTACTACTGGAGTTACTAATTTAGCCACTAAACTAAAGTACAATGCTCCCCTGTGAAAGGAAGCTGATGCGCTACAAGATATTTTTGTGATAACCCATCAATGCCAAAGTTCTTTACAGCCTCCTAAAGGCGAAGATAATAACGTCAACCTAATGTAACCGGTGGGAAAACCAAACGACGGCTTAACGAAATTTGTGAAAACCAGACGTCGGATTTTGGCGGGGTATTTTTTTTTTTAAATTCGCCAACGAACCGCAGTGCCAGTTGACGATGGGAAATTTCCAAAATTTCCCAAAACGGCCAGAAAATATACTTTTTGATAATAAAAAAAGGGGCACATTTTTTCAATCGCGGCCCTGTATTTTGACTTACCCAGTATGGTTTCAGGGTGAGTTCCAATAGAGAAATATTACTGGTGAATTTCAAGAAAATATCTTCAGCCGTTTCAGAAATATCGCTTATCAAAGTTTCATACGAAACACACAAAACACCCTGTATCTTCGTAACCAATGGAGAAAACAAAATTTCTCCAGTGGATCCTGACTCGCCTCGAAGTCCTCTATCTCTTATCAGCCTATGTAAGGTCACTCATGAATCACCCTGTATACACATATGAGACGGCCGCCATTTACTTTTGCATTTTTTCATGTATCGACATGAAATTGGATATCAAACAGTTAAATTTGACATTTTGACAGTTTCAAGGCCGCCATATTGAACTTTTGCATTTTCCAACAGATCGGATTGGGATTTGTTAACTTACACCTGCTTTGAGTAGGCAGTCGAGTTTCATCGGTCAAATTTCGATTCTTGAGGTTTTAAAAAGCCGCCATATTGAATTTTTGCATTTTTGAACCGATCAGATCGGAATTTGCAACCTGTACTTGCTTTGCTATAGACAATCGAGATGCATCTGTCAAGTTTGACATTTTGACGTTTCAAAAGGCCGCCATATTGAAGTTTTGCATTTTTCAACCAATTAGATTGAAATTTAGTTCGTTATCTACTCTACACGGTGCGGTAGCTGAGAGTGCGGATTTGTTTACTTTTCGATTAGCGGTGTCTAGATTCTTTATATTTCAATTTTGGTGCTTTTGTTTCTACACTTGGGCATTTCTGTGTGTGTGTGAAACTTCCCATACCTTGGGTATGGGAGGTGATGAAGGGGATGACCCCGGCGGGGGTGACTCTAGGAATTCTCCAATCAACCAAGCTACAGACGATCAGAATAACAGCAGTGGTGGTGCAGGGACCTCAAATCAAATAATCCAAGAAGACGGTAACAATCGTAGCCAAGGTAACTCGTATGATGTTTCTATTCGATACAGAAATTGTGACAAAGGTCCTTTTTATGTCTACATTGAATCTACTGATAAAAATATAGGTAAGTTACACGCTATGCGAGTCGGGCATTATTTGCACCAGGCTACAAATTTTAAGGATGCAATTGTTAGAATAAATGCAATTGGAAAGAACAAAATAAAAGTGGAGTTCAAAGATTGCAAAACCGCAAATGATCTTATCTCTAATAAAATTATATCTGATAATAAGTGGGTGGCATACATCCCCAAATTCTTCGTGCAGCGAAGGGGTGTTATACGTCAAGTTGACACATATTTTGACGCTAAATATCTATTGGACAATATAATCGCGGACAATGGAGCTAAAGCGATTGAAATTAAAAGATTCAAAAAACGAATCTATGATGACAATGGTTCCTTCATCAAAGAGGTTTCTCGTGAAACTATATCCGTCTCGTTCCTAGGGTCTCAGCTACCTAGAGAAATCATTATAAATAGTGTGTTATTCAAAGTCGAGCCCTATATTGCGCCAGTAGTCCAATGTAGGCAATGTCTACGTTTTGGACACATTTCAGCCCAGTGCCGAGGAAGGAAACGGTGTTCTAACTGTGGTGAAGAACACGGGGAACAAGAAGAATGCGACAGGTATTGTATTTTCTGCAAAGTTGATAATCATAACGCATCATCAAAAAATTGCCCGGAATTTGAGAAACAAAAATCAATTAAAAAAGTAATGGCCGAGAAAAACCTTTCATATAAAGAAGCGGCAGACCATATCAGTAATCCTTCTTATGCCAGCGTGGTAACAAAAAACCCGGTTCCAACTGATAATCGTTTTTCAGTATTAGCACTGGAAAGCGATTCACAATTCCCTGAAATAAACAAAAATTATAAACCATGGAGCACAAAACCGAGAATACCTAGCTTTCAAAGAAAAAATGATTTGTATAACCAATCCGAAAACAACAAGAAAAGAAAAATTGTGAATTCACCCCCAGACTCCCCGGCACATTTGAACGTCAACCTAGGTAAAAAACCCAAACATCAAAACTCACAGCTTAGCTTATCAATAACACAATCTTCTCATGATAACACGCAAACAATATTGAACGACTTCTCCGAAACGAGAGAAGAAGTAGTAAACGTACAGCAAGGAGTGTTAGAATTTCTAAAAACATACACAGAAAACTTATTGGACAACGTACCTCTGGAGCAGAGGACGGATATAGAAAAAGAAATGAGAATTGAACAAGCATTAGATGATTTCTGGAAAGAAAAATTCAATATCCCCTTTTTGGGCGATGTAAGTACGAGTGTAAGTACAGGTAACAGTAGATCTGAGGACGAGATGTCCCAGGAAGAATTCTAAAACTCTCTATCTAACCACAAACTAAAATCTCTATAAATTTCCCCAAAAAATTTTGAAAAATGGATCCCAACTTAAGCTTCCATAAATCACTGAAAATTCTTCAGTGGAATGCACGGTCTGCTATAAACAACAGAAACAGTTTAGTAAAATGTCTTTTTGAACATGACATTGATATCGGGCTAATAAGCGAAACCTGGTTTAAACCGGGTACCACAGTAAAATTCAATGGTTATAATCTAGTAAGAAGAGATAGATTTGATGGTAGAACCGGAGTAGCAATCCTAATCTCCAAATCACATAAATATAGGGAAATTACATTATCCAACGATTTTAATGAGGAAATCCAAGCTTGTGGAATCCAACTTCTTGATACAAAAAATAAAATGACATTCCTCTCGGTATACCGACCACCAAATATCATATCAACTAGACAAGACTGGAATAACCTTTTCCTCAATGCTCCTCATCCAGCTGTAATAGGAGGTGATTTCAACGCACATAATATGTTATGGGGATCACAAAGATCTGATCGTGTTGGAGAACAGATGGTTGAAGTGATCAATGATTTAGAGTTGATCGTGTTGAACAATGGTTTGCCTACTAGACTGGCACCGCACGGAGAACAAATTTCTGCAATAGACATAACGCTGTCATCGGCATCTGTTTCGACTAAAACAGATTGGAACATTTTACCTGATACCCTTGGCTCTGATCACTTTGGAATCATTTTTGAAATTCAATCTGAATCAGAATTCTTAAACCCCTCACAACCTAAATATAAATGGAATTGCAAAAAAGCTGATTGGTTACAGTATCACGAACAAACAGCACATCGTTTTCAGGATGCCCCTTCCTTGAAATTTACCACGGCGAATGAGAAGTTCGAATATTTTCTTGATAACATCAATGCTGCTGCAGATATTGCAATTCCAAAATTCCACACACAAAGATTCAAGAGAAAAGCACCTGCCCCTTGGTGGGATGCAGATTGTGAGAAGGTGGTAAACGTTAGAAAACTAGCTTTCAACAATTATAAAAATCACAGCTCTGTAGACAATTACCTGCGATGTAAAAGGGAAATGGCGAAAGCCAAACAATTCTTGAAAAGGAAAGCAAAGGTAAGTTGGCAAAATTATTGCTCCAATCTCAATAGCGCTACTCCAGTATCAGAACTATGGAAACAGGCTAAACTCATGCAAAGAATTCCCTTGAAAACCAGTCCAAAGTGTTCAGATTATTCGTGGGCAGAGGAATTTCTGACGAATGTGACCCCCTGTTCTGTCGAACCAGATCTTTCAAAAAAATATACCCAACATTCTTATCGATCCAAAAGTAAGGATGACACATTTTGGTCTAAAGCGTTTCTTTATGAAGAACTTGAAAAAGCAATTAAACAATCGGCAAATACAGCTCCAGGCCTAGATGGGATCAGATATCCAATGCTACAAAATCTTTCGTCAGCTGGAAAAAAGTTTCTCTTGGGGATTTTTAACGACGTCTGGATTCGAGGAGAAACCATTGAACGATGGAAAGAAATAGTTATAGTACCTATATTGAAGCCAAACAAAGATCCTCAAGTGGCTGCATCTTACCGACCTATTTCCTTATTATCTTGTCTTTATAAAACCTTTGAAAGGATGATCAAGGGAAGGCTAGAATGGTGGCTACAGAAAAAGAGCCTACTCCCTCAGAACCAGTTTGGTTTTAGGAAAGGATTGGGAACTGCGAATGCGGTAGCTAAAATAGTAACTGATATACAACTCTGTCACACGAAGAATAATTACTTGGGAGCGGCATTTTTGGACATCGAAGGTGCATACAACTCTGTAATTCCTTCTATATTGTTTGAAAAGTTATGCAAGTTATCTATCCCCAAAGATAAAGCGAAAGTCATTATACAATTAATTATTGAAAGGAAAATTTTTATACGTCTACCGGATGGTCAAACTCTGGGACCAAGGGTAACATCCCTAGGACTTGCTCAGGGAGCAGTAATGAGTCCCCTTTGTTTTAATATCTATACCTGTGAACTACACAGCAACATTCCTTCCGCAACAATTGTGCAATATGCTGATGATTTTTGTATTTATAACGAGCACAAGAAATACGACAATTGCATTCAAAATTTATCGGTGTCAATCTCATCTACAGTTTCTTGGCTGACTAAACATGGTTTCACGATTTCGGCACAAAAATCAGATATTACGGTCTTTACAAGACACAATACCCCTATGGAAGACCAAATCCTCCTTGGCGAGTTCCGCTTCCCTGTAAAAACCTACACTAAATATCTTGGAGTCATTTTGGACAAAAAGTTGAACTGGAAAAATCACGTACAACATTTAGTTGCCAAATGCAACAAAGGTATCAACTTTTTGAAAATGGTGGCAAAAACTTGGTGGGGTGCTGATCCAAAAATTATGCTACTCTTCTATAAATCCTATATCCGATCTATACTCGATTATGGAAGCATGTTCTATGGATCAGCTTCTTCGTCAACACTGAAAAGGTTAGATGTTGTGCAAAACACCGCTTTAAGAATTAGCATGGGTGCTATGAAATCATCCCCTATAGTCCCCCTGCACGTGGAAGCACTGGAACCTCCTCTGGATCTCAGGCGGGATGTAGTTGCTGCCAGATTTGTTTTGAAAACTATGCTTTACTGCCCCCAATTGATTACATCGATCAGTCAACTTAACGCTTATGATTTGACACATAACTATTGGACAAAAAAGAATTCTCCTGGCCTTTGCACAGGTTTTCGTAATATATCGTCTAACATCTGCTTAAGTCAAATACGACAGGACTCTTTCACTCCATATACAATCGACGACTATTTTCTTCTAATGCGAAAAGTTGCAATCATTTTCCCTTATTTTTCAAACAACCAACTACAAAATTCATCAATTCTTCGAGAAGTTTTATCCAAGCAGGGGAATTCTCTTGAAATTTACACGGATGCGTCAAAATCGCCGGAAGGAACAGGCTTTGCAATTCTGATCCCTTCTTTGACAATCGAAATAAAACACAAACTCCCTGTCGCTTGCACCATCTTTTGCGCGGAGGCATTGGCTATCGCAATGGCTCTTCGAATTTTCAACTCGATGGAGCAAACATCTGCGATGATATTATCTGATTCATTAAGTGTTTTGCGGGCTATGCAAAACATTGAACTTTCCCTTCATCATGTTTGCCTGACAACATGTAGGGTCGAATTATTGAAACTGGCTAAATTGGGTAAAACAGTGCAATTAGTTTGGGTCAAGGCACATGTTGGAATTGAACATAATGAACAGGTGGATCGACTGGCCAAAGATGCTGCTGTTACTGCGCAAAAATACGATTGCCACCAATGCCTATATCGTGGATTTTTAATGCTCTGCAAAAACAAATGAAGGACAGTTGGTGCCGGTTATATGAAAATTATCGAGTTTCTAGGGAAACATGGTATGCAAGAATTCAACCTACCATCCCAGGTCGTCTGTGGTTTGAAAATTTAAATCTTTCTAGAGGTTTTATCACAAATATTACTAGGCTCCGGTTGGGGCATGGATCCTACCCGGCTCACCTTAATAGAATAGGTGTCCTTCCGTCGGACCAATGCGACACTTGCTTGGTTCGAAGTGATTTGGATCACCTCTTTTTCAACTGTGCAAAATACCAGGTACACACGGAAAACTTGTTGAGAGAACTGAGAGTCTTAGGGATACCACTCTCACTGAACATGTCACAAATCCTTGAGTCAGGAAGAGTTGAGGTGTACTCTGCTTTGGTGAAATTTTTGAAGGAAGCGTCGTTCAACATATAACGTTTTTAAATCTGTAGGTCTGAATTTGTTTTCGTTTGTTTTTCAGTCCTATATTTTCTTCAAGTTTTAATTAGTGTAATGGCTAATAGAACAAACCAGGCCTAAAGCCAAAAAAAAAAAAAAAAAAAAAAAGATTGAAATTTTCATCCTCTTCTTGCTTTGGCTGAGCAATTGAGATGCATGTGTCAAATTTCGATTTTTGACGTTTTAAAAGGCCGTCATATTGAACTTTTGCATTTTTCAACAGATCAGATTGGAATTTTCAACCTGTACTTGCTTTGGTTAGGCAATCGAGATGCATCAGTCAAATTTCAATTTTCGACGTCCCAGAAGACCGCCATATTGAACTTTTACATTTTTCAACTGATCCGATTGGGATTTTCAACCTATACCTCAAAATGCGTCTGTCAAACTTTGATTTTTGACGTTTCAAGGGACCGTCATATAGGTAAGCGCTCTGCACATTTTGAATACCCCGCCCGTTTCAGCATCCTCATGCGGCACGAACATATGTGTGAGGAAAATTGTCAATATTTAGATTTATTAATTGTTGAAATTGACATTTGCAGGTGATATGATTATTCAAATGGCATTGTTGTTATGGAAACAGATAACTTCCTGCAGCAAGTGTACAAAAAAATCGCAACTTTTGGCACTGAAGCAAATCCGCAGAGTGCCTATTGATTATTGAACTTTTCCATTTTTCAACCGATCTGACTGAGATTTCAAGCCTATTCGCGATTTTAACTACCGATGGGGGCGCTGTAAACAAGATGGAGGATTGTAAGTTTCTCTGTCACCTGTCATCGTGAGTTGTATAACGGTTGTATTATTTGTGGTATTTGAGTGAATTATTATTATTGATCGCTATTCAGAAAAAGTTCATTTTCTTGAGTAACTCGATCACCTATACAAGAATCCTTACAATTCGTGCGATCGGTACTGGTTATTCAACAGAAGCGACAGAACTGACATGACTTAAAAACTTACAAACTCACTTCGCGATTTTAGCTGTCAGAGGGCGTCTAGATTTTTGAAATCGCGAAGACAATCGAGATGCATCTGTTAAATTCAGCATTTTGACATTTCCAATGCCGCCATATCATTTTTTTGTATTTCTCACCAGATTCCATTGAGATTTTGAACAAATGAGTACTTAGTCAAAATGGACAATCGGAATGCATTTGTCAAATTCAACATTTTGCACTTACTTTTATTTCATCTCAATTTTCTCTACACATATTGTAAAAGGCTCCTCAATAACACAAATACACGGTTCTTCTTTTTTTTTCACTATACAGTTTCTTCCACGCCAAAGCCTTCTTCACGGTTCAGGTTTTCATAACACAC
The DNA here is from genome assembly GCA_949128115.1 of Anaspis maculata. Taxonomy (NCBI): domain Eukaryota; kingdom Metazoa; phylum Arthropoda; class Insecta; order Coleoptera; family Scraptiidae; genus Anaspis; species Anaspis maculata. Next base: position 25,748,113 of record OX421964.1, on the reverse strand, counting down.
ATCGTCGCTTTCATTTTTAAAATTGTGGTACTTCATCAATGTTTCCAGTATTTTTAGTAGTTACCTTTAAGAAAAGTAAAAATACATAATTATCAATAAACAAAATAATGGTGTATCGGTTTTCCCTTACAACTCTACACTGACCAGACACTACCCACTGACATGCGTTTCGTTCACAATAGAACCCTACAAGTCGAGGCAGAAATTTCAAAACACTCGAATAACAAACATCTTTTCAAATTCATGTTAGGTACTCTTACACAGTCAGTTGCTCAAGCCTCTTGGAAAACTTCATCTGACCAGAACACTATCGACGGACATGCATAAAATTACTAAACTCACCAAGGGAAAACCTGACATCTGCCTAAAACAACGGAAAATCAACATCATGTTAACAATTCCCCTTCCACTTGCCCGGTGTCAGTGGAACAAACTCCCTGTCTACTTTTCAACCATTGCTGTCACCCAGGCGACGGCTTGCCGGCGCCGGTGACAGCTAGTCAAGATTAAAGACAAGCCCAAAGTTTCTACCATACGGCTTGATAAATATACTAAAGCGCTAAAGAGCTTGGGGCAATTCACCAGCTATGTGCGAGATATATGGCCGCAGTATGGGTTTGGCTTGCAGTCATGTGCGGAACTAAAGTACGTCCTCCCTAAATCACAACAATCACCTAGCTTCCGATTCGTAAAAAAAAAACAGAGGAAAGGGCGTCGAGGATTTCCACCAAATAAATGCGCACAATATGGCAGAGCAGTATTCAAATGCCGTTTCCGGGAAGCAAAGACATGGAGGAAGCTCCGATACTCTCCCACGGGGTTTGTATCTGTGATCGGCTGACAGAGAGCCGGAGGGTATGGGTGCATCAGAAACCGGAAAACGGCAACCACTGTGACGGCATATTATGTGTGTTATAGAACCCAAAGCGATGGGAAACATGCTGATGGTCTGCAGCTTTCGGGAAGCTGATGATGTGCAGTTAATGAGTGCTTATGTCCATCCATTGACTGACGGAGGTGCAGAGAGGAAAAACCATACAATACGAAAACAAGAGCGCTGCCGGAAATGGCTTCACACATCGCCGGACACTCCGGTGATTTAAATGCCCGCACGGGCCGGCATTGTCCGAAGAATGCGCCAAAGAGCCCTGGCGCACTTTTTACCATGTAACTCTCTGGCTCTGCGCGCCGGGGATTATTGTTCACGCTTTGAAAGGCGTTCGTAATTAGTTTTTGTCCGAATTGTCTGCGCTGGATCCTTGTTTGTCGTTGGCCTGCGTATAGAACCGCGGTGGAACACTTCCTTCCAAAAAATTAAAAAAAAATCGCCGGTGCGTACAAAGGGCTCGGATTACGTGAAGATATTTTGTGTGTTTGCGTGCTCGCGTTTCTGCGTTTAAGTATTGAATAGTCACATTTCCGCGAACAGCGAAAATAGTTACGGCAGCAGCGGATACCGCATATCAACTGCGGAAATAACGGTCACAATACAACGTTAGATAATAATAATTGAAGTTCAACAAGAACTGATATCATAGTGCTAGATTGGTGAATCAGCTTTTGAAATTTTGACGGTCAAGGTTCCTTTACTTTGGACCGGATTGATTAGTTTAGGATAAAAACTAGCTTAGACAAAAAAGAAAGAGTTGATATGATGAGAATTGGATACCCACATCTTGGCGATTTCCCGTGCTATTTGATTTATTTCGCCATCTCAAATGACTGACCTACCTCAATTTTTTTCTTAGACGTTACTATTTGATGACTCCATAACAGAGGTACTCGTATTAGCCAACACCTCAAAGTTCAATTTTTCTCTTTATTATTTCGATGAGCTTATTTATAAACAGTGTGCATGAGTAATTTGACAAAGTAGCTTGACTCTGGGGCTTGATACTTTGAAGCGTAAGTGTTGAATAAAGAAGACATGGAGACAATCTAAGTGAAATAATTGCCAATTAACACAGGAGAAGTAGAGTTAGGTGAAATAGCAAGCGGCGCGAATCGGAAGCTGGGAAATAGAAAAGCAACAGGCACGGGCACCACTGCAGAACTCTTGAAAAGTGAGGAGAACATCTCTGTGAAAATTGGAGGCCTATCACCGAGCCTATCACTCTTCCATTAGGAACTGTAAACAAGTTTTGACTTTATAACAATAGCGGACAGGATATCAGAATTGGAGAAGATATCAAGTTTGAAACCAAAGTTGAGTGAAGACCAAATCTGGTGGTTTTTGACCACAAGAAGTCTTGTGTAATCAATCAAGTGCACCACTCCACAGCTCAGAAACATGGAATATCTGACAAGCAAATTTGAATAGACTGCAAGCATTCGTGAACAAGTGGTTTGAGAAGGATCCTTAACACTTTCAACCGAATAAAATTTCGAATAAAGAGCTTTGGGGACAAACAAATCAGGAACCGATCGGCGTTGCCATCAGGAAGAAAAAAGTGTAAGGGCTAGGGCCGAGGCTATAGGATTTACACTTGGAAGAAACGAAGAAGTTATCACGAGGCAAATCCTGGGAGGAACCCGGTGGGAGAAAGATCAAGAGAATGAAATGATAAAGGAAATGAAGAATATAGTCATGTTTTGTGGGGGAGGGAGCACATCAAGAAGAAAAACCAAGGGTAAAATGGAAGAATTTTGTGGACGCCCTGCACTCTAATAGGAGCGGGAAGACTGAAAAAAAAAACGTGCAGGAGGAGTTCCTTCTATCTTCCCAATGTAGGCTTTCCAGGCAGGTGAGAGCAATTTTGCTCAATTTTACAGCTTGTACGTGAAGGACACTATCTGGTTTGGGCGAATTTTGGGCCCGGCGCAATATATAAGTTTTTCCTAAATTGTGGTCGATTAGCTGCGGTATTTGCTTATATCAAATCGAAATGCTCCTAAGATAGTGATTTTGAACATTTATGCATGATTTTTTACTCCCCGGTTGTTTTCAAAGTGATTAATTTTAAGAAGAGAAAAAGCTCATAACTGGGCCTAGACTCACATCAGGTAGGTGGTAGGTAGGTTTTGAAATGTCGATCATTCTTTTTTTTTTTTTTTAATATTCAAATAATTCTTTTTTAATAGTGAAGGAGAAACATGGGAAATTTGTTACGAAATGTGTGCAAAATCATATTTATTGAATGTCGCCCGCATGCCTCTACACAAAAACGCCTTTTTCCTGGCCGTTACTACCCGAGACGGCCGCTCACCCTGGCTTTGACTAGGAATACCCGCGTTTGGTACAGAACTCTACTCAGATGCTCTTTTCTGCTCGTAGATCACTTTCTTTCAAAAACTTCCAACTGATATCAAAAGTAGATTGCATTGGGCGTCCTACAGGCCTATTTTCAAACTCGACACGGTTTCGATTTTCCGACGGTGATTTGTTCAAAATGAAACTTGCACATATCGTGAATTAGAAAAAATGCAGTGTGAATTTCGACCTGCGGTAAGCCACACGGAATATCTATTTTAGGTGCAGACTTGCTGCAAGTCATATTTAGGGGAAAGATTGAGTTCAGTTTTGAGGGGAAAATTTTTGAAATTGGACCAATTGGTCCGTATGACAATCTTGCTGGATGGCATCGCGATACCACGAGTAGCAACTTTCAGGCCATTCCAAGCGAAAACATCTGCTTAATTCACAGGATCATAATAACCTGGGATAGTGGAGAAGAAAATATGTTTTTTGATGATGATCCCTACATGACTGTTCTTTGTAACTTTGCCTATTTGAAGATTGGCACCTTTCCGATATATGACCTAAAAATTGTGAAACAGTCATAAGGGCATTGTGAGACGCAAAACCTCGACAACTTTAATTGTATTCTTTGGCCTCTACTACTAGGTCTTCTCATGACACGATAGAAATTGGCGTGGAAGAAAATTTATCTTCGTCCTCCCGACCTAGCTCGAAGCTAACGCTTTCAGCATAGCAAAAAAACTCAAAGTAGCGGCTGAAGGGGAGTACTCATGCTTGGTCTCATGGTCCTGAAGGTCTTGAAGGAATCAAGGTCTTCGTCGAAATGAAACTCAAAACGGCGACGAGAGAAGATCTGTCTCGAATTCGAACTATGATGCATACCTATCATTGCGTTGGATGCTACGAAGGCGTAGAAGGGCCAACAATAATTTAACAAAGTTAAAGCAAATTGAGCTTGATCATTGCAATTTCAACCTAAACAATTGTAACTTCGAACTTACAATTGTAACTTCGAACTTACAATTGTAACTTCGAACTTACAATTGTAACTTCGAACTTACATTGTAACTTCGAACTTACAATTGTAACTTCGAACTTACAATTGTAACTTCGAACTTACAATTGTAACTTCGAACTTACATTGTAACTTTGAACTTACAATTGTAACTTCGAACCTACAATTGTAACTTCGAACCTACAATTGTAACGCAGCTCCGGGAAAACGGCAGCAGGCAGTTGGCGTTGGCCGTTGGCGTTGGCCAAAGTTATGGGAAGCTATTTTTGAGGTTAATTTTCAGTTTTAACTGATGAGTGTCATACATTTTATCCTGCCTACCATATAGCCATAATTATTGATAATTTTAGTTATGACTAGTTTTCACTATGGTTTTCAAGTGTTCCATAATGCATTGCAACAGCGCAATAACGAATGTGAAACTAGACAATTGACACTGACAGTAGATAATATACACCGATGCCCGTCAGACTTGCCAACCTCAATTTTGAATATATTTATATTGTGTGCGCACTGGGTCCAAAAGTTTCCGACGGGATAGGTCGAGGGGTCAACCACCATCGACAGTCCGTGTACAAATTTCTGACAGTCATGACTGTCAGTCACCACAGTCTCCACAGTCTTGCCCACAGTCACCACAGTCAAGCTGACAGTCCTGACAGTCCCGACAGTCATGATCACAGTCCCGACAGTCATGCTCACAGTCCCCACAGTCAAGCTGACAGTCACCACAGTCTTACTCACAGTCTCTACAGTCTTGCCGACAGTCTCTACAGTCTTAACAGTCTTTCCCACAGTCTCCACAGTCAAGCTGGCAATCACGAGGAGCTGGTTGGCTCACGCATGTGCGGCACCCAGCACCCAGCTGGTATGCAGCTTTTCTGAGATTATTCGTCCATAATTGTGTCTGTTCATATTTCGATAGCAATATGAGCACCTAACTACCTACCTACCCACCTACCACCTACCTACTTTTATTCAGTCGAAAAAACATAACAAAACAGGGGCCCTATTATTCTTTAAACGGGGAACAGGTTTACATGTTGTATAGTTGCTAGGAAAGGGCCAAACATAGCCCCTGTTTTGTTATATTTTTTCGACTGAATAAAAGTAGGTAGGAGGACGAATAATCTCAGAAAAGCTGCATACCAGCTGGGTGCTGGGTGCCGCGCATGCGTGAGCCAACCAGCTCCTCGTGATTGCCAGCTTGACTGTGGAGACTGTGGGAAAGACTGTTAAGACTGTAGAGACTGTCGGCAAGACTGTAGAGACTGTGAGTAAGACTGTGGTGACTGTCAGCTTGACTGTGGGGACTGTGATCATGACTGTCGGGACTGTCAGGACTGTCAGCTTGACTGTGGTGACTGTGGGCAAGACTGTGGAGACAGTGGTGACTGACAGTCATGACTGTCAGAAATTTGTACACGGACTGTCGATGGTGGTTGACCCCTCGACCTATCCCGTCGGAAACTTTTGGACCCAGTGCGCACGCAATATAACTATATTCAAAATTGAGGTTGGCAAGTCTGACGGGCATCGGTGTATATTATCTACTGTCAGTGTCAATTGTCTAGTTTCACATTCGTCATTGCGCTGTTGCAATGCATTATGGAACACTTGAAAACCATAGTAGCCCAGGCGCCAGGGAAAACAATAAGGAAATAATTGTTTCCTGGCTGGAAACTAGCTTAAAACGATCTGTGTAGCTTAGGTTTTGACATACTAGTTTCCCCCCTTTCGGAAATGTCGGCGTCATGTCGCCATCATCAACAAGAAATGCACCAGCGTGGTTTTTGACGGATATCTTGATTTTGGGTCATCTGACAGCAAAAGATGTAAGAAATCATTTTGAAGCCTATGAAATTCCCTACAGTTTGGTTTTTCAATCAATTTTCTGCGACCTATGGTCTTTGAGATAGAGCTTCTGGAAGCGAGAGTCATTGTCGTGAAAGCTCCATGGCCACTTGACTCGAATAACTAAAATGTCGATGTGACAAAAAAAAATTCAAAATGAGATTACTCAAGAATTCTTCATGCTATAGTTGCGGTGATGGTCTTAAACTCTTCCTCTTGAACCGTAGATTACGAATATTGGAAAGTCAAAAACGTCACATTGTACATATACAGGGTGTACTACGGGAATCAAATCAGAACAGAGAAATTTGACATATTTCTTCGATTTAGCCTATGCGAAACTCTTAGCACTTATCACAAGTCCAATATCAATATGCATAGCTATGTAAGCTTCACTTGAAACACCTAAGGAGTGGTCAGCTCACAGAGCCTTCCTGTAAAATGTTTTGAAGGTCCTCTGAAATCATCAAAATTTACAGTAGCAAAAAATGTATGTAACAGTATATTATATACCAAGGAACCAAAGTGAATTTTTGATCTCTTGGGTGAAGTTTGTTGCTCGAGGGCCCTTTGGCTCCAATTTCCCAAATTAAAAATTCACTTTGGTCCTTTGGTATATATTATACTGTTATATACATTCCTTGGTACTGTAAATTTTTTAATATTTCGATGATTTCAGAGGGCCTTCAAAACATTTTACAGTAAAGCTGTGAGCTGACCACTCCTTTAGTGTATTAAGTGAAGCTTATAGAGCAAATCCATATTGATATTGGACTCGTGTTAGGTTCTTAGAGTGTCGCATATAGGCTAAATCGAAGAAATATGTGAAATTTCTCTGATCTGATTTGATTCCCTCAGTACACCCTGTATATGTACAATGTGACGTTTTTGACTTTTCTATACTCGTAATCAACGGTTCAAGAGAAAGAGTTTAAGACCATCATCGCAACTATAGCATGAAGGATTCTCGAGAAATCTCATTTTGAATTTTTTTTGTCACATCGACATTTTAGTTTTTCGAGTCAAGTGGCCATGGAGCTTTTACGACAATGCCTCTTGCTTCCAGACGGTCTATCTCAAAAACCATAGGTCGCAGAAAAGTCATTCAAAAACTATTCCGTAGGGAATTTCATTGGTTTCAAAATGACTTTTTACATCTTTTGCTGTCAGATGGCCCAAAATCAAGATATTCGGCAAAAACCACGCTGGTGCACTTCTTGTTGATGATGGCGACATGACGCCGACATTTCCGAAAGGGGGGAAAATAGTATGTCAAAACCTAAGCCACACAGATCGTTTTGAGCTAGTTTCCAGCCAGGAAACAATTATTTCCTTATTGAGCTGATTTTTGCTCCCTGGCGCCTGAGCTATAGTGAAAACTAGTAATAACTAAAATTATAAATAATTATGGCTATATGGTAGGCAGAATAAAATGTATGACACTCATCAGTTAAAACTGAAAATTAACCTCAAAAATGGCTTCCCATAACTTTGGCCAACGCCAACGGCCAACGCCAACTGCCTGCTGCCGTTTTCCCGGAGCTGCGTTACAATTGTAGGTTCGAAGTTACAATTGTAGGTTCGAAGTTACAATTGTAGGTTCGAAGTTACAATTGTAGGTTCAAAGTTACAATTGTAAGTTCGAAGTTACAATTGTAATTTCGAAGTTACAATTGTAGGTTCGAAGTTACAATGTAAGTTCGAAGTTACAATTGTAAGTTCGAAGTTACAATTGTAAGTTCGAAGTTACAATATAAGTTCGAAGTTACAATTGTAAGTTCGAAGTTACAATTGTAAGTTCGAAGTTACAATTGTAAGTTCGAAGTTACAATTGTAAGTTCGAAGTTACAATTGTAAGTTCGAAGTTACAATTGTTTAGGTTGAAATTGCAATGATCAAGCTCAATTTGCTTTAACTTTGTTAAATTATTGTTGGCCCTTCTACGCCTTCGTAGTATGCTGATGCGGACTTGCAAAAGTGAAAACCCTGGTTCCTGACCCCGAAACCAGAGACGAAGAAAAAAGCACCGCACGCTGCTTGACTGGGCTGCTGATAATTAGCGTGATGGTCGGCTGGGTCGCCGGTAAAAAAAAAATTATGATGATAGATTAAAGCGGTAAACCTCGGCTAAATTCAAAAGTGCGTTTTGATTATATCTCGGGGTTTTATTACATGCAGTCCGAGTAATTACGGTCCCACATATGCGAAACCATGTTTATGAAAGCATTGTGTGTTGTGTATTATATACCCATCTGTATAGCAGTCCGTCCAGCTCCGTGTATGCGAGAGAGCAATGAGCATGCTTCTTACGAGAAATATATTTGTTTACTCCAGCAGATTCCGACCGGATAATGATTACGCCAGCGACAGACAAATTATTGCGTGTTAAGTAGCCTGCGGTTGAGCCTTTTTGGCTTATTTGCCGTTTCAGTCTGCGATCTTATCGATACTCATACCCCTGGAGGGATGGGTGCAAACTGCAAACCCAAGGTCACGCTAATTAGATCTTTTGTGTATTAGTGAGCGCGGTATTATTCATTTATTTTATGCTAAGTGAAGATCATGAAATTAATTATGGGAGCCTAGCGGGTGGTTCACAAGCGATTCTATCGATATGGGCGATGAAGAAGTACCTACTACTCGCTCAAGACTGATTAACTTTGAATTTTTACTTGCATAAACCGGATACCGTCTCAATGTTCGGATTTAATAAGTTAATATTAATATAATTAATATCCAGATCGTGTCTGGCGCACCCGCATATGCCATACCTATTATCCTTGCTATTATCCTAAAACACAAGGTCTACTGCCAAAAGCCACAAATCTTTCGGTGATGGTTCCTCCTCAGATGTCCCTATTTGGTTCTTGCAGGCACAGCTTTTGATATTCAATATATACCTCTGAGCCCACCTAAATGAAAACTGACACTGCAATCCGCCTACCCATCATTTTTGCTCTATGATGCCCAATGAAATATATCGTTGAAAAAGTTCTGTTGGATGAAAAACGATTGAGACATTAAAAGCAATTTAATTGGCGTTCTTTACTTTCGATCACCGTTAATCTTCAAACAGAGCTTCCTGGCTCATCAGGGTGATTTAGCAGTCTGATGCTCCTGCTCGTGGAAACTAACGGATTCCATTCCGGCTGAATATCGTTAATGTTCCTCGTGTCTCCACTAAGTAAGTCTTTTTTCTGCATTACGGATCATCGCATACGTCGCTTCGACGAGGCGAAATGGCATCCCAACAAGAACTTTTAATGATTCAGTTGACGTTCTAGGACACCAAGATAATGGTAGAGCATTATGGTTGTAAAGAATCACATAATAGTGTTGTCATTAATCATTATTTGACTCCCAAGCTATTTTTGCTATGAGTAAATAACATTCAAATAACACTGATGTAAGTCAAGTTCCACTTTCTAGCTCTAGTATTACGGATAGAACTGACAGAATTGATTTTTTCTTCTGGAATTTACTTGTAGTTCTCACGTTCACGCTAAGTTTTAGACTGATGCTAAGATAACGCCTAAAAACCAATTTCTTCTATTTTATTGGCTTATTGGCCAGATTTCGGCTGAATTTGCAAACTTAATTTGACTCTTTTGTTGTGTCGCTTCCTGCCAAATTCGGTTACAATCCATCGGATAGATTTTGAATAATTGAATGGCAAAGGTTTGAACTTTGACAGCCTTTATTATTTGACACATTTGCCAACTGTTCTGAATTCAGTTTTCCAAAGACTTTCAAATGACATAATATTGCAAGTCAAGTTCCGTGAGATATAGCTTCTGACATTTGTTGATAGTGACACTCCTGTCTAAAGGATAACAACTAAAAACTAATGAGCTAATTCCAAAAAAAAACATGTCTGCACTTCAAATTTTTAAGTCGATCGGGTCTACTGTTCGACAGTTATCGCGAGAGATTACAGGCACACACAAAAGCATTCACCCGCCCACATCCAGACAGACAGACAGACATCATTCTGGAAATGGTCTTAATCGTCTTGGGGAACCTCAAAATAGATATATCTGTCGAAATCTCGAAACTTTTTCTGTGCACGATCACAATACTTTCCCTTCGACACGTTGATGAGGGGCCAGGAAAGTGAAAATGAGAATTCCTACAGAGTTTTTCAAGCATTTTTTCCCAAATTGATATAGCAATTGTCTATTGGTGTTGGTATTCCAGGCTGACCGACGAATCTCGTATTGGAATCCATCCAGATTCCAGACGAATAGGTGTATGGAGGCGACCTGGCAACGATAATAATCGGCTCAGGAACGTCCAGAAAGTTCATCTCTCTCATGATGGTTTGAGCCGAAGTATCACTTGGCCGAAGAACACCTCTTGTTTTGGTAGAAGGCGATCTGACTGCAATGCATGTCCTTCCAGAAGTAGCTGCATTTGGAAAACAATCCACCCTCCAACAAGATAACACGTGACCTCATACTGCGGGAATTGTTGGAGAGTTCCTGGAAGAGCATAAGATTTTTGTTTTACCATGGCCGCCGCAGAGCCGTGATGTGAATCCTATTGAACGCTCAAGGGACAAGAGATATGCTTCAAAGAAGGATTCTGCAGGAAGGTGGTTGATTTTACACCCATCGAAGGCTTTTTGCAGCAATGCAGCCAACCTGGGACAAGATCTTAGTGGAAGATCTCAACAATTTGATTTGCAGCATGCCAAGGCATTGCAGGGCATTTTTGATCAATGTGGAATGTGGGAAGTGATACTTTGTCCTGGAGTTCTTCTCCACCTAATGAAGTGAAAACTGTGAATGGTTACAACTTTTATTTCAGTAATTTTTTTGACCCAAATTTACAGACGTAATGTGAACAACTCATTTAATCTTGAAAAAAATACCAGAGGGAGTTTTATTCTTGTTAACTTTGTTAAACTCAAGGAAAATCCCAATATCGCTATATAATTATCTTTCATCTGTGTATTTATCATTTATTCCCCAGAGTTCTCTTGTCATCCATCACCTCATTTCCTTCTTTTTGACTCCAAGAGCTTTTCGCTATATCAGTGAATGATTCTTTGCATCTGCATCTTTGCCACAGATTGTTCATAGCCTTCACACTACGTTCATCCACCTCTTTTGTGGTATCGTATAAGTACCTACACATTGTCATCATACTTCTGTTCCAGCGCTCCGTTTTATCGATCTTTTGCCTTGTCTTCCTCTAACCAGTTGGTGTTGAGCTTTTTCCGATTCATCCGGTACTTGTTCTTGTTTCACTAGTTCCTAATATTCCGATGTTGTACCTAGTTATTCATATATTTCGTGGCTTGACTTGCTTCAGATTATTCAGTTGAGGCTCTCAGCTTTCCCACATTCCAGGTTTTGATGTTCATCAGCTTTCTCTTGTCCATGGGATTTTCTCTAGGTTTGTTGTCGTTTTGTTTTCAGTGCGTTTTCCGAGAGATTTTGTGGTCGTTTCTCCAGCGATCAAAAGGTTTCATGTGGTCGGGTTGCTTTGGTAGCCCTACGTACGACCCTTCTCCTTTATTTGGGTTTGGCATCGGCAGTGTCAACTCAGGGGCTACTTAATTCATCGGCAAGCCATGCTACACTCCAGGCAAAGTTCCAGTACTTTTATTCATCGCCATCATAATGCTAAGCGCAACAGTCCAGGGTAGACCTTAGCTTCCTCTTTATCCGCCTAAATTCATCTAAGGTCTTCCACTTGATCCGCCTAAATTCATCCATTTTCTCTGCTACCGACCTCCAGCTTCTTATGCCCATCCGACGTAAATCCTCCTCCACCCTATCCAGCTACCGCTTTCTAAGTCGTTCTATGCTTCTCAGACCTTCGTGCTATTCAAAAATCAGTCTTTGCATACTTTCCCTTGCATTCCCACAACATGTCTTGTCCATCTCAGCCTTTGCGATTTTATAATCTTTACTACATTCTCGCCGCTCATCAACACCTCGATTTCGTGGTTCATTTCGCATCCTCATGCCACCTTGATCCGTAATGTGTCCATATATTTTTCGGATTATTCGCCTCTCGAAGTTTTTTCATTTATCTTCCTTTGCATTGGTCAATTGGTCATGGTCCAGGTTTCGGCTCCATACGTGAAGACCGTTCTTATTAGAACTTGATATATTTCCATTTTTGACTTTGCACGTAACAGTCTCGACGCAAAAAGTCCTCTATAAGAGTAGTAATTCTATATTTTGTGAAAAAATGTGAACCAAACAATAAGAGCTAGCCAGCAGAACACAACCGAACTAACTCTTCTCTTTGTTTGTATTTGGAAACGTGCAGAAGAAAAACTGTGGTTTAATGATAAAATTTTTAATCGACTTTTTAATTGCCAGAATCTGGAGAACATCTGCGATCGCCCCTATGTCTTCTCGGCCCATTACGCAATTAAACACCACAAGGTCTTTCCTATTAAAAAACAGTAGCCGGCGCTGAGCGCACGGCATGTCACTGCCATATCCATAAACTACCATAACCCATTGTTATGACGTGCAATTTAGCCAGCGGTTATTGTCTGAACACGGGCCTGTCTCTTTGAAGGCACCAATTGACCTCCTTGGCTCGAACTTTGGTCTCCGATGATCCGCGCGCGCTTTGAGTTCCAGATTTGTTCTTAACCCATCATATAGCGGTTTCGTGTGCCTTTACATGGACCGGCGTTTCACTTTCTGCGGTGTTTTCAAACTCAATTTTCTTGGTGGGCGACGAAACGTTGAGCAACTGATAACGACACCTGTTTTTGGATAGCTGGTCGCCTGGTTCACTTTCAATCGATTTGTTAATACATTATGCATGCAGTCTCTGCTATTACATCCAAATTTGATGAATAACGAAGTTGATCACTTCATGAATTAGCTATCAACACGGACCCATATCCAATTTTTCACTGTCGCACAAAACCAATTATCTCGCAGCGAGAATAAAAAAATTAAATGTCAGATCGCAAAAGTGCAGTCATCGAGGCACGCCCAGCTTTCACTCAATTGTCAATTAAATTTCTTGTTCATGTGCTATAATACACGGGGAATATTAGGGTAAACGACCCAAGCCGAGGCACACCTTTGCGTAATTTAGATGGAACGTATTTATGCAGGGAAGACCTATGCATCGCGACCACACCTAGCAATCCTCCCTCGCATCATCAACTTCCCTGATGGTGAGTTACCGACATGGGGGAACACACCGAACAATTTAATTACCGGTGCGTTATATTAGATTATTGCGGAAAACTGCAAAATTGCTGCCTTTGCATCAGTGCCTTCCCCCCATCGGAGGTCGAAAAGTCAAGTCGATAAATTGTAACCCCTTGACTTCCTGTTTGCTCCAACAAAAGCTCAAATAGAGCCGCGCTTCCGTCGACCCCCGGAAAACAATTAGCTCCAGCTACTATATTTGTAAAACCGCCTTGTAATTTGTATACAAGCACGACACCCTTTTTGTAGTAACCCTTGTCTTATTTACACAGTGGAGGTTAAATCGTATCGAATTAGTGAAGGCGAGGAAATTGAGACTGAAAGACATCTGCTGGCAGTTTTTCAGTAGCGGCGTAACCGGCGTGCTCCGTCGCAGACCCGGAAACGAGACATCCGATTGGGTTTCCTGCATTCTAAGCACCCCGAGTTCTTTATGAGCAAAGTTTGATGACTTTTTTATGATCGTTGCATCCATGTCAATATTTACTCTGCGCCAGAAAAATTGAGTGGAACGTCTGAGAGTGTAGGCAACAAAGCAACAAACACACCAAAGCAACGACCAAAGCTTCCTAAACATGAATGGCAAAGAGACCGTGATCTCTAAAATTAATTAGATAGTACTAGCATCAACAATGGATGTGGGATGCGGGTGATCTCCCTATGGAAAGTCAGCCCGGCCCACTCGCTGATGGTGAACTTTCAAGATAAAAATTGCACGTTGTCGCCGATATATCCAGTATCCACCTGTTATGTAAACTCGTCACACTCTTACGGCTCGGTATAGAATATTTATATATTTGCCCATATGGATGAATATTAAATAATTGTGCTGAACTGACGGACGGCAAACGTAGGTGGCTGTGGCGGAGCCCAAAAAAGGAGTCCCGCGAGTCGCTAACGTTCCACCCACCACCACGTGCGGTCGTTTAGAAACAATACGAAAAAAACCATTCTGTATGTTATTATGTGCGGCTGCTGTACCTACATATAGGAAAAATAAAGGTTGGTGAACTTTTCCCAGGTGCCGGTTTGCAAAGAGTTGCGAGAGAGCAGAGAGCTTTCCTGCCTTTTGCTTTCCAACCCCACTTCGCATACAATAACAAAGTTTGCGCTATATTTGGAATCTAATTGGGTTTGATTGACATTACGAAGCCCTTTGCGGTTGAATCGTGGCGGGGGCGGATGGGGTGATTTCCAGGTCGGAAATGGGTTTTATTTATGGCTTGAATCAGCATGTTTATCCATGGAATCGATCGTCATCTACGTGGCCAAAGCCATTTTTGCAAAGTTACAATTACTAACCTACATGTCAAACTGCTACACTTCAGTCGCACGCCCGCTGTGATTTATATTTTCTGTAACCGTTTTGGTCCAATCAGGCGTCTAAGCTGTGCTTAGGGGTGAGAGAGCAGAGTCGTGTTTGTCAGATATACCAAAGTGACCTTAGATAATCTTCCAAATTTCTGAATGTTGAGAAAACGCCTAATTTTTGTTAAAATCAGAAGGCCTGATTTTTGAATAAATTATCTGAATATATTCTGAGCTGTAAAGAAACTAGAAGACGATCTTTTAACACATGCATTTTGTTGCCATAAAGGACTAATGATGATGAGCACCTAAATGGTACACATTTCCAGCTTACTAGGAGCTATCAGATGCTCCCGACCTCATGACCATGACATGACGTCAGGGGTCCTATTCTTGAAACGGGGAACAGAGTTCACATGTGTAGTTGCTAGGCAAGGACCAATCACAGCTCTCCTTGAATAGCAACATCGCATGAGAACTTTGTTCTCCGTTCCCAGAATACGGCCTCAGGTGACAATGGTGAAATATGATTTATGCCGGTAACTAGGCAGGAGCTGGTCAAAATTGCGTGGCTACCGTTATCGATCAGGGGCCTTATTCTTGAAACGGGGAACAAAGTGGGGAAGAGCTCATGTGGTGTTGCTATTCAAGGAAAGCTATGATTGGCGATTGCTTAGCAACTACACATCTGGACTCTGTTCCCCGTTTCAAGAATTGCGCCCCAAGTAACTTGACGTCAAAAGTTCCTAGAAAAAAGCTTCTTGGCGAAACTTAGCCTTGAAAATGCCCTGTTTTTGTTGAAATCAGAAGGCCTCAGTTCCAAAAGAATTCTCTGAATATTTCCGAGCTCAACAGAACTTGAAGAAGCAAACAACACATGCATTTCGTTGTCAAGGATCGATAATAAAGCACCTAACCTAAATGTGACACATTTCCAGCCTACTACAAGTATTCAAGTACTTTCGACGTCAAAGTGACCTTATATCGATGCCGGTAACTTGGCAGGAGCCAGTCACCATTGGTGGTCAACGTCATTGCCAATAGGTCACTTGACGTCGAAAGTAGGGGAGACCGGAGTTGGTTGTTACAGGGGCCGGTTGTTGCATTGCGTTTAAAAAGCGCGCCTTTGAGGCGACGGCGGTAATAATAATGCTTTCTAGATGTGCAACATTTACCGACTCACGTTTCCTACAGTTGCATGGCGGTATGTTGAGTCATTTCCAAGTGAGTTCAAGTTATGTGTTTCGAAATCCTTTGAGTAAATACTAGATGGTTGACTATTTTGTTTCATTACAAGTAAGGATAAACTCCGACTTATCCGGTAAATTTCTTGAACAAACATTGGCAAATGGAGAATATTCTCCATGCTTGTCCTTAGCGATCACTTCAAGGGTTACGTATTAATAGCTGATTGCACTTGTAAAGTACAGTTGAGGCTGGTTGTTACAGTCTTGTGACATGGTGCTGGAGGCCAGAATCAGAATTTTTGGCTAAATCTCTTGAAACTCCTAGAATGAGTAACCAATATAAAAAACATTTCAAGGAAGAATAGTGACCAAAATTACTTCAAAATAGGGGCTAAAATAGCGGGTGGAGAGTAGAAACACGAGATGAAAAAAATATTCTTAATTTTATAGGGCCATGTTGTTGTTATTCGATAGTAAAGCTTTTTTAGTTTGATTGTATCAGAATTATACTTTTTTTCTTCAATTTTATGTTCCACCTTATTAGGAAACCCTCAGAAAAATGTTGAAAACTTGTTCCAAGCTTGTAAACGCCAGTTGCTACAATCTGCGCGAGCACAAAAAAAAATCATGAAATTTTTCGTGGTGATTTTGAAGTGTAACTGCTACCTTTGTTTTTCAAACAGAGGAAAGTTCAATCAATATGTGAAGGTATGCTGTTTCTCTCTGAATTAGTTTTTTGGAAAGGCAGCAATAATATCTGGAAATAGTTTTTTAGTTCAACAAATATTTTCTTCCATTTCAAAGGCTAGGTGATTTCTCTGAAACCTACAGTTTTTTATTGCGATTCTCGCACTGGCCATACCATTGACATAAATATGGCAGATGGACGTTAACAACTTCTTTAGGGATGAGTTGGAATGAAGCATTTTTCCAAATCATAATTTTTGATGTAACATCGGTCACTTTATGTAACATCATATTCACCATCATGGTTACCATATCAGCCCCCTTTTGGTCACTTTTGTACAGGGTGTCCACGCGAGACGGACACCCCCCATCGAAAATTTCTCCCTCATGATAATTGAAGAAGAAAAACTATCCTGGAACAATTTTTCTCGTATTTCCTGAAAATGTCAAGTATATTTCCCATTTCACGACAAATACAGGGTGTCATAATTTTTACGCATTTTTTCGAAACACCCTTTATTTCATTGTCATAGTTGATGTACATTGTTGACTTTGATACAGAAATGCATAAATGACACTTCTCAATGAAAAAAAAAAATGGAAAATCCACAATGGAATCTCAAAAATCATTTTTTTTAGAATGATGGATTTATTTTAGAAATCAGATATGTCCCGGATATTTTATTATCATTCTATGTCATTCCATATGTTATTCAGAAATAGAACGGAATATTCAAAACATATTTGAATTTTGAAAAAGATTCATCATTTTCGAAAATGATAAAAAATTTGTAAATTTCTCAACTTTTTTCAGGAACTTTTTCAGAGGTGTCATGCATTTTTGTAACCAGAATAACAGCGTATATCGATTGTTGTGATGATACAATACAAGTGTTTCGAAAAAATGCAAAAAATGCGACACCCTGTACAGTACAATGTGCACAGTGCACATAGCACGAAATTGAAAATTAAACTTGACACATTCAGAAACTATACGAGAAAAATTGTTTCAAGAAAGTTTTTTTTTGAATTATCATGAAATGAAAGTTTTTGACAGGAGGGTATCCGTCTCGCGTGAACACCCTGTACAAAAATGACCAAAATGGGGCTGATATGGTAACCATGGTGGTAATTATGATTTGACATAAAGTTACAGATGTTACATCAAGAATCCTGATTTGGAAAATTCATGGTAGATTTGACGGCACACCACATGGACCTGTAGGCGGGGCTGAATAGAAAAACAAAACCATTTTGGACGATCCGTGTGTTGAAATAGGGGAAGCACAACACCGTCAGCTGGAGTGGTCGATCATTACCAGGTCACAGGCGAACCCAAAATCCCACTGCAAATCTAGGTGCATGGGTGCACCACTTGATGAACTCAGTTCGCGCAGTTAGGCTCCACCCACAGGTCCCTCCGGTATTCCGAGTACTCTTACCACCACAACATGCTTCATTTCAACTCATCCCTGAAGAGGCTGCTGACGTCCATCAGGGGTAGCCCCCTTGGGCCTTGGGGGTCGTTGGGGTGGAACTTGGTCATGGAAAGGTATGTAAAGTGAATTCATGCATATCTGCTGAATGTCAATGATATGGCCAATTACAGATTGGCAAAAGAACTGAACAAAACAGAAAAAATCACGTAGCCTTTGAAACGGGAGAAATATTTGTGAAACTGAAAAAACCTTTTTGAGATATTGAGCTACCTTTCCAAAAACGACATTGAAGATAATCTATATTGTTTTTTGAAAAAAAGGCAGAACGTTGAAAATTGACTTTTTGTACACTCCTCTTTTTGACACCCTGTATATCATGTACATTTCCAATAATGAAATTATCCTCTCCAACACCACGTATCTTGAAAAGGCCTTTTCTGTCATCGCCTCTTTTTTTTTATTTTTTATCAACACTCGTGTTTATGCGTATTAATGCGTAATAAGGCGCATTGTCACACTCCTTTCTTTGGAGCAGTCCCGTGACGTGATAAATGCATATCATTGTAAACATCAATAAACAAGTTTAGTTTATTTGATTTGGAACCCTCTTTGAAAGTAGGAAATCAGCCAAATCATACGTCAAAGTCAGACACAATAGGGTGATTGCATGTAGAGGGCGTTTTAACCTGGGGACTTTCAGTTTGTCTATATTGGTAATGACGAACATCAAATCGTCTGTCAATCACGCCATTTTTGACACGCAACATCTGACATTTTGTCAACTTAACATTATCTACGCCAGCGTCGCTAACAATAATTTCATTATTCATTTATGCCGCAGTGCGTCTCATGCCTTGAATCTGTCAGAGAGGTGTCAGTTGTCACCATACCAACCGAACCAAAGCAAAATCCCCTCGAAAATCCTCCAGCGACTGTCACGTTCCTGACGGTCAAAAGGTGAACCAAATTCCATGCAATCGCCCTATTTTGGAACTTCTGCTCGGCATTTTACAGCTCGTCCGCAAAAAGCTGCGGCTTCTTTTCCGAAAAGCTCGAAACTGGATTATTTGAGCATCAAACTGTCCAAATCTCTTCTGATACACCTTTCCATTTTTTTTTGCCGCGTGCGAACCTTCTCCATAACGCTAAATGTACACATTTCTTCAACTACACGCAATTTTCCTGCCGAGCTTAATTTCTGAGAATCTGTACGAATGCATTGAATTACAAGCCTCTGCAAATAGCACAGAAAAGAAAAGAATTGATGGAATTATACGAATACCTACAATGCGAGAAAAAAGCACAAAACAGCTGCCCGGTAATTGGTAAACTAGCACTAGTTTGGGAACGATTATTTTCGGGTCACTGGATAATTGCGGATTTTTTCTGTCCCAGCATAATTGCACAGGGCCTTTCTGTGATCTAGGACTTGACACGAAAATTCTCTTCAATAACATGTGAGTGTCAATAATAATGATGATTATTATGTTCTGAATTATGATGTTTAACGCTTCTGTAAAAACTATACACAAGAACCGCCGGCGCATACTTAAACAGTAGACGTACAAGGCTGAGGTTCAGTTCCAGAAAAATGTTGAAATGTGGTTGAAATGTTATCGGGGTTATCACTCTAACAAATCTCTTCTCTCGTTAACCCAAACAAGGGGTCCTCTCAGGACACGCCAGTCTCATACAAAAAAGTCATTATGCCGCACGAGGCACACACATATGGGTTTTCTGTACACTTCACTTGCCATAAAACTAAATTCAGTTGTCGCAACCTCAGATATAATTCCGATGATGATGGTTCGAAAGAAATCACGTCCGAGATTAAATCGCCGTGTATGCGTGATTGAAGAATTCGATGGCATGGGAGATGAAAGCTACCACACGGCTGTCAGTTTCCACGATCTGATTTTTTTTTGCTATATACTTATACCGCGCCGGGGTCAGTGTCTTACCAAATTGAGCACTAACTGATTTTTGTTCCGTGCATTACGGATTAATTTGAGATACCCTACAAGATCTGTGTGCTGGGCATCCAAAAAATAAGCTGTTTCTCAACAGAAACACTCTGTAAAACTAGGTTGTTAGTGGTCAGTACGCACTAGTAGTGACCTTGCTTTTTGCTAAATAATTAATTAATTATTGTTTCGCAGCAATAGAATTCACTTGAGCATAAAATAATAATTTATCACACTAAACAAGGATATAAACACAGCCTTAATTGAGCCTGACTATACTAAATATTTGTGGCTGATAAAGGTGTTTGAGCATGAGTGAACTTTCCCACACCAGGGCGATGGGTTGATAAAAATCGCCCCTTGGATATAAAACAGGTGTGTTGCCAGGTATGAACAATCCAGCAGCTTTTCGCTCAAACTTGGAATCCAGTAACACAACGTAACGTAAAAGGAAATTCCCTCGCTCTAGAGAAAATTACACGCGGTGACTAATCATCTTCATTTAATGCGTATGGAATTACCTTGTGTTCCAAAGGTCGAGGCCGGATTTTTACGTTTCCAAAACGGATCTCTCAGTTACTACACAGTAGTTTCTCAATCCCAACAAAGTGCAGTTAGCGGATTGCGAACTTGTCACATGTTCTTGTTCGACGCACACATTTCCTTTTCCTTTCTTTTTGCAATATCAAGAAAAACCTTGCCTCATGCCATGAGATGAATATTCCGTAGGTATACCTATATAACAGACCGGACATTGTTATTGTACACGGTCCACCGTTGATGTTCGAAATTTTTGTTTCCTGCTTAGGACTACATCACTTTGCTGTAGGTTCGGACTAATTTAAATTTAATTACGTAGACGCCACTGTTAATTGGTCGGAATGGTCGGTATATTAAACATTTCCTTCGGCCCCGTTTTGTGTCTGCGATATGCGGTGCTGCTGATGCGGGATGGATGGTGAAAGATGGGAAAGTGCACGGAGGGAGGGAGCAGGGCAGGATGGGATGGGGGACCCTTTCGAAATGCCTTGGCGCTCTCGGCAGTTCCGAAATTGTTTGGTCATTCCGGCCTCTTGTTTACCGATGATTGGATTGGGTAACGTCAGGAGCCGGATTTTGGTTTTTCTGCCGTGATATTATGTAATGAGCTCGGGATTATGATCAGTAGATAGAGGTGTGTTAAGATTATCTATTGAAAAACACTCTTATATTTTTTGCCAAGGACCAAAGCTGCAAGCTCTTGAGAGCGCGCTGTACACTCAGAGTGGTGGAAGACCTCTTATTTGAAGCTAGTGATTTTCTCATAACTGGCATGTAGGTACCTAGAGAGATTAGTTCATATCTCAATATAAACTGGCGAGAAGCAAAAAAAGCGGAGAAAATCCGAATACAGATGAAGATCCTCGGATTTCATGGGCGCCACCACCTAGGGCCTTATTCATCACGAAGGAAAACTCTATTCTTCACAGTGAATTCTGCAATAGTATGCTGCACGATAGGTCTGAGTGATTTTTCCATTGAACATCTTGGGTTGAAGTCATTTGGCTGTGAGACTTTGCTAAAAAATTGCTTGAAAGTTGATATCTTCGTACCTTCGGCTACAGATTTTCTGTTGAAAAATCACTTGGACCGATCGTGCGGTATGCTGTAGAGATGAAGAGTTCACCCTGAAGAGAAGGATTTTTTCTGGCTCAAATAAGGGCCCTAAGATGGCGCGCGTAAAATCGAAACATATCCGTCTGTGATCGGTTGTTTGTTCTCGAATTTTTTGTTTTTCATTGTTCATGTGAAAATATGAAATTGATTCGACCAAATGCCACTTGACAAAGTAATCACCAGCATCGATTAAGAGGCCCCAAAGGCAGCGTCACCAATACCTCTCAAGTGTACAAATGAACGTTCATCCTGTGCTACTCCATCAACTGCATAAAATATACCACACTAAAAATATGCCAAACAAAAATATAGGTACCTTATTTTTCAGGAACTTTTCCGCCATCTCTCAGTGGGCTTGTATATTTATGTGAATTTTTGGTTTTCTCATAGCCTTCCCACAAGTTTCGTCAAGATGTTCATTTCCTTTTGCTGACCGGTTTCGAGAGCCCCTGGTCCCTCCTCGTCAGAGTCAAAAAGTGAACGTAAAAAGGGGTTGAAAGTTATTGTACAATATCCTTGCGGAAATCTCCTTGAGAAAACCAGAATTTATACAGTTCTTGAATCAAACAACTTAATTGCCTGACTTACTCTGATCGGGTCTTCTAAAAAAAAATACTGGGAGCTGACGAGGTCCATGTACACGGCTTCAACATATCCAGGTTGTTTTTTAATCAAATAACTCAATCGCCTAACTGGATCCGACCGGGTTCGTCGAGTTGTTCTGTGGTCGAGTGGTCCTGTCGCCGAGTTGTCCTGTCGGTGAGTTGTCTTGTCGGTGAGTTTTCTTGTCCCCGAGTTGGGTGTCGACAAGTTATCCTGATGATGAGTGTTGGTTGTCGACGAGTTGTCCGACTTCCAAAAAGACACCAAGTCAAGTCAAAAATAAACAGCTCTTCGGGTACCCATCAGTCCTACGGCCCATGGAGCTAGGACAATAACTTTTTGCACGGACAATTCGTCGCAGCAAGGAACGACACAGCAAGTGTACAAAAAAAGTCACTAAGACTTCAGAAACTGAGGGGGCTTGGGTCTGTTACACATGAAGACATAAAAGGGCTCAATATGTGGCAACGAAAAACACAAGAAGTCACAAGGGGGCCTACTAGAGCTCCAAACAAAACATGAAGTCTTAAAAAGGCTTATTGGAGTTCCAAAAGCCATGGAAAATGCAACAGGGCTCAGCAGAGCTTCAAACAACATTTAAAAACAAGGAGTCGTGCAGGGCTTTTGACAACACAAGTAAACACAAATGGGCTTACTGGAATTCTGAAAGCCATGAAAAATACAAGGGAATTATCAGAGCTGTAAACAATACTTGAAGACACAGAAGGGCCCGATAGGGTTTTAAATACGAAATGAAGGTACAAGGGTGCTTACTAAAGCTCCGAGAGAAACGAAAAAATCCAAGGACCTCAGCAGGGGTTCAAATGACATCGAAGGCCTAATGAAACTCTGGATAACAAAAATAAGGCAAAATAGGGGGCTTACTGTTGAAATTTTTAAAGTAAAAAAAAAGTTAACAGGCCATAGTAGGGCTCCAACTTGACGATAGGTACAAGGGGGTCCGACAGTGCTCCAAATATCACACAAAGGCACAAGAGTGCTTGCTGAAGCTCTGAAGATCTCTTGAAGGATCTTGAAGCCTTGCCTTGCTGAAGCCTCAAACAATACTTGAGGTTGAGGACAAAAGGAGGCTCGATAGCGCTGAAACCCACGAAAAATGAAAGGGGTTCAGCAGAACGTCAAACGACATTGAACAACAAGAGGACTCAGTATGGCTTCAAACAACACAAGAAGGCATAAAGGGGCTCAGAAACTAGAATTCTGAGAGCCGCAACCAAAAACGCATAAGAGGGCTTATCAGGGCTCCAAATAATATATAAAGAGTGAGGATCATAAGAAGTCTGGAAGGGCCGAAGGCAGAAGAGTGATTACTAAAGTTAGTGCCATTCCACGGAGAATAGTTTGTCTCCGAATTGTCTGATGAATTGTCTAATGAAGTATGGAAAAGTGCAATTTTTCATTGATTTTGTAGATGTTCTGGTTCTCAGAAATTCAAGACTCGAGCAATTTTCGTCTTGGCCGTTTTTTTTTTCTTCAGCCAGTTTTGTGACTTATTTTGGATAATTTAGCCTTATATTAATACTCAATTTGAATTCAGTACTCAGCCCTATGCTGCCTATTGGATCACTGCCGTTAGGTGCTCTACGATCTATCGGTGACATCATGTAATTTAGAGGAACCTCCAAGCATCAGACATGTTGCCCAACGTCCACGAAACTCTTAGAAGACAGTTTTTTTTTCATCGGTGGCGAAAAGTTGATTCTGTTTTTCGACAATGGTGCTTAACGTTACTGTTATCGGTGTGCGATCTGATGTTAGGTCTTCACGTCCTTCTACTTTGACAAAGTCTGGCTTGCCCTGATCACAAAGAGATCCAAGAACTCTGGTGTCTTCTGTCGATCTGTTGGCCAGTGAGTTGGTTTCCGATTGAAAGGAACTCACAGTTGAGTGTGGTAGCAGCCCTGAAGAGTTGGCACCGCTTGGGCAGAATGTGCCTCGTGTGAGCCTCGAAAAGTTTTCTTTGCGTTGAAGATCATATAGATTAGCTTAATAATAGTTTTTGTAAAACCGGCGGTGGGTAGTTCGTAACATGTCCTACAGTTCTACAAAGATGCAGTTGTCCCGCAACAGTGCATTCGAATGTGTTGTACCTAAATCTCTTCTCGAATTCAGTTGAACAGTTATACTTTACCATTGTGAAAAATGTGTTGAAGACAACCCAAGCATATAACGGCCAGGAAACCCCTAAAAACAGCTCAATTTTCAAATTCAAATTCCATAAGTCGCCAACAGAAATGATTAATTTTTTCAATGTGCATCCTATATGAACCAAAACTTCCACGAAGTTTCAATAGCGCAATGAATGGCACCGCCAATTCAAAATAACGAAACATTTCAATCAATGACGCCAAATCGTGAACTTATAGTGAAATGAAATCGCTTTTGTGTACGTTCCTACGATTCATCATCAAATCAATAACCTGGCGATGGCAAAAAACTTCTCTATAACAAAAACTCAGCGCAATTGTTGTATAGGTAGGTACCTCGCGCGATGTAGGTAAAAGCTTCTGGTGTAAAAATGCATCGCGTCCTGCTTTTAAATTGCACTGATCCGGCGCCAATGAACTGTGAAACCCAACCAATCGAAAGTTGGGGCTCTAGGTACTTTGCTAGATTGTATGGTGTAGTTTATATTCCATTGGAATTGGGAGGAGCTTTTTGTTGAAATTATTGTGCAACAGCAGCTTGATGACGCAAAGAACCGAGCTTTTTTCGAACAAATAGTCCTTAGAACTGCGCTAAGTGCGATGGCAATTAAAATCCCCGCCGCGCGCATAATAACCATGGGAGAATTGCAGACGCGCTGAAAAACACGTCTATTCCATAGTCGTTTGATGCTTACTTGCTACTTACTATGCACTTATTTGTTACTATGTTACTACTTGTCTAAGTAATTTCGGAGTGAAGAGCTTTGCTAAATTCGCAGATCAAATTCGACACAATAATACAAGTACCTGTCAAGTTCGAATTACTCAACACTATGACCAGCAACTCAACACTGACCAGCATAAGGACTTCTGATAATTTTGAAATTTTGATAGCGATTCCAAAGGCATGGGATCCCTGACGTTCACATACACCCTGTACAAGAGCTTCATTCTTCATTTTGGCATACTTTTCCAAGTTCGTTGCCTGTATTTTGATCTCGCGAGTCGCAAGGTATGCACCTTGAAATCGATACAGTGCACATTCTCTTGTATGATATGGTTTGTATAAAGTAACTAAATCCTGCGGTTTCACAACTATGCTGCGGTCTGACGAGAAGAAGTCCATCAGGGGGCAGATAGGCACAGTGCGGGGCACTTTTCAGTTTCAGCGGTGAGGTTGACTTCTGAAACCGGCCGGATGTTGAGGCTTTGGGTTCCCGCGTGTACCCGTGGCATGGGCAAAAACCGACGATGGCATTTTATTAGATCCACCCAGTACCCACGGTCTGCTATGTGATGGTATTTTCAGAAATAAACGTCGGTGCGGAGGAAATTGGATTTTTCTTCTCGGTCGCGTTAAGATTCCAGCTATAGAGGACTGAGGAGGAGAGAAAAACTGGAGCTGTCAGGACTTGTATATTTGAATACTGGCACGAGTGGCTTGTTTTGCCTTTTGCCATCATCAATTTTAATTGATGCATTAGATGCTGATGATGGTAGGTTAGGTATGAGTAAGGAGAGCCTTAGGAGAGGAGACGCCTGTCTTGCTAGCGCTGCAGGATTTCAGGCGGTTTCCTGCTATTGCGATTATTATATCGCCGTTTAACGTAAACTTTCAGGCTGTGAAGAGGCGATTTCAATTTCAATAATATCGAGAATCATTATTGACGATTTCCTGGTGAAAACGGAAACGAGCGGTTCCACTGCTAAACGAGCCAGAGTCGGGCAGCGATAGACAGCATTTTATTTTGGTTCTGCTTTTGCTATAGAGTCACATCTTAGTCTTTTTTTTTCAAGGGTAGCTTCACCATTCATAATTCGATCTTCAGCCTCAGGCGATATTCACCTTTCTTCTATAAGTACTGATACGGTAGCTATAGAGAATTAAGTCTAGTAAAGTAAGTTGAAGTAAAAGTGAAAAAGAGTAAGAAAAAATTGTTTTGCGAAGCAGCACAAAGGTTTGTTCCTAGTTTCGAATTTAAGTAGGTACGTTACGTTACTTAACAGCAAGCAGAGTTAGGATTACTGACATATCTACATGGATTAGCAACCAGTGTTTGTTTTCGGTAAAGACAGGCTTATAGCTTATTAACAGCTTATAGGTGGTAGCCTATCCGTTTCCCAGAAGCTTTCTAGTTCTTGTGCAGGTGAATATTACCTGAAATCCGACAAAAACTACCGAGTCCTAGTTCTAATCCAAGGATTGCGACCTAAAAAACCATATTTCACACTTAACACTTTACATACTGGATTTAATCGCATGTGAAGCATAACACGATATGAAATGTTTGCGTTATACCTACGTTTTTCAGGAAGCCCACAATTTTCCGGCAACAATTACACGTTATAGAATAATTAAAACAATAATTATGTAAGTCCATTAATTAAGCTTTCTATTTCCCATTATAAAAAAAAGCCTTCCCATCCTTGGACACAGGAAGTTTCAATTTGGCTAAACTTGCACTCTTTTTTTCGCAGATGATGAAACACGTGCAGCTTTCTCCATATAGGAGCAGAGCTGACACTGTGTCCCTCAGCTCCACGACGTCTTACGGAAGCCTGAGTCCCGAACCATTGGGCAGCAGGTCGTCCAGTTACTCGTCCTTGAACGAACCTTCCTCCAGCCCACAGGTAATGCAATTCAATTCAACCATTCAAATGTACTTAGGTAATGTACGCAAAAATCTAATAAGTACTTTAAATGTATAAGGTACGAGAGAGAGAATAGCTAAAGGGAAATGTGAAGGTGCATGAGTAAGGATAGAAGTACCTACGTTTTCAATTAGTTTGCAAAAATGCGCTGTTGATAAGTGGTGGTAACTTAATATGATGATCGAAAGAAATCAAGAAGACCACACACTATACACAGATAATTGCTTATCATTTACGCATAATAATAATTAATAAATCATCCTGTTTATTACCCACTAAGGACAAATTGTTGAGTAAACAGCCACTGCATTCGCATAGCCATAATCTTCCCTCTTTGAGAAGAAAAAGTCTTTGTATACTGAGAAGAGATTGTGTCGCCGCGCTTAGGAATCTTGCATTGAACAATCGTACCTGCCAAGAGAGTACCATCAAGGTTGCAACTAAACGGTTACGGACGTTGCCTATTATCTATTAAAGCGCCAACACGTATGAGAAATCAAGAATTTGGAAAACATCCATCGTGGATTCAGGCTGAGGAAATCTGAAACGCCTAAAACAAAACAATCTGGAAGTGAGTAAGTAATTATTGCCCATCAAGCAATGATCTGGCGTGGTGCAAGCATCATCAGCATCGCTCATGGGAACAATCGAAAAAATGTACCACTCTTGGTGCTGAAGAGGCCCGGCGGCGTGGGAACTCGTGTTCTTTTCCCGTGGAAATAGGCCTTGTAAGGTCGTACACGAAATAAAGGATTCTGATATCGAAATTTGAGATTGTTGCATGGTGTTGTGTGGAGTGTGTGACACTTGACTAGTGGAGCAAATGCACGAAATTCCATGTGAATGACATGTTGCTGGTACCTTCTAGTACTGTTACAATTCATTATTATATGGTGTTGATAATTCCGCAATTACCCAAGCGCAATTGTTATTGTTGTTGGGTCATAATAAGAGATAACGTTTTGTGACATAATATCGTGGATAATGGAGGATAATAGTGAGCAGCGTTTAAATTTTGTAACGTGGTGTATGCCCGTTATCTTGGATTTTTGGTATCAAATTACGCGGTTTTGAGAACTGGAGCAGGAATTCATTAGAATTATTAAAGTAGAAGCGCGACATCTGGGAGGTTGAATTCGTTTTTTTACGGTTCTCAAGTCATTGTAACCTCTGAAGTTTTTTATTGTTTATTGTGCTTAGCCTGCAGGTTGGATGTGGGCGATTTTTTTTTGATATTACGGCTTTCAAATGAATGGTTAAGCAGGTACTAATATGAATCATAACGCATGTGGGGAAACGGTTATTGCAAACGTTTTTACAGAGTTTAGTCGGGAAATAATTACGCTTTTTTCTATTCCGAAGAGAAGAAATGCGGAAAATCATTAATTCGATGGGCAGTAAATCAGTAATCGCTTATTCGCTTAACTTCAATACTGGAGCAATAATTTATTGCTTAGGAGACAAATTGCAGAGTGATATATATGCTCTCAGGTTGTGACGAGAGTCGGAAGACCAAGAGTGAATAATAGATACATTTCCTCGAGTGTTCCCCATTACACTCAAAACTATGAAAAAGACCAAAACGTAATGGGGTTTCGGACCTACTGAAAAAGTGGATTAGTAGAATACACTTTTGGTACATTTATTTTGCAAATAGAAAATTCAAATTTGGCATGCGGCTGGCTTCGTTGAAGAGAAATATATGGGCAATACTATTTGCTATTTTTGCGAATTTAAAGTTGAATAGCGTCGCCCACTCTATACCTTTCAAGGAAGTCGCATAACAAATTTGGGTTTTAATTTCCAAAATAAAGGTACCACGAGTGTTCTACCAATCCACTTTTTCAGTAGCATCAGAAACTTCTGGAGCAGATTTTCAAGCAAAAAAAAAATACAAATGATGAAGACTTACTAAAAACATGGCTGCAGTCAAAAAAGCAACTAATTGAGAGCTTGTTCTAGTAGGTATAGGTTAACTGAAGACTAAAGAGAACCAGGGGCAGAGTATGAATATCTAAATTGGGAAAAAGTTGACTATAGGTTTTCGTGTATACCTACAGGATGATCCCTTACTAATGTCAATCATTTATCATCGCTTCATTGGGAGCATGGAAGTGTTTTTATTCCATCCAATGTTTTCCCAACAGCAATAATTCCCAACACTTCCTGTCCCGTTTTCCATTGGTCTTCCCTGTTTTCTTTTTTGTAATGTATGATCAATTCATTTCCATTCCAGAATGCGGACACTTTTTCTGTCTTATTCTTTCCTAATGCTCCTCATTTCTAATCTCCTCTGGCCACCAAATTCAAGTATTTTGCGGGAAAATTGATTCACGAAGCACTGAATTATTTCAATTCAATCCAATTTTTATTGTATAAAAAGATCTTTGCCTTGTCTTTATTGCTATATTCCATCCTTCACACCTGCACCCTTCGCCTTTCCTTCTTTCGTTCAAGATTAGTCCCTGTTAGAGTCTTTTTCTCTGTTCCATATTCTGCCACGTTTTCCTGGCACCCATAATTTTCAATTTTACTTTCTATATTCGAGAACCTCGATAGCCGTTTCTTTGTGAATAGTTCTTCTTGAACATGCCTCATTGTTCTTTGACATTTCAATCTTCCAGGTTTTCAGCTGTAGCGTATTTGTTTTTTGCTGCAGTATTTTCTCCAAAGTTTGACTTCTCTTGTATCTCCATTATTCATTCATTCATTCATTGAACGTTGATCTTCTTCATCGCTGAAAGATCAATTTTGATTTTACCTTTAACTACTGGAACTGGTCCAAGCCGATGTCTTCTCATTGTATTCATGAATGTTCTCTTCCCCTGCCAAGCCCACTTTGTTTAGTGCTATTGTTCGATGATTGAAATTTGTTTCTGTTGGTTGAGTAAGCTGAAGTTGGAGAACAGTTTTTTACTTTCGTTAGCTTTTCTCATTTTCAGGAATTTCTCCGCCATCTCACAGTGGATTTGTAAAGTATTTAAAGTTTAGGTTTTTCTGTCTTCCCACAGTTTTTGTGATATCTGTAATATCAAGACAGAAAAGCCTAAACTTTGAATTCTTATTAGCTCTTTGAATTTTTTCTTCCCCATTTGTTCCTTAATTGTTAATTATCAGTTTCAGCCTTGACATTCAGATCTCCCATCTCATCTTCCCAACTATCGCATCCTTTTTTGCATCTCAATATGCTGTTTGTAGTTTTTCATGAAAATCTTGTTTGGTTTCCATGTTCCTCCTCGTTTGTTGAGGCGTAGACGTTGAAAATCGTCAATCGTCATATTTCGAAATTTTGTCCTGTACCAAGCAGCTATCATTCTGTCACTTACTCCTTCTCAGTCAATTATTATAAGGGGCACTAGAAAATCCAAAGTGTACCAACTTCACCTTGGCTAATAATCGATTATTTACTTCTGGTTTTCGAGATATACAAAATAAATAATATAGCTGATGCTTTATTTGACGATAAAAATATCAGCATCCAATGACCGATAAGGATAACGTTTTGTGACATAATATAAAGTAGCTTTAAATTTTGTAACATAGAAGTGAGTGGATAGAAAGATATACCCGTTATCTTGGTTTTCTGATATCAAATTACGCGGTTTTGCGAACTAGAGCAGGTTCATATTAGAGTAGAAGCGCGCGACATCTGAGAGGTTTTCCTAATGCGTTTTTACTGTTCTTAGCTCTTGAATTTCTATTGTGCATTGTACTTAGCTTGCAGACAAATATTACCTTTTTTTTTGAACACGCAAGTTTATTCATATACGAAATATGCATCCATATTCTTCTAATTTACACAAACATGGTATAATGGGTTTTTTTCAAAATCACAAAATACGATTTTTATTGACGTAGGTGAATGCTTAAGTGAATAAAATCCCACTCTCGGTACCGAGAAAGGAAATAGAAACTCAGCTCATCACAGTCTATCAGTTCAAATCGAGTAAATAAGCGTACCAAGAATAGTACTGGGTTGCCACATGAACGTCGCCGGGGAACAGTTAACGTGTGCCAATCAACCTCAATATTTTTTGCTGTTTGGTGTTGGTGAAACGATGGCTGCTGAATGAGACAAATGTGAACACTCGGGCTTGAGCAGGATAAAACCTCAGAAGTCCCAGAGGTTGTGACGCGGGCGTGGTCCATAATTTCTGTCGGATGAACGCCGATTGTTTGCAGACTTGTGACAGGTTCCCGTTTGTGTCAACCTGACGCGGGCAAGAGGAATCACTTGTGAGGTGCAAGAATTCAAGTTGCAAAAAGAGCACCAGCAAAAAATATTCGGGATTTCATCTAGGTACATTGAAATGATCTCTGTCCGCGGCAAGTCTTCTGAATTATCAATTCACTGTTAGCGTGCAACACTTTGTCTGGTTCATTTTTTTTTCTAAGTAAAAATTAAGATGTTGGGGCAAACTTTGAAAACACATCACAAAACGACGGAACTCAGATCCAAAGAAAACAGAAGGGACATAGACAGAGTCTCATGAAGATGTCATCCAAACACAACCACGAGACATTAACGGAATTTGACATGGTAACGTCCTGGCAACGTTTCGGCAACGTTAAATCCCCATCAGAAAGAGCAAATTAAATAATTTCCTGCTGCCTCTCAAAAAATTTCTCCACGATCAAGTACCGAGCTCTACACCAGGTGGCGTTTTTTAAATGTAAATCGCCTATAGTATAGTGGGTTCACTTGTACTGTGACTCTAGTTGGCTGAGTAAATTTTCTACTCCAGCATTGTAGGCTAGCAGAGCTGTATTACCGTCATTTAGACACCAGAACCCTACGGGACCGCCTTCAATTTATGTCATCTTGACGGCGGCCATTCAAGGCCGACAAAAACTTGTTCCGTCAGGGTTCAAAACGAAAGCAAATTGGAAACTGGAGGTACTCGCATAAATTTCGGTCTAATACGCAACTTTGAGCGGCTGGGTTTTTTGAAATTCGGTCTAGTGAACTTTTTACACGTAAATCCTGCTGCAACAGCAGGCCTGCTGGAATGTTCCTTGTCTTGCTAATAGTTCTTCATGATTCGGCGCGTCTTTTCGACTGGAAGGGGTGAAAGGATTGATGATTCCATGGGACCCTTTGGGCGAATGAACAAAGGGCTAATATTTTGCTTTAGTTTGAATCACGTAAAGTTCAACCGGCTTCGAGAGGTTAGAAATGTTTTTGACACTCGTCCAAAGTCAATGTTGCTTTGATTTGTTTCTTCATTGGCGAAAATTAAAAACAGGTCGAAAAATTACGACATTTTCCAATAATATGGAGAAAAGTGTCCCGCAAAAACAAAGTTTTGGGGATTTTCTATATTTCAGATTTGGAAACTTGAAAACAAAATCTCACAGCCGACTAGAATCACCGGTACAAGTGAACTATAGTTATTTTGTGTCTGTAGGCTTCCGACCGCTTTCTTCTTTTCGCCACCTGCTGCTAGTGGCGACGTCCTGCCAATGTGACAGCTGACAGCCCGCGGAGTTCAAATCAACTCTAGTGGCATACTTCCGACTTATCATAACGCTGCTAACAGCTTCTTGTACCATCGTCAGCAAAATAAACGGGGACACCCCAATTTGCCTTATTTTCCCTATGTATTCTCACTTCGTCACGTTGTCAGGTATAGCATTTTCGATAAAGTAACCAACCTCCCTCTTATTTTTTCTTTACCTTAGGCTTTCGTCTGTGGGTTTGCTCTGCGCTTAATCCAGATTAAATGCAGTAATGTCAAGTTTGAAGTACTTATTGAAGTTGACATTGTCAGTATTTTTCAATGTGGTTACTCCAGTTATTTTGGAAGTGACTAAGGTTACAACACACTGTCCCAGTTTAATTTGCTCGCGATGGTACTCGAATAGAACATGTGTTTTCAAGTTATAAGCAGCTCCGAGGCATTTTACCGCCAAATGAACATCAGCACTGACAGCTTAGTAGTAGCAATCTTAACCGCGATAATCAAGTACCCAGTATACATGCTCAGTGTTTAGTTATAAACTCGTAGTAATAATTTATTTATAGTAGTGTGCGGTTATGCAACCAGACACAGAGCGAGATTACATTTGAATCCATTGTGGCCAAAGCCCCGATAAACCTCGTGAATGCTAATGAAACGTTTTGTAATGGCCTTTGATAAAGAAGCCGAGCCATCATCAGTCTTGAATGTCACGTCATCACGTTTGGAGGAAGTGGCGCAGACATTTTTCGATAAAAGAAAAATATAATATCGAAGAGAGCTCCACTACGTGATCGTTCACGAATCTCTGATTAATGTACTTCCTCCTTTATATCCACAATGCTAAATTATTGGAGCTTCAAGCCAATTTCTCGTTTTTTGTGCCCATGCGATGTCCCATCGAACAGATGATTAAGTACTTATCTTAAAATATATACTCAGGTTCTTAGGTACACCTATAGAAGCGAGAAGCATTAAGTTGTTCTCCACGGTGTGATTTAGAGAACGTATACAGGTGCGATTGCTCTCTAAGCTTCTGTGTGTATAGAAAAAGCATGATGATGGAAAATTGGATTATCGACACGAACAAGTGCATCATCGGGTTGCAAAAACGGCCCGTTTCTTCATTATAACAACCATAAAGTGCATCGTTTCTTATGCGCAACAAAGCGTCGAGCCCAGGGATGTACGGTTACCAGATGCCACACGATACCATGAGAACATCCTATGGGAGTCACACCTACCACTGCTGCCGCTCTTCAGCCCGTCTTTATCTTTCCACTTGCGAGGATAAAGATGCCGAAACAAAACAATGCAAGCGCTGGATGAGCAGGTACAAAGTACGAAAGCTCGAAAACGAAACCTGCCTTTGCCCCTGCTGCTGTAGCATTTTCGAAAAAGCTCGTCGACTGACCTCTTGCTCGCATGGAAATTTCACCCGCGATGATGGCTGTGCCATGACAAAGAGACAATGGCGAAATTCCGTTCCTAGACGTAATAATAAGGTAGGAAGAGAATTTTTTCCTGGTATTCCCGTTGCTAATTAGACGTGAAGTCAATTAAAAATCATTGTAAGTACTCCGCTTATATAGGTATATAAATATAGACAAAGATAAAAAAGTGTGTAACGGTGGTAGAGTTTATCATAATATTTGGATAGGACGTGTTGCAGTGGCGATAAGCGTGTTTTTGGGTGTTGTAGTGATAGCAACAAGTTTTTTATCAATTTGTAATGTCAATAATAGTGGAGGTACGGTATGTATCTGTTATGTAACGGCTGGCGCCACATAATTTTTGACATCCTATGGAATAGTGGCGAATATGAATAGTTAATATTTTTTTATTCAAATAAAATATCTATCTACCTGAGTAGTTATTTATCACATACTGCCAGTAGCTACCTACTTCTTTTATCCACATATTCGTATACAGCGAACTAGCAATTTGTCATGAAATCTAAAGAAACATAAGTATCACAGGCACATAACTGCGTTTCATGCCAAAATGGCATTTCCTGGAAATATCAGGCAGTTTCAAAGCTGTGAATAATTCGCTGCTCAAAATTCAACACCAAAGAGCCCCACCGAATAAGAAATTCAAAGCGTTATTAGCGCGAGTTTGTTATACGCTGTCCATTCGATGTAAAACAGCTCTTACTACTTCTCTCCAAAGCAAACAACTTGAAACATGTGTTTTGGAGTGACAAAAGCTCGCGTATTAATAAAATCTCCGATTCACAAGAAGAAGGAATGTTTAATATTCAAGAGACATGAGCTTCACTCCTCATTGCTCAATATGCTTCGGGTTGTTGATCTGCGTGCCGCGTTGAGCATGAGAATGTGCCTGTAATAATAGTGAAAATAATTATAATATAGCCCTTGATGCGAGCCGGAGAAAAAAAGCTATGGGTCGACCGGACCCATACTGGGGGCGGATGACATACTTTTTGTATTGTCATACCTACTTGACAATACGCCATTGTTGTGCTCTGGACCACATCCTCGCTCTCACACACACATCACGATGGGAATAAAGAATTAAGTGCCTATACGTTTCCGATCCCTTCGAATATCAAAATGCCCTTTGAGCCCTATGCCGGATCATTAATCTTGGCGAATTAAAACCGTGTAACCGGTCGTTTTGTTGCGGGGTGTTTCGGTATTTATTTGAATACCATTGGCATTCCAGAATCGTTCAGAGGATGTCCAAGGACTCGAGGTAAACGCTCAGGAACACCCCGTAAATACTTAATTGTTATGTGTGGGCGCATCGCGGCGCATCCTTTAAAAAGGAAGTGGCCATTCAAAGTAATGAAGTGTAACATCTTCGGCGGTTCAAACAATGGAGGAAAAAATTATAAAGACTTGTGTGCGCCTTCAAGCCAGAGGAAATGCACCATTAGAGACATTGTTCCAAACATTGAATTGACACTCTTCGAGCTATTATTTCTATTATTCCGGCATTATCATCAGCCTTTCTGTATAATCTCTGTGCGCGTTTACCAGAGGAGATTTCACGGTGAGAAATTCTCAATGGGTGGCCTAGTATAAGAGAAAATGGAGTAATTAGAGGAGCAATTGTAGAATTAAAAGTATCAATGTTCAATTGAATGCTCGGCAAAAAGATGCGGTTTTGAATATGAGAATATGCCATTGTTCCTAATGTGAGCCAGAAAGAGTATGCCATGGGAGACACACGTCTTGTATACCTAGTATTTTTAAGACTGAACATTACTGTGATTTTTTTCATGCCCAGGTTGGACTACAGCAAAGAGCTAGGTTTTTTCAATTTTGCAAATTTGGGCCTTTCTGCTTTCAAAACGACTCTAACAAACCGGAGATGGAACCATAGACTCTTCACTTGATACAAAAATTTTTCGTGCATTTCGTTTAGCAGTTCAGCAAAAAAAAAAGCACACACCACCATATTCCGACTCTTTTGTCTCTTAACCTTGAAACTTTCATTGGAATTTATTTAAAGTCAAAAATAGGCAGGTGATGAACCAACTTGTATCTCTGCGAAATAAGAAGCAGACATCTCAACCAAAAATTACGTGCTGATGGATTGGGTTGTTCTTCGAGTCGTGTCAGATATTTGGTTCTTTCTCGTATATTCGGCATTTCAAGGTCCTGGTGTATCGTTGAATTTGTTACAAACCAAGGTGCTTGTGTAATCGTCTTGCAGTTCCAAATAGCTGTGGTCCGTATGTCTACACCACACCGGATTCAAGATTACTCTGTAGACTCTAGTTTGGTATTCTGAAGTAGTTTGATGCATGATGCATAAATTCGTTTCAAGCAGTTCCAAAATTAGTTTCTTCATATTTTGAATTATTCTCCTACTCGTGTTAGGTCTAAATACAATTCATTCTAACTTGTTCTGTTGTGATTGTTCAACTTTTGGTATTTGTTGCTCTTGCTCAGTACCTACCCCACAATACTAATACTGCTGCAGAGCAGGTTCTTGAACCTGTTACCTTATTTTGTACCATTCCTTCTTGGGTTAGGTACACGGTTTGTGGGGTTATATAGTATACTAGACTTTTTTTGCAAGAACGGAAACGTTCTAGACTATATTTCAGACATCTCCATAATCAAGGCAAACTCTAGATTGTGGTGCTAATTTCTTGAACATCCTATAGTATACCTCTAGCATGAAATTCACATTCACAGTTTCCCTTTATTCTCTTGTGATTTCCTTCTTCCTAAACCTGTTGCACTCAACCCCTTATTAGTTACCTAAGCTCGTTGATTGTCCAATTGTGCCAGTTAAAGCAAGCTAATATCTAAAATCACGTAATAAGTAATGATTGTTCCGGTACACAAAGAGAGCATCGGGTACTTAACAGAGAAAGAGCGCTCTTCTCGCGAAAAAAGATGAGTCCCATAAAGCACTAATTACACAGGTGAACGCGCCAAGCTTTACCTACAAACACAATTATTTGATTTTTATTTCGCTTTGTTGTGGATGTCGGCTATGTTTGAATGTGTGCGAATCGCACAAACAACATCCTTGAGTTTTCGTTTCCCACAAATTAATTTCCTCTCGCCTAGTTTTCACCATTATTTAATTTTCAGCTGTACCTACGCAGAAAAACGCGCAACAATGGCAAATTATCGTTGATTATTCTCGTGGTTAAATTCTTTCTGTTGCGAACTATTCTTTACTCATAACCATAGAGTGAAGTTTCACCTTCTCCCTTGTTGATTTATGCCCTCAGCTCATACGTTTAATCTCAACTTTAGCTGAATAATCCAGCTTTTCCGTCACATCCCAGTATCCCTTCCTTTTTATACAAATCTCTATTTTATTCATACAAAAATCTTCCTATTTGGGTCCATACGTAGCTCTGAATAAATTACATGAATCGAATCGATATTTGACCCAGAGTTGAAACTTTATCTCTGGAAACCAGATACATCAGGCGCCGAAACAACAATCGTTACAACTCAAAATGTGTATTTGATACTCCCTGATAGAGCTCACGTTCACGTTATTTATTCAAATTATCATTATTATTGGCAAATATGCAGACAGTTCCGGGTAAATATTTGAAAACCTGACTGTAGGTAGGTAGGTAGGTAAAAATGTAAAAAATTCACAGTGATAAGCAATGTAAATAATATAATCGCGGTTCAGCAGCGATCGGA
The DNA here is from genome assembly GCA_949128115.1 of Anaspis maculata. NCBI lineage: Eukaryota > Metazoa > Arthropoda > Insecta > Coleoptera > Scraptiidae > Anaspis > Anaspis maculata. The sequence goes on along the minus strand of OX421964.1, from coordinate 25,710,576 downwards.
ATGAGGAGTGAATTTATACGACAATTTAAAAGGATTATCCCAGAATCAGCATGCCAAATCCCACACAATGGATCCAGTTCTCTGCAGAAAATGAGACTTTGTGGCTTTGGTAAATCGGCATAGAAACACAGTTTTCCTGTTCACCACTTTTATTCAAAACGCGACATTTTCAGTTATAATTCCATATAGCATATAGTGATGCACTTTCTATAAGTAATTACAATTACAATCTAGCTGAGGATAATTAATATACAGAACGAGACAATCGTGGAATAACGCGTTGCAAAATGTGGAAAGTGTGGGTTTCTGGTATACAATGACAATACACCTAGACAATGCTAGGAACGCGAAAAATATAAAACCACTTTTATCCACATCCTGCCCGTGCCCAACTATAGATTTTTTCCCTAATTACTGTCAACAACTTGGTGGTAATTTCAATATCCTGTGCGAGAGTGAAGGTCGCAAACGAGCTCCGGAAAAAGCCAAAGGTGGTGTTTCCGTCTATGGGTTCTCTCGATGTGATGGAATTCGATAAGTTTTTTTCACCGTGTCCGAGTATCAATAAAACGTAAACGTTAGTACCAGTTTTTTCAGATATCGCATCTATCTGAGCAAGCAATACAATCGAATGTCAACACACAACAGAAGATATAAATTTTTATTGTCGTTGATTGCGGAAGGGCAAGGACCTATGGTGGCTCTCTCGCGTACGCGCTCAAGAGTTATGCGGATGTGGCATAATATTAATTCTACCTTGTTGGGCCGCTTTTTTACTTTGGCGTTTCTTTTGAATAAAAATCCGAGTACCTATCCTATAGGTAGTAGTATTATAGTAGCGCCGCGATAATGGTAAATATAGAATAATGAAGATTCAAGAATCAAGATATACATTCCAACGCGTTGGTTATGTTTTTTGTGTCGGCATCAACGAGAGGAAGTTTTATGATCTGATCTGGTTACATTTGGAGATGTGTGATGCTGATGCTGGATGACGAAGAAAGTTGAAGATCGATGGCGAATATTTATTTCAATAAAACAAGCCTTTAGGGTTATGGAAAATTATAATTATCGTAATTTGGTTATAAACAGATTTCCTAGTCTCAATTTCAGCGAGATGAGAGTGAAGGTACCTAATTTTGTGGTCAATAAAATCGATGTTATAAATCAAGACTAGAACTGAAAGTTTTCCATAATATCCTGGAGTTGCCGTTGATTATTATTTATACATACCTATATTATTTATATCAGTTGGAGTTGAGACTTGAGAAATATAACGAAATTAGTTCGAAAATTTTCAAAAATTTCACAATAAACTAATCTAGTGAATTTTCCAAACAAAAAATAAGCATTGCTATTTAGAGGAAAAATGTTTCTTAGGTTTTGACGACTTTTCTTTCTCAAAAATCTTACGAACAAATCTACTCCGTTTTGTGCTGGGCCAATGTATCGATCTTCTACCACATGATCTCCCTTCTAGCGATTGCTTGCTTTACACCCTCCTGCCAAGTCTTCCTCTGTCTACCTTATTTCGTACTCTCCTGGTTAGTCTCCCATGCGGCATTATTTTCACGTGTCATAGCCATCCTATTATCATTCCTAAATTTTTGTCACTACGCGCTTCACTTCCAACTTTCACTTGAAAACCTCGTTTCTGATTATTTTCCTCTTGTCTTTCCTCCCATTCTCTTCAAGAACTTCATTCCTGGTGCATTTACTCGATCACTTTGATCTTTATTCCTCCTGCGACTTCTATTCTTCCCGAAATATCTTTTTCTCAGGGAGCAGTTATCTAACTATACGGATTCTTTTATTTACTTTTCTGTTGTCTTGCTTGCTTGCTTGCTTGCTGAACTAGTACTGCTGTTGCTTTACTAGTTCGATGTTCTGGTCGTTTAGTGTGACTACGTGTTCCCTGATGTCTTTATTTGGTGGTTCAATCATGGTCTTAGTCTTGCTAACGTTCATCTTAATTTCCACTATCCTCATAGTTCTTCGTTCAGTATATTCAAATTGCACTGTTTTTCGGAATTTTTTCGAACACTGCCATGTCAGTGAAGAGGAGTTCTGTTAGTTTCACATCTTCCATCTTCCATTAGTTCCTTCTTCCAAGTATGCAAAGACATTATTAAACTATCTATCCAGCCTTTTTCGTGTTCACAAAACATAGAGACATAACCTTTTTGTTTTTGTCGATATCTACTCTTTTCCATTTTTGTCGTGCAATGAATATTGGGTTCCTAAAAAATCAGAACCAGAATATAGAGACCAAGAAAAAGAAAAAATAGCCGATTACATTAAAGGAAAAAGATCAGAACCACAGTATAGAGAAATTTAAAAAGAAAGAGATGCGTCCCGAGAAAAAAAGCTGAGAAGGTCACAACCACAGTACAGAGAGCAAGAAAAAGGAAAAACAGCGAAGTACATAAAGCGAAGAAATGGCCACCAGTAATGGATCGGAGTATATAAGAGCGGATGGTTGCACAGTTCATCAACTTTATCCAAATAAAACCTTCGATGAATTACTCACTCAAGGGACAACTGGGGATGGAGGACAGCCTTGTCAATGTAGAGGTCGAAGTTGATGACATGTTGGACGTTTTGCCACGGAGATTTGACCAGATGCAGACGATCCAGGTGATTTTGGATCGACACATTTTACACAAATCGGATTACTGAAGTAAACCATTCGCCCTCACTCTGTGTGTGAAGCACTGAGATACTTGCTGACGACGCCGTTGTACGCAAAATACAACATCCAGATCGACCAACAGTACTTGACCAACCATGAAAACTGCATCGATGAAAAAATTCATTTCGTCGTGGATAAGCAAGACAACTAAATTTCAAAAATTGAAGGTGTCACTGGCGTCATTGATGACTTGGACGACGAAATCGATGCAGAAGTTATGCTCGGGGACCGAAACAAAGAGATGGTCGACGATGTTCAACTGATGGCTCTTGGCCAGGGAAAAACACCAGTCCCTTGGCATGCTGTCGATGATTTGGAGGAACTTTATAGTGCTTCTACGCTCCCTGAATCCAAATTGTGATTCCCTCAGTAGTTTTTCTGTCTTCTAATCTACTTTCTTCAATAACCCTCGCTGATACATACTTCCGCAGTTGCACTTATAAGTGTGATGCCTCTGCAGTTTGTGCAGTCTCTATTCTCATTTCTTGTGGAAGGGCAGGATAATTCCCATGTTTCAGTCTCTTAGCCTCTCTTCTCTTCCAGAAAAAGTTTCAGTTACAGTTTCATTGTAATCATCTCTTAGTTCATATTTTCCTGTTATGTCCATCCACTTGACCATTTCTGTCCCAATATCGACGGTGCCTGGTGCCCTGTCAATTTTTATTTTCGTTATCGCTGCATTCAATTCTTTCATAGAGATAAGATTGGTCTCTTGATAACCGCTTCTCCCATTGTCGTTTGTTCCTGTTGTTTCCTTCTGCAATCTGCATGCCATCTCTTGAAAATGTTGTCTTCACCTCTCCATTATCTTATCTCCATCCGCGAGTATATTTTCATCCTTGTCCTTTTCTATTTATCGATCTGTATCCTTCTAAAGCACATTTTCGAAGAAAGTGCTCTATTCTAGCCAGTTTGTTTGTCCGTTTTACGATCTAAGTGAGCGTATTCTCATCAGAGATTCCACCATGTAGTCGTGTAATCACTTAGCAGTTTTGAAAAACTGATTTGTCTGTATATGCTCAAATGTTTGCTGCTGAACTCCTCGAAAAGCATGGTTATAGAGTGGCCAATGGGCTTTTTATGTCAAATGTGACGCCATCTTGGCCCGCTATCTTGAACTTTTGTAGTACCTGACCGATTCCGAATTCCGATCTCTCTACCATCTATGACTGTAAACTGTAAGGTCCATTGAACAATAATTATTGACCGCGATCTTGGTCTTGCTGCCGTATTGAACTTATTCGTGAGTGAACAGATCTCGATGAACTCGAAGAACAGACTAACTTTCGAAGTATACATTTGTCTTATATAACAGTCTACGACTTCGTAGTTGCTTCAGTGTTCCATGAAATAACTATTGGTTCTCTCAGTAAAGTCTTTGAGTACAAAATTGAAAAAACATATATACAGGGTGTCCAGGAAATAGCGAAAAAGCTCTCCAGTACGTTCTAAGGGATCCTTCAGGGAATTCCGGAAAAATGATGAAAAAATTCTTCGACTTCAATTTTTGGGGTTATTAGTAGTCAAAAACTGGTCCTTTGAATAATAATTCTCTTAGTTTCTAACTCACCCTGTGAATGAAAAAACTCCAATACACATTTGGTGGTAGATATTGGAGAGCTTTTCCGCAGTTTTCTGGACACCCTGTATAAAAAGTCACTTGGCAAAGTCTTCAAGTCTCGTTATTAGGGAAAACTGAACTTGTGATAACGACGAATTGAAAACTTGTACCTTCAAAAGCCAAATCCTTAATTCCAATTTCCAGTCACAAGCTCCCAAAACACCGTTATCTAAATAGGCCATACTTTAAATTGGGAGAATTTTTCGCCCAAATCCCAAAGCGCTCAAAGTTGTCTAAAATCTCTAGGACCGAAGCATTCTCGGTATGAGTTGAAAAACAAAGAACAAGAGAAGCTCGTTTATTTCTTTATTTCGCTAGTTCGCTATTTCGTGAGTGCTGAAAGGTGATGAAAGAACCGTCCCATGGCACTATTCATTATTGCAGCTTAGATCCGTTTGTTGGTATAGAGTTTTTGTCTTAGAAGCAGACCAAACGATTAAAGCCTCTTTGTAATCCCACAATTTTCGAGGCTAATCTCAGCTTAGAATAATCCATCACCAGGTGTAGCCGCCTCTGCCTCCAGTTTCCAGCAATTTTTTCCAAACGTTTTACGCTACAGAAAGCAACATTTCCGCCCATTATCATCATCGAACAACGAACAATAATTCCAGTAAATCACACACACGTATGCCATATGTGTCACTGTTACGCCGGCTAGGTATAACATACAGGCTTCCGGTTATATGCAATTTCATGCAGGAACTGGGCCAGCGAATCGGAATGATGGTACTTAACATTTGCGTGCCCATTACTATAGTAACTCTAAGCACAGAAGAAGAGGCTTAAAAACACGTGCACAAGTCCTGGGCATGTGATTTCACCCCCTTTCTCGAGAGGATGTGGAACAGGCTTTTAAGCTCCAAAGGGATCTTAATAAGACGCCAAATGGCACACGCCAGACATGACCCTGTCTTTTACCTTTTACACATGTTTTGTGTGCCATATGGTGCGTCTCTTATAAAAATTCCTCGGCGTCGTCTCTTGAAAAATGTACATACTTAGGTACGTAAGTGTATGGCATGCCGGCGCGCGAGTGGTTTCTAGCCACGTTTCCAACTACCTGTCCGGCGTTCCTTATCTAGGCCCCCATGGGCCCGTACCTGTGATTAGTCTGTTTATTTTAAGCTTTTCCCCCAGCGCTGTATATTAGAGAGCGATTAAAATGGTGTGTAAAACACTCGCGACAGCTGCGCGATATTCCAACACAAGACAGGATGTGAGGTATGTTTTTGTTGGGAGGGTGAACCCTTTTCATCTCGATGGAGGAGAAGACGTACAGCACACTTTGTGCAAAGCGCTAAAAATAAAAAAGGCAGACTAATGATTCACCAGCACAAGAGGAATAAATCCTCGATTGGCATCAACATTCAACCCGACGTCGCGATGCCAAGTAAACCAGTAATTAACCCTGAAACCACCATGAAGGTATGATTAAAACGGCGTAAAACAGAGAGGCGAATCCAACAATTCAGTAGTCCACCCACTTTCAATAGCCCAGGCATTTTAGATCAAAATTGACCAAAATCTGGAAAAAAATAACTTAAGTCTGAAAATTGGTGGAGTCCTCTACTTTATTTTATCCCCTTGACAACATACTGAAAGTTCAAGATAATCCTATGTCCGCTTCATTGTTTTTTGGCGGAAGAAAGGTATAAGTGACTCTTTGGAAACTATATAATTTATTGGAATACGCGTTGAAGTTTTAATACATCTGAAAATTGCTGAAAATGGTCTCCTCGGCGAGTTGAACAACAAACTGACAGTCCTAAAAAATCCTATGCCCGCTTCATCGTATTTTGGCGGCAAAAAGGTAGGTACATTTTGTTGAAACTATTGATCAAAATATGTGTTGAAGCTGCAGTACAGTTGGAAATTGCTGAAAATGGTCTACATGGCCAGTTTGACAACATACTGAGAATACTTTAACTGGTTCATGGTTAGCTGGCAGAAAAAGGACATAAGCGCGATATCGTTTTGGAAACTCTCCATTAAAATATGCGTTGAAGCTTCAGTACACCTGAAAATCACTGAAAATGGGCTTCTTAGGCTGTTGAACCACATATCAAAAGTGCTGATCTATCCTCGATTTATTTAATTCAAGTGAGAAAATGCATAGGTATATTGAATTTTCATCTTATTTTTAGTGACACCACCATCACCATACCCTCTTACTTTTCATTGTTCGTTCTGTTGATGTGAACGCTGCTGAGTATGAACAGTCTTCTAGACCTACATTAATTATTATCTCCAGCAATCTATAACAGAAGGTAGGCTGTTGTTTTGTTCAGAACTGTCCTCTTCGTCGAAATAGCCGTGTGTTATTTCTATTGTGAAAGGTCTCTCAAGGTCAAGTATGTTGTTCAACCGACAGAAGAGACCATTCTAAGCAATTTTCAGCTGTATTGAAACCTAACATCGTGTTTTATCGAAGAGTTTTCAAAATAATGATGTCACTTGAACATTTTGCCGCCAAAAGCTGATGAAGCGGACATAGGATTTTCCTAGGATTTTCAATATGTTGTTCAGCTGCCCAAGGATATCATTTTTTTTTAAATTCAGCTGTATTGAAACTCAACGGCGTGGTTGATTAAATAGTTTCGAAAACAATGTCACTTATACCTTTTTGCCGCCAAAAAACGATGAAGCGGACATTAGATTTTTCAGGAATTTCAATATGTTGTTCAACTGGGCAAAGAGACCATTTTTAGCAATTTTTGGCTGTATTGGAACTCAACAGCGTGTTTTAATAAAGAGCTTTCAAAACAATGATGTCACTTGAACATTTTGCCACTAAAAACTGATGAAGCGGACATGGGATTTTTTTAGGATTTTCAGTATGTTGCTCAGCTGCCCAAAGATACCATTTTCAGAAAAATTCAGCTGTATTGAAACTCAACGGCGTGTTTGATTAAATAGTTTCGAAAACAATGTCACTTATACCTTTTTGCCGCAAAAAAAAAAAACGATGAAGCGGATATTAGATTTTTCGGGAATTTCAATATGTTGTTCAACTGGACAAGGAGACCGTTTTCAGCAATTTTTAGCTGTATTGGAACTTAATAGCGTGTTTTAATAAAGGGTTTTCAAAACAATGATGTCACTTGAACATTTTGCCGCCAAAAACTGATGAAGCGGGCATAGAATTTTTTTAGGATTTTCAATATGTTGTTCGGCTGACCAAGGATATCATTTTCAGAAAAATTTAGCTGTATTGAAACTCAACGGCGTGTTTGATTGAATAGTTTTGAAAACAATGTAACCTATACCTTTTTGCCGCCAAAAACCGATGAAGCGGACATTAGATTTTTCGTGAATTTCAATATGTTGTTCAACTGTACAAGGAAACCATTTTCAGCAATTTTTAGCTGTATTGGAACTTACAGCGTGTTTTTATGAAAAGTTTTCAAAACAATGATGTCACTTGAACATTTCGCCGCCAAAAACTGATGAAGCGGACATAGGATTTTTTTTAGGACTTTCAATACGTTGTTCAGCTGACCAAGGATACCTTTTCAGAAATTTTCAGCTGTAACTCAACGGCGTGTTTGATTGAATAGTTTCCAAAACAATGCCACTTATACCTTTTTGCCGCTAAAAAACAATGAAGCGGACATAGGATTTCCCAGGATTTTAAGTACGTGCTGTTCACCTGACCGAGGAGACCATTTTCAGAAATTCAAGGCTTTATTGAAACTTCAAGGCGTATTTTAGTGAATAGTTTCCAAGATAACGTCACTTACACCTTTTTGCCGCCAAAAACCGATGAGGCTTCTTCTCTCTCTTCCGTGGTTAAGGGGCTAAAGTGGAAGCGTTTCACCAATTTTCAGATTCACCTAATTTTTTTCCAGGTCAATAAAACCTGAAATGCCTGGACTATAAAGAACGCAGGAATTGAAGAACATAATTTCGTACAAACCTCGAACCTTAAACAATTGTCAGGTGTTCACTTAGTGCACGTGCTCGCCACACAAATGGCTATTTCCGGCGTTGGTATCGCATTTCAGCCGCCCATTTACCCTGGTGGTTGCGGCTCTTTAAAAAATCAAACTTCCCCCTTGTTGCTGCCATATAGACCCATGCCACACACCCGACATCCTCTTTTCCATATACTTAAGTACAGTAAAAGACCCAAAGATTGAATTTCCATTTGTTCAGAGTGCCATATGCACCTCTACAAACACGCGCGTAATTTTATTATTAGAAACGTACGCACCAAACGTTGCGTGCAACACCAAACGATCTGTCAAAGACCGAGAGAGCATACAGCTCGAAGGACCATAATTAGATCCGCGCAATTGCACTCGTGATTGGAAGACGTCTCAATCCATCATAGCTTTGTGTGTGTTCTCAACTTAGTATCAATTAAATTATACTACTAAATATATTATAATTTATAGCAAATTTCGTGCGGTCCGTTGAAAGGATGTTGCTAAATGAAGTGCAATTAATAAGACTTTCGCAAAGAACGGGAAAGAACCGAATTGGTGCCTCAAAAAAAAAAAAAAAAAAAAAAAAAAACGCGGGCGCCATATGAAGAATCTTCGTGTCGCCCAGATTGAGTTTTCAAAAATTTTGTGCAAGTAATTTATAGATGCGGCTTGCCTTCTACTACTTGGAACTCGTAAAATATGATGTATCAAGTCATTTATCATACTTTAGTGGTGGATGAGAGCAACTAGAGATGCTCTCTCGTTCGGGTTGTTGGTTGGATTTCTTTTTTTGTGACGCGATATACGAACACAGGAAGACGTCTAGCATCGCGACGCTCTCTAGGTGTCCATTTAATCTAAATCCAGAGCTCGTAGATGTAGTAAAACTAACGAACTTTGGTTTCATTCAGTTCGAAAATTGTGAATGGGACGCTGCAAACCCATTCAACGACACCGCAGAAGACGTAGAGAAAATGTACAGAGTTGCGGAGTTTAAACGGAGGGATATTGTGCCTGCATGCTATATCCACGTGAGTTTAGTTTGGAAATCAAAATTAGATTTAGATTCTTCAATTCATTGTACCTACTTCGGTAGGTATGTTACAACATACTTATTCAGTCGTTCAAGATCGAATGAGTGGAGTGAGTAGCAATAGGTTTTAAAGTTTTGTTTGATTTAACCACCTACATGACATATCTGTCATTCTGTCAAATATGGCAATGATAAACACTACGAGTTTGATCCAAGGTACATTATAATTAGCCCGTAGATACCTAGTACGTCCTCACCTTTGCATCTACGCCCTTATTGCCCTTATGCCCACATTGTTACCGCAACTCACAATCATACCTCACTAGTATCACATTATAGGTAAAACGACAGACGTAGATAGGTACTATATTAGCCAACTCTAACTTATTTTTGACAGAATGGCAACTCCGATTGGTATAGATATCCTTAAGGCTGGTTTATATTGGCCGTAACCGGTAACTTATTCCCTTACCGTAAAGTTGAAAGGTAGCATTTGAATACAAACGTTTATATTGACAGGGAATAATCCCGTGATTTATTCTCTTACCGTAGAATTCGCCAAGTTTCAAGTTTTACGGCATAGGGAATGCGGACAGCCAATCACATACAACCAGTTACACAATCACATCGTCGAACGTCACTGTCGATCTGATGTTGGTTTGTTGGTTATTTTTGTTCTCACTACTTGTGCGAAAATGGAAGAAAAAATGGATCTCGACACCAAGTTGATCCAACTCGGTTGCTTCGTTTCACCAGTTCTGTCCAACATCGCCCCTCCTGAGATCCGTAGAAAACTTATCACAAAAAAAGAATGGTTCAAATGCCACCACAATCATCAATTGCCAGTCCACCCGGACTGCACAAGACGAACGAGACTAAAAGAAAGCCAACGTGGAGTCTGACAAACGAGCTCTTGGAACAAAACTTCGACACAGAAACGGCCTGGATGAACGAATGATCAAGAACAAATCCAAACAGACTGGATCTGATCGAAGACCCGAATAAATGCAACCTGCAGGATTCGAACTAGACAGGCATTTGTGGTGTAAACTGAACCGAATCAGAACCGGGGCCATGGGAGGTGGGGGTTTTCAAGCATAAATGGGGACTTTCGGAAGAACCAGGATGTGACTGCGGACACCCAATCCAAACTATGGACCTTAACGTGTTAGATTGCCTCATTAGACGTTTTACGGAAACAAAATGGAAACACACCAAGCCTGTGAGGACGCAACTGACTGGATAGCGGCACTTGATGTTGAAATTTGATACTTTTTTCTTTTATTTGCTGTATACCATTTTTGCTTTTGAACTCTACGAAATATATATACCAGTTTATGGCACGCACACCATGGTTTGAAATAAATTACGGAATGCCTTTTTTATTTCGTTCTGTAAATATTGGCCGGACGCTCCAGCGCCTCTTCCTTTGTGGTCTCTTCTTGTTTTGGTCTTCAGCTGCTGCACTGGCGGCACCGGCAGCTATAATGAGTAACATGGCGGAATCGCAATTGGCAAAATCTTCGGTATCGTTACTGCATGTTCGTATTCATTTTTAATATTGTACTGTAACTCTACTGCAGACTTGGAAGGAAATAGTTAACAAAACAAACAAGTTATTCAGATTAATCTGACAGTTTGATATGTGTAACTCTCACTGTCACATGTAGAACACGTGTCTTCCCTGTCAAGGCACTGTCAGCTGAAATGCTCTTACGGTGAATATAAACCACAGCGTTAAAGTTTAAAGAATAAAGAATACGGTTAGGGATAACGGCATAAGTTTACATCCAATATAAACCAGCCTTTAGTCTGTTCGAGGTCCAGTTTGGTGCTGGCGCTCTGATCGAGGATATCACGCAAACAAAGATACTGATACATACCAAATCATAATTCGCGATTCAAAGTTCCCGCCACAAGACAAGATGGCTGCAAAGGCGGATTGTAATGGCGACTGACATTTGAATTTGAATAACATAATTTCACGTTGAAGTCTTGTTATACTGTAACTTGCCTTTAGTTGCGGCAGTATTCAGATTATCTTCCAAAAATGAGAAAGAATGGGACCATGCTTCTGGACCATGCCACTTGATGTAATTGTCAGCTGTCACTACAACCCGCCATTGGCAGCCATTTTGTGGCGGGGAAATAATTTGAATCACAAATACTTAGTCCTGTATGACGTTATCTACCGCGCATACAATCCTTGAGATCGACAAAAAAATGTTCTGTTTCGAAGTTGGCTTTGATACTGTCAAAATATATTGCCAACCCAGTCGCTATAATAGGTAGGTAAATATTGCAATTTCAAAGGCCAAAGTCAACTGACCATGAATTTTTCCCTGAACGCGCACGGCACAAATGCAGTCCAAGTTGAAAAACAAAATTGTTCAGGTTCTTCCGTCTAGGTATTATGGAAATAAATAATTCCGTTTCGATTTTCAACGCATACATTTTATTGGGTTCTTGATTCTGTTTATCGATCGTAAAAACAAAGCCATTAAGAAATTTAATGACATCGTCGGAGATTAATCGAGAAAATAGTAGTTATCGAAGAATTATAGATAAAGTTCTAAAATTAGAACTCTCCGCCACTGCTCTACGTCACTTGGTACTCCTATCAATCTCCGATATGGTCTAGTGGCTAGGATACCTGGCTTTCACCCAGGAGGCTCGGGTTCGATTCCCGGTATCGGAATCTCTTTTTTTTTTTCATTTTTCCTCCAAAAATGTAAATTCCGATCATTATGAGAAAATTGGAATATTTCTAAATGTTCAATTGAATTTAATCGCAATACAGCGTTTTGCCCATTATTGAGTAGAAAAATAGTAATAAAGAATTTTAGGTACCTACCTAGTTCTGAAATTAGAACTCCCCGCTACTGGTCTGCGTCACCTCGTCTTCCTAGCAATCTCCGGTATGGTCTAGTGGCTAGGATACCTGGCTTTCACCCAGGAGGCTCGGGTTCGATTCCCGGTACCGGAATCTTTTTTCTTATTCTTTTTCACAATTTTAGTCAAAATACAGTATTTTGCTCATAATTTTGACCTAAAAATCCCTTTCAAAATATTGATGGCTCTAAATAAGTTGTCCTTTCCTATTCCTACTATCATTCTATCAAATCTTGGCGTGTATGTCGCACCATTAGGAATATACAATATTCCGCGGAAGTGGCGCTCCGACACGGATGTCATGCGAACTAAGAAAACGATGACAAGTTGTCATCGCACATGTTCAGGGCCGCTATTCTTGAATCGTGTGAGAAAAGTCCCTGGGACTTTTATATAATCCGTACTACACTTCTGTAGCGAAAGTTGCCTAAAAACCACGATTTTAGGCAACATTCGCTACATCAGTGTACTGCGGAATTTTTTTTACTCTCAGGGACTTTTCTCACAGGATTCAAAAATAGCGACCCAGAACTCGACAATGACATTGATTTCAGTGTTTGACGTTAACGTTTTGTACAGTTCTATCAGCAACTTGTGAAGTCTTCCGATTTAAAATGCATATTCGGCGGTCGAAAAAGTGTGTGCCACTCAGAGGACCGACTGTCGCCACACCATGCTGTCATCAATACAATACAGCACTGATTAAATGAAATATCCCCAGACAATTTCGCGGTAAATTTGAATGTTATGGTTGAAGTGTTCCATGTTTTTTATTTCGTAATTTGGGGCATTTGGGAATGATCCCTAACATATGTGCTTTCATGAATAGGTTGCGAGGGTTACTCCGATTTTTCTATGTAACCACTTCTACTTGAAAACGACGCATAATCCATTGAGCTTAGTTTGAGAATCACCTATTTTACAGAGTAACATATGGGAGACTTAAAACAAATCACCTCGTTTTTTAGCACATGCGCTAAGCGGTCACGCAATATTGTGTATTCAGTACCCACAGAGTCGCTTTCGTTTTGAGCCAGGAGTTCCTCCGGGCAGATCACTGGATAGAGATAGTAGATACATACACCAATCACGGCCCAGCTGAATCTACTTTCTTTGTCTAGTGATCTCCCCCGAACAGCTCCTGCTCACAAGACGAAAGCGCCTCAATTCAGGTCTAAATGTCATAACTGTCAAATGTCATTTTCAGGTTTGACGACGCGACTGGCGGTAAAAACAGTGACCGATTAGTTTTTCTTATTGGTTATTCATTAGGTACCTGTCACATAACGCTGGGTTACTATTTGTGGCAGTGAGATGGCCAATCTGAAATGCCAAAAATACTGTCAGCTTAAGTATCTCCGGTATGGTCTAGTGGCTAGGATACCTGGCTCTCACCCAGGAGGCTCGGGTTCGATTCCCGGTACCGGAATATTTTTTCTTTTGATTTTCCATTTTTTCCTCCAAAAATGTAAATTGCGATCATCATGAGAAAACTCCAATATTTCCAAATTTTCAATTAAATTTAATCGCGATACGGCGTTTTGCCCATTATTGATTGGAAAAAATAGTAATCAAATAATTTTAGGTAGTTCTAAAATTAGAACTTCCCGCCACTGGTCTGCGTCACCTCGTCTTTCTAGCAATCTCCGGTATGGTCTAGTGGCTAGGATACCTGGCTTTCACCCAGGAGGCTCGGGTTCGATTCCCGGTACCGGAATCTTTTTTTTCTTCTTCAATTTTTTCACAATTAAGTCAAAATTCAGTGTTTTGCTCATAATTTCGACCTAAAAATCCCTTTAAAAATATTGATGGCTCTAAATAAAATCAGTTGTCCTTACCTACTATCATTCTATCAAATCTTGGCGTGTATGTCGCATCATTAGGAATTCAGTACCCACAGAGTCGCTTTCGTTTTGAGCCAGGAGCTGTTCCGGGTAGATCACTAGATGGATATAGTAGATAGGTACACCAATCACGGCCCAGCTGGATCTACTTTCTTTGTCTAGTGAACGTCATCTACCCCGAGCAGCTCCTGCTGGCAAAACGAAAGCGCCTCAAGTCAGGTCGAAGTGTCATAACTGTCAAATATGTCATTTTCAGGTTTAACGATGCGGATGCGACTGACGGTGAAGACAGTGACCGATTAGTTTTTCTCGTTGGTTTTTTATTACCTGTCACGTCACGTGACGCTGGGTTATTACTAATGGTGCGGTGAGATGACCAATCTGAAATGTCAATAATACTGTCATCTTAAGTATCTCCGGTATGGTCTAGTGGCTAGGATACCTGGCTCTCACCCAGGAGGCTCGGGTTCGATTCCCGGTACCGGAATATTTTTTCTTTTAATTTTTCCTCCTAAAATGTAAATTTCGATCATCACGAGAAAACTCCAATATTTTCAAATGTTCAATTAAATTTAAGCGCGATACAACGTTTTGCCCATTATTGATTGGAAAAAATAGTAATCAAAGAATTTTAGGTAGTTCCAAAGTTAGAATTTTCCGCCACTGGACCGCGTCACCTCGTCTTCCTAGCAATCTCCGGTATGGTCTAGTGGCTAGGATACCTGGCTTTCACCCAGGAGGCTCGGGTTCGATTCCCGGTACCGGAATCTTTTTTCTTTCTTTTTTCCTTTTTTTTTCACAATTCCAGTCAAAATACAGCGTAAATTGCTCATAATTTGAATCTAAAATTTCTTTTTAAAATATAGACCGAAGAAGTGTGACGTCACAACATGGCAACATGGCCGGCGGTTGACATTTTCTGGAGGCCAACGTCAAACGTGACATGACCGTGGGATGCACGGCACGTGGCATGCACTTGACGTTTCTCTGTTTGTGTTTGTCATGTGTTTGTCAAATTTTTGCGAAGGTACATAACGGAAATGAATATAACAAAAAAAATTCATATTTTGGGCTATATCAGGTGGAGGAAATCAAACTATATTGCTATAAACTAAAAACTGCTAACTATAAACTGCGATCCATTGCTCTTTGCCTCTGAGCATCTCATGAACGAGATTGTCGACGGCGATTCTCCTGCCCAGTTTTTCTTCGAGGTCTTCTCGCTGCCTTGATGGACCGTTACAATGAAAACGAGCGTGTTCCGCGTTGTCCTGACGCTGAGGCTTTTGAAGTTCCCCAGTATTTCTTTCATCCAACATTGAACCAAGGCGTTCCACTGCCGTTGCCACTGCTCGACGAACTGCTCTCTGGCCTTGTTTCTGCTTTCTGGTTTGCTGGCGGGCACTCCTAGGCTTGTTTCCTCTAATCGCAAGCATCAGGGCAAAGGATGGGATAGGTACCCGAGAGCGCTCGTGCTGCATCATGCGGAATCGTCGGAGTCTGTAGGCACTGGTGATTCTGAGTGCAGCTTTGCGCAGCTCTCTGTCAATGAGTTGGGCTATGTCTGGCCTTTTTGTATGACGCTGGCTGTCTCTTAGGCTGGCAATTTCAGCAATGCTCTCACTGCCATTTTGCACTGACTTTTGTGACTTTTGTTGTGAACCTCCAGAAAATGTCATGCCAAACACAACCAAACATAGAAACGTCACGTTCATGATCCGTGCGTTCATGTGACGTTGGCCTCCAGAAAATGTCAACTGCCGGCCATGTTGCCATGTTGTGACGTCATCACTTCTCCGGTCTATTGATGGCTCTGAGGTCTAGATGTCATAACTGTCAAATGTCATTTCCAGGTTCAAATGTGTGACTGATGGCAAAGACAGTGACTGATTAATTTTTCTTATTGGTTATCTATTACCTGTCAGCCTGTCACGTGACGCCGGGTTACTTATTGGTGCGGTGAGATGGCCAATCTGAAATGTCAATAATACTGCCATCTTAAGTATCTCCGGTATGGTCTAGTGGCTAGGATACCTGGCTCTCACCCAGGAGGCTCGGGTTCGATTCCCGGTACCGGAAAATTTTTTCTTAATTTTTTCTGCTCAATTTTCTGAAATATCGCTCTAAAATCCCTTGTAATCTGAATTTTGGATTTTTCTTTCTTTCTTACTTTCTTATTCTTATTTTTTCATACCTCGTTTTATACTTAATTGTAAATTACACCAAGATGGGTTTACGGCGGATTTCATAATCGACTTCCTTGAAGTGGACTTGACGTTAAGTGCGATCAGACTGTGATTTTGAGCACTTTTTCAGAATTAAATGAATCCATTGTTCTATTTCCTACGGCTGGATTTACTGAACTAGGCGATTCAATTCCTTCAAGATTGTGCTCAACGTGTTGTTGAGTACTTGATAATAAACTAAACATACTTAAATTAAGGCACACAACAAACATAGGCAACAAATTTTCTAAATTGTTCACTAATTTGTTACAGACTACCATCAAAGTGTACGCCAAATGCCTGCGACCGGATATCGAATACAAGACGTTGAGCATTACCTTCCAGACAACCTGCAAAGAAGTCGTCGGGACGCTCCTGAGCAAATACAAAATGAAGCACAGAGACCCGAAGCTTTTCTACCTTAGCATGGAAGTTACGGTGCGAAAAGCCGGAGTCAGGACCCATTTGGCTCTCGACGAAGAAGCCAGACCTGCTGCCCTGCAAAGTTGCCATCCCAAAGGAGATTCCAAGTAAGTTTTCTTTATACGGACTCATTCCTTTCTTGACTTCATTCTTCTTTTTGCTTTTACTTTTCTCTGTAGTTTTCCAAATAATTGTAAGTTAATTGTGAGTTTGTAAAAAGTCCTGTAGCTAAAAGCTAAAATATCAATGTTTTACAGGTTTTCCTTGCAAACTAGGCGAGGCGGTTTGGTCAAGGTGCACGATTCGGTGCTCAACAGCAATTCGCAATACAAAAGTCTGCTGATCAGCGCCAGGACGACGGTGGACGAGCTCATTTCCCTCCTTCTCAACTGCTACAGCAGCAAAGAACGAGTCGAACAGTTCTCCCTCTACGAGGTCAACACCGACAAAGAGCAGCAGAGGAAGCTCCATCCGGACGACAGGCCGTTGCAAGTGCAACAGACGTGGCTGCCGGCGTACAGATGTCACTTCTTAGTCAGAAGGAACCCGGATTATCTGCCCATGATGTCCAGGAGAAACCCTGAATACCTGCCATTACCTCGACGGAAGGTATGCGTTTCTTGTTTAACATAATCCTAAAAAAAAATATTTGACGAAGGTTTTTCGGCCAAAAATTATCTCTAAATGTCAAGATTAGGTACCGTCTTGTAGCAAGATTATAATAACGTCTCATGGTAAAATTATACCAGTCCACCATTGAGTAGGCCCAAATTGATTTCTGTCCGAAAACTCTTCGTTGCTGAACAAGTTTTGCGTTATAATCGCACGGATGAACGGATGGATTAATTAATCGATGTAGCCACCTATCTGAATTTTTATTTAAATAGCTGTTCAATTTACAGATCTTCGACTTGCCGCCCTTACCTCACTCGAGCAGGTTCTTCCAGCCCTCCCCCTCGACCCAGCTGTCCAAATCGCAGACGTCGCTGGTACCTTCCATCATCAAAAAGGACGAATCGACGCCGCCCAAGTCCAAAACCGCCCAGAAAGATTGCTCCCCGGTGGTCACACACAACACGGATTTGAAAATATTCGGCAGCGGATCTCTCATCTCGAAAAACGGAAATAATTCCTACGCGGACTACGAGAATTATTTCTATATTTGAACATTTCAATGATAATTGTAATTGTGTCGTTAGCACGTTTTTGTTTTGTTCCTTGTAAATAATTGTGTGACGTCTAGTTCGATTTTGGATGTGATAGATGCCAGCCTTCGCTACCAAAGAATAATCAGTAGGGGCACTATGAGTTTGGATCTTATTTATTTCAATCTCTCTATTCTGTTTGCGTTTTATTTCTGTATGTGTTTGTCCAAAGACTAGTTATAGTTTTTTTTTATTTCACTTACTACTTTTACTACTCTGGCAAAAAATCATGGTACAGTACGTTGACACCCAGTATAGAAGTTCTATGTCTTTATGCCAAGTGTCGAGCTCTGATACAATTATACCTATGGCCAAAATCTATACTCCGTTACAGTTATCGACTAATGTACTGTTTCACGTTTTTCTCGGCCACGATAGTACCTATCTTTTAACTAAGTACTGTATTATTACTGTCTATGTACTATGCTAATTGTGCAATGTTCGTGTATAAGTTTGTAATTATTCGTAAAACTGTCGACTTTTCAATCTTTATTGTGTAGTCGTTGTATCATACAATATTTTGCCAAAGAGATCTTTTTTTTGTAAATATTTTGTGTATAATATCCATTTAGTTGAAATTCTTTGAATAAATGATGTGTAAAGAATTGAATTGAATTTTATTTCTTATTGGTTGCACTTTTTTCTATAAAGCTATGGCGTGGAGAAGTGGAAGCAAACTGCAGTTAGGACACTTCCAGTTTAGTGCACTACTCGCATATTATATCTACGGATACCCTCTGTAGTTAGATATGCAGTGTAGGGTAGGTACCTACACTGTATATCTGCAATTAAACTGATACAATTTGATCATGATTTCCTCCAAAAAATGCAGCATTTTCAACATAATGGTAATTCTAAGCTTTTACCAGTAACAGTTGTTTTGGAGAAGATAAAGATAAGGCCAACGGTTTGTTTCTCAGTTTTGAAATCGACCGCTTCAAGATATTTTTAGCAATTCTTAGCATCGCCTCGGTGGCGCAGTAGGCAGCGCGTAAGTCTCATAATCTTAAGGTCGTGAGTTCGATCCTCACCCGGGGCAGCCCTTTTTTGCCACAAATCGCTTGGACAAAATGAGAAAAGCTAATGTGCAGGGGTAATATCGATCGACCTCCAAGAAGTGTTGGTTTTGCAATGAATCACTCACGTTACGTTTCCATTTTTTTTTCACTCTACGCCTGTTTTTCACCATAAAATAGTACCTTTTCCTCGAAAAAAGTTGTATGTTGAGTAGTTATTATTAGCAAGCAACTAGTTCCAGTTTGGAAAATAAAAATATTGATTGAGGAAGTTCTCAATGTATGCAACTAGACGCTGTTAGATGAATTGCAGATTGCATACCTCGAAATTGTGTTGTCGTTCTTATCTAGGACTTTGCTTTACTCGTCCATTATTCCTGGTGCTGCAGCAACAATATTGATAAGAACTTTGCATTCAATAATACTGGCATGAACTCGGCACGCTTGTTCTTCGGACTTCAATTAAGTAACTGGAAATTAGGCCACGACTTCTTACTTTGGTCCCCCCTTAACTACCTTGTACTATCCTTGCAGGCTGTGAGTACAACCCGGATCCCGGCTTCCATCTGGATAAATATTTTTATTTCTTTTCAGATTTAGAATATTGACATCATTTTTGTAATAAGTATCCATCGATGGGTCCTAATAAGACTAGCTTTATTCGCAGAGCCGGATGTGAAGTAACGTTTCTCGCAGGGCATCTTTGTAACTAGCGCTATTGAAAAGAGGTCGTTGTAACTGGCGCATCTCAAATGAACGCAAGTGAACTGGCGCAACTTCTATTCGCGTACTTTACAGGACAGGATGATCAAAGGTCTCTAATAAATCAGAAACTACTTGTTATGAAAAGTTAGCGATGTTCATTGAATATTTAGACATTTTAGAAAATTAAGTCGTTTGCATAATGTCTCGAATTGGTTTCTAAGCTGTAATATTTACCTCAAAAAAATGTGGCGGTAGAGTGGTGGGTGGTAGAGATAAATCAGTTCACTTGCGTTCATTTCGAGATGCGCCAGTTACAACGACCTATTTTGAATTGCGCTAGTTACAAAGACCTTCTGCGAGAAACGTTACTTCACATCGGGCTCTGCGAATAAAGCTAGTCTTATTAGGACCCATCGCCATGATCCTCCATACCAAAAGAAAAAATATTTCTGCGACAGGTCACGAAAGTCATACCCATATCTCACTTTTTCTCGTACAAAAAAGTAACAAAACGGCATTTTCTGAGAATGTCTTCAAATGCCCGGATTCAGTCCTCTGTTTGCAATACTTTATCGCAAGTAGAACTCAAACTGTAACTAACACCGCCGGGTCGCTTCTTTCCCTTATAGGCTTGCATATCCAGAGACTTCGACGATGCGTCTGGAACTATCCTCGCGACGCACCTCCACCATTCTCATTCTAAACAAAAACTAAACGTCATTTTTATAGAGGCGATTCTGATTATTACTGATGATGTATGAGGTAGCAAGAGATGAGTTCTGATCTGAGGCTCCCTGTGCTGAGACCCAATCATCGAATGAATATTGTGCCCTTCTACAAGTAGAATGATTGTGACTTCAAGATTTTGATATTATCAGGCTATTTAGTCTGAATAGGTGGGCCCATTTCGAGAGAAATCAAAAAAGTAATGAATTTTTGCATTATTGGAGCGATTTTGAAAAAAATCTGCGTTTCTGACTATGTTTTCATTCAGACTCAAATATCTTCTAAATGGTAGGTACAGTTGGGAGCGAAACTATTTATACGGCACCGCTAGGGAGTCGGCTGAATTTCAGAAATGTTAGCTGCTTGGATTGTTCTTGAATGCCAGTTTTGCTTAGAGATTGATCGTAATCAAAACTCCAAAACTGGCATTCAAGAACGATCCAAGCAGCTAACATTTCTGAAATCGAGCCGACTTCCTAGCGGTGCCGTATGAATCATTTCCCTCCCAACTGTACATACGTCATATCAAGATTGAACAGGAACAGCCTTTTTCACAGCTTTAAAATGTTTTAATTCTTCATCAAATTTGGAAAAACCCACATTCAAAAAAGTTGGAGTTATTTTCAACCTGCCGCCCCCAACTTGACCCACCTCTGGTGGATACTTAGAAATGAGTCTCCCTTAAGCTGTTTCGCTTGAAAAGATCAGTGGATGCGTCAAATTTTATTATTTTGCCTTGAACGGTTTTCGAGATATAAAAAAAAATCTTCAGGGTTCCACTTTTAGGGGGCTGTAGCTCTCCAAGGCAACATTTTTAGACCTTTGTGTCAGCAGCGGCGCCAGCATTTCTTGAACGGGTGGCCACAAAAAGGCACACTATTTAGGGAGGTGGGCACTCATCTAATCATATGTTCAACCTCCCATCCTCCAAATAACTTTTCTCATATAAAAAACAGTCAAGCGCAAACAAGTTTTATTAAAAAATGGATAACTACATTCTTGTTTTAAATTGCTTTATCCACTTGGTTATGCAAATCAGGTAGTGTGTTTATTTATTTTAGCATTTTCCGAGACATTTTTTGAGAAATAGGGTGGGCATGCGGGTGGGCATCTATGATTTTAGGGGAGGCACGTGCCCACCCTGGCCGCCCCCTGGCACCGTCGCTGCTTTGTGTATGGATTTATTTTCTTATTTTCGATCGTAGAGTCCGCTGGCAAAGTATTGAAGCCACCCGCTTTTTAGTCCAGTCAATGAAGGGGGTCTAGAGGGAAATGCCGAGATCCCAATTTTTGACTTCAGGGCTGTGTTAGGACTTGTTAGGAGGTAAGCATACCAAAAGTCCCCAAACCTAGGGGGTGAGGGGGGTGCAGGGGGACACGAAGAAGGTACCGGTTTTCGGTTTTTCGGTTATATCTCGAAAACGGTTGGCCCTAGTCAAAAAGTGATCGGGTAAAAATTGAAGCTGACGAAATTTCCTACAAGACTGATCTATTCATTTTTTCATATTATTTTTCCAGCCCGTCCAAGGGAAAGTTATGTGATGATGCAGGATGCAAGAAAAACGTTCTGACACGATAGCTACCGAACCGGTAGTCTGGTCGACTTGAAATTTGGTATACAGACAGGGTCTTGCTGTTAAATGAGCTGATCAGTTTTTGGCTTGTCATCTGTCAAACGGAAGTGTCACTATAAAAAAATGACAGAAGCTATATTTCACAAAACTTGACTTTCAAAATGCCGTTTGGAAGCCCATAAAAAACTGTATTCAGAACAGTTAAAAATATCACCCTATCTGTCATCTGTCAAATAATAAAAAATGTCAAAGTTCAAAACTTCACCATTCAATCATTCAAAATCTATCCGATGGATTGGGACCACATTTGGCAGGAAGCAACAAAACATAAGAGTCAAATTAAGTCTGCAGTTGCAGTTTTCCACCATTTTCCCGTCGGGTGTTATGAATTTTCAAAATTTCTCCTAGCCGTTGCCACTCGAGAGGGCCTCTCACCCGAATTCCGACCAGGATGACTCGCTTTTGATGTAGCACTACACTCAAAAATTCATTCCTGAATTCCTCACATCAAGATAATTATCAAATAATATACTCATTTTAAAGGAAACTTAATGCTCTACCACTTCCTCTGGAACTACTTTCTTCTCAAATGAGCGGTAAAGAAGTTACGAGGCAAAGTTCACAAAAAACGTGTTCCAAAACACAGTTTTTCGAGAATTTGCGATTTTCAAGAGCGTATTGCTAGAAAACTATAACACATATGAAAAAAATTGATGGACTATTCTTGTAGGAAATTTTGTCAGCTTCAATTTTTACACGACCACTTTTTGACCAGGGCCAACCGTTTTCGAGATATAGGCGAAAAACAAAAAACCGGTACCTTCTTCGTGCCCCCCTGTACCCCCCTCATCCCCTAGGTCCAGGGACTTTTGGTATGTTTACCTCCTAACAAGTCCAAACACAGCCCTGAAGCCAAAAATTGGGATCTCGGCATTTCCTTCTAGACCCCCTTTTTGAGCGTTCATTGCCAGGACTATTTGGCGGGCCAAAAATAATCCGGAGGAAAATGAATCGAAGCCGTGAAATCGAGTTATACAGGGTGATTCACAACTTATGACTTTTCTTTCAAGGGGTTATGGGGCCCCAAAAACTTGACTTCATGTGCTTGAAAATAATTCAAAAAGCTATATGGTTTACGAGGAAAAAAATAATGAAAATTTGCCAAACATATGTGGGACTGATGGGTTTATTTTTCTATCTGTTGATGAGACATACGATTCAACAATAGTTCAACGATAAGCGAAAATGTTTCTATGTGAACACTCATCCTTTAGCAATAATCTGAGGTAAAAATAAATAATTTGTCAGTGTTCACCTCAACTGATGATGCCTCGACTTACTCCCTTTCCTCGTCTCTTTGTCCATTACATAAGGTAAGGACCCTTATGTTTGGTTGATGGTCGCAATTATCCACTCGGGTTACCTATCTAACTGTATTTGTACCCGCTACTTGGAAATTTTAGTTGAATAGGTAATAATAATGGTCAACTAACGTCATTCTTGACAATAATACCTTATTATCGATCAACCATTATTGAGTATGTTTGTTTCCATAGTACCAGATTAGAATTATCCACGTGAGGCATTGCATCGGCGATCCCCAAAATTTTCTTCGATGTTGAGTCCAAATAAGTCAATATTTCAGGATTTTTTTTCTAACTTTGCACCCTCAGAAATAGTTTTTCTGGCACATCCTGAGCTCACCCGTGAAAGGAAAGTCACAAGTTGTGAATCACCTTGTATGTGAATATTCAGAGTCAAGGTATCACTAAAAGATGTCGCTAGTTATTTAATTCAAACGCGTGAATCGAGCGAAATTTTACAACATGATTCACTTGCTACACCTCGATATTCAAAAACCTTCCCTGCACGACGTCCGATACTCCGATAGTATGCTGAAAACGATGTGCGGTAGAATCCAAGCCCACCCGCCATCAGATAGGGTCTATCCGCTGGCTTGCTACATTGCCGTGGTGTGTCCCCCGATATCCCAGTGATAGCACCCGGCGTGCTATATCAAATTATCCATTATAATCCTCACGACTATATGCCGTTCGCAATCGTTTTGCATGCGATAAACTGGTTTTGAACAACTTGGAATGGAGGAGTATCGATGGAGATTGACCGTTGTACCTGGACCGATTCGCCTGGGCCGCCGTCCGCTCCCGATCTGTCACGTTCGTTGCCAAGTGCTCCTGCGGGTCTGTTAGAGAAGAGTTTTGATCCACTTCGAGGAAGCTGAGCTATAACCCGTTGATGCTGCGTCGCGACCCAACTAGAGGCCGTAGAGTCGAAGCCCTTCGATAATGAGTCCCAACCCACTGGACGATTCCGAGTCGAAACTCTGGCTGATGCGCCTTAGCCCACCTGGGGAATGTGGAGCTGGAATCCTTCGGAGATGCGTTTTGATCCCCTTGGGAGAGTTGAGTTGAGATCCTTTCAGGCTGAGTTTTGATCCACCAAGAGACTGATGAGTTGCTACCCTTTGAGCTACAACCCACCTCTAGGATGTCGTGTCGAAGCCCTTCGATGTTGTGACTTAATTTGCATCCAGGAGTCGAGTCGAACCATTTAATGACGAGTTCCAATCCATCGTCAGGTAGTTGTGCTGAGACCCCTCCGGTGCTGAGTTTTGATCCATCTTCAAGTCGTAGAGTTGTGAGATCCGTTGATGATGTGTTTCGATCCCCCTCCAGGATGATGAGTCGCGATCCTTCGACGAAGAGTTTTAACCCACCTCGAGGATGTAGAGTTGAAACTCATAGATGATCCAGGCCCGATAGAAGCGAGTTCTCTTGTTTTGGTATCAAATGAATTGGTATTTACCTAGTTGTTGGGTATGTGCATTCAGAAAGGACGGTTCGTCGCTTTATTTGCCACCAAAAACAGAAATAATAATACATGAGTACGTATGTACAACCTACTGAAACCGTTCCCAAATTTGCCCCTCAAAAATAGACAACCCAACATACAGCAATCAAAATATACTTTTTACACGACCGGGTGTAAAGTGAGCCTTTTTACCCTCATTTTCAGGCGTAAAGTGGCTCATTTAGCCCGAGGGCGTAAAATTTTCACTTTTACGCCCTCGGGCTTTGGTTTTTTAAGCGTCAAAAAACAAATGCCTGTAATTATTATTAAATGTCACAAACTAATAAATTTGTTGAAATGCACAGCTCAGAGGCATTTGGGACACCCCAAAGGCGGGGAAGGGTGTATGGTTTTACTTATTAAGCTTCTCGTTGAATTGTTTGCTTTGAAATACACATATTCGAAACTCCAAAAGTGAGGTTATGTGCGTTGACGGCTCTGGCCGGATTCCTATTTCTCAGAGTTCCGTGCTTGAAGGGGCAGGCGAATACTAAATTTGAATAGCCGTTTTCGATACAAGAGCGCGATTTCAGGCCCGAAGCCGTGGTTGCCATCATAAAACGTGTAGCCGAATGAATATTTTGGTTTGTAGGTATCCGTCTGCCTGTCTCTTTACGTAGGCTGTAACTTTGCGGTAAAATCCGTGTCGTCCTTAACTGAAAGGGTTGTCTTCAGCATGGAAAACACGGACCACAAAGTAGAAGGCTTCACCACCTTGGATTTTTCAGCTAAGTATAGGTATACCTACGTTCTCATGTATTTTTTTTGGACTTCTCCGGCAAAAGATCAAGTGTGACTCGAGAAGCCATCGCCATCGGCAGGAGGAGTGCAGCGCCTCAAAAACGAAAATTCTTGCTGGGTGCTTTTCAATAAAAAAGACACTGACACTAGTGATAATTATTAAATGACAAGTAAAAACAAAATCATAGGTGCCCATAATGTCAATGCTAACTAGATCGATCTATAATCGCTTTTTAGTTTTTCGGCTTTTATGGTTCAAAATCAAATTCAAAAAAATAATGGGTCGTGTAAAAAACGTTGTATGCAGCTCAAGCGTAAAGCCTGTTTTAGGCCCTCTGTCTGAATGTGCCCTCGCTATGCTCGGGCACAACTTACATACGTCGGGCCTAAAACAGTCGCTTTACGCTCTTACTACATAAATAACTATTTTCGAGAAATCGAGCCATTACTTACCTTCGTTCCCTACAGGTTAATTATCACTAAATAATGTCTTGGTAACGGTATACATTGCGGAGGTAATAAGTGATGAGTTATGAAATTCATAATTCACCCGAGGGTTGTTATGGGTCCGTAACTCCCTCTAGATCATGGCAACCGTCATAATTGATAGGTATTTAATTTGAAAAACTCCAACCTTTTCTGAACGAGAAAAAGTTTGTTCGGTTTGGAATAAAACTATCTATGAATTACAGGAGTTATTAGATGACAATAACATCGGGCAATACGTACCTCCGCCCCTTGTACGCTTATTATGCTTGAAAAATTTCAACCGCCGATATTTTCTCAAGAATTCTTTTACCGCATTGGAGTGAATTTATTTTGTTCTTGGGCATTTCTCTCCATGATACAGGGAGATTTGTAATGACGATGACATGTATTTTCCGCCAAGTTTGGCGAGTTGTACGTTGTACGGAATGACTGAATCACTCTGTATGAATAATTTTCACGTCAATATTTAGTCCAATGTGTCAGCTCTGCACTGTTTATTCAATATATTCCCTATTCACACTGATGATACACTGACGGTCTCATGAATGGAAACACTTGCTTACTTAGGCCGCTTCAAGGGCTTTTTGGGAACTCTCGTCAAGGCCTCGGTGGCGCAGTAGGCAGCGCGTAAGTCTCATAATCTTAAGGTCGTGAGTTCGATCCTCACCCGGGGCAGCTTTTTTTTGTCTGCTTTCCTCTCCAGAAACTTGTACAAGTAGGTACCTGTTGTGTGAGCAACAAATAAAAGTAGGGTTGGCCTTGTTGTCAAAAAATTCGGTCGTTCAAATAAATTATTTTGTTTCCAGCGCCAACCCTATGCTTATTTTTGTTCATGGCTTGTCCTTGTATATCTAAGGATCACTATAAGACGCTATAAGGAGCAATGGATATAGTTTTTCCTTGAAGTAGGCCTAAGTCACCTCGGCTGCCATGTCCATGTTTTTCAGCCATATTTTCCGGGATCATAGGCGAGCCGAGGAGAAATTTATTCGATCACTCGTTACCACTCCCAAAAACCTACCACAAAAATGGATTCTTCTTCACCTAAAATTACGATAATTTGTTCAACAAACTGATTTCAAATTTCCAATAGAAGTTGACGTTTTTGCACGATGGCATCTCGAATAATTTCCTAAGCTAATAAAGTAAGCTCCTCGGGATTTGTTAGGCTTCCATAACATTTTCTCACATAATAATGCCTAGCTTATTTATACAAATATAACGCTTGAGGATTAGTTAAGACCTGAGGAGTACTTGACGCCTAGAGCCAGGCTAATTTCCCTAGCACTCAGTTGTCACCCACGAGCGTGGCGTGTACCCGGGAAAGCTCAACACAAAAATGAGAATGTATGTATGGTTGCATATCTCAGCGTTCAGTAACTTGAATATTGTATTGCTACAAGATAACGCGTGCGCGATTGTATTGTGGTCTGCATAACATAAGCACCTACAATGTTAATTAGCTACTTATCTTTAATAATTAATTCTAGATTAGATTAAAGAGTTTTTATAACGAAATCACACAACATTTTTTACACAAGAATATGAAGATGAGAGTATGTAAGTTATCTCGGAAGCTGAGTTAATTGAACGAGAGATCCGTCAATATTCAAATTTTATTTTTTTTAGAGGAATTTGAGAATCTGTTGTTTCTTTACTCTTTCTTGAAACTGTTCATGGACTTTGCCAGAAAATATTCCATCTGAAAAAGTTATCTAGAATTCTAGACTATGCAGCAAAAGCTGCTCAGAAGTCAGAAGTATCGTTTCTACGCAATGAAGTAGGTACCTACCTATGGAGTTTTTTGAGGTGTTTTTAATACAAACAAACTATTTATACGGAGTTCTTCCGAAAGATCGGATCAAAGCAATACGTAATGTCGGTGTAAGCATGAGGAATCTTTCGCGGAGCCTACAAAATTATTAAAAAAATCATTAATTTTTGAGCAATTTTTCGACGTTATGAACTTCTGAAGGTTCACCATTTCAGTGAACTCTTGGTGGCGACACTGAACAGTGTTGTATTTTCCATTCATAATTCTGTCACCAATAATTCACAAAAATTTTTTGGAATAACAAAACTAAACCCTTTATTAGGGAGTTTGCGGTTTCATTGAACGTACGACGTAACGCAACGTGGAACGTGAAAACTCCCCTGTGACTAATGAATTGCAGATAACAAACTCGCCAATTTTCACGTTGAAAGTTACGTTACGTCGCACGTACGTGTTCACGCAAACTCCCCATAACTCCAAAAACAGAATAAAATTTTCATTGAATATTTTCAACATTTTTTTGAGGCTTCATAAACAATACTGTATAGACAATACAAATAGAAAAGACCACATGTTGTCACGGATTTTTACGGTTGCGTAGGAACCAGGCGAGTCCATCATTCAAAAAAAGGTTGGCTAATTTTTGATGCCCCAATATCCGTGACGACGGTGGTGATAACATATGGTCTTCTCTATTTGTATTGTCTATACGTATCGTGTCATCAAATGAATTCTTATTTTGAGTGGGCTGTGGCCTGGTCAAATTCAGGAGTGCGAAGCTGCGTTCGGCTATGCCACAGCGTAGGGGAGACCGGGGATGGAAGTAACATTTTTTTGTTTTTATTTTTTCCATGCAGACTAGTCACTTTTCTTTCAATTCTAAGTGTTTCTATGATAGACTGGACAATCGACTTCCATGCCGACTATTCTTTTTCGATATTGAATGAAGCATTTCTGAGAAAAAAATCATTTCTGGATCAAAACAGCTGTTACTTTTAGCCCCAGCGTTGAGGCTAAAACCATTGTTCTAAAAGTAACAGTACTTGAGGTAGGTTTAGGGATAGGTTGTAACATCAACATATTTCACAATAGATCATGAATTATTGGGTATTATATCAATAAAAAATTCAACAAAAAATCTCTTATTCCCTATCGACTTGAAAAAAATATAGAAAAACTGAAAAACACTTTGGTACTGTGGACATTTACAGAATGTCAAATAAAACGTATCACAATGAAACATTAAAGGTGCGTTCAGTCAGCTTATTTAGCCGCAATTTTAATTTTAGCCGTAAGCGCTGCATCACTTATTGGCTGTTCCGAGGAGGCTGGTTCATAAGAGCCAATGGGCGTCGCAGCGCTTGCGACTAAAATTAAAACTTGCGGCTAAACAAGCTGACTGAACGCACCTTAAGTTAGAAAAAGTACCGAGAGAAGATAGGAACATTAATTTGACAAATCATCGTCCGGATCGCTGTTGAGAGCAATCTATAAGCTTTGCGAAAACATAAGTGATCTGATCATAATATTTTGCAGGTGAAAAAAGTGATTGGGGTTAATCTTATTTGTAACACTATGTTACTTTCGACTCAAAGGGCACTCAACACAATTTTAAGACATATCACAATTTTTTTTTTTATTCGTTTATTTAACGTCGGCCTATTTCCGCAACGAGGCCTAACACCGACGCCGGTGAATGCTTTCCTCCACTATACCGGAAATTTTGCCGAACCCCTGTGTGTTCCAACACAAGGTAGGGATTTTTAACGACCACCAACATCGCATGGGGTCGGCACCATCGTTCGTATTTTACGTGCTATGCGACACACGGCGCGTCTTGCATTTAGCAAGCATTCCAACTAAACCAAGGAGCTTGTTTTCGAGGCCGAAAATCCGTCCCCGGCGGAGATCGAACCCGCGACCTCTGGAGTGGCAGTCGAACGCGCTAACTAACGACACCACAAGCTCCTCGACATATCACAATAAACCGCAATTTCGACGTCAAATTGTTTTGCGTCCATCGATAGCCAACATTATCAAGATCATCACAATGTACATACCTTCTGGTTTGCGTTCGGGAGATCGCCATAAAATCACTCAACAGACGATACAACGACTTTACTTCTAGGCGGAAAATAGTGACACTTGTTAGAACAATCCTAACCTGAATGACAGTTACAAAACAGCAATGTGGGTGAGGAGGTGGATTTCAATGAACATCACACACGGGATTCAAGCGACATCTTACAAAAATTCTAGAAACTATAGGCACTGTTACAACCTACCCGTGTTAGTTCCAGCCCCTGTCTCCCCTACCTAAAATAAGAATTCATTCGATCACACGATACTTGTACTACTTCAATCCAATATTTCGGAATCACTCCGTAAGTACACCAAATATAAAGACTGACTGGACAAACTCTAACTTATGTAGGTTTTATCCACCTGGACAAAACTTGTATCAAGTAGGGGAGACCGGGGTTGGTTGTTACACAGGCCGGTTGTTACATTGCATTTGAAAAGCGCGTCTTTGAGGCGACAGCGGTAATAATTTTTTTTAGATGTGCAACATTCACCGATCCACATTCCCATTCCCACATTCCTTTGAGTAAATAATAAATGGCTGACTCTAGTTTCATTACAAGTATGGATAAACTCCATCAACTTATCCGGCAATTTTCTTGAACGAACATTGGCGAATGGAGAATATTCTCAATGCTTGCCCTTGCCCGTTGCAATCAGGCGCGTGCTGGGACCCTTGAAAAGGCCCGGGCAAATTCATGGCAAAAGCCCCCCCCCCCGAAATAGAGGTGTCTGATTTCCAAAAATCAAAATCAGGACGGGAATTTCTAATAAAAAAATGAAAAGATGAAACACTTATTTTTCAAAGTGTGAGCAAAATGACGCCGCAGGGAAATTTTTTCGGAATGATGATAATAATAATGCTAATAATAATACCGCAAACAAGATTCAAAAAGGTAAGTTCTAGTTTTAGATGCATTTTCGTAAGAAAATGACGCTTATATGGCCGGTTTGTCTGTCTGTCTGTCCGTCCGTCCGTGTAGAAAGTAAGAAGTTGTACTCCTCCTCGGGGCATGAAGCTAGAGCCTTGGAACTTTCTCCGATGGATAGCTGCTAATGTCCTCAAGGGTGACCAATGGACAATTTTTTTTCTCATACATACAAAGTTACCATTGATATCATTATTATTTCTATTTTCATTCTCTTCATTTTTTATTTAACTTAACATTTAGCAAATCGAAACTACTTAGGTTTAAAAAAAAACTGGATCCGATTGCTGTTACAAAACATCCTTACGATCTACAATCTCTGGAAATTAATTATTCAATAATCAATTTTATCCTTGAAAAAAAATTCATGAATTTTTCAAAACTTCAAAAAAATAAAAAAAGACAAGAAAGGCCCCTTGAGGCCTTACGGCTAAGGGCCTACCGGGGAATGCCCGGCTGCCCGGCGGGCCAGCACGCGCCTGGTTGCAATCACTTCAAGGGTTACGTGGGAATAGCTCATTGAACTTGAAAAGTACAGTTGGGGCTGGTGGTTGTTACAATGTTGACGGGGTCAGTTGTGATATGACACTGGGAGCCAAAAATCCAAGTTTCCGAGTAAATCTCTCAAAACTCAAATTTATAGGCGAATTTATGAAATATTTCAAATTTTATAGGCCTATGATTTTGTTTTTTGAGAATGAGGTTTTTTTTGTTTCACTGTATCAGGATTATAGTTTTTCATTTAATTTTAACTTTTTACCATTAGGTACCTTCAGAAAAGTGTTTCATTCATACCAGTAACAACTTGCCCCAAGCTTGTAACAACTGACCTTGAACAGACCCCGATATGGAGTTAGTTATTTTATTACAATTTGCGCGAGCACCTAAAAAAATTCATAGACTTTTTTGTGGTGATTTTAAAGCGTAACTGTTATATTTCTCAAATGAAGGGAGGTTCAATCAATATGTTAGCGTATGCTGTTTCTCTCTAACCGTCAACACAACATTGGAAAAAAATCAAACCTGAAAATTGTAATAACTAACTCCGGTCTCCCCAGCCTATTTAACATGAAATTATTTGTTCATCCTCAGCTGCCAAATTCAAAATTTTATACAATAGGAGCATAAGTAAAAATTTATGACGATGATAAAAGTAAGAAGAACTCATATCAGTGGAACTGAGGGTTCGTCGATTGGGAATGAAAATTGTTCTACAATAATTACCTAATTCGAACAACAATTTTTTTCATATGACAAGCTGCTAGTCCCCTTTCGCGAATATATGAGAAGCTCTCATCTCTGGGACTGATGCAAATTAGTGTACACTCGAGGGTACACCATACAGGTGTCCCGTTTAAAATTGACCCCACTTCCCATACGGTACTCAGAGCACCGGACCTAGTGGGTTAGCTCTGGAAAGTCGCGGGTGGGCTTCCTCTGCGTTTCTGAAGCTCCTAGTTATTCGGAAAATGTAAATTTTGAGAACACGTGAAAACTCAAGTAATTGAAATAAAATAGAATCGCGTTGAGATCGGGGTTCGACCCTGCCGTAGAGTCGAAATTATTGATTGGATTGATGAAGCCCCCCCCCCTTCTTGAAACTAATAATTTTGTTTTAGCGTCACGACAGTTCCTGATATTTCCATGTTGAGATTGTTGAGCTTGTCCCGGGACTAAAGACG
Organism: Anaspis maculata; assembly: GCA_949128115.1. Classification (NCBI taxonomy): domain Eukaryota; kingdom Metazoa; phylum Arthropoda; class Insecta; order Coleoptera; family Scraptiidae; genus Anaspis; species Anaspis maculata. Next base: position 25,678,123 of record OX421964.1, on the reverse strand, counting down.
TTCTTATTCGAAACGGATGAAATCAATCCGGTACCCAACGACGTCATCGTTCAGATAGGGACTTTGTAAGAATGAATTGTTATTAGGGCTCGATCAGGTATAGTAAAGACGGCGATTATTTAGCGCTAGGGTAAGTATTATTTCGACGCCTCTCCGCATCGGTTTTTCGGCGAACACCCTGTATAGTCAATTCTCTGCGTTTTGTTTCTCCTGACTGCGGTCTTCCCTCACAAACTGCTAAACAACAACGAACTAGCGCGTATACGGGGCGTGCTCAAAACGTTCTTCACATTAAATTTGTACCTTGACTTGAGTGATTGTTTCGCTCACACTCTCGGTTCGAAAGCTTTTGGAAGGGTGAAATTTGGTTTAATATTTCCGGTTATAGGCACTCTCGATCACGGGAATCTTTCTGAGCGTTGGGGGCAATTCACGGCGAAAACAGGTTTAAAGCCTCCACAAAGGCCAGCCGCATCCAATCCCTTCCAAACGGGCAAAAGAGAACCATAGCCCAAAAAGAGCGTTAGCCTTTGAAAAGAGGCTCCACAAAAAAGGGGCCACCGCACACACCGGCCCACACACAAATCCCAGATTGCATTCGTGGTCGAAGTCACTCTTCCCTTTTCAGTGTCTAGAAGCCGGGCCTAACCCTAACATAACCTCTAACACTAACATAAATGTTGGATCTGATTGAGCCATAAAAAGAACTTTTGAACCACGAAAATCAGTCAGAATTAAATGTCGGTCAAGGTGTAGAATCAGGTGTTCGTCGGAGGGCTGGGTTGCTGGGACGTCTGAAATAATTTGGGAAAAATTATCTTTTCGAGAATAGCTTGGATCTTTTAGATATTTTAGCCTGCGATGTGAAGGTAGGACTAGGTATAGGAGCGAGCCATTATTTAAACCTTTTGACTTGTACATAGAGGTCAATAGATTGATGTTATGTTAAAAATTTATACTGTGTCTTATTGTGTTCAAACTCGTGGTCAAACCTGTCTCAACAATCTCGAGAGCTCTATCCTCGAACAACAAGAGAAGAGGCACAACAAGGTGTTGTCCTGATACTAGATGATCATCGGCCAAGCGGTTCCAAAAGCAGGAAACGTTGTTCAATTCAAATCAAGTTGAATTAAATGGAAGTATAATGGGTTGCTCACCCATTCAGGGGTTCATGAAGGTAGCTGGGGTCTTTTCAGTAGGTACATTTTATCTACGAGACGGTTTTTTCGATCGGCAATGACTCAACGAACTGCATCTTCTACTTCTTGTTCTTCTTCAGAAGAATAAAAATCGGAGACGTTGGAAAATTCAAAATGAAGTGTCGAATCAGACCTTTCAGGTACGTACCTAAGATAAAAAGATGCAAGTAGTTCAAATGTGTGACAACCTTAGCCAAAGTCTGTTTGGTACCGTGTTTGATACCTTGTTCTTGCAACCGGAGTACATTTGCTACGTAGCAAAGTTAACTACCACGTTCCTGCAACCGGACAATAAAGATTTTGATGGAATTCCATTAAATGTTTTTCCACCTTGTTGCCGTTTGGATTATCTCAAATTTTTTTAAAAGTCGAATAGCCCAAAACACTGGTCAAGTATGTAGAGGATTGCTGGGACATATGCACATGGTGGGACACGCTGTCAAAGAACAGCACCTTCGCCAATTGTTCAGGTGTGTGTGTCTCACTCACACGTCGTGATCTCCACCAAGTTTCATGAAAAACTGTAACTAAAATTCACTCCCCACAGAACGTCACAAATTTTGTCATCCTGTAACGCTTTTAGTAACTTAGGGCATACTTAGGTGGTGTGTTGATTTTGTTCATGCAGTATACTGTTTTGGTGGTTGAAAAATGTTCAACAATAAGTTGACATGCGGAGCTCCACTGAAATTCTGTCCTGTCAGTGAGGCAAGTGTTAAGCTATAATAAATTACATAATCTATACTCATGTCAGCATCAAGGGTTAACATAATGATACGGTCCGTCAATACTTCGGCTGCATCGGTAGGTAGAGCATGCTTACGTCCAGACTATGTAGTTACTGGTTAGCCTAGTCAAGTAATGGATTTCCATTGCTAAATATCAGAATTCAGCAGTAATGCCGCACCCTGTAGATACCTCTACCAAAGCTATTCATACCTATGCAAGTTGATGATAAACGATGGGAGTGCTGGTTGTTATTGATCCTACACAGCACTTTTTTCATGCAAAGAAAGCACCCTCACACCCAAAGGTGAACATTCTCTATACCTCCGATAACCGAATGTAGGTCTGTCTTGATATTACCAGCATACTGGTACACATACAACCCATAATAGATAGCTGCAAGTACCTATATTTCCATGCAATTGTGATGCGAATGTACAATCAGTATACGTATAAGAGTAATAATTTAACTCGTTATTCTCCATTTTTCTTCGAGGTATGCTATTTCAAACAACTTAATTATGGAAGAAGGAATAATGATACGCGAATTAAAACATGAAAAGAGTATTTCTTCTCTGCGAAAAAGGAAAGACCAAAGCTGGGTCATCTGAGGCAAAAATTCGGAATGGAGATAGGTATCTACCCAAATAATAAAATGAATTTCGTCAGTGTCACAGTGGCGGCTCATTGGACCGGACCGTACATGCCAGAACCGTGTTAAGTGTTTTATGCTTTTAAGCATTGCCAAATCAATAAAGCTCCATTCTCACAAGCCTTCTGTCTATACAGTGACGCGGATAACCGAAAAGCATGCAATGGAAAAATCAGCGGAGCCAAAAAAGTTGACCGACTAAAAACCGTCATCGTCCCATAGTTCGCACGCTTTTCGTCATCCTCGCCGGTATAGGTACTAGATACCCAATGTTATAGGCGGAGATAAATATTCGTGGATCGCGGTGTCTCTGTCGGGACGGTTTGGTCAAACGAACCGATGGAACGAGACAACACGACCTGGATCAGGTGAACGAGGCACGAAGTAATTGTTGTAACTGACACGGTAGCTACATTAAGACATATTTAGCCATCATCAGGCAACCACAGGCAGCTAGTAACTTAGTAGAGCGTGCTATGAAAAGAGAAAGCAATCGTTATCATCACCATTATTATTACTATTATTATTGTTGTAGGTGCACATAGACGCGCATAGACAAGTCGTCTCTTGAGTGAGTCCATCATCAAGAACAGATTTGCAAAAAATGAACCGCAATGCGAGTGGATGAATTATTAGCAAAAAAACGCAAGGTACATGTCAGAGGTTAATTCACTAACCCAATGACCTATTATCGGCACCGGAGTTATTCCATTCATGATTGGCACTTAGGTACATACGCTGTTTTTATGATGTGAGTGGGACTGGCATGAGAAATCTATGAAGCAGCGTGTAATAATATCGGAATTGTTTTTAATTTTATCATTACCTGCCGCATACGATGCTTAATGTGTATGATTTTGAAGTGTTACTCGAGTCGTGTGGAATGGTTTCAGGCAGTTCGCAACCTCACGCATCGTCGAAGTCTCTAAATATTTCTAAGGATAATTCAAAGGATTCTAAATAAAGCTTTTTTTGTTTTCCAAAATTATTATTGATACATTGCCAAAAATGATAGCAGGGAAAGAAATCACAAGCTGCCCCATTTAATGTGAAGACTTCTTGTGCAATTTGTTTTACGAAATTCAGCTCCATGGCGAAGATTGTAAGACTTTAAGACTTTTTATTTTTTTTCTCTCAAATAATTCATAAACGGCATGACACATCAAGTTGTTATTTGAGAGAGCGATGATTTGACTTACTACTGACTTACCCTTGAGTTAAATTCCAGGAAAATCTTCCAGTGGCTCGGAAGTTGAGTGACAAAAGTGACAAAAAAAAACATCGTCGTTATATCTGTTTTGTATTTTCATAATCATGTTATTCTTACGTTTTGCATTTATTTTTTATCCGAGTTTTATTTCTGTATTAAAATTTTCCTGCTTATTGGGCTTTGCCGACTGGGAAATGAATCTATCAATATTATTATTATATCAGTCGCGGGATATTTCATCGTAGCATCCTCCCTGCAACGTCCTTGAAGCTAATTTGAATTTTATGTAAAATTACCTTGATAATGCAATAACCACTTTAGGTATATGTTTCAATGTTAGTTTTCTTAGTGATATTTATGATTCTTTGATTAATAACTAGTGCTGAAGTGTGGCAGTGTGAGAGTTATTCCCAGCTGTTATTAATTCTGTGATTGTTGAATAATTTTTGTTCTTCCGTGCTCCAGCCTTACATTGACCCAATTTCAGAAAAATGTTTGTTATTATTGAGGTTGTTTTTTTTAATTTTTTCACTTACTGATAGTTACTGATAAATTGGTTTTGCGATTGTCGTCAGAGTTTTAGGTATTTGGGCGTGCGGAGTTGTTTTTGTTTTTTATTGGTTTTATTCCGTAGATAATAGCTTACGCACTCCACGCACATGGCTTCATCTCTAACGATAATATTATTTCAGTCATAATTTTTAATTATTGTTCTGTTGATTTGGTGAACCTGATCATCTTACCTCTTCCATCTTTATTATACAGGTTGGTCCAACGAAAACACAGAACGGCTTTTTGGGTATTTCACCTCAAATTTTGAAAAAAGCTCGGACAGGTCGATTTCTATATCGAGGGGAACATCTGGAACATACATTAACAAATTTCTATCTAAAGCGCCTCACCCTCACACACCCCAACTTCAAAAGACACCACTCACCTTGCGATACATCAAAGTGAAGTGAATTGAATTCTCTTTCTAAAAAAATATTCCTATAATTTTCAACCCCACCCCCCTTCTTCCTAAAGTTCTCTGACTTTCCAATTCAATATTCTTGAATTTCTAATTCTCTTAAGTACAGTCGACGTCGTCCTGCACAGCATCAAGGGAGAAAATTTTTTGTGTGAAGAGGGCCACCCAAATTCACCCCTTCACTCGCCCAACCCAACTTCAAAGTCTAAAATGACACTACCCACTTGAGAAACATCAGATTGAGAAGATTCTCTTCCTGAATAAAATATTTTCAAAATTTTCAAAAATCCTTCTTCCGCCCTATAATTCTCCAAATGTTCAATTTATTGGGAGAGGGGTTGACAATTTAAAAAAAGCTATGCCAGGAAGAGAATTCAATTCTTTTTAATTCGAATCAATGTATTACAAGGTAGTACAAGGTAGTCTTGTTAAATTTTGAAGTTAGGGATGGGGAAGAGCCAATAAGTGAATTTGGGCAGCATTTTTTCCACAGAATTTTTCTTTTTTCTCCTTCGATGCTATCTAGGATGACGCTGAATCAATTGACGAGAATTGAGGGATCGAGAATATAAAATGGGACAGTCAGAAAATTTAAGAAAGAAAGGAGTGGGGTTATAAAGAGAATTTGATTCTCTTTGAGTTGATGTATTGCAAAGTACATAGGGCTCGACACCAAGTTGCAGGCGCAAAGTTTTGTACGGCGTAACTTGCCAAATACAGCGGTCTGATTGGTTGGTATCCGCCGTTGGTATGGTAACCGCACTCAAGTCTCAGCCCCAACTTGGTGTCGAGCCGATTGTGTCGTTCAAAATTTGAAAGTTGTGGTGGGTGGGGGTGACAGCGCTTAAGGTGTGTCCGGAATATTGATCAAATGACACAGTTTTTGCATCAGTTCCAGTAACCTGATTCTCTGAAAGAAAATTACCATTTAGGTCGCTTTTGAAACTACAAGAATGGTCTTCAACGTAACGAGCTGAAATTCAAAATCTTTGGGAGAAAAATAAATTTTTGAAAATCATTATATCATAGACCCTTACCCCACTCCTTCCTGCAGAGCAGGAGATGCCAGAACAGTCCAGAAAACACGAGTTCTGATCGCCCAACTAAAACCCCAACGTGAATCGAAGAGGTAAATTTGGAGTCAGATGTACTTAAGTGATATCCTGATGAGATGGACAAGGACCTCTCAATAAGCCTATGTTCGATGAGGTCCCACGTGAGATCAACCCACTCAAGTGCTTGCCGGTGAGAGTGCCGACAAGGCCGCCCAAGGTACTGATCAGAGCGGGTATAAGCAAAAGAAGTGGAAACACTCCTGCAAAATTGACTGTGTCTACATTCGTTCCCAAAGGTAAACACTTATTATCGTTCAAATGCAAGATAAGTGACATTTACAGTTGAGCTTGTGAATGGACATTGTCGGTATTATCAAGAAACGATAATTGCAACCACAATCATTGAGTACTCACACCACTTTCATACTCCATTCGAACTTCAACATTCAACGTACGCATTCTTGGTGAGGAAGTTCCGTGATACTACCGAATATGTTCATGAATAAATATGCCCGTCAAAACAGGGCAGTAAAAAGAAACAAACCCGAAGTCTAAAGCAGCGGCGAGTTTCTCAAGGATGAGAAACTAATGTAGCGATTCACCAAAAACAACATTCCACAAACGCTCCGTTACCCTAAGCAAACCAATAGCCGACAGGATTTCTTTCAAATAACAGAGTATCTACAGAATGTCATCTTTTACAGAATTGCATCATAAGTAGGAACAGCAAGGGATCACGGTCAACATTATGAAAAAAAGATTACATAATTCCCCCCACATAATAAAATGTTAGTAGACTCAACGAGGCAGATTCATACAAGCAGGTGGACCCTCCCCCAGACACGGAGAAGCGTGCAAATCCCTTTTCCTTCCTTTACTTTCATGTATAACCCGGCAATAAACAATGAAATAAAAATGAATCATAGAAAGTACTGTTCTCTACTTAGCGGCTGATTTTGGCGTAGTGGAGTTTCTTCTTGTCGTCTTACTGTTTGTGACGTAACTTGTGGAAAGAAACAATTAATGAAACCTCGAAGTACGCGCGATAGCGCGGTCTTGAGGTCACGTCATGAGTGCGCAAAAAAGCACACCCACTAAAATTACGGCTTTTGCCGTCAATATTAAGATCATTTGGGAGTAGATAAATTACAAAAACTCAAAGCAGTGCGAAGCACCTTGATTTCAAAGGGGAAAACGGCGGGTTATGCAAGCCCGTTGAGAACAAAGAGAACAAAGCATTTCGTGTTATGTACGATAATTTCGCGGACAAAATAGGTATCAAAATGCGTGATTTGGTGAGTGGGTGGAAGCCAACATTACGATACAATAATCAAAGAAAGACCGACCTTAAATTGTAAAAACGACGCACTCTCGATGCACCGAAACGTTCACGTCCTCGTCACAACAGCTGACCCTCTTCTCTGTCTGCCCGCGGCTGCCGCTCGCCCGGCTCGCCTAGCGCAGCGCCATCTCCCTCTCCCATCGGCAAACGCTACGAACGTCAACCACCGTACCTACTTCAGGTACCAACGTACAAACAAAACAAAGGGGGAATACCACACTTTCAACCAGCCAATAAGAGGTCCCAGGATGTCGTCGTCTTGTTGCGCTCTCTTCATTTCCACAAAAAAAGTTTCAAACCGCCACATTCAAATTCTTCAACTTTGACAATGTTTATCACTACTTCCGTATGTGTGAATTTCCATGTCATAAACTTGTTGTCTTTGGATTCAACAAGCCACTTGACCTTCTGGATTTTTGAAGTTTGTTAACCATTTCAACGCATTATGATCAGTCCTTAGAATCTTCGGCCGAACAGCTATGCATGGAAGTGCTTGATGGATTTCACGACTGCAAGTAGCTCTTCCCTTTTTACATCCCGTTCTGGTTTGTTCTTTGTTCTCTTGTCCACCTTGCATTGGCGACAACACAGCGCCCATCGCTTCTCTACTGCAGTTTGCGTCAAGGATGAAAGTGCCTTCGTCTCGAAGAAGTGCCAATACGGGACTCGTTAAAAGACCATTTTTCAAGTCTTTGAATGAATGCTGGCATTCCTTAGTTTATCTAAAGACTTTTTTGGCTTCTGTGGGACGGTGGAGAGGTTCGTTGATCTGGGAGTACCCTTTTACAAACTTGCGGTAATAGCTGCATAACCCAAGGAAATTTCCAACTTCTCGAACGTTCCTTGACGTCTTTCAGTCCTTTACACCTTAAATATAATTGTCTGCCTCGGTTTGAACACCATCTTTTGCTATCACGTAACCCAGATACTTCACGTTTCTTTGGAATAGGTGACATTTCTTTGGATTGAGTTCCAAGCCGGTGTCTTGTAATCTCCGAAAAACTTGCTTGAGTCGGTCCATTTCCTCGTGAAAAGTCTTGCCAAGAACAATCACATCGTCCAAGTACACCAGAGCAGTTTTCCATGACAGTCCTCTCAGGACCTCTTTCATCAACCTGTCGAAGGTCGCCGGGGCATTACATAAACCGAACGGCACGACTTTGAAGTGCCAAAATCCAGCACATGAAACAAAAGCCGTCTTTTCATTTGTTATTTGAGTCCATTTCTACTTGCTAGTAGCCGCTGCGTAAATCTAACGTAGAATACCAGCTTGCTCCAGAGACGGCGTCAATAGACTCTTTGGATTTCACCTTGACTGCGCGCGCATGCTGCAGTCATTTCCTGATTGGTAGTTTCAAAAACGCGCGAATAGGTGTAAATTCGGAAATTCCGCTGTCAAGCGAGGTTACTGAGTTCAAATTTGCCACGCGTGCTTTTCAACGTAAACTTGGAGAAGACCACAACACAAAAATCGAGTGTATATTTTATTTGACTAACTCATGGGGAAGGTAGTTCAAGAGTATACGGAACAAATCTAAGTTTTCTAGACGAGTCCGATCAGCCGATAGAACGTTTTGGGAATATTATCGTGACGTCACTTGGGAAGATGTTTTCACCCAAGGCTGGTCGACGTTATGTTGTACTATAGGTTGCCTAGTAGCTATAGGTTGCCTCATCCAGTTTATGAGTGACGTCACAAGATACCCTCCGGGAACTGGATTTTGGCTGAAACTGATGTCGCTTTTTTCGTTTGACATTTCGGATCTTATTTCGACGGAAATCCACCAAATTTCTGAACTGGACGAGAAATGGTTGATGCACATTCAACGATTGGTGGTTTTTAGATGAATCGGGCATGCTTTTATCCACCAAAACACAATTTGAACCGCCGAACTGTCAAGACCAAAAACAAAGCGATAACGTTATCACGAGGTGAAGCGGACCGCGCATCTGTCACCGGGTAGCTCATTGGTAAAGAACCTGACTTTCAACAGGAAGGTAGTGGGATCGAACCGCAGCCGTGCCGAACTTTTTTTCTTCAAAAACACCCAAATTGTGATTTTTAAAATTCAATATGAGTTGGGCAACACTAATTTGAATTTTGTTTCCTCTTTCTAATTTTTAAAATCGCAATTTGGGTGTTTTTGAAGAAAAAAAAGTTCGGCACGGCTGCGGTTCGATCTCACTACCTTCCTGTTGAAAGTCAGGTTCTTTACCAATGAGCTACCCGGTGACAGATGCGCGGTCCGCTTCACCTCGTGATAACGTTATCGCCTTGTTTTTGGTCTTGACAGTTCGGCGGTTCAAATTGTGTTTTGGTGGATAAAAGCATGACCGATTCATCTAAAAACCACCAATCGTTGAATGTGCATCAACCATTTCTCGTCCAGTTCAGAAATTTGGTGGAATTCCGTCGAAATAAGATCCGAAATGTCAAACGAAAAAAGCGAAAAAATCAGTTTCAGCCAAAATCCAGTTCCCGGAGGGTATCTTGTGACGTCACTCATAAACTGGATGAGGCAACCCATAGTATAGACAATACAAATAGAGAAGACCATATGTTATCACCACCGTCGTCACGGATATTGGGGCATCAAAAATCAGCCAACCTTTTTTTGAATGATGAACTCACCTGGTTCCTACGCAACTGTATAAATCCGTGACGACATGTGTCTTCTCTATTTGTATTGTCTATACAACATAACGTCGACCAGCCTTGGTTTTCACCTAGATTTTCACCTCCGATTTTCACCTATCACGTTCCCATGGTCTTGTTATTGCTATTGTCATTTTGACAAACGTCATTGTCTTCAAACAATCAGTAATAATTTTTATTGAATAGAAATATTGTATAATAAAAGTTTCACAACACTATAAAAATTGTTCCCCAATGTTTCCAGCAGGAAAAGTACCCATAATGGATGCTGCATTCCCGCGAATTATTGCCAGACTGATGCGTTGGAGTAAAAACTCGCTGGATCTTTTCTCGTGATTTTGTTCAGTGATCCGGCATCCTATCTCTCTAATGAATTTCAAACCATCCAAGTTCCAACATCCCATGGTTTCAATGACTACTGGGATGAATTCGTAATCCTTCGTGAGGTTGGCGTATTTCCTGGATTTCTCGTCCTCTCGCTTGTTGGCAGCAAATCTTTCGATATAGGAAGAATTGTTGAGGACGCTTGGTGCAACGGTGTCTGTACAGGTGAAGTCCCAGATAACAGGTTTGCCCTTTCTCCAAGGTATTAAGGTCATACCATCGGGTTTCTTTCCGTCTAAACGGGAGCATCCTACTGGTTCCAAAATCGATGGGATGTTAGCTGAACGGAGTGCACGGAGTGCACGGCAAATAAGGTCGTTTACTGAGGAATGACGTGAGATTCTTCCTGCCGATTTGACACAGGATAAACCATGAAGTCCCCTTCGGTTGACGGGTGCACCGCAAATGCATTTATGAGGTACACATAAAGGGCAACCTAAACGTAGAGAAATGGCAATTCGAAAGCATTCGTCGGATAGTTGTAATCCCATTGCAGATGAAGGTAAAGCATTCAGCCAACTACCGGATTCCGGGAGTGAACAGGATAGCCATCGCGCTTTATCTTCAGGTGTGTCAAGGAGATTAACGATTGTTGATTTTGATTGTGAAATAAAAACTGAATCCCAAAACGACTGTTTCAATTTTTCTTCTCTGGTAGGGAGTAGGTCAATAGATGGATCAATTTTGGTTAGCCATCTGTCTTCGCCCTCGTGAACGGCGGTATCGCGAATCAGAATATTTACTGATAAAAGCCTTTCTGATAGTTCAAGTGAACCATAGAAGGAAGATAGAAAAGCAGGTATCGAAATGTCAGTTGTTCGGCGAAGTCCAAGACCACCGAGACGTACAGGTAAACAGGCTTGTATCCAAGCTGAGTCTGATAGGGAGCAGTTAATTATTGATTCCAAACAACACCTTAATTTTGTATCATATTCGGAGAGGAGGTGATGATATCTCCAAGAAGGAGAACAACGTAGAAAATATATAAGACGGGGAATGGCAAGCGAGGCTCGTAATAAGAAAAATGCAGAATGAGATGGCAGACCTCTTAGCTTGGAAGTCAACCTTTCGAGTGTGGATATCTTTTCTTGTATAATAGATGGTATCGAGTCATCACAAAGTGGAGAGCCTAAAAGTGTGGCGTTGTTTATTATTTTTATTTTTCATTTATTACTGCCATAATCAGTAATAATTATAGCAGCCTTGAAACCGTCGTCGTCTCATCGGCAACGGAATCAGGTACAGGTATGCCCGTGAGTAGCTATAGGTATCCCGTGAAAATTTGCCCCTCTGACGTCATTGTCGTTCTTAATTTATAACCGCAGCGCCCGCCATACGAGATACGTAAATTCACAAGATCCTATGCAATCGCTCTAGTTCTTTCAACTCCTACATCTGAGACCAACTAGTATTTTATGTTGTGATCTCCTTTAACGTCCGTCGACTGAAATTCAGCAGTTATAGGGAATTCAGACTTGCTGTGTCCCGTATTGTTCCAATAATTTGAGATCCGCTTATAGTCCAGTAAACGTAGGTTTCTACCGGGAACAAATAGGTGAACTTCGCCCCCCCCCCCTCATGACCCCCATTCATCAATCATCGACACTTTTTGTGCTAAAATGGTATAAACAGGATATGATGCGTAGAATTACGAGTTAATCGGATAATTTTTGCAGCCGTGGTGGGAATTTCAGGCGAAAACTGCAATCTACAGTGACTCAAAACATCCGAAGACCTGGAAGGCCATGATGCACACGCGAGAAATCCCGAGAAAATTGACTGGTCAGTTCTTATGTTCTTGGGACTCACTGTACCAAAAATCAGCTTTGGGCGAATTTGTTCCTGGTAGAAACCTACGTATTTGGTAATTTTGTATATAAGACCCCATTCTGGACCTGTAAGTGTAGTCCGAATGCCAGTACTTATGCAGGGCCAGATTACCACGTCAGAGGCCCCTGGGCTCACAGATACTATAAAGCCCCCCCTCCCTAGCATTATAAAAAAAATAAAAACAAAAATACTGATTTCTTCAAAATTTCAAATAGATAAAAAACAAGATTTTTTAATCAGTTTGAAAATTAACAAACAACCAAGCAAAAAAACGGACAATTCCTTCACAATAACGAAGAACTCTTTTTTTCAACGGAATTTGGAAAATTGAAGTCACCCCCAAGAAACTCAAGATCTCGTCTTCGCAGCTTCAAAGAAACAAATTTGTCCTAGACGTCACTGAAGTCATGTTTATCAAAATATCACTTTCTACAGCCATTATGGTTGAATATCCATAATGTAATACCTGTATAGACAATACAAATAGAAAAGACCACATGTTGTCACGGATTTTTACGGTTGCGTAGGAACCAGGTGAGTCCATCATTCAAAAAAAGGTTAGCTGATTTTTGATGCCCCAATATCCGTGACGACGGTGGTGATAACATATGGTCTTCTCTATTTGTATTGTCTATACATTATGTGTACAGGTATACCAACCATGTACAGGGTGTTCACGATAAAGGAGATCCCTCTAGGAGATTCCCCTTTGAGATATTTTGAAAAACTAAAAACTTTTTCGCAACGATTTTACCTAAGGATTTTGAATCGATCGTATAAAAGTTTTCAATTGGTACCGTATACAGGGTGTGATATGTAACTTTTTTATTTCGAATGCAACACCCTATATTTTATCACGTCATTTGATGAAGCCTTTCTTTTTGATTACAAAGATATATAACAGTAATGATTTATTTTGACAAGGAAGCTGTCAAAAAATTAATAAAATAGGTAGTCAAATAAATTAAAAATTAAAAATTACGCGACACCCTGTATTAGAAACAAATTAGACCATTTATCTATGCAAAGTTGAATTCTGCAGACAAAATGCTACGAGAGTAACTTTATTTCAAGTGAACTGTAGAAGCCAAAGCCATCTTGCCGCGAAACAAAATCATTTGACTACCTATTTTATTATTTTTTCGACAACTTACTTGTCAAAATAAATCACAAGTGTCATGTATATTTCTAATCAAAAACGAAGCGTCACCAAATAACGAAATAAAATATAGGGTGTTGCATTTGAAATAAAAAAGTTACATATCTCACCCTGTATACGGTACCAATTAGAAACTTTTAGAGGATCGGTTTGAGGTCCCTGGGGAAAATCGTGACGAAAAAGTTCTTAGTTCTTCGAAGAATCTCAAAGGGGAATCTACTGGAGGGGGGTGAATTTTATCGTGAACACCCTGTACCCACTTGAAATTTTTTGTCGAAAAAAAAACTTGAGAAGCTCGAGACCCTTTAGGTGGCCGAGGCTCCTGGGCTACAGCCCCTAAAAACCATGCTATAAGACGGTCCTGTACTTATGAAGCTGCTATACAAAAATGTATGGATCTTGCATAAGAGGCAGTAGATGCCACCCTGGTAAGTGTGTTGATTGGACTATTTTCTTTCGATTTGGATTTTTAGGAATCCGGCACCAACCAAACAGCTACAATTTACATCAACCAAAGCAGGTGTGAATCGTTGGGTCAGAAGAAACCATTTTTGAATAAGTATCATAAATCTTTTCTAGAATATCTCTAACTGACTGAGGTTTTTAAGTAAGACTTACTTTTGTAGTTTTGTCTTCTATCCAAGATCCAAGACTCCTGACACAAAATAGTTGATTAGGTACCTATACACGTAGGTAGAGGTACCTACATCGCTTAAGAGGCGCATCATTGCAAAAAAATGTTTTGCTAACGAAGCAATGGGTCACGTTTGCAGAAATGGTTAATAGTTTAGTATAATTATGATTGCTTTTGGGGCATACTCGTTAAAAACAAATTTGCCGAATATTGTATCTACCCACATGTAATTTTAAACAGCGTTGGTAATTACTGATTGGAATTTATAGCCAAACTTACCTCCACAGGTGATAAACCCCAATCTTTCAAACGTCCTCTCAGACTCATTACCTACAGCGCGCCAACTCTCCGCAGAAGAAAAGAAAAATAAACGACTGTGTACAACACGTTACGTAACACCAAAATTACGTATATGTCGGACACCTCGTCTTCCGCCAATATGTACGGCTTTTGTTGAGATAATCAAATTTGCTCTCGATATAAAAACGAAATGTATGTTACAGTTAGAGGGGGACCCGGTTGTTTGGGCGTCAAGTTTGGGCCAGGTCCGCCTCAAGACCTACTTGCAGACCGTACCGTGATACATCGCGCGCGCAGTTGGCGATGCATGCAAAACAAATTTCGGCTATACATACTACGGGTACTGTGTGGTACTTTACCACCAAAGTACTCGACGGTTCCGACCGACGTTCCAACCAACAATCGTGTCCCCGAAATTTCGCGACCTTTTGGAGGAGCAAAACGAAGAGAAAAAACAACAACTAATAATAAGCGAAAGCCGCGAAGATTTTATGCGCGCTTTGATCTTTAAATTCAATGTCAAAGGTCGCGGATGGTTATACTCGGTGTGATGTATTCGCTCCTAAATATTAAAGGCCGCTCTGATAAGGCGTGCAGCTCGAAAGAGGTCAGTCCGGTCTATTGTATTTCATTGCGCGCCGGGTTTCTATTGAACACGTTGTGGAAGGCAAAAAAATTAGAACTTGATGGTTTATTGTTTTTGGAGAACTGTGAGCTGTCATGCACGTAGAGTTATTGAGGCAAGAGGCAACTCATGTCGTTTTTGTGTGGAACTGTATACAGGGTGTTGCGGTATGATGATGCCGTGAGCAGACCGATTTGTTTAGGGTTTGAGTAACAATTAAGTTCATATTGGATTTTATTTTAGTTTTGAAATTGTAAGTTGTAAATAGCCAGAACCGAAAACACGTAGGATAAATGAGCCTTTTACTACATAGAACTTTTTCAAAGCACGACAACTTGACGCCGCCGACTTGACGCCGGCCATCTTGACGCGGGACAACTTGCCGCGGGACAACTTGACGCCAGGACAACTGGACGCGGGACAACTTGACGCCGCGCCGGAGCAATTTGACGCTAGGAGTTATTTCGATTTCAGGACTCTATTAGGCCAGTTTGTGTCTTTTTGTCTCCCAATTGGCCCCCTTGTGTTTTCCTGTGGTTTTCCGGAACTAGCAAGCCCCTTATGCCTACTTGTGTCTTTGTTTTTGAGTCCCAATGACCTCAGTTGTGTCTTGCTGTATAACTCAAAGTCACAGCCCCCATGTGTCTTTATGTGTCATTTCAAGCCCCGATGAGCCCTCCACTTATGTCTTTGTGTTGTTTTTGAAACTGTACTGGAGCCACATTGTTTTCTCATAGTGTTTTTAAGAACCCCGATAACCCCCTCGATGGCTTCCTTGTGTTTTCATGTGAATCTCTGAATTCTATCGGGTCGCCTTGTATCTTCGTATGCTTTGGAACCCTGCCGGCCCCGATTCTTACTTGCTGGGTCAATCTGGGCCGTGTGTCTATTGGTGATGCTTCCAGCCCCGCAATGAGCTCTATTTTGTCTTCTTCATGTCTTGGAATCCCAGCGGCCCGCATTGTGTCTTGCTATGTTTATCAGAGACCCAACGGATCCCCTTTGTCTGTATTTGTCATTTGAAAAACCCAAGAATCCACCTCGTGTCTTCATGTTGTGGTGTTGTATGAAGCCTTGATCAACCCCCTTGTATCTCCTCATGTTTCTGGTCCTATATGGCGCTCCCGCGCCAGGTGCCTCCATTATGCCTTGCTTTTATCAGTCGAAGCTCCAATAGGCCTTTTTGTGTCTATGTGTCATTTTGACGATGAGCCCCTCATGTTTTCTGTGGTTTTCGGAAATAACAAGCCTCCCCATGCTCACTTGGCTCATGTTTTGGAGCTCTAGCCACCCATTATGTCTTGCTGTGTCAATCGGAGCCCCCCTTCTGTCTTTATGTAACGTACTATGCCCCGGTGACCTCCTTCTATTTTCTTGGCAGTTTCGGAACACCATCAAGCTTTTGTATCTTTTCAATTTTGGAGCCTTACCGGCCCCTATTGTGTCCTTTTGTGTCGTTTCGAGCCCCGATTAACCCTCGTGTGTTTACTTGAGGTGTTTGGAGTTCTAAGGAGCCACTTATGTCTTCTCATGCTTTGGAGCTCAAGCGGCACCCATTTTGTTTTGCTGTGCTAACTCGGAATTCCAGTGGATTTTTTTGTGTATTTATATGTCGTTTTAAGCCCTGATGAGCCCCCTTGCGTGTTCATGATGCTTTCGGAATCGTAGTATCTACCCTTTATGTCTTCATCTGACGTTGTAAGGACTCTCAGTCAGAGCCCAATTGGACACTCTTGTTTTAAGCTCCTTATGATTTTTCGCCCCTCCAGAATTTGAGTAAGCCCCCTTGTGCCTTCTTTGATTGTAAAAAGCCCTACTGGCCCCCTTCTTTCTTTAATGTCGATTGAAGCCCTGCTGAGTCCCTCACATTTTTTTGTCGCTTTCGAAGCTTTATTTAGTGAACACCTTGGTGCCTTTGTGTAACATTTGGAGCCCTATCGGGCGCCCCCATGCCCTCAACCTCAAGTACCGTTTGCCGCCCTGGTGAGTCTCCCTATCTTCTTTTCACGTGTTTAGAATTCCCGTGAGTCCCTTTCGCCTTCTTGTGTAATCCAAAGCACTATTGAGCCCCCTTGTGCCTTCAATGTCTTTCGAAGTCCTGATAAGCCCCTTCGCAATTTTCCGTGTCTTCGGAAGTTTTCAAGCACTCAAAAGCACACTTGTGTTTTTGTCTGGTATTCGAAGCCCTACTTGGTCCGCTTGTGTCCTCATATGCCTAAAAAGCCATCTTTTGCTTTCATGTGTTGTTCATAGCCCCATTGGACGTCATTGTGTCTTCAATGATGGTGTTTGAACCCCTGCTGAGCCCCCTTGTATTTTTTTTCATTTACATTTAGTAAGCACCTTTGTGCCTTCATGTGATGCTTGGGGTCCTATAGCTACAGCTGGTGTTAAGTTGTCCCGACGTTTCTTCGGGTAGTGGCAACTTTAAAATTTCTGGCGTCAAGTTGTCCGGCGTCAAGTTGTCCCGGCGTCAAGTTGTCCCGGCGTCAAGTCGGCCGCTTTGAAATTCATGGCGTCAAGTTGTCATGTACGCACTTTTATGGTTAGATCACATGAGATATCAGATTCGAACTCGGTACGATTATGACTGGTTTTATGATCAATCACCCAGTTCTAGCTCTTGATTAACTCCAGTTTTGATTGTGAAAAAGGAGTCTGGCGAGCTCAGCTTTTGTTTTGACCGTCGGAAATTGAATTTAGTCACCAAACAGGATTGATATCCTCTACCTCGAGTCGACAAAATTCTTAGAATGCTGCGCGATGCCTTTATTGACCTGATAAGTGCATTTCAGCAGATTCCGTTGGATCAAGATAGTAGAGAGAAGACAGCTCGTAGACTCTCTGGCCGTGGCTTTTTCTAATTCAAGGTGCCGGCGTTCGGGTTGGTGAATTCCGCACTGAGCCCAGCAGAGACCCATAGACCGTTTGGGACGGAGCTGGAACTAAAAATGTTCGCCTACTTAGACGATATTATTGTCACATTTTCTTAACACACTTCCTCTTCAAGATAGGTCGCTAAGCGCTTGCAAATAGACAAATGTAACTTATTTTGTCATTCCCTCAACTACCTAGGCTCCGTCGTCGACTGAAAGGGCATGTGGACCGATCCAGCGAAGGTTCAGGACATGATTGATTACCCTCGTTTAAGGAACGTGACGGAGGTAAAGTGACCTCAAGGGCTCTGTTTGTGGTACCGCCGCTCAATACCTCATTTCTCATCCCTTATCTCGCCTATAAGCGACCTGATGAGAGAAATTGAGAAAGACGTCAACGGCTCATGGAGCAAGGAAGCCGAGAGGGCTTTCATCGTCATCAAAGAGGCTTTGTTAGCTGCTCCTGTTTTGGCGGGACTGTATTTCTCCAAGGAGCTTACCATACAGTGCGACGCGTTCAACACTGGTTTTGGCGCAGTACTGACGCAAAATGTCGAATGTGAAGAGAAAGTTGTCGCCTACGCCAGCAGAACTCTCACAAAGTCCGAGAGAAACTATAGCGTTACGGAGCGTGAGTGTTTGAGCGTAGTTTTTGCAGTAGAGAAGTTCCGACCGTTTGTGGAAGGCGCAAGGTTCAGAGTGGTGACAGACCATT
The DNA here is from genome assembly GCA_949128115.1 of Anaspis maculata. Lineage (NCBI taxonomy): Eukaryota > Metazoa > Arthropoda > Insecta > Coleoptera > Scraptiidae > Anaspis > Anaspis maculata. The sequence continues at coordinate 25,659,790 of OX421964.1, read as the reverse complement.
ATTTTCTTCTCTGGCTCTTTAGGATGAGACACTTGACGGGCAGACTAGCTAGATGGAGCGTGCGCCTTTCACAGTTCGATATCATTTTGAAACACTAGGAAGAAAAGCTCAACGTTGTCCCGGATGCGCTTCCCTGTTGCGTTCCCGAAGTCCTGAAGGTCAAAGAGGAGGTACTGTTCAAAGACGCTGTCATCACCGGTCCCTTCTGTCTTGGATTGCGTCGTAAAATCGAGGAGAAGCCAGATGACTATTCGCAGTGGATGATCTGCGACGGCCTAATCTACAAGTCTGTGCCTACCAAACTCTGGGCTAACGGTAATGTTCCGGAGTGGAAGCTACTCATGCACAAAAAAAACGCCAGACTGTTCTTACGACAGTACAGAGTACACGATGAGCCCACGAGTGCATACCACCTTGGTTTCTTGAAAACGTCCTCCTGACTTGCTACGGCTATCACTGGCCAAAGTTTCCTGTCGACGTGGCCCGCTACGTCAAGCACTGTCAAGTCTGCGCTGCCCAATAAGCCACTAATTACCAAGCGAAAATCGTGGAACATGGGCTGAAGACCTAAGCCACCAATAAAAAGTCAACACTGGAGCTCGTAACAAACTCCAGGTAGTCTAGCAGCAATACGCCGGAGCCTACAATCTCAGAAGACGCAAAGTGGAGTATCTTTCTGGAACAAAGGTATGGTGGAAGAATGTCGTTTTTTCCGATGCCGGTGTCTATTTTTCAAGAAAACTGGAACTGGCAACCAAATTTATGCACTGAACAAGAGAAGATCTCTAAGACGATCTATGCGCTGGATCAAAATATCCACCATTTTGTATGAATTTTTACTAAGTAAACAAACAGCTGGTTACATTTGAATTGAGCGCAAACCACTTCTTCGCAATATCACTTGGTGAGGTGCTGGAACATATGGGAGAGATGACATTTTTGAAATAGATAAGAAAATATAATGTAGGGTGAAGTAGCGTAGAATTTTGAAGACTAGATCAGTGAGCTCGAAAGGATTTCTATTATAACAACTGTGGTGGAATCCTCTTTTATCATCATTGTTCTAATGGCGGGAGCGGGTCAGAAAGTATCCGGCCAGGTGTCAAATCCCGGGCCACCCCCTTAGAGGAGATGGCCTCCACCAACCAAGCCACCGCAGCACTGCCGATATCGCGATATCTTCTCAATATTCATACGTTTTCACACTTGGGTGATCAAGGTTGGCCTTCCAAAATGTCGTTTTTCTTCTTACGGTCCCATAGTGCTTCGAAAGAAAAAATGAAGAAAACGGGTAGGTATCTGAAATTGGAGTGTCTAGTCAAATAGCTATATTTGTTTTTTGTTGCTGAAAATTTAAAGAAAAAATCCACATTTTTTTGAGAAAAATCATAAAGAATTGATAATAGACTGGTCAATTCAATTTTAGAAATACCTTTTTTTTGCATTTGGAGCATTGGTAGCACCAAAACCGCAGACGACAAATTCTCGCTATCTCTTTCTCACTCATGCATGGTATGTCACGATCACGGTCTTTTCTTTACTGTGAATCGCCAACCTAAATAGGACCTTGTCTTTTGCCGTGTTCAGCTCTTATCACTAAGCCGGCGCCGCTCAAAACAATTCTTGTTTTCGCTTCCATCAAATTCTTGTAATAATATTACTCGTATTATTACTTTACTTGGTTTTCCTTAAGAATTTTTTGCTCCTCGACGGTCTCTATACAGGCTACCGCACCCCAGCTATACAAAACAGTCACAGCCAAGAGGTCACAGCTTAGGATTTCAGTTCAGCCATGTAGTTTAACCCTCCAGAACGGCGCTATAGAAGCATAATCCACAAATCGCCTGTGCTTACGACACCTAAATTTTACAAACCGCGATCACTTGCTCCACTTACTGTATGCTTATTAATCTTATTACACATTACACCCATGAAGTCCTTATTATATTACCTTAACGGCATAGTAATTGAGTTAAATCAAATTACTATTATTTGGTTATTGCCGTCGTGATAAATGCATAAATTTCCTTTTTTACCAAAACACTTTCTAATGCTCAGCTTATAACAAGCGTAAGAGAACAGACAGATCCCAGAATACTTAGATGAGAACGATAATCAGCTGGTTCGAAATTAATCCGAAATATAAGCATTTTGATGGCAGTAAAGCAAGTGCCTGACAATATTTCTACTTCTTGATAAGTATCCATATCCAAAGAATTTATATGCTTCAGCACGTTGCGTGGATAATTGCGTTCGTATATGCTAGCAGCCAAGTGTTAACTCTTCTGCACGGGAATTTCCTCCTATATTTTAAAGTTGAATAACTCCGTTGATGTGTGTAATAACAATATCGCATGGTTTTATATTTAGCGTACTGCGATTGTATGATGATGTTTTATAAGTATGTATGTATAAAATCGTTAGGTGCAGTACGTAGCGTGAACACGGGCTGGAGGCGTTGGGAGTCAGCTAGGAACTGGGCGAGTGGGTCACTAGGTCGGGGCGCCTCGCAGATGTTTACTAGCCAACCTTCCTTATGCTATGACGAAGACATACATGTCTGTTGTTGTGAGTGTGTGTGCCGGTATAAGTGGTAATACCTACATGCATACAGTATACCCATACCCATACCATACACCTACCTACCTACCTGGTTCTCAAAGGATTATTCGCTCAGCTTAGCCCAGTCTCGGCCAGCAGCACAGCATCTGATTTATACTGTAATAAAATAAATGGAAACAGACGCACAACACATCCGCACTGTTCTATCTGTTCCAATCTGAGTGTACCATCCGTATTCTATACGTGTCCAATATTTTTCCAGCAATACAGGGTACTTCAAAAATTGTGCGTCAGCTCCTCGGTATGTTGTAGAGGGAGTCACCAGGAATAAAAAAAATTAGAACAAAAATCGAATCAGAGCAATCCAAATCACTGTGGGAGAACATGTTACTAGAAGCATTGTGAGGTGGACAGGGGCTGTCCACAGGGGGGTGTTCCGCCCCACTACTATGGGATGGGACGTAGTGGTCGACGGCTTACTGCCCAGACTCAACGATCAAGGTACTACACTATTGGCCACGCGGTTGATTTAAAAATCCTGCTTACAGGAAAATATGAGGCAGAATGCGCTAACCATAGTAGGAAAATGGTGCAAGGAACAGTCGTTGTCAGGGAACCGAGAGCCCACTCAGCGGTCCATAGTAAAATTAGTCCACAGCTCAAATACAGGATCTTTTTTCAGTGATGTCACAATTTAAATGGCTTTTGACAGGCAAAGTAAGAAACTCATCAACAGGGGCATAGCAGCACCTTGTAACTAATAGTTTCAAGTTTTGTTTGAGACTACAACCACAGTTATCAGCCATCAACTTTGTCTGCACGGTGCGACAGAACAAAAAGTGGTGCTTGGCGATATGAGGAAACAGTGTTAAAAAGTCGCTTTGTTTTTTCTTTGTAGGCATTTTCAAAGACCAGATATTCACAGACGTAATCAGGGACACTCGTTATCTTGAAAAGAGAATTAAAAATGTCTGCACTGGAGTTACGTCTCGAGATTCTGTGACACCCGCCAAGCACTGCATTTCTGATAAAAGACTTTTTTGGAAAATGACAGCCATCGCCCCAAAGTTGCACAAAGACGACTTTCACCGTATCAAAATTCAAATTTTATGTTTCAATTTGTTGAAGTTTAAGTGAATTGGTATAGAAATGGAGTAGGATTTTGGATTTTAAAATGAAGAAATCGAGAATTTGCAACTTTCAGGCTCTTGGCATCGTGTACACAAAGTTGATGACTGCCAACCATCGTTGTGGTGTCAAACAAAACTTGAAACTGTAAACTACAAGATGCTGCCATGCCCTTGTCGAAAAGTTGCGTACTTTGTTCACCAGAAGCTTCTGAAATAGTGACATTACTAAAAAAGACCCTGTATGTCTCACCGGGAAAAAGTCCACGACTTATTTATCCCCGAGTTCTCCCACCGCGAAGACATCCGCTGCTAAAACGATCCACTGGAAAAAAGTCCACCTTGCATTTATCCCCGAATTCTGACACCGCAAAGACATCCAATGCTCAAACGGTCTATCGAAAAAAGGTCCACCACGCATTTATCCCCGAGTCTTCACAGCGATAAATCATTCCACGGCTCAAATGTCCCCCCGGAAAAAAGTCCACCGGTCATTTAGCCACTGTCATATGCCGCCTACACTCATAGACATTCCAAAACTAGTAGATGGTCTGTTGAATGTATGTTTGGTTGCATAATTATATTAGCATGGAGAATAGCAGCAGTTCATTTCTTGTCCCTGATATTACTCGACATTTGCTCGTTTTCTAACAGTGATCTAACAGTGAAATTTGCAAATTCCAGTGCCACAACTAATCACAACTTCACAAGTCACTTTTGAATAGAATGCTCTCCAGGAACGAAATCATAAGGAGATGGGGGAAGGCTATCACCGACTAAATGCCGGCAGTTGGCATTTCCAATAAGTTCCTAGTTTTGCAATGTCTATGGGCGAAGTCCCCCGACGGCGGATAAATGCGTGATGGACCTTTTTCCGGTGGATCAATGGAAAAAATGATAGAGAGACAAAATTCACAATGTAAGTTTACTTCTCGAATACACGTTTTTCACAAACGACTAATTCCTTGTCGTCATTTTCTACCCCCTCCCCCTCCCCTTAGTTCTCTATATTCTGCCAACTAGATTAGTAGTCACAACAAATTGCACGTGAAATTGTCAAGGCCGGGGACACGCATTCGCAATTTAAAAAATATTTAGGTGATGCTCGGCGTGCGTAAGTGGTTCTTCTGGTCTCAGTTCCATGCTTCTAGGAACTTAAAAGGGGTAATTATTATTAAATATATTTTCGCTTTCTAATGACGTGATCACACCGTGCATCGAAAATTCAGGTTAACATTTGCAGGAGTTTTTTCTTCTCATTTCTTCCTATACTCCAGTTCTTGCTGACGATCATAAATTGAAATCCCATTAAGTATTGTCTGAGAAGCTCTTTATTTCTTGACGACCGCGTTAAGGCAATGAAGAAGAGCCTTAAAAGTTCATTTCCGGAGCGACTTACGTATTGGCTTCTTTCTTCTTTCAACAGCTTTATTGTACGGTTCAGTGTGCTAGAGGTGTGCTGTAGGTTATAGAAAGACAGATCGCTCATGGTTGCTGGTTGCTTTGAAAAAGGATCGTTTTAACCAGGAAACCATCAGGATATTTTGACAACATGCTTGTTGCTCATTATAGTAGCAAGTAGCTCGAATGGCATTGTTTCTGCAATTTGACTAATGATGAATATCTTGTTGTTAGCGCGCCTAAAAAATACGGTAAGAATACGGAGACCAAAGATAAAGCGCATCAGAAAGTTTTTTGTGGTAAAATTTTTATTTTATTCGTATAGACATGTTCGAGCTCTCTTTGGAAAATGGAAAAAATGCCAAAGTTTTCCGGTGCTCAGTCTTGCGAGTCCACTTCGATCCATCACTTCAATTTTGTCGAATCGCATTTTCGGATTAACCATCCAACACTTGTTTTGTACTCAATTTGAGAATGGTAATAGAATGATTCTCGCTAGAGATTCCAATACGGGGATAAGCCACAAATCTTTATACAATTGGTGGAGGAGTAGCTCGAGAGTTACTTGACGTGCGAAACACTATGCGAGAGATCGAACGCGAAGCCAAGAATGATCCCAGTACTGTTCTTATATGTTTACATTTTTCACTACTAGTCGTGAAGTAGATACCTTATCACTTATCATTAACCTGTTCCCAAATTGCGATGTCGATTTTCAAGTTGAAAAAAATTCTATATGAACCATGAACCGCGGTTGAGGAAACGATTAGGTACCTATATAAGTAGATTCGGCGCCTTCGAAGGTGAAGTGTACTTTACCATCTCCGGTTACCTCATATACCTCAGCTACTCCTCGGAATTGATTCTGGCGCCTTAGCTATATAACAGTACTCTTTTGACCCTGATTGAGGATACAAATTTCTCCCTGATACTGAAAAATCAAATCGAAGCTTTGATTTGAATACATATCGTCAGTTCCACAAAAAGTATGATCGGCGATCAAGCTGATTGCAGATTAATTAAACTTTTTCCTGCTGAATGCTAGTCGATGATCCACAAAAATTGCCTGAAATCTGTATCAGACTTTCATCTTTTCACTATTGACAGATAAATCAGCATTTCTATTGATCAGTCAGCTACAAATTGACAAACAAAAATCGCGAATCAACTGATCTCGTATATTACTTTTTGTGGAACCCGCACGGATAGTCAGGCGAGCAATACTGATTTCTTTTTTGAAAGGCTATCAATATTTGACAATTAGTTGTCAGCATTGTACGGTATGTAATTTACATCTCTTATCTTTGCCATTTAAAAGACAAATAGCTCAATTTCCGCCTTACCAACGACAGGGGCGGACTAAAACAATCGGAGGCCCTGGGGCGGAATTGCGAGATGGGACCCCTATGAAGTGAAAGTTGAGAATATGAAGGGGGGCCGGCCGACTCCTTTTACCCGCCTTGCCCCGCCATGATTGACCAAAAACCCAAGAAATTGTCGTCATATCTGCTGCGGGACTTCTCATCGTATAGCCATTTTTCCTTTGGTTTTGACAGCTTATAGCTTTTTACAGATGACAGATATGTAATAGCATTCACATCTTTTGAATTATTTCAAGAGCTTCAAAATGAGCTACCTATCGAAAATAAAAATCATTGGGTCAAAATTCCCTGTCACTCTTTCAAAGTAACATTTCCCGCTGATAGATCACGTTGAAATTTTAAAATTTTAACTTTCTCTTTTTTATCGTAAACCCTATACATGCATACCATTTTTAATCGAAATCCGTTCAGTACTTCCCGAGTTATTGATGGAACATCAAAGTCTCGGTTTTGACAGTTTATAGCTTTTGACAGACCACAGATATGTCATAATTTCTACATGTTTTGAGTAGAGCTTCTGAAGAGCTTTGAAAAGAGCTGTCGAACGTCAAAATCGGTACGTCTAAATCTCCTGTCAGTCCGACATTGTGACATTTCCATCTGACATATCACAGTAAAAATTTTATTTTTACCTTTCCATCATCGATTTCCACCCCTGTACTGAGTTACATCAGCATCGGTCAAATATTTTCGAAGAAATAAAATAAAATAAAAATTTATCGAGAAATCAACGATACAAAATTCACCGTTAATTTTCAAAAAATCACATCACAAGAACGAAACGTCCTTCTGAACTGGTTTTTGTTTCAAACATTTCTTCAAAGTCTCTTATAATTATGTTCTTGCACATGTATACATAAAATTCCATTATTTCTGGTACCTTGCCGCGGCCTGAAATTTTCATGTCATTTCATATAGAAATGTGAGTATCTTCGACAAATATTTTTTTCAGTTTTGGCGGCCGCGATTGCCTGATGTCAACAAAATTCCAACCAAATGTTCCACCCGTCAGATGCTACTCATGTACCAAGTTTTTTTCAAAATCGGTGCAATTTTTCCAAAGATTTGAAAAAATTGCGAAAAAAAAAGCGGACGTTCCTATTCAATTATGCTGTGGTACACCTGACTGACGTTTCAGAGCCGGAAGCTTATTTCACGTCTGCACACTACCAGACGCATGTTCACAAAGTTGTATTGCAATCGATCCAAAAACCTCGGAAAAAACGTAAGAGGTAAACGTAAACCCAATTTTACCTGTTTTCCGAAGAAAATCGAGTGTTTTTTTATTGAAGTTGCACGCCTAATTCTAATCAAAGCTGATGCACATGTTCTATCAAATCCCTGGCGGGTACTCTTGCTACGAACCAAAGGACCCCGCACGTTTACTATGGAAAAGTGGTTTCGGTGAATTTGTCTGAATTTTTCATATGTTGTAGATCTTGATTCGAGAAAAACATTCCTCAAAAATTGGACTCCTCCTATGACCAGCTTTTTCCCTTTACTCCTAATAAGGTTCAAATTAGGATTTGTCTCGAAACTTTTGAAATCCATGAAACGGGCTCCTATCGAGACTTAGCCAGAGAAAAATAGATTTTGACCTCAAAAAAAAATACTGTAGTCGTGAAAATCACAGGTTTTGTTCAGAATTTTGTGCTCTTTCCAAATTTTTGGGTTTCAGAAAAATCCCAGCGGAGGCTTTTTTTTTAGAGCTGTCAAAAATCTGAAAACTTATATTTCCGAACAATTTCAAATGCAGTTCAATTTTTCATGAGGATTCAAGTACACACAGTTATGTGAAGACTGCAAATGTTGAGAATGAACATTTGAACAATTCTGAATCAAACACGATGAAAAATTTCATAGTTCTATTGGAATATTTCGATTTGTTCTGTCAAATGTATATGATATAGGAGAAATACTTAAAAAATCGCTAGAACCTTGGCAAGAATATAGACGTCCTTAAAATTTGACATTCTGTTCAGACTTGAATGCCCTACTACATACCCAAAATTGACAGAGATCCCACCCCGGGATCTTAAGCTATCGGAGGGGGGGTAATCAATTGCAACTCAGAATGGAGGGGATGAAACCTGGATGCAAATACATCGCAATTCGACGCATCATATCTCGTTGATACCATTTTGGCACAGAAAGTGTCGATCATTGTTGAGGGGGGGTCGTAGGAGGGGCGAAGCTCAGCTAGATGGTTCTTTTTGTTTTCCTGGTCGTATAGAAGCGATCACGACAAGTTTGGTTTCTTTTCCGACTAAATTCAAACTCCTGACCTGGAATCCGATGTGTAAATTGCAATAAAAACAAGTTTGAACAAGTGAACTTGAAAAAACTTGTTTTTTTCTTTGACAATTTTGACAGTTTTTTTTTCACTGTTAGAGGTCGGAAATCCTCAAAAATATTTCAAGAGCCATCAGATTCAAGTATCTTTTTCACGAAAATCATTCACTCAACGTATTATTTTGTTTTTTGATATTAAAAAATCAATTTAAACCTGTGAGTCGATCTAGCGCGGTGTCTACTACTGACCAGAACACTACAACATGCACCTGCAAATATAAATAGCTCAAACTCAAAACCCTGCAAGGTGATCCATAGCAATTTTGTTTTATGTTATAGCAAATTCAATTCTACAGAGATCCTCGGCTTTCAAAGATAAGTCATTATTTGTTCAATAGTTTGAGCTAGTTTTATTTGCAGGTGCATGTTGTAGTGTTCTGGTTATTAGTAGAAACCGCGCCGGACCGACTCACAGGTTCAAATTGATTTTTTAATATCCAGAAACAAAATAGTACATCGAGTGGATGATTTTCATAAAAAAGACACTTCAATCTAATGGACCATGAACTATTTTCGAGGGATTCAGACCTCTAACAGTGAAAATAAAACTGTCAAAATTGTCAAAGAAAAAAACAAGTTTTTTCAAGTTAACTTGTTCAAACTTGTTTCTATTCAAATTTACACATCGCAATCGAGGTCAGGAGTTTCAATTTAGTCGGAAAAGATACCAACCTTGTCGTGATCGGTTATATATGACCAGGAAAACAAAAATAATCACCTAGCTGAGCTCCGCCCCTCCCACGACCCCCCCTCAACAATGATCGACACTTTTTGTGCCAAAATGGTATCAACGAGATATGATGCGTCGGATTGCGATGTATTTGCATCCAATGGATTAACGGGTTTCATCCCCTCCATTTTGAGTTGCAACTGATCACCCCCCCTCCAATAACTCAAAACCTCGGGGTGGGATTCCTGTCAATTTTAGGTATGTAGTAGGGCATTCAAGTCTGAACAGAATGTCAAATTTTAAGGACGTCTATATTCTTGCCAAGGTTCTAGCGATTTTTTAAGTATTTCTCCTATATCATATACATTTGACAGAACAAATCGAAATATTCCAATAGAACTATAAAATTTTTCATCGTGTTTGATTCAGAATTGTTCAAATGTTCATTCTCAACATTTGCAGTCTTCACATAACTGTGTGTACTTGAAATCTCATGAAAAATTGAGCTTAATTTGAAATTGTTCAGAATTATCAGTCTTCAGACTTTTGACAGCTCTAAAAAAAAAGCCTCCGCTGGGATTTTTCTGAAACCCAAAAATTTGGAAAGAGCACAAAATTCTGAACAGAACCTGTGATTTTCACGACTACAGTATTTTTTTTGAGGTTGAAGTGATATTTCAGCTAAAATTCCTGTACTAACTGTGATCATGAGAAAAATCATTTGAAAAATCTAACTTATAAATTGAGGTAGTTACCGAGAGGGATGGGGGTCAAAATCGAGAAAATAAAATAAAATTCCGGAACTTTTGATCCTCATGAAAGCTGAGCAAAAGAACGATGGAGAATTAATTGAGAAAAATCCTAATCAATTGACTGAGGGTAGTTTTCAAGGGGGTTGAGGGTCTAAATCAAGGAAATGTGAAGTAAAATTCCGAAACCTCTGTTTCCCATAATTTTTGATCTTACGAGCAATGAGGAAATAATTCTGCAAAATCTGAACGGTCTAAACCAATGACTTTGGACGTTATTAAGGGTATGGAGGGCCGAGAGAGAGTAAACAGTGAGATTCGGGACCTTCCAGTTCATCTAGAAATTGATCCGGTCGAATGACGAAATGATAATGAAACCAATCTGGATAAGGATCGAGTCCTTCATTTCTCGATCATCTCTACCCCTCACGCACCCACCATGATACCTATACCTACAACCATAATGGGAGGCTCGGGGGTTGCAATCGAGATTCGGAGAACTCACGGATAATATTTATATTGCAGATTCTCGAGAAGCTCTCTACAGTTCTGTATCTGTGTGCGTCCATCATATAGCTGAAAAAAATAGATGAGACTCCCACTATCTTTTTTAAAATAAATATGAACCCTCTGCTTTTGATAATTGGTTGATTTGATGAGATTCTAAAGATAGATCGATATTGGGAGTCAAACTCAATTTTTTCAAATCTGAATTCTTAGTTCTGTCCTATGAATTTGAAGTTTCGGAACTTTCTTCCGTTTTCTAGATTGGGACCCCCATCCTCTCGGTAACCACCCCAGTTTATCAATTCAGGGTTTTTCAAATTATTTCTTTATTATTCCTTTAATCGAAAGCTCTGGAATGTTACTTCTTCCACTAGATTTCAACCCTCTACTTCTGATAACTAGGTAACTACTCCAATTCACAACTTAGATGTTTTAATTTTTTTTTCATGATCACAACCTTATTTTAAGCCATTTTTTTGAAACTCAAAAGTTTTGAGACAACTTCTAATTTGGACTAGGACATGGTTATAGGCAGATATCATGGTGGGATGGGTGGGTAAGAGGTGGGGGTGGTCGAGAAATGAAGAACTTGATCCTTATTCAAATTGGTTTCATCATCATTTTGTCATTCGACCTTCGACCACATCAATTTTCAGATGAACTAGAAATTCTCGAATTCCACTGTTCGAATTTCTCAATTTCGACCCTCCACCCCCTCCATAACACCCTAATTCATTGGTTTAGATTCATTAGAATTATTCACCCATTGCTCGTCAAATCATATATCATGGGAATCAGAAGTTCCAGAATTTTACTCCATTTCTTTGACCCCCAACTCCCCTTGAAAATCATCCCCAGTCAATTGACTAGGATGTTTCAAAATTAATTTGCCATTATTCTGTTGTTCAGCTTTTATGAGAATTGAATGTTCCGGATTTTCATTTTATTTTCTCGACTTTGACCCCCATCCCCCTCGGTAGCTACCCCAATTTATGAGTTAGATTTTTTCAGTGATTTTTTTCATGATCACAGTCTCGATATGAGCCCATTCCATGAATTTCAAATGTTTCGAAACAATTCCTAATTTGGACCTTATTAGGAGTGTAGGGAAAAAACTGTTCATAGGAGGGGTCTAATTTTTCAGAATAATATTTGTCAAATCAAGGTCTACAACATATAGTAAATTCAGCCAAATTCACCGAAACCACTTTTTCATGGAAAACGTGCGGGGTCCGCGGTTGAAATCCGTTAGGTACCTCTCGAGTTATTTAACCTCACAATTTTTAATTTTGACAGCTTATAACTCTTGACACATGACAGATTTGGCATAACTTTTACATGTTTTGTACAGAGTTCTCAAAGAGCTTCAAAATGAGCTATAGAAAATCACAATCCTTGCCTCAAAATTTCCTGTCACTCTTTGACATTGACATTTCCCGCTGACAAATCATGTTGAGAATCAGATTTCCTCTTTTCTACCATGAACAATACGTGGATACAAAATTTGGCTGAAATCGGTTCAACGGTTTAGAAATAAATCGATGGGGTCAAAAAAAGCAGACCAACATACAGACCGACACGGATTTTTTTTCGACAGATCTCGGCGTTTGAGCATACCGGAAGTCCAAAAAACGAATAATTTTTCTTTTACTTTTCATCGAATTCTTCGAAAAATGAGGAGGTATTTGCAAAAAAAAATTCGAAAAATTCGTTTTTCGGACTCTTCGTATGCTAAAACGTTGAGACCTGTCAAAAATCGTCGGCATATCTGCCGCGGGACTTCTCATCGTACCATCCTTCCTACAACGTCTTTGCAGACTGGTATCCAGGAACCTATGGAAAATTTTCTTCGAAACGTCCTTTCGGGTAGGAAGTTTGAATAGAGAGAAAGATTGAAAATAATTTACGGGAAACTGGAAATTGTGTTATGGAAAATTCGAATTTTCCGAGAAGAACCTCCAATGTTTTCCCAAATCATCTTTTTGTAAAAATCGTCAATCAAGGCTTTACTTGAGGCTCGATCATTCAAGTCCGGTCTCGAAGACCCAAGCAGGTTTTACATTTTCAACCGGAAAACTCCCGGCAAATTGGAACAAAAATTATCAGAAAATGTTCAAGTACCAGGTACCTCTTGTTAAAAAAAAATGGTGGAAATATGTTCACGGCATAAAAAGTTGGAAAATTTGCAGTTTTTCCAGGAAGGAAAACTCGAAAACAGTTAGTCCGACTTCAAAAAATTTTCCTTCAAAAATTAGTTCAATCTTCCCTCCAACTTTTATTTCCAGCATGCCTGTACCTGAAATGAATATTTCGCAGGGCTCATATCACCGCATGTCGAAGTTTGAACTGCAGTTTTTCAGATTTCACGAAATGTGCCAATTTTATTTTGAAGAAATTACCGTCGGAAAACCGGAACCGTGTCGATCTTGAAATAGATCTAGACGAAGCCCAATCCAATCTGCTTTCGACATCAGTTGTAAATTTCCAAAAATTGGTGGTCCCCGAGCAGGGATCAATTTTTGAGTCGAGTCCTGCATCAAAAGCTAGTCGTTCTGGCCAAAGCACGGGTTAGAGGCCCTCTCGGGTGGCAACGGCTAGGAGAAATTTTGAAAATTCAGAACGCCCGACTGGAAATAGGTGGAGAACTGCAACTTCAGACTTATTTTGACTCTTCTGTTGTGTTGCTTTCTGCCAAATTTGGTTTCAATCCATCACATAGATTTTGAATAATTGAATGAATGGGAAAGTTTTGAACTTAACATTTTTTATCATTTGACAGATGGCAGATATGTCATAACTTTCACATGTTTTGAAGAGAGTTTTTCAAGGGCTCTAAAATGAGCTATCAAAAATCAAAATTGATACATCAAAATTCCCTGTCATTTATTGACAGTGACATTTCCCTTGGACAGATCACGCTGAAAAGCTTATCTTCACCTTTCTACCGAGCGTTCATAAATTAAATGGGTCAAGGGTGCCTATGAGTTTGAAGACATCCGTCGGAACTAGCATCGTTCATTTGATGTCTGTTATTTTTTGGTTATCGTAATTTGTCAAACCAGTCGCAGTTTTCGTTTTCGGAACATTTTAAATGTGGTTTTCACGGCAGGGAACAAAACCCACATGATCAAAAAGTATTTTCGAACTTGAAGTATTCTCGTGCACTCATGGCAGATCAGAGATCAATAATATGGGACGTAACTTGTCAAAGTTTGACAAATTTATTACAAAAGGATTACGCTAGTTTCGACAGACGTTTTTGAATCCACAGGCACCCTTGACCCATTTAATTTATGAACTCTCGGACTCGGTACCATATAGACTCTACGTGCATAATACCAAATATAGTCGAAATTGGTCAGACGGTATATAAATAAATCGAGGGACAAACACACATACATGTCCCAGCTAAAACAATCCAGCGCGATGATTTTCTCAGAAAATATTAAGGCAACAAAACAAATTTTTCAATTGAGGGGAAGCCTAATCTTTTAGCTTTCTTTTCGCCGATGCTTGTAGGTGCTCTAGTTTCCAAGAAAATGCAATTTGAATCGGGCGAGTCACAAGAATTCGAAAATTCATGACCGACAAAACAAAATAGGTACTTCAAATGAAAAAAAAAATCCTCTTTCTCTGGGTCTCCCATTGATGTGTCGCCGAGGTCTGTACCTGGCCCAATAAGCCAGAAATTCTGCCTCAAAGTCCAGCAAACACAATAATCGGAATCCGTGACGTCACCGATCACACACTGATTTGCTGATTTTGACACCAGCGTTACTAAGACTTCATAGCAATGAATACTGGCTGATGTGAAAATTAACAAGTGTGTGATCGGTGACGTCGTTATGAATTCCGATTATTGTGTTTGCCGAACTTTGAGGCAAAATGTCTGGCTTATTGGGCCAGGTACAGACATCGGCGACACATGAATGGAAAGCCCAGAGAAAGAGGATTTTTCTTCAACTGAAGTATTTTGTTTTGTCTTGTCATGAATTTTTGAATTCTTGTGACTCAACAGATTAGAGTTGCATTTTCTTGGAAACTAGAGCACCTACAAGCATCGTCGCCTTCTCAAAAGAAAGCTAAAAGATTAGGCTTCCCCATATTTTTTTTTTGTTGCCTTGATAGTTTTTGAGAAAATCGCACTGAATTGTTTTAGCTGGGATACCTGTACATACCTACAATTCGACCGACACGAAAAATTTTTTCTTTCAACAGATCTCGACGTTTTGCATACGGGGATTTCGAAAAACGAATAAAAAAAATTCTCATTTTTTTTGCGATTACCTTGCTTCTTATTTTTTAAAGAATTGGAATTGAAGTAAAAATGAGGTGTTGACTACTAAAACCAAAACTAAAACCGGTAATTGATCAATTTTGAAAATGTGCCTCGTTGTTTTAACCTTTTCATATCAGTCAGTCAGATAAACCACAAAGTGGCGTAGCCAGAATTTGAGGGTGGAGGGAGCAAAGGCAACGACGAGGGCGCGAAGGCAACGACGAGGGCGCGAGTTGGTGAGAGGTAGCGCACTGCACATTGGTGGACATGCAAATTTTGTTGATTTAATGTTTTATGGAATAAATTTTCTTCAAATACCGACCGAATGAGTTTGATATATATTTTTTTAAATCTTTGTCTCTCAAGCGTTGTTTTCATGGAGGATTAAGCTTGGGGTCCTGTTTAATAATAATTTATTTGTTCTCTTTAATATCTGACAAAAACCCAGCAGCGAAGCAGGCTCACCTTCGGCTCGTTTTCAAACATCTTGTGAAGAAATGGGTTTCATTATTTATTAGTCGTTGAACCTGCGATATACTATTCAACAATGGCGACCGGCGACAGCAGGTAACTGACGAATCTAGGCATGTTAGTAGACCTAAGTACACCACGCTTTAGGTAGTCATAATATTTATATGAACGATTTTAGAGGTCCCAAGGAACAAAGCAGGCCAATGGAACGACAAAATACTGAGAATAAATTGCGTTGAAAATTCAGTTTCAGCAAAGAGTAATCTCAAAGAACATTTGACCGTAATTGCCTGGGCGAAGTTTTATATCTGCGACTGGGAGTGCGGACCACTCACTCTTTTCAACTTCATGAAATTTAGCCAATAGCCAATAACCTGAACTTTACGCTGTATTTGTTATCTACCTACGTGATATGAGAAACGTAGGTAGGCCCGAGATTAAAAAGATTTGTCTGCGAAGCAGCACATCTACAGGCAAATTAACATAAAGTTGGTGAAACAGTATAGTGCGGGCTTCAGAGTGTGACTCGTTATCATCGAAAAGATGCAGACAGATAAGCTCGCGAGTCGCGACATGCGAAAAGTTCCACCGCAGACATGACGACGATTTTTCAATAATAATCATTGTAAGATTCCATCGTTTAAAAGCTACCGGAATTTGCATGCAACTTTGTAAAATTCAGTGTCAGGTCTTTAATTCGAGCCGAACGAAATTACCGTGCCCTCGAGGCGCGTCAGTCCTTTTGACATATTGCCCTGCGAACCGTGTAATACCAGCGCGTCGTGCTCTCGAGCGATGCGAGAATAAGAAGAAATAATTTATAACTGTGTCAAAAGCTAGTACTTGCTTGCTTGCTGCCTGCCATACTGCTGTTATTGGGGCAAACACCAAGAAGCGCGTCTTAGAAAATGCAAGTTCGACACACATTTCGGCAGCCTTCTGCTGCCGAAGCCAAGTAGCAATTTGGCGTTTGATCAAGCCATTATACCTATACGTCTGGCTGCAGTAATTACGGCAAATCTGGTAATAACCGCGACCTTTTTAAAAGCTTCGCTCTCGAAAAAAGCTCTTCACATACACAAAAATCAATCAATTATATCTTTAACGGCACAACATGCGCGAGGCACAGATGCGAAGAATTTAGACCACGCATCTGCTTTATCATCGTCATTATCAAACAACATGCGCGAGGCTTCACCATCATCATCATCAACAATGCGTTCTACATTTTTCTGTTTGGCTTCTTCCATCATCAAGATATACGTGTTCTTATACCCTGATGCTGAAGAGATGCTATCGTTTTTCGAGCATATTTAGCTCTGTTAAACAATGAAGGAATAATTAATTAGTGTGGCAGGTTTAGCGTATATAGAAAATTGCTGATGGTGATGGCCGTCGGTTGTCGTTAACCTGAACGGAATTAGTAGTTGCGGAAGTGTGTCAACCGGACATTATGCCGACCACTGACGGCATTGCTAATTGTCGAATGGTACGATTTTAATGCCATCTTCGATCGGCTCTTATGGGTCTGGTTTGTTATAATTTTACGAGTCAAAGTAATCGATCATTCTTATGGCAGCGCTTGATATCTACTCTGCAGAGGATCACCGAGAAGAAATCTGCGCTTGGACGCTTCGAGCTTTTCTTCAATCGTGATGCGTCTCTATTTATACCAAAGTAGTTACATTTAATAGACTCTGTATGATTCTTCCTCAAAAGTCCATACCTAGTCTCTTTCAGAATTCTACCACCTAGGAATCCAGTAAACTTTTCTCTTACCTCTTTCCAGATTCAGAGTGATTATAACTACTTAATAATAGGTGTATTTGGAATCAGGATTATTTGTGGGGTAATAACTGGTAACAATAATAGTTAATAAACAGGTGACTTTGATAGTAATTTGAGACTATGAAAAAAATTGAAATTACTTACTTAAATAGGTCAGTATTTCAGTAGGTACCTATAATTTTTGATTGAAATTGAATTCGCCGCTAGGACATCCGCTCTAAATCTAGTCTCGTTGAGTTGACAACTTTTGTTATCTCATCATGAAACTCAGTTTGGCCATGTGAATCAGTGCATTTCTTTCTTATCATGAAACTAATTCAATCGGTAAACGCTTTTACCATGTCATTAGATTATTTGCTTCAGCTTTTCCCACCTCAAGTAAGTTAAAGAGCGTTGTAGGTGCCCAATGTGAACAATCATCCAATGTGGAAAATAATTTTTTTGATTTTTTTAATTTTGGAGATGCCAATAGGCTCAAACCAAAGTACATTCTTGTAGCTTTCGACAGAGACCTGAATGGTGAGATTCTGTCAAGAAATAAACCCACAGGGATTGATTCCGCAACGCTTATTTCACCCATTCAACTCCGTCCTTAATCCTGAGCTCTGAGGTTATTGCTACGAAACTTGCTGGAGACCACAACGCAAATGAGACACCACCTTCACAATTGGCGGAGGAGCCGTACATCGAAAGCGCTGGCCGTGATATTCGCGAAGCCAATAGAATTTTTAAAATTCTAGCTGCAAATAAAACTAAGACGCTGCAACGTCCATTCAAGAAGACGTCCGTAATATTCTAGAATACAAGACCCGCGTATACCGTGTAATGAGAGGCATGGCAATGTAGCAGGCAAATTATAAGACGTGTCAATTAGACTCCGTAATAAATCATGTGGTATCAACGTTTTTTGGTCAATTATTGGAATACCCAAAGCAAATTCGTAGCAGTAACTATTTACTACTCGTAACTTGAAATTTGACAAACTGAGAGCCTTATAGAAATTAGAGATTTCCAGGATATTTCAAGAATGTTCATATACTAAGACTGTTGTAATGTAGCGCAACATTTTTGTAACTCAACCGACTTTAGAGTCAATTCTGTAAGAAACTTCCGTCGCTGACTTTGCCTGAATACGATGTGAATGAATCGAAGTCAATTTATGAATGTTTCTAGGTGATCAGGGCCATCACGGTTTTCTGCAGTATAGAGCTACACCTTCGGCGGAGCTCTTGTGCGTTTCTGAATTAACTACATGTGCTGGTGTCTTTTCAACTATTGAGTCACTGTTCCTGCCTAGCCGAATAGCTCTTTGCGTATATCGGTCACAGAAAAGGTATTTATGGCCCACCATTTAGGTGATTGCTCCACGATTCCGGCGAACGGAGAGCTAGACCTGGTGGGTCAGATCTAGAAACTAAAAATTAGCTAGATCTTGAGGGCATCGGAAAATCTTATAGTAATTGAAATTGGGATGAAAATCGCGCTTGTTCGGTTTCGGATTATTAGGGTTCGGACCTTTTCATAGAGTCGCAATTGTTGATGACAATCAGTAGAGGATAAACTACGTCCCCTTCCCCCTTGAAACTAATAACTTCGTTTTTGCGCGTGATTGCATTTATCCAAATTTTCATGTTGGTTGACTTTCAGGTACAAAAGAAGAAGTATCATTGACAAATCCCATGAAGGGGATTTTCACCTGGAAGAACATCTGGTTTGATCTCGCGAAACTGATAATTTTGTTGCAGCGTTTGCCTGAAGTTATTGAAGGTAGCCTTCTCGTGGAATGGAACATTTTACAAAAGCTGGTTGTATAACCTGTACACTTGACAATGCGACGTTTTAAGAAATTTGTATAATGACTTCTTAGTGGTCGGTTAGTTAGTTCAGCGGTCTGATATTCATTTATACGGAATAATAAATGTTTTGAAGCCTTTTTGCTCCAGCTTGTCGACGAGTAGCCTGTGAAGGGTGATACATTTGGAGGTATTTTTGAAGAATTTGAAAAAATAAAAACCGAAGTAATCTTTAATAAGTATTGAACGAAATACCTGTTCTTGGCATTTATTTTTTGAAGATTATTTCTCTCAAATGATGGCCGTTACTGCGGCTAACATGGTCCATTCTGAAGTTCCAGTTTTCAATGACACGTTGGAGCATTTCGAGTGATATTTGGCGAATGACGCGAGTAATGTTGGCTCCCACTTCCTTAATAATTGTAGCCGGCTTATCCACATAGACTTTGCATGAGCACGCGTAGCGTTGGTATCACGTAGCCTCAAAGAAAGAAGTCTAGAGGTATGATATCACATGATCTAGGCGGCCAATTCACTGGTCCGAGGCGTGAAATCAACTGTTTACCGAAATGTTCTAGCAATAATGTCATGGTTCCACATCCACAGGCTGTATGGCAAGTAGCGCGGTCTTGTTGGAACCAAATGTCGCCGAGATCACGGACTTCAATGTCAGGATTTTCAGGCAGCAGATAGTCTGATATCATGGCGCGATAGCGGGCGCCATTCACAGTAACGTTCCGTTCGCCATCATTTCTGAAAAAATATGAACCGATAAAAATCAATTTTTGTAAATTTTAGGAAAAAATCAGAAAAATCAATAGAATCACAGCAAAAGGGCAAACCTATTCGTGTGAGTTGGCCCCCTCTTCAAAACCATTCTTGATAAGTAATCCTAGAAATTATTTACGGCACATTTCCCATGGGTCAGATGCGAAGGTGGCGCCATCTCCGAAATAATATAAATAAACGTTTGAAACTTGCATTTTCCGGAAAAAAGAACTTCGCGATGTTGTTCTGATGTGCTGGTTGGCCACTGAAGATGGTCCTGGACTGCTGGGCAGGAATCTGAAGGAAAAAACGTCCCTCACAAAACATTTCCGGAAAAACCGTCCCCGAAAAATGTTTGACGACCATCATTCACAATAGGTTCGTCCCCTGGAAATTATGTCTCTGGGAAAAAACGTTTTCAGGAAAAGATGCCCCAGGAAAAATACATTCTTGGAGAAATACGTACCCTGACGACTTCTTATGTGTGGTCATGTTACACACAGAACTCCAATGGAGAAGGATCTAGGAAAAAATGTTCCCTACAAAACGTTCCCAGGAAAATCGGTCCTCAGGAAAGACGTCTAACTACTGGGAAAAACGTCCCTGGGAGAACGATATCAAGGACACAAGGGGACCCAGTGAAGCCCTCGCTAACACAAGAAAGCAAAAGGGGGGCTGCTGAAATTCTGAAAGCCAAGAAAAGAAACATATTTTGGCTCATCATGGCTCCAACTACACGTGGGGATACAAGAGGGCCAGCCAAATAGGGCTCCGAACATCACATGGAGGCATGAAGATGCTTACTAAAGCTGCAAAAGCCAAGGAAAAATGCAAGGGAGCTCAGCAGAGCTTCAAACGACTTTTTAATGGAAAAAGGGGGCCAGTAGGGCTTCTTACAACACAAGATGACAGAAGAAGCCTTACTAAGTCGAAAGGACTTGAGGAAGAAACAAGGTGGGTAACATGGGCTCCATGTGATACATGAAGACACAAGAGGCCCAAAAGGACTCTCTCCGGCTGCCACATAGGGGAACAATGGCGCTTGTGAAGCTCCGAAAGCCACGGTACAATGCAAAGTAGCTCAGCAGAATTTCAAAAGATATTAAAGACACAAAGGGTCCAATGGGGTACAAGTGAGCAAAAGGGGGCCTACTGGTATTCTGAAAGAAATATGAGAAAGTATGAGAGGGCTCTCATCAGGACACTTGAGACGACAAGGGTTCAGAATATCACTTGACGGTGCACAGGTGCTTACTGAAGCTAAAAAAGCCATGAAAAATGGAAGGGGGCTTAGTAGGGCTTCAAAAGACATCAAAGAAACCAAGGGGCAATAGGGCTGTCAATAACACAAGACTAGGGTCTTCTTGGGGGCTTACTGGAATTCACTAGAGCTTCAGACGATATTGAAGACAGAAGGGGCCGAATGAGACTCTGAATAACACAAGAAGGCAAAAGAAGGTTCACTGAAATTTTGAAAGCTACAAAAAACAAAGAGTAGAGCCACGAAAAAATATAAGGGATTTCATAAGGCTCCGAACGACTCATGAGAGCACAAGAGGGGACCCAAGAGAGCTCCGATTATCACACCAAAGCACAAAGGTGCTTACTATAAAGTCCCAAAAGCAACGGAATAACGCAGAGAGCTCGGCAAGACTTCAGACGACATTGAAGCGACAACGGGGCCCAATGGGGTTCTGAACAACACAAGAAGGCGAAAGGGGGTGCACTGGAATTCTGAAGGTTACGGAAAAACGAGAGGGGGCTCAGCAAGGGTTCAAACGACATCAGAGAAACCAGGGGGGCGATAGGGCCGCCAACAACACAAAAAGGCATAGGGAAGAATTTGAAAAATCATTGAAGCTTTGTTTTTTCTGGGACGTTTCTTGGGGGCATTTTTTCCAACCCCTTGATTGGGGCTCCGAATGAAAGATGGGGACACACAAAGGCTCTAGAAGGCACAACAAGACCTAAGAGGGTCCGCTAGGAAACCAAGCAAACAACACGGAGCAACAAAGCTTATATTGGTTTTGAAGAAAAACCGTAGGAAACGGGTAATCAGTATAGGGCTCCACAGTTCCAAGAGCCCTAGAATGCACAAAGGGGTGAATTGGAACTAGAACATTCACAAATGAAGACCTAAAAGAGCGCACTTGAACTTCAAGGGACGCAGCAAGGCATAAAGAGGACCGCTTGGGAACGGAGCGGTACAGCAAGGAGTGAGAAAGCTCACTGTAATCTCGAAGAAAAACACAACAACGGAGGCCCAGTAGGGCCCGAATCCCGCAAGAATGCACAAGGGGGTCCACTACAGTTGCTCAAGTCCAAGAATACACAAGAGAGCTAGTTGGGTTGGAGAAAATTTCACATGAGAAGGCGCACCAGGGTTGCGAAGAACAGAACAAGGAATAAGGGGACCGCTGAAGAGCTGAGAGATTCAGCAACGAGTAAGGAAGCTTTAAGGGAAGCTCACTATGGTTTCGCAAAAAAATCATATCAACGGGACAACGGGGGTCCAGTTAGTTGGTCTTCGAACAACACAAGAATATACATGGGAGCTTACTCCAGTTACGAAAGCCCAAGAATGAAAAATACACATGAAAACCCAAGGGGCCACACTAGGACTGCAGAGGAGAAACCAAGGCATAGGGGGCCGCTCTTTTCCGTGGACGTTCTGCCTCCGGGGCTCTCTTTCCGTGGATGTTTATCCCGAGGACGTTATTACCGACACTTTTTTCCGAAGACGTTTTTCGAGAAACGTTTTGCAAAAGACATTTTTCCCTGTTCCCTTTCTTGTGTCTCCAGGTATAGTTTGAAAAATTCGTATCAACCCCTATGTTGTCTTATATGCTCGTTTTGGGTCGTAATAAGCCTCTTTGTGTTCTTCGGTATGCCCCCTGTATTTTTATATACCGTTTGGAGCCCTAATAACTTGCCTAATACCTAATCATTCATTACCATTATGACCGGGAACGTTATTACCGGAGACCATTTTTCCAGGAGACGTAATTTCTTGGGAACGATTAGGGCGGGACATTTTTTCCGGGAACGTTTTGTGAGGGACTTTTTTTCCGTATTCTGCTGGGCAGTAATTGGGGTCTCCCCACTCTAGGCGCCTTTTCTGGCATATTGACTACTCCAACGTTACTCGAAAGTTATAACACTTCCACAGAAACACTCGTATTCTCATTTCTCTTTCTATAAGAAGTAATAGTAGCCTTATCGCCTGCCGATTCCTTTAGGCTGAGAGGGGTTCAGAAAAAAGTTGAGTACAAAATATAGTTGCGTTGTTGGTAAAGCCGGACTATCTTGATAATGATCCTAATCTGACGTTTTAGATTGTCTCTGGAGTTACAGTCTGATGAAGGGGGAAACTTGGAGTCTAACGTCTTCTAAGATATCTGTTCCCTTACTCAGTATCCAGAAGATTAGAACAACGCTGAACTCAATTCTCAGTGGGACGGAATAGTAGAACAATTCTAGCATTTGGATGTGCCTACAATCCGTTTCCTGGACTTCTCAGGGATTTTTTTGCAGTGTGGCAAAAATGTTTTGATTAATTTTAGAAACATGCATGTGTGCCCAGTGGTGTAACTTCAAATTTTGGGCCCAATGTAGCCATCACTTGGTGAGCCTTCTTTGTAGAAGCGCCGCAGGCTAATTTTTTCGGGATAATGACAATAATTATGATAATAACTAGCACCTAATTCGCTATTAAAGCATGCATTAAATTTTTTTAAATGCAATAAATTGATTAATTAGCAAAGATAATGATAAACTTACTATCCTACAATAGCGCTCTTCTTATAAATCCTTATTACATTACATTATACTTACTTATGTATTTTTTCCACATGATATACTACCAAAACCCAATTTTATTGTGAATTACAAGTAGGATAGATATTCGAATGTCGACGGAGATTACGCTGCGGATTGCTCAGATGCCGATGAAAAAAGAAACATACCAGTCAACAGGAGTAATTATTAATTGATTGCTTTCTAAGTTCTTGAGGTTTGATTACAAGAAATATCATTCAACGCTTAGGGCTCTTTGGGCCCAACTGGAAGTTTGAGCCCGCGGCACTTGCCCCACTGTCCCGTCGTTAATTCCCCCACTGAGTATGTCAATTCGAATCATAATTGTATCGGTATCATTGGTTTGATTATTGATTGTCATAATAATAGTCTCTCTTTCAGCTTTTTAGAGGTTCGTCGTCTGACCTAACGTTGGAGACTCCAATTCAGAGAAGGGAAACCGAGATGAACGATGCACTCAATTTATGTATAAAAAAATACAAGCTAGAATATTTAATTGTTTCAGAACCTATTGCAGATGTGAGACAAAAAGCAGCTATTTTATAATAATAATGTTCTCAACGAGACTGGAAGATTGAATACGCATATCAACTCAGGAGAGCTTTGAACTCTACAAAGACCAGATTTCCTTGAAGGCTATCGCCTCGTTTAGTCCCAACATATTTGTTAGCAGCCACAGCAATAACGGCGACATTGACAGTAATTATCAACAAGCGCCAGCCCCACACACACACATATTGCGGTTCATTCATGTTAATTCAAGGCCGCATTTGTTTACTATAATCAGCCGGAATTACAAAACGGTTGTTTTTCTCCATACAGCAGGCAGGAGAACACACACAAGTACATAAAATGTGTGCCGAATTTCTCATATCTTACACCGCACATAATTTTTTAACAGTTATTCATGATGATTCGTCAGCCTCTTATGCGAGGATGCGGTATACCTACCGGAGTGCAACATATCCATACCTACAGCACAGCAGAGGTGTATACGAAGAAAAAAAGTTATAATGAACAATTAGGTACGTACCTATACTCGAAGAGCAATCGTTATTCCCACTCAGCATGATTGCGCGACGGGCTATAACTGTAATTTTTCCAATATCCGCAACATTGCTCGAATCATTGTGTTCGAAAAAACTAAACAATGTCACGAAACGTTGGTTGTGTAATTGATCGATGATATCACGTGTTTTGGTGTATGCGTTTGGGATGAGCATCAGTGTTAAAACGTAACGGTTGTTCTCGAAATAGTTATTTGGGTTATGAATTATTTGAAATAATAATTGATGCTGTTAGAGCTTGGAGGTTTGACTGTCAAGGTTGCAGAGAACGAAAACTGTGTCTTTACAAGGTACTAGAAGCTTAAAAGTTGACCACACCGGAACTGGGTGACGCTGAGACAATAAAGAAATGTCAAGTTTAGATTTGCTGTTTTTCTTTTTGCTTTTTTTTGACGGACTATCTGGGACGCGGCTGAATTTACTGCTTAAGGAATGTTTAATTGTAATTTGCTGCTCCATTTGTGATGTATAATACCAGTACTCAAAATTGTCTTTTGCGAGTCGCTTTAATTGATCTGATAATGACCAAAAGCTCAGATGAAACGAACAGCAAAAGAATGGATTGAGGGATGGACCATATTTCCATTCTAAGCATTCATCCTTTGCCTTCTAGTATCGAGACTATTGATAGTTTGACTCATAAATGCCAGTTTCAAGGATACTGAGTTCAATATTCAGAAGCCATAAAACCCTGGATAGTAGACGAGTCCGTGATGCGACATTTGGGTCGGGTCTGGTTGGGGAGAGGTTTACGAAAATACGCTGCGATATATGGATGCAATAAACTGCTATTGTGAAGATCAAAAATTACTAAGGCAAAAAGCCGCCAGAGTAAAGAATTCAAAACTTCCAGTAGTCATGTCTGCCTGTCCTACAACAGCAATAAACCTACACTGGCAAATTCATCAGCATCGCAATATCAAAGCAATGTAACCGCGTTTTTAATTTCCTTCAAGGACACTTGCATTTCGAGGCCATTGGCAATTATTACCGACAGATTTTTCTGTTTTTACCTTTCAGAATAGAGCTATTTTCAAGTCTATGGTACAACAAAAATAACATTATTATTTGTTCTCGATGGATGAACCGATGGGCGAGAAATGGTCCGGAAACGATAATGACGATCCGTAAATTACGGAAACCTATAGGTCGGAAAGAGAGAGTGAAATTTCGGCGAAAAATCGACCATTTCGCGGCCCAATTTTTCAGGCATAAGCAAAGACGCGGAGACGGCTGTTAATAATCGGTTTTTTCCCCGCAGCAGCAGCATTCAGAGCTTAAATAATTGTTATTAAAGTTGGCCTTTTCGCGATGGTGATGATGATGATGATGATGATGACGGACTAAGCGAAAGACCGAATCCGGAATGTCATTAGTCATGAACTTGATGACGGCCCGGGCTGTACCTTCATGCGAATGCCTAGTAATGATTGGTTTTTCGGCTTCGTTTCGCCTACATTTTAACGTTGCATGGTGATTTTTAATGTCAAAGGTATGTTCGAGCGACAGTTGACGGTTCGACCTCATTCCGTCTAGTCAATAACTTATCTCTGATTGAAAACCTATAGAACCTAATCGAGTAATCGAAAATCTGGCATAAACAAAAGATTAGGAGGTTTTTTTTATGAATTACCAATACCGATTGCTACATTAAGTAAGTAGGTATTGTAGGTTGTACTATTACCTACAAGAATCCATTTTTTCTTTATACTCATGCATTGATTTTGACAGTCAATCAAGTAACTCTTTTTGTTTGCTTCTGTCACATTTCATTTACTTTTTTTTGTCCTAGGAATCTGTCAATTTTTTGGCCGATGAATGCCACTTGTTCTCAATTTCACAGTCTACTTTTTTTGTCGCCAGCTCCTTGGGAAGATTTGTTACTTTTTATCAAATTATTTGAAAAATAAGAAGTACGGTAATCGAGAAAAAAGATTGAATTCGTTTTTTGTACTCCCCGTTGGCTACAACGTCAAGATCTGTCGGACAAAATTCATACTAGTTGGTTTGGATGTAAGCTAAATATGTGAGGTAGTTTTCTACTTTTGATTTATGTCTAAACGTCAGACCAATTTCGATCACATTTAGTATACACGTAGGGTCTATGGTATAGAAAGATGAAAATAAGCCTTTCATATTGCCATGATGTTTTCTCTCCATTCAGAAAATTCACAACATAAAGCGAACGGCACTCAGTTTTTTCGGCTAGAGCGAGTCGTGGGTTTTTGACTTGCACGTCGCACAGACACAAATTTATACCGCGCCAACCAGGGGAGTCTGTGCGAAGATGTTAATTGGTGGAGTATGTCCTGGTCTATTCCAACAACAAAAAAAAAAGAACGTGCTTGCCTTTTTTTGTAAATAAACCAGATGGAATGGTCGTGCCTTATAGGATTTCTTTATGAATGAACTGACTTAATTGAAAGTACGATGAACGAAAATGAGATTTAGAATATTTAATAAAATAGAATTTCTGGTAAGTAACAATAATGAAACAAAGTATGATGTAACTGAATTTAAATAATATAGTTAGCAACGCAGGTAGGTGCTTCACGAGTTACGTTTTTGTGTAGTGTTTCAGCTTCGAACTGGACGTCAGCAATATACCCTCGTGAGGTTTGAGAGAGATTCCAAACACACCCCCTTGGACTTCGTAAATTAAAGAACCTAAATAATAGGGTCCTTGCACAAATTTTCCAAATCAGAAATTTTTATGTAGGAACATGCGCTATGTTGTACATAGTCATATAGTTCAAGGAAAAAACTGAAAAAAATTTTTGAAGCTTTTTATTAAAAAAGTAAAGTTTCCAATAATTTGAATTTATTTTCGCGCCTAAAAACAGACATGACGTCAGACATGCTGGAGATATTCTGGGGATATTTAGAACGACAGCGCAGCTGTGTTGTTTCTGCACCAGACTGACTTGGCACTTCTATGCTTGACACTTTTTTTTGTAACTGTCAGCTGGAAGTGATTATCACTTTTGAGCTCCTTCGCGCAGCTATATTTTCAACATGCCCTTCCAGAGTTGTTGACCTCAATGAGTTTTGCTTGATGAGTTGGTGGCCAAACGATTCAACTTCCAAACCTGATAAGGGTTTAATTCAAATGCCCCAAGATTCACCACGAAGACAACGTTGGCTCGAAGTGCTAGAACGCCAAGATCTGTCGCCTTATACCACTTTTGCCTTTGTGAGGATCATCAAAATCAAGCTGTAGGTACATATCCAACGGCGGAGTTCGCATAGTTGTCTCTACCAGCTCTAGAAATACAAAAAATTACAGAATAGATCTAAATCGTTTTCACTTAGGCGCCTTCCAGGCAACTGATTTCACAACTACTAATCATGACTCCGTTGAGGTCACCCGATCAAATCTTGTTTGGGGTATCTCATTCTGCTCATCTGAAAAGCGGCTAATAATATCAAAGAAATCGAACATCTACCTGTGCCTGTGAGCTTTGACTCTTCTTCTTCTGCTGCTTTAAATTTTTCGTTTTTCGCGAAGAACTCTTCCTCCATCACGAAGTTAACCATCGGCAAATGGTCGGATTCCGCCTGAACAAAACCTTTCTCCATCGTCCTCCCATTTTACACAAAACACAACACAGCGATTACGGCTTTCAAATTTTGCGGCTTGACGTTTTGTTTGGCGGCTGCTGTCATGCTGCGTATTTAGGTTGAAGAGGTGTGCGTTTCACTTAATTTCAAGTCGTATCAATGAATTTGAAGGATCTTCAGAACAAATAGTCAAACCCTGTTCTATTATAATATTTTCATAATGAGGTAAAATGGCATTTTCACACATTTTACACATCGAGAATTGTGAAGTAAATTAAAGCTTCTAAACTTCTTTAAACCGGTGTAGAGGAGGGCGTAAACTTATGCATTTGTAAAAAATGTAAGGATGTTGCCTACACTCAATTTTTTCAAACTTTAATTGAAAATTTAAACAAAAATACAAAGTTATATCACAATTAAGATAGAACATATTATTAAGTGACTCAAGGGCATTCTATTGGGGTCGGAAAAAAATTTCATGCAAGGACCCTATAGGCAGTTTGCGCATTTTAAATTCCGCGCCTGTTTTCACGCCTCTAGCGGTAGAAAAGCACTCCTTTGGAGGGTAGACATGCGCATGTCACGTTGACAAGCGCTTTGAAAGTCCGTGCCGCGAGATTTTTGAGTGACTGATTGTGAGGTGTGATGGATAAATCTATATCTTTCGGGCTCAGGCCGGTCTCCTTCCGGCATAAAACAGCCGGCAATGCCGGTAAAGGGAAGATGCTGAAGGAAGCAAGCCATATTTTCAATCTTGTGGAGGTAGTAGGCCAAATAAAGACGAAGGTAATTCGCCAGACCTCAGTCAACTTGCTTCGAAGCAGTATATCGCTCTTTTTTTCCCAACAAAATCCCGTCAATCAACTTGCCATCTTCCAGGGAATCTATAAAATACCACAGATCTTTTTCCTGCATTATAATAGGTGTTACGGCATCCAATAACACAACAGCCACCACACCATCTTACAACTCTGTAGTTTGCTTTCTTACTTTCTTGAAAGGGGAGACAATTTGTTAATGAATGCAAGGTACTTACCTAGTAATAATAAGGCTAAAACCTACCTCGAGTCACATACAGATAGCGAACTGAAGTTTCGCGACACCACGGTGTGACAAAACCGTCATCAATTGACTTTTTTTATGACAATGATATTAATAATACCAAGTCTTTTTGATTCTGAGCAATGATGCATTTTAGTTCATCCCTCCACAATAGCGCTGGGGGCATATCTGCTAATCGCCTATTCCGAACTTACGGAATTAATACCTACAGTGACTACGTCTGTCACGAAAATACCTTGGGCCCAAGTTACCTGTGTCAGCGCTATGGTACGTTGTATCAAGGCTAATTTAGTTCTTCAATATACTTAATCTTAAGGTTAGTGGGAATAAATTGAACATCTCACAAAAAGTAACACGCAGTGTCGCTCCAGGAAATCCAAAGAAAACGATCCTATTCTCGCTGCAAGCGTGGTCTGGATTCCGCGTGAGCGTCGAGGTCCTATCGAGGATTGTGGATGGAACCAGAGAACTTCAGCTTGAATAGGACGTATCCAGGTAATGCGTGGAAACGTCGACAACCTTCAACTTGTGGTGAAGAAATGGCGGAGGCGCCGGATGACTTCGTGGGCTCGTGCGTGGTATAATGGCCTGCTACTGATTACGATGATGATAACTGTGTTACAGTAATGATCGAGGTACTGATGAATATTTCAGTTGCTGTGGTACTGTTTCAATAGGTACATTTGTATTATGTGTATTGCATGTTTCAGAAGATATACGTTCACGTGGACAGGCGACCTAAAATATAATTATTACCTAACAGACCAAAAGAATAAATTAGCGCTCACCTCAGCTTCAACGTTCAGAGGGGAATATATGGATAAAATGGCACGGATGGCCCCCATAAACCCTGGATGGATCCTGATCAAGTTGGCTGAGGATTTTACCGTCAACGATTCGAGAACGTTTCTTTCTCTTATCAGAAATTAAAAACCTACTAGAAGAAAACTCTACTTCTGCCGCTGCGCTCGAGGCTTCTGAGCACCCTTGTGTTTTTGTATCAGCACACAGTTTATCGCGCGATTATTTGAAATGTATTATACCTATACTTGATATTGTAAAAAGAATTATTAAAGTTTACCTTGGAATTTAAAATCGTTACAATATATAGCGTGATCTGTCAGCGGAAAATGTCACTGTCTATGAGTGACCAGAAGATTTTGACGTAACGATTCCGATTTTTGATAGCTCATTTTGAAGCATTTTGAAAACTCTATTCAAAACATTCGAAAGTTATGACAAATCTGTCATCTGTCGAAAGTAATTTATTAAGCTGTCAGAATAAAAACTGATGTTCAATAACCCGGGGAGTACCGAATGGATTTCAACCAGATTTGGTTTGCGGCAAGAGTACCCACAAAGGACTTGATGGAACATGGTGCAACTCGATTGGAAAACGCTTTTGGCTCCAAAGCGTCAGTCAGGTCTACCACAATATAATCAAATATAGGCCGCGGCGAAGTACAAGAAATGATAATATTTTGGGTAAACATCTTCGGAATCATAATCAGCAGACGCTTCAAACAAAAATCACCCCTTATAGTCCGGGTACTAAGGGAAAAAACTCTGCACTTGGTGATAAAGTTTTGAAACTTGACATACATGTTCTTTGAATTATTCTCAACAAACCTGGATGTGGGGCAGACTTGACAGGTAGCGTATACAGGGTGAAAAATTAAGCTGAAAAATTAAAAATGCTATCTGGAGAACCAAAAGTGCTGGAGTTCTGTAAATCACCATATATATGTGTCATTCATTGTTTATGGAGCTGCCCAAAACAGTTTTGGAATATCTTGTTTCTTCTCTGAGATATTTTGAAAAAAGTTAAAATACTCAAAAAAAACGACTTTTTGCCCATAAATCAGCAAATTTGAAAGATTTTGAGGTGCAATTTGGTATTTCTACTATGTGTGACGTTAGAAATAGAATAAGATTAGGAGCCAATTTCTAGGCCTCCTATTTTCAGAAATACGGTAATTAACTTTTTGTTGTCTTCACGGCGGCCATTTTGAATTTTCTTGTAATTGAATATTCCAAAACGTGGTCGGCAATTGTGGAGGAGACTACATTGGACCATTACATACAGAAAAAGACATTCTGCAAGAGAAAGTAGTGATTTTTACGTAAATGAAAATCAGAGTTAAAATCTCTAAATCTATAGTTTTCCTTGGTTTTACACATTTTCAGTGTGGATGACAAGTGACGTGGTACTTGCAGAAGTGAAATCACAAGACTTATGGAAAATAGACGGAAGGAGAAGATAGAAAGAGCACTAGATGAAACACAGTTCAAATTTAGAAAAGGCAGAAGCACACAGGATCTGATTTTCATGATACGACAAACGATAGAAATAAATATAGACAAGAGGTACATATTATACCTATGCTTTGTGGACTTGGAAAAAGCCTTCAACAGAGTAAGAAGAAAGGATATACTGAGAGTCATGTGCGAAAAAACACGAAATACATGATAAGGAGTTAAGGACCAACAATGAAGAATCAGCAGAGTCCGAAACAAGAGACGACGTTAAACAAGAATGCGTATTTAGCCCACTACTCTTCTCAGTGTTGGTGAATTAGGCGGTGGAGGGAGCAAGACGAAATATGGTAGAATTACATCTAGATTACTGGAAGATGAAAGAAGTGACACTGACAGAATTCGTACTCGCTAATGACATGGCAGTGGTGGAAAAATCGGGAAGAGACAACACAATCTGAATTTGTGGAACGAAAAATTACGGAAAATGACTATGAAGATAAAGGTGAACAAGACAAATACCATGATAATAACACAAAATAAAGACAGAAAATATGACATCACGTTAGAAAACAAAAATATCGAACAACTAGAGCACTTCAAATATCTGGGAACAATACTTGAAGCGAGCGGAGGGCAGGACAGAGGAGTGAGTGGAAGAATCGGTACGGTGGAAAGAATGTTCAACTCCATGAGAAAAAAACAAATTCGGAAAGAAAGAAGTTACAAAGGAAATAAAGGTCAAGGCGGTCAAGAAGGTGGTGACCCCAACATTGATTATTGGGAGGAAATCGTGGAACCTGACAAGAAAGAACGGGAGTCGAGTAAATGCTGCAGAGATGAGATTCTCGCAAAGAATAGAGGGTATAGGTAAGACAAGAAGGGACAGAGTCAGAAACGAAGTTTTCAAAGAGCAGATATAAAGATAAAGCCCGTAGTGACAAAGATCGAGGGAAGACAGCTGGGATGGCTGGAATACTTTACTGAGAGAAAAGATTCCGAATATTTATTATGGAAAACACAGACTCGTTTATTGTTAACAAATGCTTTATTTAAATACGGCTTAATAAATATTTATTTGCATCCACCAAGCGGATTGTTTTGATAGCGTTGAAATACCTTGTTTCCTGTTATTTAATATTTGGTTATAATTACAAAACATCAGTTTGATAATGTTTTATCAATAAGAAACGTGAATAATAATAATAAGCAATTCGATTATTGAGTGGTAACGATAGAATATTAGCCATGAATAATATGATCCAATTCAGTTTTTATAGGTAATTTTATGCATTATTGCTGGCTATAGATGATTCTGCCAAATTACAATAAAACATAATAAATCCATTATCAATAGCTAATAATTTGTTTAATAAATACAGGGTGATTCAAAGTGTCGGACCACCTTGAAGGTGCATGATATGCAGGTATAGTACAGTACTGGGAAGTTGTTTTAAAGATTCTAGGCTCTTTAATTTTGAAGTTATGGAGGTACAAAATTTGATTTTTCGATTTCTTCTATTTTCGTTGTTTCAAAAGTTTTTAGCGAAGACTCCATTACATATAGTGAAATAATGGATTCGAAAAATCAACATCTTAATCTGTATTGAGTTTCTGTTTTCTATACAGGTTGAGTCATAAACTATTCTGTTTTCTATACAGGTTGAGTCATAAACTACAAAGATTCAGTTTTCCTAAGAAACCAGGAGCAAAGAATTTCATAAAATTGAATTGTGTTTTATTGTGCTCTACGTAGGATATGGGACTGTTTGCAGGCACTTTTGGAAAATAATAATTTCCAAGATTCATGACGCACCCTTTATACAAAAGAGAAATTCAGCACAGATTTAAAGGTTGATTTCTGGCACTCATTGTTTTTCCATAAACAGTTCACCAAAATCTTTTGAAACAACGAAAATAGAAGCGATCGAAGAACCAACTTTTGTTCCTCCACAACTTTAAAACTGGAAGACATTAGAATCTTTTCAACAACTTTTCAGCACTCTACTACACTGAGAGAAAAGATTTCGATAATTTATTATGGAAAACACAGACTCGTTTATTGTTAACAAATGCCTTATTTGAATACGGCTTAATAAATATTTATTTGCATCCACCAAGCGGATTGTTTTGATAGCGTTGAAATACCTTGTTTCCTGTTATTTAATATTTGGTTATAATTACAAAACATCAGTTTGATAATGTTTTATCAATAAGAAACGTAAATAATAATAAGCAATTCGATTATTGAGTGGTAACGATAGAATATTAGCTATGAATAATATGATCTAAATTAGTTTTTATAGGTAGTTTTATGCATTATTGCTGGTGATAGATGATTTTGCTAAATCATCATAAAACATATCAAGTCCATTATCAATAGGTAATAATTCGTTTAATAAATACAAGTGATTCAAAAGTGTCGGACCACCTTGAAGGTGCATGATATGCAGGTCTAGTACAGTACTGGGAAGTTGTTTCAAAGATTCTAGGCTTTTTAATTTTGAAGTTATGGAGGTACAAAATTTGATTTTTCGATTTCTTCTATTTTCGTTGTTTCAAAAGATTTTAGCAAAGACTCCATTACATATAATAAAAAAATGGATTCGAAAAATCAACCTCTGAATCTGTATTGAATTTCTGTTTTCTATACAGGTTGAGTCATAAACTATTCAGTTTTCCTAAGAAACCAGAAGCAAAGAATTTTATAAAATTGATGTGTTTTATTGTGCTCTACATAAGATATGAGACTGTTTGCAGGCACTTTCAGAAAAAAATAATTTCCAAGATTCATGACTCACCCTTTATACAGAACAGAACTTTATCACAGATTTGGAGGTTGATTTCTGGCACCCATTGTTTCTCCATAAACAGTTCACCAAAATCTTTTGAAACAACGAAAATAGAAGCGATCGAAGAACCAACTTTTGTTCCTCCACAACTTTAAAACTGGAAGACATTGAAATCTTTTCAACAACTTTTCAGCACTCTACTACACCTCTACATTACGCACTTTCAAGATGGTCCGACATTTTTGAGTCACCCTGTATAAATAAATTTGCTTTTCTTCAACGAGATACTGGACAATGAATGACATGGAATGATACGACACAATGACACCATGCACGAATAATGGCGCCGGATGGAAATCTCTCACCCCACCAACGCATTACATTGGCAATAATAAATAATAATATCTGAAGATACTCTAGTGATTAAATTCATTGAGGGTGACTTAGCGATTGTTTATGAATAATGCACAGTTATTATTGGGGAATGAATGGTGCCAGAGTGAAGTGAACACAGGTATATTGTTGGTTAAGAACAGGTGATTGTCCGCCAATATGTATTTGTTTATAGTGATTAAACCGGCTCAATCACAAACAAAATGTGCAATTTGGATGTAATAAATCATTTTGTGGGAAAGTTTGACTAATATTTGATACGGAATAATATATTCATTGAATCTTATGAACTCTTATGAACAACTGGCATAATAAGCCCCTTGGTTATAATGAATAATAGATTTTGAAATAATTATTTGATGTAAACGACATATGGTGACATATACTTTGTTATAGTATTTGTTATAAAATTGGTACGAAACAAGTATTTATTACCTATAAATGGAACTTTTCTCTCAGTGTACACCTCTACATTACGCACTTTCAAGATGGTCCGACATTTTTGAGTCACCCTGTATGAATAAATTTGCTTTTCTTCAACGAGATACTGGACAATGAATGACATGGGATGATACGACACAAATGACACCATGCACGAATAATGGCGCCGGGTGGAAATCTCTCACTCTACCAACGCATTACATTGGCAATAATAAATAATAATATCTGAAGATACTCTAGTGATTAAATTCATTGAGGGTGACTTAGCGATTGTTTGTGAATAATGCACAGTTATTATTGGGGAATAAATGGTGCCAAAGTGAAGTGAACACAGGTATATTGTTGGTTAAGAACAGGTGATTGTCTGCCAATATGTTTTTGTTTATAGTGATTAAACCGGCTCAATCACAAACAAAATGTGCAATTTGGATGTAATAAATCATTTTCTGGGAAAGTTTGACTAATATTTGATACAGAATAATATATTCATTGAATCTTATGAACTCTTATGAACAACTGGCATAATAAGCCCCTTGGTTATAATGAATAAGTGATTTTAAAATAATTATTTGATGTAAACGACATATGGTGACATATACTTTGTTATAGTATTTGTTATTAAATTGGTACACTGAGAGAAAAGTTTCATTTATAGGTAATAAATACTTGTTTCGTACCAATTCAATAACAAATACTATAACAAAGTATATGTCACCATACGTCGTTTACATCAAATAATTATTTTAAAATCACTTATTCATTATAACCAAGGAGCTTATTATGCCAGTTGTTCATAAGAGTTCATAAGATTCAATGAATATATTATTCCGTATCAAATATTAGTCAAACTTTCCCACAAAATGATTTATTACATCCAAATTGCACATTTTGTTTGTGATTGAGCCGGTTTATTAACTATAAACAAATACATATTGGCGGACAATCACCTGTTCTTAACCAACAATATACCTGTGTTCACTTCACTTTGGCACCATTTATTCCCCAATAATAACTGTGCATTATTCAAAAACAATCGCTAAGTCACCCTCAATGAATTTAATCACTAGAGTAAATTCGGATATTATTATTTATTATTGCCAATGTAATGCGTTGGTGGGGTGAGAGATTTCCACCCGGCGCCATTATTCGTGCATGGTGTCATTTGTGTCGTATCATCCCATGTCATTCATTGTCTAGTATCTCGTTGAAGAAAAGCAAATTTATTTATACAGGGTGACTCAAAAATGTCGGACCATCTTGAAGGTGCGTAATGTAGAGGTGTAGTAGAGTGCTGAAAAGTTGTTGAAAAGATTCTAATGTCTTCCAGTTTTGAAGTTGTGGAGGAACAAAAGTCGGTTCTTCGATCGCTTCTAATTTCGTTGTTTCAAAAGATTTTGGTGAACTGTTTATGGAAAAACAATGAGTGCCAGAAATCAACCTTTAAATCTGTGCTGAATTTCTCTTTTGTATAAAGGGTGAGTCATGAATCTTGGGAATTATTTTTCCCAAAAGTGCCTGCAAACAGTCCCATATCCTATATGTAGAGCACAATAAAACACAATTCAATTTTATAAAATTCTTTGCTTCTGGTTTCTTAGGAAAACTGAATTTTTGTAGTTTATGATTCAACCTGTATAGAAAACAGAAATTCAATACAGATTCAGAGGTTGATTTTTTGAATCCATTATTTCACTATATGTAATGGAGTCTTTGCTCAAATCTTTTGAAACAACGAAAATATAAAAAATCGAAAAATCAAATTTTGTACCTCCATAACTTCAAAATTAAAAAGCCTAGAATCTTTAAAACAACTTCCCAGTACTGTACTATACCTGCATATCATGCACCTTCAAGGTGGTCCAACACTTTGAATCACCCTGTATTTATTAAACGAATTCTCAGCTATTGATAATGGATTTAATGGATTATGGATTAATCCATTTGATTAATGGATTAAAGCGACTGTATGCTTTGGCAAAAAACACACCAGATTATGCTGTGAGGTTAGAGATGGGGGTTCCGGATTTAGCACTCTTTACTTTCAGGGCATGCTTAAACTGGTTGGAGAAACTCTTTCTGATGGACTTGAGCCGTTTTCCAGTGATATGTTTTAAGCGTTTGGTACAACTTGATTTGGAGGAAGCTAAATACAGTTGGGCTACTCAGATGAAGCTGCTCTTCCGGTCCGTTGGTTTTGGTGATTTGTGGCCGCGTCTAAACTTGCAAAGCTTGATGAGACACAGGGAGGAGATTCTTGCTCGTTATGCGGAACGTCTTCATCACAATGATCTGAATAGGGTGCAATCCTCCAATTTCTCCACATTGTACAGTTCTTTCGCTTTCAGTTCTGGCTGCCCACCATACCTGCGGTTGGATTTGCCTATTCGTGCCACTAAGGTAATAGCCCAGTTGAGGCTAGGAAGTGATCGGTACTTGAAATTTACGTGAAAGGGGTCATGCTATCGAATATTAACCGAAGAACTGTGTTCTGTTTGTAATTTGAACAAAAAAGAAACCTTAGATCACCTTCTTTTTGAGTGTCCAATTTACAGACCTTTGAGATCACATTACATGAGCAATATTGACAATCTGGCGGTGCTTCTACGTTTCATTGAGAATAATGATAAGAGTGATATCATGAAAATTGTTAATTTCAATGTGGGAATGCTCAAGTTAAGAGCATTCAGTAGGAATGAATAATCAGTCTTTTTACATCCTTTTTTATTTTTTTTCCTCTATGCCATACTGCACTATTGTAATATTTTTAGTTATTTTACCTAATTTTATTGAATTATTCGATTTTTGTTCTACTCCCTTGTTCATAGTGTTACCACTGAAAGAACAATAAACAGTATTATTATTATTATTATTATTATTAATATGTTTTATGATGATTTGGCAGAATCATCTATAGCCAGCAATAATGCATAAAATTACCTATAAAAACTAATTTAGATCATATTAATCATAGCTAATATTCTATCGTTACCACTCAATAATCGAATTGCTTATTATTATTTACGTTTCTTATTGATAAAACATTATCAAACTGATGTTTTGTAATTATAACCAAATATTAAATAACAGAAAACAAGGTATTTCAGCGCTATCAAAACAATCCGCTTGGTGGATGCAAATAAATATTTATTAAGCCGT
Organism: Anaspis maculata; assembly: GCA_949128115.1. Classification (NCBI taxonomy): domain Eukaryota; kingdom Metazoa; phylum Arthropoda; class Insecta; order Coleoptera; family Scraptiidae; genus Anaspis; species Anaspis maculata. Next base: position 25,621,397 of record OX421964.1, on the reverse strand, counting down.
ATTTAAATAAGGCATTTGTTAACAATAAACGAGTCTGTGCTTTCCATAATAAATATTCGAAATCTTTTCTCTCAGAGTACGAAACAAGTATTTATTACCTATAAATGAAACTTTTCTCTCAGTGTTTAAAAGAATGTCGCGGAAAAGTGGTGAAAGAGATTAATTAATTTTTTTTTCAGTAAAAGGGAGCGAAACAATATGTTTTCTTTTTGGTGCATTCCCGAGCCAAATGACCATTCCTCGGCAAGCGATGCAATAATTTTCCTGAATGCAATCTTCGACTTTGATGTTCACCTTCAAACACAACAGACACAATCTTTGTCGTATTGTGTACATTTTGTATTACCGCGCTGCTCTTGTCTTTTTTTTGTGAGTTTGGAATTTTCCTTGATTGGATATTTGGTATCAAACTTGAGCTTTATTGTTTCTGACGGTTCCAGATTTTTCTTGCATCTGCTTTTTTTACCAATTCTCGGTGGTTCCAACGTCTTCTGTGTATGAAACTATCACGCCAGGAAAAAATTATACAACTCTTGGTGGATGATGTGGGACACAAGACAATTATTATCACTTTTTATTCTACTATAAATATAAAAGCCTCCATTCTTAACAACTTAATGACATAATGAGTGATAGGATAGCTAATGTTCACTTACCGCGAATCAATCAAAGCGAATATCAGAACATATTTTCATTGTTAACCATGATGCAGCAGCTTCCTCGTTTTGTCACACCTTTCCCTATCCAACAACTCTTAAAGTAGCTACTACGGTTTTGTTCTCTCGTACTTTTGATATCAAGAACCAAAGAGGTGATAAAAATCACGAGTGGGCACTTAATTAGCTTGATAATTTCGTTTAAAGAACAGAGGTGGTTGTAGGTAGTAGACGAGTATTTGGCAATCGTATAATTTCAGCTTGAGTATTTTTACCTATGTGTAGTAACTATGCGTAGTGTAGTACCTGAAGAATGGTGCGTAACAGCTACAAGAATGGTGATAAGTCAGAGAAGAGATCCAGAATTTGAGATAAAAATTTCAAGTACATAGAACATGGTGCTTGTTTCAATGTAATTTAATTAAATAAATATTTTGAATGCTATACCTACTGCCGGGAAACCACCACTACATAGTAGTGCAGGTAGAACTTTATTTGGTTTTAGCTTTGCATTGCACAAGCCAACTCTTCCAACTAATTATTATGCAAATTGATGAAAGTTGAGTGCTAAACATTGTCGCTTACCGCTAAACTTACCGCACCGCAGATACAGAAAAACTCCAAGGTTTTTTTTGTCTGCATGATGGGATACAAATAGCAGGAGCATCGGGAAGATTATATAGGACTTGACTCAAACCATACATTCGAGCCCTGAACTATTGATTCTTCTCCAAAGTGATCATCGTGTAAATACAATATTCAGACCCCTTTTATAATGTAATTTTTCGAACCTTCAAGCATCACCTGCAAAGTGTTCTCTTCCCGACATACCAATTACTTTAATAATAAACTATATACGGCGCGTACAAGTCTCGTGTGCTTTGACCCAGTTTTGCGCCCCTTGTGTTTTTCTTGAAATCCTGTTCAGAGGTACAGGTAAAACCTTTATCCTTTACACCTTATCATTAAATCACTATATGTATGCGATCCCGTTCGGCATATGTCAAACCTAAATTGAGGGTTCGAATACAAAATGAAACTATTAAAATCAAACAGTTCCTTTGTACGACCTAAGCCAAGACTGGATAATGCCGTACCGAATTGAACGGTAAATCTACAACTTTTATGGAGGGTTGGGCAATATTTAGGGTTATAACTTTTTTTCGGCGATGTTGCGTGTAATAAATCTCGTCAGATTTATGGAAGAAAGGGATGTTTATGTAACGGTTCGGAGCCGGTTGCGGTCAGTTGTGATACTTCCAAAATCAACATGCCCGGATGGTATATTCTCTTGAGTAAACACAGCGCCACCTGATTTAAAATTTTTAATCTTCGCTGCAAATTCTCGTCGTGGAACTGAATAATAAGTGCCAACAGGTCGGAGCTTCCGCTTTAGACCTATGCACCATCAATCACCTGGAATTGACTATGCGCTCGAGTCTTTTATTTTTTTGCCAGTGAATGTTGGCTACCTGTCTTTCCTGTCTCCATTGACTTAATTTTTTTGTTTGGGGGTCATAAATAACCGTACCGCCAACGAGACCCGTATAAAACCGATCTCAGGTGTTATAAAAAGCCACAATGGCATCAGACCTGTGGCTGTGCCTGTGGTGAATTTGGGACAACGTTTTGGTTTTTTCCACAATGGCAAAAACCAATAAAGCCATAAATTCCTCAGGAAGGTTTTAAAAATGTGGACTTTAGGACTGATGGATTATTAATGAGATACATAAAAGCTAGCCAGACTCACCTTCATACCTGCTAAAAGTACGAAAACACATTTTCTGCAATGAGATATTAAGTATCAAGCAGTCAAGCAGTTCATTGATTCTTCGTTAATCGGTTCGTCGCGTGATTGAACGTTGGAGTCTCCAACTCTGAAGCATATTTCAGGCTCAAAATGAATAAAATAATGTTCACGTTCAGTGGATTCAAGGTATAATAGTGCATGTGAATAATCATGGTATTTTATGAATCGCAATGTATAAAAATTGATAATTGCATCAAACAAACTCTTGAGCACAACACTTGGAAAAAATTAACTATAAAAGGAGCCACAAGTAAACGCGACCATTGAGTCAGTATTACGTGCCACAGGTATAGGTAACCAACTAATTATAAAATCCAAATTAAACCGCATCAGGAACTCATGCAACGACCGCTCGCTGCTCAATTTTTTTCATTACTTATTATAAATCATTTTCATCAACAATGCCTCAAAAGCTCTTGCAAAATCTCCGTGCAAAGGTGGCAGCAAGCAATGGCAGAACTAATAAGTAGAGTGAGTCCGTCTGAGGATGCACAATCGGCCCGATTACGTACTCAAATCGCTGATTAGTGTGTAGTATAGGTATAAGTACCAGAACCGCGTACCCCGGCATAAAGCAGGCAGCCATAATAATTCACGTGCACCTCATACCATCACATTATATACGTGTGCACAATAATTTTTCCAACAAATATAACAATATAAGTGCTACGCACACCATCGCGTGTCTTTTATCTCATTAATAAATCAAAGCGAAGTGAAATCGGAGCTTCTGTTAATTATTTAATTGTTATAACAATTCAGAGCACAAGTAAAAGTAAAACCGCCTGGCGTATCGAAAATATTCAATATAGGTACTACAGAGGTATGCCCAGGTGATGGAGTACTACAATTTTATCATAAATTATATATTTTTTGATTATAGGTATTATCAATTAACAATACTCTAATAATTTCATCAATTTACTGGTAAATTTAAGTTATAAGGGCAGTGTTAGGTCATATTACTGCAAAAAGATATCAAGGATGGATTTTTTCATTTTTGTTCATCTAGGTATTGATGTTCGTGCATATAGGAAGGGTCGTATAAGTTCCAGTCAAGCCAGGTCAAGTCGGATGACGTCAAAACTTCTTCCACGAACAATTTTATGGATACCTACATAAATAGGATATTTTCGGAATTCTCAAGATCCCCTTCAGATCTATTATTACTTATAATATCGTCACATGACTTTTTTTGTGAAGCTATCTACCTACAGTGTGTTCCACTTCTTTTGGTCTTTAGAAAATGGTAGAGCATCGAAAAATAAGGACTTCCCCTGAAAAAAATGAAAACTATTTTTTTCCCAACATTGCTAAAAAATAAAAAATACAAATTTCACATTTGTGACAAAAGTAAATGTGACCAGCTTGTAGGTGTGCATCATATCTTGATTTGTGTATAAACTTTGGTCAAAATCTAGTGATTTGATTTGAAGTCGTAACAAAAGACCATCTTCAAAACTCAACTTTGAAAGCCTCTTTCTCTGTTATAATGCGTTTCCGATATAACTTTTTTTCGAGAAATTCCACTCATTTTTTGATGCCCTATACCATCTCCTAACATATTGACAAAAAAAGTTAATCACCCTTCTTACTTGTATAAGTTCACTCTCGTCAAATGATTAGTTTAGAATATTCCTAAACCAAAAGCAATGATTGAGAGAAAAATCAATCGAATGTTACTGGGAATGCGTGATAGATAGTTTAATGCACAATTTGGGCCCACATCAAGATTATGGAGGAGTGTATGTTTGCGAGAGAGAATTGTTTCTGACGGTATAATAATTTATGGACCCTGATGGTGATCATTATTGACAGAGTATTTATAAAAAAAAATGCAACAGATGACATTTTCTTCCTTTTTGGAGTAGGAGTAGACTATTATAGTAAAGTTTGGAATTCGGTTTTTGAGTAGCTTTCATCATCAGCTTTTTCAATGACTTCCTCATAGTGCCTTCCACCCTTTATGACATAAATGATTTCCATCAGCATAAGACTCCAGGCTCTAGTTGAACTAATTAATGCAAGGTATGCAATTTTGTATATCTGTGCCAAAAGGGGTTTCTGATGCGTCTAAAAAAGTTGTTGGCGGGAATCGGTTTAATTTTATTTTTTTCGTCAAGTAGAAACTTCTCCAAAAAATCGCATCAGAAACCCCTTAAGCAGAAGCCATGCGGAGTCACTTGGACAAATATGCAATCGCGTGTGACAAAATAATAGTACAGGAAAAATAGTAAAAAAATCGGCAAAACCTCGGAATAAATATGGACGTCATGAAAATTTGATATTCTATTCAGAATTGAGTGCTCTACAACATATCCAAAATCGCCAAAAATCGCACCCGGGGGTTTTGAGTTATTGGAGGGGGGGTAAAAAATTGCAGATAAAAATGGAAGGGATGGAACCCGTCGATCCATTGGATGCGAATACATTATAGTTCGACGTATAATATCCCCTTGATACCATTTTGGCACAAAAAGTGTCCATCATTGTTGAAGGGGAGTAGTGGGGTGGCGAAGCTCTGCTAGGTGGTCCATTTTGTTTTTCTGGCCATGTAGAACCAATCACGACAAGTTTGGTATCTTTTCCGACTGAATTCAATCTTCTGAACTCGTATTCGATGTGTAAATTCGAATGAAAACAAGTTTGAACAAGTTAACTTGAGGAAACTTGTTTTTTCTTTGACAATTTTGACGATTTTTTTTTTTACTGTTGGAGGTGTTTATTCTTAGAAAATTTTCAGGGACCATTAAATTGAAGTGTATTCTCCACAAAAATCATCCACTCGATGTATAATTTTGTTTCTCGAGTTTAAAAAATCGATTTGAACTTGAGCCGGCACGGCGCGTCGTCTACTACTGACCAGAACACTACAGCATGCACCTTTAAATGGAAACACTTCAAACTATTGAAGAAATAACAACTCATGTTTGAAAATTGGAGGATTTGTGCAGAACTGAATTCCCTATAACATGAACAAAATCGTCATGAATCGCAATGCAGGATTTTGAGTTATTCGAGGAAGAGGATAACACTTTGACAGGATTCATACTCTATGAACTGTTACCTCTCCACTTAAATAACTCAAAACCCTGCAGTGCGATTCATGGCGATTTTGTTTATGTTATAGAAAATTCAATTCTGCACAGATCCTCCAATTTTAAAAGATAAGTTGTTATTTCTTCAATAGTTTGAGGTGTTTTCATTTGAAGGTGCATGCTGTAGTATTCTGGTCAGTAGTAGACGACGCGCCGCGCCGGCTCAAGTTCAAATCGATTTTTTAAACTCGAGAAACAAAATTATTCATCGAGTGGAAGATTTTTGTGGAGAATACATTTCAATTTAATGGTCCCTGGAAATTTTCCAAAAATGAACGCCTCAAACAGTAAAACAAAAATTCGTCAAAATTGTCGAAGAAAAAACAAGTTTTCTCAAGTTAACTTGTTCAAACTTGTTTTCATCCGAATTTACACATCGAATATGAGTTCAGGAGATTGAATTTAGTCGGAAAATATACCAAACTTGTCGTGATCGGTTCTACATGGCCAGAAAAACAAAATGGACCACCTAGCAGAGCTTCGCCTCCCACTACTTCCCTTCAACAATGATGGACACTTTTCGTGCCAAAATAGTATCAATGGGATATGATACGTCGAACTATAATGTATTCGCATCCAATGGATTGACGGGTTCCATCCCCTCCATTTTCACCTGCAATTTTTCACCCCCCCTCCAATAACTCAAAACCCCCGGGTGCGATTTTTGGCGATTTTGGATATGTGGTAGAGCACTCAATTTTGAACAAAATATCAAATTTTCAGGACGTCCATATTTTTTCCGAGGTTGAAATCTATCTTTCTTGTACTATAATAGATATTTATACAAAACGAAAACCCTATGTACACCTGTCATTTCTGTCATTTGAAGTCCGGGATTTATGCCTTATTGCTATTTCGGAAAAGCACTTGGGAAGGTCACCCATCATGAATTGTCTTGTCTGATGATAAATTAACTCGCCACTGCTATCCAGTGACAGCCAACACGATAATATCGGACTAAAAACAAAAATCAAACCGTGCAAACTGCAAATACCGAAATAGTATATTGGAAATAGAATATCTGCTGGAATTAATTCAAACAAAAACGATTTTTTCACCATGGCTAGCTTTTAGTTCCCTCTTCAACATATCAAAAGTCCTCAACTCTGGGACTGCTACAAATTGGTATACAGGGTGAAAGTTTATTATTTTTCCTTACTTCCTTCCTTTCTTGAAAAACTGATGACGGAAAAAAACGGTTTTATGCTAGTTTGATAGGTCATCGTCTTCCAATAAACATTGAAAAATATACCACCCAGCCACTGCTGTGTATCAAGTTACAGGGTAAAAACTATTTTTCATCTTCATTTTTTTTTCTTGATAGAACTGATCTAGATTGAAGCCGGTCCCAATTCTTTTGCAAGCTTATAATGTCATACTGAACATATGAAAAGGATACATCTCTGCAACTGCTGCTTTTCAATTTACAGGGTGGAAAGTCATTTTCACGTTTCAATTTTTTTCTTGGTGAAATTGGCTCACACAACAATTGCGACTGATTTTTCTGTAAACTTGAAGTTTTTAATCAAACATATCGAAATAATACATTTCTGCTACAGCTACGTTTTTTTTTTATAAATTTAAATGTTTGGGTATATTCGGGTATATTGCATCAAAAATTAAAAAAATCTTGGAACACAGCCAAACATTTTTTGTAAATAAAAACGTAGCTGTAGCAAAAATGCATTATTTTGATATGTTTGACTAAAAACTTCAAGTTTACAGAAAAACCAGTCGCAATTGTTGTGTAAGCCGATTTTATCAAGAAAAAAATTGAAACGTGAAAATAACTTTTCACCCTGTTAATTGAACAGCAGCAGATGCAGAGATGTGTGCTTTTTATATGTCCAGTATGACATTATAAGCTTGCAAAAGAACTGGAACCGGCTTCAATCTAGATCAATTCCACCAAGAAAAAAAATTGAAGATGAAAAATAGTTTTCACTCTGTAACTTGATACGCAGCAGTTGTTGGGTGGTATATTTTTTTTATATGTTTATTGGAAGACTATGGCCTATCAAACTAGCCTAAAACCGTTATTTTTGGTCATCAGTTTTTCAAGAAAAAAAAAAGTAGAGAAAAATAATAAACTTTCACCCTGTATACTGATTTGTAGCAGTCCCAAAGTTGAGGACTTTTGATATGTTGAAGAAGGGACTGTAAGCTTACATTGGTGAAAAAATCGTTTTTGTTTGAATTAATTCCAGCAAAGCACCTATTTTTTTCTATTTCCAATATACTAAAATGATGTTCTCATTTTTCTTTATTGTGGTCTTTAAATGTTGCCAATAGCCCATTTTATTGATTTGTACCATTGACTTTCTTATTTTTACAATTCTCAGTAAAATGAAAAAGAGCTCTTTAGCTGACCTATTCTCAACTGCATCGGCCATCTTGGATTTCAGATTAGCGGGCATTTTGGATATTGGTGTTTGAAGACTATTTAATTGGCTATCCAATGACACCAAAACGATGATACCGGACTGAAAACAAAAAATCTGGCAATGCAAATACCGAAATGATTTTCTGACTGTTCCTGCCTTGAAAACGCCAAGCAGGCCGTTTTTGAATAGTAACTTTCATTATAGTGGTATACCCAACGCTTGCGCCAAATTTTGGCGTCAAATACAAAATTTGCGAACAAATGCTACAAAATCGCAAGAAAAACCGCCACAAAGTTGAAAAATACGCGCCGCAGCGAACAGGGTAATAGGCTAGAGGTTAATACACACTAGTGATTACTTATTTTTCATCAAAAAGTCCGCACTGTTCATTAAATTATAAATAACTGCGTTTTACATTGATCGGATGTGCGTACGCAACCCATAATGCAACCCCCACCAACTCTATTTTCAGTTTGACAAGCAACGGCCGTGACTTTCCGCTGCTGTCTGCTGTCAACATCAACTATTTATTCGCCATTTTGAAGTTCGCTCCGAGTGTCGTACGTTTGTGAACAAGTGGGCCGCTATTCTTGAATCGTGTGAGAAAAGTCCCTGGGAGTTTTATATAATCCGTAGGTACTACACTTCTGTAGCGAAAGTTGCCCAAAAACCACGATTTAAGGCAACATTCGCTACATCAGTGTACTGCGGAATGTATTGTGTATGAATGTATTGAATCTATCCTTGGTGACCCGTTTCGGAGTGAAATTTTTCCGGTTACACAGCTTCACCCACCGTGCACATTGTCACATTCCTCGCAAGACTTTGCGTGTTTTTCAAATTTCTCCAGTACCAAGTTTTTACGCTATTTTAAGCACGTTTTTGGGAATCGGATAAAGAAATACATATTTTTGTCATTATACCGACTATCACTGTGCCCATTCCCATGAGCACAATGTTTCACGGCCCCTTTCACTTGTTTTTCCATGATTTTTGGGAGGATAACACCGCTGATTTAGTTTCGAAAAAACTGATTTTTATACTTTGAAGAGCACAGGGCCGCTATTCTTGAATCGTGTGGGAAAAGTCCCTGGGAGTAAAATACATTCCGCAGTACACTGATGTGGCGAGTGTTGCGAACTTTCGCTAGTCAAACTGAAAATAGAGTTGTTGGGGGTTGCATCATGGGTTGCGTACACACATCCGACCAATGTAAAACGCAGTTATTTATAATTTAATGAACAATGCGAACTTTTTGATGAAAAATGAGTAATCACTAGTGTGTATTAACCTCTAGCCTATTACCCTGTTCGCTGCGGCGCGTATTTTTCAACTCTATGGCGGTTTTTCACGCCATTTTCTAGCATTTGCTCGCAAATTTTGTATTTGACGCCATTACTTCAGAAGACGAGTATGCGCGCTGATGGCGCGCTGGATAATGAAAGGTACTGCTATTTTCTTTGCAACCTGTCAGCCGATTTTCTTCATTTTGGTCATGAAATGTTGCCAATAGCCTTCATTGACATGTAGCATTGGCTCTTTTTGATTTTTACAATTCTTAATAAACAAAAAACGAGGGCAATAGTCCTGACCCGATGGCGCAGATGCAACATGGACGCAACTGTCGCTATTTAGCGCCAAATTTGAAACATCCAGACAAATATCGACCTTTCCATGGAATACCAAGCTATTCCATGACTAAATCTCCAGATAGATACAAAAAAGTTACTAGAAATGTGGAGAAGAACCAGTCGCAAGCCAAATTTCTAATTTGTATAGCTCTTTTTTACAAAATAATGAAAATATTAGAAGTTCGTTGCTTACGTCGCAAATGATCCACAGTTTGTTAATCGCAATGCTGTCAGATTTGGCATGGCCGCCGTTATCAATAATAATTTATATTACAATCACTGCTACCTCAAATAATCACCACAGAATCAATTTGTTTTGCAAGATGTTTCTTTGCGCTTTTCTAGCTATAGGAAATTTGACGCTATACTTGATGAAAGTTCAAAATTTTTAAGTTACTATAACGGAATATGTGAAGTTTATATTTCTTGTTCACCTGGCAACCCGGAACAAGGCTTCTGGCGTTTCCTGCCTGGCTCCTAGGACCGATAATCTTATGCAATCCGCAGTACATTGGTGAAGCAAGGATTGCCTGAAACGTACCGTGTGATAGTGGCTCTCGCCTACCTTTGGCCCCATAGAGTTCCACGTGAAAGAGAGGGCCCTGACCAAAATTTTCACGCCACGTGTTCGCGGACCCAGAATAAAATAAAACTATTTTCTTCGTCGTATCGATTCTTGCTTCTACACTTTCATGACGCAGTGTTTATTTGAATTTTTCTTGCGAGAACCGAAAGCGTACCTTCCTATTCCACTACAAAATGATTGTTTTCAATGTTTAAAAGATTAAAATAACATCAGACTCACAACTCACAAACAGTGAGCATCAATAGTTGAAAATTTCACTTACACAAACGATTATTGATAGTTTTCTAATCATACTGAGTGTTAACAGAGGCTATTTGTCCAAAAGTTTTATATCAAGCGCCTAATTGTACGCGCATGGGCCCGGTTAACACCTAAATGTGCGTTCGGTCGGCTTATTTAGTCGCAAGTGTTAATTTTAGCCGTAAGCCCTGCATCGTCTATTGGCTCTTCTGAGGAGGCTGGTTCATAAGAGCCAATGGGCGTCGCTGCGCTTGCGACTAAAATTGAAACTTGAGGCTAAATAAGCTGACTGAACGCATCTTAAGATCATAGCCCTGTAAGAAACCCATTTTCAACTGCATCCGCCATCTTGGATTTCAAAATAGCGCCAATTTTGAACTCTGGTGTTTGAAGCTTATTCTGTTGGCTATTCATCGATACCAAGATTGTCGAAATCGGAACAGAAATAAAAATTTGACGAAGGAAAAGTTTTAGTGCAATTTTTTTTGGCCCACCAAGTATATTGACGACATCTTGCTAGCAGCTGATACGATTGAGCAGCATCAAAGAATTCTCCACAAAAAAGTGCAATACAGGCAATTGAAAATCCGACGAGTGTCGAAAAATTGTAAGTATCTTGGGAATGATTAATTATCTACACTGGTTCATTCCCAATTTTGCCGAACTCACGGCTCGCTCAAACTTTTGTTCAAGTCTAACGTTGAATTTCGTTGGCTACCTCAGCACACAGAGGCTCTCGGAAAAATAATACAATATTTGTTTTGTATTCCAAGAAACTTTCATCAATTTCAAGTTGAAAACAACTTGAAGGTCACTTAAAGGTCAGTCATACTGACCACGCCTTAGGTACCTATTATACTATCCGGACAGAAGGGTATCCCAACCTTCAGGCCTCAGGTATATAAGTTTGAAGCCCTTCTATTACATTTCCATCATTCATTCATTTCTCATACATCTTTCTGCGAGCACGGAAGTAGCAAAAAAGATTGTACTTACATTCCATTACATTCTACATTTCCATTACATTTCCATTCTTATCACATTACATTTTTACAGATCAACTAAACCACCGTCTTATTAAATAAACAGTTTATAAGTTTTACGCGTGGAAGTTATTTCATAAATATGATTTATTAACAACACAAACCGTATCTCCACCAACAAGCGAGATACAATTGAATATTAGCTCCTAATTCGAGAGACGGACGCATGTTTAGTACCCCGATCGAGTTATGTTTTGAGATTATCATCTATGTATCAAGAAAATATGTGCAACCATGGAATGGCAATCCTGCCTAAGAATCCTGCCGGAAATGCAATTAATTAAATGATGTAAAAATTGTAGAATAGAACCTTCAAAATTTCTGTCAACAAATGTCAGTCACATTGTTGATGGCACACAACAATCACCCCTTTGACGCGCCACTGTCAGAACTTACATGGTGCTGCTAAGCAACTATCGTTACGCATACGCAAAACTCATGGACCTGTATTTAAAATGGACTGCTGATCACCCTACCCGACCAAACAACAAATGACGCCACAGGGGCGCTACCATTATCGTTATCATAACAGAAGTTCCCAAAAGATTATAGAAAATCTGCAACTTGCATCGGCACATTTTGTACTATAAATATTTATGGATATAATATTATTTTATAATAACTGATTCAATTTACAATAATATGTTTTTTACTTCGAAAGTAGCCATCAGGTTTATTTCGTTTCGAAGAACTCATTGCAAGTTCGCAAGTTAAAACAGTCATGAAGTTTGAGAGTCACTGTCTTTCGAATTTATCGAAGGTTGCTTCAAAAGTTAAAAAATCAACGCAGTTGCGATCAGGGATCACGGTTGCGATTTATCAGTTTTGCACCAGAAAGCGTGATCCAAGGAGGGCGTGATCCCTGCACCAGAAACGTCATTTTGACAGTTTCGTTTTTTTCAACGTGGGAAGTTTCCGGACTTGTGGTGTCGAATTCGAATTTGGTATGTTTTATAACTCCCTAATCCGTTTAATAAGAGTATTCTGTGGATTTCATTACTTATTATCAGTAGTTATGCGAAAGAAAATGCACGGTATAGAAGGGGCGCAGGCACTATGATTTTCGCAGCACAAACCTACAGCTAGGTACTTCCTACTGGACCACACAGCTCGGGCCTTGAGAGTGTTTTCTTTCACAAGTAAGATTGCCGTCAATCAATTATTGAATGAAATTCTACTATTTCGTTACAGAATACAGAAAAACACAAACAACGGCCAGACATTGGGAAACATAAAACAAAAAAGCCAAACGGCCTAGTGCCCAACAGCACACCGTGTATTCAACACACTTCAGTTAACAATTTTAGACACGGAACATCGTCCCTTCTATTGAATTACCGGAACCTATGAACACATGTACGTACAAAACGCTGCAAGCGACCGAAAGAAAACGGCTATGCTTCGCAAGCAAATTTGAAAATGTCAATTTGACACCTAACCTAAACTTTACACTGCGATGTCATGTCGCCATCAGAGAAAAGTCATTATAGCAGAACGGTCAATATTAATCGTGGAAAATAAAAGTCCCTAGGGATAACTAACATGTCGGCATTCTACTGGAGTCATGGCGATATACGGTATTATAAGTCCAGTTTAAGTACAGGTCCATGGCAAAACTAGATGAGTTTCCTGCAGTGGCCTGTGAAAGGGGTGATTGTTGTGTGCCATCAACAATTTTTTAATTAATTGCATTTCCGGCAGGATTTACTTGGGCAGGATTGCCGTTCCATGGTTACACATATTTTCTCGATACATAGATGATAGTCTCTACACATAACTCGATAGGGGTACTAAAACTGCGTTGGTCTCCCTCACTATACGCGCCGGTATTGATAAATTGTGATGCGAATGAAGAAATAACGATTCAAGCTGATGCATTCCAAAATAGAGTAGGCTGTTGTCTGCCACAACAAGAAGATGAGCCGGTGTTCATCACACAGCTCAAGTACTACTAAAAAAGGGTACTCACAAATCGAGAAGGAGCTTTAAGCTTCCGTTTTTGCAGTTCAATAATTTCATTCACGAGCGAGCAGTGCAAACGGCCAAGGAAATTGAGAAAAATGTGGCAAAGTTGACATTGAGTTGGTCTTGTTGAAATTCAGAAACACACCGGTTTAGGGGTTGAATTTTTCTCATGTTAATCTTCTTTGTATAGGTGTTGCATATTAGTGTTTTTGATTTAAAGGTTGGTACCGCCATTGGCATCACTGCTGAGAGTGTTGTTGACAGAGCACCAGCAGATGCACTCATGTCAATTTTCTGTAATGTATCGACGTGCAACAAGTTGCTATAAATTGTGCAGTGAACGTCCACAAAGTCTTTTTAATCAAACACCCCCTTACCAGTCTGTCAAGTCTAGGACGGACCAGTTTCCCAAGCGGCGCCATCTATCAAAGGCACTATGCGATGCCATAGCCCAAAGCATCAGACAGGCAAGGAACATAATATGAAATTCTACGTAGAGCCATACCGTCACCAGGAGCATCGATGGTAGAAATGTATACTCGTATACTCAAGCCAAGTAGAGAATTGTTAGAAAAAACAAACACGCAAATAACTTCGCCTGTCAGGGCCATAGCGGACTCAATGCAATTTGATTGAAATAAAACAAAGCTCTCCGACTACCACAACACTGGACCATCAGCTAGAACTATATGGACACGTGTTTCGCCTCAAGTCACTGGATGGTCGGACTTGGATGCCTACGCACTGATGAGCCCCCGATAGGGGCGAAACAAGTGTCTGTGTAGTTCTGGTCTGATGGTTCGGTGTTGTGGTAGTCGGAGAGCTTTGTTTTATTGAAATTGCGCAAGTCTTTTTTTCCGTGAAATGCTGATATATTGATTTATTCCATTTATTATACAGGCTGAGTTTTGAAAATAACCCACCCCAGATTTCTCCGCCAATTTTTTTCCCCAGAAAAACGCTGGAGCAAATCGATTTTTATTTTGGGGAAAAACATCTATTCAACCCATTCGCCCCCACCCTATCCTACTTCAGAATTTCAAATAGCATAAACTGAAGTCAATGAAATCCCTTTTATGTCAAACATATTTTGAAATCTTTTAAACTACCCCCAACCCTTCCCGAAATTTTTTCATTGATAGTTAAAGGAAAGTTTTCTCCCTTATAGCTGCCGATCCTTGAGAAATTGATTTTCCAGCAAAAAAAGGTCGATTTCTGTGTAAATTTGGATTACTACGATGAATTTGTATCCTATTTGAAGTGCTCGTTGACCTGATCCTTTGGCTATCAGTCCGCGGTTTTGCAAGACACAGGTTAATTCACATATATTGTGTACAGGGTGTTCAATAAAACAATAAGGCTCCCGTCCGAAGAAGAATTTTTTTCTTCTGAATTTTTACCACAAAGAAGACGAGGCAGGCCTCGAAGTACAAGGTGGTGTTTGAATTCTCTGCTTGTCTCCTTCATTTACAGGGTGAGCACAAAAAAATCATCTTTGTGGTTTTGCATTGATAACTTTTTTCGTCGTTGACCGATTTTGAAAATTTGCGGCACATAGTAAAGCTATAGGTAAAAAGACCTGAGGATCAGAATTGACTCAAGACAAACATTCAGAGCCAAGGCTTCAATAAAATGTGGCCTAAATTTTAAGCGCCGTTGACAGCCCGTTTAACATTTGCTAATAGCCACGTTTTTTTCGAATAAACATTTATTCTGAATACATTGAGGTCTCTTGTTCTTGTCCTAGCCAAGAATTGTGTAGGTGAAAAAATTTATTTACAACAGCATGTTCAAGGAGGAGAAAGAGTCCCTTGTTCACCTGAAATTGGTCGTAACCAACACTACGGAAATAAAGACAATGAATTACCTAAACTGGTTTGTCCATTACTCATTGTTTTGATTTTTGTAGTTTTGGTTGAGACCAATTTAAGGTGATCAAGGGGCTGTTTCTCCCTTTTGAACATGCAGTTGTGATTGAATTCCTTCAACTACAATTTTTGGCTAAGACAAGCAAAAAAAACCTTAATGTATTCAAAATAGATGCTTTCTTCTAAAGAAAAGTGATTTCCAGCTAATGCTTTTCCCAAACGAGCTGTAGACGGCGTTTAAGATTTGGCCCAACTTTTATCGAACATTTGATTCTGAATGTTTGTCTCGAGTCGATTCTGATCCTCAGGTTTTTTCACCTAAAGTTTTAGCTTCAATATGAGCCGCAAATTTTTAAAATCGGTCAACGAGGAAAAAAGTTATCAATGCAAAACTAAAAACATGATTTCGTTGTGCTCACCCAGTGAATAAAGGAGATCAGTGGAAAATTCAAACATCACCCTGTACTTTAAGGCCTACTTCGTCTTCTTTGTGGTAAAAATTCAAGAGAAAAAAATTCTTTTCCGAACGGGAGCTTCTTTACGATTCAGAAATTTTGCTTTGTCTTATTGAACACCCTATACAAAATTTATGTGAATTATCTAGTGTCTTGTAAAACCATCGACCGATAGTCACAGAATAAAGTCAACGGACACTTCAAACAGAATACAAATTCCTTGTAGTAATCCAAATTTACATAAAATTGAAAAAAGGCAAACATTTTTGGAATGACGCGACGTATTGATTTGTGCGTAGTTTATTTCGAGAGGGACATCTAAGATACGTATTGCTAAATTTTTATCTTCAATCCCTCCGCCTCTCAATTAAAAAAAATTTTGAAAAAGTTTAGAGGGTGTTTTAGAAAATTTGCAATATTTTTTACAGGAAGACAATTCTATAACCTTCAATATAATGTATCACAAGGTAGATATTGCTGAGGGATATTGGATATTGGTGGGGGCGAAGGGGTTGAAAATGGAAATTTGGCAATACGCCTCTTCGGGAAATGAATCAACCTGTTTTTGCTGGAGAATCTATCTTCCAAGAATTAGATGTTGATAGGGGAAAACTTTCCTTCAATTTACAATAAGAGAATTTTGATAAGGGTTATGGGGATGCGATGGGGTGACTTGAAAAAAAAAATATATTCGACAGAAAGAGGATTTTATTACCTTTAATTTGATGTACAACATAGGTAATGCTGTTTGAAATTTTGAAATAGGATAAGGTGAAGGCTAAGTAGTTGAATATAGAAGTTTGACAATGTGTGTCCTATAAATGTCCCCCTCAAAACGAAAATCGACCTCTTTCGGCGTTTTCTGGAAAAAAATTTAGCGGCGAAAATCTGGGGTGAGTCTTTTTCAAAATTCACCCTCTATCATATCAAAAAACTTAGAAATTGTGTAGAAACGTTCTAGAACTTGAAGAATTATAAATTCGCACAGATTCTGTGAAAAAACGCATTCTTTAGAACAGTGGGGCGGCGCCCGCGGTCGATGCAAAGTAGAAAAATTTGTTTATAGAGTCTTTCTGGATTGGTTGCAGCTGGTTTATTTGTGGTCATTTTTTTCTAATTTGAAACATACATGGAATACATTCCTAATTGCAATTTAGTCAGACTCAATTTTTGATGCGAGCTTTTGAGACCGATCCATACGTCGTTAAACTTGTTAAAAAAAAGCCAGTTTCAATCGCTACTAATTGACAATGTATTTTGACATATATTTTGAATATCGTCAGTTCAAACTTTCTTGAACTGGTTTTTTTTTTCAATAAACCACAAAGTGTTGGTGCGGTGTTTTGCCGGCCGGTTTTTGTCTATGTTTGCGTTTTTGTTTTGTTTTGTTTCTTTTTCTGTTTTGTTATCTACACTTTGCTTTTTATTAATTTTTGACGTATTCCATGGCCCAGGGCTATTATAGTGCAATATAATATTTACATTGTAAATGAGGAATGATTGAATATACATACATACATACAAAAGCGGTGCGATCAATCCAGGAAAGCTCCAAATGAGCTCTATTTTGAAACACATCCCTCTTAACTCGCAGTTGGAGTCTCAAGTTTAGTTACCAAGCTACAAAACAGCAACTTTGCGATTGATACTGGACCCTCCAGTCCACCTTGCGTCCGCAAGTCATCTTCACAATAATTTACATAACAATTCGTGTAAACGAAGCGGTTTGTTGATCTTGGCAGAGCTTGTGTTATTGTCCCGGTTATTGTCAACGTTACAAAACATTGCCGACTGGTTCAGCACACGTATGGAATCAGTCTATCCGCATTTCAGGAACTGCCTCCTGTAGATCCGATTGTGTCATTCTTATACCTACCTGTCGGAGCTCGGAGGTTTGTGCAGGTAGCCACCCGCATCCAAAGCCAGTATTGTTCGCTTTTGTTATTTTCTGTTTTCAGTTTTTTGGCGCGCTTCCATCTATACATCCCCTTAGTCTCAATCGTTTTTTTCCAATTAATTTTAATCAAAAATATTACAAAATAACGACTGGTTTGGCGAAGCTATTCCAAGCAGTGCCACCCACTGATATAGCTTCAAGGAAGAGAAGAATGGACACTGATCGTGTTTGCTCGAAACAGATTTGTGACTCTTGTAAAAGCACTATCGAGTGCTTAATCGTTCTCTTTTCAGGAAAAGACTTTGTATGAGTATTTGAAAATTATCTGCTATGACGCCCCCGATGAGCTTTTTTGAACTTGCACGGACTGACGACTCGACCGACCTTTTGTTGTATTGTTCAATGTTTTGACGTTATATACGGTCGCTCTATTTGAGATTTTCACGAGTGGATTTGACACGGCTGATGTCTGAGCTCAACTCAACTTTTTTTCAGGTCAAAAGCTCATGCCGAAAATGTTTGCATAGCCACTTATTTTCTTTTCAGGACCCTCCTCCGTGTATAGTCGTTCTACCTCGGTCCTATATGTTATATGTGCAGGACAATACACCAGTGATTCGACTTGCTGTCACGTTGTTTCGTAAACGCGCAATTTCCAACAGGCTACGCTTCGGTCACCTGTGTACCCACTCGTCTATCACAGCCGGAAATAAAGCATCGGAAGGAATGGAACTGAGAGAACCTCCTGTTGTTATCAACCTGGGTGCATAAGGGCGCCTGACAGGTATCCCATGGTCAGCGGCTACCTTTTATGGCCACGCAACTGCAGGATACGATTGTGCTCACCTGAAGAGTCGAGAGTTTAAAGCACACAAAAATTAGGCACACTACTTGCTGAAAAGGTGGACACCTAAAAAACGGCAGTGTTTGCTTACGGTGAAAAACCGACGTGTGTAATCCGACCGACAGATTGGGGATCGCTTTATGGCTTTATGGTTTGATGATTCCAGCATGTGTATGTGTGTGGATTGCGGATTGTTCTAGTTCTCCACTTCTTGAGGAGATTGTATTGTGCACGGTGTTTTGTACACCGCGTTGATTTATTTACACAAATTCTTGCACTAGTGTGTGTTGGCAAGTATAGTGTAGTGTACACCTAGTGTGTGGAAATATGGGAGGTTAGCGAACTTGAACAAAAAGTCCGTTTTTGTTGCCTCTCTGGAACGTTGTAGTAACAAAGATGGTGTTATGCAAGTGCCCGGTGCACTTGTGTTGCGGCAATAAATGAATAAATGATATTTGCTAATCAATGTGGAGCTATCGCGGGGTTTTGTTCAGCCCCATCGACGTCAAATTGCCTGCGGAAATGAGAACGTAGAACCTATATTTTGCTCACTTTTTATTTTCAGTGAAATGACTTTTTGAAACAAAAATAAAGTGACAAGCTGGGGGGCTACAACTACGGCTGATGGTACCTGCAAAGTTTTGGAGCTAAACTATCAGCGGCCATGCATCAGCCGTATCCTCCCAGCGTTCCAGCTTGTCCCTTCATTTTCGCTCCAAAAAGTCATTTTTCTAAAAATAAAACGTGAACGGGATGTAGATTGTATTGTTCTATAAAAACCACTGTCACTGACTGTCAAATGTTTTGTTTTGCTCTAAGTAGAACCTAATGTAAGTATTGTGAATTCTACATTTTCAATTTTCAAAATGTGCTACTCGTACTGCTTGTCACCGACAGGTTGATGGGTAATCAGGTAGACAACGAATTTTTATTAGAAAAAGGCTCAAGATTTAGAAGCTGTGCCACAATTCATTGGATCGTCACTAACTTGAAGTGGCTCGATACGGCTCCTCCGCCAATTGCTCCTCAAGGTTCGTGCCTTACCTTCGTGTTGGAGTCTCCAGCAAATCGAAATAAAACACTCATTACTCATAGTGCGGGAGCCCACTGCAAAATTCTGGGTCGATCGCTTTTATGAAGAATTTCTGTTTCAATAGATAGTGGGCAATACGATGAATCTTCCGATATCCGACAGCCACCTTCCATCCCCTGCTATAAGGGTCGCCGCCGGTTTTAAAGATGCCCATTTTGAATCATTTTTTACACCTCTTGCTTATATAAAAAAATGTCACAATGATTGACAGAAGGCGAGATGGTCGAGTGGTCTAGATAAAAGTAAACGAATTCAAAGGTCAGAGGTTCTAATCTCCGCGAATACCTTTTTTTTTATTCTTTTTTTTCGCATTCAAAAAGCTTGACTTATAGCGTGTTCCGATTTGAGGTAAATTTTACAATTGTAAAAATTACCGCTGTCAAATCATAAAACGGGACGCGGTAAATTTCACAGAAGTTTACCGCGTGCCAGTCTTGGACCGCGTGTAGGAGCTCAGTGATTTTCAGTAAATGTGACGCTATTGGCAGTAATATTACAGATTGTAACATTGAAAACGATGTCCTACGCTTTACTGCTACAGCCAGCCGAACAACTCCTTCCAGCACCGCAACACCGCAACCAAAAGAATTTCCGAGATGCAGACAATGTATGTCGTGATACTGAAAACGGTTTCCTACGCACTGCTTCAGCACTTCAGCCAGCCGAACAACCCCTTCCAGCACTGTAACCAAAAGATCAGATGAAAAATGTTTCTGAGGCGCATGCGATCTTGTCTCTTTTTTGCTGGCCATGTGCTCTTTGCTTCCTTTTATCATTTGCTTGTCGATTCACTGGCTATTCAGGGAGACCATTTTCTTGTTCTGCCCTGGTTCTGCCTCAAATTCCAGTGATAAGAATCTAAATGCATCTGCTTCCGTGTCATCCCTGATCTGATCTGCAGACATTCAAATTTGGTAGCACGTCACTCAACCTCAATATAATTTACCACCCCTGTTTACCGCTTGCGTTCCGAAATGCTGTCAGGTAAATTTTACAAACGTCAAGGAATCAAAATTTACCGGGTAAAATTTACACAAATCGGAACACGCTATCACTTGAACTTTTTAAAATTGCGGAATTGAACGACGTTTCTCAATTTGGAGTAACTTTCGTCGCTAAATTTATTAATGCTGCCGTTTTTTCCACACAAAAAATACGGCATTTCCTAGTATAGTGCTCTTTCTTCAAACGTGAGTGCCATGAAAACCAGTGGAGTGTGGAGAATTGAAAAAAATAAGGGTTTCCTAAAATCAGGTGTGAAAGTGTATAAGTATGTATTTCAAAATTTCAAAATACGAAAAACTCGATTTTTTTTCAAAATTTTTATTTATTTTTTGAAAAAAGACCCTCATTCTCTTGCCAGCTCAGATTTTAATAACTAATTTTTCTGTTACGTTTTTAGCTGCACAGATTTGGCAGTAACTCACGCCAAAAGAATCTATCTGTTGTTTCTCTTCCGCTCTGCAGCTGATCCGCAGTCTGTTTCAGCCGTTTTTTATGCTAGGAAATAACATCCTCAACTACTGAAAATGGTATCTTTGTATTAAACAGTGATATGTGTCTGTCAAGCTTTTAAAATGCGAAAAAAAAAGAATTAAAAAAAGGTATTCGCGGAGATTAGAACCTCTGACCTTTGAATTCGTTTACTTTTATCTAGACCACTCGACCATCTCGCCTTCTGTCAATCATTGTGACATTTTTTTATATAAGCAAGAGGTGTAAAAAATGATTCAAAATGGGCATCTTTAAAACCGGCGGCGACTCTTATAGCAGGGGATGGAAGGTGGCTGTCGGGTATCGGAAGATTCGTCGTATTGCCCACTATCGATTGAAACAGAAATTCTTCATAAAAGCGATCGACCCAGAATTTTGCAGTGGGCTCCCGGACTATCAGGCGATATTGACATTATAGTGGATTTATACAGAAAGTTATTTGAACAAGTGGATATGATCTCATGGTCGTGAGGCTCAGTAGCGCAATTTTTTTTTGGGTGGATACGCATAGTGGATGTGCACTTAACCCGGCGTTACCCATGTGACATACCCAAGCCGTTTTGATACTGGTGCCGTTTTTAGCTGTTGTCATGTACATACCTATAGTTTCCTATAGCCTCCTGAAAAATATTGATGTTTACAATCACGGTGTGATAATTATTGAAAACTTCATCTAAAAACTTCTATAGGCCCTGAAAACTGTTACGGGTGTGTCATACCCCACCTGGGTTACGAAGTCACAATTTTTTTCACAAGGTATGTTTTGATTTTTGTTTTTGAATAATTTTCAGGAATTTTTGACATTCTCGGTAAAACGGTCTGACCTCAACCACAACAGCAAATCAGTGAGTATGCAAGGTGCCAAACATGTCCTAATAATCGATATAGAAGAACAAAATACCGTTGTCAACATTATGATCGCTAGATGTGCCTGTGGAACATTCTAATTATTCTTGTGATGATTTTATGTGATTGACATACATACTTTTTTTTTCGATTATTGCCATTTCGTTCTTGTTTTTTGGTCATCATAAGATGTTTTTTTTTAATAAAATTGCCATCTTAATGTTATTTACTTTTTTTGTTGGAAGCATTTTTGTTGGTTTGTACAATAATCATATGTTTGATTTTCCTTTGTTTTTTCATAAAATGAATTCTCTATGTGCAACAAACTGAATTGTTATCGCTGTCTATGGATACAGTCATCCTAATTTGATGTTAAAAAACCTGAAATCGATTTGCTGTGTCAATGAAAAAATATATTTGTTTCTCGGGTATTACACACCCCACCTGGGTGATCACTTAATTTTTTTCACCTGGGAACGCCGGGTTGAACAAGATACGGAGTCGAGCGGATCAAGGCTTGCATCCGCTCGTAGGTATTTCATCCGATGTAAACGGGATGAGATCGAAGTGACATATGACCAACTTGTTAACAAAGCGTAATTTTCACAGAATCCAGGGATGCCTTCCTGTAATTGTAAATAAAATACACTAAGAAAATTCAAAATTGATATCTTTTTCGGTTTGGCGCAATTTGAAGCGTTTTAAACCATGTTGTTGTCTCTCATAAATTTAAACCTATTTCTAAAGTAGTGAAATAGGATTGAGAGAAGCGGATCGAACGTGCGACGACAAAAAACGCGCTTGACTGGAGCCACTCTGGATCCGATCGAAACTCAAGCGGATCGAAATCTGCGATAGAAACGCACTCTATGATGGCGGCAAAAAGTGGCGTCAGAATTGGTTTGCTACGAATATTAAAGTTCAGTATAACCGGGTCGGTAGCACGGTGAGCTCGGCCTTCAACTTTCAAAGGCGAAGGTCCTGGGTTCAAATCCGCACTATGGGCCAGATGGACTTTTCCACGCGTTCCTTAGTACTGGGGCATCTACTATCGTGCGGTGATGCCCCGGAAAAGGAATGAAACGAGAAAGCCATCGAAACAAAACCCCACTGATTAATTCCCCACTTTTTCAACATTGTCTTTGTTGTTGTCGTCATCACTGTTATCGTTACGGAAAAAAACAGACGGAAAAAAAACTTGCTGATAACCTAGCTGTTGATGCAGGGCAAGAAAACAATCAGTATAAAGAGCCAAGATGGTGACGGATCGCTTTGCCTAGAGGTTCTAGCCCGAAGCACATTCACCGTCGAGAGTATGTGTACTATTTTACTCACAACCATGTACCTAGCTTACAGGATTATAGGCGCTCAAAAAGTGAAATTTGAAAAATCAACATTTTGTCATAACTTTCATGCAGATCGGCTGATTGATTTTGCTGAAACTTAGTTCGGTTACTACTGATTTACCCATTTACAAGTTTTTGGTTTGGTTGAATGCATTATTCCAAAATTTTCTTCTCAAGTTACCATTTCTTCATTTTCACACGGTGTAGGTAATGAGTCATTTCCCGCCCTCGTACATGGTATGCAATAAATCAATTACCATAGTTTTTGTGAGCAAAAATATAAAAGAGAACTTTTTTACCTTACAATGATATACTTCTATACGTTACGTTACATTTTGTTCCAAGGCCAAGAGCACAGAAAAAAGTTAGATTTTATATAAACAGTAAATAACATTTAGTTGCTGCATACCGGTTGGATTTCAACCAGAAGTTGACGAATATCTAAGCAATAACTGCGCTCAGCGAATATACCGAGTGATCATTTGAAAACTATTCACCTGCGATATCTCCCGATTCCTAGTGGAAATGTCTTTGAGCAAAAACAGGTCGATTTTTCTATCGGAGGAACATCTAAAACATACATTGAAGAATTTCTATCTTGAGCCTCCTCGGCCCCACTCACCCCAACTTCAAAATTTCAAATGACACCACCTACCTTGCGATACATCAAATCAAGGAGAATTAAATTTTATTTCTGAAAAAAAATTTCAAAATTTCTTAATCCCACCTCTGTTCTCTTTAAAATTCTCTGAGTGTCCAATTTATTATTCTTGACCTCCATTTCTCTTTAATACAGTCAAGACCATTCTGCAGAGCATCGAAAGAGAAAATTTTCTACAAAAAAGTGCCACCCAAATTCATCCCTTCGCTCCCCCCACCTCACCTTGAGAATCTAAAATGTCAATACCCACTTTGTAATACATCAAACTGAACGAAATTGGATTCTTTTCCTGAAAACATTTTTTTCACAATTTTCAAGGCCCCCATCCTTCCCCCCAAATACTCCCAATAGCTAATGTATTGGGGGAGGGGTTGAAAATTTCGAAAAAATTATTTTCAGAAAGAGAATTTAATTTCTGCAAATTTGATTCATCACAAAGTAGGTGGTGTTTTGTTAAATTTTGGAGTTGAGGTGGGGGAGAGCAAAGAAGTGAATTTGGGTAGCGCTTTTTTCAATAGTAATATAACAAGTGCTTAGTGTTTTTCAGTTGGATCGTTTTAACCCGAAAACAACTGTTAATTACGAGGGAACAGTAGACCCGATATTATCTGACTAAAATCCCGAGACAAAGTCGAGGGATTTTGTCCAAGATAATATCGGGTCTACTTTTCGAGTGATTGATAGTTTGTTTGAAAAATTTAAAACATTTAACTCGAATAAAACACAAAGCACGAGATGAATTTTGCAGATTATCGCCCAAACAGACTACTAGTAGAAATAGAAAATAGTAGGTCCAATGTATAATTGTACAGTAGAACTGTCAATTTCGAAGCATGCCTTGTTGGAAAAAAATCAATTTCAAGAGAAGGGTAAAAATGTTTGTTTCTCTTCTTTTTTCTAATAACTGAATACACTGTGAAGCTCACTACCTACTAAATCAAAATAATTCAGCTTGGCTAAATAATAATAATTTTGACATGAATGGTAGTTCACATCACAGTAGTTCACATGGGCGGTAGACTGATAGAGCTAAAAGCTAAATGTCACTAACAGCTTTTGACAGAGCATGAAAGGACAGAGTGTACAGTCGCGGATTAAGGAAGGGGGCTCGTTGCTGAAAACAATGCTGAAACGAAGTGTAAGAGGTTGTAACATTGTATATTAGTAAGTGGGAGACTCTTTAAGCGCATCAGTACTGAAATTTCAATCCAAACAAGTATAAATGAATACAGTCGTTTCAATTACATATTAGTCGTGGGCCCGGAAATATTTCAATCCGGTGCTATTACCTAGTGTGCATTAATCACCTGCTAGTGTGCAATAATCGATAGCTTAAACTAAGTCACGTGGGTCTCATTCGGTTGTTCTGATTGGTTGAATTGGGTATGTGGGCGATAATCACCAAAAATCCTCTCCTTCGATGCGATCAAAGATGACGCCGACTAAATTAAAAAAATTAAGGGGTCCAGAATATAAAATCAGGATAAGAGTGTGCAATGATTGTTGTGATGATGTACAGAGTGTTTCAAAAAAATGAAAAAAATACAAAAAAATGCGACACCCTGTACATACGCGACAATTGTACAAATGCTGTACAAATGCGACATCATTCTACATGGCACGAAATGGGAAATTATACTTGACATATCCAGAAACTACAGGAAAAATTGTTCCAGGGAAGTTTCTTCTATTTTGAATTATCATGAAAAGAAAGTTTTTGATAGGGGGGTATTCCTCTCGCGTGAGCACCCTGTACAAAAATGACCAAAGACCAAAGGGGGACTGATATGGTAACCATGATGGTAATCATGATTTGACATAAATCGATTTATATAAATAAAAGTTACTAATGTTACGTCAAGAATCCTGATTTGGAAAATTCATGTTAACCGCCACAACATGCTTCATTTCAACTCATCCCAAAAGAGGCTGCTGACGCCCTCCGGGGGTAGCCCCCTTGGGGGTCGTTGGGGAGAAATTTTGTCGTGGGAAAGTATATGAAGTGAATTCATGAGTATCTGCCAATTTATGTCAATAATATGTCCAATTAGAGGTTTTTAATCAAAAACTGTAAATTATAGAAAAAATCACGTAGCCTTTGCAATGAAAGAAATATTTTTGAAACTAAAAAACTATTTCGAGATATTAATGCTACCTTCCCAAAAACGACATCAGAAATAATCTACAATTTTTTTACGAAAAATTGCACAAAGTTGAAAATTGACCCTTTGGACACTCCCTCTTTTCGACACCCTGTATATCATGTACAATTTCAATAATGAAATTATCTTATCCATCACCACGTAGTTGAAAGAAGGCCCTATCTGGCGTCGTCGTCCTTTTTGAAATCGGATAATCATTTTCCGAGATATTCCCATTTTGAAAAATGCGAAATTTTTGATTACCCCTTTTTACTTTTGAGCAGTTTATATAGCATATAAAATTAGCAAGCTGTAAGTATTAGCGAGTCCGTGACATGATAACTGCCGAATCTTTAAATCGAAGATATTGGTCTATACTTACTATGTCTTTTTGTTTTGCGACCTTCCACTGCATCGGCACATATCTCAAACGTAGCGCTGCGTTCAATAAATGTGTTAGTTCCATAACTTCTTCACGTGGAAATTTATTGAGAATTTATGCGGTTATTTGGTCGTAGCCTGGCGCTTTCTTGGAACTCTTTTTTTTTTCTTTATTTCGTTGATAATCTCATCCGGTATCATCGGCTTAACTTCGTCCGTTGAAATATTTATTGCGGGGAATTCTTTAGATCCGTCTGAAGGATATTTAGCAGTTAAAGATTGAACAGGTACGTTTGAAGGTGACGATTGCCTGGGCTCTCATTTGCACTCAACCACTTTTAGCGGGAATTCTGAATGACTTGGACTCTTGTACGAATGTGTATCTTTGCATGATGATTCCTCAAGATATGAGTATTTTTATGCAAAAAAATGACAATTTTTTTTTAAAATACCAACGCTATCGCTGATCAAAGTTCCATTAGATACTCTTATCTTAAGATCTTATATCTCTTTGATCATCATTTCAAAGCAAAGAAAGAAAAACTAACAAAAAAAAACAAATTCAACTCCGCAGGAGTAATATTGTAGTGTGAGTTTCAGAAAATGCTGACATGGGATTTGAGGGGCTTATGATATGTCATACCGAAAGGGGTAAACTGTGCTACCGTGCAAGTTTTCAAGCTTTAATATAGCTATTCTTTCAAAGTGCAATTCTAACATTCTCGGGCTACTCATATTTGTCGATAGTTTGATGGCTCGCGTTACTGAACTAAGTAACAAATAATTATTGATTGGGAAAAAGCTCAAGAGGACGGGATTTACAAGCTATGTCACAATTCACTGGATCGTAGCTTGGAAGCGGCTCGATACGGCTCCTCCGCCAATTGTTGAGATATGTGCATTGCCCTCCTGTCGGAGTCTCTAGCGAATAGCGAAACAACACGCTGATTACTACTACGACGATAGTTATTTTTCAATTAAGTTAAGCTTGTTACAGAACACAATGATTTTCGCTGTAGACTGGAGCTAAGCCAGAGTGAGCGATGATTTTTCAATAGTGAAATTCGGATGCGACGAGTCGATGACAAGCTTGGCTACATAGCGCAAAATGCTTGTATATGTAGATAAATAAAATACTATAGAGAGCAAGAATTGCTATCAAATCCCAATTTGAAGTTTTCAGATTCCATTTCAGATTATTTCGGTCCATCGCATAGCTGTTGAAGCCGGCGCAACTATCTGTTAACCACCAGTTCTGAGTTTAGACCAAGAACCTTACGTATAGTCCAATTTTTGGGAACCAGTAAGGCGGGCAGGAACAAACCATTTCTGAACCAGCACGATATCATCAACGATAAGGTGTTGTAATTGTACCCATAATGATAATTTGTGCAAAAGTCGACGACGACGTGTTGTCGAGGTGAAAGAACGGAGCGACGTCCTTGCAAGGCCGCCGGACTTCCTAGATTTCAACATACTGACACTCACTCGTACGGGTGGCATGGCGTTCGTTCGTTCGTCGGTCATATCGCGCGCCGAGACAAGCCGTGCCACGGTGCCTCTCGCTAGTACATGCACGACGAAGCCGAAGCGCAACAACACCAGCTCAGCTCACGACATGGTGACGGGTTCGCTTGCGAAATTCCCGCTTCTTATGCCTGGCTGACTTGGCTTATGGGTTCTTGTACTTCTTATTGCTCAGCTCGGTGCTCGGTGCTGCCCATGCTTCTCTGGTTCTCCTCCTTGGGTATGCCCATTGTTGCCCAAGCAGAGGCGGTTGTTGCGAATGCAGATGGATTGCTTATTAAATAACGACACGTGAGCGTGTGGTGACGATGATTCACCGGTATAGATAGATAAATCACCCGGAGGGTTCCAGAAGCCGTGTTAGCCGCCCTTGTCGATTGTGTCAGCACTTTTAAAAGGTTGAGTGGAAGCAATATTTGCGATTGTTTTTGTCAGCATCCGACCAGCAGACCCCTGAAAAATCACTCACTAGATCCATCAGCTCAACTTTGAAATGTCTTGGGAAAAAAGGTCGAAGTAACCGAGTCCAAATTGGAGGAAAGCTACTTCACGGATATTTCTACTCTTGCTGCAGTCCAGATGTCAAATCTCGAAAAAAGAGTCGCAGCATCTAGTCATAGGAAAAAGGATTCTGCGAGGTCTTGAAAGAAAGAAAGTGCGCTACTGAGTTCTACGCCCGTGCGGGCATATTCACTTGTTTTTAGGCTTAAAGAGCCTAAAAGTCTCTGAAACCTTCCTGGACGTTCAATAAATTTTATCGTTTTTTTCAGAAGTGAGATTGTTTCTCACTGATAGATTAGTAAATTGATAGGTAAAAATAAGTATTCTTCGAATTCTGATCAAATGTACAGCTGTGCAAATTTTAATTTATGTTGGTGGCAATAAGTGGATTCCTTTTGCCATCTATCTCAGGTATTCTCACTTCAGTTGGTAGTGGTGTCTTGCTCGTTCCTTAGCAATTTCTCGCTCTTTCTATTAGAGTTGAATCAGACACTTCGAATATTATTTTTTTCCAAAAATACCTCGAAGCATTTTGGTTGGCCCACCAACCGATGTCGAACCGAGAATCATACGGTTCACACCTAAAAACTTTTTTGGGGAGGATTTCCAGAGAAATTGGATTTCTTTATCTCATTATTCCATACCCTGTATACAGAGTGTCCCATAATTAGCGTGCAATACTTCACCAGCAGATTCTACGGCTAAAAATAAGAAAAAAAGTTCCTATGAACATAGGTCGAAAAATGCTTCATAAGCGAGCTACAGCCCTCTAAAAGTAGTACGCTGAAGATGGTTTTTATTTAATATCTTCGAAACTGTTGATAGCAGAACCATGAAATTTTGCAAATTGGCCAATCTTTTGATGTCTGATAATATGCAATATTAATAATCTCAAAATTCTATCCAGAAATGGATAAGACTGTGGGGGTGGGGGGTAAAATCACCCAAACTTTCTTAAGTGTCGTTTTTTGCAACTTTAGCATAATGTTATGAAACGTCAAAACATTTTGCATGAAAAAGGTCCCTTCTGTTCAACTCCGATAGGAAGCACCGTTCTCAAGTAAAATCAATTTGAAAATTACCCTACCTGTCATAAAAATTCATAATGAAATTACAAAAAGAAAAAAATTGAGCGCAGGCCATAGAACACAACTACTATGTTTGGGGGATAATGATCAAGACAGGGTGAAAGATTTATAAAATAAGTGACTGTGTGTTTGAAAATTGTGTTTAAGGGGTTTCTGATGCGACTAAAAAAGTTATTGACGGGAATAGGTTTTATTTTATTTTTTTCGTCAAGTAGAAACTCCTCCAAGAAAAAAATGTACAGACATTGATATCAAACTTTGCAAATTTCAAAAAAAAAATGAAAAATGATCTCTACTAATTCACTTTTTCATGTCTACGAGAAATCATTTTTGGTATCTTTTTTTTGGAAATAGGAAGTTCAAATTTGGCATGCGACTTTCTTGAGCAAAAATGCATTGTCGATGGTATTAATTTTTTGAATTTTCAAAAATCAAAATCAAAAATTTTCTAAATTTTTTTGAAATTTTCAAAATTTGATAGCAATGCCCGTACATTTTCTTTTTGGAGGAGTTTCTTCTTGACGAAAAAAATAAAATAGGACCGGTTCCCGTCAACAACTTCCTAAGTCGAATCAGAAACCCCTTAAAGCTAATTAAAGATGTTTTATTGCGGGTACTGTTTAGTAAAAATGGGACGTTTCACAAACCAAGAGCTGGCAGACATGCACTTCGTGTAAGGCTTCTGCAATGGTCGTGCTCTGGCCTGTCACCTGTCTCAATTATTTTTTTCCCAAACACAGTAGTCGTGTTCCATGTCCTACGCTCAATTTTTATTTTTTTTGTAATTTTCATTATGAATTTTTATGACATGTAGGGTAAGTTTCAAATCGATTTTACTCGAGAACGGTGCTTCCTATCGAAGTTGAACAAGGGGACATTATCAATGCAAAATGCTTTGGGGTTTCATAATTTTATATGCTAAAGTTGCAAAAAAATGGCACTTGGAAAAGTTGGGGTGATTTTACCCCCCACCCCCCGCTGTCTGACCCATTTCTGGATAAAATTTTGAAATTGTTATCACCACATATTATTAGACATGAAAAGATTGACCGATGTGCAAAATTTCATGATTCTGCTGTTGACAGTTTCGCAGATATTAAATAAAAACCATCTTCAGGGTATCACTTTTAGAGGGCTGTAGCTCGCTTATGACGCATTTTTTGACCTATGTTTATGGGCATTTTTTTTCTTAGTTTGAGTCGCAGAATCTGCTGGTGAAGTATTGCACGCTAATTATGGGACACCTGTATGTATAGTGGACAGAAATCTATTATTCACAATGAGTTAGCAATCGATACATTCCCAACTTTTAAAAAGTTGGGAAGTGAATGATTCCCTACAGGTTGGAAAAAATTGTCACTTTCGGCCCAAGATCAGCTGTCGCACAGCGCGTAGTATTGATGGATGCGTTGTTTGAAAAGGCTGCCTATGTCTACCTGATGAAAACGTTTGACGCGAAAAACTTTAAATGAAGCCAATTATTTCCGTTTAAACTGGATCATTGTGAATGAAGTTCTATACATTATTCGGAGTAAAGCGTCATTACAGCCTATGGAATTCTATCTCCCCTCGGCACGCCTCGGTAATATATTGAATCCCTTGGCTGTAATGAGACACTTTCCACCTCGGTATGTAATATACTATTACGCACGTGAATTTTTCATTTTGAATTCTGCCACCAACAGATCACTTGAATCTTTTGGAATAACGCAACTATACAGGGTGAGTTTTTGAGAAAGATCTCCGATTTCTCGCTGCACAATCTCTTCCTGGAAAAAAAGCGACACAGATCGATTCTCTTTTCAAGGGGGATATATATCTAGTCCATTTTCAATCTTCCCGTTTCACTCCTCCAGGAAGGGTAACTACCCTTTTAAAAATTTCAAGTGGGAATTTCAGTTGTTCATCATTTTGAAGGTCTTTTAATTCCCTCCACAATGGTTTTAAAAAATTGAAATCCAGCAACCGAATCCAGGAACGAATTTTCCCGGAATTGATTTCTTGGTAGAAATTTCCCCAGAAGTAATTCTACCGGAATAAACTCCGCTCGGAAATATGTTCCCCTGAAAAGAATTTTCCCAGAAATGATCTCATCGGGATGAACTTCCCTCGGAAATGATTTCCCCTTGGAAGGAATTTCACCGGAATAAAATCCCCCTGGGACAATTTCCCTAGAGGTAGTTTTCTCCATTTTAATTTCCCTCAAAATGAATTTACCGAACCCGATGGAGCTATAAAAGCCATGGAAAAATCACAAGGGGAGCCAATGAAGCCTGTATGATAAAAGAAGGCAAAATGGGGCTTACTGATGGGAATCTGCAAGCCACGAAAAAACACAACGGGGCTTATTAGGGCTCCCAAACGACACATTGCGGCACAAGAGGGCCCAATAGAAATCCGAACGCCATGGAAAAATACAAAGGAGGTCAGCAGGGCTTCAGACGATATTGGTGATACAAGGGAGCCCAAGAGGCTCCATACCTATAACAAAAGAAGGCAAAACTGGCCTCACTGACTCTGAAAACACAAGTGAGCTAATTAGGGCTCAAAACTACATATTTGGGTTGAGGAGGGCACAGAGAGCCCGATAGAGCTCCAAAAGTCATGAAAAATGACAAGGAGGCCAATGAAGCTCTGTAAAATAAAAGAAGGCAAAAAAGGGCTCCCTGGAATTCTGAATGCCACGAAAACCCTTAAGGGAGCTCATCATGGCTCCAACGACATTTGAGGACCCAAGGGAGGTAAGGACTCTGAATGATATGATGACAAAGGGTGATTATCATCCTTTGAAAGTAACGGAAAATGCAAGGGGGCTCAGGAGAACTTCAATTCAAATTGAAGACACAATAAGGGGGTCATTAGAGCCTGGATAACATAAAATGGCAAAAGAGGGCCTACTGGAATTTTGGAAGCCATGAAGCACGCACAATGGGGCTCACCAGGGCTCAAAATTGAATACACAAGATTTGGAGCTAAATATCACATACAGGTACAAGAGGCATACTAGTGCCCCTTGAAAAGTGCAAAAGGGCTCAACAGAACTTCAAACGGTATTGAAGACACAAGGGGGCCCAATGGATCTCTCTGTAACCGAATAACGCAGAATGGGATATACTGGTACTTACCTACTCCGAAAGTCATTAAAACACATAATGGGGGTTCAACCATGGGGGTTCTCCAGCTACATTTGAAGACACAATGGGGCTCGACAGGGCTCCGAACATGATATGACGGCACAACGCTCCTTGCTGCTCTGGAAGTCACGGAAAATGAAGGGGGCTCAGCGGGGCTTTGAATTACATCAAAGACATAATGAGGGTAGAGGCAATGGAGCTCTTGATAACAGAAAACCGCAAAAGGGGTCCTACTGAAAGTCTGGAAGCTACGAAAAACATATAGAAAGTTCGTTTAGGGCTCAAAATTATCCTTGGAGACACAAGGGGTCCAATTTGAGGCTGAATATTACATGAAGGTACAAGGGACTTACTAGTGATCCTAAAACTCGGCGTATTAGCAGAATTTCACGGAATAATGCAAGGAGACTAAGCAGTAAGCAGAGCTTCAAAGACTTGAAGAAACCAAAGTGCACAGTAGAGCTCAAAATAATAACTACAATTAGACATAAGGGGCCTTACAAAAGTTCGGGAAGTATAGCAACATAAAATGAGGAGGAAATTCGATATTGTGTGTTGACATACTGTTCTCTCCAGGGAAAAGAAATCATTTCTGATGAAAGTTCATTCTGGTGGAATTAATTGTGGGGAAATTCCTTCTAGGGGAAATTACACACATCAAAAGAATCTAGGAGACAAGCAAATTCAGAAGATTTCTAAAATCATCATAACTTTTTATTGCCGTCAGCGATTTCATATCTGTTTCCAGTGTTCGATAGCCTAATCCTTCGTTCTCATGTCTTGATCGCGTTGAATACGAACAATGTTTTATGATGTTTCTACAGGGTGATCAATGGAACAGTGTAAAATTGCCGAAAGTTCAGTACAAGCGCGATTCCCCAAAAAAAATTATTCCATGCATTCCAATAGCACAGTTATGAAGATCGGTGTTTCAGCTTAAGCAACGTTTTTGAAATTCTAAAATCGAAGGTAAATTGCCAAAGATATTGATAATTTTTTGCCGCCATGTTGAACTTCCAAGAAAGTGATCCGATTTCATTGAAACTTGAATATCTGGTTTCAGTAATTGGAATTCCAAGGTCAAATGTCTTTCTCGGTCACTTGCAAGCCGCCACATCCAACTTTTATTCAAATGATTCGATTCTAGTGTGTTTCAAGTTTCATTCAAATTGAATCATTTATGTAAAAAGTTCAATATAGCGGCTCGAAAGTGATCGAAAGTGACATTTGACCTTGAAATTCCAATTACTTGAACCAGACATGAGTGTGTTTCAAGTTTCAATGAAATCGGATCACTTTCTTTTTTCTTGAAAGTTCAACATGGCGGCACAAAATTATCAATATCTTTGGCAATTGACCTTCGATTTCCAAAATTCGAGAACGTTACTGAAGCTGAAACACCGATCTTCATAACTGTGCTATTGGAGAATGCATGAAATAATTTTTTTGGGAAATCGTACTTGTACTGAACTTTCGGCAATTTTACACTGTTCCGTTGATCACTTTGTAGCAACCTTATCAAACACTGTTCGTAATTGACGTGATCAAGGCATGAGAATGAAAGAGTGGGCTATCGAACACTGAAGACCGATATGAAATCGCTCACGGGAATCAGAATTTATGATGATTTTAGGAATCGTCTGAATTTGCTTGTCCCCTACATTCTTTTGATGTGTGTATTTCCGGAAAATTGGTCCAGGTGGAATTCTTTCAGGAGGATTTCGTTCTAGTTACGCTAACAACCCATTCCAAATTTCTGAATTATTCAAAATCGGATAATTTTTCATATTTTGTCCCAATCTAAGACGTCTACTAAAGGACTCAACTGATTTCTCAGATACAATGTTGCTGTTAGCGCGGTACACATAAAGACGGCAGCCTTCCGATGAAGGCTGCATTAAAACAATAACTCTTGGATTAGGAAAGCAGCAAGCGACAGTCAGAAATAAAATTCACAACAACAATCAAAAACTTTAATGCAAAACAAAAGAAAAAAAACACAAACAGACAGAATTACAAAACAATAAAAAAAAAACAATGTGAATTAAATGAAATGAAAAATCCGAAAGGTTCTGATCGGGGGCAGATTCGCTGGCGCCGAGTGGCGTCCTGAAAACGAGACGAACTGCACTGAAGGTATACACCCCGGCAAACGGGAATAAACGGTAAATGGTAAAAACAATGGAAAATATGGAACTTACGGGATCTTATTCGGTGGCGGCGTCGGCCTGGCGGAGTCCGAAGGCGGCGTCGTGGTGGATGGCCGTTCTGGTGGTGGATTTCCTTTTGAAATGCACGAGTGCCCGTGTTCGTCACCAAAATGGCGGACGAACGACTCGATCCCGTCCGAAACTGGAGCTTTGTGTGCGGCTGGCTGGTCCAAGCCGCTCCCCGGTGAAAGCGGTGAAAACTGCCGCTTTCTGGACTTGGAGATGCTGCAGAGATCCTCCAGGAGTCACTATCGGACGCGATGGGCCTTGGATGGGCTTCTGGTCGAGTACGAATGTACGCCGATGGCACGACAAGATGGCCGCGAGAACGATGACCAAAAAAAAGACGGCGTGGCTTCCCGCTCGACGTACGGAGATCGACACCGCTTTGAACGAAGCGGCAAAGGCACGAGCGGAAAGAAAGCCGAAGAATGCCGAAGACGGCCGAAGAAAGTGCTGGAGCTCGTTTACGCTTGCGCCTGACAGCCAAGTGCCAGGCACACCGAACAGGGGGTGAGGGGTGAGGACTTGGACAACACAGGGATATTTTGGGTTGCATACCCTCAGTGCACACGAATGCAGTTTTCAATGAACGGGGCCGAGACATACTCCCCACCAAAATACCACTCGGGGTATTTTCAAAGTTCAAAAATTAATGAAATCAAACATGATACAAAAAGAAAGAGCATAGTGAGAACAATGACGGAAGTGAAAACACAGAATGCTCACTGTCCTGAAGGGAGGGGACAAAGTTTGACCATTGAGCGTCGCAGAACGTCGCGTTGAGTACGGACATCTGCGACACGACAAATGCCATCTTTGCCGGGGAAGAGTTTTGAAATTCTGCCTAACCTCCACTTCAGAGGGGGAGCGTTTTCGTCCTTGATGAGGACTAAAGACCCCACATCTGCGGATTCAAGGTGACGTGACTTGTGCCACTTGCCGCGTTGGTACAGCGTGTGTAGATATTCGTCGCGCCAACGCGCCCAGAAACGCTGTTGCATGGATTGGACCAACTGCCATCGCGACAACCTGCTGATCTTGAGGTGGGACAAATCTGGGTCAGGTGGGGCCGTTAACGGCTCGAGCGTCAAAAAATGACCAGGCGTCAATGGGCACAGATCATTTGGATCCGAGCTCAGCTCCTAAAGTGGCCGTGAGTTGAGCAACGCTTCAACTTGGGTGACCAACGTGGTCAGCTCTTCAAAGGTGAGTATTTGATCACCTATCACGCGAGATAGATGAGTTTTGACAGCTTTTATGCCGCTTTCCCACAGCCCGCCAAAGTGGGGACTGGAGGGAGGAATGAAGCGCCAAGTGATGGCTTCGGATTCCGCGGCGAGTTGCATTGACGTCGTCAATTGCCTATGAGCTCCGACAAAGTTTGTGCCATTGTCGCTATAGATGGTAGAGCAACGACCGCGCCGGGCAATGAATCTGCGCAAGGCGGCGAGGAAAGCATCTGTTGAGAGATCGGAGGCAACCTCGACGTGCAATGCCTTGGTGGCGAAGCACACGAAAAGACAGATGTACGCCTTCGTAGTTCTGACACCGCGAGCGCGTGACATGAGGATTGGAAAAGGGCCACCATAGTCGAGCCCGACGCAGCTAAAAGGTTTTAGCTGAGAAATTCGCGCCGAGGGGAGGTCGCCCATGGTGGGAGAAAAAGTTTGCGGCTTAGTCCGGAAGCACCGGTAACACGATGCAAGATAGTGCCGTACCGCGCGTCGCGTGGACAATATCCAAAAATTTTGCTGCAGGAGATAGCAGGTATTGTTGAGTCCCGGGTGGCAATGTCGGGAATGAACTTGTCGAATGACGAGTCCTGTCAAGACGTGACGAGATGGAAGAAGAGCAGGGTGTCTGGTTGCAAATGGCAACTCATGACAATGCTTCAAACGTCCGCCGACGCGGAGAACATCGTCACGATCGAGAAAGGGTGAAAGTTTTCGAAAGGGTCTTGAACAGGGTTTGCCGTTGCGTAACGACGCGATTTCGACGGCAAATACCTTCTGCTGTACATGTTTGACAATGTACAACAAGGCAAAATGGAGTTCTGTATCCGAGAGAGGTCCTGTGAACCTCTCATCGGACTTGCATTTGCAGAACCGATAGAAATAGGCGACAGCGCCCTGAATCTTCCGTAAGGAGGATATGCGCAAAAAGAGGTCGTCGATGTCAATCGGCGGCGGCTGCGGCACACGCACGACCAAAGCGAGCTTTCGCTCTTCAGACGCAATGTCTGGGGAGGACACGGAGAATTTGTCATCCGGCCATGTGTCATCCGCTGATGACAGAAAAGGTGGGCCAGACCACCAGAGGGAGCACGAAAGCATGTCTTCGGGAAACAATCCGCGCGAAGC
Organism: Anaspis maculata; assembly: GCA_949128115.1. Taxonomy (NCBI): domain Eukaryota; kingdom Metazoa; phylum Arthropoda; class Insecta; order Coleoptera; family Scraptiidae; genus Anaspis; species Anaspis maculata. Next base: position 25,584,135 of record OX421964.1, on the reverse strand, counting down.
TGGGTCGGCGGGATTGTCCGATGTTGAGACATGTCTTCAACACTGAGGCGGGACACGCTGTTGAATATGCTCAACACGGTGAGCAACAAATGTTTTCCAGCGGTGCGAAGAGGAACGCAGCCAGCTGAGAACAACCGTAGAATCGGTCCACGCAAATATGGCATCGAACTGTACGGTTCCTGCGAGCGCTGCAACGGTGAAGGCAACGAGATTGGAAAGTAGGACCGCTGCACACAATTCGAGACGGGGTACGGTCAGCAATTTGACTGGAGCCACCTTTGATTTGGCGGTTAGGAGACGAATGGTGGGAACACCATTTCGAAGGTAACGAACGTACAACACGCTCGCGTACCCAGATTCAGATGCGTCGCAAAAGGCGTGCAACTGGCACCTGTCTGCAGGCGACGGAAAAGTATGCCGTGGAATTTGCAACCGCGAAAGTTGCGATAGCTCGGATTGAAAACGCAACCACTGCTGACATACGATGTCTGGAGGGGTGTCGTCCCAATCAAGGCCAAGTTTCCATAACCGTTGGATTAAATGTTTGGCGAAAAATGCAACAGGGCACAGAAAGCCGAGCGGATCGTAAATCCGAGCCACCTCCGACAAGATGGACCGTTTTGTGCACGGTAGTTCATTTGGATGAACCGTGAATGAAAAGGTGTCTGTTGCCGCTTGCCACTGGAGGCCAAGAATTTTTACAGTATTGTCAGCAACGTCACTGAAAGTGGACGGCTGAGTTCGAACGTGATCAAGTGGTATGTCTTGCAGCACATCAGGGTGATTGCTTGCCCACTTGCGCAATTCAAAGCAACCCGATTGGAGCAGGTTGATTAGCTGCGTTTGTAATTCCCGTGCTGATTCCACGGAGTTCGCACCGCAAAGTAGATCGTCTACATACAAATTACGGCGAATTGCCTGCGAAGCCAATGGAAACTTCGAGGCGCTTTGTTCTGCCAAGTGAAGCAACGTGCGAACCGCTAGAAACGGTGCCGAAGAAACACCATATGTAATGGTGTTCAATTGGTACGTTTCAATGGGTCGATCAGGGGAGAAACGAAAGCGGATGAGTTGATACTTGCGATGTTCGGGCGAGATAAGTATCTGCCGATACATCTGACGGATGTCACAAGTAAAAACGATCGGCTCACACCGAAACTGCAGTAGCAAAGCTGCTATGTCCTGTTGTAACTTAGGACCGACGAGAAGCGTCTCGTTGAGAGATAAATGATTCGGCGCTTGCGCCAAAGCATCAAAAACGACGCGAATTTTCGGCTTGTCGTCTTCGATCTTGACGATCGGATGATGAGGGATGTAATACGCCTCAGAATCTGGAGGTTCTGCGTCCAGCAAGGTCATGTGACCTAGGTCGAGGTAGTCGCGCATGAATGCTATGTACAGATCACGGAGTGTGTCCTGACGGACCAGGCGACGTTCGATAGCTAACCAACGGCGGTCAGCCATAGACCTGCAATGTTCAAAGGTGGGGGACTCCCTTTTGAAGGGAAGCGAAACCCCAAAACGACCTGACGGACAACGGTAGACAGAGTCCCGGAAACAAATTTCTGCACGTTCATCATCTGGGGACAAACGTGTTTTGGACGATGGTGACGAGATTTCCTCTACTTCCCAAAATTTGTGCAGAGACTCGTCGATTCCAGTTGGAGTGCAAACCAAAAAGGAATGCAGAGGTTTTGACGGGGTTTGAAAGGGACCGAGAAGAGCCCAGCCAAAAATGGTGTTTATGGCAACAGGCTGTGACGGACCTGACGAGACGATTCCCTCTTTCACGACTGACGGATAAACGTCGGCGCCCAACAACACTTGAATGGGGCCTGGCTTGAACCATGTGGGATCCGCCAGATTCGATAAGTTCAAGTGGAATTGATCCGGGTTCAAAGCGGTGTCTGGCAGGTTACCACAAATCCTGCGCAGGACAATTAACTCCAATTCAGGGATTGGGAGAGACTCATCATCAGCCTTGACCTGGCAAGTGACTGTGCCACACGTCGAATTGGCGGGGGTGAGACCCAAGCCAAAAACGGGCACATTGTGATTTGATGGGGATAGACCCAATTTGCGCACGCAGGAGTCCAAAATAAACGATGCCTGACTGGCAGGGTCTATGAGCGCACGGAGGCTTTGGTAGCCTCCCCACCGGTCACGAACGTGAACGATTGCCGTGGCCAACAAAACATGAGCTGCCTTGAGGCTTGAGGCGAGATTCGTCACCGAATTCGCGACATTTTCTGGAAGACCAGGGGAAACGATTTGCGGTAATTCAACTGGATTCGATAAAGAACTGGGTGACTCATGACCTGCAGTTCTATGTGGCTTGGGGAAGTGCAGCAAGGTGTGATGCCTTGCGTGGCACTGCCGACACGAATACGACGATGGACATTTTGGAGCGCCGTGATCGGTGCTCAAGCAGTTGAGACAGAGCCTTTTCTGTTTGACCGCCAAATATCTGTCATTTGGGGACATTGACAGAAAAGTCTTGCACGCGGTGACTCTATGACTTCTCGCCCCACAATGAGAACATGCTGACTCATGCGACGTCGCTGGGGCAGATGAAGTCTGAGACACCAACGTATGTGAGGCCCACGACTTGCGGCTGACCTCGGGCTTCACGGTAACGGTGTTTGCCCGTGTGGAGCGGGAGTTCGATTGCGTTTTAGAATTTAAGGCAGTTGCCTCGAAAGCCTTGCATTGGTCGAGCACGAAAGACTTGACGTCTTCGTATTTGGGGAAGGGGGTGCCAGCTGACTGCACCTCGAAACGTTTTCGCGTCGACTCATCGAGTTTCTGGAGCAGCATGCTCGACAGGGTGAAATCCCACAGGTCGATATGCGGATACTGCTCGAGCGCCACTAAATTTTCGTTGAACGTGTTCACAAGATGGCGAAGCGCTTGCGCGGAGTCAGATGTGACGGAGGAGGCGTTCATCATCGACTGCCAGTAAAAAGTGACTAGCACGCGGTCGTTCTGGTATCTCTCAACCAACGAGTCGAACGCAATTATGTAATTATCTCCCGTCAATGGCAGGTGTTTAACCATTGAGAGAGGTTCACCAGATAAAGACGAGATCAGATACTGAAACCGTTCAATATCTGAGAGAGACTGGTTTCTGTGTATTAACGCCGTGAACAGATCATAGTATGGTGGCCATGATTTTAACTTTCCGTCGAACAACGGCAACGCGATTTTTGGCAATCGGACATTGCTCCGGCCTGTCTCGAACCAAGTTTGCGAGGCTTGGCGAGAGAGCGAGGAAGTCGGCTCTGAATTCGAAAACGAGGCTTTTACCGCAGCAAGTTTGCCATACAAGCTGTCTGCCCGGAGTGTACGTTCAAGAAATGTAGCCTTCTGCTCCTCGGAGGCACTGGGGAGAGGGGCAGTGTTGACCGTGCTCTTGAAACCGTTGTAAATTTCCGCCGCAATGTCAAACGTGGCTAAAAATGCCGGTTGGAGGCTTGGCTCGGTGGTAGCTGTGACGCCTTGTTCCAGAAGGGGCTCAAGGCGCGCAATAGCTATCGCGATGGACGATAAAGTTGCGTCCATTGTGTACGACACAAAGAAAAATGAAAACAAAGCAACTGACCCTTAGGTTGGCGTACCTGAATGGCGAACCCAACCCAGGTGAAAAAGTGCGAATGAGACGGGCGAAAAACGAATTGATCAACACGCTGGACCAACGCACAAGTGTCACGTGGGTTTGACCCGTGACTTTAAAGTTTCAATAGTGAGGTGAATTAAATTCCTGACTGTACCATGCTTAGCCTGTATCCGGCTACGAAGGACCAATTTATATGTTAGCGCGGTTCACATAAAGACGGCAGCCTTCCGATGAAGGCTGCATTAAAACAATAACTCTTGGATTAGGAAAGCAGCAAGCGACAGTCAGAAATAAAATTCACAACAACAATCAAAAACTTTAATGCAAAACAAAAGAAAAAAAACACAAACAGACAGAATTACAAAACAATAAAAAAAAAACAATGTGAATTAAATGAAATGAAAAATCCGAAAGGTTCTGATCGGGGGCAGATTCGCTGGCGCCGAGTGGCGTCCTGAAAACGAGACGAACTGCACTGAAGGTATACACCCCGGCAAACGGGAATAAACGGTAAATGGTAAAAACAATGGAAAATATGGAACTTACGGGATCTTATTCGGTGGCGGCGTCGGCCTGGCGGAGTCCGAAGGCGGCGTCGTGGTGGATGGCCGTTCTGGTGGTGGATTTCCTTTTGAAATGCACGAGTGCCCGTGTTCGTCACCAAAATGGCGGACGAACGACTCGATCCCGTCCGAAACTGGAGCTTTGTGTGCGGCTGGCTGGTCCAAGCCGCTCCCCGGTGAAAGCGGTGAAAACTGCCGCTTTCTGGACTTGGAGATGCTGCAGAGATCCTCCAGGAGTCACTATCGGACGCGATGGGCCTTGGATGGGCTTCTGGTCGAGTACGAATGTACGCCGATGGCACGACAAGATGGCCGCGAGAACGATGACCAAAAAAAAGACGGCGTGGCTTCCCGCTCGACGTACGGAGATCGACACCGCTTTGAACGAAGCGGCAAAGGCACGAGCGGAAAGAAAGCCGAAGAATGCCGAAGACGGCCGAAGAAAGTGCTGGAGCTCGTTTACGCTTGCGCCTGACAGCCAAGTGCCAGGCACACCGAACAGGGGGTGAGGGGTGAGGACTTGGACAACACAGGGATATTTTGGGTTGCATACCCTCAGTGCACACGAATGCAGTTTTCAATGAACGGGGCCGAGACAGTTGCCAAGAAAAAAAAGGAATCCAATTTTGAAAAATTTATAGCTTCGGAATGGGCTGTTGAATTTCTTTTTACTTATCATTATTTTGAAGGATATTTCAAGACTTTCAAAATGATGTGCCACTCGACCCTTATTCCCATTCAAAATTCTTGGAAGGGTAGTTACTGAAAGGAGTGAAACGGAAAGATTGGAAATATTTACGACATAAAGAAGACCACTAGGGTATGATATAGCTACTGGGTATGACGTTCTTAAATACGTTGAAAAGTCTTCAAGCAACATCACGATAGCAATTATTATTTCACGTTGACATACTGCACTATTTTTGACAGGTGAAGTAGTGCGGGCGGAAGTGGTACGTCTTCGTCTCCAGCAGGGTTACCAGTTGTGCCCTCTTCTTTCTCGGCAATGGCGCATGATCTTTCTTCAAACTTCAATATTCAGAGTATTTAAGGACGGAGTCATATTGGTGAGATAAGCGTTGCGAAATCAATCTGTGTGAGTTTATTCCTTGACGGATTCTCACCATTTTGGTCTCTCTCGAAAGCTACAAAGATGTACTTTGGCTCGAGCCCAATGGCATTTCCGAAATAAAAAAAAATAAATTTTGACATTTGAAAGAATTATTTTTGAATTTTGGGAATGCCAATGAGCTCAAACTAAAGTACATCCTTGTAGCTTTCGAAAGAGACCAAAATGGTGAGAATCCGTCAAGGAATAAACCCAGACGGATTGATTTTGCAACGCTTATTTTACCAATTGAACTCCGTCCTTAAGCAGTTTTAAGTTGGCATTATGCAAGTACCTGGAAGCTCACTGAAATGTTCAATTTGACTTAACAACCTAACTAAACTCCGCACAATCCCTGATTTATTCATAAATCTGGCAAACAGCAGGGCGAACTGAATTTCAATTCGATGATAAAATTAAATTTGGCATTTAGGAACCGAAGCATAGAGGGGCCCACATGTTGCATGGTATGGGAGCGCGACGGTACGTACCTTGGCCTTTTTGCCTCCTGGGGCAGCTTGTCGTCACTCAATAAAATCTGCAACAAGTGAAACGATTTTTTTTCTACATTTTTTTGCCTCTTTCCCATAATTTTTTTTACGTGATACAGCTACCGAATAGAGCCATTTATATCAGAAGCAGAATGTTTTTTTTTATTTTCACACTTTCATTGTCTACAAGTCGAGACCGCCGCGCCGCACTTGGTCGTTGCGGTTTTTTCCATCATCTTCTGCAAGAAACTGGAGCACGGCACAAGTTGATTACCTATGTTGCGCTGGTTGTTATTGTATAGGAGTAAAACCCGATCGTACCACTCCGTAACACTTCATGTTCATGTGCATGGTGCGAGCCGTGGTCTCTATATTACTTGACAAGAATCAAGAAATAACGACCGGCAGACCATCAGGCACTCGACTATCAGCAGTATCAGCACCTAGTTTACGTTTGCAGTATTCTAAGACAGTACTTTTGATGAACCAGAGCTTTTCTCAAGATAACAGAAAAAACATAAATATAGGTATTTACCTACATTTTATTACAGAACAATCAATCAAATGCTGTCTTATAGCTGTATGCTGTATTATTACACTAGACAATTTCTTGAATAATCTGTCACATCAACAATCAAGTTCACTATTTTTGGACACTATTTTGGCAAATTGTTCAAGAAATTGTACAAAAGTTGTGTAGTGTAATAATACAGCTAAAGAAGTAGCTGGATAAGTGAAATATATAGCGTATTCCGGAATAAACTCCGCAGCAGGCTTATTACTTGACAACAATTCACTATTTGGATCTCTTAGAAAGCTACAAGAGGATGGATTAGTCATAAAGACTTTTTCCAAATTGAAAAAAATCTAAACTTGGTTTTTTTATTCTGAATTTTTTTTTCAATCAAGTAACTCATAGCACGATACTATCTAAAACGCACAAATTCAAAAAAATCATATCTTCGTTGCTAAACTTCCAATTCAAATTTTTTTTCAAAACTGCTTCGAGATAAGACGTGAAGCTTTTATAATATCGTGACTGACATTGAATTCTTTCTTACAATGGCTCAGTTTGATTGGACACATTGAAAATTTGCGCTGGATTACCACGCATATCGCCCCGTATGAAATTCATTGAAATGGTCTTGAATTTCATATGCATAGAATGAACTGCACCAGAAGATAAGGCAAACGGACAACTCGTACTGAATAAAAATATTTGAGAAAAATCAAAAATTACATGGTTTTGAAAAAAGGTAAAATTTTTGGCTGCGACACGACACAGAGACATTGAGTGGTGCGCAGTTTAGTTGACCAGTTGACCTCAATAATGCAGTAGGGTGTCGAACCGAAATAGCCGAGAAAATATTCTATTAGCTAAATAAGGAGCTCGATTGGAAAATATAATTATTAAAGAGGTGTGGCGACCAAAAAAAAAAAAAACTAGAAAACATTTCGAAAAAACTGGCACAAATAGCCTCAGCTACCGAATATGTTCAAGTCTTAAAAATACTACCACTTACAGTCCTTTGGAACCGAGCGACTCTGACAATGACAATTTTGATTTTAAAAAGAAAAGGAGACTCATTCAGGCAGTAACTATCCGATTTGACAATACTGACAAAAAAGACGGTATGGTAACACACAATGGCGTTCTCAATAACGTCGCCGTCCGTAGGTTTACAAGAAGTACCGAAGTATTATATTAAAATAGTGCGCGCTGGCGGAACGATATTTTTGGAAAGTGCTTCAGGCAACATACCTGCTCGGAATGCTTTATCATGCACAATCTAGGCAATTGCCTATACCGTGCATTGTGTTTAAGCGGTAATGTGTTGCTAATTGGACGACGTAAGGACGACAGACTTTGCTAAATTGTCAACTTAAACCTCGACTGAGACATATTAATGGTTTATTCATTTCTTCCGCCAGTTCTTTGTGTGATTCCATTACTGCCGCAGCATAATATAGGAAGAATTGAACAGGTAGGTACTACACCTGTACGTCCTAAACAAGACAAAGATTTTTGGCCAGATATAAATAGGCAGGAGTCGCCGACAATCATTGGCATACCTCGATACATACCTACGACTTTATGGCAATTTCTTGTTGTAAAAATGTCTGGTGGCGTAGATACTGGAAGTCCGCTCCTTTGCCGGCTTCCCCCCTCCCCCTCTCCTTCAATTTTCAAGGGAACTACATATTTTGAGAAATTATTACAAATTTTGAATCCTCTGTTGAATTCAGAGGAAAAATTACTCCTGCAAAATTTTGATTGATTAGGTATTCTATACCTGGAAAGCCCCAGTTTAAGATAATAAAAATTGAAATTCTAGAGAAGTTGCATTTAATTTTCACTGAAATTGGTTAAGTCTTTCAAATTAAAAGAAAACACGTCATTTTGGCGGGTTTTCAGAATATGAAATATTTAGACTTTTGAAACATTCGAACATTCAGACTGAAAAAATATCTCGAAAACCTCTGAATCAAAATTCTACAACAGTGACTACTCCATAATAATCAGATAAGCAAAAAAACGTTCCAGTTTTTAAAAATATCAAATGATGTCGAAGATTGGGGGAGAGGGAAGGAGGAGCGACTCACATCTAACTACGCCACTCGAATTTTTCATGGAGAATACAACTCAAACAAATTTAAGTTGAATGAGTCAAAATATAGTTCCAAAATTTAGCCAAAAAACCGATTTTCACAGTTCATCTTGATAGCCTCACCCAGGTGCGTGCTGGGACCCTGATAAGGGCCTAGGTAAATTTTTGTCAAAAGGCCCTTTGAAGCAGATATCCCCCCTCTCCCTCCGACTGATAACCCGCAGGTAAACTAAGGTGCTGGCATTTTTGTATAGTTATCCAAAAAATAAAAAAATAATAAATCTCGGAAACAAAACATAATAAATGATATGAATTATTTTGGAACAAAAATTAGCAGTCTACTAAATAAGAGATATTGATGATAAGTGTTCTACTCCACATGATCTCAAACACCATTCTAACACCATTCTGATGCATCGTCTGTGGGAGTGGGGGGCTATATTGGGTCACAGATTTACTTTGGGGATCGAAAAGCCGATTGCTTTTGCGTCCCGCACTCTCACAGGGGCTGAAAGGGGATACTCCCAAGTTGAAAAAGAAGGGTTCCCAATTATTTTTGGGCTATCAAAATTCAATCAGTTTTTATATAGGCGAAGATTCACATTACGGACAGATAACAGAGCTTTGTTGACTATTTTCGCGCATAATAAATCACTTCCCCAGTTCTCTGCAAACCGGTCAAGACGTTGGGCTGTAATTCTGGCAGGGTACAATTATGAAATTGAATGCGTAAGCTCTAGTAACAATCAAGCGAACTGGCAAACGCGTTTGCCGTTTGCGTTTGCGTTTGGGACTGACACATTATCGCATGAAAACAAAACTGATATACAGACTGGTCCAGGTTATAGTAGCAATAATTCACCATTCGATGATCCATCGAAAACTAGGTCGACATGCATGATTCAATTTTTCTCCAAAACGCTTCCTAAGGGAGATAGAGTCCTTCAAAGTTCAGTTCTTGAAATCTTTTTTGCAATATCTCTCAAGTCATTTAGGCGATTTAGACCAAATTTGGTACAAATGCTTGAGAAATAGATATTCATCACTTGACGTAGATAACTTTTGTCAAAATTGTCCAGTTCAACTTCTCCCACCCCATTTTCCACGCCACTGGATATTTTTCAAAAATTACACTTTTTCTTGAATTTCTTGTCCAATTAAAAAAAAAATTACTCCTGTGAATTTTTGATTAGAGACATCCGAGAAATTTGGGTTTGAAACATTGGAAAACGCCTCCAAATCACGAGTTTCAAAGGCCTAAAAATTAAAATCCAAGAAAACTCATGATTCCTCAACTGGAATAAGTTTTCTAGGTGGCTTAGGTTGATTTACTGTCATTTTTTCTTAAGAAACGAGGCGTTTTCAGAGAAAAACAATTTGGGCTCTGGAAAGTGGCTATTTCGAAATGTTTTCCAGAGTTTAAAACCCAAATATCTCAAAAATTGAGCCTCTAATCAAAATTTCACAAGAGTAACTTTTTTTCTAAATTGAATAATAAGGAATTCAGAAGAACATGATTTTCCAAAAATATCCAGTGGCGTAGAAAATGGGGTGGGATGAGTTAAACAATCCCCCGTATCTACGACACTGGACAATTTTGAAGGGCTGTATCTCTGTTAGGGAGCGTTTTAGAAAAAAAAAATCATGCATGTCGACCTGGTTTTCGATGGAGCATCGAATGGTGAATTATTGCTACTATAACCTGGATCACCCTGTAGAGACTACTGCTTTTTTTTCACAAACTGTAGAGATTTCAAATTAGATTTCGATACAATTGAGTCGGAAACCTTTAACGACAAAATTTGTTCCCTTCGAAATATAAAAGAAATGGGCTTGTATTGGCGTTCTCTGCCTATATTTTTTCATTCAAAAGAATTTTCGTTTAGACAACCTGTGTATCAATTACACTAGACGTTCTTCTTCATATCGGTACCTATATATTTCACGGCGCGACCGACGGAGATTCGATTATTTTTTTTTTTATATTTATCTTGTAAATATTTATTGCCATAATTATAATAACATCAATAATAATCATAAAAAGTGTAAATAATATAAGTATATGATTATTTCAACCCCAGATTCGATTATTGTTCACAAAATATCTCTGAAAAAATTAAAAAGTCTAACAATCGGGTATTTAAGTAGGTACTGAATGTTATGCTTGAAAAAAAACTCCTCCAATTTTTTGAGAGCAATAATAAGTTGGAAAAAGAAGAGAGGCCCACAAGGCCCATCGACTGAGGGCCTACCGGGAAATGCCCGGCTGCCCGGTGGGCCAGCACGCGCCTGGCCTCACCTTCGTTCTATTTTTCGATGAAAACTTTTCTTTGCTTAGAGAGACTATTCCTTTTCAGTCAGGCGATAAAAATTCAAGTTACACAAAAAAGTTTCTCTTTCAAAAAAGTGGCTACAAAACAAAAAATCTATTTTTCAGATATTCCTTTCTAAAAAAAAATGCACTTGACTTTATAAAAGTTGGGAAATTCGACACATTGTTTCCACCCTGTATACATGATGCCTCATATGAATGATAATCTGACCCCTTATGACACCTTGTAGTCAAATATACATTTTGTTTTATGGGGCCAGCACGCGCCTGGCCTCACCTTCGTTCTATTTTTCGATGAAAACTTTTCTTTGCTTAGAGAGACTATTCCTTTTCAGTCAGGCGATAAAAATTCAAGTTTCACAAAAAAGTTTCTCTTTCAAAAAAGTGGCTACAAAACAAAAAATCTATTTTTCAGATATTCCTTTCTAAAAAAAATGCACTTGACTTTATAAAAGTTGGGAAATTCGACACATTGTTTCCACCCTGTATACATGATGCCTCATATGAATGATAATCTGACCCCTTATGACACCTTGTAGTCAAATATACATTTTGTTTTATGGGGCCAGCACGCGCCTGGCCTCACCTTCGTTCTATTTTTCGATGAAAACTTTTCTTTGCTTAGAGAGACTATTCCTTCTCAGTCAGGCGATAAAAATTCAAGTTACACAAAAAAGTTTCTCTTTCAAAAAAGTGGCTACAAAACAAAAAATCTATTTTTCAGATATTCCTTTCTAAAAAAAAATGCACTTGACTTTATAAAAGTTGGGAAATTCGACACATTGTTTCCACCCTGTATACATGATGCCTCATATGAATGATAATCTGACCCCTTATGACACCTTGTAGTCAAATATACATTTTGTTTTATGGGGCCAGCACGCGCCTGGCCTCACCTTCGTTCTATTTTTCGATGAAAACTTTTCTTTGCTTAGAGAGACTATTCCTTTTCAGTCAGGCGATAAAAATTCAAGTTTCACAAAAAAGTTTCTCTTTCAAAAAAGTGGCTACAAAACAAAAAATCTATTTTTCAGATATTCCTTTCTAAAAAAAATGCACTTGACTTTATAAAAGTTGGGAAATTCGACACATTGTTTCCACCCTGTATACATGATGCCTCATATGAATGATAATCTGACCCTTTATGACACCTTGTAGTCAAATATACATTTTGTTTTATGAGATGTTTTTTTTCGAGATATTTTTCCTTATTTCAATCTGAAGCAAATTTTGGTAGAGAGGTTAAACGTCAAGGTTTTTTTTATTGTTTGTCATTCTACGAAAATGAAGAAAATTAATACGACACCTTGAATATAGCATGAGATGAAAAATTGTGATTGACATATAGGTACAGGAACTAGAAGAAATCATCGAAAAAAAGTGCTTTCTCCCTCAAATCATTAAATCATTCATAAACCCTTTCCGGCCCAGAGATGCCATTTGGCGTCATTTTCATCCAAAGATTCACAAAATAGAGCCCTATGATATTTTCACCTTCACCGATAAACTACATAGTAGTCTCTCGTCTAGATGGTGTCACGAATAATTGCGACTTGATTTGGGGCACCATACGATTAGAATTGACAGAAAGGTTTTACAGTGCGGGTACCAGCATTTTGTGGAAAATCAAAGTCAAAATACAAGGTAACTTCTGGTTTTTTATTTCGTATGTTATCACTGCAATGAGAAAAACAAGTCAAAGCGTAAGGCACCGGGCTGGGACTTAGTTACGGGCGGGATCCTGTGATCCTGAAAGAGCTTCCACTTCGGGCGCTGAGAGTGATCTGCTACGTCTTTAACGCCATCCCAAGGACTGGCTACTTTCCGTCACAATGGAAGGTCTGATTGTATTACTTTGAAATTTGACAGGTAGGTAGATAATTCCGATAAACCAGTTTGTGCTAAATTTAAGCTGATTTGGTTGAATATTTCGCAAACTACAAAATCACAAAATTGATAGCTACAAATTTTTAAAAATCGACAAAAGTGAACTTTGACACCCTGTATCTTTTTCAGAAAGCAAATGAGAGGCACGTATATCATATTTTTCTAAATCAGGAAAATGAGTATATAGAATCTTTCCCAAAAGTTTGATCGGTTTAAACTGATTCATCCTGTATAGCACAATAAAACACGATTTATTTCCATGCAGTTCCTTTGCTTCTGGTTTATTTCAAGAAAACTGAGTTTTTGTAGCTCAAGACTTACCCTTTATGGACAACAGAAATGCAACACACATTCACTGATTGTAATTCTGTAGTCATCATTTTGCCATCAGCTGTTCACCAAAACCTTTTGAATTGACGGAAATAGAATAGCTCGAAAGATCAACCTTTGTCCCTCAATAAGTTCAAAATTAAAAGACATGGAATTTTCCAACAATTTTTCAGCATTTACTGCATCTTTATTCAACACACCTCCAAGGCGGTCCGACACTTCTGAGTCACCCTGTTAATGGTAATAGAAATGCGTGTAATTTTTGGCTCTTGATCCTGACGCAGAAAATTTTCAAATCACCCTGCATATTACGTAAATGTGAATGTATCTTGAAGCCTGTGGTGTCAGTGATGGTAACTTATAGCAGTTGGACTTTTTACTTTACCGTGCGTAATCAGGGAGATATTAATTTTTACATGATATTAAAGGATACTAAAATAAGCTACAAGATACATTTACAGGGTGATTTGAAAACTTTCCGCGGCAAGATGAGGAGTGCAGGAGGTTGCCATCCTCCACGAAGCATTTCTTTGTTGTTAATGATTCAGATATGATGGCTCATGAGAACAGTGGAATCTATCTTTAGAATAATGCAAGCTGTTTCTGATTTAATTAATTTTCAAAAATTTCATAAACATTCCAAAAAAGCTGTTCCAGAAAAATTCTCATTTCAATTTGTGCGCGGTTTATTCATCAGCCTGATTTCCTACGTTCAATGGTGCGTTTGGTTCAAACGGTTTTATTCACTTTAAATTATTTCGATGAATTGAACAGAGTTCACAACCATGGATTGAGATTATACCTAAAGTCTTAACTGACATAACACTAAACGAAGAAGCAAAAATTTAACACGTCTGGTCCGATGCCCGTTTTGATAACTTATGTTTGTCCTTGAAAGTCACATTTGAAAAAAATTAGTTTTTGTTGCAGCCATCTTCATAGAGCACCATCAGGCGGAATATTAAATCAGGATAAATACAAATTGTTATGTCAGTCCCAAGCCACAGTAGCATATAGCGGCCCCGGGCTGCCCCTCGCATTCCGTGTCGCAGATGATGACTACTAGCACGTATTAATTAGAAAAAGGACTCCGGCAACCCCTTCCTTCTAAAAAAAAAAAACATCCTCAGTCGACTACCTAAAAAACGCATCGAATCTCGCACACCATCATTTAGACCCCATCCCCCCACCCAAAACACTTTAAGTAGGTTAAGCCTCCGCGGTATTGGATCTACTACAGGTACAGTTATGTTCTTGCAGAGAGGGGGGTCCTCCAAGAGGCCAGCGGTGGTACCGTCTACCACTGACCAGTAGTTGTGCGTTTTCTGCCGCGAAGAGCACATCCGTATTTCGACATATTACCCAAAAGCCACCCCCTCATACCAAGGACATTTCCAACCCCTCCGACCGGCAGGAAGCCACCGCCAACCAGCCAGGAGTACCAACGCATTTTTTTCTTAATTAAAATTTTCCACAAGTGTTCATCAGCTGCAATTTTTTTTTGAGACAAAATTATATTAGGGAAAAAAGTGTTCGCGTGTGCCAAGTGCCGCGTTTCTGTTTCCTCCCAGAACACTGCTTACACGCCACTACCTACTTGACAGTGATGACACCTTAACACACTTCTTGTATTTGGGAAATAATTGTGTTGACAACGCATAGTGCCGGGAGTGATGCATTTTAAAAAGAAGACGAAAATCTCGAACATGCCAAAACGGTGACATCGCTATCGCTTGTTGTTTTTTTTTGTTGTTGTTAATTCTGGTGAATCTGGGACATCAGAGTGACACTTGAACAACGGAGCGCTCAAAAACAATAGAGACTCGAACCAGCGGATGTGCACTATTGCGGATATACACCAGTGACCCATTTTTTGTTCCTGTTGGTTTACCAATTATCGGAATACCCACTGCATAGCTGGCGCGTAAATTTTTGTAAGTATGGCCTTGAACATGAACTTTGAGGGAATACAAGATCCGTGCATAGTGCGTGCAGCCGTGTATGAGGTTTTCGAGTGGGTTACGTCGAGCAAAGACGTTTTAAGGACGCAGAGAAGTGTGCCTGGTGGAAATTTTAGTATTCCGTATAAAATATGGCAACAACAACAATGGTGGCCGACCTATAATTTTTGTTAAAATTATTCATTATGTGGTTTGTCATAATGAACGTGCCTATATACGATATGAGGGGACATTAAATCCAAAGCTATGCTCAAGCAAAATCATACGGAATCGTTGTGATTATAAGCCAGAGTCAAATAGGTAGTCGAAAATAATAAATAAGACTAAGCACATTCAACCTGGATAACTTGAGAGCTTTTTCGTTTCTACACTTACATATTTTTGAAAATTAAAAAAATTGTTTTCTCAAATTCTAAGGCGATTGAGGTTTGATGTATACGCAGAAAGTACAGATCAGCGGTAAATGATAACTATAAACTCTGCACTGGGCACCTACATTGTTCTAGGTTGGTCTAAGGGCCGTAGAAAAGAAAAATAAGTAGATACTCAATGTGAAGAAAAAACAACTTTCAACAAATTATGAAATAAACAATAGGATGTTTTTCTATTTGAGACTTGGAACTTTCTCAGGGGTGGTTTTTCCATCTCCGCGGTTACTTGTTAGTCTTGTTACTTAACCTGGGCTTCATTTCATTGAAGCTTCAAGTTACAAGTGTGTAGCCTAGATAACCTATTATTGCAATAATGGTGACCAAAGTTGAGCAATAATTATTGGGGCAATTAATGTCTGTATGACATTTACCTTTTGCAGTTTAAGACAACTAAGGATAGTAAAACTAGCTCTGATAGCCAGAATCAAATTTATGGTTCAATTTTAGGTCTTTACGACTAAGGTCCAGGTAGCTCAGTGCGAGTTCAACTTCGGTTGTTATGGATTTGGTCGTTGTAATAATCATTTCCACAGCAACAGAACTGAGTCTAAAGTTGAACTGGCACCGAGCTTCCGGACCTAAAAGAAATAACGCCAAGATTTTTGAGAATCCTCCTGACTGACCTGTTTGGAGCAAAGTAATATCGCATCTCAAACCTGGAGGAACTAATAGAATAATGTACTTACCCAATCTTTGATGTGTGCTCCTATGTAAGCCCTGCAATTTGAAATTGACAAATGGCAGTAATTTTTACTATCATAATAGACCTCAAAATGAATAGCAGAATGATTTAAGCACGAATCTTAATCACAAACTGTATCTTAGAAATTTCACAGCCATAGGTACCAAGACACACCATGTCTTGCAAAATAAAGACACACCATGTACCTAAAGATTTGGCTGATGATTAGGTTCGCATTCAACTCAACAAATATTTTTCTTCAAAAAGTCTTCTATTTGTTCAAAATTCCAAGAGCACAGAAAAAACTAAAAAAATTGTTCAAAATTATTTTTCTGTTTATTATAGGTACATATTTGTTCCAAAAGATATTTTATAACTCAAGAGTGTTAAACCGTCATCACTGCACTGTTTTGTGTTGGTTCAAAATTAGAATCAATCTGTCATCATAAATCCATTTACTAACGGGTATGTACTCAGGTACATTTTGAAAATTTAGAAGAGTTTCAGGTAGAAAATTCAAACAACGAGGAATTCCATTCGTTTTTTCTTATTGTGGAAATCATTGCAGTTAAAGCTAATGAACCTTATGGGGATATCATACCAGCAAACCTGTTATGCCTGTACGTACAGTGTATACATACACAAATTCTGTGATATTCTAAAACCTACAAAAGTAATTAAATACCTACTTTACTCTTGGATGATGCCTAAAATAACTGAGGCGTTCTTTGCCAAAACCGACTTATCACTTTCTGATAGAACTTAATTTTGAAACTTTGAAACTATGCTCTGCAGAACACTACATATTCTATTGAGGTATCCAGATGATCCAGATATTTTAATTTTTATAAAACAAATATCTGGAAGATGAACTATTCGAAAAACTCATTAACAAGTTTTTCTTGTACCGACAAGAACCTAAGAATATTAGCGATATTAGGCGTGTCCTTTTTACAACCGATTTGAGCCAAATTGCTAGTGCTGGCTCACTCTCACCTCCGAAATTTCTTGCTTTTCCTCTCTCTAACCGAGGTGCGATACTCGGTTCAGACGGTAGAAAGAACGTGGTTATGAAATACACTGAGCAACGAGCATGAGCATGAGTACATCACGGGTTTAGATTTTAGAATAGAAGAAAATATTATCTACTGAGACTGTCCAAGGAGGCCCGTTTACACTTACTACCTCCCCCTTCAGGGAAAGGCTAGTTTGACATAATAAAATAAATCACATGATATTTCTACCGGGCAATTTACTATTACAGTAAGAAATGAAACATAGTGACAAGAAAAGTGACAGTACTAAACAAGACTGGTTTCTTTGAATTTTCCTCGGAATTTTCATTTTTTCTCAATTTTTATTTTCAAGTGAGAATTTTTTTTTAAATGTCCATTACATACTTACATATTAGTATCAACCAATCAGGACAGCCTAACTGGTCTAGGCTACTCGCTTTGAGCTATTCGGTGAAAAATGAAAAAATCACACCTGATGCTCTGATAAAATCGCAGTTTTATACAGTAATATACAGCGCCGGATTGCAGTGCTTTTTTTGGACTTGGAACTAGTTCCAGCCTGAAATGTCCCCAGTTTTGCTAATTATGATTAAATAACCAGCATTATATATTGCTTTAAGTAGTGATTGCCATCAGATGAACCACGTTTTTACCACATTTAAGCCAAATTTCAGTAGTGTGAGCCTTTCTTAGATCGGATCCTCTCCACCACTCTCTTGGCCCCTGACACTCACCTGTCATATGAAGGTATTATTAGCTATACTGAAATGGCATCCATGTTAACGACTCACCTGAGCTACCACAGCCACCAGTGTCCAAGACAGATGAATCATTCAACACTTGTACCTCACTACCTAATACAGAACCCAATTACAACCAAGAATAACATGAGCAACAATTCAAAGATTACTGTCCAATGGGGCCAGTTGTTTTAACTGAACTATTCTACACAATAACCAATGAAAACATATAGCTGACTTTGACGCTTGCCCTTGGTAGTTCAAATGAACCATTTCAGCGATGTAGGCATTTATGCAATAATCAGCAAGATATAGCTCGCGCTTTGTGTTTAATTCGAGCTAAATGTTTTAAATCCCTCAAACAACTGAACTTCTCAACATTTGAAATGTCGGTATCGAAAATTTTGCCTTTTTTCAAAATGGTGTAACTTTGGATTGTCTCAACCGATTCCGATTTTGTCTTCACGGTTGCTTAGATACATCTTTCAGCAATCTACTCCGTTGGCAAGAGTTTCCAATTAATTGGAATTACATTCGTTACGGGGTGGAATGTAAAGCATTGCAAAAATGTGCTTAGTTCAATAGGTCCCCGTTTTTGTGAACTTTTTTTTCAAATTCTAACAATATAATCATGAAGTCAGATGTCTTGTCTCAAAACGGCTTTCGAATTTTCCAGATTGAAAGTTCAACAATGTTCTGATATGATTTTTTTTGAAAAAATTGCATTTTAGACATTTTTAAAAATGAGAAATTGAGGTTATATTTTTGAAACATATTCAAACTAAAATTTTAGAGTGTGTTTCTGAACCAAGAAAACATCTACATATTCAATTTGAGGTCCGTACCTCGGTCCGTGCGGCAAAAACTCCGATATTGATACAATGCGATAAGTGCGCCCTCTAATGGCGGATTCCAACCAAAATCACACACGTTCATTAGACGCCTATACCATGGCCGCATACCAAATTTCAGCTCAATTGAATGAACCGTTTGGGAGTTATCATGGACGATTATACAGAGTTAGACACACAGACAGGCAGACAGCCGACTTTGATCTGAAAATTGTCCAAATTAATCGATTAGATAGACGTTAAAAAAAAGTTATTCTTCGAAATCCAAAAACAAATTTTTTGCGCGTTCACAATATTTTCCTCCCATTCAAGAACGCGAACCGGAAAAGTAAAATGGCGGTTTCTGAAGGCGCAGCAGTTTTCAACAGTTCAAGCAACAAGCATGCAAAATTACAGGTTCCTATCATCAAAAATGCGTTGCTATTGCCAACCAAAATGACAAAAATGCAACTTTTACAAAAAAAAATCATGTCATTATTGTTGGACTTCTGATCTGGAAAATTCCAAAACAATTTCGCGATAGGACATCAGGCTTCATGATTATATCGTTAGAATTAGGAAAAAAATTATTTACAAAAATGGGGATCTATTGAACTGAGCACAATTTTGCAATGCTTTACATTCCACCCTGTAACGAATGTAATTGAAATACGTCAAAAAATCTCCCTTACCCTGTAGACTGCTGGAAGATATATCTAAACAACCGTGAAAACGAAATCGGAATCGATTAAGACAATCCAAAGTTATACCGTTTTGAAAAAGGGCAAAATTTTCGATACCGACATTTCAAATGTTGAGCAGTTTAGTTATCAATCACTCGGGAAGTAGTCCCAATATTATCTTGGACCAAATTCCTCGACTCCGTCTCGGGATTTAACTGGAAAAACACTAGGCACCTGTTATATTACTTGTTCTTGTGCAGTAACATGGAGTACTTACCCCTCGCAATACTTATACCTAAGGCCCAATTCCACGACTGCATGGTTTCGTTGACGGGGAATTAAGTATGTTCTGTCATTAGAAAGGGAAATTAGACGAAGCCTAGTTACCTTGACAGCAATTTCACTGCCTCGGCAACAATAACGGTCACTTGAGTTCCACTTCGATTGAGATTTTTGGAGGTGGTGCAAACGAATCCAAACTGATTATGAGGCCATACTCAATCTGTTCGTTTTGAAGTTCATTTAGTGGAACTTTATGCTCATCTAGGCGACATCGACAGATGCGGTGGTATCCCGAATCCTGTTATCTTTCCTACCTACATCCTACATATTCTATTGTAGGACCAGATGAACTTTTACACGAATGCGGGTTTTCTCTAGGTTTACCTATCGTGTGATCATATGAATTCTTATTTTAGGTAGGCTGTGGTCTGGTCAAATTCAGGAGTGCGAAGCTGCGTTCGGCCTGGTCACAGCCTACCTCAAATAAGAATTCATTTTATCACACAATATATAATTGCTTTCATGTATTGAGGGGATTATAACGATGATAATAGCCGAGGGCAACACACCACGTGGTTTACGATTCCTGAGGTTATTTTCATCTGATAATTCTCGTAATAGACCTTTCCAAATTTGCGCTTGTCCTTTTCTATTATGACATCATGATTTGCGTAGATTGGGACAAATGTCAGTATACAGTCATCCCATAGTGGAAGTGTCAGAGGCATAGGCAAGCACCGAGCGTAGAAAGGAAAGACTTGAAAAAGTGGTTATTTATTGCTGTGTTACCTTGTGCGAAAATAATCTGAAGAAGCCTCATGTCTCCATGTTCAATTTTACGAAATACACGATGTGGCCAAGAGTTGGAAAAACAAACTTAACCTATGCAAGACACGACCCATTTTGTGCAAGAGAACCCCAGGGCTGTTCAAACTTTCATCTGGCTTCTTCTTCCTACGGAACCACTCGTCGAAGTTTCTACCCCTGAAATTGTAAGAGTGGCGGACAGTATTTCTGGTGGCATCATTCAAAATTGAGACCTGCTGAAGTTTTGATGGACCAGTACCCATCAAATTTGTCTTTTCCGCTTAGCACTTGTCATGAATCAGGGCACTAAAAGTCATTTAACTGCGATAATGAAGTGGTGAATCCTCTGCAGCTACTAATTCTACAGATAGATCAACAGCAAGTTGTCGAGATACAGCTTTGCCTTTGCCGGAATGAATACGCATTAGTATTTCCGCCCGTCTTCGCTTTCACTATGACTTCTTCTCATACTCTGTTTCACCATCTGGCAGGATTTTCTTCCAGTGTGCACTTCACTGGTGATTTCTTCATCGTTTTTTCGACCAAATCGAACAGAGCTTTTGAGGACCTGCTCATGACGTCTGGAATCTGACGTTAACATGACATCATGCAACCGCGATACCGTGAAATGTGCGCAATGCGCGAAATGTTTTGCGTAGGTTGGGACAAGTGCCAAAACCATTCTCTATCCTTTATTTTTGGAAAGGTCAATTAGTTTTAGTCTCGATAGTTTTATTTTATTTGTCGCCGCTTGGTGGCTACCAGTCGCGACTTGATGTCGGTGGCACAGCGCTTGCGCTTGAATTATTGATTCATTTCGTTCATTTATATTTGCATGATCTGCAACTTGGTTATGATTGAATGTCAGTGGGATGTAAAATTTCCAGTGGAAAACAAAAAAAAAACATAGAGAGTCTGAGAGCTTCATTGAGCTAAGTGCGGTACACAACAAATGTAAGGTATTTTTCAGCGTTGACAATGATAGAAAGATGATAGCAGACAAGCGGTGAGGTGAGATAAATGTTAGGTTATCTGCCATATGCACCAAAGTGTCAAAAATAACGCGATTGATAGACACTTTGACGTTTTGAAATACCAACTGACGAACTTGAAGTTCCTACGTTGCAAATTTTGACGTAGGCGCCTTCTACATGCAATCGCCTCATCATTGGTGTGCGGAATTTTGAAATTCGCGCTAAACATGTGCACCTAAAAAATCTCACACAAAACTGCCTACTTCTTCTACTGAGTACTGCATGCCCTGGTGCTTCGCATGGACAATTTTTTGACTTCACCTCTTTTATGCCAAAAACTTGAACGACCATTGGTTGTTAGATTGGCAACAACAAAATTAAGGAGCTCTAACATAATGTTGTAAACAAAATTTTCTCAGAGAATACAGTCTTATTTTAGAAACCTGTTGAAAATTGGCAAAGGGATGCAAATGGAATTATTACAACACCAGACAGTAGAAAATTGAACAGGTATCATAAATTGCTCATCAAAAGTTGAGCATAGGCCAAAATTTACTCCAATTTGAAGCAAGGATATCTTCAGGTAAAAATATCCGATTTGACAAATGTTGATGGCGCCTGATAGAGCTTTCCTTCAACTGTAAGGCGTTATGTTGACTTACGTAAGCATTGACTTTGTCCATGATATACAGGATGCCAAAGAACAGAGTGTCAAAAGTGTTAATTTTTGAAGCTATTGAACTTTTGAATTTGGATTTTTTCTCCTGTTCAGTTTTAGGAAGCGGATATTAATATCTCGAAATGGTTTTTCACTTGTTTGTTCTCGATTAGAGATCCTAAGCTTTACTGCCAAAGCCAAGAAGTCTGATTTAAGCCAAAAACCAGAAGGTTATAGTTCGCAACTGTTCTTCTTCTGCTTCGCATTAGTTCGTGACTTGTTTGAGATCCACCTCGTCGAAGTCAAAGTATCTTAGAAAAAAGGTGGACCTCGAAGACGACTTCTGTTTCATAGACAAAAAATGTTTGGCTTTCCTCGTAACAGAGTATTACTTTAGAATCGTTTTTTATGGTCATCACCCTAGCGGAAGGAAATCACTAGATTTATTTTGAGAATATTGAGATATTACAGTTACCCAGAAACGGGAACCTGAACAACTGAAAAAGCTGTGGGATAATCCAAAACGAAAGTATGTACAGGGTAATCACGGCAAAACTACCCTTGCATGCATGGTAATGGAGGCTTCTCATCTGCAATAATTTGCAAAGCTCTTTGTTTTTGTGACACTGTGTATTTTTTATTTCAACTGATGTTGCTGTCCATCCTGAACACAAATATGTATGATATGAATTTTCTCAATTTTTTATTTTTAAATTACGAAAAAATTCATAAGTTTGCACTTTATCCGACCTAAACTCAAAAATTAAATTGAATTCATGGCTGTAAATTTGTCAAATTCAAATAGAGAAGTGACTCTTTTGATTTTCAACCGTAGAATTCGAAGATATGTTCATCACATTGATTGACGTAAAATCAAATTTAGGTGAGAATAATGCAACTTTTAGAATTTATTGACATTTTTTCCCCCTAGAAAAAACCTACTTTATCCAATCCTATTGAATAATGTACGCATTATCACGCGCATACATGCCTGCATTTTTCAATAAGACTGGATAAAGCATAGTATTCTACTCGCGGGTAATGGCTATTACTCATTCGGATGCTTCACGACACTCGCCAAGGCTCGTGTCGGCAAACTGCATCCTCATGAGTAAAAAGCAATCATTACCCGCTTGTTGAATTGTCATATTTTATATTTGTGTTAAGGACGCGAAACCATATCAGATAAAATAAAAAATAGGTACAATTTTACTTTTTTAATTTTAATTTTAATTTTACTTTTGAAATTATGAAATCCACAAAAAAATCGTTCCAGGAAGGTTTTCTGCTCTTCAAATCATTGAGAAGGGGAAGCTTCCAGTAGGAAGGGATTCTTGCGTGATCACCCTGTACCTGATTGAACTGTCGTATATAGAGAGTGAAATAAGTATGTATTCCATGAGAAAGACATTTCATTGTTATTTCCCAGAAAATGAAAGCAAGTACTGCTCAAGTGATACCTATACTTGAGGCAGGAGAAGGGTATAAGTGTACCTATGTACAGGATGATCCACCAAGATTCCTTTCCCCCCTTGTTAGCATTTTTTCCGTTGGAATAAATTGATGAGGAAAAAAAAAATTCCCAATCATTTCTCCTGTAGAATTCAAATTTGGACACCAAATTTTTCTTATATCTTAAAGTATACAGAGTGCTTCAAAACAACTTCCAAATATTTTCTACACCTTGTATCTAAATATTGGGAATGATGCGGC
This sequence comes from Anaspis maculata, assembly GCA_949128115.1. NCBI lineage: Eukaryota > Metazoa > Arthropoda > Insecta > Coleoptera > Scraptiidae > Anaspis > Anaspis maculata. The sequence goes on along the minus strand of OX421964.1, from coordinate 25,560,422 downwards.
CTTTACTTCTGAGTACAGATATATAATTTGATATTTGAACTTTGAGCAAGATCATATACAGGGTACTCATTTTTACACTTCCCACCCCAGATTTCTCATTTCCCTTTCCCCCGTTATTGTTCCAAGAAAAACGCTGGAACAGGTCGTTTTTTATTTTGGAGAGGACATCTAGGACACGTATTGCCGAATTCTCATCGATAAAAATCGACCTGTTCCGGCGTTTTTCTTGAAAAAATTTGGCGGGGAGAAATCTGGGGTGAGAAGTGTAAAAGTGGACAGCCTGTATATAATCTTATCCAGATATAAAATTACATGTCTGGACTTAGAGAAAAAAGTCGCATAATTTCCAATATTTAGATACAAGGTGTGGAAAAAAATTGATTTTTTTTCAACACCTGTATAAGTGTATATTATAAGTTACAAAAAATTTTGTGTCCAAATTTGAATTCTATGAGAAAAATAGTTGGAAAAAATTTCCTTTCCCACTAATTTATTCCAACGGGAAAAATTCTAACAGTGGTGAGATATCTCGGTACACAAACCATTGAAGTGAACATGCTCTAAAAAGCAGTCATAAGGGCTTAAATCATCGCGATTCAAACGAAACAATAATATATCAAAGATCTGGAAGAAAGACACTGTGTCTTTCTTTGGCCGCCGAAGTTGTCTCTTCCTTTGTTTTCCATTAAGTCGTCTACCCGTCTCTCGTTTCTTTGGAGTTCATATATTTGGTTTTTCGCAAAGTTTACCATCACCATTTAGTACCACCATGATATAATTCCACTATTAATTATTCCTTTGAGGATTAGAGAAACAATTTTCCCATGAAATAGGTATGGCATAATCCGGTAACTACCCTACACCTCGAACGAGGTAAATGGGATTTTCGATTAATATTTTATCCGCAAAATAGCTATTTACCATTCTTTTGTTAAATTTTTCCAGATAATTTCGCAATTTTGAAAAATCATGACTCCATGTAGTCATCATCTGTACTTATTGAATGCTGGAAAAAATATGGTTGGTTCCCTAAAATACTAAAATTCAAGAATAATTATTGAAGGAGATTCAATTATCGAAAAACGAACTTTTTAAGACCATTTCGACGCTATTAGGAACTGTTGGGATATTCACTGGAGACTTCAATTCGGGTATATGCCACAAACCTGTACAACTGGCGAAGGAGCCGTTCTAAAGCTTGCGAAATTCATTAGCGAGGCTACTAGACTTCAAGAGCTGGAGCTTTCACGAAACTTGAGCATGTATTATGTAGTGAAAATTGTTAAAAGCTCATCAACCGTCCTCAAATGCGACAGCAGCCAGCATTCAGTGAGACAATGAATTCAATTATGTTGAAACATTTTGAAGATAAGGGAGTTTAAGCTACCGAAAAAAGCTATACCGAGAACAAAATAACAAGATAACACAAAGAAAACGAGAAGCGAACATGAATAGCCTCCGTTACTCCGTATGGCGAGCTTAAAAATCCAACAGAAGAGTTCGAAAACGGTTTCATTGACAAAACTATGCGTATAGTACTATTTATTCACAACTTGACTCTATCGCACAAATTCCAATTTGTTTATCAAGGCCGATTCATTCACTTCAGTCCGTTCATTGAGAACTGCAGTTTTCCCAGCCAGAAACTCTCCAATGATCTTTCTTACTTTTCAAGCTCCAGATTTTTTTGAATGCTTCAAGAATTGAACTGATGAACGTGAAACTAAAGCATTATACCGAGCCTACGACAACAGTATACCTGTGTGTCCACACTATGAGGCGCCGTTTGTGTCATTATTAATGATTGATGTTATATTTTAAAATTCCAATTATTTAAAGCTTGGAGCACATATTTATCCTAACTATCAAATTTATATATTTAACATGCAATTTTTATATGAATACTCTGTCTTTAAAAATATATATTTTTTGAAAAAATATTTATTTTTCAAAACAACAATTATTTTTGTAATTAAAATATATTTTTATTTTGCGAAAATATTTATTTTTCAACACAATAATTATTTTTTCGATAAATTAGAATATTTATATTAAAAAAACCATATATATAATTGTAAAAGAATAATAATTATATTTATTTATTTTTATAAATATTTTTTCTTGAGAATATTTATTTAAAAAAAGAAACATTGTTTCCAATTAGTGAACTAAAATAATTATTCCATTATGCATTATGCATTATTATAAAATAGGAGCAACGAAAAAATATATTTATAAGTGAGGTGGCGCTCGCGTCGCGCTTGATGTGATCCCGCGCTGGTACCACTGGTATGCATTGACAGTTCTGTTGACGTTGACGCTGACGGATTCGAATGTTCTGTCTTAGTGCAAATGTTGACGGACGAGTTTTGTTTCCGTATGCATTTGCATAAAATGTGGAGAAGCTATGAGTATTCGAAAATACAATCGGTTTACTTGTTTACCTGTTTCAAAAGCTACGGATTTGTTAAAACCCCTGTAGACTCTTTTTGCGTTCGGATCTTTCAATAACATGACTTCCTTATCAAAAACTTTACTGGCCTTACTTCTTTTGGGTGGTGGACCAGTACCCCTCTGTGGAGGTCTGGGTCTAACACTTGGAAATAAGCGGTGTATTTCATCTCTCAATGAAGCGGGAGGCACCTGTTGCACCACATTACCTCTTGTAAAACATGTGGAAGTACTGGGAGTAACTGTAGATGGGGGCCTAGGACTCCTGAGAGGCACCTCTTGATGTTCTTGAGTAACGTTCAGATTTCTGACAGTACTTTCTAAGCTCTGTCTCAACTCTGGACTGAGTAATATTCGGTTTACAATCTCCCTTGTGTTAGAATGATTGTTATTATTGGCCATCATGCATTTGGGGATTTAAAACCTGCAACACAATAATTCCAGTCATATCTACGTCAACGTTATCCTAAATCAATAATTATTGATACTTACAAGATAATGTAGCTAGACTGGGCTAGACTCCTGTCCTCTGTAAACGAAAAACTAAACGCGCGGAAACGGAAACAAAACTCGTCCGTCAACATTTGCACAAAGACAGAACATTCGAATCCGTCAACGTCAACGTCAACAGAACTGTCAATGCATACCAGTGGTACCAGCGCGGGATCACATCAAGCGCGACGCGAGCGCCACCTCACTTATAAATACCGTCCGTTTTTTATTTTAGGCCCCAGCCTGTAGCATCTTTATTATGGATTTCACACCCGATGTATTATATATTTTTGAAATCAGAAAAACAAGATCTTTCTAGTGAAGATATGTCAAATTATTTTTGACAGATGTCATTTTTTGACAAATGACAGAATAGTACTTGTGATACATCATTTTGAAGCTTATTGAATTTTGAGGAGAACTGTGTTTTTATTTTTAAAATAGGGTGTCTTTTACAGCTTCTAGGGGTCTTTCAATAGGAAAAAATGTCAATTTCAGAAATAGCCACTCAATCAAGTGATGAGTATTTTTAAATTAACTAATGGCGATGATCTGATTTTTGAATTGTCCAAATTATTGGGAAACTTTATAAACACCTTATCTTTCGGGTAGGCTCATAAAAACTCGAGGGGGGTCATTTCTGGCAAGCTCGGATGTCATCGCGTTGGGCCGGTGGTAGTTCCAATTCACTGATCGTCGAATCTTTCATTCAAGGAACAAGGAGGCGGTCATTCGAGCAACTTCTTTAGGACATTTTTTGTTTCAGTGTGATTAATTTATCATTATTATCATTAGCTTACACTAAAAATAGGTACTTGCTTTACCTATTTACTTTATTATGTATTTTTGAATTTCAACATTTTTTTCCTATTGAAAGACCCCTAGAAGCTGTAAAAGACACCCTATTTCAAAAATAAAAACACAGTTCTCCTCAAAATTTAATAGGCTTCAAAATGATGTATCACAAGTACTATTCTGTCATTTGTCAAAAAATGACATCTGTCAAAAATAATTTAACATATCTTCACTAGAAAGATCTTGTTTTTCTGATTTCAAAAATATATAATATATCGGGTGTGAAATCCATAATAAAGATGCTACGGGCTGGGGCCTAAAATAAAAAACGGACGGTATATTTTTTCGTTGCTCCTATTTTATAATAATGCATAATGCATAATGGAATAATTATTTTAGTTCACGAATTGGAAACAATGTTCTTTTTTTAAATAAATATTCTCAAGAAAAAATATTTATAAAAATAAATAAATATAATTATTATTCTTTTACAATTATATATATATATATGGTTTTTTTAATATAAATATTCTAATTTATCGAAAAAATAATTATTGTGTTGAAAAATAAATATTTTCGCAAAATAAAAATATATTTTAATTACAAAAATAATTGTTGTTTTGAAAAATAAATATTTTTTCAAAAAATATATATTTTTAAAGACAGAATATTCATATAAAAATTGCATGTTAAATATATAAATTTGATAGTTAGGATAAATATGTGCTCCAAGCTTTAAATAATTGGAATTTTTAAATATAACATCAATCATTAATAATGACACAAACGGCGCCTCATACCACACCTAGTAATGAACATTTTATTCATATCAATAGCAGAAACCAACAATTTTGATTTGAAAACTCCACTCTGACGGTGACTAATGTTGACTTCTAATTGTTTACCAACTCAAAAAAAGAGGGATGTCGCGCACATAATGCTCGTACTATACACATAATATGAATAATAAACGGCTTCAAACACCTACATTTCGTCCCATAGTTTGAATGGATTTTACATGTAAATTCTCGATACTGCCTACAAAGACCCGACAAGGAATACAAGCGCGCTATGCGAAGAGAGAAGGCCAAATTTATTTCGTCTGAAAATTTTAATTTTTAATGGGGTGCCGTTAAGTCCAAACCGGACCATTACGAATAATGTTTAACTAAAATGCATCGCGGACACACATACAGGGTCCGCCATATGTATTATGTAGTGACCTGATTCCGAGAGGATTTTTGTTCCAAACTAGCTTGACTTATGACTTATGTCATGATTTCTTAGTGAGAATTGAACTTTCTGTGCTATGAACAGGTAGAGGTTGCCAGATCGCTCCCTGGCTGAAAAGCTGTACCTCGAGGCAGTCTGATAATTTTTGTTCATTTAAATTTGAAGAGAATTCAAACGACAGCGGGGTTCTGAACTCCGCTTTCCGAAAAATAGGCATCCTTGACAGGATAACCCATCCAACTCCTCGTTCCTTTTCTATTTCGCTTGATGTGTTGTACTACTTGAGCACCTCACTGCCGTCTGAATAAGCGAAAATGACGAGGCTTCCTGGAAGTACAGCCCTGCAGCCAGTAAGCGACCTGGCAAGCTTCACCTGTTCTTATCACAAAACTTGAAGCTACAAGTTTCAATTTTCGCTGATGTAGGAACTAATTATATAAGTCAAGTCCTTTGAAATGAATAAAATCTTAACGAGATCAGGCCACTATATATGGTGGACCCTGTACACACACATACACAATAACACAGAATTTCGTTTGGAACAACTTGGGTGTAACGATCTACTGTTTCGAGCTCCACATTTGGCGGATGCGCCAGTTAGAATAACTGCACACGATTCCGTTGATCCCAAAACTTTCATTTTCAACACTTTGCTTAATTTTGCATTCTTGGTGTTTTCTGGTAGCTCTAATTAAATGATTTGAATAAGTATAGCCGGCAGGTGCATATTAAGCGAGTAATTCCGTTCATTAATGACGTTCTTATAGAATATCAGATTTAAAAAAAAAAACTTAAATGTCTTTTTAATTCGCATCGGCTTATTGCGAAACTTGTTTCGGTACCTACCTACCTATAATAAATAATACCTATTGCACAAAAATCAACAGAAAATACTTTGAGTCATTCGGAAAACTCGTTAGTTAAGATTCGCTTAGCTAATTGCTATGGTGTAATTAACTTGTTGTGATGCAGTTTTTACCAAATTCCAATATTTCAATTTTTGTATGGTACAAAGCTTGCACTGAATCATCATCACCAAGCCGGATCTGTACATAATTTCAAGAAAACTCGCAAAACACCGAAATGTTCCGCCCATCATCATCGTCATTCGCACTTTTTGCGATTCGCCGTTACAAATTTTAAACAAAGCCATGGTCCATTCTTGCCGTAATTTTCTTATAATAAGAATTCGTTCTCAATTCCCTCAATTTTTGGCATTTCAATTTCGTTTTTCATACTAGGCAAGGTATAAATTGTCAAGAAGCACACGGTATACCTCCGATTCTCATGGATTCTTCTTCTCAGATTATAAAAGTAATTTGTGTCGTGAATAAGATACGAATCGAGGACGAGGAATCTCTTCTTGTGCTTCTCCTCCTCCGTCTTCTTCTTTGTACAAAGACAAGACACAAGTCAAGTATTCAAGTAAAGTATGCGTCGTTGGCAAAGTGGGTCATTGGACTACTTACCTCCCCCCACCGCCCTGCTGGTGACTCCGGGTCCCCTCTGGTCCCCCTTCCCCGGAATGCCCGTACCCAGACACCGACTCTTCCGGTTAAGCGCGCTGCGCTGCTCTCCAACAAAGGCTTCTTCTTTGCGTATGTATATGCATGCGTTTGGTTTGGTTGCCCAACCTCAAACTCCGGACTCCTTCTTCGGTTTCTTCTCCGAAGACCAATTATTACTTACTTAGCGCTTAGTTTTACTTTTCACTTATGTAAGTTTTCGTTTTTTTTGAATGTTCAGAATCAGAACTGATTCCTGAAAATCAAAGTTGTGCAATATTTGTTGCATGCGTGACTTGACTCACTGACCTGATGTGAATCAGAATCTTGGATTCTGACAGCTTGTAACTTACATCTTCATTGTCTTCGAAATGCAGTTTCCTGATAAAAATACTTGCTAATTGTTATTTAACTTTAGTGGCTTCGTGTTAGTCTTTTCAAAGGTAGAAGCGCAAAGCTAACAGCTTGTGGAGGAGCTCAAGAATTTGTGCCTAAGTAGTCGATTCAACTACCTATACCATCAGCCTATAATTTTTTTTTGCTCTATACCTTGCAAACAATATCTTCAAGATCTATGAACATAATAATTACCAGTACTTTTGATGACATGCTTATGTTATCAAGTTTTGAATTTGGATATTGTGGACTTAACAGCTTCAATAAAGTCTTGTTTAACAATTGTTCTTGGCAACATGATTGTATCGCATAGTTACTTATAAACGAGATATTTATAACATGACAGGTAAATTGATGAAGGCACAGAAATGTGATACAGTTTTCCGAAGCCTTCCATTAGGTACGATTAATCAAATCAACTTACCTAATATACTTGTACGGGGTGTTTATAAGAGACTGTGATCGCGGCAGGCTTGGGTCAGGCCGAAAAACGTAGTAACAGGCGCAATTGTAGTGATCGAGAGGGGATTCCAAAGGCGATGCGATCACAGACGTTTATAAACTCCCGGTAGATATAAATATGTAATCAGAACTAGTTTTACAACAATTGATACTTGATAACTATTTCAACAAAAATTCATTGCTAGAGCAGACCTGGCGCAGACCATTCACGTGACAAGTCACAGACATTTTCACTCTATTCACCTTAGGTACCTACTATAGCCTTTAGGCAGACTAACTTGAGGAGTTGGGTGTAGGTTCAGGGTTCAGGTTTCAGAATAAAAGGCTTGGGTTCTAGCTTCAATAAAAGGCTTGGTTTCTAGCTTCATGGTGAATCTATGAAGATTTGGCAATACGTAACGCAGCCATGTCAGTCGGCCCTTATTGTTTTCAATATTTTTGGCAGGCAGGTTTAGCCGAGGATTTTGATAGAAGGAAAAACACTGGGGAATGTCGTCCTAGAGAGTTTTTGGTGATATGCCTGGAATCCTTGAGTAACCGTGGGTTCCACAAAAAAGATAATACGAGATTAGTTGATTCGCGATTTTTGTTTGTCAATTTAAGCTGACTGATCAATGGAAATGCTGGTTCATCTGTCAATAATAAAAAGATGATGGGTCTAGAACAGATTTCAGACATTTTTTGTGGTCAATTGCCTATCATTCAGAAGAAAAAAGTTCAGTTAATCTGCAATCAGTCTTGATCGCTGATCATCTTTCTTGTGGAACTGACGGTAAGGGGTCAAAAGGTAATCATAAGAGGCACTTTAAAATAAACTACGCACAAATCAATACGTCGTTCCAAAATTTTTTGGCTTTTTTCAATTTGATGTAAATCTGGACAACTACGATGAATTTGTATTCTGTTTGATATGTCCGTCGACTTCATCCTTTGGCTATCAGTCCATGGTTTTACAAGACACTCGATGATTCACATAAATTTTGTATAGGGTGTTCCATAAGACCTGAATTCCAATTTCTGAATCGTCAAGAAGCTCCCGTTCGGAAAAGAATTATTTCCTCTTGAATTTCTACCACAAAGAAGACGAGGTAGGCCTCAAAGTACAGGATGGTGTTTTAATTCTCTGCTTATCTCCTTTATTTACAGGGTGAGCACAAAGAAATCATCTTTTTGGTTTTGCATGGATAACTTTTTTTGTCGTGGAACGATTTTGAAAATTTGCGGCTCATATTGAAGCTAAAACTTCAGGTAAAAAGACCTGAGAGTCAGAATTGACTCCGACACAAAAATTCAGAATCAAGTGTTCAATAAAAGTTGGCTCAAATCTAAAACGCCGTCTACAGCTCGTTTGGAAGAAGGATTAGCTGAAAGTCATTTTTCTTTTGATAAAATCATTTATTCTGAATACAGTGAGGTTTTTCTTGCTTGTCCTATACCCAAAAATAGTAGGTGAAGGAATCCAATCACAAATGCATATGTAAAAAGGGAAAACAGCCCCTTGATCACCTTAAGTTGGTCGTAACCAAGACTACAAAAATCCAAACAATGAGTAATGGACAAACCAGCTTAGGTAATTCATTGTTTTTATTTTCGTAGTGTTGGTTACGACCAGTTTCCAGGTGAACAAGGGTCTTCTTCGTCTCCTTGAACATGCAGTTGTAAATGAATTCCTTCACCTACACAACTTTTGGCTAGGACAAGAACGAAAGACCTTAATGTATTCAGAATAAATGATTTAATAGTTCTTCTTCCTATATAGATTGGGCTCTTCTACGACGGCGTGGACAGGTATAGGTAATGGCGGTATATTTGGTCAGGTCATAATTTCGAACAAATTATCAATTTTACCATTACAATTAACAAATGGATGCATGGAATGCGTCAAAATTCGTGGTAGAACATGTAAAAGTACAACATTTTGCTAGGAAAGTAAGCAAGAAACTAAATGATTGCTTGATTTTTCATATATTTTGATATTGAAGTTGAAAGATTTATTGTGAGATTCTGATCCGAGGATGGACTGTATAACTGGTTGCCTGCTTGTTGACCGTTTGCCCTTTGTTTATGTTTTAAACCCACGTCCCACGTGCCATGTGCCTTGTGTTAACCTCAAATATTTGGCCGAGAGAAGTCATCACATCCAGGGGTGGATTTGGCAATAGGCAAAGTAGGCTCGTGCCTAGAGCGGCAGATCTAAGGGGGCGGCATCGACATCTTCTTCTTGGGAAAAAATGCGTGGTTTTATTTTTATTCCACGAAAATCGCGTTCGCACAATTTTTTTTTCTGTTCAATTTTTGTTAATTTGTGTCAACTATTGATGAAAAACCACTTATTATCATCAACAGCAGTTGGTGCTCTAAAAATATAAACACAAACTAGTTCTCTGAAACACACCTCTCTGAGGGGAAGGGGCGGCCAATTCAGTCATGCCTAGGGCGCCACGAAACCCAAGTCCGCCCCTGATCACATCAGAGTACATCCATCAGAGAAAAGTGTCCATCGGTTCAAGGTAAACAATAGACTTTATGCTTTAGCTTTTACATGGTTTATTCGTTTGTGGCACGTGTAACAGTACAGTACTGTCAGTTCGGAATGTTCGGATGTAACATTGGTTGCCTAACCTGATGATAAAATAATACAAAAAGGCCTGATCGCTCACTGAACTTTCCCGTAAGTTGCCTGATCAGAAGTTGCACATGCGTCTAGAACACTATGTATAGGAACAGGAACTATTCGAAAGAAACGTGTCTATTAGCAAATCTTTCACCTAAACGGGCTGTCGACGGCGTTGAAAATTTGGGCCACATTTCATTGAACCCTTGGCTCTAAATCTGAATGTTTGTCTTCAGCCAATCCTGATCCTCAGCTGTTTTCACCTATAGTTTTAGCTTCAATACGAGCCGCCAATTTTTGAAATAGGTCAACGAGGAAGAAAGTTATCCATGCAAAACCAAAAGGATGATTTTTTTGTGCTCACCCTGTGAATAAAGAAGATAGGCAAAGAAGTTAAACACTACCCTGTACATTAACGCCTTCTTCGTCTTCTTTGTGGTAAAAATTGTGGTACTGAGTAGTATGCCAAATTCAAGAATGAAAGTATTTCTTTGAAAACTCGAGTATATTTCACTTCTTAAATGTTAAGCACTGTTAGGAGCACTGTACGTAATATATACATCAATATTTTTTCAACTCCAAAAAATTTGACATAGCCATGAAGAAGCCCTTACGTAGCTTCAATAGGCAGAAGCTCGATGATCCAACGGTCCAAGACTTTCCTATATGTGCTCTCCGAGGGTATTCATAGGTGAGACCGTCAGTGAGTGAGACACCCGTGCGGCGCCATCTACTAGCGGCTTTCCGCAATGTGTGTATCGAGGCAGCAGTCCAGCAGTGATCGCGGAAGCTAGTTAACAGCCGACTCATCAACCACTCTGTCCTCCTCACACATAATGGAGGAGTGCACTCCTACTCTATCCTTCCGAGTATGGGTATGCAAGATGATTAGTGTTGATGTTTTTATGGAAGAAAGGCGTTTCTCTGACCTCCGACAAGAAAAGCATGTGACAAGAAAAATAATTAATGCTGCCTCGATATTCACATTGGGAAAAGCCGCTAGTAGATGGCGCCGCACGGGTGTCTCACCTATGAGTACCCTCGGAGAGCACATATAGGAAAGTCTTGGATCGTTGGCTTCTCCTCATTTTAATTATTTTTCTTGTCCCACGCTCGGAAGTCAGGGAAACGCCCTTTTTTTAAAAAGGCATCGACTCTAATTATCTTGTGATTTATTCTATAATCTAATATAACGGCTCGATACCAAGCTGAGCTAAGAAAAATTAGGACGGCGCGACGTAAGTTACCAAAAACAACGGTCTGGGGCCCTTTTCTTGAAACGGGGAACAGAGTTCACGTGTGTAGTAGCTAGTTGCTAGGCGATGGCCAATTATAGCTCTCCTTGCATAGCAACACCGCATAAGAACTTTGTTCTCCGTTTCAAGAATAAGGCCCCTGATTGGTTGATAGACTTTCTTTTAAGCCGTTGCTATAGTAATCCTCATTTATCACTTGATGCGGTCTGAGCTCCAACTTGGTACTAAGCCGTAATGTCGTATATAGGGCATTTATTTTTGTCATGCTTTTCTATGCAATCATGGATATACCTAGATTGCTGGGTACCACCGAAATGTGATAAGTATGATGAGAATATGTTCGTGTTCGGTTTAAGTGAAAGTATTCCTGTGAATCATGGATCTTCTGCGTAAATCTAGAGCCCTATCGCGGTGTGTACGGGGCTGACTGTAAGGCATGACGTCATGTTGCCTAGCAGGAGCAGCAGCAGCCTATGAGAATAATATGCCTATATTACACAATAAGCAACGAAAGTAATAGTTTTTGCACGAGTGTGGCAAGTGCGTAATCACATGAATGCAAGAAAAGTTTTCCTCTTGCGAGTTGTGTAAACTATTTTTCTTGGCGGCTCTTCTCCCTGTTTGATGTGTGATTGACGTGGGAGCGTCTTCTTCGGAATGATTTTTTCGCGCTCAATTGCGCCGCTTTTCTCACCCCATTAAGGGGAGTGCATTATTTTATCCTTTTTTTTTTAGTCCAACTGCTATCTGATTCCATACTGGATAATTATTCACAGACTCTACCACAGAATGGACTCCGGGTGCAATTTATCTTTTTTTTGCGGAGAACTATCAAAACCGCAAGCGCCTACTTATAATTATCGTCATAGACACCTCAGGTCGCATTTTATTGTGATATTTTCAGACAATGAGGTTTGAGAATAAATTATCGATTTGCTTATGCTAATTTGATTTTAATTTTGTTAATTTGTGATGTTAATTTTATCGAATGAATAATTCTGCAAAATATCAATTTTGAAATAAAAGTCTAGACTGAAATTTGTACAATAAAATTAAAATCTGCGTTGGTGAATCAGAATTTCCAAACCTAAGCATAACAAAGAGAAAGCAAAAGACACTAGTGACGATATTTTCACTTTTCGGCACAGTGTACGTAATTGCATTCAGAACAATAATTGCTGAATGGTTTGAAGATACGATGGCCATGGCATACGTGCGGTAAGCTGAAACGGAGGTGCCATCTTCCGGTGTAAACGTGAGCTGCGGGAATACGTTCCAGTCGATTTACTTTTTATGTACGTTGCCAAAGTTGATAGGAATGAATACCGAATACTTAATGCAGAACTAAACAACAAAGTACATAGGTATTCAGTCTTTTTTTATTTGTTATTTTTCAATAATAAGAGAATTAGTACCTAATTCTTGGTAGATTTAGAGAATATTCACTCCAAATATCACATCGAATATTTTTCAAGACCATTCATTGAATGTTCCGATGGAAAGTTGTACAGAAAATCTGAAACTTATATGTATAGTAGAGACAAATGGACCTACGAGCATCCTTCTATCACCTGATAGAGTTTCGGATAGGCTATTAGGCAAATAAAGGCTGCGCAGATCGGAAAGCGCAAGCTTGTTCATAACTTTACTAGAACGGCCAGTGCCACCAAAGTTTAGGAGCGGATTAACTTCATCACGCTGATAGTCGCTGGGCGTCATCCAATAGCATGGTCAGTTGCTTAGTTACTATGAAAGTGACAAACTGATGAAGTTAATTCGTTGATAACAGTCTGGTGCAACTGAAGGTAGGAGATGGAAATACCGACCCTTAAGGTTGGGGTCCTCGCGCCTTAAAACTTCCTTTCAATTTTGGTGGTTTATATTTATAATGTTTTGAAGCTAAGGCGCTATGGTTTATCAAATCCTCACTGGTAGAGAATGGATCATTATCCTTACCATATCAAAGTTCCAATGCGATTGGATTTCTTCCAAAAACCCTTCCGAAACCGTTAAAAAAACTGCCAATCTAATTGCAGGGAAATTTTGAGATGGCAAGAATAATGAACCATTCTCTATCACTGAGGATTTGTGAATCCATAGCGCCTCAAGTCCCAAAAAAATAACCACCGAAATTGGAAGAAAGTTTTGAGGCGCGAGGATGCCAAACTTGAAGGAGTTTATTATTCTCTTCTGAAGCGTATGTTTTATTATTTATCGTATGATTAAGTGAGCATTAAAAAAATATATTCTTAGAATATTCTATAGGAATCTGGAAGATATTACAAATTCACAGAGCCTCTGGTACTACTTGGGATGTAATTTATCCACCCACGTCATCATAATATTCATCTCAACGATTCTAACGTGTGATAAAATGAATTTTCAATTTGGGCAGGCTCTGTAAACTCATTTGATCACCGTTAGTTTTGAAATTATTGTAGTGTCGGTAGACAGTGATATCACTGATATTCGACTATCATCAGGGTATGATGACAGGACAGGACAAGATGCACATAGAGAGAGATGACGGTTTTATTAGATAAGATTGAGTAATTTAAGAGGATTGCTCACCCCCTAGGCAACCAGTTATACGTTGTAAACTTTTTTTTTTCAAAAAAACTACGAGCGAAATTCATTTTTTCGCTAGCAATGCGCATAGACTCAATGGTTCCACATAACCTAACATAAAACTTAGCAGTATTTTATAATTTATCTTTATTTAAAAGTTCATTATAAAAAAAATGCGGCAGCAGAAAAAACCCTGTTTTCAATGTATAACTGATCGCCTAGGGGATGAGCAAGACCATCACCAGTGAGCAGATAACAACTATACCATCCCAAGATTTTTACACTGTTCCTGTGAATGTGGAAGCAAGATACAAACTCAGTTTTCCACAGGCTACTAAGAAAGACGTTTCAGTTCTACATATTTCAGCATCACTTCTGCAAAAAGAAGATATTTTTGAAAATGAATGAAAAAGATACGGAAGTGATGCTAAAATATGCAGAACCAAACCATTTTTCGTGGTACCTGTGGGAAAATGAGTTTGTGTCTTGATTTTACAGAAAAAAGTGGAAAAAGTCGTAAGACTTCTTAAGAAGATGGGCACCCCCTGGACAACCAGTTATAAATGTTAAAAACAATATTTCTCTTTTCGGGGAACTGCGAGCGAAACTCACTTTTTCAGTACACACATTGACAGTATATCGTTTCACATGACTAAGCATGAGAACTGACAGGTTCTTCCACCTGTTTTCGCCTAGAAGTCGATTGATGAAACTTGACGAGTTTTGCAGTTTGTTCAACACATCAGCCGAACATCTTGACCCGTTCATGTATTATTCCTGAAAATCCCCCAGAAAATCAAATTTTGGAGAGCTTTTTTTTCTGGGAAACCCTGTAGAACCAGACATTGTTGCTACAGTGAATATTATTCATTGACTACCGCAACCGTAAAAATGTCACTCCTTTGTAAACTTGTAGATTACCGCTTTCTTGGCCGCTAGCTGTCGCTCAAGGTCGCCGATTCAGCCAAAATTAGATTACTTTCACAGCCGCCGTATACGCCAATAAGTACCTACATATCTAGATATACCTAACTACGAATTATTCAAAGAACGAATCAAGTAGCAAGATGTCGCGATCTGGTTGTATCCATCAGGAGTCTTCCTGTTCTGTCTTAGTTGGTAGGCACTGGTCCAGTAGAATCCCATCATAGAAAAAAAGAGGTGATCTTATTCTTGATCCTTACCTATAGTTCGTTGTATATATTTGCTAAATAAACTAATGTAGGAAGCCTGAAGCTATAATGGTAATAATTTGAGGTAGGTTACCTGGCTCAACAAAAAAGCTAGAACAACTAGAAATTAGCGTGTAATGACCTCAAATTACGAACAAAAATAAACTTGAATGTTTACAAACCGTTTTTGCACGAGAAATGCTTTCACTAAGTATAAGTCAGGTAGGTACACCGCGATGCCATTTTTGCAGTTTTAATAACGGTCTTGCATGTCTTCCACCAACTTAATATACAACTCATCAATCAACAGCCATCACCCACCATACGCTCATACCTGAAAGACGTGGGCAGCAGGACGACTGACGTCTTCGTCCTTCGCAATTTCAGTCTCCGGCTGCTGGGAAATTCTCGAATCATGATTGCCCCGCTCGCAAGTGTGTGCAATTTCTTCTTGTTCTGCGAACGAGCAGCTCCAGGAGTCAATGTCTTCACGCCGGTGATTAATAAATTCTCGAAAAGTCCGGCAACTTTCTCCGCGTGGCTTGTACACGCTTCAATGGCGTCTATCTCTCCTAACTAGCACCTTAGTGGCATGATAAACACACAAACTACTCTATGGGAGCAGTATCAATGGGAGAATAGGTGGCCGACACTTGGCAAGCGAAATGGCATTCTTTCAGTGCCGTCCTCTTCTTCTTCATGCGCCAAACAACAAAAGTTAATGATGACAGAGGAAGAAAGTGTGCGATGCGACAATAGTGCACCATCAACCTACATTTTGATGGAATGGTGTTGGTGATGCGAAAAAACTTAATTGAAGATGAAGAAAAGCTTACACTCTTGCGACAAGTTTGTAGTGGAATTTGTTGGATCAGCCGCGTGTCGGAATGGCAAAGATCAAAGATGTAAGAAAATCACTAAAAGTTAGATATACTTTTTTGTTAAACAATACGAGATATACTGTCCTACAAAAATACTTTGGTAGTAGGTATAGTTTTTAAAAAAATTTATTCTGAAGAATTCCAAGAAAGGAAACGTTTGGATTGTGTTTTCATATTTTGCCCCAAAAACTCAAGGTAGGTATGAATGAGGAGCATGTTGTGAAAATTTCTTTCAACAACTATCTCTTGGTAAATTTCTAGAAATTATTGTGTCTTGTATGTTTCACTGAAGAGCGGAAACAATTTAGCTATTGGAGAAGCACGTGTCTGAAACTTCCATTTATGCAAAGAATCTACCCCCTTTTCGACTGAAAAATCAAAAGATATTCCATAGAAAGTGAAAATAGTTTAATATTTCATCGTGTCTTATGAAGTAAGTCGAGGTTCTTTGAATGAAACCACAGTTGATAAATCAACATCCAAATTATGGAGATTTTCACCCTGGAGACTCCAACGAGCAATCAAGTGATTAACCCCAATCTGTGATAATGGAAAGCATTTAGCTACAAGACCTCTGCAATTTTCTTGTGGAAAGAAAAGTGATTTCACGAGACAAATATCTTTCGGAACTCCCAATGCCTGAACTCTGTGTGTCCCAAAAAGGAATATCAGCATGATATTTTCAGTACTTATTTAGTTAGTTGTATACTTATTTAGTATAAAAATTATCACGATTGATGTCGATTTTTTTAAGCTTTGGGATTATAACAAAATTGTATTATAAATGACAAAGAGAGCATCGTCTGGCAGAGAGGGAACAACCAGGCTACCACCGTGATGATATTGACAGGACGGCAGCGTATTGCCGCTGTGGTAATTTAGTAAATTGTATAGTCAGTAGTAATACAATGAGTGGTACGATTATTGTCGATAATTTTTTAGTAATATTATGAGTTATAATCCCAAAGCTGAAAATACAACGAGCCCATAGGGCGAGTTGTATTTTCTTGCATTGGGATTATAACGAAATGATATTATTAAAAAATTATCTGACGATTAAGCGTACAACGCATTGTATTTGATAAGACTATATAATGAATTGACAGAGCGCTACCCAAGATTCTGGGTTCTACCAGTGTTGTTCAAATGGTTGAAATTTTACAAAGAACTTTGTGGTATACACTGATTAATCAGGGTATTCTTATTCTTTACTCAAAATGGTTTTTGATATTCACTTCATCATCATAATAAACTGCGTTCTTATTAGCGCAATAGCGCTTTTTTCTTAACGTTGGCAACGGAAGATCTCGAGATGCTGCGTCGGTAAAAGTCAAAAGTTGGAAACGTCATTGTTTGACGTTCGAGTTTGTAGGTTAGTTGCAGTTGGAAATAGGAAGATGAAAAACGCTTTTAAACAAAAAGTGCAGTAGACCTATTCAGAATCAGAAGTGGCTTTCATGCCATATATCCAGCTACACTGGAATTTCTCACCAAATTCAGGGTGCTACTGCGAAATGGACAAATCAGAGGATATTATACCAGAGAATGGACAAGAGGGCGACAGGTTATACAATGTTATGATTGATTTTATTGAAATACTTGAAGGTTCTTTCTTCTTCAGCATAAAGGGAACCTTAGACTGATCTTGGAAAGTGCAGAAGCTTCAAGAAATTCTCTAAATGAAGCAACGGAGATGGAACGTTTCGATCGATTGACACTTTGTAGCATACAATTTTTCTCAATACAAATTATTTGCAAAAGGCAATTGAGTAAAATGCGTTATATTTGTACTGAATTTGTTTAAATAATTTAATGAAACAGTACGGAAGTAAGACAAAGTTGAGAGTCGAGGAACATACTTAAAAAAACATGATTATTGCATGAACGGTAAGTTAGTGACACGAAGTTGAGATTCAAGACACATACTCCAGTAAAGCATGCATGGATAGATAAAAAAACTATTGCCTACACTTTATGTTATCACAATTCACTCAAATATTGTAACAAGCTGGGGAGAGTCTTCACATGCAAAGTTGTATCTTGATTCAATGTTTTTAATGAAACCGAAGGATATTTTTCTTTGATGTAGCAGAAGCGTCTGCTTGTAATTTGAAAGCCGTTGTATAAGCCATTTTTGGTGAAGGCCGTGAGTAGATAAAATTGAGATTCCTCTTGGAAAATTAAACAGCGTGTGTCCTGTTCCCAGTTCAACAAAACTTGGGCTTCTTTTTTTCTTCTCCTATAAATCAAAAAGCACAAAATTCAACAACTAACGGTGTGGAATGAAAATTTACTAGGAAAGTGGGAATACTTATACCTTTAAATGGTAGAAAATGCTCTATAATGCATGGAAAACGTTCTTGCAATGTTCAGTTTCATATATTTTGATTGTGACAACTGACAGCACTGACATTGCGTAAATGCGCTCTGAATGACAGCCACTGCCCTGGTCTGGGAGAGGGGGAAGGACCACGGTACCACAGCGATAATATTTACGTCAAGGAGGACGCCTGTATTGCCGGGGTGGTAAGCGTAGAGACGTGCTGATTGGCTGCCTATGCGCATTTCAAGAGTTTTGATTGGTTCTTGTTCAATGTATTATATAGTCGTTAAAATAATTATGCAACAATGCTTTCAACACCAAGATGTGCATTTATTTCAATCAGAGGAGCTCTCATTTTCCGTTTCATGCTTATCTTCCAGCACTGGCTTCTCGAAAAACGCCAAAACTTACTGCAATATTCTGTATTTCTGCAGATGAATAACAATCAAGTATACCTATACAAGTACCTCTTGTTACATTCAAGAACAGAACCATTACAAAACTCCTTTTATAAGATTTATTAGGTGGCATTCGCCTGTAAACACAGTAAACACGTAAACAACATACGGGAAAGATCCCAAGAAATACTTTCGATTGTCGATTCACTTTCGCTGGGAGTCTCCGTGTTTGCCCAATTCTACGAAATCTGCTGTTTTCGTCCATTGCAATAACGCATCAAGTTTTCCATTGCTTCATTTTGAGGCATCAGGATACAGGACATGCAATATAAACATATCTATACATCACATGTTTTCTTGGCTTTTAAAGAAAAAATACCGATTTTTTCTGGGTTAAGGCACAGGATGTGGGTGCTCATAGATAGATAGATAGATAGATAGATAGGCTTTATTCCCTATAATGACAATTACAGAGAAACGTCGAACATTTCGAAGATAGTAATATGGTGTATAAATAAACTATGTATAAATAAAATACTAATGTAAATGACAAAACACAACATATTAAAATTTTACGTCAAACTCAAGATGACTGGAAAATTCCTCGACCCCTCCAGTATCACATCCCATACCCTAGTATAGTCAGTTAAGAAGCGCTACTAGGCGGTTCCCGTTGTCGTGAAGCTCAATAAGAAAAACCCCACCGAGCTGATTTTTTGAAATTAGAACAAGATGTTTCAACGAAAAGAAATTTCAAAGGTCCTGTTCCAAAATGAACTTTTATTTTGCCCGGAACTCAATAGGATAGATTTCCCTCTTCTCATTTGAGTTGAGGGATCCATACACCGGGGACAGAAAGGCCTCTGAGACAGGTCGTTGGCGGTTGCAGTGCCGTCTCATGTACAAATGGGGCCCCGAGCACAAGTTAATGGAGCATCACCTACTGCAGGCTGAAGCCTCCCGGGAAAACGAACATGGTCACCTGATTTTCCAGCATTGTATATAATCCTTTAAATTAGCGAATATGGACTGGTCAGGATAGCTCCAGGATATAATTGAGGTGAGGCCTTAATTGTAGCCTCACCTTTTGACCAAAAGGGCCCCAAAGCTCGGTCTATGAGGGGCCCCGCATTCCCTCATACAGAAGTCGGAAGAGAAATAGATAGATTCAATTTTGTTTTTGCTTTGAGCAAATTATCATGAGCACGAAAACCAAATATTGATGGTGATGGGGCTCCTTCCTGTTGATTTTTTCGCAACGGCGGGCAATCCCAGCCGCCAGAACAGCGGTTTAGCGGTTATTTTTTAGACTGAATTCCAATAACCTTTGCGCTGGGTTCCTAGGAGTTTTTGATTTCTTTTATCAGCGCTGTCAAAAAACCACTATGAGGGCACGATCAGCTCAAAAAGTGACATAACTGAATAAACGTCGTGAATGGGATATAAGAACAATTTTATTTTCCAAAAAAACTCACTATAGTTTTGTTAATTTATAGAGCCTTGGGGGCTCCCAAAAAACCCGGGGCCCTGGGCACAGGCCCTTCGGACCCATGCCTAAAGACGGCACTGGCCGGCTGACAGCTGGTCGACCACTTTCTGACAGTTGACAGTTCCAATATTGACGTTTTGCAGGTGAACCCAGATATTCTGCTTACCGGAACAGATATCGCAACATACCTTCAGGCCCTCCGTTATCTTACCTTAAGTTATCATCGAAAACACTTTTGGAACATACTCGAGAGAAATTATTTTTGAACGACTGAATGTTTTTAGAATTTTACTCTATTATCCGTTTCACCCTTATTTGCCACACAGCAAGCCATGATATTGTTTTGTTAGGTTTAGCATACCGACGAAACTATCAGTTTATTGACAAATTTTGACAACGTCAGGTCAAATCAGTTTTCAAGATGCCAAATCATTCCGCATCAAACGACAATACAAGTTTGCGGTATATTCAGCACGTTGAGCGCCTACAGTCAGACATGGCCTAAAACATGCCGGTGAATGGAACTGCTTTTAGTTCTTGGGGTAAGTAAAATCTTCCGGTTCTTTCACTCTCAGCTCAAGTTTGGCTTGGAGTCAAGCAATTCATGTTTTTGTTTCAAATAATAATTTACCTGGGCTTTTTTCTCGCTTTCCTTGGGCCTAGACCCCTGGCCCAAATTCTTCTCCACGGCGCGGCGTCATTACGGTATCATTGTGGTGATATCACTTAGAAGTCGGTTCGACAGCTTGAAAAAATCGATCTTCGGATTTTCAATGTCAGAGCTATATAATCTCCACTGCGTGAAACCACATGTCTGTCTCAAGGATACCAACGTAACTGAAATTTTCCGTAGCTTGCTGAGTGGCAAATAAGGGTGAAACGGATTATAGGTACTTACCTTACTTATCACAGAGTCACTTTCAAAACTTGAGTTTTGTCTGAAAATGCATGCAAAAAGTTTGATATGGGAACAATCGTGTTATTTGTTGCTCTGATGCATCAAATGCCTCCGGAACGTTTTGCAAGTGTTTTTACAAAATTTGGTTTTTAAAAATCTATGACTTGGTCTATACAGGGTGTCCGTTTTTCAAGGCTAAGCATAGATATCTCGCTTATCTTCAGAGATACAGAGTCGGTTAAATTAAAAAAAAGTTGCGCATTTTCATGACGATCAATGATCCAAAAAGATATTTGACTTGTCAGTTTTAGTTTCCGAGATATCGAGAAAAAATAGAAATTTGTAATTTTGGTTTTTATTTTTTATTTGAAAAACGGTTGAAGGTAGCCTTTTCTAATGGCGACATTGTGCAGACACTTTTTTAAGGGAAATTCATTGTTGCCAAAATCTTTATTCTAGCTTTCAAAACAACCGAGATATGACATTCAACTTTTTTTTCTCTCATGGGCGCCATATTGGATTTTGACATTTTTGAATACAATATTTTTTTCTGGTTACAACGATGTGTCACATGCAACTGTTGAATTCATGCTTTTGGGCAAAAAAATATTTTTTTATTTTTCAAATAGTGCTTTGGAAACAAAATCAGCACCGACAATAAAAAAAACGTAAATGTTGAACATTTATTCAACAGTGACATGTGGCACATCGTTGTAACCAGAAAAGAATACCGTATTCAAAAATATCAAAATCCAATATGGCGCCCATTAGAGCAAAAAGTTGAATGTCGTATCTCGGTTGTTTTGAAAGCTAGAATAAAGATTTTGGCAGCTTTGAATTCCCCTTGAAAAAGTGCTCTGACAATGTCTAGATTAGAAAAGGCCACCTTCAACCGTTTTTTGAATGAAAAATAAAAACAAAAATTCAAATTCCTGTTTTCTCACGATATCTCAACAACTGGAATCGATACGTCAAATTTCTTTTTGGATCATTAATTGTCATGAAAATTCGCAACTTTTTCCTAATTTAACCGACTTTGTATCTCTCAAGATGAGCGAGATACCCATGGTTAGCCTCGAAAAACGGACACCCTGTATACAGGGTGTTTCGTAATTATGGTTACAAACTTCCTGGCCCATTTTTTAGGGGAGATTCCCCTTCAAAAATGGACCAGGAAAAAATATAACTTCGATGTCCTAAAATGCTCCGTTTGGAAGATAGAGGGTGTTCAACTTGAATTTTTAAAATTGATTTTTTGACATAACTTTTGAATCGTTCAACCAATTTGATTCAAATTTAAACCAATTATTGCAGGCTTCATCAAAATACATTCGACTTTGGACAAATGATGCTCTGCCGCCATCTTGAAATTCCTCATCAGTGCAACGATTTCCATGGAACTTACCCTTGTTTCGTATTATCATTCTTATTTTCCAGCCAAATTCCAACATGCCGCCGCCATCTTGGTCGCCATATTGAAATCTCTCACTACTGGAACGATTTTCATGAAACTTGGAACTCACCCTTCTCTATTACGATCATTCTGATTTTCAAGCCGAATTTCATGATTCTGCTTCTCTTTTGGCCGCCATATTGAAATGTTTCGCCCAAACAACGGTAAAACCCTAATTAACATCTTGCGTTCACTGATCCTTTAAAAAAAAGTGCGCTACTGAGCCTCATGCCCATGAGACATATTCGCTTGTTTGTTATCGGTCGAAGGATACGGATCACATCCCATAAAGGAAAGATGCTATTTTTGAATAATCACATCCCATTGTAATTTTCCCGTCAAAATGTGAGTTTCTGGATGTGTCCTTGACAAAATGACAGGTTTGACAGTTTAAGCGCCAAGCCGAGCCACTGAACGTGATAGTTTGAGGTTGAGTATAGGTAGGTTCATTAGTGAAGTAGAGGAATAACGGAAACAGGAATTATTTGCTTTTTTTCAAGTAAATTGAAAGAAACACACCATAAATGATAAATATTAGTTATCAGACTGAATTTTAAGTCTCAATTGTTCAGCAGCAATCAGCAGCAGTTAATCAGACTGAAGTATACATAACTTTAAACAAGACAGACAGAAGTGACAGAACGCCAGAGCTAGTAGTTTTCGTTTGTTCCTAAAATTCGCTGCCCACTATACGTTGGCAGCACTGTGCATACGAGGATGTGATCGGTCGTTTACTATCCACACTGCCGGACAACGAAGTTGTCGGTATCGGAAAAATGGTTCAACTTTGAAGACCAATAACTCCCGATTGCCGAATGCGATAACTATTTTGTTTTATGTTTTGTTCAGCCTAATCTTTCCGTAACCCTTCCTATAATAATGAATGTTGAGAAACAGCATCTAAAACTTCTACAGGGTGATACGTAAGATAGTGTGAAATTGCAAGAGCTTCATCGTATCCCCGATGGACAAAAAAAAAATTCACATATTCTAATACAAAATCATGGAGTGTCATGTCTTTTCTCGGAACGGTTTTGGAATTACCTTAATTGGAAGTGTAACACTGGAGATACTAATGAATTTTTGTGTTGAATGTTACAGATTTACCTTGTTGGCAAGCGAGACTGAATCACTTTTGATGAATGGATGTTGACATTGAGCAAGATTGTTTCTAGAACAGTTTAGGGCAATTTTACTCTCAACACAACAAGAATAATTGGTGTGGTTGCACGTTGACTTTCGTCATGAATTCGTCAGAATTTCAGACATGTCTTGTTTGAAAGTTCAAACCCCCGAACATGTCAAACTTCAGTTTCCGAGGGAGGTAAAGCCCCCTTAACGTTTCACTTTTTGTGCTTTTGCTATGCCTAAGTTCCGCAAATCTGTAACATTTAACATAAAAATATTATCTTCAATGCTAGACTACCAATCTCAGTGATTCCAAAAAATACCAAGTTTTATTTCGGATATAATTTATTATTTTGAGTTTTCACCGCATAAAAACTGATGGTCCATATAATCGCATGAAGCCGCATATTAAGTACCTACATATTTTGCCCATTCCATCGATATTTGCTAGAAAATCATGATTTTTCCCATTTAAAAAAAAAAAACATTGGAAATTTCGAAGAAAGAAGTAGGTTTTTAATTTTTTTTACTTCGGTGGTAAAAGTTGGTTGGTTGGTTTCACCATGTGAATGTTCAAATTTTGAATTTTTTGCAGCACGTACCATATATTTACTTGTATATATTGCTCTATTTGAACATTTTTACTGTACATTTTAATACTTTTGAGGCGCATAAAAACTACATAATTGAGGTTTTCTACCCTATATAAATCTGCTCTCTGCTGATTACCAATGCCGTGCCTTCCCTGAAAGCTCTCACTTGTCAAGTGAAAAATTAGGAAAAGTCTTGTCGTATATTCTGGAAAAGTACCCCGATACTCAATTAGGAAGTTTGAGTGTTCATCTAACCTACCGTCCGACGTAACGCAACTTTCAGCGTGGAAATTGAGGGGTTTGTTATTCGCAACTTGCTGGTTACAAGAAAATTTTCACGTTCTGCGTTGGCGCTACGTCGTATACGTTCCGTGAAATCGGTTATTCTCCAGAGTGTACTACGTAGCTAGTTACGTAAGTTAGTCTTATAGCTATATGTATGTAGGTTGCCCGAGCTTATTGCCATCTGACAATTCCAGTAATACATGAATGATTTCATTCCATACTAAACAGCCATTGGAAAGGTTATACAGTTTTCCGAATTGATATGTCAGTTCTGGCAGTTGGCATGAGTTAGAGGGAATTCTGTATTCATAATAACCCTGCTTAGAGCGAATTATCAATTTCACAATTCATTTAGTATTTAGTAATCATACGATCACCTAAATATTCAACGTAACCAAGACATTATTTAGTCATAATCGAGGTAATTATCAATCTTTGGAGAATAAATAACCTGATAATATGGCAACAGTCCATGGTGAAGAAGAGCAGAAGCAAGAGCATCTCAAGATTTTGGAGAATACTGGACAACTGGCGTTGAACAAAACATGCTCTCGATGTGAGCCAGTTGAATTTGTAGATAGTTAGATACGGCTGTATGCCTTGCAGTAGCTGTGTTGAGTCTTCATGGATGCTGTTGTACCTCTATTCCGGCAACGAACGTTGAAGAAAATTTTATAAGAAAGAACACGTACAACAAACGGAGGTGCGATGATTAAGATAGGGACTCCTTTATTGATTTTCGTAACATCATCAGTTATTCAAAATCGACCAGAATATGGAAAATAAGAATGAAAAGTATTGTTGAATATTTCTATGTGTGAGCCCGCCATTGACCCACTTAACTATTTTGTTGTTTGTCTGGCTTCGGCACGTTATACTCCAAATAACATAAATGATATCCGAACAAACTCTGGACCATAATCTTGTTTTATAATTTTGTGATTTTTACAGAGCCCACCATCTGGCCCCTCCTACCGTGTGATCCACAAAATTTGTAATCATGGGTACAAATTGGGTACAGCAGCTTTGGTAGAACCGAGGTAAGATTGATTTTTACATTATAAACTTTGTGCAGATAGGTACTGTTCACAGTCCCTCCTGGTGAAGCAATACATACCTACTGTTTAAATTATTAGAGTGTTTGAAAAATGCAACTGTTAGATTTTTGGTCCAAATACTCGGTGACAAAGTATGTACCTATCTTAAATGAACATCAGTATACAATTCAATTCGATCAAAATTTCATCATTTTCTGTTTCATGAAAATTATACTGGAAAAGTTTTTCCTTGACAATTGTCTGTTTCATGTAGCATGTAGATGATCAAGAATCGAGAAATATTTATCATACAAAAAATGTCACCATGGACAGCTATCGCTTGCCTATAGTCTCTTTCAGTAATGAAAAAATTTAGTGATGCATCGGAGTCATCAGAGTGTAAGCAACAACCGCATACTCTCTACAGTTTCAGCCTATTTTTATGTACTCTTCTGTAACGTCTTGAAGTAATTAAGACTCAAATGACCTTCATCGTGACCTTTGAAGAACGAAGCTGTAGGTATACCAGATCTGTAGAAAGTTTTCACCGTTGCCTTGTTGATGCATATCAAATCGAAAGTGAAAGCCATTTTGAACATTTATCATAATGCTATGTATTTTTGAGTCAAATTAAATGATGATGATGACTATGGATGACAAAATTGATTTCTATGTCGAAGCTGCATGTTAATATGCATAATAATTAATAATGCAGTTAGCGATAAGCTTCTCAACGAGCCCCCCACAGGACATGTTATGAAAAGAATAACTGAGGTCAAAGGGTTGGCAGTAGGTCACATCATCAAAAATATCACAACAACCCTTTTCACTAATCGGACCTGTTCGTGCATTTTTGGTCTTCAGAAAAAAAGAGTAATGAGTTTTGAATTTCAATCAGGACTTTTAGAGAGCTCTGCCTACCAACATGTATCGAATGTGTAATTTCCTTATTGTGAACTTCAGGTCTTTTTTGCAATAAGCACTCCGTCGTTCCGAATGACGGGTGCTCATCGGAAGTTTGCAGGAAAGAATCATAGTATATTTATCGCGAAAGATATGTCACATTATAGCGTATTATTTTGAACAACACGTAGTCATCTCCACCTTTGGGTACCTATCTCGGATTTCTTGACAGTCTACAACCTATGGAGCGTAGACTATCATTAGCATTGCGGGCGCAGTAGGTTATGCATATTAATGCCTATAATACATATACAGGCTGATTTTTTAAAAAAGGACCGACTTCCAATTTCTTGTTGCACATTGATTTCCTGATAAAAAGCTGACACAGGTCGATTTCATTTTCGAAGGGGACATATCGTGTGATCCGAACCATTCCAAATTGGGGTAGGCTGTGACATGGTCAAATTTCGGGATGTGAAGCTGCTTTTCGCCAGGGCACAGCCTACCCCAATTCGGAATGGTTTGGATCACACGGTATAACTAGCGTATTTTCAACTCATCATTCACTTTATAACTCGTGGGTTACATTATCATCATTGATTTACCTTTATCAGGTGCCTTGGCTTCAAGGGCGGACTAGGGTTCTAAAAGTTAGGCTGCTGGTGTGATTTGGGGGGCCCCCTGTGACGTGGGGGGGGGGTCACAGGCTGAAACTTTTTTTTTTAATTTTGAATTGAAATTATTATTGGTAAAAGTATTTGTAACTACCTAGTAAAACCTACCTACTGGGGGCTTGATAAAAAAAAACATTCAAACATCTTCTAGGAATTTCTTGCAGCTTAAAAATGCAATTACCTACTGTAACCATATCCATTGTCACAAACTGTATAAATTTGCGGGTAAGCTAGGGTAAGGGGTGAAAATACTCTTCCAAAATTTTCAGTTACAACAGGAGCTGGAATAACTAATACCTTCCTTTTAAAGACCTGATATCCTCTGTCAAAATTCAGATTAAGGGGCTACATTGGCCCCAGACTCTTTCTACCCCCTACCCTAAATTAGTTCCAACCATGGGGTGAAAAATGATAATTTAAATTTGGTATTTGCGTTTTCTTCCAGTCTATGGTGTTTACAAAAGAAATCTGGTCTTTCAGATACAATGTTGATGACATAGGGAGAAATATACGATTTTGAAAACTTCATAACTTTGGAATGAGTTGTTAGATTTTGAATGTTTTTGAAACTATTGTAAACGGAATTAAAACATCTTCAAAATGATGTGCAACTCGACCTCTATTCCTATTTGAAATTTTTGAAAGGGTAGTTGCCCTGCGTAGAGGGGTGGAACGGAAAGATTGAGAATACTCTAGTTATATGGGTTCTAGGACAATTCGTCGCAAGAGGAACGACAATTCTCGATGCGTGGCCGGACAATTATTAGTCGCACGGAACATTCGCAAGAGAACCGAAAAATAAGCATGATGAAACCACTAAGGCTTCGAAACGTAAGAGAACTTATCACACATAAAGACACAAGCGGGCTAAAAAGGGTTAAAAAAAAAACATAAAAACAAGGGGGGTCCCATTGGGCTCCAAATATCACATGAAGGAACAAGAGACTCACTAATGCTCCGAAAGTCCAACAACTTGAGAAATCACAAGGGGGCTTAATGGAATTATTGGTTAAGGGCTCCAAATGACACGTGAGAACAGAAGAGAGCCAAGAGCTTCGAAAGTCACAGAAAAATGCAAGGGGGCTCAGCAAAGTTTCAAACGATATTGTCACAAGAGGTGATTATCCCCCCTGCACGAGGGCGAGCAAGTAATAAAAGTAAATGTGGAAGTGTTATGCGAGAATTCATCCGTCGGGGGGAAACCTCGACGAATGAAAGAACTGTGGAAGAGTACGAACGCCGTCCGTCTGGGGTGCGCCCCATCGGACGATTGTGTGTCTAAAGTAAGTACTGTAGATCAAGAGATTGTAGTTATATCTGATGAAGTGTATTCTGAATCAGAGCTTGTGGCCTTCACCATCTTAGCCGGGGGAAACTACCCCCAAGCTAGAACGATCAGCATCAGCCCTTCTAGCACCGTCTAAAGAAAGGCAGCAACAGGGGCTTCCCTTCCCAGACGTGACAATATTGAGGCCGCAAGGGTGCCTAATGGAGCTCTATATAACAAAAGAAGGCAATATGGGGCTTCCTGTAGTACTCTGAAAGTCAAGAAAAAAACATAAGTGAGCTGAATAAGGTCCAAAACTGCACTTGATGAAACAAGGGGTCCCTAGGGGAGGCACTAAGGCCTCTAATAACGCAAGAAGTCACAAGGGGGCTTAATGGGACTGTAAAAGCTACAAAAAAGGCTCATCAGGGCTCCAAACGATACATGAGGGCACAAGGGGATCCGATAGAATTCCGTAAGCCACGGGAAAATGCTAGAGGATTCAGCAAGGCTTCAAAAGACATTGAAGAAACAATGGGGCCCTTTGAAGGCCCCTGAGGCCTTTAACAACGCGAGGAGGCACAAGAAGACTCGCTGGAATTCTGAAAGCTACGGAAAAAAAGAGGCTGATGAGGACACAAGGGGGCCGATAGAGCTCCGTAAGTCAAGGAAAAATGCTATGATGGGGCTTAGCAGAGCTTCAAAAGATTTTTGAAGAGAAGAGAGGGCCACTAGGGCAACAAGGGGCTCACCAGGATTCTGACAGCTAGGAAAAACGGAGCTAGGGAGCTCATCAGGGCTCCAAACGATACATAAAGGCAAAGGAGGGCCCGTTGGAGCTTCGTAAGCCACGGATATATTCTAGGGGGCTCAGCAGAATTTCAAATGATATTGACGACACAGGGGGCCCTGCGGAGCTCTGTTTAACAAAATAAGACAAAAAGGGGGTTACTGGTACTTTAAAAGCCATGAAAAAACATGACGGGGCTAATTACAACTACACTTGCAGACACAAAGGGGCCCAACGGACTCAGCAGGGCTTCAAATTACATCAAAGATACAAGAAGGGGGGCTCAATGAAGCTCTTGATAAGACAAGATGATAAAAGAGGGCCCAATGGAACTCTAAAAGCCAAGAAACACAAAAGGAGGCTCATTAGGGGTTCAAAATTACACTTGGGGATACAAGGGAGCCCGATAGGAGGCTGAATATCACATGAAGGCACAAGGGATTCACGAGGGGGTTCACTAATGCTTCGAAAGCCTCGGAGAAATTAAAGGAGGCTCAACAGAGCTTCAATCGATATTGAAGACACAAAGGGGCCTACTGGAGCTCTGTATAGCAAAATAGGCTTATTGGTACGTGTTTTATCTGGAAACTTATCAGCTCATGGGCTTATCAGGGCTTCTATTACACTGTAAGACACAAGGGGGCCGGTAGGGCTCCGAGCATGGCATGGTAGCACAACGCTGCTTGCTGCTCCGGAAGTCACAGGAAATGCAAGGGGGCATAGCAGGTCTTTGAATCACACTGAAAACAGAGTAAGGGGACCAAGTGGGGCTCTCAATTACACAAGTTTGCAAAATTGGGCTGACTGGAACTCTGAAAGCCATGAAAATATATTGAGTCTCATATAATTAGGGCTCAAAATTACACTTGAGGACGTAAGGGACCCGAAAGGGCTCCGAATTTTGCGTGAAGATGCAAGAGGCTTACTAGTGCTTCGGGAGCCACGGGAAAACGTGGGGCTCAGCAAAGCTTTAAACAGAAGAAATATGAAGAGACTCATCGGGATAGGGTTCCGACATGGAGACACAAAGGTGCTTACTGCTACGAAAGTCACCGAGAAATGCAAGGGGCTCACCAAGGCTTTAAACTGCACTAAAAGACACAAGGAAGCCCAATGGTGCACTGATGGATAGCACTAGAAGGCAACAGGGGGCTTTCTGAGATTTTGGTAGTCATTAAAAAACTAGGGGTTAGGGGCTAATTAGGCCTCCAGACTTTACTTGCGGACACAAAGGACTAGATAGGGCTCCGAATATCACATGAAGGCAAAGGGGGCTTACTAGACTTCCGGAAGCTCGGTGCACTACTAGAAATGCGCGGAGTAATGCAAGGGGACTCACTAGAGCTGCAAATGAGACATTGAAAACAACAAGGGTGCGCCATGAAGGGTTTTAAATAATACAGTAAGGTATAAGGGGCCTCACTAGAACTCTAGAAGGAAAAAAACACAAAACGGGTCAGTGGTAAGGACAAAACAGAATTTCGCGACAAATTGTCCGGGCGACAAATTATCCAAGCGACGAATTGTCCGTACGACGATTTGTCCGCGCGACGAATTGTCCGTGCAACAAATTGTCCGCGCGACAAATTGTCCGTGCAACAAATTGTCCGCGCGACGAATTGTCCGTGCAACAAATTGTCCGCGCGACAAATTGTCCGTGCGACGGATTGTCCGGTCACAAGTTATACAGGGTGTCCCAGCAAATTTGATCAGGCAAGTCACAAGAATTCGAAAATTCATGATCGACTAAACAAAATACTTCAGATGAAAAAAAATCCTCTTTCTCTAGGTTTTCCATTGATGTGTCGCCGACGTCTGTAGCTGGCCCAGTAAGCCAGATATTCTGCCTTACAGTCCCAGCAAAACACAATTATCAGGATCATCACGTCACCGATCACACACTTTTTGACTAACACTAGTCGTCACTAGGGCTTTTTCACTTACCATAGCTAGATTCACCATAGAAATGAATACTGGGTGATGTTAAAATCAACAAGTGTGTGGTCGGTGACGTCATGATTCTGATTATTGTATTTTGCTGGACTGTGAAGCAGACCTGGCTTACTGGGCCAGGTACAGACATCGGCGACACATCAATGGAAAGCCTAGAGGAAGAGGATTTTTTTTCATCTGAAGTATTTTGTTTAGTCGATCATAAATTTCCGAATTCTTGTGACTCGCCCGATTAAAATTGCATTTTCTTGGAAACTAGAGCACCTACAATTATCGACGTCCCCTCAAAAGGAAGCTAAAAAGTCAGGCTTCCCCCCAATTGCAAAACAATTTCTGCTGCCTTGATATTTCTTGAGAAAATCGCGCTGGATTGTTTTAGCTGGGACACCCTGTATGTACCCCTCGAAAAGAAGATCGACCTGTGTGCCTGTGTCAGCTTTTTTTCAAAAAAAAATTCTACAGCGAGGAATTAGAGGCGGATCCTTGCCAAGAAACCACCCTGTATAACAATAAAATAAGCCAGTTATGATTATACTCACGATAAAAATCATCAGGTATATATGTGGTATACTTAAGCTATTGGTTTTCATACGGAGTATACCTGCGATTTAGTATATTTAGTAACAATCATGCACCCACAATGTAGGTTGTATAATGCGTATAAATAAATAAATAAATAATTAATCGTATTACAATGCAGCTGGCGGTGTTTCCAGATCACAGATAGGCACCACCGCAATAAATCGCCTGGAGTCCGCTCGCGCGCGGTACTTCGTGTTCTGCCCGTACGTATATCTCTGGGTTAAGCTAATTTACAAACAATGCACATGAAAAAAAAAACAATCATCAGGACAATAATACAATAAACGCTCTAATAATGAAAGGCTGACAGGTTCGCCGTTCGACGCACCACTCGTATCTCCCACAAGGATGCCGTTATTCCATCTAATGTGAGGTATGATGATAACGTGGAGCGTGTGTGTGATAGGATTTTTTGGGGAAAGACAACAAATGTTTTATTCACCTTTTTTACAGTATTGTGCACTACCCGCATTTATACCACTTATACATTTTTATTGTTACAACACAGTAATTTTTTAGGTTAACTATGCGTGGCTGATGCATTAAAAAAATCTATTTTTAAATAGGTGTAGGTACCTACTGTAAATTGAGGTGTATGGGTAGTATACTTATACCACGTGTGGAAGTTGAAAGAGTGCACACAAGAGATGCCGTTACCGTTAGGTAAACAATAATAATTACCTAAGTAAGTACTTAAGTATTATTGGTGTCCGGCGACTTGAGAACCCTTTGACGCTTAGAGCGGCTCCCCATACCAAACAGGCCTTTGAATCGAAACCGGTAATTTTCTTCTAACTAGCATATAGAGAAATTATTTTTTATCCCCATAACAACAGGTGAAAACAAAAAACACCGAGATGACTCGGTCACAGAGTACGTAATGTGTCTCCCACCCCTTAATTTTTCATATTCTCAACAAAGTTTCGTCGGACAAAAACTTTCCTTGGTTAATTTTTCCTATATTTTTTTTAATCTCGGAGTAATTTTTCCAGCGTGTCAATAACATACAGGGACTTCAGAAAAAAAAGGTTTCTTTCAATGGAACACCCTGTACTTATATTTCTACATGGATCGCAGGATCTTTTCTGACTGGATTCAGAATATACCCCATTTATATTTTTACTTCACAGCTAACAAAGATGCAAGGGTCTTCAATGAAAAAAACGCCGTTCATGTTTTCTTTTGTGGGAAAATCTAACACACATTAGTATTTGTTTGGAATGAGAATTCACATAAAATGTAACCAAATATTGATGCGAATTGATTTCTGAATAAACTGATCAAAGCAAGCGTATTCAGAACTCTATACTTAGGCCGGTCAATAGGGAATTTGGAATGGCAAAACGTATACTCTGGCTGAATTTTTGCATACACTTAGGGAATCACCCACAGAGCCCCGAACCGCGAAAATCCACCAAAATTTCCTTGAGCTTTCCGAGATAAGGGTGTTCTTATATATTTCGGTTGCTATTGGTTGGATTTCGATTTTCTTTTTTTTTTTTTTAATTTTCGAAAAAATATTTGGAACAAGTTTTGTTCAGAACTTTTCAATAACTTGTCGAGAAAAAGTGCCAGAAGCCGAAAACCGTCGTTTTTTCAAGGGGTGTTTTTTACAATTTTCTATCTGCTTTTCTATGATAGTTATGGAAAAAATTCCCAACAAAAGTTGTAGCTCCTGTGAGTCCCTACAAGTTTCAACCGGAAATTTTTTTGTGTCGCGAAAATTACCCACCCCAGAGGGCGCTAAAGTCAATCTTGTTCTGGAAATATTTCCAGGTGTAGGGGGGCATCGATTCCAACTCCATCGTGTGGGGATCTAAATGCCAAATTCTCATTTATGTTCGTACTAACTTCACTAATAATTGATGAATAACAAAACCTTTGTATAGGGTGACTTTTTTGAAAAGGACCCTCCCATATTTCGCTGCACAAATTTTTCCTGGGAAAAAACCGGAACAGGTAGATTTGTATTGCGAGAGGGACATCTAAGACACGTGATGACAAATTTTTATCTTTCAACCTTTCGCCCCCACCCCACCCTATTTTAAAATTTCAAATGGCATCACCTACCTTGTGATACATCAAATTGAAGGTAATAAAATTTCTTATCTGTCAACCATATTTTAAATTTTCTCCGAATCACCTCTCCAACCCCTTTCAAAATTCCCTCATTGTTAATGCAGGAAAGTATCTCCCTCATTACCTAGCTCCCGATTCTTGAGTATCAGATTTTCCAGTACAGTAAAAACATGTCGATTTTTATTTCAAAGGGGACACCTAGAACACGTATTGTCAAATTTTTATCTTCAACCCCCTCGCCTGGCTTCCGCCCCACTTTGAAATTTCAAATAGCTTACCTATATGTGATACATCAAAATGAAGGTAATAAAATAATCTTTCTGTCAAACAAGTCTGTAATGTTTTCACTTTTAATCCTTCTCAAAATGATCTCTGTTTATAAATTAAAGGAAAGTTTTTTCTCTAATCAACTCCCAAATCTTGAGAAATAGACTTTCCAGCAAAAATAGGTCGACTTCTATTTCGGATGGGACATTCAGGACACGTATTGCCAAATTTTTATCTCCAACAAAGTTTTAAGGAGTAGGGGGTGGTTTGGATTATTTGAAATAATTTTTCGCAGGATGAAAATTTTATTCTCTTTATCACAAGAATCACAAGATAGATAATGCCATTTGAAAGTAGGGTAGGGTGGGGGCGAAGAGGTTGAATATAAAAATTTGGCTATAGGTGTCTTAGATGTTTCCCTCAGAGTAAAAATCGACCTGTTTTTACTGGAAAATCTGACACTCAAGAATCAGGAGTTACGTAATGATGAAGGAGCACCTTTTCTGCATTAACAATGAGAGAGTTTTGAAAGGTGTTGGAGGGGTGATTCGAGACAATTTAAAATATGTTTGACAGAAAGGGAATTTTATTACTTTCAATTTGATGTATCACAAGGTAGGTGATGCCGTTTGGAATTTTAAAATAGGGTGGGGTGGGGGCGAAGGGTTGAAGATGAGAATTTGTCATCGTCTTGGATGTCCCTCTCGAAATAAAACTCGACCTGTTCCGGTTTTTTCCCAGGAAAAATTTGTGCCCCGAAATGTCGGGGGTGCGGGGTCCTTTTCAAAAAAGTCACCCTGTACAAAGGTTTGTTATCCATCAATTATTAGTAAAGTTAGTACGAACATAACTGAGAATTTGGCCTTTAGATCCCCACACGATGATGGAGTTGGAATCGATGCCACCTACTTACAACTGGAAATATTTTCCAAACGAGGTTGACTTTAGCGTCCTCTGGGGCGGGTAATTTTTCGCGGCACAAAAAATTTTTCGGTTGAAACTTGTAGAGACTTACAGGAGTTACAACTTTTGTTGGGAGTTTTTTCCATAACTATCATAGAAAGCAGATAGGAAATTGAAAAAAAAAACACCCCCAAAAAACAACGGTTTTCGGCCTCTGGCACTTTTTCTCGACAAGTTATTGATTCCTGAACACAAATTGTTCAAAATATTTTTCCGAACACTTAAAAAAAAAATCGAAATCCAATCAATAGCAACCTAGATATATAAAAACACCCTTATCTCGGAAAGTTCAAGGAAATTTTGGTGGATTTTCGCGGTTCAGCGCTCTGTGGGGGATTTCCGTATGCAAAAATTCAGCCAGAGTATACGTTTTGTAAATATAAGACACTTTTTGAGCCAGGTTGACTGGCCTAACTATGGACTACGTGCATGACATGTAGCGCCGCGGCGGAATGTGAAGCATATTATGTGAAGCTCTTGTTGGACTCGGGTTTTTTTTTCAAACTGCAAACGGCATTCAATAGAGCTTATTAAAACGGTTAGTACGGTGTGCAACTCAATATAGAATTATTATTTTTAAATTTTGAGGCAAGTTGATTTTACCCATTAAAATTTTAATCTCGGAAGATCCCAAAATTATAATTACCCATTAACCTCGGGTTCCACCAAAATGTTAAAAGCAGATTAAATCTATCACGCTGATAGTTGCTATGCATCAGCCAATAGGATGGCCAGTTGCTTAGTTACTATCAGAGTGATAAAGTTATCGCGTTGATAAAAGTTTGGTGGAACCTGAGGTAGAATTTTGATTTCGGAAGATCCCAAACATATAAAATAGCCATTGCATATTGAGTTGTACATCATACTGACCGCTTCGACGAGTTCTATTGAATGCTGTTTGCAGTTTGAAAAAATACTCATAGATTCTCATTTTATACTTACGTGAAAACGTGTTTTTCCGAGTTTTTTTGTTTCGATCTTATAAAATGAAAGCTGGTGAAATTTTTTATATTTTTTTTACATATTTCGATTGAACTTTCAAAGCAATTTCAGATAAGATCTCACTCAACGTTGTACAGTATGAAAAAAAAAAATTTTTGAGGCACCCCCGTACAAAGAGTTTTGGTGAAAAAAAATTCCAGTAGCATATGAAATCGGACCTCAAAGATATTGTTAATTCAACAGTCTTTTCCGCGACTCGATATCTCAAATGGTTCTCGAGCAAAATGGAAGTGAGCATGCTTTATGAATCACCCTGTATTTATTTATGGGCAATTTGCCAAAAATTGCTAATAGCATTTCAACTTTATCATACGAATTTTGGTGTTTGGCAACATTTCGATTTGTTCAGAATTGTGGAATAGGGAGGAACAAAGTCATCAGAGATTCGGACAGGATTGGCTACCCTCACACGCATGTCCTTCAGACACCCCAGGTAGCATGGCAGTGAATACCAACCCATGCTGTAATACTTACGGATGCTATGACTAACCAATGCTGACTGGAACTACTCAGTTTCAAAGTAGCTCTTTGGCGAGCAACACGCCGAAAGCTCCGAAATTATTGCAGCAGAAGTCATGTAGTGCGGCTCTCAGTGCGTGAAAAACTTGACAATTTGTGTATTTGTGATGTGTAAGATGTCAAAAACAAAAAATTCACATTTTCATCCTCGATGGTTCACCTTTGTTTTATTTGCAGTCAATTGCGGTGAGTGTTTTTTTTTGTTAAATTCGTGCTTTACTGAACAGAACATGAGCGGGGCTTGTGTGGGATCAGGAACTTCAAATTGGGAATGAACAAATTCAACTTGCCACTGAACAACTCCAAATAAGTCCAATGAATGTTCAATTTGGAGAAGAAAGAATAAATCTGAAACAATGTTCCGTGATAGAGAACCATTCATTGAAAAATTTATTAAGGGGCGGCTGTGGAAAAGTAAACCATATGTCCTTGACTCCGTCATTCACTTATAAAATTAGAATGGAATGTCATCGAGTTTTCAGTTTGTCTTGATTTGAAAAAAATCCATTTTCAACAATTTCACCTGTACTAGTGTCTTCATCTCCAACACTCACATGTCTGTTCTGACTTTTGACTTTTCAATTGAATAACCTTAAAACTATCACTGACACTTTCATTTTATTGTTATGATTATGAATCTAAATCAAGTAACGAAAGTATGTTTGAACTTCCACACCCGCCCCTTATTGAATTTTCCAATTAAGATTTGTTAATTAGGAGAAGAACTGGATGAACATCATCTTTCTTTTTCAAATTGAAATCATTCATCATGACCGACTCAGTTTTTGAGAAAACTAAAAAAAAAATAGCAAATTTCGTGAAAACTGCCGATTATCTAAAATATGAAGTTTTAGGGGAGGTTACTCCTAGTAAAAATAAAAGAGCATAACAAAGGTGTCGGATAGCGCTATAAAATTAGGGGGCATGCCATTTGAAGGAAATGAGTTATGATACTTGAAGTTCGATTTTTTTGTGAACGTCCTGTAAAAAAATGGCAACTTTTTGACATTAGGATATTGATCTTTGATTTGACTTTCACCATGTCAAGTTTCATCTCTCAGTTTTGAAAATCAAACCTGCTGCTATACAAGTTTTTTAAGCAAACTGTGGAAATGCGATTTTTGCAGTTTTTAATTTTCAGTTGGTAGCACTGCCAAACAATTGAGGAACTAAAATACAGGCACTAGACAAGTGAAAAAACTGGACCCGAAAATGTGAAAAAATATACCTACCTAGGGTGATCCGTTTGAAAGAATTGACGCTTCGTTTATCCCGTCAAAATGGGATATCCTGTACAGCTGAAAATAATTTTGGGTCATCGGTACCTAGGTCGTATTTTTTTTCGATCTTGAACTGAGACCGCTATGGGATAATTACGCTACGATGGCCCACCCTGTAAAACTTCGGAAAAGCGAACAAGAAGGTAGGTATACCTGGCTATCGGAGACTCAAAACATAATCTGGTTCCCCACTTATGACCGTATTCTGTGAGGAAACTTTGTTAACATAATGTTAAAGCTCGGGTATTCTGTTGTTGCCAAGAATGTTACGAACATTAAGAATCACTCCATCAGTTTTGACATGCTCTACATCCTCTACACACCTTATAGTGCGACATTTTACCAATTTCATGAATTTTTGTGCCATTTCTCAGATTCGAAGAATTTATTTCAAACGTAAATAAGTAAAAAAATATATATTAAGAAAATGACTTCACCAATAGTTCTCAAGAGCTTTTAAGATAAGCTGCATCAGGACACCTTCCATACTTGCATTAAAATGCCACTGTCGGAATTCTTGCAGTACATGGAGACTTCAATGGTCGATTGAGCAAGAAACCATTACGCATTTTTAGAAGCTTGAAGGATGAAGACTGGTGCTGGAATAGAAACTAGGCGCCACAAGTGTTGAAGGCGCCACAAGTGGTGGAGGCGCCACAAATGGTGGAGGTGCCGCAAGTGGTGGATGCGCCACAGCAATCGGCTTCGTCAATGATTACAGTTCGAAAAAATGCGTATACTGGGGTCTTATTCCCACCAGCAAAGCGATAGGCAATAAGGCAAAAAAGCCATTCAACAATAGAGAGAGAACTACTAGCCATCATATTTGGTGTAAAGTACTTTCGTCCATATTCATACGGCAGAAAGTTGAAATCTGTAACCGATTCACTCGTCGGAATCCCTTGTCGTAATCGAAGGGTGTTATTCGATTCAGTCTAAACTTCAGGCTATTTGTATAATCAATATTAGCCATTTATTTGAAAAACTTGATATAAAAGCAAATAAAGTCTGAAATTTAGCAGACTAGTTGAATGGACTCTTTTGCGCAGCAGCGCAGCAACATTTGATTTATTTTAACATTATTGATTTTCACATTCATTAGTTTTGAAGATAATAATTCATCAAAGTTGAATGAGAAATCAAGAGGGCTTCCTGTAAAAGTTGTTCTTACTATATTCTTGAACATTAATATCGTTTATAATTATTATTATGACGATATCTGAATGATATATTCCATTAAAACATATTTCACGAATGAACACCCGTTATGCCAAATTCTTAATGGGTATACATGATCCGATATATTCTCGTCATTAATTGACGAATCGGAGTAGGTATTCCTAGCGTAAATTTCCACGAACCGGTGAATCTAGGTTAACCATTGAAAGTGATTCAGTGCATTTTATGTACGAGCACCAAGACGGCGAGCGTAAAAAAGAATTCCGCTAGACTGCACTCTTGAAAAAGTGGCATCCTTTCAGTTCCACTCGATAAAGGCCGAAGAAGCCGATCCAGATTTTTAGCTTCGCAGAAGAAATACTGTTTCTGTTTCGTTTGTCGAGCCTTGTTTTCAAAGACGACCAGAACGGCAACAAAAACGAAAATCACTGTAAAGCGTAGTAATTCAGAGACACAATACGGCCACTATGGCTTGGTGGAAATGGGATTTCGGATGGCTTGATCTACAATTTTTGCTTTTGATTACATTTTTCGCAATATATCGTACATTCGGCACAATTAGAGGCTGCACGTCATACTTCAATTTCAGAGGAGTTGCTAAGGAGATTTTGCTTAGAAACTCCTTCAAAATTGAAGTATGCGTGCGGCCTCTGATTGGGCCGATTGTACATCGCTAGATTCACACGGTAACAGTTAAATATCGCGATATAGGTATGCAAAAAAATACGATACACCGCCCATGCGAACTCAGCTTTACGGTACGAACTGCTGAAGAACGATCTTGCGTCCTTCGCTAGTGACTAATCAGCACACGTCTCACTTTACAACGTTTGTAATTCCTCAACATCTTTCTCCCCCAAAGCCTCAGAAGTACCCTTTTAAGTAATTGTTTTAATTTTTTATTTGGATGTGTCGCTATGTATGTGTTCTTGCAACAGAAATTGTATTTTCTTTATGCAATAAACAATAATAATAATAATACCCGGACCTACCAAAGATGAATGTTTTGATCATCCTCTTCAGTATACAAGATACCTCAGATTAAGTCAATTAGTATACTAAAACATATTGAATTACACGAACATAAAAACGTAAATTGAATTTTTAAAAAGCCACGCACACCTGAAACTCTCGTGGTCATCGGCAATAAAATCTCTCTTCGAGAGGAAAAGAATTCCCGTTTCGGATCGTAAAAAATATCATTTCGTGCGGTGCGTGTGACTCGTTTTTTTCTTCTTCTGCCTCATCCTCTTCGCTCGATACGCCGCTGGTTTTTAATGTTTGGTCATAACGTTGTCGTCATCGGCTCGGAGCAAAGTGGAAGTGAAGTAGCAGCGGTACCGTTAGGTTTCGGCGTGGATGGTGGGAGGTTGGAGGCACTGGTAACACACTTCCGCCAGACGAGACTCGGGCTTCTCCCACCGTTTGCTTCTTTCTGGGGCTCCGCGGGCATATACCCACACCTCGCGCGACCTCGTCGTCATAATGCATACCATAAGGTTCTGCAGAGAGGAGAGGAGCGTGCGCGCGGATATTTCTATCTCTCTATGCCAATGTTGATGATGATGATGTTTGGGGTCCGCAACGCCACGGCACATAACCGTTAACTGAAAGTGAAGTTGGCTGAACTGATTCTTTGGCCTACATTGCGGCGAAACCATTGTTTGTCCGCTATTTAACACCGCGCCGACGTTTATGTTACTACTTTTGCCGTCTGTTTGGTTTCATTTTTTTCTTCATGTCCTGTTTGTCGAGTAAATCGTGTATGATCATATTTCTGATGCGTTTTTTTTGGGACTGATAAAGGCACTTTCGGTTGACAGTTGATGACACTCACTTGTCAAGGATAAGACGTTTGCGGCTAGTAAGGCAGCTACCGCAATCATTGTTTTTCCCAAAAGTCTATAAAAAAACACTATAGGGCCTGTGCTAGGGCTCATCTCATAACACTTTGAGTTTGAGCTTAAAAGCGCGTCTATGGATCTAGATCTTCATCTCACCTTTTTACTGACAATTCAATGAAAACACTTTGAGTTTGAGCTTAAAAGCGCGTCTATGGATCTAGATCTTCATCTCACCTTTTTACTGACAATTCAATGAATCTGATTGGATATGATTTACATAACATGATCAGGCCCAGACTTATCACTCATGTTCGTTAGATCCACGCTCAGGGAACTACTGGACTGCGCATGCGCCAAAAACATACCTAATCCTAAATCTATAGGTTGTGGGAGGGAAAATGGTGAATTATTGATTAGGTCTGCTTATTTGATTTTCAAAAAAATCAGAATCTGATAAAAGATCTCAAAACTGGCTCATTGTTTGGCCTAGTATAGGTATGGTCCTCAGCTCTGAGTAATTCGAATGATCTGATAAGTATCAAATCTGACTCCAGAATAACTTATATCTTGCTCTGTTTGCTGAGTAATCAGTTTACGATTCAAGTTATTATCACCCGGCACAAGATGGCCGCCAAAATCAATCGGATTTTAATGAGTGGTGACAACAAAATTGTCAAAGACATACTCATGACCACAGATCTGATGACAAATGACACACAATCATTGTCATCGCATGTCGCTTTTGGCAGCCATCTTGTGGCGCCGGGAAACATTAGGGTGAATCGCGAAAATCAAGCGTCCAAGTAAATTTTCCCCCAAGTAGCTTCTGGGGCCCTATCACGATGAGCCGAATTCTACGTTTGTGACATCACGTGGCGTAGCAACCGCCTCTCAGATAGGCTGCTGCCACGCAACGTGACGTCACCAACGTAGTGTTCTACTCATCGTGTGACCCCTGGAAATGAAAACGTATAGGGCTTGGATAGATTCTAAGTAGGTTTGAGGGTTATGACGTTGAGAGGATTACTTGTTTCGCGTCAGCAATTCTATCTATCGTGTGATCAATTGAACTCCTAATTTATAAGCAGGCTGGGCCCTAGCCAAATGCAGCTTCGCATTCCTGATTTCGACCAGGCCAGAGCCTGCCTAAATCAGAAATTTAATTGATCACACGATATATTAGGCACTGGAAACTTTTAAATTAGTTCAATGTCAGAAGATCTTTCCGATTAGCAACCATCAGTAATATCACTACATTTTACTCTACATTTTACACTACATTAGGCAAACGTGTGACGTCACAAATCTTGTATTCTATCCAGCGCTTCAGTGAGCACATACGCGTTGAAATAAAGTTAGAGAAAAACTTTCGACAAAAGTTGCTTTAACGTTTAAATGTTGTCGGAAATAACGTTATTGTCGAATAATAGATTGATACAACATTCAGTTGTAATGCTTTTTGATATTTCCATAACGTCACATTTGAATTCCA
This sequence comes from Anaspis maculata, assembly GCA_949128115.1. NCBI lineage: Eukaryota > Metazoa > Arthropoda > Insecta > Coleoptera > Scraptiidae > Anaspis > Anaspis maculata. The sequence goes on along the minus strand of OX421964.1, from coordinate 25,518,199 downwards.
TATTACGTAAGAAACTAAATATAATTCATGTTACTGTGTAACGTTAGACTAGCGTTGATTCCTACGACGCTGAAATTAACAATTTCTTTAGCGCTTTTTCGAGTTGATTCAACAAAATATTGTTATAATAACGTTGAATCGACGTTGAATATCTTGCTTTGATAACGTTACGTCTTAATAATGAACCAACGTTATTTTGTAAATCGGAAACAACGTTATTTGAATAGAAAAATGCATGATAAATTAAGTTGCCCAAATATTCCGGTTACGTCCAATAATTTTTTGAATTCTATATCAACACTGTTATCTCACCGTTGGTTGAATTTTGCGAACTCAACTATAAAAACAGTATTTCAAGAATATAAGTATGTTTTACACGTTTTATTGACGTTGAAAATACAACACAAATAGAGGATTGGATTATTCACTATTTTTTCAGTACCTACCACAATAATTTACAAACGTTTTCGAACGAAAACAATGCAGAAGGGTTTTTGGGCATTACACCTAATTTTTTTTCAAAACAGCTCGGACAAATCGATTTTCATATCGAGGGGCAAATTTCTATTTTTAGCCCCTTCACCCCCACCCACCCCAACTTCCAAATTCCAAATGACTCCACCCACCTTGCGATACATAAAATTGAAGAGAATCAAATTCTCCCGCTAAAAAAATATTTCTATAGTTTTCAAACCCACTCTCCTTTCTTCCTAAAATTCTCTGACCTCGGGTTCCACCAAAATTTTAAGAGCAGATTAAATCTACTCTTGCTGACACGCTGATAGTTGCTACTCACCAGCCAATAGGATGACCAGTTGCTTAGTTACTATCAGAGTGATAAAGTTATCGCGTTGATAAAAGTTTGGTGGAACCCGAGGTTAGTGTCCAATTTATTATTCTTAACCTCTCAATTCTCTTCAGTACAATCAACGTCATCCTGCACAGCATCGAGGGAGAAAATTTTCTGCGTGAAAAGTGCCACTCAAATTCACCCCTCCACTCCCCCGCCCCAACTTCAAAATCTAAAATGACACTACCTACTTTGTGATACATCAAATTGAATGGAATTGAATTCTCTTCCTGAATGAAATATATTCAAAACTTTCCATACTCCCCTTTCCCCCTGAAATACTTCGAATATTCAATTTATTGGAGGAGAGGGGTTGAAAATTTGGAGAAAATTGTTTTCAGAAAGAAAGTTCAATCCCCTCTTTTTTGATGTATCACAAAGTAAAGGCGTCTTGTTAAGTTTTGAAGTTGGGGTGGGGGAGAGCAAAGGGGTGGAACTTTTTCACCGAAAATTTTCTCCTTTGGTGCTATCTAGGATGACGCTGAATTAATTTAAGAGTCGAGAGTATGAAATGGGACAATCAGAGAATTTTAGGAAGAAAGGGGGTGGGGCTAGAAATTTGAAAAATATTTTTCTCAGAATGATTGATTTGATGTATTGCAAAGTAGACGGTGGCATTTGAAATTTCAAAGTTGAGGTGAGTGGGAGTGAGAGGGCTAGGGATAGAAATTTGCCAATATACCATGCGATCAACAAAATTCGGAATTGAGGTAGGCTGTGAGCTGGTCAAATTTCAGGATGTCAAGCTGCTTTCGGCCAGAGCACAGCCTACCCCAATTCCGAATTTTGTTGATCGCATGGTATGTTTCAGATGTCCTCTTGCTGACCTGGCTAAGCTTTTTTTAAAAAAATTCAAGTGAAATGCCCAAAAACCCTTTTGTTGTGTTTTCGTTGGGCCACCCTGTATCTAATTAGACCAACAACAAGAAATTTGTGGTTGGAAAAAAGTTTAAATTAGGTTTCAAAATTCAAATCTATCAACATGGTTTTTTATTGTTTCTTTTAACGTTGTAAGCTCGACATTAAGATGATCTTTCATAGAAAAAGTCACTTTTCCACGTTTTTATCACCTCAAAATTTCTGCAAATATATAATATTGAAATTCATCACATTTCACCTCTGTGGGAATGTTCAAAAATAATAATATGTTGGTTCACAAATTTAATACAGTCTTGAACTATCACTTAATTTAAACAGCAATAACAAATAGGTCATTTAGTAACGTTTTGTTAACGTACGAAAACTCTGATGTAGGTATCAACACTTTTATCTTACGTTAGTTTGACGTTGCAATAAGTGTCATTTATAATATTTCTTTTTTAGTATAAGTATTCTTTCACGTTTTTCAATGTTGAAAGTTGATACACAGTTGGAAGAAACACAAATTGAGAATTATATTCCAACGTTTTTTCAACACCAGAAATCATCAAGAAAAATACACTGAATTATAGACGCTTTCATAACGTCACCAATTTACCTAATTGAACCAACAACAAAAAATTTGTAATCAGAAAACGTTCCAGTAACTCTCTAAACAAATATATCAACATGGTTCTTGTTTCTCAAACGTTGTCAATGTGATAATAAAACGATATTTTCAAAAACTGGATTTTTACAACGTTTGATCAGGCTCAGAAATGCAAAAAACCTTCGGAAGCAAAAATTTTTCGGCTTGAAAATATGGTCAAAAAGCAACATTTCACTTTCAGAAGGATCTGTTTCAGTTATATTCCAACATTAAGAACGTCAAGAAAACATATCAAATATAACGTTTGTTCATTCCAAATTGTGATATATTTAATCTCAGCTCCAGGTTGATGTAACGTAGAAAAAACCGTGGTAGTTTCCACAGCACGGCTACGTTGTACAGTTTAACGTATAACGTTTACTCGACCAATAGACGTTGATTTTAGGTTAACGCAACGAATGTATGCTCACTGGATTTCTCCTGTCAGATAGATAATTTCAGCAATCTTTGAATGATCTTAAGGCAGGCGGAGTAAGTTATTATGCACCTATTACCCCAAAACAAATGGTCAGCAGAACACCATCAGCATGATCAGTAAACACAACCACTTTGAAATAACGTTTATTAGAATAGATAGCCATAAAACAATAACGTTGGAAACATGTTGACTTGTCAACCAAAACCACGTTATTGGCAACCAAATAGTCAACAATACTTCAACCACGTATTCAACGTCATTCCAACCATTTGGGCGATGTCACCTCAACGTCACTCTAACCATATATTCGACGTATTTTCAAACGTATCTGTAATGTTACTCCAACACATACATTACAACTAATTCACATTCAACGTCTTCTCAGCCATATATGCAACGTCACTTCAACGTCATTTAAATGTCTGCAAAGTTACTTTAACGTCACTTCAACCATAAGTATGTGCAAGGCCACTTTAACCATACACACCGTTTCAACACGTAGTGTCGTAACTGATTTTTGATATTTTCGCATGTCCTATTTCGGAAATCCATCATGCTAAACTGAGAACATCATCCTGGCAAATGTTAGTTGACAATAAACAGAAAATGAGCCATTTCCACTATTTTCGATCTAGGTTTGCCAAATAATGTCTTTGGTTTAGTATGATGGATTTTTGGAAAAAGACATGCAAAGCATATTAGCAAAACAATTATTATACAACACTACGTGAAGAGACGGACGATATATTCAACGTCATTTCAACCCTATTCACAACGTTACTTCAACCAGTGCCGTAGACAAAAAAAAATCAAAAAAGGACGCTTCTATGGGATTTCGGGGAGGAGATCCGGAACCTTTGGACCCCCCTTGGCTACGTCACTGCTTAACCTATCCATTCAACGTTATGTCAACCATATTTTCAACGTCTTTCCAACCAGATGATAATAATATGTAATCTCATCTCAAACCAGATGGGAAATGTCATTTGAGCCAGATATGTAACGTCAAAAAAGCCAGATTGTTTCCATGTACATATATTAAACGGGTTTTCTCAACCGTATGCGTTCAACGTATTTTCTTTTATGAGGCGACGTTGTAGCTTTCGTGAGTTTAACAATAACTGACGAGAAACTAACATCGGTTCCAGTCCAGAAATCAATGAAAATGAAAATCAACGTTATATTAAAGTGTCTATACTGTCTATACTCTATACACTGATAGAAAGGACCACCAGATTTCTCCGCTTGAAGAGTAGTCCCCGAGCGTTACCCGCGAAATTTAAAATTCCAGTTAGAAAGAGGTGCTTATTTCCGCTGATCCCAACTAATTGCTATGGTAATTTTAAATGACACCAGTTTAATACCAATTTCAATGGATGAGAAAATAATTTGTTTGAATTAAGCTGATTTTATTACGTAACACTCACAACAGCCGAGCCGACTGAAAATAACAAACGTCATAGAGAAATAGAGGTTAGAAATCGTACGTAAGTATCAAACTCGCTGAATGTAATAATGCCATTGGCTTGGCGTAGGAATAATTTGCCCGGGTAAGACTACCAACCTAACAAAGCTAATATTGGTTCCAAACGCACCTATGTTGTTACAGTCTTTGGTGCTTTTGTTTGCTATAGCATCACTGAAATTCAAAAAAGTCCGTTTTATCGGTGAACAGACTATAGAGGATGTACAGATTAATGGTCCCGAACTAGAACTTCCCATTAATTCAAAATCACCATAATACATGATTGGCCCTCAACAATCAACAATATATTCGTTATATTTCAGTGTTTGAAAATGTACATACAAATTCACGTTCATGTTCAACGTTGCATCAACGTTAAGTCGAGTGAATTATCTGATTAGGACACAATGTTATACATTCAAACGTTTATAGGGTGAATACTGTACGAAATAATTGACTGGTTCACGATCAATAATTCAACCGAAATATAACAACCGCAGGGGATCCGTTTTGACAATACCAGGTCGTCAAGTTACAGTTGGAAAACTTCAAGAGGGGTGCTGATATGATATGCCCTAGGTAGAAGAATTTGAATAAAAAAAGCTACTCGTTGAAAACTTCAACAAGTAGTTTGAAGCTTAACAATGGGGCACAAAGGCTCAAAAATAACAGTTTGAATCTTGGTTCCAACGGAAATCAATCATTGAGCGCCGCGGGTAAAGATACCTATTCAGAAAGACCTTTTGATTACCATGAAGGTCACTGGCATTCTGAGCGACTGCGTTTTTGTCGCTTCATAAAAACTTCGTATGGAGTACATAGGTCATTGCTATAAAGCTCTTGACCCTAAGGTACATCAGCAAATTTGAGTATACCTTCATTCACTCTTGTGACGAATCCTGGGATGAATATCCCGGGAATATTCTCAAAATTACTTTTATCATTCAAATGAAGTTGAAAAAATACTAAAAAATGTCTTTCGTTGCAGGCCAAGATGAACCCAACTTGAACCCGGCTCACATATGACCACATCCCGATGACCACGATGCTCAAATATCCCAACGTCCCCGGAGGAACCAGCAACAACATGGCAGTCAGCGGCAACGGTTCCCACCACCACGTCGACGAGGTCGACTTTTTCGGCTCCTCCGGGTGGCCGAACCCCAACGGCTTGATCCAGACCGACTACGTGGACGTCCACTCTCTAACCCTGGACGGCAGCCTAAACCTCGGCAACGACAAGCTGCTGCTCGGCTCGCCGCCCAGCCACGAGACCGACATCGATTCCGGCGACCTCGACAAACTCCTCTCGTTCAACCCGCAGCAGAGCAACCTGGCCGAGCTGAAGCCCCTGCCGCCCTTCACCGGCTACACGGCCAACCTGAGCATCAACGGCATCCCCGGCCACCATTACCACACGATATCGCAGCGGGTGCCCGAAGAAAACAACAACAACTACAGCTACGCCGAACAGATCGTGTCGAGTTCGACATGTAACGTGAGTGCGGACTCTTCGTGCGGCAAGTGGGACGACGTGGTCAAGTTGGAGTACGCGGACTGTGTCAGCGATGTGACAAACAGTGTTAAGTTGTACGACGAGTGCAACGCGGACTCTTCGCACGTCAAGTCGGAAATGGAATCCTATGACAATATGAGCGGGATCGATTTCGCGAAGTTTATCGGTTCGTCGATAGCGGACACGACGGTGCCGCACAACGGCGATCCCGACGAGCAAGGCGGCTCGAGGGAGAGCTGGATGGACTTCGAGGCGCTGATGGAGAACGCGATACCCGACCAAAAGAACCTGATGATGTCGGAGGGGATTTCGGAGTTCGTCATGAGCGGCAACGCGAATTCGAGCTACAGTCCGGAATACAACCAGCACAAGATGCCTCAGAGCGGATCGACGCTGCAGTCGTTGCTGACGCAAGGCAGCTCCGGCATGGTGCAAGGGAACTCCGGCATGGTGCAAGGCAGCTCTGGCATGACGCAGGGCAGCTCCAACATGCCGCTGCTGCAGAACCGTCTGCAGAACGGGCCGCCGATCAAACGGGAAGCCAGTTCGAGCAACAACAACTGCAGCTACCAAGAGATCATCTCGACCTCCAGTCCGCCGGCCAACGTCGGTTCGACCACCGACAACCTGCTGATGAACGCCAACGGAAGGTACACGATGCAGTACGGCCACGGCCTGGTGGACGACCCGCGCAGGATACGAAGTCCGGACACGATGCTCGGCCAGAACTACCCGCACACCACCACAAGTGATACGAGGCCGACGGGCGGGGCGGGGCGGAACAAGAGGAGTCGGGCGCAGCGGAAGCAGATGCAGGCGTCCAGCTCCAGCAGTTCGACGGTGTTCCCGACGGAACCCAACCTGGCCATGATGACGGGAAAGGAAAAGACTATACACCGGTGCACCATTTGCAACCGGGGGTTTTTGAACAAGTCCAATATCAAAGTGCACCTGCGGACGCACACCGGAGAGAAGCCGTTCAGCTGCGAGACCTGCGCGAAAGCCTTCAGGCAGAAAGCACACTTGCTGAAGCACCAGCAGATCCACAAAAGAGGCGGGCGCGAATGAACCGACGTCTGAGAAGGTAAGACGTTTCACGACGTTTTACTGCACCCGCTTGCGGTGGCTCCGGTTTTTTAGACAGCGGTATCTTGGAAGAGTTTTCTAGAAATTCAAATTTTGCAACAACCCCATTTCCAGCCTTAATTTTCTATACCTACGGGGTAAATATCTGATTCAAAAAGACACCAAACATCTTGGGCTGAGTCTAGGTGAGGTCAGTGTGGAAATGAAGCGTGATAGTTTTCATAGTACCATATACTAGGTTACCACCACATAGTAGGTTATCATAATCATAATCCTTTACTGATATAGTAAGACACAGGAACCTGAAGTTTTAAGAAGATACGTTCACTTGATGGAAAGCAAATAATCGTAAAGTGCTGATTATTATTATTATTCCTTTGAGAAGTAGGCGGAAGAAATTGGGAATGTCAGGTCCAAAAAAGACAAGTTTCACCCATAAAGCTACCAATCGAAAGCTTGCTGCTTAGAAGAGCTACGAGTAAGTCTAAGCTGAGGTCAGGTCAAATCATATAAGTTCCAACTATACAAAGCTTACTCTTCGTATAGCTTCATGAGATGGCTGCTTGCTTCAAGAAAATCAGTAATGAAGTGTGTAATTGAATAACGGGTTAAGTGCCAAAGAACTGAAACCAAAACAGTCGTATTACAGTCGGACTCGGCTACAACGAGTCTTCAAGGGACCGCGAAATTGGTCGTAATGTGGGGATGTTCGTTATACCGCGTGATCAAATAAATTCGTGATTTAGGTAGGTTTTGCCGTGTAAAACGTATGTCTGAGATAGTTAAATCATAGCCAAGTGTTCGTTATTATACAGGAGCTCGTTATACTATAGACGAACGAAATTAGATTCGTTTCATAGGAAGTTCTTTTTTTGTAACTGCCACTTTTTCTTGTCAATTGACTCTTTTTTCTAGCAATTGCGGCTTTTTTCAGGCAATTGACACTTTTTCCTGGCAATTGGGACTTTATTCTGGCAATTGCCACTTTTTTTTGTCAATTGCGACATTACTCCGGCAATTGCCATTTTTTTTTCTGACGATTGACTCTTTTTTCTGGCAACTGCGACTTTATTCTGGCAATTGCCACTTTATTCTGGCAATTGCCACTTTTTTTCTGTCAATTGACACTTTATTCTGGCAAGTGACACATTTTTCTTCCAATTGACACTTTTTTTCTGGCGATTGCGACTTCATTCTGGCAATTGTCACTTTTTTCTGTTAAGTGACACTTTTTTCTGGCAATTGCAACTTTATTCTGGCAATTGCCACTTTTTCTGTCAATTGCGACTTTTCAGCACATTTCGGTAGAAAATGACGTTCATATGGCCGGTTTGTTTGTCTTTCTGTCTGTCCGTCCGTCTATCTGTCCGTCTGTCCGTGTAGAAAATAAGAAGTTGTACTCCTCGCCCTCGGGGAATGAAGCCAGAGCCTTGGAACATTTTCCGATGGAGAGCTTAGGTCCTCAAAGGTGGCCAGTGTGCAGACTAAATTTCATGGTGGTGACGCCATCTTGGTAGCCATATTGAAATTTCTGAACAGTGGAACGATTTTCCTGAAATTTAGAACTCACCCTCGCTTCGTATGATCACTCTTATTTTCAAGCTGAATTTCATGATCCGCTATAGCGGATTCAGAGCGAATGGATCTGAAGCGTACCTACTCATACGAGACAAAAGTACAGGGTGTTCACGTTATGAATAATCCCCCACTAGCTGTTTTATGCCTGGGACAAAAAAAGAAAACTGATTCTTGAAGGACTTCTGCTAAACTTTTTGAATTTGCCCATACATACAAAATTTTCAAACCAATACTTAACAGGATGTAACGAAATCTAGCACTTAAGAGTTCATTGACAAACAAACTGTCAAAATATTAATAATGTAACAGTTTAAAATATAGAAAAATCAAAATCAAACCGATTTTGAGAACTTTTTTCAACAACCTATACAGGGTGATTCACCACCAAATGGACATAGCTTAAGGGTAGGTCCAGTTTTTCCAGGCGAACCAGGATCTGGTTTTGGAATTTCTATAAAGTTGTTCGTTTCGAAGCTACAGGGTGATTCATGTATTTCGTAGAATTTTTTGACAAGCTGTATCTTAAGAACGACTTCATGGATTCGATTGAAATTTTGTGAGTTAATTCTTCTATTGATAGCTGACACATCGCTTTATCAAACAGTTCAAAATTTCCAGGGCCGGCTTTAAAAAAAAACTTCAAAGCTTTTTTCAAAAAAAAAATCCTGTAGGCATATGTTTCAAAATTCATTTCCATATCCAGAAACCACATGAAACATGCTAATAATATCGCAAAAAAAATTGCTTGGCACCATTGAGTTGTCAATAAAATTTTGATGATCCTGAAAATTTTTGAGGTTAGGATTTTTTGTAAATTGATAATTCAAAATATTTGCGAATGATCTATTATGGCCTTGAAATTCAGCCGTTTCGTCAAAAAATTGGAAAAAAATTTCACGTTTTTTCGGTAGCAAAAAAAAAATTTCATCAAAATTTGAAAAAAAAATTGTTACGTCCCTCAACTTCACTTCTTTTCCACATTGAGCTGAAATTGAGGGACGTGACATACATTTTTCGAAAATTTTGATGAAATTTTTTGTTGCTCCTATTTTGGTACTGAAAAACGTTAAAAAAAATATATTTTTTTGACGAAACGGCTGAAATTTTAGGCCATAATAGATCATTTGTGAATATTTCAAATTATCAATTTACAAAAAATCCTAACCTCAAAAATTTTCAGGACTATCAAAATTTTATTGACAGCTCAATGGTGCCAAGCAATTTTTTTCGCGATACTTATAGCATGTTTTATGTTGTCTCTGAATGTGATGATAAATTTAAAAAAATGTACATACAGAACGACTTTTTCGAAAAAAACTTCAAGGCCGGCCCTGGAAATTTCGAACTGCTTGATCAGGCGATGTATCAATTATCAATAGTAAAATTAACTCACAAAATTTCAATTGAATCCATTGCATCGTTCTAAAGATATGGCTTATTTGAAAAATCGACAAAATACATGAATCACCCTGTAACTTCAAAACAAACAGCGTTAGAAAATTTTCGAAGCCAGATCCTAGTTTGCCTGGAAAAACTGGACCTACCCTCAGGCTAAGTCCATTTGGTGGTGGATCACCCTGTATTTGTTTTGAAAAATGAGCCATACAGTGTGTCCCGAAATTAATGCAACAAAATTCACAGGGAGATAGTGTTATTTCACTGGGGAATCTTGAGTTTTCTTGAATTTTAATTTTTAAGGCCTTTGAAAGTGGTGTTTTCGATACGTTTTCCGAAGTTTCAAAAACAAATATCTCAAAAATGAAGCCTTTAATCAAATTTTTGCAAGAGTACTTTTTTTCTCTAAATTAAACGTAGAATTCAAAAATTGAAACCATTTTCACAAATATTCAGGGGGGTGAAAAATAGGGAAAAAGGGGGGAAGGTGCCCCCTATTATCTCCGCCCCTAAAAATGTTTGATGAAATTCGTTATTTGTGTAGACCTATTCTAGTAAACTTTGGCTGAAATTTGAATGAAATTGGTTCAACGGTTCGAAAGTGATGACAAAAAAACTGTTTCCAAAAAACAACTTTGAAGACCTGTATCTTTGTTATTACGTTTGCGAGGGTATTTTTACCAAGAAAGTACCCTTATTTTTGAATTTTCCACCTCCCTGTTAATTTTGTTGCATCAATTTCGAGACACCCTGTATATACAGGGGTATCTCAAAAGTATCGTATTCCGAGTCCAAAGCGGTATAAAAAATATTGACGTTAATTTTTCAAGATATGAGGGCGTCAAAGATTAGGACTTCGCCCCTCACTATTTCCGTTATTCAGAGTGATTCTTGGAAATTGTTTATGATAGATTAATCAGTGAAAATTATCATCCAGTGGATGTGCATCTTAAATCTAAAAAATTCCTTTTTTTCTCAAAAAACTCCAGTAAAATTTTTTTACGGAAACCAAAAGAGTCATATCTTGTTCTAAACTATTTTAGGGGCCAGTGGAATATTTTACAGGCAATAATGAAGCAAAATGGGTTTTTGTGATTTATGGCCCACCCTGTATTCAGCAGAAATTCAGTGCACACCCACTGTTAATTATCCATAGTTGATAATTTTTACTGATTGGTCTGTCACAAAGAGTTCCCAAAAATCACTTCAAATGACAGGAATGTGAGGGGCGAGTCTTTATCTTCGACCTCCTATATCTTTGAAAATAAACGTCATCAATTTTCTCAGTATTTTTCACGTGATCTTGAGTAGATTCCATAATATACTGCTTTGAACTCGAAATGCGATACTTTTGAGACACCCTGTATTTGTATTGAGGACAAAGATCTGCAACCATTGCATTATTCAAATGAATTTTTTTTTATTGTCTCCATATATAATACAATTGTCAAATTTGACATTAGGTATATAGTTTTGTAAATATAAAATCATGACATTGTGGAGGAGTCCCCAATGGTACTCTCCCTTTTTTCAACACTTATACAATAAAATAAAATTTAGGGTATAAAATGAATTGACAACAGATTAATGTATGTAAATAAATGTGGATGTAATATAAGAAGGTAATTTTTTTGCGACACCCGGTATATTATGGACCTAGGAAATTTTCATGGGCAAATTTAAAAAATTCAGCAAAAATCCTCTAAGAATCAGTTTTTATTTTTGAGATTGGTTCAGGGATAAGCCTGCTAGTGGGAGGGGGTCAATCTTGACGTGAGCACCCTGTACCTACGTTTCACGTTTCATGACCGTCGTTCGAATAATAAAAAATTTCAATATGGCGGCCAAGATGGCGGCGTAATCATAAAACGCAGCTTGAAACGTAAAAAGTAAGTTCCATGTTCAAGAAAAATCGTTCCACTGATAAGAAATTTCAATATGGTGGCCAAGATGGCGGCGCCACCATCCAGTTTGCCCATTGGCCACCCTTAAGGATCTAAGCTGTTAATTGAAAAAAGTTCTGAGGCTCTAGCTTTATTCTCCGAGGAGGAGTACAACTTTTCAACTTCTACACGGACAGACAGACAGAAGGACAAACAGACAGACGGACAAACTGGCCATATAAACATCATTTTCTATCAAAATGTGCTCAAAAGTTGCAATTGACAGAAAAAAATGTCAACTGACAGAAAAAAGTGGCAATTGCCAGAATAAAGTCGCATTTGTCAGATAAAGTGTCAATTGACAGAAAAAAAGTGGCAATTGCAGAAGAAAAAAAAGGCAATTGCCAAAAAAAAGTGCCAATTGCCAGAATAAAGTGGCAATTACAAAAAAAAAACTGTTCATATCGTCTCTGCGCCTTCGTAGAAATTGAAATGGTGTATTTTACTTAAGGTAACTTAGGTCAATGAAACCTAAATCTAAATTACGAAAATAAAATATATAAACTCTTAACATCTCTGGGTAGGTTCCATATTATTGAGCTAGACTTTCAGAACATTTTATGTATTCAACTCAGTTTTCCAAATTTTTTGGATACTTGGACGGTTATTCAATTATACACTCTTTCAAATAATGATTAGTGACTGCACTGGTACTAATTATGAAGTAGCAGGCCATTAAAATTTCAATGACTTTCCGAGACACTATGAAAAAGCTACTTTCTTTTTGACCTCCCTCTTGTACTTATCCTGGAATTTGTCAGTGCCTTTTTGGAATACCCGTAGGCCTCATATCTCCATATTATTGTTTATTTTTAGAAAATAGTTGTAATGAATATTATTTATCTATATTTATAAAGTGAGAAGAAAATGCACTTCACTGAAGAATCAAACATAAAAAACCATCGAACAAAATATTGTATGGAATATTTTTTTAATTGAAATTTTCAGTAAACTCTTCCCAAGATAACGCTAAACTAAAGCTAACTACAAAACACCGCTTCACTAACTAGCGGTTCGATTTCAAGTTGGGTATAGGCATACAATAAATGCATTACTTTTGTCACCTCAGTTAGTAGTGGTGTCTCACTCGCTCCTTAGCAATTTCTCGCTTTTTCTCTCTCTAATTGAGATGAGGCGAAGTGAGGCTCAATTAGAAAAAAAAGTGATCTATGCAAGCATGACTACTGCGGTGACGGGGCGTAACAATTTTCACTGGCAGACTTGATTCATATTTGATTGGCGATACGTTACGCCAAGTCCTAACTTTTGTATCCGACTTGAAGTTGAGCCGTTGAATGCCAAATCATAATCTGTGATGTAAATAATATTATGATAAGAATGCGAATGTAAATATTTCTAAATACTAATATATGTTAGATGTAAGAGCTTCAGGAAACTATGCTGTAGAAAATCCTTATCAACTTTTTCTGTTTTCCTGATGCTGCCAAAATCGATGATATTGCATTATTGTAAGTCGGATTTTTTTGTAACAGTCAACAGGTATCTATGTAAAAACATCAATGTTATGTGGGTACTAAGCCAATAGTTATCACTGAAGACATTGAAGATCATGTAGTTTGGAAGTTACCTGTGTATGCTAGTGAGAGTTGAAAAAAAAATCTCTAAAACTTCAACAAAACATAATAATGGGATATTCGCGGAAAAGAATCACATCCACCATGTCACGAGTCAGTCAAATTTTCAATATTCCGAAAGTACACTTATAAACTAACCTGTAGCATAATTATTGTATCTCTACCTACCTACCTACCTACCTGCAAATACATAAGTGGAATATTCAATTTTGGCAGCAGGCTAGGTACTCAAAAGGGAATGTCCAAAAAGAACCATTGCCACGAATTTTCATTCTGCATCTTCGCCAAACTGAGTTTGACCCAAAAAAAAAGTATGATAGGTTCAAGTTAACGAAAATTCGAAAACAATGTTTTTTAGCGGATACGACCGGCTCCAAGCAAACTGAAATTGTTGATGGTCTGGTACACTGTCTTTTTGATTTATTTAATAAAATAACTTGCCTCTCATCCTTTCTCTTTTATTGTAGGTCTAGTTCCTTCTTCTCTAGACATCGAACTGTGGTTCCAAAGCAAACTTCGCATCCCCACGCAAATGGGGCTAACAAGCAAACTGTCTTTTCGTAAATATATTATTTTACAAAATTGAAAACAATCTATTCACAAAAAACACGAACCTTGCCTGCTACAGCTCCAATTTGCTCGTTAGCCCTTTTCGATTTCACACGTGCTATAAAAAAAGGTACCTCATTAATTCAAAATGTATATTCCTATCGATGGACAATGTGCAATTTCATCTAGTGAGCCGGTGCAAACAACAACGAATAATTATAATAAAATAAACTTTTCCCTGTCCTCATCATCGTCCTCCCCCCACTTCCCCTTGTGTAGTCTAAGAATATCACATCAGTGTGTGGCTGTCTTTTTTTTTGTTGTGCCCTATTTTTTATCCCTATTTTGCGCATTGTACTTCTTATTATTTATTTAGAGTGTTGTGTTTATGAGTGTTTCTTTTTAATTTATTGCATATTCAACTCTAATCAAAACCTACTTTTATGAGACGTCCTTTTCGTCTCGGTGTGAAAATTGTTCCAGATAATTCTCAGGTTCTCTTTTTTAAACTATAATACTTATATAAAACAATAACGATAATCATAACAATACACCTCTTGTGATAGAGAAAAATACTTAATATTTAAGTGACGTATTTTGTATTATTTACAAAGCATTTTTTTTAATGATTACGATCGTGTCTGTATGATGTAGAATCTTTTATCGATTTTTTTCTTTACAATTCCAAAGGCGCAAAAGTGCCTTTCTTGGACCGATAGATCTCAATTTCTTATTAAAAAAAAAACTAAAGTAGAAAAAATAAAATAATGATGTATAAAAAAAAAATCGTTGCTTTGCACCCAACAGCGGAAATGTGATTTCAGAACAATGATTTCCAGTACATTGTAGATTTTTCGTATAAATATGAATGCGGCTGGAATATATTTTATTAGTTGATTATGTGATAATCAGAGCTTAAGAGAGTAAATATTATCGAAGGAGAATAAGAGAAGACAGAGAGAGAAAATTGTAAGTAATTTATTATCGTCTAGTTTCAAGCTTGAAAGTTTTTGTATATGTATACTATAGCAGCTTAAGTACATTCAGTAAATAATAATTTGTAAGTAGCCCTCCCCCCCTCTTAGCTTAATTAATTATTGTTATTATTTTTTTATTTTGTTGTTATTGTTAAAATATTTTGTATCATACTTAAACCAATACTTTAATATGAAAACTGTCGAAAAATACGTGATTGTATCATTGTCCTGACACAATTCAAACCGAACGTAAAGCTACAGTTTTCACAGTTTGTATTCAATTCATTTTTCTCATCAATAGTTTTTTTTAATTAGTAATTTGTCACAATGCCCTCATACCTTTCGATTGGAACCATTTTATCTGTTCAAACTAAAGCTTTATTTTCACGAACACCTTCTTATTTGACTTCAATCTAGGTACGTATATTTCTTTTATTACTTACGCTTGGTTAACTTTTCTCTTAAACTATTTTTTGGGGGATTTTAGAATAGTTTGTCCTACTTACTTTTTAGTTCGTTATTGTAACAAAATTCACAATCTTGTGTGATCTTTCTTCATCCGGTAATGGGTTAATTAACTAGAAAAAAATAGTTATTTGTGTACCAAGTTTGCAAAGTAAAAGTGACGGGAGCTACAATCGTAGAAGCAAATGGTGAGTATAGGCTGTGAACGGTAAAAAGTGTTAATTGACAACCAAATACTTAACAAGGGCTTTATACATACAGGGTGTTACACTTTTTTTTGTCAATATTTCAAGAGATGGTAGAGCATCAGAAAATAAGTAGACTTTCTCGAAAAAAAAAGTTTATCGGAAACGCATTATGAAGGAGATAGAGGCTTTCAATCTGGAGTTTCAAAAATGATTTTTGTGTTATAATTTCCAATTAAATTACTGGATTTTGACCACATTTGATACACAAAGTAATTTGATACGTACCTACAAGCTGGTCACATTGACTTCTGTCAAATGTGTAAAAAACTATTATTTTATTTCTCAATAATTGAAAAAAACTTCTTTTTTTTTCGGCGAAAGTACTTATTTTTCGATGCTCTACCATCTCCTGAAATATTGACTAAAAAAGTTTAACACCCTGTATACACGAGGACTTTGTGACAGATGCATACAAAAAAATATTTTACGTATTATCGAGGCATAGGTATAGGTTTAAGAATCAATGTATTTTTGTAATACGTCGCCTGAAATTTTTTACATTTAGTAATGACATATTTCAAAAGCTTCACTAGTGAAGAGACAAGCGGGTCTAAAATTATTTTAGTCTTGATGCAAGAAGAGAGGGTGAAATTTTCCGTAGGCAGCTAGGTATCTAGATATTTATTTCCTTGGGTTATTCAAGTCACTTGAGTCAGACATGTCGGTCAGTCAAGTCAGTCAAGTCAGCCAAGTCAGTCAAGTCAGTCAAGTCAGTCAAGTCAGTCAAAAAGTAGCCAAGACAATAAGGTAAACCAGGTCAGCCAAATCAGTCGAGTCAGGCAGACAAGTTGACTAGTCAAGTACGTCAATAAGTGAAGTCAGTCATAGAAGTCGGTCAGTCCAATCAGTCAATTAGCTAAGCTAGCTAACTCGGTCTAATTTTCAATACCAATCGCGGGGTAATCTTTTGAAAATCTGAAACTTTCGAATCTCCGGGTTTGATTCACTTATGTTGGTAGTATGACACAAAAAATCCACCCATCTTCGAACGTTGTAAACAAAGGTTAGTTTGGCTTTGAACTCACGAGATTTTTTTGCAAGATTTTCAGATTTTCACCACATGTCAAAATATGACCATCGTCTTTTCAAGAGTAGGTCAGTGAAGTTAGTCAATCAAGTTGATCCGTCAAATTAGTCAAGTCAATCTAGTCAGTCAATACAGCCAGAGTCGAACCAGTCAAGTCAGTCAGTCAAGTCAGACGGTCGAATCAGTCAGTCAGTCAAGTTGGTCAGTCAGGTGTCCATAATACAGAGAGATTGCTGAGACAAAAACTGAATGGAATTAGAAAAGAAGATTTGTCAAGTGAATTTAAAAATATGCCGCAATCATATTTTTCATTCACAGTTGACAAAGATGCAAGGTGCTTCAATTATTCAGTCAAGTCGGCCAGTCAAGTTGGCCAGTCAAGTCGGTCAGTCAGTCATGTCAGTTAGTGAAGTCAGTCGGACAAGTCAGTCGGTCAAGCCTGTCAGTCAAGTCAGTCAGTCATGTCAGTTTCTAAAATGTCAATAATACAAAGGGATGACATGAAAAAAACAAATCAAACACCCTTTATATTTCTACATACATTGAAAGATCTATTTTCTAATGAATTCAAAAATATACCACTCATATTTTTACTCCACACAAAGATGCAAGGTGCTTCAGTCGATCAGTCAAGTCAGTTAATTAAAATGTCAATAATACAAAGGGATGGCATGAAAAAAACAAATCAAATACCCTCTATATTTCTACATACATTGAAAGATCTATTTTCAAATGAATTCAAAAATATACCACTCATATTTTTACTCCACAGTTAACAAAGATGCAAGGTGCTTCAGTCGATCAGTCAAGTCAGTTAGTTAAGTCCACCAGTCAGTCATGTTAGTCGGTCAAGTCAGTCAGTCATGTTAGTCGGTCAAGTCAGTGGGTCAAGTTAATTAGGTCAGGTCAATTCGGCCAATCAAGTCAGTCAATCAAATCAGTTCTAACATGTCAATAGAAAGAAATATACAAAATTATTTATTTCTTAATCGAACACCCTGTATATTCTTACATAGACTGAAAGATCTTTTTAATTGAATTCAAAAATATACCACACTCATATTTTCACTTCACAGCTAACAAAGATGCAAGGTGCTTCAGTCGGTCAGTCAAGTCTGTCAGTAAGTCGGCCAGTCAATCAAGTCAGTCAGTCACATCAATCGGCCAAGTTAGTCGGTCAAGTCAGTTGGTCAAGTCAATCAGTCAAGTCAGTTCATAACATGTCAACAATATAAAGGGATTGCAGGAAAAGTTAAGATGAAATTAGAGACTGGAAAGTTGATCTGAAATCAAAAATATTCCACACTAATATTTTCACTTCACAGGTCAACAAAGATCAAAGATGCAAGGTGCTTCAGTGAGAAAACATAAGTGTGGTATATTTTTGCATTCAGTTAAAACATATCTTTCAATCTACGTGAAAATATACAAGGTGTGACACTGAAATTTTTTCTGAAATCCTCATATATTATTGACATGTTAGAAATTCGACTTAAGATTCAAAAATGTGGAGAAAATTGATCTAGAAAGGTTTTTGCCCGACAAAAAGTTGAGAATAACAAAAATAACGAAAAGAGCCATTTTAAATGAGCCACCTGTATGTATGAATGTATGTGTGTATACAGGGTGTGTTTTGTCAATATTCTAGGAGACGATACAGCATCGAAAAATAAGTACTTTCGCCAAAAAAAAAGAAACGAAAGATGAATTTACAAATTTTAAATTAGAAATTTAGCAAATGTGGCAAAAATCAATATAACTAGCTGGTGACCCTCACGATACATACCAAATTTGGTCAAAATCCAGTGGATAAATTTGGAGTTATAACAAGAGAACCATTTTTAAAACTCAACTTTGAAAGCCTCTATCTCCGGCTACGTTATAATGCGTTTCCAATGTATTTTTTTCCTATAAAAGTCCACTCATTTTATTTTTTGATGCTCTAATATCTCCTAAAATATGAAAAAAAGTGTAATACATTGTATTATCAGACGAAATAACTGCCGAGCCGTTGATCCGATTCAATAGAAATTTGGCATACCGACATAGTTTCACCCTGCGTGAACCCACTACTTTAGTTTTTTTCTGTCATCTGCACTCGGGGAAATTTAATGCTTTCGAAAAAGTAATTACGTAATTTCTATCTAGAACGCAATTTCGCTGACATCCTATTTTTCTATATTCATTATCTTTTTTTTTTCAAATAAGATCCGATT
The DNA here is from genome assembly GCA_949128115.1 of Anaspis maculata. Classification (NCBI taxonomy): domain Eukaryota; kingdom Metazoa; phylum Arthropoda; class Insecta; order Coleoptera; family Scraptiidae; genus Anaspis; species Anaspis maculata. The sequence goes on along the minus strand of OX421964.1, from coordinate 25,499,343 downwards.
GGGATTGGGATGAGACAGGAGGCGTAATGCGGAGTCGGCAAACCACGTTTTGGCCACACCAAGCCACACCTGAATTATGGGAATATTCCCCGTACTCTGGAATATTCAGAATTTCCATGTCTGTAGTGGAGTTTTGGGCAGGTTGATTTTCCTCTGTGGGAATGGTGTAAAATCAGGAAGTCAACAAACTAGCGAGCGTGCTATCAAAATTCTGGATAATTTTTTCTCAGTCAGTGTGTCGAACTTAATTAGTGTCATTGTCAAAAAAATGACGAAAGCTATACCTACCTCACGGAACTTGACTTATTTATTTCATTTCGATATTTTATTCGAAAGCTCTTGAAAAATTGTGTTCAGAATAGTTGGAATTATTTGTCAATCTGTCATCTGTCAGGAATTGAATGTCAAAGTTTTAAATTTCGAAATTTCGTTACTCAGAAACTACCTGATGGATCCGAACCAAAATCGTTAGGAAGCAAGAATAAAAGAATGAAATTCAGTCTACAGTCAGAGTGTAAAAAAAATTATAGCCAATACCACCCGGGACGCGGCTGTTCGCGTGGCTTTTGCCTTAGTGGGGGGGTTAGCGGAATGGTCTGTGCATTTTGTGATCAAAGCATGAAATTTAGCATACTTGATCAGAAGACCCTCCTTTGCAATTCCAGATGTGGCGCCACGCGAGATTTTGCGCCAGAGACACTGTATTGAGGTTAATATACCTGCTAGGGGTAAATTCTGCAAAAATGGTTCCTGGCCGGTCTCTGGTACCACAGTCGGTATTTTTTAGTTCTGTTTAGTTAAAACTACATGTAGAAATGAGTGAGGAGTACATTTTCACAAGCCAAGTTCCAAATGCTGCCTTTATACGTTGTTTTAATACATTTTAAGGCCAACTTTGTTTTAGTACAGAAAACATGGTAAAAAAATTGCAAAAACCTCGGCAAAGATATGAACGTCCTGAAAATTTGATATTCTGTCCAGAATTATGTGCCCTACTACATATCTGAAATTGCCAAAAATCGCACCTTGAAGCTTCAAGTTATTGAAGGGGGGGTAAAAAATTGCAACTCAAAATGAAAGGTATAGAACCCGATGGAACCCGTCAATCCAATAGATGCAAATACGTCGTAGTTCGACGCATCACAACCAGTTGATACAGTTTTGGCACAAAAAGTGTCGATCATTGCTGGAGGGGGGTCGTGGGGAAGGGCGAAGCTTGGCTGGGTGGCTCTTTTTCTTCCTGGGCCATGAAGAATCGATCACGACAAGATTGGTATCTTTTCCGACTAAATTCAATGTCCTGAACTTGAATCCGATGTGTAAATTTGGATAAAAACAAGTTCGAACAAGTTGACTTGAGAAAACCTGTTTTTTCTTTGACAATTTTCACAAAACTTTTTTTTACTGTTAGAGGTATTCATCTTTGAAAATATCTCAGAGGCCATTAGACTAAACTGTATTCTTCACGAAAATCATCTATTCGATCTGTAACTCTGTTTTTCGAGGTAGGAAAAATCGATTTGAACTTTAGTCGGCACTGCCCGGCGTCTACTAATGACCAGAACACTACAGCATGCACCTTCAAGTAATAACTCAATACCCTGCATTGCGATTTATGACGATTTTGTTTTAGTTATAGGGAATTCAGTTCTGCACAGATCCTGAAACTTTCGAAGATAAGTTATAATTTTTCAGATAGTTTGGGCTATTCTCATTTGAAGATGCATGGTGTAGTGTTCTGGTCAGTAGTAGACGACGGGCTGTGCCGACTAAAGTTCAAATCGATTTTTTCTACCTCGAAAAACAAAATTACAGATCGAATGGATGATTTTCGTGAAGAATACAGTTCAATCTAATGGCCTCTGAAATATTTTCGAAAATGAATGCCTCTAACAGTAAAACAAAGTTTTGTGAAAATTGTCAAAGAAAAAACAGGTTTTCTCAAGTTAACTTGTTTGAACTTGTTTTTATCCAAATTTATACATCTGATTCAAGTTCAGGACATTGAATTCAGTCGGAAAAGATACCAATCTTGTCGTGATCGATTCTTCATGGCCCAGGAAGAAAAAGAGCCACCCAGCCGAGTTTCGCCCTCCCCCGCGACCCCCCCTCAACAATGATCGACACTTTTTGTGCCAAAATTGTATCAACGGGATGTGATGCGTCGAACTACGACGTATTTGCATCCATTGGATTGACGGGTTCCATCGGGTTCCATACCTTTAATTTTAAGTTGCAATTTTTTACCCCCCCTCCAATAACTCAAAGCCCCGGGGTGCGATTTTTGACAGTTTCAGATATGTAGTGGGGCACTTAATTTTGAACAGAATATCAAATTTTCAGGACGTTCATATCTTTGCCGAGGTTTTGGCAATTTTTTTACCATGTTTCCTGTACTAAAACAAAGTTGGCCTTAAAATGTATTAAAACAACGTATAAAGGCAGCATTTGGAACTTTGCTTGTGAAAATGCACTCCTCACTCATTTCTACATGTAGTTTTAGCTAAACAGAACTAAAAAACACCGACTGCGGTACCAGAGACCGGCCAGGAACCATTTTTGCAGAATTAACCCCTAGCAGGTATATTAACCGCAATACAGTGCCTCTGGTGCAAAATCTTCTGTGGCGCCACATCTGGAATTGCAAAGGTGGGTCTTCTGAACACGTATGCCAAATTTCATGCTTTTATCACAAAATGCACAGATCATTCCATTTTTGGCCGTTAACCCCGCCACTACCTGGAAAAATGCGCAGTCTGTTGGGCGATCGACTTTTTCCAAGAAAATTCCGACTGATACCGAAAGTAGATTAATTTTGGCGTCAAGTAGGCCGAATGTGACATTTCGAGGACTGGTCCGTATTCATAGTCAGATCTTATGTCTTAAGAAAAACGACCTTATTCAATTTTCATAAGCCTATTTTTACCAAACACAACCATGAGAAGATGTTGTTGCATTTGATTATAATATACAAAATTTATAAAATGATTCTTATACCTATAAAATCATCTTATCTAAGCCTGTATCTAAATAAGCATGATCTTAAGATCACCTTATATTTGAGATCTGACTATGAATACGGGCCCTTATTTCGGTTTTCTGGCGGTGATTTTTCAAAACAAAACTTGCATAATGTTGAAGTTGCCACAACAGATTTTTCATTCGATTTATTTGAAGAATATATTTTTCAATCACAAGGACCTGGTCACGTGCTGGACCCAAAACGCTGGTCTGCGTCGCGAATTAGTATCGTGAGTTCATTGCGCAATTTCCAAAGGTCGCAAAACGCAAGCAACGCAATATGCTGACCAACCAGGCAGCAGTAAAGTGCAAAAGAAGTCCTCTCTATTGGTCAGCATCTTGCGTCAATTACGTTCTGCGACCACTAGAGACTACGCATAACAGACCAAGACATGCGAATTAAAAAAAAACTCAAAAAAAAAAACAAAAAAAGTTTTGCATACAGAAAAAATGCCTATTGAATTGTGCTACATGCTAAATATCACCCCAGGATTCCATTTCCATTCAAAATAAAAATTGAAAAATTTGCAAGAACCCCTGCTATACTCTAATATAATATAAAAAACAGGTACATACTTTTCAAAACTGATGAAACAGTGGAACAAAATCAATGGTACCTTGTTAGCCATGCAGCATGCAGCTGTTATTGGCTTTGTTACTTTTTGGTGTTCATTCTTCCAAGCTTTTTCCAAGTACGTAACAATAATTCATAGGATGGGTTGGGTAGGTTGGTATAAAGATCCTTTTCCACTTCTACAGATTAAACTGTGATATGGTCTAAATTGGAAAAAAAGTACGTTGACTCTTGGTGGTCAATGTGCTGCACCAAGGCCATAGCCAGAGTTCAAAAGTATCAAGTAGGTAGGTAAAGCATCTGCCGGAAAATTCATCTGTTCCAATTATTCCATCCCAATGAGCTCTACTTTTTTTCTAAAACTATTTTGAAAAAAAATCTTGATTCAATGCTGTAATAAAAAAAATGGCAAAATCCTCAACAAAAGGTGAATTCATAGTAAGTACGAGAATAAATGTTTGGTGAGGAACTTTATCCAACGACTTTATCCAAGATGTAATATAAAAGAGATCTCCGAGCGAATTAAGTGCGCGCTGTTGTTCTTTGGAAGTCACGCAGAGGTGAAGCGGAGAAGAAGTCTCTTCGCAATGTCCTCGTTTGCGCACCATGTCCGTCAATGTAGGAAGCATGTCCGCATACCTCGTGCCCTCCCTCGTGGCCCCGGTTCTTGTAAGTGTGCCGCGTTCCACTTACCAAAGCGACTACATTTGAATAGCAGTGGCGTGCGACCTGCTGTTAGGCCACTTAAACGAACCGCATTTATATTCTCTTCCACACCATAGGTACCTACTTGTTCCTCTTATTCTCGTTCATCCTCCGACTTTTAACCTTCCATTTGTCTTCACATTTTGTCCGCACAAAAGTCACCTGTATGGGTGTCTTTTTTTTATTATTTTATTTTTATTTTTTCGAAAATGATACTCGTATGTGTGTCAATCTTTTCACAGGTGGTGGTGAAACGTCTTGGCTCAGAACGAGTTCCACACGCACACACGACAACGAACCGGAAGAAGAACCTGTGATATTTTCCGTACAAGGAGCTCTCAATTTCAGCTTTTAAAGATGCAATAATTAATATGCAATTTTGGCATTTTAAACTCAATATTAATGTGAAAACAAGTGAATTAGGGCGTTTTAAGCTCTTGGTTTCGCATCAAAATGTTCACCGTAGTATGTGGTTATCATGCCGACCTACAGCAGAGTTGTAATTTGGTTCCAGAATAAACAAAATGTAATTATTTTTTGAAGAAGCGTTTTCGATTTTTTCCAATTTAGGGGCTCACAGCCAATGCGCGTCGTACCTATGCAATTTTATACACTCAAGATAAGGACAGTGTTTATACACTAGGACTACTGAAAGGAGCACCGAAACACTTACGGAGATCTTTCCATACAGGTAAGAAATATAATATTTGTATTCGCGCTTTAAATTAATTCTTCCTGCCACAGATGGCTGTCAAAAGCAGCATGCGTTGATAATGATTGGTTGCCATTGTTATGTCAGTTTGATGTCATTTGCAGCTCGGTTGTCACTGCTCATTTCAATCCGTATTTGACAGCCATCTTAGAGGAAAAAATTAATTCAATCGCGAATCCACAGCGAGTATGAGAGACGAGATGAGAGAGGATTTTTGAACATTTTTTATTTCAAAAATCAAATTTGGTATTCAAGTATTGAAACAATTCGAAAAGCCACGTTGATCTATGATCTTCACTTCTTTTACTTTAGTCTAGGAGCATAGGTATACTGACGAAAAGTTTTCGGTTGTTTTTGGTTCAGTCTGTCCTGAAAGTCAACTGAAATCTGAAAATCTGAAAAAAAGTAATTTATCAGCCCTTCAAATCAGATTTTCAATATTGAGAATCATTTTGAATGGCATAGAAAACATCGCCAAATAAACTGCTCAACAATGAAAGTGTTTCAAAGCAAAAATTCACCCAATTTTGAACCACTGTAACTTTTGAATAGCAACAACGATTCTGATTCTGTTTCAAGTACTGAAGAGCTTAATGTTTTGGCCATCTTTCTTGTCAATATGGAATTCATAGAGCCTCTCATAAAATTTCTACAGGGTGATGAACAGAGCAGTGCAAAATTGATAAAAGTTCAACATACCCCCGTTTCCGTTAAAAAATTTTTTCGGGAGTATCAACATCAAATTCATGAAGAATGATGTGTTCCCTCGAAACGGTTTTTGAATTTTCGGGATTCCAGTCGAAACAGCCAAACTGTGATTTTTTATTGTGAATACTGTATATTATTCCTGTAGCAACACAAAAACATTAGAACTTTTTATATCAAGATGACGCCACTTGGTGGGCTTGTTCACTGAACAATTCTGAGCAATTTGATTTGCAACACGTTCCTATTGTCTGTAAGGGTAGAGAAGAGCTCAATTGGCAGCGTACTTTCTGGTACTACTCCTAAAATTCGGGCTTTTAGCATTGAAAAAAGGTTTATTTTTACTCTCTTCAGTCAACATGGGACTACGTCATTATAATTAGATTGACCACATTTCCGCCATTTTGGAATTTCTTGCCTTTACGGTGAATTTCAAAACATAGGCATGTTTGGCATCATTTCTTGAAATATTGGTCCCCTAAATGGGATTCTGGCAATAAGATCTGTCTATCTGTTTGTTTATCTGTCTATCTCTTTCCGAAAAAATATTAATAGAATTTTCAACCCCACCCCCCTTCTTCCTGAAATTCTCTGAGTGTCCAATTTAATATTCTTGACCTCTCAATTCTTTTCAATGCAGTCAACGTCATCCTGCAAAGCATCGGAAGAGATAATTTTCTGTGGAAAAAATGCCACCCAAATTTCACCCTTTCGCTCCCCTCACCTCATCTAACAAATCTAAAATGGCAATACCTACTTTGCGATACATCAAATTGAAGGAAATAAAATTCTCTCCATGAACAAAATTTTTTCAAGTTTTTCGAAACCTTCATTTTTCTTACAAAACATCCCAAATGTCTAATTTATTTGGAGAGGAGTTGAATATTTAAAAAAAACTGTTTTCGGAAAGAGAATTTGATTCCCTTCAATTTGAGGTATTACAAAGTAGGTAATGTTTCGTGAAATTTTGAAGCTGAGGTGGGGGGAAAGGGTCAATTTGGGCAGCACTTTTTCCGTCTAAAATTTTATTTCTTCGATGTTTTCTATGATGACACTGACTGAATTGAAAACAATTGAGAGGTCCAGAATTGAAAATTAGACAGTCAGAGAATTTTTAGGGCGAAAGAAGGTGGAGTTAAAATTTTTGTGGATATTTTTTTCAGAAAGAAAATTCAATTTTATTCAATTTGATGTATCGCAAGATAGGTCATGTCATTTGAAATTTCAAAGTTGGGGTGAGCGGGGGCGAGGGAGCTTAAGATAGAAATTTGCCAATTTATGTTTTAGATGTCTCCTTTGATATAAAAATCGACCTGTTTTTGCTCGAAGAAATATTCACTAGGAATCGGGAGTTATTGCAGGTGGATAGTTTTCAAATGATCACCCGGTGCAGTATTCACAATAAAAAAATCACATTTTGGCTGTTTCGACTGGAATCCCGAAAATTCGAAAACCGTTCCGAGGGAACACATCATTCTTCATAAATTTGGAGTAGATACTCCCAAAAAAAAATTTTGCGAAAACGGGGGTATGTTGAACTTCCATCAATTTTGCACTGCTCTGTTCATCACCCTGTGGAAAATTTATGAAAAGCTCTATGCATTTCATATTAACAAGGAAGATGGCCAAAAGATTGGGCTATTCAGTACTTGAAATAAAATCAGAATCATATGTGCCAATCAGAAGTTATGGCGGTTCAAAATTGAGTGAATTTTTGCTTTGTAACACTTTCATTGTTGAGCAGTTTATACATTCTGGTAAAATTTGAATGTTCAGAGAATTATCCGTCAAATTTTCACTCCAAATCCCCAATGCAGACAGTGTTTTGCAAAAATATCAAGAAAAATACAGGGTGTTTCACGACTTATACGACATAGCTTAAGGATAGATCCAGTTTTTTGAGGCGGATCCGGATCTGGCTTCGAAATTTTTCTAAGATCCTGCGTTTCAAAGTTACAGGATGATTTATGTATTTTGGTCAAAGCTTTGATTGGTCATAACTTTGGAACAAATGAATGTAGTCGAATGAAATTTGACAGGAAAAGTCTCTTACCAAGAACAATTACAATGACCAACAAGGCATGGGAAAATCCAGGGCCGGACTAAAAAAAAAATGGCCCCCATTAATTCTTGGACAAAAAAGCCATTTTCGCATCAGATTCCTAAAAAAATGCCATTGTATTTGGAAAGTTGAGAAAAAATGCTACAGAATCAGCTATCCAATACAAACGGCACACCTCAGTAGGTTTAGTAAAAAAATAAAATAAAAAAAATAGAAAATTTTAATAGCGATATTTCCTGAATGATTTGAGATAATTCATCGCAATTACTACTTTTCAATTACAAATGGTTTTCAAAATGCCCTCTTCCAAATTCGACGCATTTTCTACATCTCGTCAATAAATGTCTAGTGACTTTTCGAATGATTAGCCTATTGTTCCGCATTTCTTTAGCAGCTGTAATGATCCTTTTTCTCAAATCCTCCCTGGTGTTCACTTCTGTCTTGTAAACCATATCTTTCATGTGGCCCCATACATAGTAATCTAGGACTGTGAGATCGGGAGATCTGGGAGGCCAGGAATAAGGACCCCCGCGACCAATCTGCGTTCAAACTTCTGACGTTTAATGAAAAATGAGGCGGTGCCCCATTTTGTTGAAGATAGGCAAAACATTTTGGAGGAGGTTTAGATAGCCTTCCCCCCCCCGTCAGCCGTTCCTCAAAGAAATGTAGCCCAGTCAAAATGTCATCAACCACTCCGCACTACAAATTCAGTGAAAACCTCCGCTGAGAGTTCTTCTGTACCGTGGCATGAGGGTTTTCGTTGCCCATAAGTGGAAATTTCTCAGTTTCAGTTTTGAAGGTTCTCTTCATTTTTTTCGTTTCTCCTCGGTTCCGTTTCGCCACCCGCGTTGTGCGAGGGCGATTCCGGACTTCTCATTATTGTTATTGTGTATCCCTCCATTTTTCAACTTACAACCTACCCTACCGCGACGCGCTGGACATCAGCGGACCATGCAAAGAGAGCGTTCTCTCTATCTCACGGCGCCGGATGTCACAAGGCAGGTCCTTTTTCATTTTTTACTTCACTACACAAGACAGTGTATCCCAGCTAAAACATCTCGGCGTGATTTTCTCAGAAACCGTTCACGCAATACAATTCTTTTTTTTTGTGAAAATAAGCCCTAAATCTAAGCTTCAATTAGAGAGGTGTCGGTGTCTGCAGCTGCTTTACTTCCCAAAATATGGCAATTTGAACCGGCCTCAGAACAACAGGCACATAATTATGAAGATTTATGATTAGCAAGAAAAGCAATTCTACATCAGAATGCACTTGGGGCACCGTCTAATTTTTCATTAAACGTCAGAGAATACTTGGATGCAGAATACCCCCATCGCTGGATTGGTCGCGGGGGTCCTCATTCCTGGCCTCCCAGATCTCCTGATCTCACAGTCCTAGATTACTATGTATGGGGCCACATGAAAGATCTAGAGGTCTACAAGACGGAAATGAACACTGGGAATTATTGCAGAGAAAAGATCATTGCAGGTCAAATGACACGCGGAACAATAGACCAACCATTCGAAAAGCCACTGGACTTTTAGTGACGAGATGTAGAAAATGCGTCGAAGTTGGGGGAGGGCAGTTTGAAAACCACTTGTAAATAACATGTAATGTATTCATCACCTATTGTTAGGAGTTTTGATTTTTTTGAAATGTTGCTTGTTTCCTGTTAGAAAAGTCGCAATTGCGATGAATTATCTCGAATCATACAGGAAATATCGCTAATGAAATTTTCAATTTTTTTTATTTTATTTTTTTACTAAACCTATGGAGATGTGCCGTTTGTATTGGATAGCTGATTCTGATTCTGTAGCATTTTTTCTCAACTTCCCAAATACAATGGCATTTTTTTAGGAATCCGATGCGAAAATGGCTTTTTTGCCCAATAATTATTGGGGGCCATTTTTTTTTAGTCCGGCCCTGGATTTTTCTATGCCTTGTTGGTCATTATAATTGTTCTTGGTAAAAGACTTTCCCTGTCAAATTTCATTCGATTCCATTAATTTGTTCCAAAGTTATGACCTATCAAAGTTTTGACCAAAATACATAAATCACCCTGTAACTTTGAAACGCAGGATCTTAGAAAAATTTCGAAGCCAGATCCGGATCCGCCTCAAAAAACTGGATCTATCCTTAAGCTATGTCGTATAAGTCATGAAACACCCTGTATAGACCGATTTCCGAAAAACTGGATTATCGGAGCCAAGGTGGATCGAAGCAATAAAAAATCACACAATTTCAAAATGGGATCAAATTTTGAGTTATTCACACTCATTTTGTTGAGCAGTTCAGATAGGTACTCACTGGGGTACTAAATAAATGTTGGTAGTGAGGTAATTCTAGCAGATTTTTCGCTACCAAAATACGTTTTTCTCTAATCAAAGGCGGATGCATTGAAAAACCTTGAAGTGGCGATTTACACTGAAGAACACACAGATTTCTCATGAGTGAGAAAGAGTCAGAGAAAGATTTTTTCATCAACGGTTTTAGCGCTAGTGCCGGCATAAAACTGGCTAGTGCAAGAGCTATATTTTCTCATCATGTTTTCCAAAAAATTCGGATCTTTTTTCAAATTTTCAGCAGCCAAAAACCAAAATCGCTATTTAACGGCCTCAGTTCAATTTCATAGATTCTGGTTTTTACAGTTCTTTTTTCGAAAGACTAACATAAAACCGCAAGACGAAAAACAATACTGTGAAACGACAACATTGAACCGTCTGCACCCTTGCTTCCTAGAAAATTGCACACAGTTTGGAAGACTAATGACTTCAAGAGCTATTAACTGAGCAAAGATTATCCTACACACAGTCCCACGGCATTGTCCTATAAAGACGTGACGAATCGTGTCCCTAGTTAGGTGAGGACTTGGGTAAAGCAGCAAAGAAAACATTTTAATAGGATATTAATAGTGTTGTCAAATGCCAGTGACAATTTGCACTCATTCATTACCATTCATCAAAATATTGTCAATTGTTTTTTCTGAAAAGAAAACATTCCACTTACTGCTTTAAAGTCTAAACTAAGCTATAATAATTATTCTTCTTATTGTTTCGTTACCTACTATTCAGAAGGGCTTGCCAACAGTTGGCGTATTAGCCAACCTGATTCTTCTGGTTAAATTTTTCATCAAGCCCAGACAAATAAGTCTTTGAGGTCAAACAAATTCGTATAAGCAATTTTATGACTATTTTGGACTGCGAATTTAATGCTTCTCATCTATAACATATCTTGAATAGGTCCCTTCGTTTCGGTTTTTTTGAGTGCGCATGTCTGGCGCGAATTTCATAGTTTCGTACACCAATATTGAAAATTAACACAAAAAAATATTGTAGTGCACCTAAAATTTCACAAATAATGTGGTTGAATGTTAGATACCATTTTTATATTCAAAGGAAATGTTTCATTGGAATTAAATTCAATGATCGTTTGTGGAAGTTCAGGAACAACAAAAATGGCAACAGCGCTGAAAACAACAAGACATCGGCGCCAACTGTCACTTGTGACAATAATTATGGTCACTTCTCGTTTCTACCTGACCTACACTCCCTTTGCTCATGTTTTATCGAAAGAACAGAACCTGTTGAAAATGGCTGCACCAAGAAGGAAGTTCAAAGAAGCTACGAAGAGATGCATTTACGGTATGTATAGAAGTGACAGCCAGGAACCAGTTGTTGGTCAGGCGGCTAGACAGAGCATGCAGCGTTGCCATTCAACTGACAGGTGTACGAAAGTTTACAAAACTTAGAGCCGTCAAGCATGCGCACCTGCCCAAACGAAGTAGCCTATTCTCAAAAATCCCCTAGTAGGCTTTTATTCTGCATGAGGTCAAAGACAGTAGAGGTAACCATTTTCAAAATTGCTATTATCTAGTCGTCTGACAAAAAATTGCACGTATGATTTTCTGTAGCCTATTGAATTGTGAACTATTTGATCTGTCCGCAGTTTTCGTGCTTCTTGCGGCAGTCTCTCTACAACCTTTGATTTAATTCTCAAAACTGTACGAATAGTTTCAAACTCATTAGCTACAAATTTTGAAGTATAGTTTGTGAAAATTCTCATCTAGTGCATACACCTACAAATCGGGTATACCAAAGAAACGAACGGAGCTCTCTGAAAACTAGCTAGTATGGGGGCATAGGTCGTGCCGTGTGCAGCTTCGTGAAGATATGTAGAGTTATGTCTGAGTCAATTCCTGGGGGATCAAGGACCATAAAAAATTATGGTGGAATGTTGACATCTGCTGCAGGCAAATATGGTGGAGGCGCCAAAATGGGCTTCATCTGGTAATAAGAAACTGGCTGTAGCTCGTTTGTTTTTCAACGGATTTCAACATCTAGAACGTCATTTTGTAGACAAAAAAATTTTCTTCTTATTTCATACCTTAATTTACAAACGTCATTTCGTGAAACTGTCAAAACTGTATTTATAAGACATGCTAAATTCCGCCCTTTTTTGAAGGTTATCCGATATTTTTGAAACTTGGCAGTATTATAGATTTTGAGGTGCCCTCTCCGAATTTCCACTTTTCCACTTCGTATCTTTGCCGTTTTGGCCGCCATATTAAAAAGATAACGCCCAAAAAACAGTTTTTTGTCAATATCTTGAACTCAACTGACTCAAGATTGAAATGTTTGTATGCGGAGGAAAGCCCATTCCAATCTCTACAATTTGACATACCGGTCATTTATGTGCGATTTACGGTTCTTGAGTTAAAGCTTTCAGAACTTCCGGAAGCATCAACTTTCGGCATTCAATCACCATGTTAAATTGATACCACCGTCATGTAGTAGGCAAATAACCCATCAATAGCTCTTGGCCATTAACCATAGATAATAAAAATTTAGAAAATCGATCATGGTGATGTTATTTGTGTGATTACAGGGTGAACTGTGGAAGCAAACTAACTTTAGAAAGAAATAAAGGTAATATAGCATTTGAAGGATATCAGATACATTCGAAACTCTTTATTATGATGAAATTTGGGGTCATCATTCAGAATATCTACTTCTCCACTTCGTATCTTTGCTGTTCTGGCCATAATTTTGAAAAAATGACGCTCAAAAAAACATATTTTCGAAAAAAAAAATTTAATTCGCCATAAAACTTGAGAATTCATATCAAAAGTGAAGGTCTATTGAATTCTCTATAATTTGACATATGGATCACTCATGTGCGACTTACGGTTCTCAAGCTACACCTTCTCAAAGTCAATTTTCCCTTAGAGTTCACCCTGTAGTTGCATAGCAACCGTTACCATCATTAATTTTCTGGACATTAATGGTCTGTGGTTGACAATTTATCATTATTTATGGTTAATTTGACAGCCACGTGGAGCTAAGCTCATAGTGGGGGGGTTAGCGGAATGGTCTGTGCATTTTGTGATCAAAGCATGAAATTTGGCATACTTGTTCAGAAGACCCTCCTTCGCAATTCCAGATGTGGCGCCACGCGAGATTTTGCGCCAGAGACACTGTATTGCGGTTAATATACCTGCTAGGGGTAAATTCTGCAAAAATGGTTCCTGGCCGGTCTCTGGTACCGCAGTCGGTATTTTTCAGTTCTGTTTAGTTAAAACTACATGTAGAAATGAGTGAGGAGTACATTTTCACAAGCGAAGTTCCAAATGATGCCTTCATACGTTGTTTTAATACATTTTAAGGCCAACTTTGTTTTAGTACAAGAAACATGGTAAAAAAATTGCCAAAACCTCGGCAAAGATATGAACGTCCTGAAAATTTGATATTCTGTCCAGAATTATGTGCCCCACTACATATCTAAAATTGTCAAAAATCGCACCCCGAGGCTTCGAGTTATTGGAGGGGGGGTAAAAAATTGCAACTCAAAATGAAAGGTGTGGAACCCGATGGAACCCGTCAATCCAATGGATGCAAATACGTCGTAGTTCGACGCATCACAGCCAGTTGATACAGTTTTGGCACAAAAAGTGTCGATCATTGTTGAAGGGGGGTCGTGGGTAAGGGCGAAACTCGGCTGGGTGGCTCTTTTTCTTCCTGGGCCCTGAAGAATCGATCACGACAAGATTGGTATCTTTTCCGACTAAATTCAATGTCCTGAACTTGAATCCGATGTGTAAATTTGGATAAAAACAAGTTCGAACAAGTCAACTTGAGAAAACCTGTTTTTTCTTTGACAATTTTCACAAAACCTTTTTTCACTGTGAGAGGTATTCATCTTCGAAAATATCTCAGAGGTCATTAGACTAAACTGTATTCTTCACGAAAATCATCCATTCGATCTGTAACTTTGTTTTTTGAGGTAGGAAAAATCAATTTGAACTTTAGTCGGCACTGCCCGGCGTCTACTAATGACCAGAACACTACAGCATGCACCTTCAAGTAATAACTCAATAACCTGCATTGCGATTTATGACAATTTTGTTTATGTTATAGGGAATTCAGTTCTGCACAGATCCTCGAACTTTCAAAGATTAGTTATAATTTTTCAGATAGTTTGGGCTATTTTCATTCAAAGATGCATGGTGTTGTGTTCTGGTCAGTAGTAGACGACGGGCTGTGCCGACTAAAGTTCAAATCGATTTTTTCTATCTCGAAAAACAAAGTTACAGATCGAATGGATGATTTTCGTGAAGAATACAGTCCAATCTGATGGCCTCTAAAATATTTTCGGAGATGAATGCCTCTAACAGTAAAAAAAAGTTTTGTGAAAATTATCAAAGAAAAAACAGGTTTTTTCAAGTTAACTTGTTTAAACTTGTTTTTGTCCTAATTTACACATCGGATTCAAGTTCGGGACATTGAATTTAGTCGGAAAAGATACTAATCTTGTCGTGATCGATTCTTCATGGCCCAGGAAGAAAAAGAGCCACCCAGCCGAGTTTCGCCCTCCTCCGCGACCCCCCTTCAACAATGATCGACACTTTCTGTGCCAAAATTGTATCAACAGGATGTGATGCGTCGAACTATGACGTATTTGCATCCATTGGATTGACGGGTTCCATCGGGTTCTATACCTTCAATTTTGAGTTGCAATTTTTTACCCCCCTCCAATAACTCGAAGCCTCGGTGCGATTTTTGGCAATTTTAAATATGTAGTAGGGCACTTAATTCTGAACAGAATATAAAATTTTCAGGACGTTCATATCTTTACCGAGGTTTTGGCAATTTTTTTACCATGTTTCCTGTACTAAAACAAAGTTGGCCTTAGAATGTATTAACACAACGTATAAAGGCAGCATTTGGAACTTTGCTTGTGAAAATGCACTCCTCACTCATTTCTACATGTAGTTTTAGCTAAACAGAACTAAAAAATACCGACTGCGGTACTAGAGACCGGCCAGGAACCATTTTTGCAGAATTTACCCCTAGCAGGTATATTAACCGCAATACAGTGCCTCTGGTGCGAAATCTTGCGTGGCGCCACATCTGGAATTGCAAAGGAGGGTCTTCTGAACACGTATGCCAAATTTCATGCTTTGATCACAAAATGCACAGATCATTCCATTTTTGGCCGTTAACCCCGCCACTATCAACTTGACATGCTGATTGGATGACAAAAGTTGATGCTTCAGGGAGCTCTGGAAGCCATAACCCAAGAACCGGAAATAGCACGTACACGAGTAAGGTGTCAAATTGTAGAGAATTGAATAAGCTTCCATTCGCATACAAACGCTTTCACCTCACATTGACTGAAATAAAGATATTGACAAAAAACTGTTTTTTGGGCGCCATCTTTCCAATATGGCGGCCAAAACGGCAAATATACGAAGTGGAAAAGTGGAAATTCGGAAAGGGCACCTCAAGATCTATAATACTGCCAAGTTTCAAAAATATCAGATAACCTTGAAAAAAGGCCGGAATTTAGCATATCTTATGGAGACAATTTTGACAGTTTCACGAAATGACGTTTGTAAATTTAGGCATGAAATAAGAAGAGAATTTTTTTGTCTACAAAATGATGTTCCAGATGTTGAAATCCGTTCAAAAACAAACGAGCTATAGCCAGTTTCTCATCATCAGATGAAGCCCATTTTGGCGCCTCCACCATATTTGCCTGCAGCAGATGTCAATATTCCACCATAATTTTTCACGGTCCTTGATCGCCCAGGAATCGATTAGGACATATCCCTATATATCTTCACGAAGCTGCACACGGCCAAGCCTTTTTTGACCCTATGCCCTCGGACTAAGCCCTTTGTGTATGACTAGGTGAGAGCTTTCGCAATTTAAGCTTGTCGATCTGTAGTCAAAAACGAAAAGTTTGAAACTATTCGTACATTTCTAGCTTGAAGGACTCGATAGATATTGTTGCGTATTTCGCGTAAGGGTTCGAATATAATTGAGACGATCGTTTGAAAACGCACACTGTTTATTTCTGCGTACTACAATGAATACACGTCAACAATTATTCACTCAGGAATTATCGCTGTGATTACAACTCGCTTCAATTCGCTCGCTATCACTTCGCATTCCAACTCAATACTGCCTGCCGCACTGTTGGACGGTGCTTTTATATGCCTCCGATTAGCGTTACCGAAATTTCCATCACCTTCCAGCAATTTCCATAGTGGCCTGGCATATGCAGTTTCTAGACCACTGCCGTGTTCTGGAACCGGCGCCTCCGCCAAAATGGACAGATGTTTCTCGATCGAGCATTGAAGTCTCCTTATTCGGTTTCACGCAAACGCGCGCTCTGGGATGTACCAGAACATTCCGCACTTCTACACTACAATCTAATGGATGGAAGAATCCAGAAAGATCGCTTGTTCACCAATATGCACGGGATCGCCGCTCGTAACAATATCTTCGATTTGATTTTTTTGTCACTACGGTTACTCGGATTTTCAAAGTTGAGCTTAAAAACTATATGTCACAGAGAGATGGTTAATACATCGAAGTGTTCATAATTCAATATGCAGAATATGCTACAAACAATCACTGGTGCAACTTTCAGTCAGACGGCCAAAAAAACAAGGTATTCTACACAAACTAATCTCTTGCACTTCTTGTTGATGATGGCGACATAAAGCCGACATCTCCGCCAGGCGGCAAATTAGTGTGAACTATAGCCTGAACTATAAAGTATAAAAATCATTCTAAGTCAATTTCCAGCCTGTTGGGAATTACTTCCTTACTGGCTCAATTTTTTATTTCTTGCGCTTGAACTACTAAGCGTATGAGCTGTGGGAGTCCTGGTCCAGTTCAAGATTTCCGATGGTCTTGTTCTTGTTGTAACGAGTGATCGAATGAATTTCTTCTCAAGTCGCCTTTTTGATTCCTGAAAATCTGGCAAAAAACATGGCTAGCGAGGAGATCAAGGCCTTCCTTGAGCAGATATTCATTCGATCACTCCTTACAATGAATACCAAGTGACGGAAAAAGAACGAAAAACAGGAGGTCGAAAACAAAACATCGAATGCATGAAGTCGAAAAAGAGAAGGTCGAATTTACCATATATCGAAAGTGATGACGATCGTAAAGCAAAAGGTCGAGAAAGAAAAACCCCGAAAGAAGAAACGTAAAAAGCAAAAAACACTGGGTGTATGTACAGTTGTTGTAAAGGCAAATAATTTGAGAGTTTGGGACGGGAGAAAGAAGAACCGAGTCAAAATTCAACTACCCCAAATTCATTTCCGTTAAAAAACCTAATCAGGTCTTGAAAAAAATACTGAACCTGAGAAGGTTCACATACACAGGTTCATGAGTGTAGGTCAATTTTGCGTCAAAAAACCAAATCAGGTCTGCAAAAAAAACTACTAGACCTGACGAGGTCCATGTGCACAGCTTCAAGTTTCAGAGTGGATTTTGCGTCAAAAAACCGAATCAGGTCTGCAAAAAAATCACTGAACCTGACGAGGTCCATGTACACCAAGGCTGGTCGACGTTATGTTGTACTATAGGTTGCCTCATCCAGTTTATGAGTGACGTCACAAGATACCCTCCGGGAACTAGATTTTGGCTGAAACTGATGTCGCTTTTTTCGTTTGACATTTCGGATCTTATTTCGACGGAAATCCACCAAATTTCTGAACTGGACGTGAAATGGTTGATGCACATTCAACGATTGGTGGTTTTTAGATGAATCGGGCATGCTTTTATCCACCAAAACATAATTTGAACCGCCGAACTGTCAAGACCAAAAACAAGGCGATAACGTTATCACGAGGTGAAGCAAACCGCGCATCTGTCACCGGGTAGCTCATTGGTAAAGAACCTGACTTTCAACAGGAAGGTAGTGGGATCGAACCGCAGCCGTGCCGAACTTTTTTTCCCTCAAAAACACCCAAATTGTGATTTTTAAAATTAATATGAGTTGAGCAACACTAATTTGAATTTTGTTTTCTCTTTCTAATTTTTAAAATCGCAATTTGGGTGTTTTTGAAGAAAAAAAAGTTCGGCACGGCTGCGGATCGATCCCACTACCTTCCTGTTGAAAGTCAGGTTCTTTACCAATGAGCTACCCGGTGACAGATGCGCGGTCCGCTTCACCTCGTGATAACGTTATCGCCTTGTTTTTGGTTTTGACAGTTCGGCGGTTCAAATTGTGTTTTGGTGGATAAATGCATGCCCGATTCATCTAAAAACCACCAATCGTTGAATGTGCATCAACCATTTCTCGTCCAGTTCAGAAATTTGGTGGATTTCCGTCGAAATAAGATCCGAAATGTCAAACGAAAAAAGCGACATCAGTTTCAGCCAAAATCAAGTTCCCGGAGGGTATCTTGTGACGTCACTCATAAACTGGATGAGGCAACCTATAGTACAACATAACGTCGACCAGCCTTGCATGTACACAGCCTTATTTGTCCAAGTTGATTTTGCGTCAAGAAACCTAATCAGGTCTGCAAAAAAATTACTGAACCTGTCGAGGTCCTTGTGCACAGATTTATGAGTGTAGGTCAATTTTGCGTCAAAAAACCAAATCAGGTCTTCAAAAAAAAAAAAACTAGACCTGACGAGGTTCATGTACACAGTTTTATGTTACTATATCTTGCCACAAAAAGCCTTATTGACATTTCATCTTACCTTTTGTATCTACCTTTCTTTCTCTCAAAAATGAATTTTGTTGTCACCTAGTAAATTCAAATAATTCTGGCGTTTTAACGTCAACGAAATCCAGGCGGATCTTTGCCTTGTAGCCGTAAAAAATAAGCGACTCATCCTGGCCGGGATTCATAAACCTGGATCTTTCAGTGTTTTTCCTTTTTTTTTCCTTTTTATCCTTTTGATTCAAATAAGCCTAATCGGGTCTGCAATAAAAATTACTCAACCTGACGAGGTCCATGTACACAGCTTTATGTTTCTAAGTTGAATTTGCGTCAAAAAACTAAATCAGGTCTTTGAAAAACTATACTGAACCTGACTAAGTCCATGTACAAAGATCGCTGATCAAATTTAAAAAAATATACAGGTGTTTCAATGACCTTGCGTAATACTTCGGGAGGTGATTTCTCTCAGAAGAATAGGTCGAAAAGTGAGAGTGAATTTTTTCCTCAAGTGCTCTCTGAGGGAGTCACAGCCCCTCAATCGATCCGAATTGTAATCACATTTAAAACAGGTATTTCTAGTTCGACATTGTGTTATTCGACATTTTATTATTCGATGTTTTGCTTTTCGATCTTTTGTTTTTCGACCTTTTGCTTTTCGATCTTTTGTTTTTCGACCTTTTGCTTTTCGATATTTCACTTTTCGATCTTTTGGTTTTCGACCTTTTGGTTTTTCTATGTTAGGTTGGTCGCTCAATTGCATTTCGATCTTTCCTCATCTCGACATTTTCATTTTCGACCTTTTGTACTTCCGACAATAGTGCTTTCGATGTTTTGTTTTCGACCTTTTCTCTTTCGATTTTTTTTCTGTCACCCATGAATACCTAAGCTCATCAAGAATACTGTACAAAGGAACACCAAGGCTCTCGTCAAGTCCTTTTAGGGTCTTGTCTTTAACCTAGACTATTATTTTTTTAGCGCACTTTCCCAAAAAATGGGAAAAAGGCGCTTTTAGCTTCACTTTGTCTGTCCGTCCGTCCGTCCGTCTGTCCGTCCGTCCGTCTGTCCGTACCCAAGATAACTCCTCAGGGAAGAAAGATATCGATGTGGTGTAAACGCTGATCAATAGTACCTATGTCTAGGATGTAAAGTTGACTTTCGGTTTTTTGTTATTCTGCCGCCATCTTTGATCCGCCATTTTGGATTACTCTAAAAGTGATCCGATTGAAATGAAGTTTGCAGGCAATGTGAACCACATCAAGATCTATCCAATTTTCGACAATTGATGCCCCGCCGCCATCTTGTATTCTCCATATTGAACATGTTTCGAAGTGATAGAACTAGGAGAATTATGCCTCAACGAAAAGAGATATCGATGTGGTGCAAACGCCAATCGAATGCGTACGTGACCACCATATAAAGTTGACCAATGATTTTTGTCCATTGGCCGCGATCTTTGATCCGCCATTTTGAATTTCTCTGAAAGTGGTCCGATTTGAGTGAAATTTGCAGGCGACATGAACTTTAGTAGGATACATCCAATTCTTGACAATTCATGCCCCGCCGCCATCTTGTATTCCCCATATTAAACGCATTTCAGAGTGATAGAACTAGGAAAATTATGCCTCAACGAAAAGAGATATCGATGTGGTGCAAACGCAAATCGAATGCATACGTGTCCACAATATAAAGTTGACCAATTATTTTTGTCACTTGGCCGCCATCCTTGATCCGCCATTTTGAATTTCTCTGGAACTAGTCCAATTTCAGTGAAATTTGCAGGCGATGTGAACTTCATTAAGATACATCCAATTTTCGACAATTGATGCCCCGCCGTCATCTTGTATTCTCCATATTAAACATATTTCAAAATGATAGAACTAGGAGAATTATTCCTCAACGAAAAGAGATATCAATGTGGTGCAAATGCCAATCAAATGCGTACGTGTCCACCATATAAATTTGACCAATGATTTTTGTCACTTGGCCGCCGTCTTTGGTCCGCCATTTTGAATTTCTCTGGAAGTGATCCGATTTGAGTGAAATTCACAGGCGATGTAAACTTCATCAAACTACATTCGATTTTGGACAAGTGATGCTCTGCCGCCATCTTGGCCGCCATATTGAAATATCTCATTAGTGGAACGATTTTCATGAAACTAGGAACTTACCCTTGTCTATAGTATACGATCATTTTGATTTTTAAGCCAAATTTCATGATTCTGATGCTATTTTGGCCGCATATTGAAATTTCTGCCAAAATAACGGTAGAACCCTAATTGACCTTATCAGTAAGTCAGCACCTGGTTGATGGGTAGGGAAACAGGGAGCCGCGCCGGTACGGCAGAATCTGGAGTGTCTTGGACACTGTCAATCAAAATTTTTTAAATTGTTATCGTCTGACGTTTCATTTTACGAAAAATGTCAGTGGACAAAAAATTAATCCAAACACGACTGGAATTTTGAAGAAAAAAATATCGAGGCATTCAACGATAGCCACAAAGGCCTTCTGTTGAGTCTACACCATGTACAAAGATGGAAAGGTTTGTATTTTCAACATTTTCTGCAAGGAATACGGGATACTTAGCTAAGATAGGTAAGCCGGGGGCGGTGGCGGCAACCCTTAAGTCGACGGTGGGTCCATCGTGGAGTTCACTGACAAGGCTGGCCTTTGACTGTAGCGCAGAGAGTATAGATGGGAAAGGCATCGCGCCCAAGTCTGCGTCTCGTGCCAGCGACTTTGAAAATTGAGCTTCGAAAGGAACATTCATCAGCTCCTCCTCAGCTCAGCTTCTTTATTGTCCGCAGACAGATAAGACAGATCCCTTTCCACCCCTTACCATCAGTGGATCCACTTGAAACGAAATTCTAGGTCTTGGGAAAGCCTGTGAGTCTTGGCTTTAGTGCCCATTTCGCGGCATCCCACCCCACGACACAACATTTGGTTCTTTCCACTGGGTCATCCATTGCTCGAACCAGCAACGTTCTGTAGAAAATTCAACACTTTCATAAAAGAATATTGCAGAAAACTCGTGCGTGACTCACGCGAATGAGAACGTCAGACGTCAGACGATTGAGAGTTTCAAAAAGTTTGGTTGACAACGCCAAAATTCTGCATTGGGCGCTTTCCATCTAGACGGTACAAATACCACCAGACGGAACATGTTCCATAGTTTGGCATACAATTTTAGGTGATCCAATGAACGGCACAGAACCGAGTAAGAACACGTAGATGGAAAGCACCGTTTGGCACCCGCACATGCGTAAATGGCAGGTGTACTAAACTTGGGGCTAGATGGAAATCACCCATTGCCAACCTTTATTATTGTCACTTTTGACGCTCGAAGCTAGCGCCAGCGCGGATGGGCAACGCGGCTGTGAAAAAGGTTGGGTACACAGGTCTTTGACAGGACTTACTGATAAGGTCTATTAACGTCTTGCGTTCACTAATCCTTCAGAAAGGAAGTGCGCTACTGAGCCTCATGCCCATGAGGCATATTCGCTTGTTTAGTATTTCATCGGCTTTAGTGGTGCCTGGCCTTGAAATTAAAAACAATCGAATTGCTCAAAATTCAAATTTCGGTGGATGATTCAGATTGAATTTGATTTCAATTTGAAATTCAAATCCCGACAAAACACCCCTTTATGTAGTAATTCTGGCATCAAAAAATCCAATTTCAGGGTCAATGAAATTTTGTCTCTAGTCTCTAGTATTATTTGTCAAAATGAAAAGAAACTAAAGAGGTTGGAGGTTAGAAAATCGTCGGCTAGCGCCTAGCGTTTTGACAGTTTTGACGGAGCGATGGCGTAGATGAGGCTTCAAACCATCTTAAAATTTGATTTCAAACCAACATGAACCTAGTACCTAAGTTCATGACGTCACCGTTGCAACGCGAGAATGTAACGAAATAAACTCCGGGACAAATTAGTTATGGCTTATGGCTAGGTATCGAAAAAATCGTTCGACTTTGAAATCCAGTAACTTTTGTGTGCCATGCGCTATTCCACGTCTGTTTATTGAGTTAGTTAGCTCGGTTTGACCCTCATATATTTTATGGGAGGGAACACATCAAGAAACTCAAGTTTATACAGGGTGATACCTACCTATAGAAAATTGTACTGAATTCGAGACTAAATTTCAACAATTTCGTGGAACCATATTTGCAGAAAAATTTCAGGTTTCCCAAATTTCTCCTTTCCAAGGATGTCCCGTGGCGAGACTTCCAGGAGTACCAAGTAACACGAATCACACTCAAGTTGAATGTACTATGATATTCTTCCATTTTAACTCGATTTGGCTTACCAAAAGCAATATTTCCTGCTCAAATGTTAAATTTCGCAGCCATCTAAATGCACATCATTCAGAAACAATGTATAACAGGGAAATATGTGAAATGAAATGTTCAACAGTGTAGGTATCATTGATAAGCCTCCCACCAGTATCAACCTTCTCCAGGGCCCGGTCTGTTCTACCTACTAATTGGCAAGACCAAGGCCTTCGTTGATACCTTTTCTAATGTCTAAACAAAAACTCACCAATCTCCTCAGTACTTCAGTAGAATCACTAGAATCTCATCATCCAGTTCCAGTACGAAGAAAATTCAACGAAAATCCTGAAATTGTGTTAGATAACGGAACCCAACGATGCGAAACTCCGATTCAAGTTCATGATTTGCCGACACGCTTATAATAATAAGGACATAGGATTGGAACCACCAGTAAGGATGGGTACTTTTGGGGTCCAGAGTCCAGACTAGGGACCAGAGGTTACGTATTAAGGGAAAATATCATTGGGATAAAGCAGGTGAGGTTATTTTGAGGGTTATTTATGAGGACTGCACTGCCACTAACGTTGACGGTTGACGGTATGAATGAACAAATATGCAAATTGAAAATCTTATTCCAATATTCCATCCACCGTTGTTTCTTTCTTCTGAGTGATGACAGCTCGAATGACAGCATAGTGGCAGTTATTTACCGCGTCGGTGTTGCGGTGTTGCCAAGAGCAGGGTAGCTATCGTTGAAAGTGTGGAAGAAACTCCCTTGTGGGTGGCTCTATTTCCGGAAACGGGAAACGGATTATATCACATCACCTAGCCAATTATCGCATCAGAAACATGATTAACCAATCACAGCTCGACGTGATGTGGATGTGATCTGTTCCCTGTTTCCGGAAATAGGACCCCTGGGAGCTTTATAACATGTATAACCCGCAGCGCCCGCAGCTTAATCCGCAGTACCTACACTGAGGCTATGATGTAGGCAGCACTAGCGATCTAAACTGCTCAACAAAAGTAGAGATACTTATTCTAAAATTTGCTCCAAATTAAAATAAGAATAATCGTTACTGTGGCCTTCAGGTCACTCCATGGGCTTGTACCTAAACTGGACTAATAATACCACCGTACATTGCCATGGCTCCAGTAGAAGGCTGAGTGGGCTGAGCTGACATGGTACTGGTAGTTATTTATAGCTAGTAGGGACTTTTATTTTCTAGAATTAACATTGACCGTCCTGCTAATATCGCCATCAAGAATGTCACTATACGCGATATTAGTGTGACGTCAGAATCGCCATTTTAAATGCCGGATCCAACAATGGTCCGAGAACAAAGGAAATTTCAGAAATTATTTTTGGTAACATTACCTTGCATATTCAACTATATTGGGGTACGAAGTGACAAACTACAGAACCTAGATCTCATTTTGGAGCATATTCCAATTTTTCATCGTTTTTCTGAAAGATTTTATCAGCAAAAGAAGTTTAAAAGTACAGTCAGAAATGACAGCGTATGTTGGCGAGACATAACCTCAAAGCGCAAACGCGCAAACAACACTGCACCTGCACCTAAGATATCTGCACCAGACAACAACGAGAATCAGTTGACAGTTGAAATTTACCAATTTCTAGGTATGTCAAAATAAGGTTCGTCGATTTGTTTTCTTTTCGTTTCGATTTTTGTAAATGTGAGATAGGTATTTACATTTTCGTCGCTCATTGTAGTGTTTACAATCTGATGCCCAACAGCCCAACACATTACTTACCATTTTCACTACAAAATGATCAACTAAACATCACAAAAAAGCTTCTCTCTTCTCTTCTCATACGCTGTCATTGCTGTCACTTTCAAATTTCTTTTGCTGATAAAATCTTTTAGAAATAAGATAAAAAATTAGAATATGCTTCAAATTGACCTCTAGGTTCTGTAGTTTGTCACTTCGTACTCCAATATAGTTGAATATGCAAGGTAATGCTACCAAAAAATAATTTCTGAAATTTCCTTTGTTCCCGGACCATTGTTGGATCCGACATTTGAAAATGGCGACTCTGACGTCACCACTAATATCGCGTATTCCTTGCTGCCTTGCCGGGACGAATGAAATATTCGAATAAAACTCGTTGTCAGAATGACATTTTTTGATTTTTGCATAGAGTTTTGGACTGACTAAGTGACAGCCACAGGCCCGCACACACTGACGTAGTCGGCCGCTGTAGTCGAAAATCATTGTGGGATTTGACGGCCACTGTGGCCGCGCTAACCATGCTCCATTGTGCTGAAGCCTTTATTAGTATCGGTATCTTCGCTTCGCGTCAGTCACTATCGTTTATCGTTTTTGCCTGCCGCATCAGGACGTTGTATTTTCTTTCACATCAAGGAAAATGAATGAAGACGCACGCGATGCTACGTGGTGGCGAGTTGCTATCAGCACGACAGTAGCAGGCTTGCGAACGAATGAAGGCCAACAGCAAGGTGAGAACGTCATGACAGACAAAAGTAGTACAACTAAGGATAAAATGAAGAGGCCCTTGAAAAAACCTCCAATATTGGAAAATGAGGGGCAAAAGCAGATAAAAACAGACTCACTACTTCTTGTTTGGCCTCAAAATAAAAAATCACTTGGTGAAAAACTTTTCCAACAAGGGAGGGCTGATGATCCAATCGAATGCATTTAATCGGATGGTTGGTCGTTTTTATCCTCCGACGAGATTTTGCAATTCCAGCAACTTACCACCAAATATCCACTTCACTAGAATATAGTATGTATATCAAAAAAAGCGATTCGACTAGTCGCTAAGTCCTACCTTTTTCCAGTCTAGTGACAAAAGAGAAA
Source organism: Anaspis maculata (assembly GCA_949128115.1). Classification (NCBI taxonomy): domain Eukaryota; kingdom Metazoa; phylum Arthropoda; class Insecta; order Coleoptera; family Scraptiidae; genus Anaspis; species Anaspis maculata. The sequence goes on along the minus strand of OX421964.1, from coordinate 25,473,488 downwards.
CAGATTAATGCAAAAAATGCTCACAGGGCAACAAGGAGACAAAAATATAAACCAATAACAAACCAACAAAAATTGGGAGCTCACTTAACCCACCGTGTAGTCATCCTACCACTGAAACATCTCAACTTCAAAACAATTCACCGCTCAATGTTCCACGATTGCTTCAGCCGCGCGAATGTCCACTACTGAAGCAACCCACTCGGAAACAACCAACCCACCGCTCAATGTTCCACGAATGCTCCATCAGGATGGGTCGTTTGAACAGTGGATATTTGCACGTTTGCAAAATTTGTGGAGCATTGAGCGGTGGGCTGTTTTCCGGTTGGATGTCTGAGCTGTGGGATGCCAGCGTGGTTGGCGAAACAGTGGCACGTTGCACTGTGGACTTTTGCGCTTTGGGATGTTTGAGTTTTGAATTTTTGCGCTAAGTAGGGTGGGCTTTTGCGTTTTGAGATGGCTCAGCAGTGGAATGGTTGCGTTGTGGTGTGGTCTAATGCATATGGGTCGGGCTGACCCAGTGTGATTTGTCGCGTGCGTTCGACAGTGTGTCCCATGAAATTTTACTGGAGAAGATGTCAAAATACGGGTTTCGTGGTAAGGTATTGAAACTATTCAGATCATACTTGTCTGACAGAAAGCAGATGGTCTACGTCGAGGGAAAGCTTTCCTTCCCCGGTTAAGTATCTTTTGGTGTTCCACAGGGGTCGGTCTTGGGACCACTCCTTTTTTTGCTTTATATTGATGATTTGTCTCGGTTTATGGAACCAAGCCGTTGTGTTTTATTTGCCGACGACACTACACTAATCGCTACGGCGCCTGGGACAAGTGAACTGCTTCTTAAACGACGGGCAATTGAAGAGAGGGCGGGAGATTGGTTCTCGACAAATACACTAAAAACTCAATCAGTCTAAAACGCATAGACTCACGATGGGAACGGGCGGCGCGGTGTCCGGGGAGGAGGGCAGCCTCGTGGTGCTGGGTGTCGTCTTGGATCTCGTCTTGGATGCTGGGCTGACGTGAGCGTCCCATGTAGATAAGCTGGCCCGGGAGCTTCACTGTATAGTAAGGTAGTTAAGATGGCTGAATAAAATATCTATCTATCTATCTATCTATCTATGGACCCCAAAAATGTTTTGCCAAGTAGATGACACAAGGGTGTGAACGAAAATGTCAGTCATCATCTACAGCTATCTGCCTCAGAAAGCCGGCGACTTGAGCTCGATGAGGTATAGAAATCTTAGTGACATTTCCATCTGGAACAGTCGAGGGTCGACTGCATCACACGACTAAAATTCACGAGAACCAAAGTGTCTGGACTTTTTCGGTGTGGCAGATTTATTTTGCACGCGATGCCGGTACCTACCTTCAACTACAAAGTATCATAGGAGTCAAGCCAACATTCACATTATGAGGCCTGATCGTATACAGGGTGAAAACAGAAAGCGTGTTTGGGTGGTGAATTTTTGCAAACCCTCAACTTTTCTGAAAAAAAATGCAGACAATTTTTAGTGCTATTTTTGGAAAGCCCACATCAATATCTCGAGAGTTTTTTAAATTTCTTTATCAGGCACTTTCTTGGAAAAAGCTGCAATTTTTTGCGTCATTTTTAAGGGGCTCTTTCAGTCGAAGAGTTGAAAGGTGATCATTCTAGAACGAATAAATTTGGAGCCAAAATAATTTCTTCACATTGAGTCGATATAGCAGAGAACTTTTTTGCAATGTAGAGAAGGGAGTGGGGGAGGGGGCCTTGATAGGGGGCCTAAAAGAAAATGCATGTTTCTTTTTAGATATATATTTCTAGGTTGAAATGCCTTGGGGTCTATAGAAAAATGTGCCAATTTTGAGACATTTATCTGTGTATGGACTATGGCACTTCTAGTTTATAAAACAATAATAGTGTTGAAATTGACGGATAATTATTTTCTCTAGGGAACCACTTCCATGCATATCTCACAGCCGCTTCTATAGCCTATACAAAACCTAGCAGAATTTGAATGAATAATGGAGCGCGCGGGTGTTGTCATTTTTATCTACCTACCGAGCTACCTACCTACTTTGCATGTTATAGTAGGTAGGTAGTAAGTAGTAGGTGATACGCAAATCCACTCTGGAACACGCGCCCTTAAAACAAACAGGACGTGTAAAACGATGGCCCAGATTTTAAAAGAATAAGGTTCGAGGTAATTTGTCATGCTAAAGTACTTGTGAGCCAGCGCAAAAAAAGAGTTCAAACTGAGCTCGCTGAAGATATTATTCTCATCGCCTAATGGAGGACTGCTAGCTGTCCGTGGCACTCTGCTGCTGGTGCTGCTACAACGCAAGGAGAAATTATTGGCCTTGTTTCTTGACCTAGAAATACACGAAGACATGCCTACATAAGACAAGGCCGTTAGCATTTAAAAGCAAACGAAAAAACGAGATCATGCCGGCGCAGGCGCTGGAGACATTTGTATTGTTAACAACTATTGCAGAGGCAGAGGATTATAAATGAGGATTATTTTGTTAATGGCGATTGCCGAAGGCAATGTTTATATAGTAGAGAAATCGCGCGTCTGGACGCGCGCGGCTTAGAATCGGCAAATCGTACCTACCCATTCGTTCCGAGCTGGAGGATTATCTCCGAATCTTGCGCGAGGTGGTCAATGAGAAAAATGTTGAATAATGATAAAGGCAAGTTGCCAATTTCGCTGCGGCATTAGAAAGTGATTTGGTGAAGCTTGGAAATTGGAACAGCATACCCTACCTACCTCCGCCAAATTTCAAACGTGCTTTGCCTCTTTTTCAATGTTAGGTACCTGGCACCAGCTGCCCCAATGGGTGTAGCCAATTTATTTTAGGAAATTCGACTTTATGACATAGATACGGCTCCTGAAAAAGTTTGACAATGTTTTGTCTACAGCTCGATAATAGGACTCTACCTTCTACTTTCGTTATTTCGAAAGATTTTAGTGAACTGTTGGTGGCATTATGGGGAAGACACGTCCACTCCTGGATCCTAGATGTGTGTTGAATTTCTGTTTTCTGTTTAGAGTTAGTCGGGAAACTCGATATTTATTTTTCTTGTAAAAACGTTTCGTAACATTTTGGTTGGTCCCTCAACCGATGTAGAGTGGAAGATCATGTTTTTGTATCAAGAAAATTGTTTGGAAGGAATTTGCTAGAGAAATTAGATTTTTTTACATTTTACTTCATAACTCAGCCTGTAGGTACCTACTTATGGTAAATGGAAATCTAGTACCTACTTACACATCATCCAGTAGGTAATTGATCAAATTATATCACTCGAATTTAGAAGGAGAAGGTCTTTAGTGCTATTAGAAAAGATGGTCACTGGAGTTCCAAAATGCACAAAAACCAAGGGGGTCAATAGAGTTGCAAAGGGTACAAATACTACAAATAGACAAAGGGGGCATTTGATCTGTCCAGAAACACCAGAATGCACAAAGAGGTAGTAGGTACCTACACTAGACCTCTGGAGGGCACAAGAAGATATAAGGGGACTAATCAGAGCTTAGGAAGATACATGAAAACACGAAGGGGGCCACTGGGACCCCGAAGATAACCTGCCTGCAAGAAAACATGGGTTTATTACATTCTCGAAAGACGTGTGATATACCTAACCAAGTACCTAACAAAAAACCTCTCGCTCAGTAGGTAGTCAAAAATAGTACCGAAGAACCACCACAAGTCTTGTTGTCTCTTGAATCAAACCATTAGTGCTTCTAACTACCACCATCGCCCATCTAGTTTCCCTCCATGGTTTTGTAGGTTTTGTATAAATTGGGCTAGAACAAATAAAAATTGATCTGATACCAACCCTTGATCTTTTCCATATTCTTCCAAGTGTACCTAGAACAAACAATTAGTTTTATTTCACAACAAACCTCAACTTCCGTCTCCCACTGGTCGAATGCTAAAATCCGGCCGTGAATCAAAACTCAAAAATTCATTGTGTTCAAACTCAAAGTCTATAATCTCTTAGCTCAAGAAAAACCGTATCCTGGTCACGGCACCACTGAAACATCCCTTATCTTTAGCTTATGCGCCTGGATGGGTAGGCAACTCAATATACTTGAATTCAATTAAACTTATTTGAATTAAATCGCTTTTCTCTCGCTTGTTTTCAACCCGCATATGGGGTTAATTCCAATATCTTTGTTGGCAGTAAGCTGCCCACACACATTCTGACCAATGTTTTGTGACGAGGCTTGGGTACCAAAACGATCGGTGAAACCCGCATATGGTATAGGACCTACGCTGGCTCAATGATGTCCTCGCTGAGAAGTCTCATCACTTCCTTTCCCACTTAGGGCTGTATTTTCAGCAGGCCAAAATTAATTTAAAAAAAAAACAAAAGAGACATTCGCACCCAAATGACGACGTACCTAAGAAGAACAGAATTTTGTAGCTGGTTTATCGACAAAAACCAGCAATATTCAAATTTTTGGGAGAAAATCATATGGTCAGATGAAAGAAAGCACATTCAGCAATAACAGGATGTTTAACGGGTATCATCATTATTGTTGGGCCGAAGAAAACCCCCATTTGGCCAGAGACAACAATTTTGAAATAGGATTCTCAGTAATTGTATGGCTCGGCTTAGTCAACGATCGAGTCAACGATCGATTAGTCGGTCCCTATTGATTACTTTTTTTTTGCTCTGCATTAACTACTAGGTTATTAGCAGGTTTTTCTGTGTGGGTTTTTCAGTAACGATAACAGTACTGACTATAACAACAAAGACATTTTTGGAACAGTGGGGATCAATCAGTGTGGTTTTGTTTCGATGGCTTTCTCGTTTCATCCCTTTTCCCGGGGCATCACCGCACGATAGTAGATGCCTCAGTACTAGAAAACGCGTGAAAAAGTTCATCTGGCCCAGTGCGGATTTGAACCCGGGATCTTCGGCTTTGAAAGCGGGGCCGAGCTCACCGTGCTACCGACTGGGTTATAAGAGGGCACTTTGAATGCCACTAAATACCTACAACGAATTTTTGAGAGAAGAACTTGAAGAGCTTTTGGAAGAGCTGCCGCTCCAGTACGTCAATGGAATCTATCACCAACAAGATGGTGCTCCACCTCACAACGCTGCGGTCAATAGACTCCTATTAAATCAAAAATTTGGAGATCGGTGGTTGGGAACAAATGGACCCATAAGATGGCCTGCGCGATCGCCGGATCTCACGCCACCGGATTTTCTCTTGTAGGCATATCTAAAGGATAAGGTTTTTATTGATTCCCCGCATGATGTGGAAGACTTGCAGAATCGCATCATTGGTAGGTACTATTGGTAGCCTTACATTGAGCATCAAATGCTGCAGCTTTTTTTAGCTACAGAGTTCTGATTAGAACTGACGTCTGTCATTGCTGTCAATGACCAACATGTGACCAATGAAAACTCGGCAACTGAAAAAGCTGCAGCATTTGATGCTCAATCACGCCTAGCCTGAAACGAGTTCAACCCAAAAGTACGTGGACCTCCTAGATTTTTGTGCTTATTTTCCCTACACTATCTTAGGATTATTTTAACACAAAAATGAAAAAAATCGGTAGAGCCGTTTTTCAATAATGATTGTTTTTAACATTTTTTGACAAAATGGCCTAGATGTTAGTTATTAAAAAAATGTTTGCACTTTAAAATTTTATGATGCCAAGGCGCTACTCAATAGATGTGTTGATTAAACCACTCTGATTCGATTCTGACTAGCCATTAGTTCTAAACAGTCCCGTGGTATATACAGGGTGGGAAAAAAAGTCGAAAACCATCATTTTATAAACAAAGCAAGCGAATTCCTGTAAATCGCCTGAACTTATCTACACTTATGCTTGAATGGAGTTGGATTGGTGAAATAAGATGTTGCCGAATCAATTCTAGCGGTCATATTTCTCAACAAAGATTGAACATTCAAATCTATTTCTAGAGCTATAGGTAGAGTACTCTTTGTTATATGTTTGCTTCTTGTTTCTCATAATCATAATTCATGTTATTTGTATTTATCATCCTGTAAAATATTTTATGCAGTATGTCAGTATGTCATGTGTATCTTCACCAGTGACTATCTCCTAGGCTTGTAATATGGTCTCAATGGGGAATGAAGATTCCTCATATATTTACTATGAATTGAAGGTGTTGTTTTTTCAAATTCAAGTTTCGAAAAAATGTTTTTGAATTTAGAAAATATTTTTATGATCAATCCATGGTACTTCCCTGTAGCTTTCAAAGACCACCTGATTGATCAATTTCTGTTACGGAATAAGCCCACTGGAATAATTGATCCGCCTTATATTTCACCAATCCAACTCCATTTTGAAATTGGTCTTTCTTGGTTTCACACATGTTTAGGGCGCATAATGGGTCAATTTTGCATTTTATTTCATAACAGCACTAGACATATTCCTAAGAACAAACCTCTTCAGGCATGATATTTAATTTTGATAAGTGATTTCCAAAAAAGTTTGGGTTGATAATAAAGACAAAACCTAATTCTATACAATATTCAAACCATTACAAAAGCCATCATAGGAACTACAAATGTGTGGAACCGAAAGAGACCCGATTGACAATGTCAACAATCGTTCTTCAGAATGGGGGGATTATTTTATGCTAGAATTATTGTTTGTTAAGAATAAGAAGACTTCCTGTTCGTCCCTTTTGCGGTGGAGACCCTAGGCGTTTGGTGCGAAGAAGCGATTGGATTCATTGACAGTTTAGGAAGACTTTTACACCGTCAAACTGGAGAGTCCCGTTCAAAATCTTTTTTAACCCAACGTATCAGTGGGACTATACAAAAAGCTAATGCCATTTCAGTCATGGGAACTTTTCCAACTACAGAATCATTGGCAGAAATATTTTATATTTTTACCTGAGTTATACATTTTTTTTTTGCTTATTTTTCTTTTTAAGATATATGTATACAAAATAATTTTATGAAATATACTACCAAGCTAAAAAAAAAAGAAGAAAAAAAAAAAAAAAAAAGTTTGCTAAGATCTTGAGAATTATTACCTACAAGTCTCAGAATTGCCTTAAAAAAATGTATTAGTGAAAATAGTTGACCCAAAGGTTAACTACAAATCTAATTTCATTTTTCAAGCTGTTTATTATAGAAATGACAAGTTTCACCACAATATCTTGGAGAGTCACGGATTGAAAAAATAATTATTTCTATGTATAAAAACTTCTGTTTTTTTTTTATATTCCAGAAACGGTTGAACACATTCAAGAACCGTTTGTTGGAACTCTATAAGAATGAATGTAGATAATTAGTGACGATTTCCAATCTTCCACTTCATAAAATAATAATGAAATAATAATTTTTGACTTCTTTCTTTTTTCACCCTGAAGCCACCCGCATTTGGCGGGCCGAAATTAATCCGGAGGAAAATAATTCAAAGCCGTGAAATCGCGGTATGAGAATGTGAATATTCAGAGTCAAGGCATCATTAAAAGATGTCGCTAGTTATTTAATTCATTCGTGTAAATCCCGCAAAGCTCTACAACATAATTTATTTGTGCCTCATCGTCAATTCAATAACCGTTCCTGCTTGAAGTCCGACGAAATGGTGAATTGGTGCATATGAAGAAAGGCACCCGCACATTGACTCAGCTAGTTGCTGCCGTACTCCTGCTATGTTGACGCGCCGTGTTACCGCCCGCTCGCCGCCGCCATCATCCGATGTTCACGTGATGTCACCCGGTGTCCCAGCGCAGTGTATTAAATTACCCATTGGAATTTCACGGCTATACGCCGTTCGCGGTCGTTTTGGATGCGAAAAAAATATTCCGAATTGCTGGGAATGGAGGATATCGCCGGAGGTTGACCGTGGTACCTGGACCAATCCTCCTGGGCTGCCGTCCGCTCCCGACTTGTCACGTCCGTCACCGAGTGCTTCTGCGGGCCTGTTAGCGAAGAGTTTTAGTCCCCTTCGAGGAAGCTGAGTTAGAACCCGTTTATGTTGCGTCGCGACCCTCCTAGAGGCCGAAGCGTCGAAGCCCCAATGATGAGCCCCAGCCCACTTGGAAAATGACGAGTCGATTCCCCCCGGCTGATGTGTCTCAAAGGCCCCCTGGAGAAAGTCGAGTTGGAACCCTTCGGAGTCGTGTTTTGGTCCCCTTGGGGGCACGCTGAGTCGAGAACCCTCCAGGTTGAGTTTTGACCCTCCGAGAGACTGATGAGTTGCTTCCCCCGTTGAGTTGCAACCCGTCTCTAGGATGTCGCGTCAGAGCCCTTGGACGTTGAGTCTTGATCCGCCTCCAGGTGTCGAGTCAGAGCCCTCCGACGACGAGCTCCAGCCCTTTTTTCAGGTCGATGTGCCAAGGCCCTTCCGGTGTTGAGTTTCGACCCTTCTCCAAGTCGTAGAGTTGGGACCCGTTGACGAAGTGTTTTGAACCCCCTCCAGGATGCTGAGTCGCGTTCCCTCCACGATGAGTTCTAGCCCACCTCGAGGATGTCGAGTTGAAACCCCTAAATGAACCAGGCCCGATAGAAATGAGGTCTCTCGTTTCGGTATCTCGTGTGGCGGAGTGATGACCTCGACGAGCGGGAGGTTAGTCTTGGTGAGTTGGGATAGTTGCTTACGGTTAGGCTTTGTCGGAAAAATGTATGATGGGGCTCACGCGTGCGTTCTGAATCTGCCTGCACGTGCTGGTATCTGCGCTACTGTCTGCCGTCAGGTACAGCCACTTTCAAGCCTCGTCCTTTGTTGGATACCTTCATAGAAAGGTATTCGTGCTCTTGGGCCCTCTGGACTTGGCTTTGTGACTGCGGTACTCAGAGCACCGGACCTAGTGGGTTAGATCTGGAAACTCGCGGGTGAGCTTCCTCTGCGTTTCTGAAGCTCCTAGTTATTCGGAAAATGTAAATTTTGAGAACTACGTGAAAAATCAAGTAATTGGAAAAATAGAATCACGTTTGTATCGGGGTTCGGACCCTGCCGTAGAGTCGTAATTGTTGATCGGATTGATGGACACCCCCCCCCCCTTTTGTTTGTTTGTATATTTTGTTTTAGCGCCACGACCGTTCCTGATATTTCCATGTAGAGTTGTCCCGGGAATGAAAACGTTCTTCATTCGAAACTGATGAATTCAATCCGGTACCCAACGACGCCACCGTTCAGATAGGGACTTTGTAAAAATGAATTGTTATTAGGGCTCGATCAGGAATAGTGTAGACGGCGATTATTTCGCGTTAGGGCAAAGATTATTTCGACGCCTCTCCGCATCGGCTTTTCGACGAACACCCTGTATATAATCAATTTCACGGCTATCTGCATTAGAGCAAGCTATGGAAAATATATTTTTTGTTGGTAGGAATGAGTAGGAATCCATAACCGTCGTCGCAGATAGTTTGTGTAAATGTGGTATGTGAAAAGGTTAGGTATTGTGGCATATGTCGCCCGTCACGCGGTGTGATGCACGTCAAGTCAAAATGTTTAGTTTTATTGGGGAAAACAGATAAAAGCATGTTCCTCGGAGTGTAAATTTGCTGGACACCGTCTCCACAGGTTGATGGCTCTTTGCTTGTGCTCTGGTAGTGGCGGCCAGTGAGCCAGTGTATAAAATGACGCCAAAGGAAGTCAGCGGCAGCACTAAAGGGAAGAAAATTTAATGAAAATGCCTGTCCAGTGGCTCCAGTGAGGTTGAGAAAATTCGCTTCCATGGACATTGATTTATGGAGTTGCACTGTACAAGACAAGGCAGTCGAGACACGACGCGAGAGTGCACTCTGTGTCGGAAGATCTTCTCAACATGAAATTATTGACCATTTCATGTATGTATTCCCTTCTTCACTCGCTTCTTCATCTTCTTCTGGCTTGTATGCTGTTTTAGTGTTGTAGAGCACGTAGTACTTCCTACTATCAGTCCTACTTCCCTTTAGTGCTGCCGCTGACTTCCTTTGGCGTCATTTTATGCACTGACTCACTGGCCGCCACTACCAAAGCACAAGCAAAGAGCCCTCAACCTGTGAAGACGGTGTCCAGCAAATTTACACTCCGAGAAACACGCGTTTATCTGTTTTCCCCAAATAAACAACATTTTGACTTGACGTGCATCACACCACGCGACGGATGACATCTGCCACAAAACCTAACCTTTTCACTTACCACATTCACACAAACCTTCTGCGACGACGGTTATGGATTTCTACTCATTCCTACCAACAAAAAATAATTTTTCCATAGCTTGCTCTAATGCAGATAGCCGTGAAATTGATTATAGTCTATTCTGTGCGTTTTGTTTTTCCTGGCTGCAGCCTTCTCTCACAAATTGCTAAACAACAACAAACTAGCGCGTATACGGGGCGTGCTCAAAACGTTCTCCAAATTAAATTTGTATCTTGACTAGAGTAATTGTTTCGCGCTCACCATCGGTTTGAAAGTTTTTGGAAGGGCGAAATTTGGTTCAACATTTCCGGTTATAGACACGCGCGGTCGCGGGAATCTTTCTAAGCGTTGGGGGCGACTCACGGTGAAAACAGGGAATAGGCCCCCACAAAGGCAGCCATATCCAATCCTTTCCAAACGGGCAAAAGAGACCATGGCCCAAAAAGAAGCAACAGCCTTTGAAAAGAATGCCACAATAAGGTGGGCTACCATACACCCACCGGCCCACAAATCTTGGATAGCACTCGTGGTCGAAGTCACTCTTCTCTTTTCAGTGTCTAGAAGCCGGGCCTAACCCTAACATAACCTCTAACACTAACATAAATGTTGGATCTGATTTAACCCCAAAAAGAACTTTGAACCGCGAGAACCAGTCAGAATTAAATGTCGGTCGAGGTGTAGAGTCAGGTGTTCGTCGGAGGGTTGGGGTGTTGGGACGTCTGAAATAATTAGGGGAAAGTTCGGTAATAGGTTAGATCTTTTAGATAATTTAGCCTGCGATGTGAAGGTAGGTCTAGGTATAGGAGCGAGCCATTATTTAAACATTTTGAATTGTACATAGAGGTCAATAGATTGCTGTTATGTTAAAACTTTAACTGTGTCTTATTGCGTTCAAACTCGTAGTCAGACCCATCTCAACAATCTCGAGAGCTCTACAATCGAACAACAAGAAGAGAGGCACAACGGGATGTCGTCCTGATACTAGATGATCATCGGCCAAGCGGTTCCAAAAGCGGGAAAAGTGATTTAATTCAAATAAGTTGAATTAAATGCCACTATAATGGGTTGCCTACCCATTCAGGGGTACAAGACGATAGCTGGGGTCGTTTCAACCCTGTATACACCCCCCGTTTTGGTTGGCACCAATGCTACTAGTCTGAATAGAAAGAGAATGTGTCAATTGACACCTCTGTTGAGTGGCATCTTGGCATCATAAAATTTAAGGTGCAAACATTTTTTCAGTCACTAGCATCTAGGCCATTGTGTCAAAAAATGATATTATTGAAAAACGGCTCTACCGATTTTTTTCATTTTTGTGTTGAAATAATCCCAAGATAGCGGAGAATAAGAAAATACAATAATCTAGGAGGTGCACGTACTTTTGGGTTGAACTCATTTCAGGCTAGGCGTGCAATGTAAGGTTGCCATCAGAGATGCCTGCAACCAGTTGACGAAAATTAAAAATGCAACGCGGGCTGTCTTAGACGGATCCAGAAATGACTGAAACAAGATGGGGGTAACTTCTAGCAGTTCCTTTGATTGTTTGTGTTAATTTTCACATGTTACCATTGTTACCCTATTTAAAATAATTTCGTTTAAATCGGTATTTAATGTCTAGGAAGCAGTGCAAGTGCCCAATTTCCACAATTTCACAGGCTTTGAAATTATATGTCACATGTTATTTACTGTCAATTGTCAAAATTTTGCATGTGTCAAAAAAAAATTGACAGTTCACCAATCGATAGATTTTCCTCAAGATTTTTTTTTTCTGATTTTAGAAACATATGGTAAAACGCATAATAAAGTTCCTATGAGGCTGGGCAAATGAAATAAAACAGACTGTACAGGGTGGTCCATCCTAGCGTAATAATCCCATAGCGGTCTTACCGTTGAAGATAAAGGAAAAGATGTAATAGAAAAGTTATATGGTTTGATAAGACCTATAACCTGAAATTATTTTCAGCTATACAGGTGTCCCATTTTGACGGGATTAATGAAACGTCAATTTTTTCAAATATAACACCCTATATTTTTTTTGCATTTTCATATTCAACTTTTTTAACTGTCTTATGCCTGTATTTTTGTTTTTCAATTGTGTGGCAGTGCTACCAACTAAAAATTAAAAACTAAAAAAAATCGCATTTTTACAGTTTTCTTAGAAAAATCGTAGCGGCCTTGCTTTTCAAAACTTAGAAATGAAACTTGACATGGTGATAGTCAAGTCAAAGGTTAATACCCCAATGTTGAAAAATTTGGATTTCTTGATACAGGGCGTTCACAAAAAATCATCAAACTTCATAATTTTCAAAGTATCATAAATTTTTTTCAAATGGCATGCCCCTAATTTTATCACGTTATCCAGGGGCAGACTGGCCAAGGCCGCTAGGCCGCAATCCCGGCCTAGATTTTTGGCGAAGGGCCCCCAAAACTCCGGTCGATTGAGGGCCCCCGCAGACCAAAAGAAAGTTATTGGATTAAAAAAGCACAAGAAAAATTACACGAAAACAAAATGGGCCCCGAGGCCCTCTTCCTGTTATTTCTACTTTACAAAAGGGCAGTGATGTTATTATAGCGCAATATAGGGTGTCCCAGCTAAAACAATCCAGCGCGATTTTCTCAGGAGATATCAAGGCAACAAAAATTGTTTTTCAGTTGGAGGGAAGCCTGACCTTTTAGCTTCCTTTTGAGGGGGCGCCGATGCTTGTAGTTGCTCTAGTTTCCAAAAAAATGCAATTTTAATCGGGCGAGTCACAAGATTCCGAAAATTCATGATCGACCAAACAAAATACATACCCATACGTACTTCAGATGAAAAAAAATCCTCTTTCTCTAGGCTTTCCATTGATGTGTTGCCGATGTCTGTACCTGGCCCAGTAAGCTAGATATTCTGCTTCACAGTCCAGCAAAACACAATAAATAGAATCATGACGTCACCGATCACACACTTGTTGATTTTAACATCAGCCAGTATTCATTGCTATGGTGAATCCTATTAAAGGTATGATAAGTGAAAAAGTCCGAGTAACGACTAATGTTAGTCAACAAGTGTGTGATCGGTGACGTTATGACGCGATGTAATGGAGAAAAAGTGTCTACCCTGACCGAGACTCGAACCCGGGTCTTCCATTTGCCGGATGGATAAGCTATCGGGGGAAACAACAGTTTCTCCGTCACATGCCCACATGAGAGCCGCCACAGTACTTCCCCTCCAGAGACGTCGTTCGTCTCGTATGTACCCCTGCGTTCGCCGTATTTATGGATCATTGACCGTTGTTCAGTACCCCCCACCTAGGGCGACGGATAGGACGTGGGTGGACGTAGGACAGAGAGTGGCGGTGCTGTTTACTTGTTTGTTGCTTGATTTGTACCTCTTTGCCTTCTGCATGTGCGTCGTTGCTTGCTTTGTACCTGTTTGTTTGAGTTGCATGTTGCGTGCGTGCTCCTTTTGTTCGGGGTCACCATTTATGGCACGATGTGACGGAGAAAAAGTGTCTACCCTGACCGGGAATCGAACCCGGGTCTCCCATTTGCCGGATGGATACTCTGACCACTAAGCTATCGGGGGAGACAACAGTTCCTCCGTCACATGCCCACATGAGAGCCGCCACACAACGTCATGATTCTGATTATTGTGTTTTGCTGGACTGTGAGGCAGAATGTCTGGCTTGGCGAGACATCGATGGAAAGCCTAGAGAAAGAAGATTTTCTTTCATCTGAAGTATTTTGTTTAGTCGATCATAAATTTTTAAATTCTTGTGGCTCGCCTCATTAAAATTGCATTTTCTTGGAAACTAGAGCACCTACAAACATCGGCACCCCCTCAAAAGAAAGCTAAAAGGTCAGGCTTTTCCCCGATTGCAAAACAATTTTTGTTGCCTTGATATTTTCTGAGAAAACCGCGCTGGATTGTTTTAGCTTGGACACACTGTAGATAGATGTAGTTCAGCAGTTAGAATTTACAGTTTGTGACAATGAATATGATGGTTACAGTTGGTAGTTGCGCTTTTAAGCTGCTGAGTTCCTAGAAGATGTTCGAATGTTTTTTTTATCAGGCCACCAGGCAGGTAGGCTTTAGCAGGTACCTAGTTACAAATACTCTCACCCATAATAATGATTTTAATTTAAAATAAAAAAAGTTTCAGTCTGTGCCCCCCCCCCCCCCTCAACGTCACAGGAGGGGCCCCAAATCACACCAGCGGCCCAACTTTTATAACCCCAGTCCGCCCCTGACGTTATCTGACAGCTTTTTTCATCCTCTTTCATTTTTACCAGGGGTACTCTACCCTTAAACTCCATTTTTTCCGAGATAATCGGAAATTTTCACAAAATTTGCTATTTTTCTTGCTTTTTTCAAAAATTGAGTTGGCCGTGATGAATGACAGACAAGCCAAATAGTACGCAACTCTCAGTTAGTCGGTCTGAATATTGTCGAACAAAGAAAAATGATTTTACGCGAGAGGAAATAATTGATATGATATTTTGTTAATAATCCAGATATCCAGGATCCTACTTTGTTTTCTTTTTGCGTTGGAGCCATTCTTTTTGTTCGACAGTATTCAAACTGACTATCTGACAGCTGCATACTGTTTGGCTTGTCTGTCATTCATCACGGCCAACTCAATTTTTGAAAAAACCAAGAAAAATAACAAATTTTGTGAAAATTTCCGATTAACTCGAGAAAATTAATTTTAAGGGTAGGGTACCCCTAGTAAAAATGAAAGAGGATAAAAAAAGCTATCGGATAACGTTATAAAATTAGGGGCATGCCATTTGAAAAAAATGAGTTATGATACTTTGAAAATTATGAAGTTTGATGTTTTTTTGTGAACGCCCTGTATTAAGAAATCCCAGTTTTTTGACATTGAGATATTGGTCTTTGACTCGACTATCACAATGTCAAGTTTCATCTCTTAGTTTTGAAAAGCAAGGCCGCTACGATTTTTCTAAGAAAACTGTAAAAATGCGATTTCTTTTAGTTTTTGATTTTTAGTTGGTAGCACTGCCGCACAATTGAAAAACAAAAATACAGGCATTAGACAGTTAAAAAGTTGAACATGAAAATGCAAAAAAATATAGGGTGTTCCATTTAAAAAATTGACGTTTCGTTGATCCCGTCAAAATGGGACACTCTGTATAGCTGAAAATAATTTTAGGTTATAGGTCTCATCAAACCATATAACTTTTCTATTACATCTTTTTCTCTATCTTGAACGGTAAGACCGCTATGGGATAATTACGCTAGGATGGACCACCCTGTATGTAGGTACCTCTGTATAAAATTTTTCAAATTTTCTACATTGGGATTCACAGTGAAGCCGCATCCACATAGGATTAGTGCAGTGGCAACGGTATGGTAAAAAAGCTAAACTATAGGTTTTTGCATTAAGCGTTCACATAGACTTACGGTAAGAAACAAGTGGCAGTGGGAGTGCAGTTGGGATGACAGAAGTTTGAAGTTTTCTGGCATGCCCTTGCCAATTTTCTTGCCATCGCCAATCACAAATCACGATTCCGTTGCTAAGCTATTATTGCGGCGTGATGACTTGACTGATAATGCTAATCTGCTACTGTGAGATTCGAATGCCAAATTTTGGACGTTAACAAGAAAGAGCCGTTTGACGGTTGTTGCGTCAGGTCGGCAGCTTACGAGTCAAGTTGCTAGGTCCGCACTAATTCTATGTGAACGCTCGTGGTAAGATTGGTTTATTGCCTACGCAGTCCCCCTGCAGTCCAACTACGCTAATCCTATGTGAATGCGGCTTAAGGCTTTAAATCACATAAATTCCCCACACGCAGTCAAAATTTGAACTAAGGTAGAGGATTCAAGAAACAAGACTCTTCAATCATAAAACTTTATTAGAATTATTGCATGATCCGATATATAATAACATCATTATAAATAACTCAATATAAAAATATAATTCTGATGTAGCAGTAGTAGTAGAGTAGTAATTTAAGTAACAATCTACTGTGTTAAGTATCATTTTAGACAGCTACTACTAAGACGCTTAAAACTAGTCCTCAGCGCACATTTTTCTCTTTATTGTCGTTGATACTTTATTGTAACACATCTTCTGTTTTCGTTCTTTTACAGCGAACCAATGTACCTCCTCAGCTCCTCTTGCGTGTCGAAAATCATGACGGGGAATGGCGAACCGGGCACCAGCTCTCCAGCCCATTTGACCTCGACGCGGTAGTCACCGGGTTCCGTCGGATCAAACTGTAGAACATAACATTCAATCAATAATAAGAATAATAAATATTATATGAAAGAAATGAATAAATGGAAAAAATGGAATAAATGTAAAATGATATGATCAATAAATGGAAAAATAAATACCTTGCAAAGAATCGTTCTGTCTTTCTGACTCTCCCTCTGCATTTCAACCCTGAAGGCTCCCTTGGGACCTCTGACTCGAACTGTGAGCTGTCCGGCACCCGCACCTCTGGTGTCACAGATGAACCTCGACTGGAAGGTCGCCAGGACACCGTGTTCGATTCCTGGACCGTAAACTCTAACCTGAAACAATTTCATGTTAAACAATAGTTGAAGAAAAGAGAACTGTTCTTAAAAAAAGAAAAGGAAATACAGGTGAGTGAGCTCGATGTAAGATCAGCAAAGATGTTTCATGATGACGTCAGAAAGTTCTTGTCAGTTTTAGAACGTGTCGAGTCAACCACACGATAGATGCTACTTAAAGCAGAGATACTAAGCTAAAACATAGGGCTGGCTTTGGAAATGGAATATTCATTCGAGCAACTGAATATAGACATTTGCAATGAAACCTGTCAGGGTTTTGCATTGGGGGCGGCACATTTCCGATTCAGAGTTAGCAGGTCAGAATCATGATGTCAGAAGTGACAGTCAGTGTGTGTAAATCGGAATCATGTGTAGAGTGCTTTGTATTGTACATACCTTGCTGGCATCAGGTGCTCCGGCCACTCTCAACGTGAAAGGCGATCCCGGAACGTGCTGTCCGGCATACTTGATGGTTAGCGCGTGCTTTCCAGACTCCTGGGGTTTCACGTTCAGCGTAAAAGTGGCGTCTCCGTGGTCGTACAGTTCGCAGTACGCCACCTTTCTGGGACCCGTGCAGTGGGCCGTCAATTCTCCAGGACCGGCCCGTCTCGTGTCGATCCAGGACCGAATTTCGCGACCCACCACGCCTTGTCTGAGACCTTCGCCGGAACACAAGACCTGAAAAATAAAAAACTTCCATCAAAGCAATATCCAGGCACGAGTCCAGGCAGCACCAGAACTTCCATTTTCCCTCAAGTTCAAGTTTCATTATTAGTGGGGGCACTAGGTGAATGAACCTTGCAAATGGTGATAAAAGCATGAAATTCGGTACACCTACTCAGAATGAGCCCCTCTTTCAGAAAAGAGGTGGAGCCACGCCGAATTTTCACCGGAAGGGGGCTCGGGGGGCTCCTGAAAGTTGAAGGTGCTAGAACTCCCACTAAACGGCTTACTAGTTCGTTTTAATAATTAAAGAGGAGACTTATGAATATATTGTAAACACTGACGGCGTTTATCACCTTGTCCCGGGGATTTTCCATTTTGAAAAAAATAAGTGCTTTGGCAGATCACACAAATTGGTTTTATTTTATTTTCACCTACAAAGAATTAATAAGGAGATGTACAACACGTTGATTCCCACAAATTCGTATCCTCCGAATTCGCTTGTGGACTCAAAATTTTGATGGTGTATCTTATTGAAGAGGGGCATTCCAAAGAGTGAGCTATTTTCAACACTAAGTTCAAACATAATTTTTTCAATGTTCTGAATCGAAATTACTGCATTCCTCCCAGCAAAACATATCCTGAACCGTTCTTTGGAAGTACCGCGTGCGATTGAACGTGGAGTAAGTCCTGAAAAACCATCAGAATTTTTCTTCTGTGATGCTGCGCTCCACTCTCGACCGGAGCAATTAGGTTCCTACTCAGCATGCGCGGAGTGTATACACGATGCAGGGTATTTTCTCGGTTCAGTCAAATTAGGTTCAATACACTCCACGCATGCTGTGTAGGAACCTAATTGCCCCGGTCGAGAGTGGATAGTAGCATCACAGAAGAAAAATTCTGATGGTTTTCAGGACTTGCTCCACGTTCAATCGCACGCGGTACTTTCAAAGAACGGTTCAGGATATGTTTTGCTGGGAGGAATTCAGTAATTTCGATTCAGAACATTGAAAAAATTATGTTTGAACTTAGTGTTGAAAATAGCTCACTCTTTGGAATGCCCCTCTTCAATAAGATACACCATCAAAATTTTGAGTCCACAAGCGGATTCGGAGGATACGAATTTGTGGGAATCAACGTGTTGTACATCTCCTTATTAATTCTTTGTAGGTGAAAATAAAATAAAACCAATTTGTGTGATCTGCCGAAACACTTATTTTTTTTCAAAATGGAAAATCCCCGGGACAAGGTGATAAACGCCGTCAGTGTTTACAATATATTCATAAGTCTCCTCTTTAATTATTAAAACGAACTAGTAAGCCGTTTAGTGGGAGTTCTAGCACCTTCAACTTTCAGGAGCCCTCCGAGCCCTCTTCCGGTGAAAATTCGGCGTGGCTCCACCTCTTTTCTGAAAGAGGGGCTCATTCGGAGTATGTGTCCCAAATTTCATGCTTTCATCACTATTTTCAAGGTTCATCCCGATTTTGGCCCTTAGCGCCCGCACTATATGTCTTTCGGTCTTCGTCGGTCTCAGGGCATGATTACATGTTGGAGATCGACGGCTATAAGTGACAATTCACCTCACTCCTTGAAATAGTAGGCTGTTCAAGTGTATTACCACCAAGGTCATTGGTGAAAACACCCCTCCGGAATGACCAACCTCAAACATTCAAGTAGTTTTCACTTTTTTGGGAAGATTTTCAGTGTTGTTCGGATAATTGTCCTAACAAATACACCTCTAGGTTCGATATACGGAGTGTTTATAAGAATCTGTGATCGCGGCAGGCTTGGGTCAGGCCGAAAAACGCAGTAACAGGCCCAAATATAGCGGATTCCAAAGGTGATGCGATCACAGACATTTACCTACGACCACTACCGTAAGTGCCGTATACCGCACAACTCGGAACCTAAGTAAGTGAGCCCTTACGCACATCGTGACGTATTCTGTAAAGTAAATCGCACAGCGTGCGGTGATGGTAAAGTAAATCGCACAGTTAGGGAATTTATGTTTCTGATGTTGGGGGAATTTTTATCGAAAGACATTCTCAAATAATTCACATTCAAAAATGGGAGCATTTCACGGGAATCTGACGCGTGCCCCGGTAGCACCTTTCACACCGAAAGCATAGGCGAGACTAGCTGTATATATTCGTAGCGAAGGCATGGCCATAGAAGTGAGATGTATCAACAACAAAATCGTCCAGATTTTTTTCCAAGTGAGGGATTTGAGAATTTCTTGATTAAATTTTAACTCGCATTGATAGGGCTTAGTTTTTACCTGATCACAATAATTTTGCGAGATTTATTGAAAAAGATTCAAAATATCAATGCAAGGACTGCCCGCAGTCAACAACAACTTGGGATCAAGTAGGTGTAAAAATTAGACAGTTACAACAAGCACCAAATGTCTGATGACAGGTACTCTGCTGCCTGCCTACCTAAGTTCGATAATTTTCAAATAATACTATTTATTGCTGTCCAGTATTCATGTCCCAGTGTTGTAATCCAACTATATCACCACGCCGAACAAATAATTGAATGGCTATAGGTAGGTACGCTTCTAAATACACCTCAGGCCTCGCTTTAGGCACAGTAAGTGAACACTCAATTTTCAAGAATCGATTTGTGGGTGCTTTTCTTTCAGGTCTCGACGAAAAGCGTTGTACAACAGACAACCACCGAGCCAGCAGACACCAAAGTTTGAAAATGCTATCCGTCTTTGACATTGGATTAATCTGATGGCCGTAAACACCAATCAAAGTACATCCCCCTTCTCCGATTTACTGTAGTTTTAGTTTTCAAAAGTGTATAATATGCGATACATAATACTATTATTCTTATTTAAATACAATAAAAGTAATCAACTCGCTCTAACTTGCTCTACTTGCTCTAAATTTAGCAAAACCCAGTATCCTATGAACACGGATATTAATATTATGAACACGGATGACGGCCGCTGACACTGCTATGAGGTGCGTGCTCCTCCTGT
The DNA here is from genome assembly GCA_949128115.1 of Anaspis maculata. Lineage (NCBI taxonomy): Eukaryota > Metazoa > Arthropoda > Insecta > Coleoptera > Scraptiidae > Anaspis > Anaspis maculata. The sequence continues at coordinate 25,453,212 of OX421964.1, read as the reverse complement.
CAAGAGTGTCAAGGCACACTTCGCACCGACCAATCAACACAATCTGCATTCGGCGGGATTTTATTTGAATTTTGAATCAGGGGAGAACTTAAATTGTAGGTATTTCATGAAATACGTGGCTTTTTTACCTATAATTTTTGCCGTTTACAATACCACTGGCTACATTTCACGTTAATTATAGCTTTTAAGTCAATATCCACTGTTATTGTTGATGTAGGACTGTTTTATTACCTTGGATTTCTGAAAATTATTCTGGGCCCCTCACAAAGTTACAATACCGCTTTGGATTGGGGTCGTAGGTAAAGTACTGTACATGACACGAGTAGTAAAGCAATTACGCACTCAGGGAGTACTGCACTCGCTCGCTACACTCGCTCGTGCGCAACTTTTCCCTGCGTGCGTAATATGCTACTTACTACTCTTGTTACGTAATGTACTATTATAAACACCCCGTATTATCGCTTACACCTCGATTTACACTCGGATCCCCTCGTGAAAATCCTCGATGTAGCGATAATACACCTCACCTATCGGTGTATTACATACGACAATCACCTTGACAACGGTGCATAACAAGTTCTATCGACGAATCAGATGGCCAGGCCAGATGGCCAAAGAGATGGCCAGTCATGTAATCCATCAGAATTGTTGATTACACAAACTGGCAGCCCGGTGTTTACGGAGAGAAAACCAGATCTTTCCGTACGATCCTCGGTTGTCCAACCCTCCTCTTGGCCCACGAAACACGAAAAAAAAAATTGCGGAGGTGCCAGCGTTACGCTATCGAAGTAGTTTCAAGAAATATACCTATTTCAAGGCCTTCCAGGACAATCGAAGGACGCACCCTTCCTCCATAATCTAGCAACACGATACATCCCCTCATAATAATAACTTTCTTTTCCCGGTGGTACATTTGTTGACGTTCAATGAGACCTTGTAGATCAAAACTAGATTATTGAACTATGTAGACGTTTCTAGGATACTTGTACAAAGCAGACAGAAATCGCAGTTTTGTAGGAATTGTTGAATATTATTTCGCTCTCAAGCTTATCCAAAAAACCATCACCACTAGACAACTTAAAAAAAATACGAACCTTTGAAGCATCCGCTCCTCCCTTGACTTCAACCATTAGAGGACACCCTTTGACGGGACGTCCGGCCCACAAAACTGTCAGTAAATAGTTTCCAGGTGCATTTATGGTATAAGTTGCTCGCCAAATTTTCTCTCCAGCCAGACTGATCATCACAGGAATCGGAAGGTTCGTGTCTGCTTGATGTAGTGTTACTTCCGGGTTTCCTGTTGAATAAACATAATGTTGAAACAAAATAATAAAAATCGTAAGAAACCAGAAAATGTTACGACAAATTTGATAGATTCCCACTCATCTATTGATACAGCTTTCTCTGTGCATACGCACCCCGCAACAAATCTAGGCTGTATAGCAATCCCACAATTCGCCGCCAAGGAAAATTAATGGCCCCCAAATAACTTGAAATAACATAAATCTCTTCGTCGCATGTAGCATAATTGAATATATTTTGCCTGTGTCTTTCCCACCTTACCACCCTCAAGCGACACAATGCATGAGGGTGTCCACTCATGGATGCATGAGTTGGACACAATGCATCCAACTCCCACTAAATTCGAGCTTAGGTAGCATGTTTTTCAAACTGAGGGACTGAAGCGCAAGATGCTGTGCCAAAATTTACTTTTTGAACTAAATATTTCTAAACGCTGTTACAGTTTACAATAATTCAGAAGTGACATCACCTTTTCATATCGGTGAATCATTCCACCTATCATGATATTTTACAATTATTTTCTCGCAGAACGTCGATGTAGGTACCTACCGATTTGATAGAGTTTAGAATGAGAACGAAAAATAAAATACCTGTACTAGCTTTTGAGCCATCGATGGTGAACATGGCCGGTTCGCCGCACTGGGCCAGGGCCAGACCCCGTCCGGTCAGCACCACCTGGTCACCCGAACAGATGACAGTCTTCGGGGCTCCGGGCAGCGGAATGCCGGCCAATTTGATGTCGAAATCGTGCTCGCCGGCGTTCAGCCCTTCGCCGGAAATTTCGAACCGCACCCTGGTGCCGCTCTTCTCCCCGTTCACCTTTCGGCCGCCGATTTTGCATTCCAAAACGCCCGGACCCGCCTGGGCCACGTCGAAAGCCAACTTCGTCGGCAGCTTGATCCTGCCCGCGTTGTCCGTGTACTGGTTCCAGCCGCCTATCAGCCGCACCGCCGCCGGGTTGTAAATGTTCGGCCTGAAGGGCGAACCGGGCAGCTCGTTGGGCCCGATGCCGATGACGATGTCGTACGTTCCCACCCACTTGGGCGTGTACGACACGATGTATTCGCCCGGCTTGGGGCTCTGGATGTAGTTGTCGATGACGCCTTCGACGGCTTCGATTTGTACTCTCGGTTGGACGACGCTGCTGACGGTGAACGACGTCCTTTCGCCCACCTGACCGCTCTCTAAGCCCTTGCCGACGGCCCTTGGCGGAGGCGTCGGTCCGACGGGGCCCACTCCCAGCGCCAGAGGCGATCCTTTGACCGGCACTCCGCCGTAAGTGATCGTGACTTGGTACAAGCCGGCCATCGTCGGCAGAAATGAGATTTGTTTCAGGCTGTCTTCGAGGGAGATTTCTTGCGTTGTCACGGCCTGGCTTATGGGGTTGGTTACTTGGATTTCTAATTCGGCATTGCCAGAGTTCTTGGTTGAAACTGAAAAGTATTGAGCATAGTATATTTGGCATAGATTGAAACCAGTATGATGGGTCTCACCATTGAAAATGACTCGTTCACCAACGTTGCCTTGGATGTGGGGTATGTCAACCACTCTTACGTTATCGGGGTCGTAAGCTTGACACGTGAACGGGCTTCCGGTGACTGCTTTGGATTGGTGTAAAACTTCGATTTTATGCGGCCCGACTTCACGTGACGTGAACTCTGCCTGTAGCTTTCCAGTTTTGGTTTGGTAGCACCTGACGGGAACCGCAGAGCCGCCTGGTCCGCTGATTACAACATCAAACTCCCTTGCTGACCTATAAAACATTTCCGTCAACATTTCATTCTTAAAGAACTTTCGTAAATAAAGTGCTCGCCTATTGAATTGGCCGACCAAAAATTTTCTGTTCAGTTAAATGTGGTGTCAATTATTACTCCTGAGGCTCTATTACACCCAGGGGGTGAAAATTAAAAAGTTTCTCTATTATTTGAATTGTTTTGAATTAGTGATATTTTATACTGGGACGTGAGAATTAATCTCATGAACGAAAAAGGTACGGCCTTATCCTTATAGTCGAATAAGGTGATATATTTAGGGTTCAGCGTGTCACGGCCACCACCAAGTCTAAAGGGTTCATTCACTTTTGGTGGCTTGGAATAAAAAAGAAGAAGAAGAAGAAGAAGGGAGCGATGAGGGTCGTTCTTAGGGCTTTTCCTGCAAAAGGTATTAGAGTGCTCAAATTATATCTCTAACGAAGGCTAATACCCATTGTACTGGGCTCAACGTTCGAAAGGGACTGTAAATCGAATAATGTGGACCTTCTATCTAACGGGGTAATTAATTATGTCATCTTAAAAATGAATTACCGATTAATAACACTGGATTAAATACAGCAAGGTATATAGTAGTTTACAATGCGAGTTGGCTGTTACATAAGTGGTTTTCAGACACGAAGCCAAAATTTTCAGAACGAGGGCGCAGCTTTCCAAAGTTTCGAGCATGGACGCGGGAAAGTCGGCGCTTCAAACACGATACGATGCGATATAAATTCGGCGGTTGATGCTAGGCCTTGCCTTTCATGTTGATGTTTACCTAAGCCTTTCAGCTTCAGGATGAGCGGCCCTAGGTGTCTCAATAACACCTTTTTTTAATGTCTCACTTCTGATTTCTTGTCGCGACGCGTGGTCAAGCCCGATTCTCCCGCTGCCGAGGCGTATTTCCCAACTAATTTCTTCCTTCCTTTCCATCTCGACTTCGCGGTTTTCGCGTGATTGTTCCGGACCAACCATCGTCCGTCGTTTTTCCGTAGCAAATATCCTCGCTTCAAGAAATCAAAACTTTTTAATGGCTTTTCTGCCAAGCCTTTTTGTTAAAGTCTGCGAGTGCTTACACGAAATTGTCACGTAAGCCTCGGTTTGGATTTATTTGAATATCAAAAGACGTTATTCTATGTACTAAGATAAGGCTGGTTTGTCTGTGCTATGATCACCTCTCTCGTATTTTCAAATGAACCATTTATTGATATAAGCTATCAAAGCTTCACGTAGGGGAATAGTATGAATTATATGAAATTACCAACACGCAATAATACACATCGGGTAAACCAGGGCAAGTTGGTATATAAGGTAAACCTCGAGGTAGACTAAGGCAAGTTAGTATCCGCATTGCTGCAACTCTCTTCCTGCAATCGGGAAAAGATGTTCACAAGTGAAGTTGCTGGAGACTGCCAATCACAGCTCTACTTCGCGTGTGAACATTGTTTTATAGAGCAGAGTTTGGATTTCAAAAGCGGCTATTATATAATTTCTTTGTCCGAACCATCTAAAAAGTATGCGTCGTTTGTTACTCCATCAGGACAGTTTGAATACAACCGGATGCCGTTCAACCCAACAAATGCACCATGAGTTGTGATGGAACACATTTTCAGCGACTTTTTTCAAATACATTCAATTAAGACTTCCGCGTGAAACATTTCTATATTTGGTCTATCGATGTGGGGACGGGGGACGGAGACGTGACGGGAATTTAGGTCGAAGCGGGGACTTGATTTCGTGTGTCCTGGCGGTCCAGACGTTCCTGACGACGTGCGCCGTAATTTACTACAGGTGGGTCGTTGTTACATTATCTTCTAAAATCATACTCTAAATTGCTTTTGGTGTGACTGCATCAGTTTTTTGGGTGATTGACTTTTTGTTTTCACGCATGAAGTGCCGACTTGTGATTTTAAAATCGCATCTTCTTGTTTCGGGCGTCAATTAATTTGTTTCCGGAAATTCGAGGACCGAAAGGGGTTTTCGCGATTTTTACAGCCCAGTTTGAGCCAGGATGGAGGCTCCCTCCGTGTCTCGTGTATTTCACTAATTTTCGGGGATGCCAACGGCCCTGTTGACGCTCCCTACGCGTTTTTTTCATGGATGATGTCATATTCGTGTTTAAATTGCATTTTTTGTTCGAGGAACCACAACACATCGACGCCGCGCGCGAAGAATTTTAGATTCTAAAAATAACGCGTTGGGATTTCTTTGTTTCGCGCTCGAGTTTAGTGCGTATACGGGAATTGTTTTCAGGTCCAGTTCCGGGCTAACTTGGTATTTTCTGTTCATCATGAATAATTTGCTCTTTTGTATGGTCTGTTTTACGTTCTCCTTTTTGATGTCATTATTGTTGTCTCACGAATTTTGTGAACTTATGAATTTCATGTCAATATTTTTATGACCATTTCAATCAATTTTGTGTGTAATTTGATTGTCATGTACTTACTTGACTGTAATTTTTGTCTGTTTTTTTTTTGTTTGTGTCATGATTTGATTTTCATTTATTGTCATTGTCCGCCGCTTTTATGACTCTCATATTTTTATGTCATGTTTTTATGCTCGCTGCTATGTTTGTCAGATATTCACTGCAAGACCCTTTACAGGATCTTACTAACCACACCTGTTTTGTCTTGTTTTGGGTTTTTTATGCATTGTTGATATGATTTTATCTGCATTGTTAATTTGTTGATTGATTTTGCATTGTTGACTGATGTGTTTTACATTTGTTTACTGATGTTTCTGCGATTTTGTTTCACTAATTTCACTCACACTGAATACCGGAATTTATCAGTGAGTTTTTGTCATTCATTTGTCATGTATGTGAGAGTTTTCTTCTCAGGTCTCAACTCAGGGGTTTGTTTGACTGGGCTCTTCCCTTAAGTGCCCTCTTCCGAATCCGTCACTTTTTTCTCTTTCTTTGACTGACAGTATGACATACTTTGTTGTTGTGTTTTGAATTGTTTTTGTTCATTTTGTCCATTGTGTGTCATTTTGCAACTCTGTCAGTCCTGTTAGATGTTTTATGAAAAGAATCTGATTCATTTCAATTTTGCTGATGATATAAATAATAAGAATTCATTTTGTTTGCTGTTAATTCGTATTTTTGTTCAACTTCTTCAATACAATCCTCATCCCCAAAGTTCCGTTCTCGTCGCGAGTATGGATCCTGTATGAACCGAACAACGTAAGCAAAACGTAAGTAAGAGGTCCGGGGGGGGGGGACAATCATAGCCAGGGGTCCGAAAGAGGGGAACAGTTCAGAGTTTTTCAGCGTTTTATGAACAAATTGTTGACCCCAGATCGAGAAAGTGCAGCAGTCTACCTTAATGATGTCCTTTTGCATTCGCTGACCGTTGACGAAGCCTCAGCTACTTTGCATCAGGTGTTGGATATCTTGAGAAAAAAAAGTCTCACCCTTAATTTGGAGAAATGTTCGTTCTTGATGACTACTGTTAACTATCTTGGTTTTGAAATGGAGAAAAACACAGTAAGACCTGGTGAAGATAAAATAAGAGCGAACAAATCTTCTTCCAAAAAAAATCTGACAAGCCAAAACCAATTGCATGACTGTACGATACAAGTGATTCTGCCAATCAAAAATTTCATAAAACCAGATCGAGTTACTGTTTACATTCAGTTGTGTTACAAAAAATGGAATTAACGTTTTGGGTTCTTGCAATTGAATCATGAAAACGGAAAAAAATGACCCACTCCCTTCAGTTCAGAAGTGGGATACGAACCCACGCCTACACCGTACTGGCTCGGGGTCACACATCTCTCAGAGATCTCTCAAACTTTGATGTGGGAAATACGCACACACCAGCAAAGCCCAGCTGAAGAAAATCTACACGCGCAACAGCTATTTCCACAAACGGAAGAGAAGAAACGCACGTCCGGCTTACATCTCTGCATGCGCCAACACACCTCCCGCCTTCTTGGCCTTCGCACTGAGGGGAAACCGCGCCCAACAGTGCACTTCTTTCCTGGAGGGACACACATACGCTCCAGCCACTTTTCTTTGCTCAAGAGGTTAACACAAATCATCTCTGACTACGTGTTCAATAGAGTCGAGACAACAAGAATAATGATTGCGGGGAACAGATCGTTGGAAAATTGTTAAGGAAGGACTGACGAGAGTCGAGGAGCAAATCAGCGATTATTGGGATACTCCTAAGGCGGGAGACAGAGAGCTCATAATTCAAGACGTTGTCGTAACAATAAGGCAGGTATGCAAAGACACTCTCTAAGCAACAAACTAAGAAAAGCAAGCCTCTAGTTTACTAGTCGACGGCACAGATAGCGACGCTGGAAAAGGAAACAGTGAGGAAAAGGATAGAACCTCGGATAGAACTGATCAGAGCTCATATAAAGAAAGACATTTTTAAAGAGAAGACACTGAAAACTGTCGAAGAGCACAAAAACATAGAGGAAAAACTCAGAACCGAAATAGGGGCCGCCAAGAAGACTTGATGGGAACAAAATCATAGAAGAAATGGACAAAGACACGTGAAGGAAAAGCTACCAGGTTATAACAAAGAAACTGAAGAGGCACGCGTTATTCCCGAGCGAAATTAGTAAAGGTCAAAAAAGTTTTCCCGTCGAAACAAAAAAATCAAGTGGCAGCACTCAGCGATCTTTGACGAGGTTGAGGGACAAAGCCCCAGTGCCTAACGGTATCGGGCCAAGAATTATAAAGTATTTGCCAAGGGCAACTCACAAATGCTACTCGAAGGAATGAACGACATTTGGAAAAAGAGTGATTTCCCAAAGGAGGGGAGAACACCTTTGCTGATTCTGACCGAAACACCAAAGGAGCCCGAAAAATAACAAGAATTCAGACCAATCTGCCTGGTCAACAGCTTGAGCAAGATATACAAAGGACTGGTGAAATTGCGACTGGAGAAGAAAACAGACAGAAAGGGAGGACTATCCACAAACCAAGAAGGGCTCAGAGCTGGAAAGTCGACAATAGAGGCAATCCAAGAGGTGATCAAGACTGCTGAGAGACGGCTTGGACAAAAGAGCTATAGAAATCGAGATTCCTGCCTAATGGTCACACTTGACATAGAAAACGCATTCAAATCAGCAATTTAGACACTGATAGTGACGAAATGCTCAGAAGGGATGTCGACAAAAGGATCATGAGGATAGTTTAGGAACACCTCTCCTCACGGAAGATTACAACGATATACGGAAGGACGTACAAAGTGAGTGGAGGGGTTCCACAGAGCTTCGTTCTTGGACCACTCTTGTAGAACATCCTATGTGACATAATCTCACTCCATGGCGAGCACTTTAACTTATAAATAGAGACTGATCAGAAGCAACATAAAGCATGATTGAACAAACCTTCCAAGAGTGTCGATCTGGAACGAAGTCACTTTCCCGACTTTGGCTTGGTACAACCCCAGGCCTCCGGCCCAAGGCTCGTTCCCGGGTCCTTTGATCGGGAACTCCAGCGCTCCGAACTTCGGCACGCCGTTGTAAAACAGCGTGATCTTGTGCGGAGCGGCATTTTCCGGATGGAACACCACCTCCCAGTCGTTGGTATTGTACTGACGGACGCTGTGCGCCACATCCTTGCTGCCCACCTTGACGCTGGCCGTCAGCTTCCCAGGCCCAACTTTGGCCGTGTTGACTCCGACGACCGCCGGTCTGTGACAAACCGCTTCCGGTGCGTTCTTCATCTCGACTTTGCTCATGTCGAACACGTGAATCGTCCTGGTGGCAATCAGTTCCATCCCCCTGAAAATCTGAACGCGGTACGTTCCCGTCTGGCTCAAGCTGAACTCCGCTTTGGAATTGTTGACCATGTACTTGACGTGGTGGTTGTTGGCGTCGGTGATTTCCAGCTTGTGCTGGTCCGTCGGCAGATCGATGTAGCATATCGAACCGACCTGGACGTACTGCGTGGCTTCGATCACCGAACAGTGGAATGGACTGCCCATCACGGACATGTCGTTGAAAGTGATGTTGACGTAATGGTCTTCGGCGGATTGGGGCACGAACGTCACGTCGTAAAGACCCCGGGCGCAAGCGACGACTTCCGCTTTGATCGTGGTGTGCTGCGTCGAAACCACCAGCTCCAGGGTGCCTTCTCCGGCTTGAGCCGCGTCGACGCTGAAGGTGATCGGCTTTCCGACTTCGGCGGGTCCGACGTCGTTCAGGCTCAGATCGCTCAGTATCCGGTTGATATCGTTCTTTTTGCCGGGCAGGCCGGAAACGATGACCTTGTTGACGTCGTAGACGTTGCAGCTGAACGGGGAGCCGATGACGTGCTGGTCGTTGATCAGAATGGCGACGGAATGGCGCCCGACCATTTCCGGCATGAACTTGGCGATGTAAGCGTCGCCGGAATTGGTCAGCTTTGTCGGGAGGATTTTGCCGGTGGGCGCGGTGGCGACGACTTGGGGTTCCCCATTGGACACACCTTCGACCTTGATTTCGGCAGGGTGGCCGACCGCGGCCAGTTCCACTCCGGAGCCGGAGACGGGAATGCGGGGTTGGGTGTTACCAGGGCTGACTTTGCAGCTGAAAGGCGAGCCTGGTACCGCTTGACCGTTGAATCTGGAAAGAACAATAACAAAATATTATCAATGTATCTAATCAATTTTTATTATATACAAGAGAAGAGTCAGAAGATTCGAACGTAATTGGACTTTCAACATTCGTCTTTTTCATTACAGACGCAGTTTCTTTCATTGATGATTCTTCAATTTCCCTGTCAGTACCTAACTTGACAAGGAGATTGAATCGGAAGTGAAGGCAGAAATGCTCAATCACGGAACTAGAGTGTCTAGCTGTAGTTTTCGGGGTGGAAAGTTTCAAGCACTACCTCTACGACAGACATTTCAAGATCATCACCGACCATTGACCCTTCAAATGACTGGTGCTTTAAACGACACACAAAAAAAACTGAGTGACAGCTGAATGGTATTTTACATTATTGTTCTGGGGATGGAACTTCAAAGTTATCCAGATGCGGGAGGACGATCCGTAATTCTTGCTGCACACACCTTTAATTTTCCAGCATGCGAACGAACCGTGTCTTGGAGAAAATTTAAAATATCATCTGATCAATCATCATTTTATTTATTCTGGGAATATCACTTAATTTTGGTGTCGTCAATAGTAAGTCTTGAGGCCGTCAAGCAGGGTGGTGCAGTGGTTTTTCTACCTTCCCGCGTATAGATTCGAAATAGAGTAAGAAGAGAAACGTCGCGCTTCTCCAACTTATGAAGATGGATTCGAAGTATTTATATCCGAGAACATTCAAGTCCAAACTGGAGATTAATTTGACGTCCCTCTCAACGTAAGTATCGTTGACTCACTGCGTTTCCGCGGAGTTGGCAATGACCAAAGGAATAGCAAGATAATTTGGGGCCCGGTTTCGAAAGATCACTTAACTCCGCAAGCAAAACAAAAACGGAAGAAATGGCTCGCCTGAAGCTTGCGACGCGTAATATATACTTGTTGATCACTAAAGAACGTTATCAAGACAATTCGACTCATAAGCAAGCAGCTGTATGACTCCTTACAAGACTGAAAATATTTTAGTCAGGATGCAGTAATAGGGTATCATCACATGACGTCACGAGGTGGTGACCTTGGAGGGAGATGGCGCGAAATAGAGTACCCTGACAACCGCCACTTTCTCCATATGACTCAATGCTAATGCGAAATGCTTTTATTCAAATTCTACGCTATTTTGAGGGAAGCGTATGCTTGCACATGCTTTTTAATGTTTTATTTGTATATACCCGGAAAATTATCGAAGATTTCTCCATAACGAGGAGTAGAATAATTATTTTATGTGAAGGTGTTGTGCGCGTTTGAGGCATGGTTTAGTTCGCGCACGTCTCACTAGGTGGCCCTTGTGTCGATAAAAACTGTCACTTTTCGCTGCTGTCAACCAAACCGTCAACCATTTATTCGGTCATTATGCAGCTTCTCGCGCCCAGTGTCTCACGTTGCAGAAAAATTCCTGTGTTCTGAAGTGCTTCCAAGTATAAAAATCATTTTTCAGTCGACAGTAAGTGACAGTTTTCGCCATAGACGTATGCGAACTAAACCGTGCCTCAAACGCGCACAACAGTTCACCAAAGTAATTATCTTACGTCTTGTTATAGAGGAATCTTCAATCATTTTTCAGGTGTATACAGATAATAGTATGAGCAAGCGTCAGCAAGCATACGCTTCCGTCAAAATGGCGTGGAATTTAAATGAAAGCATTTCGCATTAGCAATGAGTCATGGGGGAAAAGTGGCGGTTGTCAGGGTACTTTATTTCGCGCCATAGGCCGCCATCTTGATGACGTTAGTGACGATCCCCTATTACACATCAGCCTTGCCAAGAATTTCGAGTGGAACAGATTCCTTGAATAAAGTTGACGGACGTTCAAAAATGAGATATCATGTATGTGTATCTTCTAGCGTTAGTCATACCAACTAAGTAGGCTTTTTGCTTATTATAACTTGATATAAACAAATTACGTTACCAGGCAAGTCAGCAAGAGGTTCATATATAGAATGACACTATATATGATACAAGCTGAATAAGCAACCTGAGAATAATCAAAAGAAATTAATCATCTACCTAAGCAGTAAAACAATTCATCTCGACCTCGGAAAGTCCGAATGGTCTTCTTTTTCAACAAAAATGTTCCCTCATTAAAATTCAAATGGGCAACTGCCGCCCAAACAAATTGGAGTTATTTCGTAAAAATAATTGCAAATTGCCATTGGGAGGCAAACATTAACCATAAATTATTGCCAGATAAAAAACATAGAGGTGTATGTATAATATAATTACCTGACACTGAGGGTATGGGTGGCGGCCTCCGTCGGTTTGAAATTGACCTTGAACCTGGCATTGCCCTCGCTCTGCACGAAATTGGGCACGTTCCTCCCGGCAACGGCGACGATGATTTCCAAATTTCCGGCGCCGGCCTGGGAGGCGTTTATGCTGAAGGAAACGGGCTTGCCGACGACGCCATCTGTGATGTCGGTCACCGTAACTCTGCTGGCGTCGTAGGCCTTAACCAGGAACGGACTGCCTTCGATGTGTCCGCCCGGCAGCCTCACCTCCACGCTGTGATCTCCCACGTCCATGGGCGTGAAAGAAACGTCGAATTTTCCCGCGGCGGCCGCTTGGGGAGTTATCTACAAATTGAATTACATCACGTTTCGGTCGAAAGTTGATTCGCATGTTGATTAGGATTTCATGATAAAAAATGCAGAATCGAAAACTGAAAACTGAATGCTTGGCGTTGACGTGGCAGGCTAGGAAAAGAGAATTTCGGAAAAATCGGATTTCCTTGAAGTCAAGACTCTGCAGCTTCCCTGAAACTTCTTGAGCAACAGTGCTATTCAATGTGATTATATACGCAAAGTTTGTCTTCCAGGATGACCTCTCAATCTGGTAGGTATGTTTTCTTTCAATTTTCCAATCAGATTCCATTTCGCGAAGAGCAAATTCCACCAAAATCATGAGCTACCTTGATGGATACCGTTGTGAAAGTATCATGTCGCCCACAACAGATTTCTTTCAAGACACCACGCATGACTTGTCAATGAATTTCAAGAGGATTTTTTTTCTGAAATACTCTTATATGAGTCATATGATAGCTACCCTGAACTTACAGGTATTCAAGATAAAATTCAGCAGAAGGTAAAAGGCAAAATAATATAGACACCTACCTGAGTGGGAAGGGATCTCCTGGCAGGTCCCAGGACTTCGACGATCGGCGGGTTGGGGCTTTCCACGGCGAAGGTGCAGGGCCTTCCCACCGAAACCTTGTCCAAGGCTTCGGGCGCGATGATTCTGGCGGCGGGAGCAACGTTGCACTTGAAAGGGCTGCCGGGGACATCTTGGCCGTTGAACCTCAGATCCACAGAATGGACCGAAGCTTCCCGCGGTGTGAAAGAGATGGCGTAAGTGTGCGGTCCCTGCGCTTGAGCCGAAGTCGGGACGCGACCTCCGTTCACTGTGACCTCCAAGTTGCCAGGGCCCGCTTGGCTTGTTTCAACTGCGTTTAGATGAAAAAATCAGTTATATCGAGTTTTTTTTGCGGATGATTTCTGATTGGTCCAAGTTTGACAGCTGTTATATTAAAATTTGAAGAAAATTAATCGGGAAACTTTTTTTAAATTTCGTTTCGATGATCCGCTGTTGTTGAAGGAGATTCACCTCAAGGGCAGTGAGTTATGGACGCAAGTTGTTATTCGTGATGCCATACACAGCCTACAGTGATTTGGGTAGGAATTTCAAACAAAAAATTTCATGCCGCCAGTTCCCTCGCACGTAACTCTTGAGTTCCTTCACTGACGTTACCTGCCTAGAAGGGAAAGGGCCATTCCTTGACATTTCCCTCGCCTGTTGAGTGACGACCCGGTATTGAGAAAATCAAAAAACTTCCGAATGAAAAGTATGGATGGAGCTGGGGTGACCGTGTCATGAAGGAGAATCGAAGCCGTACATTTTACAGTAACGATTCCATCACCATTCTCTTCCTTATGCAATTTTGAGTCAATGTAGGTACAAAAGAATGGGATTTACCTACGTAAACTTTTCCATTTTCGCATTTGAAAATAGCCCACTTTCCCTAATCGTCGCTATGGTAACCACTCTATTCTGGCTGTTCTTTTTTGAACAATTGACGTTTCATTTACAACATCACAACTGTCAACGTTTGAAAGCTAGCCGACTGCTGCGTGCGACATTACTCATTGCAGGTTATTGTCTGTGATTGTTGTGCCTTTCAAAGTGTATGCTGTAAGAAAGGAAATAGAATACGTGCCAGATATTTCAGCTTTTGTGTCATGCACGATCAATACGAAGCCTGTGACGAAACTCTCGATGGGCTTCTACGGACTCGACGTAGGCAAGAGGCAAAAAAACGGCCTTGCTGTATTGTTGGTTGCCTAATATCATTTTCGTGTGAAAATACCTGTGTTCCACAAAGCGCAGTACGTTCTGGATTCTGGGTTAAGTGGGGGGGAGTGGTGGTAAGTACGTTATTGCTATTCAAAAAAAACTTCAATATGAATTAAAAAGTCCTTTAACTCCTTTTGCGCGATACTTTCCATGCGTTGTTATCCTTTTTTTACGATCTTCCGCTGTTTTTTCCTGCATTTCATTCCTTTTTTATACACGTCGACAGCCTTTTTTGCGACTTTCTTCCTGTTTCATGTGATTTATTCCTTTTCTTCATTGTTTTTTTTTCACGATTGCTGCGATTTTCAGCCCTGTTTCTTGTTTGACGACGCGTTCTTTACAGCTTCTCCCCGCCCAAGGCTGGTCGACGCTATTTTTGACCATAGGTTGCCTCATCCAGTTTATGCGTGACGTCACAAGATACCCTCCGAAAACTTTATTTTTGCTGGAACTGATGTCGCTTTTTTCGTTTGACATTTGAAGTCTTATTTCGACCAAAATTCATCAAAATTTTGAACTGGACGAGAAGCGGTTGATGAGTATTTAATGATTGGTGGTTTTTGAAAGAGTTTGTCATGTTTTTATTCATCAAAACACGATTTGAAACGCCAAACTGTCAAACTAAAAAAAAGCCAATTAGTTATAACCGAAACCTATCAACCGAGTAGCACAATGGAAACGAACATGACATTAAACCAAAAGGTCGAGGGTTAGAAGTGCAGCCGTGGCGAATTCATTTCTCTCCGAAAACACCCAAATTGTTATTTTAGAAATTATGATATGAGTTGGGCAACAATAATTTGAGTTTTGTTTTCTCCATCTGATTTAAAAATCACAATTTGGTTGGGAAAAAGAAGGAAAAAGAGCCGGTGCACTTCGAATCCTGGACCTTTTGGTTGGAGGTCAGGTTCGTTTCCATTGTGCCACCCCACCCGGTCAGAAAATTTCAGCCCGCTCCACCTTGTCATAACTAAGCGGCTTGTTTTTAGTTTGACGGTTTGGCGCTTCAATTCGTGTTTTGATGAATAAAAACATGATCAATTTATTTGAAAACTTGAAAATTTATCTTATTCATTCAAATTGAGAATTTTCGTCGATTTTTGTCCATAAAGACTCGAAATGTCAATCAAAAAAAAGCGACATTTGTTTCAGCTAAAATCAATTTTCGGAGGATATCGTGTGACTTCAGACATAAACTGGAGGAGGCAACCTATAGTACAAATAACGTCGACCAGCCTTGCTCCCCGCCCACCACCCCTATTTTTCTTCCCGGTCCCGTTGGTGTCTTTTGGTAGCGTATTGCCACAAAAACAATGTCTTTCAGTGGTTTTCTCACTATTTCTTGCGGCTTTATGACGCATCATTTTTAGCTTCCCTGTTCCCAATTGCTCTATTTTGCTTCCCGGTCCCGCTGGTATGTTTTATCTTTTGTTTAGTGCCATTTCCACTTCGTTCGGGGAGTTGCATATCCGCCCGGTGCTGAAAATACACTGCGTAGTTTCCTGATTTTTATAATTTTCTTCTCGAAAGTTTGTGAATATTTCGCAAAGTTTCCTTCGAAAAACCTTCTTGGTCACTGTTTGAAGTCCATTCCTATTTCTGGAATAATCAAAATCGAGGTCCCCTTTATGACACGGTCACTGGAACTGGCGATGCCCAAAGAAATTTCAGTTCTCTTCGATTTTTTTTCGAATGCCGGGCCCTTATTTGACAGGCGAGGGGGATTTCACAAGGAATGGCCGCCTTCCGCTCCGCTGAGACAAGGCAACGTCAATAAAAGAGCGCAAGAGTGACGTACGGGGAAACTGACGGCTCGATAGTGAAACGAGAGAGTTGTACGATAAGATAATTGATCCAAGCGTACGAATCGGGGAGTGTGGAATCGGCAAATGAGTAACGAATTCCCAACGAGCGGTTCCAGAGAGAGCGACAGTTTTGTGACACCATAGCGATTACACATATTGAATCTGAAAATCCTCTGGTTTAATTAACTGAGCTACTAACCCCTGAAACCCGTCCAACAGGGCCAACAGAATGCGACATGGTGGAGGCACCGGGCTTTAAACGGCACCCATTAGAATCCACACCTTTTTTGGAGCTTACGTCTCACGAGTTGGACGGGACAAAAGCAGCGGAAGAGACATATTTCACACTGCAAACAGCACGGAGTATATATCGTTTTTCCTTAATTTTTGCATTATGTATACAGTGTCGGGATAAAGTCCTGCACAAAATTCATATTTCCGTTGATGATTTTTTTTTTCGGAAAAATCCTGAAACAGGTCGATTTAGTCTTTATCCAACCCACTAAACTGTATGAAATAATTTTCATTGGCTGTTTTTGGGCAACAATAACGTCATCAATTCTTTTAAATAAAAGCCCACAATTGTTTTCATAAAATTGATAGCTTTGGTTTTTCTTCAAAATAGTGTGCAAGTTTGTATGTCTTAGATGACTTTTTTTGAATAGAATGCACGCAAAATTTGGGAACGTCAACGAAAAACAGCCAACGAAACAACAGTCAGAAACAGGTCAGAAACAAAATCGACCTGTTTCTGGATTTTTTCGTAAAAAACAACATCAAGGGAAATGTGATTTTTGTGGATTTCACATTGTAAATGAAGATACATTTAAGTTCAATTTTATTTTGAGAATGAGTAGTTAGCTAAGTCAGGTGAAATAGGATGAATGAAAAGTATGAGTGGAACTGGCTGGAGATAACCTTGAGGCAATTCAGTTTTTCCGAAATTCCTTGATTTTCTACCGGGTCGTCAATTAACGGGCGAGGGAAATGTCACAAAGGAATAGCCCTTCTCCGCTGAGAAAAGACAACGTCAGTGAAAAAACATAAGAGTTACGTGCGAGGGAACTGGTGGCTCGATAGTGAAGCGATAAAGATGTAGGAAAAGAGCAAATAATGGATAATTGATCCAAGCGTACGATTCGGAGAGTATTAAACTGGTATCTGAGTTACGAGCGGAATTGCCTTAGGAGCGGTTTCACAGACAAAATTCGAAATTTCGGAATTAAAGTCGAATTTTCGAGTTCAAAAGTCGAAATTTCGAGGTTTCAGTCGAAATGTCGAGTTTAAAACTCGAAGTTATGAAAAAAAAAAAAGAAGTGGTATGTCCGCTCTACGCCTTCGCACAAAACTGAAAAAAAAAGCAAAACCGATAGCGCCATCTTGCAGTGAGTTATTTGTGGGCAATTTGTGCCCAATTTGAAATTTCCATCTCGATTATAAATGGCTATTTGGACGTCAGACATAACCAATGGAACACCCTGTGTATTGTGTTTAAAAACTTACCCAAAAACGTGACTGGTTTTCCAACAACTCCAGTGGTGGACTCTTTGACTTTGATGGCCTGGACGTCGTAGACTTTGGCAGCGTACGGGCTTCCAGCGGTCGGTACGCCACTAACGCTCACGTTTATCCTGTGCTCCCCTACCACCCTCGGCACGAATTCGGCTCGGAATTGCGAATTTCCCAGAGGTTGCACTTGAGTCGGTACGGCTTGTCCTCCGGGCCCTAACCATGTCAGGGGTGTTTTGGATTTTTTTTTATGTATAGGGATATTTTTAGTGGAATTACTGAGTATAAGTAGCATTATTATCTTGATGATCTTTTCTCAAAAAAAAGAAAAATCATGGAATGTTCTAGCTACTCGCTCGTTGGTTATTTATGCAAAAAGGCACTAAATACAGTAAATTATCGATAATTACCAAGTACTCATTAGATATCGCACTAACAATTACCAAGTACTCATCTCATACTGATTGATTATAACAAGTAAATAGTACTCTCTTGTATGTATGTGTGATTTTTAACGACTAGATTATAGAAAAAAGAAGTGAAAAGTGAAGGCGTTTAGCATGCAACAAATATGCGTGATTGAAGAAAGTAAGAGCTTATGGTGTAGAGGTGTTAGGAAAAATCGTAACGTATTATTGTAAATGTTATTGTTTAAAAGACAGCTGTTGTGGAGTTTCTATTGGATAGCGAAACGTTTCTAGGTCAGTAAGCAAAATTCTTATGTAACGCGCGTTTAATGGTCGACAATTAAGAATAATTATTTGGTTTGAGTGTTCAATAGATTTCTTCCAATTAGAAGCGTTTAATTGAGTTTCTTTTTATTGCCATTTTTATTTCAATTAGATTTGTGGAAACTCATCATCGTGAATCGTTTACAAATTGCATACTAATTACTGATTTCCTCTGGCTTAGCAAATGAGCTTGTACTAGAATGAAGCTTCTATGATATTGCACTTGATCCCAAGGCCCCGAGTTTTTTCCCATTTCCATGATAAAAAAATATTCTGCAGAACGAAACGTAAGGCAACCAGTTATACAATGCCACAGCTTTCCGGAGTTTATTTTCTAGAAGTCAATACAAAAATTCAATTTTTCGCGGTAGAGCAAGCTTGATTTTACAGTTTTGCATATTTCCAAAAATATTGTGAAATTTACTGTATAAATGCACACAAATCGACTATTCGTCATTAAAATACAGCAGTCTGCGATTAGTTTTATAGATAATAAAGCAATGACCGTCTGAAAGAATGCAAAACCGACCCTAACCGGTCTCAATTATAACATATCAAAAGTCCCCTCCGTTTCCATGTGAGCTGTCTCGTTTGCAGGGTTTTTTCTTTCACGATTATTTTTGTGTCTATTCATAAAACACAGCGTATGAAATGGCCAATTTTGCCGCGGTGGTGTCATCAAAGAAATGTTGCTTCACAAGCCGCAGACTTTGATCTTTGGCTGGGAAAACTTTTTTGTAGAATCGATACATTTTTCAATAAATATTACATAGTATGTAATTTTCAGAGAAAAAGTATCAATTCTATAAAAACCCTGTTTCTCAGCCGAGGATCGAACCTTAGTATGCAGAACGTAAGGAGAAGCTTCTTCGACTACACCACGGTAGCAAAATTTCAGCCGTCACATAAGCTGTGTTTTATAGGCACGAAAAATAATCACGGAAGAAAAACTTCTGGAACGAGAAGCTCACATGGGATCGGAGGGGACTTCTGATATGTTATGGTCGATACCATTTAGAGTCGGTTTTGTAAACGTTTAGCCGGTTGATTCACGCGTTTAGTTTGTTGAAAATTGAATTCGCTTTTTCACTTTGAAAACAGCCCCAGAAAACTGTACATCTGTATAACTGGTGGATTCCATTTCCTTATGGAATGAAGCGGGTGATTCAGTTAAAAAAAAACTGTTTTGAAAATGCTATCAATTGTGTTAGTTCACAGCCTCAAAACCCAAAAAAGGTAGTAGAACATTCCATGAAGTATTGAGAAAAATCAATATTTGATCATTAAAAACAAAACAAAAACGGAAAGAATAAAAGGATAATTATTGTTAAGAGTATTGTGTGAGTAAAAAACGAATGAGTGATTAGTGGAGAAGTTTAATAATGTCTAAAACAACAGTCGACGGTGACCTGAAAATGAAAATAGTGCAAGATAGTGGTTGGTGACTGTGAAACGGACAAAAAACGAAGAGTGTCAAGAGAGCATGCCTTTATATTTTTTTCACACATACATACAGAGTACATTGTCTTATAAAATAATAATGCTACTTATGCTTATAAAACTAGTAAGTATAACTAAAGAATAAATACTACAAACTACAACAATATGTACACACAAAAAAAAAAGGAAAGCTGGGGACAAAGCGACGCTCTTGGATCAAGTTTGAATAAATATTGCAGGATAGTATTTCCCAGTGAAAGCTTTTCGCTTTTTGTTATTACCAAATGTTTGCGTTTTAGTGGTTTGTAACCACTATACGACCAACATAACAGCGCCGATAATAATTTCGCAGTTATTCATGTTCCATAAATTTTTCAATAATCTAGTGTAAATTACTGTAGCACTTTCTTTCCAGGTAGGTATAATATACCAATAATACTGATAATATAATAGTGTTTTTACAACTCAATTATTGTAGGTGATTCTGGTCCGCGTTCAACAGGTGTTGGCCAGGTGGTCGTTCGTTTTCTACAACATTAAACCGCAGCACGAAATTTAAATTGTTTATGTGCTTGCCGTATGCTGTTTAAAACAAAAGCACCGTGTAAGGAGAAATTGGAAATGTCAAAATGTTCTACTTTACTTCTGATAAACCGCAATTTTACCATTTTATTGAACAAGAAAAATCTGAAGAAAATCTGTCAAGGGGCTATAACCATACAATAATGCAAGTAGCAGTTACTTGTAATTGCTGCTTCCTAAAGTATAATTTTGTGAATTATACACAGTTTTTGGTTAATCATACATTTTGTGTATCGTAAAATACGAGTATACGCCTAGTACCTGGTTTACAAAATTACTTATAATTTCAAATAAGGATGAAGAGCTCTAATTAAAACTGTATCTGACTTTACCGCTCAATTGTATATAGGTACAGTGGTACAGGGTACCTACCTATATCGTGTTTCTTGTGATGTGCGGTATGCGGTAGCATTTTCTTAATTATCTCGTTAAAAGCATAAAACTCAATTTTTACTATGCAACGAGTTATCCGTAGGTAATTCTCGACGTAGCAAGGCACTTTCAACTAAATCGCTCAGGTGGAAAATAGGCTAATTCGCCATGAAATGACCTTTGAACGTAAAACATTAGGAATTTTCTATTTTTCTGTATAGCTAGGTGCGTACTTATTGCAGATTTTCTTTTTTCCATGCCTGTTTAATTTATTATTCATTATTATGATCGTGAAATGAAAGAACGATATGGGTGGGTAAAGTAAAATAATACCTTCATTAATTTGTTCTCGATTTGCTCTGATGTCTGATGCAATTTTATGAGCGAAATGAAAACTCCAGTTCCAAATTATTGTTCACTTATAAACCACTTAACATACAATACTAACTTGTCAACTCATTTTTATTGTTATCATCAGAAGTTGTTGTCTAGTGAAAACTCTTCTTTCTCACTTTTCGAGCAATTCCCAAATGTTACATGATTCCTGAATTCTATTTGAACTTTTCCAGGTCCCATCCATTTCCCAATAATAATTATCAACGTTTCGAAAGCTATACAAAGGACTCGAAACAACCAGTGTACTCAAATTTTAGATTTTCCAAAAACATTTTTGAGATTTGAGTTTTTTTTAAATCAATTCATTCAAATTGTAGAGTTCTGTCAAAGAATAAGGTACCAGCGAGAGTACCAGGAATTATCACAGTAACGTAGTGACCGCGGTTAACCTACTCTAATATTTGGAAGAATACGGCATTATTTGATAAAGAAGCTATTTCCTGCGGCAGGATTGCTCCTCAGGTTTCTTGAAGTCGATCCATCCGAAGCACCAAAAAATCATCCCTCAGGGGGGCTGCAGGAGTCCCCCAAACTTTTGGATGCAAGAAATTCCTACCAAATCACCGTTGATTGTTGCTGTATCTATCATGAATGAAGCATACGTACAACTCTGTTGTGAATATTGACAGCAATAGTTTTTTCACTTGAGTCATTTGTCGCACTTGAAAAAAAAAATTTCGTCGCCTGGTCGGAAGAATTAATTCTAATTTTTTTCTTCATGAAAAACAATGATGGTACCCATTGACATCTTTCGTATCATTTCCCATAAATTCGCAGTCGCTTTATCATATGAAGTCAAAATTGCGATATTGGTATTTTACGAAGAACAGCTCACAAAGAAGTGCGTTTTTTTGTAATGTTCAATTCAATAGCTATTATTTGCATTTTCTGTATACCAAATTTCAAGCTGATCGGATTAACTACTGGTAGGCCGGGAAAGTAAAATGTATACTTTTTGAGAGATAAACTAATTCAAAAAAATTGCTGTTGATAGATTTTGATGCAGGCTTCCTAAAAGTGAGCTTAGAGAAAATCTGACATTTTTTATAAAACAGGTAGACCACTTCGAATATTCATCTATTTTCACCTCTTCTTTTGGAACCTTGTATATATTGCAAATTACGATGGTTAATGAAGCTTGACAGAGCACCTTGTAGTCAAAAAGTTTTGTGTTTAATTTTTAAGCATTAATGTAACATTTATGTTTATAAATTTTTAGTTTGTTGAAATAAAAAAGTTTGTGATGTTAGTATTATTTTTATGTTTTATAAACTGTCTGTTATTTTGTTAGGTGTTTTATGAAAAGAATCTGATTCATTCAAATTTTGCTGTTGATTCTAATAAATATTCATTTTGTTTTGCTGTTAATTCGTGTTTTTTCAATTTTTCAATACAATCCTCATCCCCAAAGTTCCGTTCTTGTCTAGAGTAGAACCTGAGTGGAACGAACAACGTAAGCAAAACGTAGGGAAGAGGTCCATGGTAGAAAGGGGGGGGGGTGTAACGACAATCATAGCCAAGGGTCCAAATGAGGGGAACAGTTCAAGCTAGGACATAATTTAACCTATTTGTTAGTGCGAGTGTGTTCGCGCATATGCCGCTTACCCTGACCGCCGTCAAGGGGTGCGGGGCACGGCAGCCTCCGGCTGCGGGTGAATGCTCTCATATCGATCAGTATCGAACCGAACTAGCTTGCGGGCACATGTGTGTTATCGCTTCTCGCGCGCCCACGCCGTATATGAATAGTTCGTAAATCGTTGTTCGTAATACTCTGTATGTCTTTGTTTATTAAATACTTTAATCAAATCAGTGTCTACCTACCTCTGAACCTTCAGGTTATGGGTCCAGATCTACACGGAAAAGATTTGTGATAAGTTGTGTAATCGAGTTTGTTGTTGTTAAAGCACAGTGCTAAAAATGAGTGCCACAAACTTGAGAATTGAATGCTTAAGCAAGGACAACTATGACACGTGGAAGATGCAGATGGAAGCCCTTCTAATAAAAAACGATGCTTGGGTTTTTGTGAGCGGCCAGTCTGTCAAACCTGTCTTAGATCCAAATGATGCAACGTCCGCAGCGGCGATTCTTGCGTGGGAAAAGAATGATAGCAAAGCGAAATCTGATATTATACTTGCTATCAGCCCGTCCGAA
Source organism: Anaspis maculata (assembly GCA_949128115.1). NCBI lineage: Eukaryota > Metazoa > Arthropoda > Insecta > Coleoptera > Scraptiidae > Anaspis > Anaspis maculata. Next base: position 25,430,238 of record OX421964.1, on the reverse strand, counting down.
TTGAAACAAATCAAAGGATGTGCGACGTCTCGTGAAGCTTGGTTAAAACTGGAAGGCGTATATCAGTCAAAAGGGCCCGCTCGAAAAGCGACGTTGTTGAAACAATTGACGTTGCAGCGTATGGAAGAAGGCACCGAGGTACGCGAACATTTGAACAAGTTTTTCGACGCCGTTGACAAGCTGCAGGAAATGAATGTGGTAATAAACCCCGACTTGTTGGCGATTATGTTACTCTACAGTTTGCCGGCCAGCTTCGAAAATTTCCGATGCGCCATTGAATCCAGAGATGATTTACCTACTCCCGAAGTTCTGCGAGTAAAAATCATAGAAGAAAGTGACGCTAGAAAAACGGACATGCGACGGACTTCGCAGAATAACCAAGGCAACGCGGCATTGTTTACAAATCGTAACAAAAATCAAAACAAGGGCGGAAATTTCAAGAAAAGTGCCGATTCGAGTTCTACCAAGGACAATAAAGGAACGTTCAAGTATCGTTGTCATAAATGCAGGGAAATCGGCCATAAAGCTTCGGACTGTAAAAACCAAGGTCGTGCTTTTGCAAAAAATGCCGATGTGAGTTTTTGTGCTCTGGAAACTCTACATTCGAACGTTTCGAAGAAGAAAGGGTGGTGCCTGGATAGTGGAGCTTCATCACATTTGTGCAACAATACCAGCGATTTCCTGGAGATACATCCTGAAAGTGGCAAGATAAATCTTGCAAACAACGAGTCGACACACATAGCTGCTCAAGGTAAAGCTGCATTCTCAGCTGACGTCTTCGGTGAGTCACAAAACATTTCTTTAAACAACACGCTGTATGTTCCGGATTTGCGTTCGAACTTACTGTCGGTGGGAAAAATAACCAAAAACGGTTATGAAGTTGTTTTTCGCAAAGACAATGCTCTTGTTATCGATACCGATGGAAACGTAAAAATGGTTGCTGACAAAATCGGTGAACTTTATTACGCGCGCGAAAGTGACATTACAGGTACCGGAATACCATCTTTGTACTCGGCTCTCGCGGCAGATTCCACAGCAGCAAAGACATTTGAAATGTGGCATAGACGGTTGGGACATTTGAACGCGCGTGATATGGCCGATGCCATCAATAAAGGGTTAATGCACGGACTTGAAGCTTTGAAACCCGCCAAGTATGTGAAAAACGAAATACAATGCGAGGTATGTCTTCAGGGGAAGATGGTGCGTACTCCTTTCCCGAAACGGTCTGACAGAGTAAGTGGCGAACTATTAGAACTCATACACTCCGATGTGTGCGGTCCAATGCGCGTCGAATCGTTGAAAAGGACGCGTTACTTTGTCGAGTTCATTGACGATCGTTCTAAATGGTGCGTTGTTCGCTTCCTGAAATCGAAATCAGACGTGTTTGAAGCTACGAAGGAATTCATAGCAATGGTTGAAAATCAGAAAGGGAAGAAAGTTAAATGTCTTCAGACCGATAATGGTACAGAATATACCAGCCGTGAATTTGACGACTATTTGAAGAAACATGGCATTACTCGACGTTTGACAATTCCTTACAACCCGGAACAAAACGGAATTGCGGAGAGGAAGAATCGGACATTGCTTGACATGGCTCGTTGCTTGCTAGTGCAATCGGGTCTACCGCCTGTATTTTGGGCTGAGGCGGTGAATACTGCGAATTTCATTCGAAACCGATGTCCTTCCAAGAGTCTAAATGGTAAAACACCTTACGAGGTATGGACCGGAAAAATACCTGACGTGAGCCTTTTCCGAGAATTCGGTTGTCGTGTCTTTTGTCTCAATAGACAACCAAACCGTGGAAAATTCGAGTCACGCTCGAAAGAAGGTATTTTCCTGGGCTACTCTGAAGAATGCAAGGGATTCAGAGTGTGGTTCCCTGATGAAAGAAAAGTCGAAATTACACGCGACGTAAAATTCCTTGAATCTTCCGAACGTGTGAAAGGCGATTTCGAAGAATTCTTGCCTGAGGACGCGATCCCGCGGGAATCGGTTGTTCGTGAATCATCGCCACGGTTCATTGAAATTGAATCGAATCCAGCTCCAGCTGTTGAAGAAAACGATTCAGAAGAAGATGAAGTGGAAGAAGAAGAAGACGAGGTGATTAACCGAGTACCGCATGTCAGCCGTGCCGCAGGAAGACCGAGGATTATTAGAACAGGAGCCAGGGGAAGACCTCGTAAGATATATAGGCAAAATGTGGTCGATGCTAGAACCACAGAAATCGTCGAAGAGGCCTATATTTCTGAAGTTCCAATGAGACAAGCTATGATTTCTCCGGAAGTCGATGAATGGTATGATGCCATGGCTAGAGAAATCAAGTCCATCATCAAGAACGATACTTGGGAACTCGTCGAACGTCCTTCCAATAACATAGTCATTGGCAGTCGAATCGTGCTGAGGAACAAATTTGATGCAGACGGAAAACTTGAAAGAAGAAAAGCTCGGCTCGTGGCCCAAGGTTTCAGCCAACGTCCTGGAGTTCATTTCAAGGAAACATTCGCCCCGGTTGCAAGACTCAGCTCTATAAGAATCTTGACTTCATTGGCGGTGCAATTTGGAATGAAGATAGAGCACCTTGACGTGACTTGTGCTTATCTAAATGGCGAACTAGAAGAAGAATTATTCATGGAACCTCCCAAATACCTTTCTCAACTGCTTGAAATGATCCAATCTGAAGAGAAGAATGAAATTGGTATCAAGGCAAAGAATATGCTGAAATCATTGCAGAAAGGGGACAAGGTTTGTCTTTTGAATAAATCTTTGTACGGCTTGCGTCAAGCCGGTAGAAGTTGGTACGCCAAGCTAGACAGTGTCTTGAAAGATTTTGGTGCGACACCCACCAATTCAGATCCCTGTTTGTATCGCATTGGAAAGGGAAATGAATTGACTCTCATTGCCATTTATGTCGATGATATAATTGTTGCTTCTCGAAATTCCCAAATGATGAAAGATTTGTCGAATTACATTTCACTCCAGTTTGAAACCAAGAATCTTGGTGAAATTAAATATTGTTTGGGCATAGAGTTCAAAAGATCCGAAAATACAATGACAATGCACCAAACTGGATACATAAGCGAATTATTGAGCAGATTCGGGATGGCAGCCTCGAAACCAGTTTGCACACCCATGGATCCGAACAAGAAAATGCTGAAAAGTGAAGAACCTCCTGACGAAAATTTGCCGTACCGTGAATTAGTCGGAGCTCTCACTTACCTGGCCATTTCGACCAGACCCGATATTGCCTTCGCGGTCAGCTATTTGGGTCAGTTCAACAATTGTTACAATCAGGAGCACTGGGTTGCTGCAAAGCGCGTGCTCCGTTATTTGAAAGGGACTATCAATCTCGGATTGTTTTTCAATCAGAAGTCCGAGGTCCTGAAAGGATTCGTCGATGCCGATTGGGGGAATTGTCCCAACGACAGAAAGTCCTATACTGGATTTGTCTTCATGCTAGGAGGCGGACCAATATCGTGGGACTCTAGAAAGCAGAAAACGGTGGCGTTATCCTCCACCGAGGCAGAGTACATGAGTCTCAGCGAAGTTGCGAAAGAAGCTACTTATCTCCGTTCTCTGTTCGTGGAATTGGGACTGAAGGAGTTTTCCAAACCCATCGTCTTCGAGGACAACATTGGCGCTCTGAAATTGGCCGAGAATCCTGTGTTTCATGCCAGGAGCAAGCACATCGACATCCGGTTCCATTTCATAAGGGACGCCATCAAGAAGGAGATCCTGTCCCTGAACCACGTCTCTACTACAGAAATGGTGGCCGACATCCTCACCAAGGGACTTCCTGGACCACGTCATCAGAATTGTGTGAAAATGTTGGGCTTGGGGAGTGCTTCGTGTCGTTAAAAATCGTAAAGTGTCGGCTTGCGATCGCGAGGGGAAGTGTTAGTGCGAGTGTGTTCGCGCATATGCCGCTTACCCTGACCGCCGTCAAGGGGTGCGGGGCACGGCAGCCTCCGGCTGCGGGTGAATGCTCTCATATCGATCAGTATCGAACCGAACTAGCTTGCGGGCACATGTGTGTTATCGCTTCTCGCGCGCCCACGCCGTATATGAATAGTTCGTAAATCGTTGTTCGTAATACTCTGTATGTCTTTGTTTATTAAATACTTTAATCAAATCAGTGTCTACCTACCTCTGAACCTTCACTATTTAACTTATGTGTTATTACCAATCAAGTGAGAAGGGAAAATGCGAATAATAGCTGTTGAAATGGACATTGCAAAAAGGCGCACTTTTTTGTGAGCTGTTCTTCGTAAAATGCCAATATCGCAATTTTGACTCCATATATGAATGGAGCAACTGCAAGCTTATGGGAAATGATACAGCTCATGTCAATACAACATTGCTTTCCATGAAGAAAAGGATGAAAATTGAGCATTTTGACCAGGTGCAGAATTTTTTTGTGCGAAGAATGACCCAAGGGAAAAAAGCAATGCTGTCAATATTCACAATAGAGTTGTATGCTTCTTTCAAAATAGATACGGCAATAACCAACGGTAATTTGTTAGGATGTTCTTGCACCCAAAACATTTGGGGTTCCTGAAGCCTCCTTAACCAAGGTATGATTTTTTTGGTGCTCTGGATGGATCGACTTTAAGTACCCCGAACAGCAATCCCTCCAAAAAGAAATTGCTTCCTCATCAAATGCCGTACTTTTACACCTACTTCGGTCACTACTATAAATAATAATAATCAGGTTATTCATGCCTCACTAGTTTAATAATTATATGCTGCCTGCTAATACCTGAGACAAACTAAACTACGCAACACTCAATGTGTCACACTCAAAAACTTTACCCTTTAAAAAAAAAAACTTTTATTGGCCACGACCGATTTCAATTTGGTTTGCGCTGTCCGTTAGCCTTACCTTTTGGCAATCCTTCCTACAGATATGAAGCTCAAGAGTCTTCAAATAAAGTTTTTACAGGGTGTTACGTGAAATGCTGCAAAACTCCGATGCGTTCAACCAAGCCCCGTTTGAAGAAAGATTTTTTCCAGGAATTTCAACTATAGGCCAGTACAGTCAAATTAAAAGAAATTTTTCCGTTTAAGTCCGAAAGTCCCCAACTCTACCTATTGAGCTCGAGCCGCCATCTTGGTGAAATGGTCCTTCGATCCAGTTCTCTGCTTATATTCCGCTATTCATCAGAGATATTCAAATAAGTTTCATAAAAAATCAAGGCTATGAAATTGTCTACAAAAACTGTTTTATACCGATTTTTTTCTCGTATCTGTTGATATTAATGAAATTAACTTAACAAAAATATAATAAAAAAATAAGCGATTTTTTGCCTATGGCTAGAGATATTGCCTTCAAAATTTGTGAAGATGTTGGCAGTCTACATCAAAGCTGAACGTGACAGTTGAGATAAAAAAAAATTGCGAAAATATTTTTTTATTTTTTTTTCAAATTGAGCAAAAATTTGGTTTTCGAGTTTGACATTTCCAACAGGGCGGAGTAGAGGTTTCAATCGAACATCAATCAGTTTTGATATTTACATATTGTAAGACAAGATTTCATCAGTATTGTGCCTTCACGAACTTCTGGAATGCTCGATATGAATTAAACTAAAAGAATAATAGCTAAGTCGTTGTCGATTGGTTCTGAAGGAAACATTTTGAAAACAAAAGACATCAGCAAAGGATATACAGGAGGTCCAAAGGTTATTCAACTGTATATGACCCCATATTGATGTGCCTTATCCAAAATAGTACAAAAGAATCAATGAAAATGTGAAAATATACCCTGTGTAACAAAAAGTAACGATACAAGATGGAAGTAGTGAAGCATACCTGATGCCAAAAAGACGGCCTTTACATTTCTGAAAAAAATAACAAGATTGATTGATTTATTTGGAAGCTATTAGTCTTCAAACTTGACTTTACGAATTTTAGCCAGTCAAATGGGTAAAAGTAGAGAGAAGTAACTGTCGGAGTTTCAGAAATTAACCAGGGATGTCCGCTAAGGTATAGTAATAAACATACCAAAAGTCTCCGCCTCTACCTGTTGTGCTCGAGTTGCCATCTTGGAAAAATGGTAATAAACTTGATCGAAGGACCATTTTTCCAAGATGGCGGCTCAAGCGCAACAGGTAGAGGCGGGGACTTTTAGTATGTTCATAAGTATGCCTCAGCAAACATCCCTGTCAAATTTCTCAAACTCCGACAGTTACTTCTCTCTACTTTTCCCTATTTGACTAGCTGAAATTTGTAAAGTCAAGTTTGAGGACTAATAACTTTCAAATAAATCAATTGATTTTGTTCTTTTCTTCATCAATGTGAAGGCTGTATTTTTGGCACCAGGTATGCTTTACTACTTCCATTTTGTTTCGTTACTTTTTGTTATACAGGGTAGATTTTAACATTTTGATTGATTCTTTTGTACTATTTTGGATAAGGCACATCAATATGGGGCTCATATACAGTTGAATAACCTTTGGACCTCCTGTACATCCTTTGCTGATGTCTTTTGTTTTGAAATGTTCCCTTCTGAACCAATCGACAACACTTTTTGGACGTAACTATTATTCTTTTAGCTTAATTCATATCGAGCATTCCAGAAGCTCGCGAAGGCACAATACCGATGAAATCTTGTCTTACAATATATAAATATCAAAACTGATTGATGTTCAATTGAAACCTTTACTTCGCCCTGTTGGAAATGTCAAACTCGACAACCAAATTTTTTCCTAATTAAAAAAATATATATTTTCGCATTTTTTTTTATCTCAACTGTCACGTTTTGCTTTGATGTAGACTGCCAACATATTAACAAATTTTGAAGACAATATCTCCAGCCATAGGCAAAAAATCGCAATTTTTTTTTTTTTTTTTGGTCAAGTTGATTTTATTAATATTGACAGACACGAAAGAAAAAACCGCTATGAAACAATTTTTGTAGACAATTTTATAGCCTTGATTTTTTATGAAACCTAATTAAATATCTCTGATGATTAGCGCAATATAAGCACAAAACTGGATATAAAGATCATTTTTCCAAGATGGTGGCTCGAGCTCAATAGGTAGAGTTGGGGACTTTCAGTATGTTAATCAGTACACCTTACCGGACATCACTGTCAAATTTCCAAAACTCCAACAGTTTTTTTCCCTCCAACTTTCCTTATTTGACTGGCCCACTAGGGAAGATAGACCTTATTACCTTCGACCGACTTTCGATTTTTTGCTTATTCGTTTTATCAACAGGATGATCGAAAAATATCAACATTTTGGTATTCCAGTGCCAACTTTTTCCCCCGTCAACCGATTTTCAAAATTTCAAATTCATGTTGAAGCCAAAACTTGAAGTGAGAATACCTTGGGTCAGAATCGACTGAAACCAAGTGTTCAAAATACAGAGTTGCATAAAAATTGACCCAAACTGAATCATACCAGAAACTCCAATTGCAAGGAAAATATCAATGAAATTCAATTTACTTTCAAACAAACTATCCATTCTGAACAGTTCAAGATGTTTCTTGTTTGTAATTGATCACGAATTGTTGGTGAAAAATGCAAATTGGAATTGACCTTTCCAATTTTAGGAGATAGAAAGTACATGGTTTTTCGAGGTCACCTTTGACGTTTTGACGTTTATGACGTTTGGACGTTTCGTTTCTGACTTTTGCGGGAATTTTGAATCGGTTAGCTATATACTGTTCCCATTATCATGTGGGGAAAGTCACTAGAACCCATAAGGGAGTTTTTAATGGACGAAGTAATAGAGTTTTTTCGTAGTAAGATGCACGTGTCTGGTGCAGCGTGATCCCTGGTGGTGCTGGTGCAGCCACACTTCCATCAAGTTTGGGTCTTTCCTGAACCGGTGCATGGTGATGCCGGGTGTATTCGTCTTATTCTCGCACTCGCATAGAGCGACACAACACCCTTGAACCATTTCTGTAAGTATCTTCAGTATCTTCTCAGTTTTCCACTACATATAACACACTTATTGGCAAGAACGAGGGTAAGAACAAGTGAAATCATGGAATCCATGCTGAAATCAAATAAATACACGACAGAGCGCTTGTCAGATTCGAAAAATTTCCCATTGTCAGAAACGAAATGTCATATCTCAAGAAACATAAGGCGCTTTCCAATAACTGCGACAAGACGGATACACAATGTCAAAGTGCACTTGCAAGCTCAATTCTAAACTCAGCCTCGCCAATGTTTCGATTGTGTCGACATGTGGTGCTATTACTGCTATTGGAACGCTAGCTGTGTCAAATTGTGTCCATATGTGTCGAATTGTGTCCTTATACGCCTTATTGGGAAGCGCCCAATGACCTCGATTAACCGTATCTTATACGCATGACGTCACAGTAAAGAGAGACAACGGAAAATTGGAGACCTCAATTGCATGCTTTCGAATCAAACTTCAATTGCAACTCACCTGAAACAACTCGGTAGCCAAGACGTCTGTTCGACTTTCAGTAAAGTCTATGGTAACTATTAAATGCCGGATTGTTTGACGGCGTGAGGTGATTGTTGTTATTTTGATAACTTGGTTACCGATCTGTTCCAGGTGAGCCAAAATCAGAGTTTCAATGAATTTGCCTCCTGCAGCAATAATTTGTGATCAATACCAAAGAAGAAACATCTCGAAGTGTTTAAAATGAATGATTCGTTCGGAAACGAATTGATTTTCTTTTTACTGATTTTTTCATTGCAAACAGAACTTCTGGGACTATTAAAATTTGGATCAATTTGAATGCAACTTTGTATTTTTAATGCTGGTTTTAGTCGATTTTGACTTAAGGTCTTCTTACTTGGGTTTGGGTTTCAACATGAGCGTTAGATTTTGGAAATCGGTTGACAGAGAAAAAAGTTGGAACTGGAATACCAAAACGTTGATATTTTTTTGATCAGCTTGTCAATAAAACAGATACGCAAAACATTCGGTCGAAGGTGATAACCAAAGTAAAATCGGCCGTGGCCAAAAAAAGTCATGCCTTTTTAAAAAATGGCAAAGTTTATGAGTGTGACTCATTGAGTTTGCGTGGTTTAAATATCTCTGTAAACTTGTGTTCCTTGCAAAAAATCATCAATAGCTAATCTCATTGTATTGCGTGGTTTAAATATCTCTGTAAACTTGTGTTCCTTGCAAAAAATCATCAATAGCTAATCTCAGATTGTAGCGTAATATTTTTTTCTTAGCATTTATGCCCAAGTGTTACCTACTAGAATTTTCTAGTAGTTCGTCGTATTTTTGAATAATTACAATCATCACGGAAGAATTTCGCAATTATAACGACTTGACATAATAATTCTTCACTTTTGCACATTGTAAAAGGATCCATACCTAAGGCGATATTTTTATTAATGTATGTTTAGGTATAAAGAAAGTGTTACAGTATTTATTTAATCTGTCCATTATGAGAATGCTTAACGTTGTTTCAATATTTATTCAAACTTGATGGCGCAAAGCTGGTTGAGGCGCAGCTGCACCGCTCAGTTCCCACGGGAACGCTCTTCAGGCGCACCGCGGTAACCGCAGTGCAACCGCGAAGCCTTTTGGAAGGACACCACCGGAGCAGCCAACCCCGCATTCTCAACAAAAATCTGACGGTCCTCACCCTCAACGTTAACTTCGATATCTTCCAGCCGTCCCGGATGGTTGATCAGCAGCGTGCTGGGCTTGTGCACGGGACCGGGTCCCGGCAGGGTAACGCTCGGTCCGCTTCCGCCTCCGCCCACGCTGACTATCAGCGGGCAACCGACCACGGGCCGCTTGTTAAACGCCACGTTGACGACGTGATCGCACGCCTCGGCCGGCACGAAGCTGACGGCGAACTTGGCGTTTCCCTGCGGATGGACCTGGGTGGGTATGTTGAGGCCGCGGGCCGAGATCGTGATCTCCAGGTTGCCCTCGCCGGCTTCGCTGGCGTCGACGGAGAACGTCACGGGCCGGCCGACTGTGCCCCTGGCCACGGTTCCCACGGTGACCTTGTTGGAGTCGAAGGCTTTGGCGATGAACGGCGTGCCCTGGACCGGCCGGCCGTTGTAGTCGACGCTGATCTGGTGCGCCCCCACCTGTCGGCAGCGAAACGCGGGATGTGATTTGTGCCGGAGACGGACTCTTCTCGAATATTGTGAACGTAATTTAGAAAATGTACCTTTCCTCACGTAGGTACAGGGTGTTCATTATTCACGTATAAATTATAACTCCCTGGAGATTTCCCTCGAAGAACGTAATTTCAAAAGTGGAAAACGACTCCATTGTGATTTTTTCTATAGGTTCCGAGTCGTCTACTAATTTTTTTGTGATATATCCCTTACAGGATGAAACATCGAAAAATTTCTCAAATGGGACACCTGTATTTTATATGGGAATTGATTCCGATTTTCGTCTTGATTAAAAATATATTTCACACTTGATAGGATACTTAGCAAAACATATGTGGAAAAATGTGTCCAAAGTTATGGAAAAATGTTGTTAAAATTTTCAAAAAAAAAAGAATTTTTCTTTTTTTTTGTAGAGTTGAGTTAAGTGAAAGTTTCAATTTATAATCAAATCCCTTTGCTCAAAATTCACTGAGTTACTTTTGAAGAAAATCATTTTTCGATATTTTTTAAAACTTTATAAATTTGTTCGCATGTGTTTTGTTGACTAAGGGCTAGATTTCATGTTAGCAACGCAACTTGCGCCACTCATTTAAGGCATCGATAAGTCAATGATCGCATCGGATTGTGTTATGTTGTCATAGTGACCGGACTCACGCTACACTTGCGCGGGCGGATCTCCGACTTGAAATCTAACCCTAACTCATCAAGTGTGATATATATTTCCAATCAGGATGAATAGCGAAATCAATTTCCATTTTAAAATATAGGGTGTTCAATTTGAGAAAAATTTTCGATGTTGCACCTTGTAAGTAAGCGATATACCACAGAACATTTTTGTGAACAGATTTGAAGCCGACAGAAGAATCCATATGAGAATTGTTTTCATTTTTGAAATTATATTTAGTCTCCAGGGGGGTATGGTATCTATAATACAAACGTGAACACCCTGCACATACCTAGTGCCTAGTCATTATATATTTTCACCCTTAACTGAATATAAATACTTTGAGGCTGAAAACTGGTACATGTCCTCAATGAACAGTATATACCGAAAAACATAATCAAGTTCCCGTGAGCGCGTCATCGACTTAACAGGGGTGAAGAAGAAACCAAAATAACGGAAAACTAACTTCTGAACCAAAAAAGGTAGAATCGCGTAAATCGCCTCCAAAAAATCCTTCAAAATGGACGAGTTGGAAAATCACGAGGTGTATAGGATCCTCAAGAAATGAAAACTGACCGGTACCAAATATTTGAGCCTCTGAGCCAGCTTTTTCAAATATTCCACAGAGGGCGAATTCATGATGGCGGCCATCAGGGAAGAAAAGTTGACCGTCTTATTTTTGAAAATAGTAAACTCAGATATTCTTGTACCGGTCATTTTTCACATCACATAATTCCTACTTGAATATCTTGAGAAGTAACAGATTTTTTTGAGAATTTAAAATTTTAGAACTTCCAGTTTTCTTTTTTAGGACATTTCCCATTTCAGAAACTCTTCAAGATATCTGACAGTGGTTGCTCATCAACATAGAATACAGAATTTACATAGCAACTCACACGATTCTACCTTCTTTGTTCATAAATTACAACTTTCCGTCATTTTCTATTCATCTTCATCTTCGTCTTCACCTTCACCCTGTAAATTCGAAGACACGCACACAGGAACTACGGGGATACGAAGTTCAGCACTGTTGATAGGAGGCGTATACCCATTTTTAGCCTCAGAGTATTTAGTTAAGGGTGAAAGCAATTTTTTTGCCTAATGTTAGCTCATATTCTCAAAATAATGCTTTATTAAAACGATACAGGTTGTAGAAATTAACTTTTCGAAATAGGTTTCTTTCACTTTTTTGGTGTAAGTTTTGGAACCGTTTCAGCAATTTTTATCGAATTTGATACACATGCTAAAGAAACACTCCGGCGCTATTACTGATAACGGCTCATGTTAGAGCCACCCAGTGCATGCAGTGGCGTAGATACTAGGCAGCTTCGTAGGCAGCTTATTTAATAATAAATGTATGATATAAATGAATAATAAATGAACAAGCTTATTTATTATTTATTTTCTTTCCTTATTTATTACGCAACTAGACTAGGAATTTTTGCAAAATCGATCAAATTTTCGAGTTCTACGTTCGATTTAGGGAGAACTTCCTTTTGCACAATGTTGATTAGAGACACCGATTCCTACTCGTTTTCACTAAAGAATAACTCATTTTTGTCTTCTCAGTGTAATCTCAGTATAAATAAATAGTATTCTAGTAAAAAAAAATGTAGAAAACTCTTCTATTTCAATTCTTATACCTCCAGTTCCACCAAAGTCTTATAAGCGGATCAACTTCACCAGGCTATGCACCAGCCAATAGCATGGCCAGTTTATTAGTTACTATGAGAGTGATAAAGTTGATTCGTTCATGAAAACCGGTGCATGGAACCGCTGGCCGGAGAAGAATGTTTTCAACTTGTACTATACATGAGATGTTTTCTGAATATTTGAACTTAGATAATCTTGTAAACGTATATTCTAACTCTAAAAAAAAACTGCAACACAAACTTCTTCTATAAATCGATCGTAGAATCCAAATTTTTCATCAATTTCGCAAAATTTTCATTGATGTAACGAAAAGGGGTGGTAAAAAAAGAAGCCACTCTCTCATTTCTACGTTACTGGTCAACCTTCGAAGAAACCTGTTGTGATCGAGTCATAGGTAGATATCGATATCACAATTATATGTACCAAATTTGGTTTCTATCGGTCAAACGATTCAAAAGTTACGGCCCAAAAAAAAAACTATTTTCAACAGTCATTTTAAACACCTTATATCTTCTCAAATGACTATTTCAACAGCTCCATTTTTTATGGGGAATTGGCCCTCAAAATGGATCACTGCCCCACTTTGAAAACTCCCCTATTACGGTAATTCGAAGAAGAAAAACGTTCCCTGATGAGTTGTTTCTGTAGTTTCCGAATAATAATTATGGCAAGCACAATCTATAAAACATGTCGTGATATACCTACAGGTGTCGCTAATTGCAATTTGATTGCAGTAAATGCTTTTTTTGCATTTTTTAGAAAAAAATAGGCCCAAACTCTATATTTCAAATATTATATCGATGTGCTTTATTATCCTGATTAGAAAAAGATCCTCAACACTCTTAGACATTTCACAAGAAGAATATAAATGGTATCTTGAAATAAGTAATATATAGGATAGGGTGTTTCCAAATTGGTGTTCACTAACTTCAAGGGAAGATTCATCTTACGAAAAGAAAAAGTGCCATTTATGCCGGTTTTCAAACTGGAGCTTCAATTACCTACCGAAATATCACCTTTTTGAGTTGGAGTTATCAAATTGTTTCAAGTCGTTACTTTTGAACCGTGGAACCGATTTTGTTAAAATTTGAACCAAAGTTCACTAAAATAAGTCTCAACCGACCAATGGTTACGTGTTTTATCAAAAATGTTCAGGGGCGTAGATGATAGGAGGTGCTACATACCACTTTCTCTTCTCCACTTTTTACTCCCTTGAATTATTCTCTAATTGTTCATATTTTTGTTCATATTGATTAATTTGTGAGAAATTTTGATTGAAGGTCTTATTTTCGAAATATTTGCATTTGAATGCTTGAACAGCATGTAACATATTACATGTTACATTACATATTAGAAATTAAAATCCAGAACAACTTTTGATTTCTCCACTGAAATAGATTTATGGGGCGTTTTGAAATTAGATACCAATATTTCAGCAAAAAGACAAAAAGTTTCTAAAAAATTAGATTTTTATTCTCTTGAAAGTGTTGTTTTTGACATGTTTTTCAAACATTCAGATGCAAATATCTCAAAAACTGAGCATCTAATTAAAATTTGGCAGGAATAACTTTTTGTTTTGAATTGAGCGCGTAATTGAAAAATATTAACCATTAAAAAAAATCGAGGGGGTAAAAAAATAGGGAAGGAAAAGTAGAAGCACCCCCTATTATCAACGTCAATGAAAATTTATGATAAAACACGTTACTATGGGTCGGTAGAAACTCATTTCAATAAACTTTGGTTCAAATTTGAACAAAATCGGTTGAACGGTTCAAAGGTACGACTTAAAACCAATTTAAAGCTCCAACTTTGAAAGGCGATATCTCGGTTATGAAGCTCCAATATGAAAAACAGCATATAGATGGCACTCCATCTTTTTGTAAGGCGAATCTCTCCTTGAAGTTTGCAACACCAATTTAAAAACGTTCTGTATGTTTGTAAATGATGGATCCATTTTGAAAAATCTAGAATATTTTGTTTATCTTTCGAAGCACATGGAATGGCACAAAACTGCAACAAAAAACATCCTGGACTTGTTTGATTCCGCACATTGATCCAACATACTCGTATCTAGCTAAAAACCAATCGTTTTGAAATGCTATCGTGAGTTTTAAAGTTTTTCATGAAACAAACTTAGGAGTGTCGTATCTATCTGTAATAGAGATTAAAAAGTGGATCGATTGTGGTGATAAGTGAAACATAGTGTGTTCAAAAACTTAAAAAAAAGGAACCCACACCTGTCTACGTCTTGTGATGAAATATGTGTTTGATTATAATATATTCAGGAACTAGTGGAAAAATCGTAAGAGGAAGTTTTTCTTTTTTGAATTTCACCGTTTCCTTGGGCAGATGGAGCTAGCTTCTGTCGGATAAATTTTTACACCTAGATCTACGCCTTAAGGCGACGGCACAATTGTTTTGTTTGTTCACAATATTTTAAAAGAGTCATTTCCAACCGAAGCACATCATATTGCATTATTGAGTGAAAACTCACTCAAGATTGAAAACAATTCGTTTCAGTATAAATTTTTGCTCAGAAATATTATTTAGGAAACCTTCTAAATGACTGATCTAGTATTTACGTACCTTCCTCAATATGTACTCATTTTGCAAACACTATTTATTGTGCCAGCACTATCTATGTTTTTGAAGAAAATGTCGATATTTTCATGTTTCTCAAAAAATATTAAATGTTTTCAACAAAATTTCTATTCAATATTGATTCAATTTCAGTAAAGAATAGTTTTCAGATAACTTGTCAAGTAGTCAAAATTGATATGTCGATGACTTCTGATGATTCAACATTTTCACCCAGATAAACTCCTCAGATCAACAGAAGAATCTGAAGCCACTACCTTTTCAAATTTCCAGGTGATAAAAGAAAGGAACGTCCTATGGAGCTTGCAAGTAACACAGAAAGGCTCAATCAGTCAAGTTGAGAGAAGAGACCAATTCAAACTAACTGGCCGTTGGCAGACTGAAAGTTTAACCTGAAGGCCTTTCTGTGGCTTCGACGTTTCTCAGGAGCCCAAAACAAAACTTTGACCGATAATTTACTCAGTTAATTCTATTTTTCATTGAAGGACTTTTTTACAAGGCCTGTAAATCGGTTTTCCCAGGCCCGGAATTTCTCGTTACGTTCCTGTATTTGGCTGCGACAAGACTAAGATCTTCAAAATAATTATTTATACCTAGAAGTAGATAGGTGGGTAGGCAGGTAGGTACTTATTATTGTTACGATGCATACCCACTGCTAACACTAAACAGAGTTTTTTTTTCTTAAGTAGGTGCAGTGAAAATAGTATGACTCACTATAATGTGTCTACCTAGTTTGTTTTAGTGTTATCGTCCGTTGTCTTTTGCTCTAGTCTCTGCAGAATTGTTATGCTGTTTACAGTAAAAATATCTAGAAAAGTGAAAGTTATTTACAACTCACATTCCAACGTGGTATTTTGGCCCTAACCTACGTACTTAACTGGTTTCATAGGGAATTTTCATCCTCTATACGTCAAGTACTACACTAACGCAAGGTCCGCACATCGCTGAAATTTGGCGATATACCACTCTTTTTGACATAACGACAATGACAACAATCGCATTTCAGCGGTGCTATAACGAAAACGAAAACAAATAGGTACCTACCTAATTTCATGGCTATGAGTTTTACTACGCTGCTAAGGGAGAGTTAAGGGGTAGCTAAGGAATACTGGACAGGGAGCTGGTGCCTCAAAACTTACGTCATAAGGTACATGATTTTTAACCCTGTAGGTCTAATGTGCGTTGATAAGGTTGTTAAAAACTACTTTGTCTTACATGTCAGACCGGGGGCTCTAGGCTGGTATGAGCCTGTCAATTTTCGAAAAAATGGCCAAAAATTTACGTCATAAGGTACATGGATGAAACCAACTGGATTTTATGTGGGAACATCCCCTTGATCGAAAATCTACTCGTAAGACAAAAATTTTGGAGGCTTTCGGTCCATAAGACAAGTTTGAAATTTTCAAAAAATGACCAAAATTTATCAATTTTTTCACAGGCGTTTTGTTGACTAACCCACTAAGTGTGATATATCTGTAATCAGGATAAAAAACGGAATCGATTTCCATCTTAAAATACAGGGTGTACGATTAGAAAAAAAAATTGATGTTGCACCCTGTAAGCGATGTACCATTATAAATTTTTGTGGACAGATTCGAAATCTGCGTGGAAAATCATGTGAGATTAGTCTTTCATTCCTAAAATTATGCCAAAGGAGAAGTCTCCAAGAGGAGGTAAATTTTGGCCTTTTTTGAAAATTTCAAACTTGCATCATGGACCGAGAGCCCCCAAAAATGTTGTCTTATGACCCGATTTTTGATTGAGGGGTGTTCCCACACAAAAGCTTGTTGGTTTCATTCATGTACCTTATGACATAAATTTTTGACATTTTTCGAAAATTGACAAGCCTATACCAGCCTGAAGCCCCCGGTCTGACATGTAAGCCAAAGAAATTTTCAACAACCTTATCAAGGCACATTAGACCTACAGGGTTAAAATCATGTACCTTATGACGTAAGTTTTGAGGCACCAGCTCCCTGTCCATACCTAGACTTTAGCATTAGGCCAAGGTATTCAAAAATTCATTTTAAACTCCCATTATAGGTGATAGTACCGAGAGTTCATAAATTAAATGGGTCAAGGGTGCCTGTGAACTCAAAAACGTCTGTCTAAACTAGCGTAATCCTTTTACGCGATACGATAACCAAAAAATTACAGACATCAAATGAACGATGCTAGTTCCGACAGATGTTTTCAAACTCACAGCCACCCTTGACCCATTTAATTTATGAACGCTCGGTATAAAAGTATCCCGCAATAATTTGCATTATTCAAAGAGTGGAGTCCTTAGTCAATTTTAAGACTCGCTCATGGAGTTTTGTTTTTTAGAAATTCGACTTTATTACGACCTTTCAGACTCGCCCAACTTTGAAACCACTGGTTGGATTTTAGCGAAATTCGACTATTAGGAAGAAATCAATCCAATCGGTTCGGTTTCTGAAGAGTTCAAGCCGAACATCTCAACCCGTTTTGAATTAGATATTCATGAAAGATCAATTAAAAAGTTAAACTTCGTGGAGATTTCGGTAAATGTTGAGTTCTGGTGAAAAAAATCAAAGATTTACTTTTTATTTTATCTTGGGCTACCATGTGAACTATGCGAACTGATTATAAGACACCCTGTATGCTTATGTTCATGTAGGTAGGTACGTTTGTTTGAACTTTCTTTGGCAAATAATAGATAGGTACACGTGAAACCCATGCACGTGCTGAAGAAGAGAATTTCACCTGAGATCACTATCTATTCTATCGTGAACATTTGAGCGATAAACTTTTGCAGCACGAGAAAAATCTCGTTTTTTTTCAACTGCATAATTCTGAGCAAAAATTCAAACTACAAACGAATTGGTCCTCGTCGACACAACCGCATCTCGCGTCCTGACCTGGCTGGGCGTGAATTCCGCCGTGAACCCGGAATGTATGTCGCCGGTGACCTTGACGGGCAGCTCGCCGACGGGACCGCGGACGGCCACCGCCAGCTCGGCCGCCCCGCCGCCGGCCACCCCCATGTGAAACGAGCTGGGCTGGTTGACGGGCACCAGCTCGAGGTGGCTGAGGCTCAAGGTCACGCGGCTCGTGTCGGCCACGGTGCAGGCGAACGGGCATCCGCGCACCGTCTCCCCGTTGAACTTGATGTCGATCAGGTGGGGCTTGGCCTGGTCGGGGGTGAACGAGACCAGGCACCGGCCGCCGCCCACCACCTGGACGTGGTTGGGCACTTCGCCTTCGTTGATGGAGATCTCCAGCTGACCCTCGCCGGCCTGGCTGGCATCGACTGGAAGAGAGATCAAACGAGGTTAATTGATGATGGAATGGTACACTACAGGATGTCCCCAAATCACCGCACCAGACCAGCATTACGTATTTGTGGACTCTTTTACGGAGCCCACAAGAAATCAAAAAAAAAATCTTGACTTTTATGTCCGAAGTTATGAAGGGTTAAATGGTGGTTCTTCGAATCTCTCTACTCTTTCTAGTTTTGTTTTTGCTATAGGTTTGAGTAAAGTGTAGCAGAATCAGGAATAAGAAATATCAACTATAGTGGGTATGTACAAGATTTCCATTTACTATACAGAGTGAGTCATGAAGTAAAAACATCTAATTATCTAGGAAAAAATCCTACTCCATTATAAAACCATGTGATTTTTTCCTTTGGAAGTTCCTGACTCGTCCTGTATGGGAAAGAGAAATTCAATACACATCCAGTGGTTGATATTTTTTTCTCGCGATTCTGTTTACCAACAGTTACTAAAATCATCGAAAATTACGAAACTAGATCAGTTCGAAGGACTTTTGGCCCTTCAAAAATTTAAAAAATAAAAGTCGAAGAATTTTTTCATAATGTTTTTGGGCTTCGTGAAAGATTTTAATAACGCAGTGCTGTTCTGGCGCGGTGATTTCAGGACACTCTGTATACGGCGTATAAGATGTTCCGAAAATTAAGACAGACGTAGAGGCTGCGAGGCCATGAGTCACGGTTTGTGGCATGGCGTTGCGAAAGTGATTCCATCCTCATCATGATGATGCTCCGTGAAAGTTGGTAGGTGTATTATACATGCCTGTGCTTGAGGAGCGCCTGGGATGTCTGATGTACGCGATTTTTCTTCACGGTTCGATTGCGTTTCCGGCAATCGGCAAACATTGAACTGTGATCGCTCACGGGGATCACTTTAAGGAGAGTGCCGAGTCAAGAATTTCTTACGTTTGCCGCGTTCCAAAGAGTCGAAAGTTTGCACGAAACCAGTTATAGCTTATTGGAAAAGAGAGTACCCAGGTACCAACACTGACTCGTAGTATATCTACACATCCAATGTCTATCGATAAGAAAAATTGTTTAAACTTGAGATCGTTTTTTTTATACACACCATGTTGCTTATGTAAATACCCAGTACGTTTTGCTTCTTCTGTGTTCATTGTTGAGAGTATTCGCTATTTTCTAGTGAACATCAGTTCAATATTTGGCTTCATCATCATATACATTTTTGCATAGATTCTTTTGTTTCTGCTCTGCATAAAATCTACCTAATATTGTGGTCATCATAGACGTCACTTGTACCTGTACCTAGGTAGACTACAACCCTTGAAAAGTTCATGACAATCAGTGCCGGATTCAGGAATGTGGAGGCCCTGGGGCGACAGTATTTGTGGAGGCCTCGAGTTGAGCTTTTAGGAATAATATTAGGAATAATTTATAATAAATAAGGTGTTTTTCTGGTAAATTTGAATTTGTGGAGGTCCTAAAATCGTGGTAACATGTGGGGGCCCAAGGCGGTCGCCCCTGTTGCCCGTGCTTAAATCCGGCAGTGATGACAATTATTATTAGTCAAAAGGCAACAAACTTGACTACCGAAAAACCTAACTCTTGACATACCCTAATCTTCACACAAAGGACAGCTCGAAAGTCGAAAGGAACATACAGTTATGTTGCTGTTATTAGGAGGGTGTCAAAAAAGTGGTGAGAAGTGATGGGCGCAACACGTATCTATGTTGAATCGCAGTGACTCAAATAGTGCACTGAGGACAATAAACAAGCGGAAACTGGCAAAACAGGGTGACTAGTTCCAAACTTGTTGTTCCCACAGCTCATTTCTGTTCTTCCTGGTCGATTTCACACCTTAAGGCTAAAGGGGACGATAAAATAATGTGTTTCTGAGACGCGAGATGGCGCGGAAACTAATAACATTCTCAAAATTAACTCAATAGACCGATTTTGAAAATTCAAACGTTATTATATTTAGATTATATAACTATTTGATGCTGTAGTCAAAAATTATTTTTTTTATATTTTTTGGAAAAAATTTTTTGATTTTTTCAAATTTTCAATTTTTTTTGGAAAATTCAAGGTAGTCATTTTATCCTCTGATAAATATTGTATATTAATCTTTTTTCAAAATTCAAATATCATGAATAGTATCGACCGAAATCAATTTTGAATATTTCCCTTTGAAGTTCACCGCGTGCCGCCCGCCACCACCTGCAAGCGGTTCCCGTCCTGTATCATCATACAATATTTATAGTCCGCGATAAAAAAGAGCTCTGTCGTAATTGCAGAATTAATGCCTGGACTGAATGTCTCCAGTCCCGTAGAAAATCTCAACAGTGTAACAAGCAACTGGGCAATACCGAATCGGTTACTTTTTCAATTTTAATTATCAATATCTTCGTCACTCGATATAATTGGGATGTTCTCCAAAAATAAATAAGTAAGATGAGTGAAAAACTACTATAAAGAAAAGTACAGTAGGAGGCTTTATTTTGTTTTCTGTTTCATGCACAAAATGTTTATAACGAGAGATGGAAAACGCTATCCGTCAAGTTGGCCTGTGAATCAAAAAGTAACAGTCACAGAGATAGGAAACTGCAGCTCACAAAATGACTAAAACTAATTTTTGTTGAAATCAAATTCTTGAAACATTCGAAAATTCAAAAAAAAAGTTCACCCATATACCAACGGTGTCTGTCGCCCATTAGGAGCAGCCAATTTCATTCTTTGAACTTTGATTCTAATGAAAATTTAGAACAGGCATTGAACTCAGCAACTGGAAGCTATGGGAAGATACAGGTGGTCGATCCTAGCGTAATCATCTCATAGCGGCCTTACCGTTCAAGATAAAAAAAAAACGAAATAGTGCTATTCTGTAAAAAATAACATTCCATAAACTCTCTGTTATGTAAAAATTCGTGTCGGCAATTGAGGTCTCCAATTTTCCGTTGTCTCTCTTTACTGTGACGTCATGCGTATAAGATACGGTTAATCGAGGTCATTGGGCGCTTCCCAATAAGGCGTATAAGGACACAATTCGACACAATTTGACACAGCTAGCGTTCCAATAGCAGTAATAGCACCATATGTCGACACAATCGAAACATTGGCGAGGCTGAGTTTAGAATTGAGCTGGCAAGTGCACTTTGACATTGTGTATCCGTCTTGTCGCAGTTATTGGAAAGCGTCCTATGTTTCTTGAGATATGACATTTCGTTTCTGACAATGGGAAATTTTTCGAATCTGACAAGCGCTCTGTCGTGTATTTATTTGATTTCAGCATGGATTTCATGATTTCACTTGTTCTTACCCTCGTTCTTGCCAATAAGTGTGTTATATGTAGTGGAAAACTGAGAAGATACTGAAGATACTTACAGAAATGGTTCAAGGGTGTTGTGTCGCTCTATGCGAGTGCGAGAATAAGACGAATACACCCGGCATCACCATGCACCGGTTCAGGAAAGACCCAAACTTGATGGAAGTGTGGCTGCACCAGCACCACCAGGGATCACGCTGCACCAGACACGTGCATCTTACTACGAAAAAACTCTATTACTTCGTCCATTAAAAACTCCCTTATGGGTTCTAGTGACTTTCCCCACATGATAATGGGAACAGTATAGCTAACCGATTCAAAATTCCCGCAAAAGTCAGAAACGAAACGTCCAAACGTCATAAACGTCAAAACGTCAAAGGTGACCTCGAAAAACCATGTACTTTCTATCTCCTAAAATTGGAAAGGTCAATTGGCTGTTGCCTGGGTGATACAACGTAACAGAGCCTTTATGGAACGTAATTTTTTAGAAAATCGCACCATAAGAAAAAAGTTGTATGGTTTGATTAGAGCTGAACATAACGAAATAAAGTTGAATTATGAGACCTGTTTGTGGACCCGACCCATGGATATCTTGCGGAATCGCCAGACGGGGCTTCTTCCTCATCAGAATGGTACTATCATCAAGGTGAAATGTCCTAAGTCGGCAAAACAAAAGACCATACAGGAAACCATACAGACCAATCAACAATTTTGTTTGGAGAGAAATTCTCAGCTTAAACGGACACACATTCACTATTTCCAAGTACAAGGATATATTGGACTGACAAAATAAAAAAACAAAATTGATTGACTTCTATATCAAAATTTTACTGCCTGAGATCATTGATTTGCGGGCTTGTAGGAGCATGCCCATTCAAGAAAGTTGAAATGCCATGACTTTTTCCCCATCAACGGTTCTAAGGTACTGGCCACTTTTCGACACTCAAATGCGTATCGTATTACGATAAGTAATACGAATTTTATACGAAACAAGTGCATTCTAATGGAACGATTTCAACAAAAATCAAATGAGCCGAGGTCATTCACAAAGATAACCACACAGACAGCCAGACACACAAACAAACAAACAAGAGAGATATCCACACAGGACTCAAACGGACGGACAGACAGACAAACAGACTTCAGACGGAGTAGGACTAGTAGTAGTAGTTCTTTGCGGTTTTGTTATTTACTTCCAGTGTATATAGTTTCAAATACATACAGGGTGATTCAAAAATGGCGCATTTTCTCCCGTGTACGTTGTGGGAGACGTTAAGGGAGCACGGAAAAAATTGTAAAAAAAAATTGGCTCATTTATCCTTCGAGTTATGAAGAGGTGAAGTTGAGAATTTAACTTCTTCAATTTGCATGATTTCAAAGCAAAATATTGTTACTTGCGAAGAGTCACATGTCGTTAGTAGTTCCCGATTGAAAATTTCTCTTGCAACTGAGATTTGAGTCGTATTTTCAAATTTCAAAACTCGTCTTTCACCTCAAAAGTGTCGTGAAAATACATTTGGCAAGTATGTTTGGTATGGTCTGGCAGGTTCTACAGAGTTTCCAGGGTAACAATCCTAACAATACAATAATGCTATTGTGATGTACCTCTTTGATCTAAAGGTGCCAAGTAGGTACTAATGCAATGCTGCCAGATTGGACAGATTTGTTTTTGTTAATAACTCGCAAATCGAAGCCGATTAATTTTTTTATTCATTTTTCCCATGCTCTGTCAACGTCCATTATAACGTGCCCGAAAGCAAATGCGCCATTTTTGAATCACCCTGTATACACATTTGTGCAGCCTATTGTTTTGCAATTGCAATTTGACTTTACAATGTTTGTCTCTTTGTAATCAGATATGAGTATGTTGTAGTATGAGTATGTTGGAGTATCAGTATATTGTAGATCTAGATAGTGTGATCACGTGAGAGGAATAATCAACTTGGACAAAAATTACAATTTCAAAAATCGTAGCAACGAAATATATCGGCGTAATACCACGATGTCACAAATCTTTACTACTGCTATTCACATCGCCTATTTCTCAGAAAACATCATAACACCATGTGTGCAGAAAGTGATCACTACCTATATCATGAATGACTCATCGCGGAGAACAGCTGCAGCGGGCGGCAAATAACAAAGTGAGATTTTCAAAATGTGTTTCGGAGGGCACCATTCATGCTACAGAAATTCTAAAAACAGATTGATGTTTGATATTTTCAGTACTTCAAAATGACTACCTGTGATTTTGGAAAAAATCCAAATTATTTTGTAAAATTGAAAAAGAAAATTGAAAAAAAAATTTGGAATTTTTTTTTTGACTAGTGCATCAAATAGAATTGAAATCTGAGTATAACCCTTTTTTTAGATCCAAAATCGGACCGATAGTTTTCTCAAAAACATTTTATTACTTTTGATGTATTTTCTCTCTGTCGCACACTTGGTACTCAATTTCAGTCCCCTTTAGCCTTAAACGTTCCGCAATTAACTTCTACAGAGTAGGCCAAAAGTCAGAGTAGGTTTTGAAAAGAAGGTATTTCTTTGATATGTCAAGAGTATTCAAATCTTCTTCTTCCAATAATAAACTAGCAAGAATGGAGATTTGAGATGTCACAAATATATTTTTAAAACAGGCACTACGGCCGCAATTTTGGGAATTTAGGAAAAAGAAAAAAAATACGGGTACAATATTTTTACCTATACTATCGATTTAGCCAATAAAAAAAACTGGGCAAGTACCCCATTGTGGAAAATGGTATCTTCCAAATGCCCTCCGTTTGCTGCTTCGAAAGACTCAGCTCCTTCATGAACATTTTCCATTACAACTCCTATTTCTAGATGCAGCGCTCGTACTCCAGCTTCAATGTGACCTACAGCTAAGCTGCTGAATAGTTCGGGGTTCAGAATTGCGATATAAGTAGAATAAGTCGGGGGCTGTAAGATCAGGCTAATGTGGTGGCCAGTTGAATCCGGAATTGCTTGAAACTATTCGCTCCTCGAAAATGTCCTTAACGATGAACATGGTGGCTCTTGCAGAATGGGCAATATAGCCCCATATTGTTAGAACCACATCACAGGGTCATCTTCTACAGCAAAGTGTGAGCAATTTTCCAACACAGTCCGATATCTGCCACCGTAATCGACATGCCCGTTTAGTGGGAATAATCCATTCATGTGTAACTTTGGAGCAAAAGCTCTACCACTTTTACTTTTCCTGGAATGGTGAAATTTGCCACAATGAAGTTACCAGTTCTCAGTTGAAATAAACAAAATAATCCATGCCAAAAGCCCTAGCCACAAAAAGTTATTTGCTTTTAGAAACCTTCTCTGATTTTTGGTCCAGCCTGTACAAAGAACGAAAACAAAATCTACACGGCGAGATGTTATCTTAATTTTTTTCACGGGAATATTGAAAACCCAATCATGTATGCATTTTCCCGTCTACCGTAAAACTAATAGATGAATTATGTAGTTTACAGAAATAAAGGGATAACAACTGAAAATATGCATGTAGCAATACGACGACTAAAAACCCCAGCACGAAGAATTGTTCTACATCATGTAGTCCAGTTGTCCAGTAAAATGAGGATTCAACTTGGAAGTGATCACTGATAAGGGACTTGATGGAAAAATATGTCAAGGTAGAGAATGAAAAAGTGAAGAAGAAAAGCCAAAGTTTCATTTTCAGTCGTCCCGGCAGCCATGGTAAAAAAAAGAAGAAAGAAAAACTCGCGCAACCGTTCTTCTCCTGGAATGATGAGACAACGGTAAGAGATATACGAGCATTGCCCCAAAAAAGTTATATAGAATTCGATGCTTCACAAAAAAGTCCACAGAAGCATATGTCTAACTTCTTCAGTCTAGCCAATAACTTCCAAAGTTGCACGTCAGTTTAGTAGAATAGAAAAACCGTCGGCGTGACACTCCTTTTTGAATGCTTCAAGAATAACAGGAGATATCCGGAAATTGTGCAGCAAAGGCGAATTATAGTTATAGGAATTATAGCTAAATTGATGGAAAAAATTGAATTTTTCGAAATTATTTTCCTAAAATATGAAATTTGATCTCGTTAAGTTGAAGACCATTCTTGTAGCTTTCAAAAGAGACCTGAATGGTAATTTTCTTCCAAAGGATAAGGTTACTGGAACTGAAGGAAAACTGTGTCATTTGACCAATATTCCGGCCACCTTGATGAAACAAGATGGGTTCAAAGGGCCCTCCCTTGATCCTAGATAATCCCAAAAATGAAAGTCGAAGAATTTTTTCATCATTTTTTCGGAATTCCCTGAACGGTGAATAGATTTTATAGCGCTCTTTTGCCTAGTGCTTGGCAGATGGCAGCTAAACCAAAGATTGTCGATATATAACCTCGGAGTCTTTTTGGAACATTATTATTTATTCCTCTACAGGTTTGTTGGAAAAAGCTTTAAAAAATGTTTACTTCAGTTTCAGAATTTATTGAGAAAGCTTGCAGCAGAAATTTCCAAAATTCGGTTTTCTCACTTTTTCTTATGTTTCTCTGGACGGTGTGATATATATTGTGACTTCGGTTTTTCTTTGCAGTTTTCCATTCTCTGCATTGTCTTTTTTTCATCGAGTCTAGGATTTTTATGAGTTCTCTAAAAGAACAACCTTTTAACTGAACTGTTACGCAGATTTGAACGTGGTTTATGGTTAAACCAGTAAAGTTAATGATTGGCCGTGACGATTTTATTGCAGTAGGATTTCAATTTTCTATATCCGAGTTCTGCTCAGTTTTTGGATATCTCTTGTAGTTTTCACAGCAAGGAGCAATGTTACGCCGAAGGTTTTTTTTTTAATTCACTAAACTGCCGCACAATTTTGAACACGATGAATGCATGGCTAGACTGAAGACGTCAGACATACCGTTGAGAATCTTTTTGTAGATCATCGACTCCTCTACAACTTTGTCCTTGACAATCTTAAAATTTCTTATACCGGCCCCTTATCGTTCCAAAAGATAGACCACGGCGCAAGCTTTCCCATCTTCTTCATTTTATTACCATGGTCACTGGGACGGTGAGAAATGTAACTTTGATTTTTATTTTTTCATTAGGTTTCTTGAAGTTAACATCATAAATTGTCCTATCTTCTTAGGGCCAAATTTCAAGTCCGAGTTGCAACCCGCGCAGCGTGGCGCAAGTAGTCACGTGATCCAATAATGGCATGCTCATTGGCACAGAGAGATCACGTGACTACTTGCGCCACGCTGCGCGGGTTGCAACTTGGACTTGAAATTCAGCCCTTAGTACCAGCCGGTTCGCCGTTAAACATCTTCAGAGTTGTGTGACTCCTTGTGACTAATAAAAAAAATAATTACTTTGAGAGGATGGACTTTTCTCATTTCATACTTCAATTTTTGTTATTCGGTTTTTCATTCTCTACAGTTGTATTTTTTTCATCGAGTCTCTAATAATAAGTTCCAACTTTAGCATAAAAGTCGCTCCAATTTACTGGGCTTGTGTAAGTTTTTCAATTCTCAATACAATTCTCGAAGGGAACATAGAAAAAACTGGGACCTCAACCTACTTTGTATGCTGAATTTATGGGAAATGAATACAGCCATGTTCAAAGCTTGAGAAGACATATTTGTTCAACCAAAGGAAACCATAGAGCTCCCCTCTTCAATAGTAATTGAAAATGATGACGAAGGCTTCCGAATATCTCCTACTTATGACGAGCTGTCTTGCTCCAACTGCAACGCAGCTGGACACAAAGCAGTCGACTATCCCAGAACCAAGTGAAGCACCATTAGCACTAGAAGGAATAGAAACCACATCACACCGAACAGTTACAACGTACGAAGAAGAGATAACGAACAGCCTGCTTCAAAGGAAAGAACCATAACCGAAACACCACCTAAAACAATCGATTCACATGAGAAGAATATTTTCGCTATTCCCCTTCGCCTGAAATACTAAAAAAGAATACCAAAAAAAAAAAAACTCAACAACAGCCTGAAGGCCCATAGAATCATTGGAGAAACTACTTCAACCAACTTATCGCCAACTTCCTCAGCTACACTTGAAATACTACGAACTACTTCTTTTCATCTTAAACATCAGTGGATCAACCAAGCCTCTGAGTGCTGTCAAAGGATTCGAAGAGGGAATCATCCCTACCGTTTCAGGTATGATGAAACAAATTCATCCAAATATGGAAGTGCGAGTGAATGAAATAGAGTAGGTTCACTTCTATTGTGATTCTAGTTGGCTGGGCAAATTTTCTACTCTAGCATTGTAGGCCTGCCGCCTTTTCACCCAGTACGAAACTGGGTTATTCTAAAAATTGAGTTATGTTTCATATCACATTGATATCAAAATCTTGAAAAACTGACCTTGTCATACGTGGAAGTGCGACTAGGAGGGTGCAGAGCTGAGTTACGGCCATTCAGACACCAAAACCGCACGAGGCGGCCGCCGTGTGACTAAAGGCGTTTAGTCCAAGTCATCTTGACGACGGCCATTCAGGGCCGACAGAAACTCATCTCGTCAAGCCCCAGGACGAAAGTAAGTTGCAAATTGAAGGTACTCACAACAATTCCGGTCCAAAACGCAACTTTGAGCGGCTGTTTTTTTTTAAATTTGATTTAGTGAACTTTTTACACGAAAATTCTTCAGCTCATGATAAGACTGCCGCGGCGATCCTTGTTTTGTCAATCATTCTCGAGATAATTCTTCAAGGCTTGGCGTGTCTTTTCGATTGGAAGAGGCGAAATGGTTGATGATTGCATGCTGCTCCTTTTTCTGGACGAGGGGCTTGTATATTTTCAAGTTTGAGCCATCGGAAAGTTGAAGTGGCTTCGAGAGGTTGAAAATATTTCCGACAACTGTCAAGGCTGCTTTGATTTATTTGTTTCTTGGTGAAAATTAAAAGCAGGTCGAAAAATAATTACATTTTCCAATAAAAAGGAGAGAGGCGTCAGACATCACGTCCCGCAAAAATTCCGTCTATCTACAGAAGAAATGCGCGAGAAATGTGTTTCAAAAGTGGTCAAGACGACTTCGGGTCTCGTCGTGGATTGTTGTGCCGAATATCTCCAGAGCAGCCAACCGCAAAGCTCTGGGGATTTTCTATATTTCGCATTTAGAATCTTAAAAACAAAATCTCACAGCAGACTAGAATCACCGTAGGAGTGAACGTACTATAGTTATCTACGATACGAGATTGCGACTTCAGACCCTAAGCTTTGGTTTGCAATTATTTCATTGTGACACTGACGATGTGAACTCATTAAAGATTAAGTCGACTTCAAAGTCGATTATGAAATCGGCCCTAAGCTATGGAAATTGACATTCCTATTGGTTAACCTAAATCGAGTTAAGCATCACAGGTTATCGTTAATTTGTAAACGTTTGATTACAAGCGGCGATGCTGAACTCAATTTAATTTCTCAAAACGCATTATTTTCAACATGAAAATATCAATTTCATTAGCTTGCTTACTCTAATGAAATTAGCCGTGAAATTGATTATACTTGATAATAAACGTACTTTCCGGCCATTTTCTGGCCGCAATGATATTATGTCCAAGCCAAGTTTGCAGAGCAATCACGAATAAATTCAAGCAAAAAGACCCAAAATCTCATCTCATTCGAGATCTCATCTAAAGTAGAACGACGACCATTTAATAACACTCAAGCTGCTTGCAAATTGCAAATTAGGAAACTACTTATAACGGTTAGGGCAAAATGCACTTCTTCCAAGACTTACTTATAGCCTAGACAAAAATTATGTCACCCGCCAGAAGTTAAAACTGTATATCCGAATGTTTTTTTTTTCTGCATCCAAGTGCACAGACTTAGTGGGATGCACACGCCAGCACAGTTTTCGAGTGGTCCGCCGAAACCTGATTGCGATGACCCACATCCTACATTCGCCAAAAACGTCTTGCTTTTTTCATTAAACTGCCATGCCTACACTAATCTATCAATTTCCCGAAAAAAGTGACACTTCGAAGTAGTCATTAAAATCATCAGTCGTTTAATTCAATATCCAAAATCGTTTGTGCCTGATGACTCATAACAGTGCTCATTATTATGTCAACAATGTGTAAAACAGATAATAACAATAATATACGATACCTAACAATGCAATTTTCTTTCGCTAAACAAATCAAGCATAAGTAACTCATTTCAAAATCGTTCTGTTCAAGGGTATACAGCCATTGAATTTGGCCAAATATCGCCTTGGCGAAGCTTGCGGAATGTTGAATAACAAAAACGTGAGCAGCACAAAATTAAATGCACCCACGAGTTCTTTTTTCCACTCTTTGAATTTGGAACAATTGGAGACGAAAATTCGTGCGTGGTTTCAATTCCAAGAACGGTGAAAAATGAATTGTGTGTTAATTATGTGACGAGAGAATTTAGAAAAATGCCTTAAAACTGAAACGAGCTAATCAAGTTCTCATGATAAAGATGAAATGTGTAAAAAATAAAACAACATTTTTTATGATGAGTGGTATTTTTGAATGGATGTGTGCCTAACCTATTCTTTTAAATGGATGTTATCTCGATGACTATCGGAAACCTAAATAATTAATGATAGTCAGGTACGATTTTTCGAGGAAACGATTATTAAATATGAGCTCTAAATACCCGAGCTGGCAGTGTGAAAGTGTCGTTCAAGGAAAACTGAATGAGCAAGTTTATGAACATGATACAGTAATCTGATTCAATAAACTGAATTTAAGTGGTCCGTTAGTTCTGTCAGACACCTCTATTTTCAGTGTTAATTATATTCATAAACTGCCAAGAGCAAATACTGGTATTGCTATTTATGTAGGTACAAAAAAGAAGTTCTAAGCATGAACCTAAATTGTTTGCACAATAAAATCATATTTTTCCGGCAAAACCACCAAGTCGCAATTTTTTGAAGAATCAAAAAATGAGGCCAAGACTTTGTAACTTATAAAATTATTAATGACTTTTGAAGAAAGATAAGTGATTTTAGCGAGTGACTTTTAAAGATAGATCATGGTCAAATTCTATTGTGAACGTTATTCCGTCGTTTAGATTAATAATGTTGTCAGAGGTAGAGAGGTCTGGAAACAATAGAAATAACGAACTTCTGACGATAACTATATTACCACATTGTTAAGCATGCAGAATAACAACAAGATCACTGAAGAATATGGAGATATTCTCAAAGGTATTTTCTTCTGGAGATTTTTCAAAGCATTTTCAGAGTTATAAGGTGAGGTAATTGACGTTTGAGTCGAAAAGCCAAAAGCAACTTGATCTCGAGTCAATAAAGTTCAGAAAAATTCATTTTTCTTGTAAGATTCCCTAAGGCGAAACTGTTTGACACTACTAAAAAGAAAAACCTTGCTATAAAAACCAAAAAGTACCTACGTCCAGCTGAACCGTGATTCGAGTGACTTTGAAGAACGACAGTACAAAAGAAAGCCTCTCCAGATGAGAAAGCGGGAAATCTACATGAGTAATGCTGAAGCTCAACTAAAAAATTTGGCCAGGTCACCCGAATAACAGTTTAGCTGGACTAGAAGAAAGCAATTCAGGGTGTTCCTTTGATAAGTTACTACGCCCGATTTTTCCATGAAAATCTAGGGAGAGGTCGATTTTATATTCGAAGGGGACGAATGACTGGCATGCATTCAAAGCTCCTGCCCCATCCCCTAAGGCAAGATGACAGCTCTTCCAATCTTGAAATCCAATAAGATGTGTAAAGGATATAGCGATTATTTGGATGAAGAGATTTTTTTCAATTTGATTTATGCACAAGATTCACTCAGTGTGTGAAAAATTTTGAGTTTTCTTCAAAGACGGTCCTTAGTAGTCTCACAGGCCGTTAAATTGATGAATAGCAGAAAATAATACGATCGTTCACAAAAAAGTTTTGTGCAGATATTTCTTGAGAACCAGATTTTCAGGATTGATGATATACCCTGTAGTCCTGTATACTATACACTTATACAGTAGCTATAGTTTGGAAACACGTAGAATTCAAAGGTTTAAAAAAATCCACGTCAATCTAATGCCCGCTCTATGAAAAATCGCAACGCAGCCGCAACGCAGAGCGCAGCGTTTCTGATTGGCTCGCAAGGTATTCGCAAAGCCATCGCAACGACGCGAAAAGCTTGCGAGCCAATCAGAAGTCAGCGTTGCGGCTGCGGTTGCGTTGCGTAATTTCGTAGAGCGCCCTTTACTCAAATGAAAGTCCACAAAAATGATTTTCAAATAACGAAGATTAAGGGGATTCAAGTCCCATCACTTGACTCCCCCATATCTTTGAAAATAAAAAAACTAAATTTTCTTCAACATTTTTGTGGTATTTTTTAAGCCTTTCCGCAAGCTGTTCTAGGTTCTGTGTCCGCGAGTTAATAATCACCCTGTATAATAATGTACGCAACAAAAGTCGTGCCACCCCACCCCCTAAATTTTCATCGGTTTTCAAAACTAATTATCTTTGAATTCTCTCGAGCGATTTTGGATTCCTTTCAACTGGTAGACGGCACAGTTCTTCGGCTATCAGATCTTGTTTTTGCAAAATATTGAATATGGGAAATAAGGTTTGTACAGAGTGACACATCAAACAGTGCCAAATTGATGGAAGTACCGTAATCCCCCATTCTCTCTCAAAAAAAATTCTCGATTCAAAAACAAAATTCACGAAGAGTGATGTCTCACCTCAGGACGGTTTTTGATTTTCAGCCCAATTTTGATTTTTTTGAAAAATATTCGTGTCTGTTTGTAATCTCTCACGATAAATGCCGAATTGTTAATCCGATCGATTTGAAATTCGGTATGCAGACATGGTTTTGTTGTCGAATGAGCCTATTAGTTTTTTGCTGTCATCGGTCAAACAGAAGTGTCACTATCAGAAAATGACAGAAGCCTATTCTCACGGAACTTGACTTCAATACGTCATTTGAAAGCCCGTAAAAAACTGTATTCAAAACTGTGAAAATTTTGTGTCTATTTATCATCTGTCAAACATTAAAAATGTCAAAGTTCAAAATTTCACCATTCAATTATTCAAAATCTATCCGATGTATTTGAACCAAATTTGGCAGAAAGAAACACAACAAAAGAGTCAAATCAAGTCTGCAGTTGCAGTTCTCGACCATTTTCTAGTCAGGCGTTACGAATTTTCAAAATTTCTCCTAGCCGTTGCCACCCAAGAGAGCCTTTAAACCGGGTTTTGACCAGAACGACTTGCTTTTGATGCAGGACTCCACTCAAAAATTCATAGACTTCATAGAATTCATAGGGATCGACTTTTTTTGAATAATTCTAACTGATATCAAAACGAGATTGGATTAGACGTCGTGTTTAGTCGTAGACTCATTTTTAAAATTGACACAGCTTCGGCTCTCCGACGTGATTTTTTCAAAATGAATTTTGCTTATTCCGTGAATTTGGAAAAACTGCAGCGCAAACTTCAACGTGCGGTGAGCCCCACGAAATATCCATTTAAAGTGCAGACATGCTGAGAATGGAAGTTGACGAATACCTAGATAAAAATCATTTTTGGAGTAAAATTTTTCGAAATCGGACCTACGGTTTTCGAGTTATCCTCTATGGGAAAACGCTGAAAACAGCATTTCTTCCGACTTTTTATCCCGTGAGCAGATTTCCACCTTTTTTTCAAACAAAAGGTAACTGGCTCTTGAACATTTTCCAACAAGTTTTTTTTTCAATTTTCCGGGAATTTCCCTGTTGGGAATGTAAACCAGCCTGGGTTATCGAAACCAGACTTGAATGATGAAGCTTAGAGTGAAGCCTTAATTGACGATTTTCACAATAAGATGAAAAATTTTGAAAAAGCCTTGAAGTTTCCAGACAATTCAAGTTTTCTAAAACACAGTTTTCAATTTCTGGATGATCTGTGGATGAAGTCACAGTGACACAATAGCCAAAATTCAAAAAGTCAGTACACTCCGAGTCAACACCTGTAGGTACACGTTTTTAATGGGCAATCACTGTACTGTACAGGTGAGTATTTTTTTAAACACCTGTATGCCAAATTCATTTCCTATCCTTCGATGGCAGTTTTTGCCATAATTCACCAGCACTATGTTAAAAAATCGGTTGTGTCACCCCAAAACTTTCCTGACTGGTATCCAGGAATCTAAGGAAAATTTTCTTCGAAACGTCCTTTCGGGTGAAAATTTGGAATTGGAGAGAAAGATTGAAAATAATTTGCAGGAGATTGAGAATTGTGTTTTGGAAAATTTCAATTTTCTGGGAAAACCCAAAATCATTGTCCAAATCATCTCATTGTAAAAATCGTCCATTGAGGCTTCACTACATACAAGCTTCATCATTCAAGTCCGGTCTCGATAAGCCAGGCTGGTTTCAAATTTCCAACAGGGAATTTCCCGGGAAATTAGGAAAAACTTGTTGGAAAATGTTGAACAATCAGTTACCTTCTGTTTGAAAAAAAATATGTGGAAATCTGTTCACGGGATAAAAAGTTGGAAAATATGCAGTTTTTTCATACAGGAAAACTCAAAAGCCGTAGGTCTGATTTCGAAAATTTCTCCTCCAAAAATTGAATCAATCACATTTTTTGGAGAAAAACGTCGAAACAGTTTTATTTTTATTGCAAGGGGGGCATCTAGAAGAATCGAATAAATTGAAGGTGAAAAATTGTTTTTTTCTGTCAAAATGATTTTAAATTCTTTTGAATCATCCCCCAAGCGTTCTTAAGGTAAGTTTTCTCACCAGTAACTCTCGAGTCTTGGGCAATAGATTCTTCAGCGAAAATAGGTCGATTTTTATATCTTCATCTTCTTTGCCCCCACCCTACTCTACTCTGGGATTACAAATGGCAAATGGCACTGCCTATCTCATGATACATCAAATGAAGGTGATGAAATTCTCTTTCTGCAAAAAGTAATTTCAAATTTTTCAAACTACTGCCTAATCCTTTTCGGAAATTCCTTAAATTGGAGGGGTGAAAGAACAAAATTTGAAAATACCTGTCTTCGATGACCTCTTCGGAATAAAAATCGATCTGTTTTTGCTAGAAAATCTATTAATCAAGAATCAGGAATCAATAAGGAAAAGAACCTTCGTCTAATTGACAATTCGAGAATTTCAAGAAGGGTTTGAGGGTAACCATTTTTTTAAATATGTTTGACAGAAAGAAATTACTATTACCTTCAGTTTGATGAATCACAATAATTCAGGTATTACATTTTAAAATAGTGTTACGAGCGGCGATGCCCGCGCATTCTGATAAACACTCGATCTTTCTAGAGTCTTTCATTGCGTCGCAGTGTACAAGTGCGGAGCGTTCTGGTGCATTCCAGAGCATATAATTTATGTGATGGCTTGGTAACTGAAATACGTGGAGCCTTCAACGCTCGATCAAGACACATCTGTGCATTTGGCGGCGGCGCCGGCTCTAGAGCACGGCAAAATTATACGAGAAAGGTGTGTGATTATTCGGGAGTCGTCTGGAAATCATAATGCCGGGCCAATATGGAATTTGCTGGATGACCCATGGAACATTCGAGATATTTAGTCGGGACCTATACCTATAAGCAATTCCCTGCCTAGGTCGGTAAAGTCATTACAGGTCACAACTGGGTTGTTTACCTTGGAAATACTCAGATCATGTCAACATAACGCGTCCCAATTTTATTCCATTGACTCTTAAAATTACTATTACGATTTCGATTCTAGACGGTTACGGGTAGAATGACGTAATGTAACTACACCAGAAAAGCGTTACTACGCCAGAAAAGAGTCTATACGTGACCGGCCCGCAGGCTTCCAGGAGCCTACTCATCCAGTGAAGATACATTTTGACTTTCCTGTCTAAAGACGTAGCTACGATTCTACAAAAGGGAATATTCAAGTGCTCAAATCTGTTGAAAGAAACACGAAAAAGATACAGTAATAATTCTCATTGCCAAACGGAACAGAACCCATACCCAGACCCATGTGGCGCCTCCGCCATATTCTTTCTGTATTTGATTCCAATAAATCTCTACCAGATGGCTTAATACTTTCTGAGAGTTTAGGAATCAAAAGATTGAGATAGGTATACGGGGATAGCTGAACGAAATTGCACATGGCAAGGCTTATATTGACCCTATGCCCCATGGTGCCCCCGGACTAAATATTTTCTCAACATTCCTTAGCAACAACAGTATACCTATACCCACAAGTTGATTCGTATTGAGCAGCAAGACAACAAGATCAGTATCAAGTACACCTACAGCCCTCCAAAGCTGTCTTTCATGGGTAACCTCTAATCCATTATTATATTATCAGTCGAAAGACTCTTGGAGATATTTCAAATTACAGTTTTAAATGCAACAAGCATCGAAGATTCAAAGCTTAACCTTTTTCGGAGCAATGGAATTCCATTCATGCGCTTGTCTACATAATTTAGTGACCGCGGTATCTGCATATGGTAGGTGTGTCAGGCTCTGGCATTTAGCTCAACGGCGGCGCATCCGCCATTTGCAAACAAGCCATTTGATATGGCGAAAATGTCTACGTTCTTAATGCAGCTTTTGAAATTTAATTGAAAAAATTCAAACCCTATAGTTGAAACAGCTAGTTTAACCAATTTCAATAATATGAAGCATTACTTTGCACTGTTATTCTCAACATTTTTGTTGCTTGTTGGATTCTCGCACACCGCAGACATCCCCGGCACGACTGAATCAAAAATTAGGCCCCGCAGGAATATGCAATAAGGCATGTCCTATTAACATTTTGGATGTGATGGAATAACTTTCGCCACTTAATTTTTTCGTTCGTAATAACGTATAATAATAGAGAATTATTTAACTTACCTCTGAATTGAACAGGCTGGCCCACGACACCCCCGCTGACATCGGCGACTTGAATCAGCCCTGCGTCGTACACTTTGGCTATCAGCGGGCCCGAAGGCAGTTTTTCTCCGTTGACTGTCACTTCGATTATGTGAGTTCCGACCTCCGTCGGTACGAATTCGACGCTCTGGACGCCCGTCCTGGCGCCGGGCAGCACCCGCGCCTGGATGACTCGCTTCGTCGGCGAGACGACGTGCACCAGGAGGTCTTCGGGCGCCACATTGGTGCTGGTGATGATCTCGAAGATGGCCGGAGCGTTGGCCGGCACTAGGCGCGTCGATTCGCCCAGAACGGACAGATTCGATGTGGACATGATGTTGACATGCCAGGGACTCCCTTGAAAATCACATAGACGCACGCTCAACACACCATATCGCCACGCTCAACCCGAAATCTCTCTTCGGCGGAGACTTCGACGGCGGGTCACGCGCGAAAACTGCCTCTGAAATCTTTCAGTTTCTCCGAAAGATGCAACACGGTTCTGCTGACGCATGCAGTACACGACTGAAGTAGGAGCGCTAGGAACAGCTCAGCTCGGGCTGAACCACGCTCTGTTCTCTGATGGAGTAGAGGTGAGATGCGGAGGCGCGGTGAGAGGCGAACGACATTCCTCTACGTTTTAAAGCCACAGGTATATCGCAGGTATACTATACGCTTACTCCTATACCTATACAGAGGTTCTCTCATTCACGCTTTGTCGAGCTCAAGAACACTCTGTATAATAGTAGGGTAACCTCTCTGGGCATACAGAAAATGCAACAACATGAACTAATAACAACAGCGCTTCGGTGACCCAGGAGACGTCTTTATCTTTATGTGGTAAACTACCGTGAACATCAGACCATCCAGAGGAAAAATGAATTATTTAATGTTATGGGACCACGGATCCATATCATCGCTTGAATTTCAGTGATGATAATAGTAAAAATAACAATGTCAGTAGAACCGCCATCAGGTGTGTGCGTGAGTGTGTGTACGGTGGAGGGGAAGAGCCCATCCAGGACGTTGAACCGCTCTTGAGGAGGTGATGCGGATAACTGGACATTTCGCATTTATTTTCATCGTCACGTTTTGGTGTTCGACTCGATTGTGAACCGGCCCTTCTTTTTTGAATCGCTGCTTAGAGAATTTTCGAAAAACGTGACTCGGTATTTATTTTTTTCTAAATGAGCGTTTCACGTTTTGTTGATTCCATGAAAGCTGAATGCTTCCTTTGTGCTCTTCGGTTCGTTTTATTGTGCACAGAAACGTTTATTTGAAGTACCTATGTCTTTTGTTGATTGTTGGCAGACAATGCAAGAAGACGTTACACAAACCTGACGTTGTAAAACGCTGTCGCGTTCCCTGACCTTACCCAAAACACAAATTAGCCATAAAACAGCTTGACACAGAAATTTATTGCAATCATCATCATTATTATCCATCTAATCTAATCTTAGTCATCAGTCTTTAATGATTGTCAATTCATAAAAATTTAAGTACAAGGAAATTTTTGCAAAACAATCTTGATAATGTAAAGCCATTTTTTGAGAAGATGCCATTTTAGTAAGTATGGACAGATACTTAGTCTAAATTCCTGACCTAAAACACACAACACACCCTGATTGGGTACATAGCTGCCACACAATAATTAGCTTATAATAAAATAGAGTTTTTACTACTAGCCATGCAGTACGTCATTATTAACCTATCCATGAATCGCAATGTCGATTTTCTAGTAGAAAAAAATCTTATAGAGAACACGGTTGGAAAAATCATCATAGCTTTGTTGTCTATTATCCCTGAGCTGCGCTTCGGGATTTAATTTGGCGCCTCAGCTATACTTTTTCAACCTTGGAATACAGGGTGTTTATCTTCAAATTTCCTAACTCGGATTTCTCGCCGCCAAAATTTTTTCCAGGAAAACGCCGAGATGAGTGATTTTCTATTTCGAGGGTGACATCCAGGACACTTATTGCCAAATTTTCATCATCAACCCCTTCGCCTTCACCCTACTCTATTTCAAACTTCCAAATAGCATCACCTATCTTGTGATACATATTAAAATTTAATGTAATAAAATTCTTTTTTTGTCGAACATATTTTAGAAAAATCCTCAAAATTGTGCCATTGTTAATTGAAAGAAAGTTTTCCCCTACCAACTCCCGATTCTTAAGAAATAGATTTTTGAGCAAAAATAGGTCGATTTTCATTCCGAGGGAGACATCTAAGAGACATATTGCTCAATTTTTTTCTTCAACACTTCTCCCCTCGAATCAGGAGAATTTTTGAAAAAGCGTCAGGAGGTGGTTAAGAGAAGTTGAATTCATCTTTTGCAGAAAGAGAATTTCATCACCTTCAGTTCAATGTTTGACAAGGTAGGTAACGTCATTTGAAATTATTTATTTTTTGCAGAAAGAGAATCTTATCACCTTCAGTTTAAGGTTTGACAAGGTTAGTAACGTCATTTGAAATTTTTGAGTAGAGTAGGGAGTAGGGTGGGGGCGAAGGAGTTGAAGATGAAAACTTGGCAATACGTGTCCTAGATATGTCCCCCTCAAAATAGAAATCGACCTGTCTTTGCTGGAAAATCTTAGACTCAAGTATCGGAAGGTAATAGGGGAACAGTTGTACTTTACTAACTTGATAACGAGAGAATTTTGAAAAGGGTTATACGGTGATACAAAAAAAATTGAAATATATTTGACAGAAAGAGAATTTCAATACCTTCAATTTGATGTTTCACAAGATAGGTGGTAGGTGGTGCTATTTGAAATTTGGAAGTAGAGTAGAATGAGGGCGAAGGGATTGAAGATACAAGTTTGGCAACATGTGTCCTAGACTTCTGGATGTACCTCTTAAAATAAAAATCGATCTGTTTTGGCGTTTTTCTAGAAAAAAATTGACAGCGAGAAATCTGGGGTAAGAAATTTGAAGATGAATACCACACAAAAACTTTATTCTAGAAAATAGTTGGGTTAGACTGATACTGTAGCTATACAGAGTACGCACTTTATGAGGAAACTTTGAAATGTCCATACCATAGCTAGACTACAATGATTGCCATTGCCTCAGAAGGCAATGAAATTACCATTCATTCTGAATACTTTATGGTGTTCCTTGTGTATAGTATAAAACAGAAAGAGTTGGGGAAAGAAAACAAGGTACAACTGCATGTTTCCAAATGAGAATTAGCGCCTTTGCTCACCTGAATATTTTCGTAACCAACGTTACGAAAATCGGAGCAATCGCTGACTTATGTCAATGTTTGTCACTGACAGTTTTTTTTCGCAACCATAGTCACAAACATTGTCAGGTGGAGGAGGGTGCCGGTTCTCTCCCAAAATCTTGCTTGAGTGACCTTATCGGGCATAAAAAAATTTCTCAAAAGGATCATCTACTTCTGGAACAGACTCCCAAATATCCTAAGCAGCCTTCTCACCTCACCATCGACTGTGAAAACATTGTTATAGCTGTGACACTAAAATGCCCAAGCTTAACTGGATTTGAAATTTCGAAATTTTCTCATAAAGCTATACAGTACTATACACTACAATTTTTTGTAGAATTAAACCTGATCAGATTTTCTCGTCAAAACTTTTTTCATCTTCCAAATATAATCTCACGGTCAAATTTATGTTTCAGGTATAATTAGAAGGATAAAAATAAGAGGATGAATAGGCAGAGAAGCCAGCCGAAACCCTTCATGGGTTGTTATGGCTAATAATTTAATAATCATTAGAAGAGGTACTCACTACTTGACGTCAATTTTTGTGAAAGAGTACCAAACTCATAATTCCTCATTATGCCCAAAAGCCACAAATCCACTTTGAAATTTTCCAAAAAAAATTTTAATTACTGTCAATAAGTACCGGGTGTTTTTTCAAATTATAAATTGCACTTATTTCAGCTATGGAAATAAAAACGTATGTCCGCGACTTATTATTACGCTTTTGGGACGGTTGGCCAGGCAACGTGGGAAGATGGATCAAGTCGCGGACATATGTTTCCACTTGCACAGCTAACTCTAATTCACAATTTTAGAAAACATCCGGTAGTACTATTCCATAAATTTGAAGATCCCATCAGCTTAAAGACCGATATTATGTAGATTTATTATATCACATATCATCCTATTGTTACGAGCGGCAATCCCGTGCATTCGGGTAAACACGCGATTTTTCTGGATTCTTCCATCCATCATATGTAGCGGTGTAGATACAAGAGCGGTGCTCTGAACGTTTCCAGAAGTATACCGATGGCTTGGCATTGGGAACATTCAACGCTCGATCAAGGCACATCTGTCCATTTTGGCGGAGGTGCACACATTCCGGAGCACACGGAAAGCACGCGAAAGGTGTGTGATCATTCAGGAGTGGTCTCGAATCCATATGCCGGGTCACTATGGAAACTGCTGGAGAATGCATGGAACATTCGAGATGAATTGGTCGGACATATACAAGGTGTTTCAAATTTAAATCGCGTCCTTTCAGGAAGTGATGTAAAACGTCAAAAGAAGTAGACTTTCTCAGAAAAAAAATATCAGAAACGAATAATAACGGAGATATGGGCGTTCAAAGTTGAACCTTGAAAATCGATTTTTCGTCATAGGTTTAGAGCTTCTCAACCGATTTTGTTCCAATTTGAATCAAAGCTTACTGAGATAATTGTAATTGTAATCTTTATTAATGTTCTACACACATAAGTATGTTTACACACGTCAAATTGTAGGTACATATAAGTATGTATAAGATAAAATATTATTTAAATCTAGAAACATATTAACAAACATCATTACAAACAACCAAGTAAACGAAAAACAAGATCACTGTCGTGGGGTGAAACTGCATGTCATGAATTCATTTATTGAATAAAATGCACCGTCGATGAGGTACTCTCTTATAATTTTTTTAAACGTTTGACGTTCCTGTGTCCTGACTGTGGATGGAATAGAATTAAAAAACTTTACTCCATAATAAGATAAGATAAGTTTGTATCAAACAATAATAACGCGTTCCATCAAAAATTTTCAGGGGCGTGGATAATTGGGGGTGCCCCCACTTTTTTACCCCTCTTTTTTTAATCCTCAGGTAATTTGGTGAATTGATCATATTTTTGAATTTCACGTTCAATTCTAAAAAAAAAGTTACTCTTGTAAAATTTTGATTAGAGGCTTCGTTCTCAAGATATTTGAGGTTGAAACTTCGGAAAACATCTCGAAAACACCACTTTCAAAGCCATACAAATTAAAATCCAAGATAACTAATGATTTCTTCATTGGGATCGGTTTTCTAGGTGTTCCAAGTTGCTAAACCATGAGTTTTTGTAAGAAACTAGAAGTTTTCTGGGAAAATATTTTTTTAGCTCTTGAAAGTGGATATTTTGATGTGTTTTCCGGAGCTTCGAACGCAAAAATCTTGAAAACAAAGCCTCAAATCAAAATTTTGCAAGGGAAAATTTTTCTTTGAAATTGAACTCAAAATTCAAAAATGTGAACAATCTACAAAATTACTTCAAGGGGTGAAAAAGCAAAGGCATCCCCCAATATCCACGCCCCTGAAAAATTTTAATCGACCGCGTTATTATTGTTAGATACCGACTTATTCTAGTAAGCTTCGGTTCAAATTTGAACAAAATCAGTTGAGAAGTTTCAAAGTTATGATGAAAAATCGGTTTTTAAAGTTCAACTTTGAACGCCTATATCTCCGTTATTATTTGTCTCTGACATATATTTTTTCAAAATAGTCTACTTCTTTTGACGTTTCTCATCACTTCCTGGAAGGACGCGATTTGAATCTGAAACACCCTGTATAAGGCATCAATCGTTGCCCCACGAGTAGTATTGAATTGGAAGAGACAGCGAGCGGATAGAAGCAAAGTACCTGCGATATATTCCAAGCGTAAATAATTGTTGACATGTATTTATTGTAGTACACAGTAATAAACAGTGTGAGTTTCAAAACGATCGTCTCAATTATATTCGAACTAGTACTCGAAATTCGTAAGACTATTTTTTCACTTCGGTGTTGGGTGTACATCAAGTACAAAGATTATTCCTTTTCGGTGGCTTTTTCCTCCGTTTCACTCTTTTCCCTTGACGTGACCACTTGCGGTTTATACACGCCAAAGTACTAAACAATGCATAAAGAAAAACCACCTTCCCAGGCGGCATTTGAACTCCGGACCTCTGGGTTTGGAGGCAGAAACGGAACCCACCGAGCTACTACCGGGTTCCTACTATCCTATTGATTTGTGTCATAAAGTGAACGTAATTATACTGTACTATACTGAGTTGATTCCTATTACCAATCAGTTTCACAAAAGATTTATGAGCAAATTAACTTTATCACGCTTACCTATAGTTGCTATGCAACAGCCAATAGCCTAGCTCGTTGCTTAGTTACTAAGCGCGATAAACTGACTCGCTCAGATCTAATCAATTGACGTGAGCGTCATTTTTGCCAACCAAGTTCCATAAACATTGTTCCCGAAAAACACATAAAACACCATTATCTAGGGGATTTCGGTTGAAACATCTACAATATCAAATTGCTCCGTCCTCAGCTGACCAGACCACACTCATTAACACGCGCATCGTTATACCGAGAGTTCATAAATTAAATGGGTCAAGGGTGCCTGTGAGTTTGAATACGTCAGTCGGAACAAGCATCGTTCATTTTATGTCTGTAATTTTTTTGTTGTCATAATGTGTCAAACCAATCGCAGTTTTCGGAACATTTTAAATATGATTTTCACGGCAGGACACAAAATCTACATGATCGAGGCGTATTTTCAACTTGTGTGCAAAAAATGAAGTTCAGGAATACAGCCCCGGCGTTTATGGTTAGAAGATTTCCAGCAGCACTTTCCTGATTTTGAAGTAGTACCATCAGATAAGTTTTATAACTGTCTTGCACATCGCGTCAGTTTGTTTCGTGAAACTGGCTTTGTGACACACAAAAAAGGTGCTGGTAGGCCAACCGTTCACACAGAAGTTGTTAATGACGTTTGTCAACGTATGATGGACCAAGAGCCTGAAAAACCTTTGAGACATATCTCTCAAGAAATTGAACTCTCTTTAGGAACATGCCAGAAGATTGTGAAGAAGGACTTGGCCATAAAATCATAGAGAATGCAGTCTGTATCAATTACATATCAAACCCTATTGCCGGCAGACCACCCCAGACGACTTGCTTTAGTTGTTTCCGATATCATATTTTCGAAATTCGTCGTTACGTTCCAATTTTGTCAGGAGGTGGCAACTCCAACATTGAAGTTCTGAAAAAAACACATTATTCTTTTCTTTGGAGCATCCTGCACCATATTTTGCGATGACGGAGTGCAGTTTAAAACCCCGGGATTTATTAATCATGCCTCGAAATACGACGCGAAGATCAAATTTACTCCGGATCATCACCCACGATCGAATCCAGTCGAGAGATTCAATCGAGTGTTGAAGACTCGGTTGAAGACGATGTTGTCCTGCTATTTGAAAGAAGATCAACTGTGTGGGAAGACCATCTTGAGGCTGTCACATGTGCGATTCGCACCTCCAAACATGCCGTCGCGGCTCACACATCTTACTTTTTGAATTTTGCATGAGAACTGACATTGCCTGGAGCTTCAGATAAACGGAGATGGAGAGCTGGATGGAGAAGCTCCGAAAACTGTTGATCCAGATGTTAAGAAATTGAAATTTCGAGTAGTATACAGGGAACACCGAAAACATTTGTTAGAACGAAACAAATCCTATTACGACTCGCAGCATAAAGCGGAAGAATTTAGGGGTTACGTTACGTTAACTCCATTTTTCAAATTCACAACAACAAAATCACAAACTACTCAGAATAGTGTCTAGGAGAAAGATCTAAAACAAAAATTGCGGACGATTTACCAAGCTCTTAGTTTTTCCCCAATATAAGTAATGGGACCACGGAGCGAATTGAGGTGCTGGGTGGGTAAGAAAGAAAGAAAAGAAGTAGAAAAAAGTGTTGAAATTCAGGGAAATAAATACAACTACGAGACCACAAGGCGAATTGGGGTGCTGGGCGGGTGAGAAACTGAAAGCATACACGAGAAGTATTATTAGTAACTTAAGGAAAGAGAGCAAGTAGGGGAATGGAGCAACTAGGAGAATGGAGCAACTAGGGGAATGGAGCAACTCAGGAAAGAGAGCAA
This sequence comes from Anaspis maculata, assembly GCA_949128115.1. Lineage (NCBI taxonomy): Eukaryota > Metazoa > Arthropoda > Insecta > Coleoptera > Scraptiidae > Anaspis > Anaspis maculata. The sequence goes on along the minus strand of OX421964.1, from coordinate 25,385,670 downwards.
CTAAGGCAAGAGAGCAACTAGAAAAGAAATCAACAAGGGGACGGGAGCAACAAGGAAACAAATTGTTGAAACCCACTGAAAATTATAAAGGAATGGAAATCATGCTTGCCTAGGAAAAGGTAATACCTACCACATAAATTTCTTAGAACTGATAGCAATCCCAGCATTCGTCCTCACCTCCCATGGACTTGAAAATGTCTGTAGAGGTGAATGTGATGTGTTTCGTTATCAATGAAAGAGTGTGAAAAAGAAAGAAGTTAACGTATAGCTGTAGCCGAATTTAGTGTTGGCCAAAGGGTTTGTCGAAAAGGCAAATTATTACTTCACCTATAAGCTGGCATCTAAGTTCATTGGACCGTACCGCGTAAGGAAGAAATTGAACTCCTGGACCTACGAATTGGAGGACAAACAGAGGATAACTTTGGGAAATCGTAGGGTGTATGGCATGCCAAAAATTTGAAGATATGTGTGGAATTTTTTTTTTACTTTCGTCGATGCTTTTGCGTCAATTTTTTTTAAGTTTTGATAATATAGGGTGGTACAAAATGCCGCCTTGCGAAAAATATCGTGACAAATTCGCAAAGATTCCAACAATTTGACGTCTGTTTGACAGACAACATAGCTCCGACTCGCACTACCAGGCATGCCACGTTCAACTTTACAAAGACTTCAATATGCTGATATCAGTTTGACAGCCAACATAATTCAATTTTTGGACAAGCCAGTTTCACATTTGGGAAAATGCTACAAGGCTGAGCTAGAAAATCGTCCAGGCTAGGTCTCATGTGGAAAGGCTATATAGTTATTTTTGATAGGGAGTGTATTTTTTCTCAATTCAAATCGACCTTTGTTCGAAATTGGTACAATCAAAAGTTGTCCGTGGCCCTCACCACTCCGTTTCGCCTAGAGCGCTGTCCTTCGAATGCTGGACAGATGCCTATGGGATTGTATCGGATTTGGTATTGCTCGTGTTTCTGGAAAGTTTGTATTTGGGAGGTGCGTTGGTAACAATGTGGATGATGTTAGTGAGTGAGGTCTGATCAGTTGAAGCGCTTCATGAGTGAAGTTGATCAAAGGACGGAGCAATCTGATATTTTATAGGATGCAGTTGGATTTCGCCAGATGATGGTGTTAGTCGTGGGAATACTGTTGGAACTTGATAATGCTCCATCATATCAACTGATAAGGTCTGACCCGTTAACTGAGTTGAAAAAAAGTGGTCTGACAGTTAATAATTTATATGTTGCAATAGCATCCAGTGATAGGGATCAACTTAATATCACTGATCATTTTATGACACAAATCAATAGGATAGAATCGAATAATATAGAACAACATAATACCGCTGCTTATGCTGGGATCTCCAAGGTTATTGAATATCTTCCATCTTGTTATCACTTCTCAATTTATGGCACCTATAATAGAATTTTTTTTAAACTTTTTTCTCTAAATTGTGAGTTAGTGAACTAGAATGTTGAGCACCTTGCACCTTGATCTTCTAAAAAACTTCTTGAAAAAAAAGTATGTAACAAGAAAACATGATCAAAAAAGTTTTTTTAACAAAACTGAAGATGGTATACGCAAGTTAAAAATTGTTTCACAAACACAAAGATACAGTGTATCAGCAGTAATTAGCAAGTTCCATGAAGTTAGATTCTAGGAAGGTTCCAGTCTGCAGTCTTCAATGAATCAAATAATTCTTCAATCATCATTTTCTGTACTTAATACTGTGTTTTCCAATACATCTTAATTAACTCAAACCCCCAATGGTGTAGTTTGATGCAATAAAAATTAGTACGTGGTAGGTATCTAGAGGTACGGTAAAATCTCTGGTAGTAAATACCCACTTGACTTGCTCAGAAACAAACTACAAAGCAAGCTGCAGAAGATGCGAACCAATCCAAGACACGATTTCCTCTCTAATCTTGAAATAATTGCACAAATCGCCAGGCTCTGTTGTTGTCATTACCCGACCGAAAACGGAAATGCGTCGGTGTGGGCTGTGTTTTCAAAGACATCATTATTGCAACTTTGCTGCTCGCATCGGGCTCGCTGCCACCTCCGCCTTGCATTTAGCAACAAAACGCCTCGGCAATATACAAGAACACTTCAAGATTTCCGTTCATTGTTGACTCCACACCACAACCTTGGAATACACACTCTTTTTAAAGAATAAAAGAACTGGGCGAGCAGCACAAGCCCCATTAGAATCGGTTGTTAAATAAATTCTGCACGCTTTTAAAAACAATGCTTTTTCAGCTACCTGGTGTTGTTACAAACAATTTATAAAGGTTCATGTTAAACATTGGCGGCATCAATGTATACGGCTGTGTTTGTGTTTATTGTTAGATACTTATTAATAATAAAATTATTGACGTCTCTCTGGGTCACATGAATATGCAACAATGTCGTGTAAGGACATTATATAACTAACACACATCCTGTGCTATGGTGTGTCTGTTGCGGTTATAATGGTTAATGTTAGAAATATGTCAATACATAAGAATACAAATTGTTGAAATTCCAAAATGGCAAGGGGAAGGGCACGTATTCCCATTAACAAAACCTGTTGACGTTATAATTATTTGACTTTCTTATATGGTAATTGTTTCGGCCTCATTCCACTGCCTTTCATGTAGTGTCATTGCAGTAAATTATTGAAAAGTGAACAACTACGGTATTGTCATTAGGATCGCACAAAAATATACAATAAGATTCGTTCGTTAGGAAGTTGTTAGGAAACTGCCGCCCATGGCAACAAAAGCAACCGTGAGAAAATTGATCGATCACGAGGCCTCAGTTAATTATCGCAACTTCCGTAACAAACAAATGCTGATTACTTTCAAAATTATCATTATTTCTTTATAATAATTCATAACACTAATAATAATAAAATAAGTAGATACCCAATAATTAATAAAACATGCAGTGTAAAGTATTTATTGCTGTATAACGGAAGACAATTTGATTTATTAAGACGTGTTGCATTTTCTATTAAGCACCAGAGTGGCATTCCTGCATGTTATGATTCAATACTCCCATAAATTAACAAAAAATTCTACACAGATGTTCGCAAAAAGTAAACCGATTGAAACGATGGTCTGAGATTGAAACTCTCTGTGCCTGTGGCTCTTGAAAATTTATTGCGACAAGAAGATCGTTTCGCGCACAATTTCAAGCAATGCGTCTTCTTGTCGGTTGATGATGGATAAATCCGAGGATAAATCAAAATAATCACCATGGGAAAATCCGATTGTTTCGTTAAATGTCCGATTCCGCGCGACGACACGCCATAAATTTATGTTTCCGCATTGTTTTAGGCTGGCGCAAAAAAAAGCGCAAAAAAAAAGCGCAAAGGCACTTACCTGGGACCGTCTCCCCGTTGAACTTGATGTCCACCCTGTGTGGCAAAGCTTGGTGAGGCGTGAACGCAGCTTTGAACCTCTGTCCGCCCAGGCTTTTGACGCTGGACGTGACTCGACCGCCCTCCACGAGGATCTCCAGGTCACCAGAGCCGGCACCGCTTCCGTCAACTGAAAATTGATATCGTTTTTGAATAATTCCAAACAAACAAAATTGATCCTTAGCTATACATACTCAAAGTTCATCTTGGAGTTCATACCTACATCGTCAAAGGGCCAGTATTTCCATCCCGGGTTAACTCTACCCTGAAGCATGGATGCCCTGAAGTTGACTTGAGGTTGAGTGCCATGCGAACGCCATTGTTCCAACAATCGTTGTGGCATTTATTTTTTGGTGAAAGTTAAGCAGGGATATAGCCCAAGAAAAATAGATTTTGACCTCAAAAAAAAAACTGTAGTCGTGAAAATCACAGGTTCTGTTCAGAATTTTGTGCTCTTTCCAAATTTTTGGGTTTCAGAAAAATCCCATCGGAGGCTTTTTTTTTAGAGCTGTCAAAAGTCTGAAGACTGATAATTCTGTACAATTTCAAATTAAGCTCAGTTTTTCATGAGATTTCAAGTATACACAGTTATGTGGAGACTGCAAATGTTGAGAATGAACATACGAACAACTCTAAACCAAACACGATGGAAAATTTCATAGTTCTGTTGGAATATTCTGATTTTTTCTGTCAAATGTATATGATACAGGGAAAATAGTGAAAAAATCACTGAAACCTTGGAAAAAGTATGGACGTCCTGAAAATTTCATATTCTGTTCAGAATTGGATGCCCTTCTACATACCTGAAATTGACAGAAATCCCACCCCGAGGTTTTAAGTTATTGGAGGGGGGGTGATCAGTTGCAACTCAAAATGGAGGGGATGAAACCAGTTAATCCATTGGATGCAAATACATCTCATTTCGACGCATCATATCTCGTTGATACCATTTTGGAACAAAAAGTGTCGATCATTGTTGAGGGGGGGTCGTGGGAGGGGCGGAGCTCGGCTAGGTGATTCTTTTTGTTTTCCTGGTCATATATACTGCCTTCCAAAAAAAGTGCAACACCTCGATGCCGTTGGCTGATTTTGATCAAATTTTCACAAAACAAGTATTTCATCTACACTAACAAATGATTAACATTCTGGATATCTAGGCGTTGTAGTTGTTTTGTTTTTCCCCTTGGTAACCGTAAAACACAAGAAATTGTTTTTCGTTTTTCCTGGTTGTTACAAACCACATTTTTTGCAATAAGTTTCAATAGTGAACCCCAAGAGTCCTGAAATGCCAAGAGCCCGTCAACCTCGGCAGTACCATCATTTAACCGAGTTCCAGAAGGGACAGATTATTGGCTTAAAAAATGAGGGGATTTCGTATCGAAGAATTGCGAGACTTGTTGGTTGCAATGCTTCGACTGTGATGAGATGGTGGCGGAGATGGAACGAGGAGGCCAATTATCGGCGACGGAATGGATCTGGTCGTCGTAGAGCCTCCACGGTACGTCAAGATCAACGTCTTCGAGTAGCGGCTGTAAGAGACCGATTTACGACAACCCGAGCAGTCGGAAACGAGTGGGTTGCAGCTATAGGACGCCCAATCTCAATGAGCACGGTCTATAGGAGAATTAGGTCTTTTGGGCTAAGTTCTTATCGTCCGCTGTTAACCCTTCCCCTCACTCCTGTTCACCGGGCCAGAAGATTGGAGTGGTGCAATGAGCGCAGAAACTGGGTCCAAGAATGGCATCGGGTGGTCTTCAGTGACGAGTCCCGCTTTTGTCTTTGGGCTCATGACGGCCGGGGGAGGGTGAGGCGCTTTCGTGGGGAACGGCATAATCCCGAATTTTTTGCCGAGCGACACACTGCCCGTACACCCGGATTGATGGTTTGGGGAGCAATATGCCATGGAAGCAGGTCACCATTGGTGTTCATTGAGGGCACTATGGCAGCTGCATCTTACATCGCGAGTGTGCTGGAACCCGTTTGCCTTCCATACCTTCAGGGGCTCAACAACCCTATTTTCCAGCAAGACAATGCACGTCCTCATACGGCAAGAGCTTCAATGCAGTTCCTGGAAGATGCACACGTTGACGTGCTTCCATGGCCTGCTTGCTCTCCTGATTTGTCGCCCATCGAACACGTGTGGGATATGATGGGAAGAAAGGTGGGGCAATTATGCCATCCTCCCAACAACTTGGAAGATCTCCGTATGGCCTTGCAAGAGGCATGGGATGACTTGTCACAAGCGGCAATCCACCACTTGATTGAAAGCATGCCTCGTAGGGTTAATGAGTGTCGGGCAAATCGTGGAGGAGCGACACATTATCAATTTTTTCTGAAGTTCCTTGTATTACGATTTCCAGAATCTAGTCGTTTGTTTCTATTGTTAAAACACATGTTTTGCGAAAATTTGAATAAAATTGATCCACGGCTTCATGGTGTTGCACTTTTTTTGGAAGGCAGTATATAACCGATCACGACAAGTTTGGTATCTTTTCCGACTAAATTGAAACTCTTGACCTCGAATCCGATGTGTAAATTTGAATAGAAACAAGTTTGAACAAGTTAACTTGAAAAAACTTGTTTTTTTCTTTGGCAATTTTGACAATTTTTTTTTTACTGTTAGAGGTCTGAATCCCTAGAGAATAGTTCATGGTCCCTTAGATTGAAGTGTCTCCTTTACGAAAATCATCTACTCGATGTACTATTTTGTTTCTGGATATTAAAAAATCAATTTGAACCTGTGAGGTCGGTCCGGCGCGGTTTCTACTAATAACCAGAACACTAAAACATGCGCTTGCAAATAAAAGTAGCTCAAACTATTGAACAAATAATAACTTATCTTTGAAAGTTCAAGGATCTCTGCAGAATTGAATTTGCTATAACATAAAACAAAATCGCTGTGGATCGCTCTGCAGGGTTTTGAGTTTGAGCTATTTATATTTGCAGGTGCATGTTGTAGTGTTCTGGTCAGTAGTAGACACCACGCCGGATCGACTCACAGGTTCAAATTGATTTTTTAATATCAAAAAACAGAATAATACGTTGAGTCAATGATTTTCATGAAAAAGACACTTGAATCTAATGGTTCTTGGAATATTTTTGAGGATTTCAGACCTCTAACAGTGAAAAAAAACTGCCAAAATTGCCAAAGAAAAAAACAAGTTTTTTCAAGTTAACTAGTTCAAACTTGTTTCTATTCAAATTTACACATCGGATTCGAGGTCAGGAGTTTCAATTTAGTCGGAAAAGATACCAAACTTGTCGTGATCGGTTATATATGACCAGGAAAACAAAAAGAATCACCTAGCCGAGCTCCGCCCCTCCCACGACCCCCCCTCAACAATGATCGACACTTTTTGTTCCAAAATGGTATCAACGAGATATGATGCGTCGAAATGAGATGTATTTGCATCCAATGGATTAACGGGTTTCATCCCCTCCATTTTGAGTTGCAACTGATCACCCCCCCCTCCAATAACTTAAAACCTCGGGGTGGGATTTCTGTCAATTTCAGGTATGTAGAAGGGCATCCAATTCTGAACAGAATATGAAATTTTCAGGACGTCCATACTTTTTCCAAGGTTTCAGTGATTTTTTCACTATTTTCCCTGTATCATATACATTTGACAGAAAAAATCAGAATATTCCAACAGAACTATGAAATTTTCCATCGTGTTTGGTTTAGAGTTGTTCGTATGTTCATTCTCAACATTTGCAGTCTCCACATAACTGTGTATACTTGAAATCTCATGAAAAACTGAGCTTAATTTGAAATTGTACAGAATTATCAGTCTTCAGACTTTTGACAGCTCTAAAAAAAAAGCCTCCGATGGGATTTTTCTGAAACCCAAAAATTTGGAAAGAGCACAAAATTCTGAACAGAACCTGTGATTTTCACGACTACAGTAATTCCTGTACTAATAGAAATACTGGATCATAATCATTTTTGCCGCTGGTTCCACCAAAATAACACATTGTTAAAGCTAACACGCTGCTAAGTGGATTTTGTTCTGTCCACTCAGAGTTGATTGACCACGAAAAATGCATAAAATCTGAAACTACTGATCATTTCTTCTTTAATTGGTTTGAAACCAAAATTTACATTACACCAAAAAAAGTCCCGAAATACGTATTCCTCAATAAACTTTTTTGGTTGAACCCTCGGTTGAACCCGAACCCGAACCCGCGGCTTTAGTGTAACACTGGTGTTGTTAAGAGTTCTTTCTGTAGCTGTGCTGAAACTGTCTAAAAGATACTGAGACCTCACCAAAAAATCTGGCTTCAAGAGGACAAGGATTTAACCTCGGGACTAATCCAGAGGTGTTTTATTCTTGTTTTGAATCCGAACTTGTTTTTGTTATTGTTATCTATACTGTAAATTTCCTTTAATTTGATTTTCGGTTTCGGTTCTAGCTGACAAATTAGTTTTCAACTTTTCTTTACCTCTCAAAATCATCCATTCCAAGCTTTGAAGAACCAGTCGCCTATGATATTTTTCTTCAAATTGATAGAAATGATAGATTGAAGAAGACAAGATGATTCAATCAAATTTGTCAAAATGATGTTTCCTATGTTGGACTGCCAGTTAATTCAATTATTATGGTTAGATTTTGACGTTGACATATCATCTTCACTCTTTTTTACGTTGAAAACGCCGTTAGTCACGTTACTTTTAATAATAAGGAGTGTTGGAAAGTGCCAATGACAGAAATATAAACACAAGATGTGACGGAAATATACAGTTTCAAAAATTATAGAGAAGAACCCATTCCCAGCGCAGAAGTGTGATTTCGCCGCAAGTAACCTCGTGATCTGAGACTATGACCTCTTGCTCTTACAATCAGCCTAGGGGCGCGGTCAGGGGTGAGCTCGTGAGTGTATCGGTCTGTGAGTGTATCCACCCAAAATTCTCGATTTTATTAATCAAAACCATTCTGGATAATCAGTCAGGTCGGGTCAGGTAAATAATATTATCAAAATATGCCTAAATATTATTTTTATCACTAAAACTGTGAATGAAAACATCAATTCATTGATCATCATCTGTCACCATGCTGATTCAAAACACCGAAGACAGATTATCAATCAAAATCATTCTGGATAATCAGTCAGGTCGAGTCAGGTCAGGTGAAATATGATCGAAATATGCCGGAATATAATTTTAATTACAAAATATGTATTATATGACAGTATCAATTATTCATTCATTAAATCTGTCGCGATAGCACTCCAAAACATCTAGGACCAATTATTAATGAAAACCATTCTGAATAATCGGTCAGGTTGGGTCAAGTCAGGTAAGAAATTTGCCTAAATATCATTTTTAACACTGAAACTGTATACAACAATATCAATTCTTTTCATAAAATGATGGTGACACATTTTTAATCATGAACTGTATAATGACGGTCTTAATTAGTTCATGAAACCTGTTAGCGTAAAACTACAAAACACCGAAGACAAAATCACTACTCAAAACCATTCTGAATAATCGGTCAGGTCGAGTCAGGTCAGGTGAAATCACTTAATATAATTTTATTCACTAAAACTGTTCATGGCAATATCACTTCATTTATAAAATCTGTCACTATAATACTTCAAAACACCGAAGACAAATAATTATTCAAAATCATTCTGAATAATCGGTTAGGTCAGGTCTGGTCAGGTCAGATGAAATGCCTATGTGAAAACGGTTTCAGAAGCGGGTTGACTACTAGGCCTGAGGAGGGGGCGTATGGCACGTCACGAGTCCCATACTCTCCCGGTGTCATTCCAGTCGGGGCGTGCGTAAAAAAACATCATCCTCCTTCCAAAAAAATAAAATGAAATACCTAAATATAATTTCGGCACTAAAACTGTATATCAAAATATCAATTCGTTCATAAAATCTGTCACCATGATACTTCAAAACACCGAAGACAGAATAATCATCAAAACCATTCTGAATAATTGGTCAGGTCTGGTCAGGTCAGATTAAATGCCTGAATATAATTTAAACTTTAAAACTGTATATGACAATATCAATTCATTCATAAAATTTGTCAACATGATACTTCAAAACACCGAAGACAAGATATTAATCGAGACCATTCCAAATAATCGTTCAAGTCGGGTCAGGTCAGATGGAATATGATCGAAATTTGCCTGAATATCATTTTAATTACTGAAACTGTCTATGAATGTACCCATTATCCAATAATAAAATCTGTCACGATCGTACTTTAAAACCCCTAGTACAAATTAATAATGAAAACTATTTTTTTTTATCGGCCAGGTCGTGTCAGGTCAAGTGAAATATGATCGAAATATGCCTGAACATCATTTCAATAACTAAAACTGTATATTACAATATCAAATCAATCAATCTGTCACCATATTAAAAAAAGCACTCAAGACATGGTAACATGGTTATATCAATCAAAACCATTTTTAATAATCGGTCAGGTCAGGTCAGGAGAACTGTTATGAATAATCGGTTACAATTTCACTTCAAGACTGTAATATCTTTTTGTTGAAAAATTTGTTCAAAATTTTAACATTCGAAATAACTGAAATGTTACTCTCTATATTACTGGATCGAAATAATAGAGAGTGACTCATTCACATCGACAATGGGCAGTGGGTGTGAGTGAGCAAAAGACACTTGGAGCGTGTATAACTGAGAGTGACTCATACTTTCCATCCTAGTTTCACGTTCTTCGCCGCAACGCTCCAAATGTTTACTTACGCACTCACAACCACTGTGAATGTGAATGAGTCACTCTTAATTATTTCGATCCAGTAGTATACCAAAAATTACAAAATCTGTTACAATGTCACTAGGAAGACTAAAAACTGCCACAATGGCATTTCACGACCAATTGGAAAATCCAAGTGCCATTTGAAATGTACTAAGTCAACTTAACTTGATCAAAGTATCGCATGAAATTACATATTTAAATCTGTTCTCGAATCTGTTACAATATCAATATCTATTTATACACAAAAAATTGGAATTCAAAACCACTCTAATCTGTTATCAGAAGTAGGTTCCAACCCAGTCGGTAGCATGGTGAACTCGGCCTCGCTTTCAAAGGCGAAGGTCCCGGGTTCAAATCCGCACTGGGCCAGATAGACTTTTTCACGCGTCCCTTAGTACTGGGGTATCTACTATCGTGCGGTGATGCTCCGGGAAGAGGGATGAAACGAGAAAGCCATCGAAACAAAACCCCACTGATAAATCCCCCCACTGATCCAAGAATGTAAATTCTACAGTACTTCGTTGTTATCGTCATTGTTATCGTTACTGAAAAACCCCCACGGAAAAAACCTGCTAATAACCAAGTAGTTGATGCAGGGCAAAAAAAAAAAGAAGTAGGTTCCAAAAGTATTAAAATGCGTTTGGATTGTGGAGGAGCAAGGGCCAGCGGGTACCACAGCGAGAATATTTCATGAGGACAACAGCATATTGCCGATGCTATTACTGTTAAACTGTTGACTGTTGACTGTTTACTGTTAACTACTGTCAACTGTTCAAGAAAGTATGAAACATTCTTGGCGGGCCTATGTCTCATCTATAAATAATTCTACGCCTCTTACCGAAGTATGGGGGAAAATAAGGAAGATTAACAAGAGGCCACTACCTTTACCACCGAATCTCAGCACTACAAATGGACAACAACACTCCAACAGACTCCCAAGATATCGCAATGTTTTACACCATAGGTAAAACATTCAAAAACACATTGAGCGGCAAAATGTTTATAAAAAAATTTCATTTGGAAGCACAACATCCCCTCCGACTATACAACATCATCTGGACGAACCAAGTCTTCCCTGAGACATGGTGAAAAGCAATCATTATTCCAATTCCCTCCAAAAGGCCTCCAAATCAAAGACGGTGATTTTTTTTTAAATGGTATTTGGAGATCTCACTTCATATCTCTAGAAATATAAGTAAACATGAAACATGTGTAAGGAAAAAAAATCCGAGAAAAACCGATCACAGGCAAAGATAGTCAGATTTTAGGCGCGCCATTTATTTGACTTGCAAGTGGTTTTTCAGTAAAAAAAAAGATAATTTTCAGCTCAAAATATGAAGCTGTAAATTTTTCAATCAATTTTTAATGATTTTCCCAGCCAAATGACTTCCGCTGCAGATGTTTTATCAATGAAGAAAATATTCGACAATCCAGACAAAATAATGGAATTCCTAAGTTACCTAAATACCATAGCTACAATTATTGTTACTAAGATACCGGATATGAAAGTACCAGCCCTAAGTATAATTATGTCAAGTTGAATTTGACAGAAGGGTCTTGTGGAACCTGGCTAGTAGGTATGGTGATATGATAAAGGTCTTCTCCCAAAAAAAAAAACTAGGGTTCCGTTTCATAAAAGCAACAAGTCTGATTCTACAATTGTGTCATGTTGGTTGTCAAACAATGGGTTAATAATAAGGCTATTCGCGATTTCAAAAATCACGATGCCCCCTGGTGGCTGAAATGGCGAAGCTAGTTTGTAAGTTTCACGTCATTTCCGTTCTGTTGCTTCTGTCAGATAACGAGTGACAATCGCGCGAATCGTCAAATTACTCGTATAGGTGATCGCGTTATTCAAGAAAATGAACTTTTGTTAATAGCGATCAATGATTATTCAACCCAAATACCACAAATACAATCGTTATACAACGCACGATGACAGGTGACAGAAAAACTTACAATCCACCATCTTGTTTACAGCGCCCCCATCGGTAGTTAAAATCGCGAATACACTATTATTTGTAAAATAGGACATGTTATTTTATGGAACGGACTCCTGGTAATCCTTATGACTCAATATAGGCTTCAGAATCTTCTCAGTAAAGTCAAGAATAGAAGCTTGGATTAGGTCAGTTTTGAAAAAATAATGTTCGTTGACCATGTTATGTCATTTGGATTAGGTATTCATCAACCAGCGCTCCGCTTTATAAAACTCCAACTCCTATTACTTCACAAATGTGTAGCCTTGTTGGCAACAATGGGTTAGAGGACGATCTCCTGGTAACTAGTTATTAGCCTAGCTTTGACGTCAAGATCTCATAGCTAAAAGCCAAGCATGGAAACCCACAATAGGGTCTTGTTATTCCGAGCTCAGACAATCAAGCCTTACTGAAACCTCACTATTTCCACACTCACTTTCAAACTCTACAGGCTGACCCAGGACGCCGTCGGGCACGGGCTGAACTTTGACAGCCTGAGCGCCGCCGGCCACGTCGCCGATCCTGATGTGCGTCGCAGGCGAGCTCCTACCGTACCCGCCGTTTTGCGTCGTATACTTCTGCGAATAATTCTGCGAGTAATTGTGCGAATAGTTCCGTTCCTCGTTGAAAGCCCTGTTGTGCTCCTCCAGCTTCTTCCGTCTCAGCTCGCTGTCCAGCTGGTGCTCCGTCAAATTGGCCACCGACTCCAGGCTGCGTTCCGACAACATATTCCTCGTCTTGGCTATGGCATCCCAGGAATCCCTCCTGAGCGCGGCATCGGGAGTGGAGACCTTGACTATCGGACTGGTATCGACGCCGCCGTTCTGGTCGTACGGACCGCCGCCGTACGAATTGTTGTACGTCTTGCTGTTGCTGCTCGTTTCCCTTTTTTCGTACCGCGAACTCGACACGTACCCCACGTCCGGACTCGATCGGTCGAAGTTCGGGCTGCGCGAATCGGAAATCCGCATGGAAGCTACTTTCGACGCGTAGCCTGAGTCGTAGTCCGCCTTTCTGTGGCCGAAATTCGGGCTTGAGGTTGAGGTTTCGAAACGTTTTTCGTTCAGCTTCCTGCTGGTGATGTAATCGGGGCTGTCCGAGCGGAAGTTGTAGGCGGGACTGCTGGTCCGGAAGTTGGGACTTCCAGTGCGGATGTAGCTGGGGCTGCTGGTGCGCTGCAGGTAACTTGGGCTGCTGCGTTCGTTGAAACTGGGTGAGTTGGATGTGGAGGTCATGCGTTTTTCGGCCAGCGTCCGGCTGTGGTAGTCCTGGGCGTACTTTTGGGTTTCGCCCAGGACGGGGCTCTGGCGAAGCGTCGGGGAGTTACGCACTTGGTGGTGGGGCGAATTAACGGGACTAGATGAAGTGTACCGGCTGGTGGGGCTCTGTCTGTACGTTGAGCTGGGACTGGGGCTGTTGGACTTCGACTTTGAGCGTTTCTGGGTGCCCACGCGCATCATGTACGGCGAGCCTTTTACGTCGTAACCGTTGAAGTACACGTACACCTAGAAGTTGAGTTATGATCAGCTAAGTACATGGTTCACTTGTCAAGTGAGTATTTATCAGGATAAGAAGTTGATGGTGAAAGACAGCAAGGAGTAAGTTATAAACAGGCGATCAATTGAACTGGTCCACCAAAAAATTTCACTCTACTTCAAAATCGAAAATATTGTCGAAAAACCAACCGATTTCAAAGAATGTGGTCATGCCGGATAGATCATTCTTCTGGCTACAAAGTACCATGCTTTGTCACGTGAACGTTAACATTGTTTACCATGTACAGGGTGACAACAAAATCAGTGTCAAAATGGCCAATGTCCAACAATGGACAACTTTTCGAAAAAAAATTGTAGATCCTTTCTCAATGAATTTTTGAAGGGCTTATTACAATATCTCGAAACGGTTTTTGATTCATCCCCTCATCTGAGTTTTCAAGGGAGTTATGTCAATTTTTGACAAATTCACGTTTTATGATGCCAGGTCTCTCCAAGGTCATGTTCTTGGTTCAAATGTGGTAGAAGTGCATAACTTTGCTCTACAAAGTAACCCTCAATCGAATTTGTCTCACTGACTATCAGGAACGCTACCCCTTGTAAACGTCTGCAACCCCCTTTGCAGTCTGTTCCAAACAGGACACGTTCTACTGATACCTTGCATCCTCATCATCACAGGGCTATTCAAATGAACCATCAGTCAGTACCAATCCATTGCATAATATGTCCTCTCTAGATCATTACAACCCGGTTTCTCCTATTTTTGTCAAGGGTTGTTGTACTTAAAAAATCGAAGCTTGTGTCTCCCGAACGATGGAACATAAAAACAATATTTTTTTATCTTCTTTGCGATACTGTCGTGAACATTTCAATATTGTGAGGATGTTTTGAAATCATTCCTCTATAATAGGGGTTGAGGGGTGACTTCGAGATTTTGAACATGTAAGCAATTTTATGTCTTTTCAATATTCTGACTTCACTCGTAACATTCCAAAGTGCCCATTAATTGTCCCTCACATTCCCCAAAAATCATCCTCTGATAACTGGAGATAATAATATCCATTGCATACTTACATTACAGAGTTTTAGCAAGTCTTATCTCAACAGTCCCATGAAACGTATGATGCCTCGATCATGTTTTCTTTTGTCCACCTGTGTAGGAACTACCCCATCAAAAAGCTACCCCGTTAAAAAATTACTTGCGCCTCATCAATTCTGGAAAATCTGTCACAATATTTGGATGCTACGTTAGGTACCTCATCCACAGAAAGTTGTTATTCAAATGTTGTAACAGATTAACAGAGAGATGAAAATGCTCTTTTCCTCCCTGTTATAGAGGGATGATTTTGAAACATCCTCGCAATGTTGAAATGTTCAGGATAGTATCACAATGAAGATGAAAAAAACAGTTATCTTCATGTCCCATCGTTCGGGAGATACAGCCTTCGAACTTTGTGAGTAGGTATAACAATCCTTGGCAAACGGGGTTGTAATGGTCTAAAGGGGACTTATTATGCAATGGATTGGTACTTATGGTTCATTTGAACCGCCCTGTAATGATGAGAATGCAAGGTATCAGTAGAACGTGTCCTGTTTAGAACAAAGGGGGTTGCAGACGTTCACAGGGGGTAGCGTTTCTGTTCCTGATGGGCAGTGGGATCAAATTCGATTGTGAGTTACTTTGTAGAGCCAAGTTATGCATTTTCACCACATTTGGGCCAAGAACATGAAAATTGACATAACTCCCTTGAAAACTCAGATGGGGGGATGAATCAAAAACAGTTTCAAGATATTGAGATGAGCTTTTTAAAAATTTATTGGGAAAGAATCGAGGAAAGAATCTACGATTTTTTTTCGAAAAGTTGCGCTCTGTTGAAAATTGGTCATTTTGACATTGGTCTCGTTGTCACCCTGTACATGATAAACAATGTCAACGTCCACGTGACTCAGCATGGCATTTTGTAGCCAAAAGAATGACCTATCCGGCATGACCACATTCTTTGAAATCGGTTGGTTTTTCTAGGAGATTTTCGACCTTGAGGTAGCGTGAAATTCTTGGGTGGACCAGTTCAATTGATCACCTCTGTTTAGATTAGAGAATAAAAGATCGAGGATAGTCACCCTGTGCTTTCCGGCATCCATCGGGGTGAAGTGAATTCTGTAATGGAAACCAGCAGCATCCACTTTTTCCACTCTGCAATGGACAGAACGCTTGTCGTGGACAATGTCCGCGAAAACTTCGCCGGGAACTCCAACGGCTCTGCAGTCCAGTTCGATGCTGTGGGGCACCAGAGGCAGTGCTCCCTCCAACCCAGAAACATGGACTCCATTCGGATCAAAAACTGCACACGTGAAAGGACCACCCTGTAAGAATCAGATTTTACATAAAATGATCCATTTATTACCGAATTTCATCAACAGATAAAATGGAGCCGTGTGAGTATTGCCTGCTCCAAAATGTCCCTCATATTCAGGCATTAATCACAATTTCAGTAATAGGCCCGTCAAAATAGAACAAATTTTTCCGTCACAGACTGTGGAGTGAAGCTGAAATAAAAATAAAAATATACGGGGCAAGGGGCAATTTTCAATGAAGAAAAAGAAGATTTTCCGAGTAGGTATAAAATTCGACAATGAAGAACGAAAAGAAGAAAGTGAAGAACAGAAAACACCGACACGGGAAGAAACTAAAAAACGAAACGGAATGGAAGAATAAAAAGCCTAAATTGAAGAGATCTGCCAAAATGATGAAGATGAAGATAACAAAAGCCAAGTAAGAAGGTCGATCAGACAAAGAAGAGTTCCAGAAAAAATTGGAAATGACTACGTCTTCAACTAGGTAGGTACTTCACAAATTTGACCTATGAAGAAGCGACAAATGGTCCGGCAATGGAAAGGTTCAATTGCAGAAGACAAAGAATCATTGGAAATAAATGAAACCTGGAAACTTGTGGACGAGAATGAAACGTGAATATGAACAAAAATATGGAATAGACTACCAAGAAACATTTTCACCAGTAATAAACAGCGGCTCGCTGAGGATGATAGAGCGCGATACATTCTATCTCGGCAAGTTACCCTTCCTAGGAGCTCTAGGTCCCCTAAGAAGTATTTCCAACTCACCTTTCTTGGAACGTTTCTTCCTGTTCCTGTTTTTGGTTCAAGAAAACACAGAAGTTGGTGTTATTGCTCTGATTTTTGTACTCGAGATTTGAAAACTTTGAGAAAATTTCAGGTAAAGTTTTTTTCAAGTGATTGATCTCGAAAAAAATGCGAGTGCGTCGAATCAAAATAATACAACAACACTTTTTTTTATAAAAAAAACTCCGATTTTCCAGATATTTTTATCGAAATTCAGAAAAAGTCATAAACACAGAAAATGGGGCAAAATTCATCCCCCGTCCCCACTTTGTTGGACGTTCCTGATGAAATACAAAGAAATATGCGACACAAATCTAGGCAAACGAACCCTTATCTTAGCTGAAGTCATTTAGCCCCAAGCATGGAAAAGAGCTTCAGCCCTTTTCGGTCTGAGTTACAGAACGGGATTTATTTGCATAAAATGTATGGGAAAAATTGCGAAAGCGAATAATTCCTATTAGTTAACATAAACATCGCAGTGGAATGGATAAAGCGTCTTTGGATGTATAGGTAAACGGCCCCTTGATAAATATACGCTAAACTTTGTCAATACCGCATTAAATTAAGGTTAGAGACATAACGCCTAAATACAAATAAGTCGAAGTAAGTCAGCGTGCAAATTATCAAAAATGAATTTTTTTTGCTAATTATGTCTCGAAAGCAGTTTTTCGGATGACGAAAAATTCAACAAATTAAAGTTTAGTAGGTATATTTTATTGCAATAGCAGAATTAACACACTATAATCGGGAAGGTTCCACTCCGGACCTGTGTGATGGAAAAGCAGCTGCACCCAACTCAAACACCACACAGTAAGGTCTACCTAATTCAGTGGGTAGACCTTACTGTGTGGTGTTTGAGCCGATTAGCCTAATAAATAGCCGATTAGACGACGTCCGTGTGAAATGCTGCCATGTAGTTTGATGATTTAGCTTGATTTGGAATGAGCCCAACTGGAGCGATCCCGTTCAATTACAAAATTGAGCTCAACCGAATATTCACGTGTACGTGTCGCTGCATTAATCATATGAATGGATTTTATTCCAAACTCCTGGTCAAATCACTGTACGACGTTGCAACGATATGAGAAACTATCAGTTTCGGCCCAATTCGAGTATTTAAACTCAATATTTGATAGCTGTTTTGGCGCCAGACATAACCAATGAGACAGCCAGTGAAGATTTCATCAGGTAGCTTCTAAAAATCAGGTACAGGTACGTCATGACGTTACTGATGTACAGGTGATCCACCGAGATTCCTCCCCTGTTAGATTTCTTCCCGTTGAAATAAATTGGTGGGGAAAGAAATTTTTACCAGCCATTTTTCCCGTAAAATTCAAATTCGGACACCAAATTTTTTTATAATTATCTTATAGTATACAGGTGTCCAAAAAAACTTCCAAATTTTTTTGACATCTTGTATCTCAATATTGGAAATTATGCGGCTTCTTCTTCTGAGTCCAGATATATAATTTGATTTTTGAATGAGATCATATACAGGATGTTCATTTTCACACTTCCCATCCCAGATTTCTCATTCCCCTTTTCCCCGCCAAACTTTTTTCAAGAAAAATGCCGGAACAGGTCGGTTTTTATTTCAAAGGGGACATCTAGGACGTATTGCCGAATTCTCATCCATAAAAATCAACCTGTTCCGGCGTTTTTCTTGAAAAAAATTTGGCGGGGGGAAAGGGAATTAAGAAATATGGGGTGGGAAGTGTGAAAATGAAAATGAACACCCTGTATATGATCTCATTCAAATATCAAATTATATATCTGGACTCATGAGAAAAAGCCGCATCATTTCCAATATTCAGATACCAGGTGTCAAAAAAATTTGAAGTTTTTTTTGGAACACCTGTATTAGTGTGGTCCAAAAAAAATTGTTTTTCTATTTTTGATCGGGACACCCTCTACTTTTGTTACACATACCCATAGTGATTTCCTGGTGAAATTTCAATTCTCTACCATGGCAGAAAGGGGGTGCTCATCAACCCTCTAATTTTGAAAATTCTAGATTCATTCGTAAAAATCTGTGGCATCCAGATTCACCAAAAACACGAAGGAATATGTCAGTAATAATCTATTCAGCACAATTTGAGAATCATATAAAAGAAAAATCAGATGAGAGTGGAATATTGATCGTTGAACTAATAGTGACACTTACCAAAAAAGCGGAAATGTTTCGCGGTATGACTTGTTGATGTTGAAGCTAGATGTGACAAAGTAAGGCCCAGTGTTTTCATCTCTGGTCAACTTTAACCAAAAGGTCAATGTCATAATTATCATATCAACATTGCTGGAACATTGGTATATTTAGCAATTGACCTCAAGTTGACCTCTGGATAGAGTTATCCTGGGACGGAAATACTGAGTCTAAAAATAATTTTGCAATCTCAAGGACTGCGGAAACCTCAAGATATTTCACCTTTGGAAGAACATTAAACATGTTACTGATTTTGAATATCAGTGTCTACTTCCTAAGACATTTCTTCTGAATATGGATCAACATCCATGATTACCTTCAAGGCAAAGACTGAGTTAGGTATAAATTTACGGGTGGTAAAGGATACTGGCTAAAGGGGTGTCCAATTGTTCGAGAAATACAACTATAACTACTGACCAATGACAAGAATGAAAAGATGGTTTTGTTGCATATGGTAGACCAATTGGAGAATGATGCCTATTTGGACGACCAAAAATGTTTGATCAACGTAGTCTAAAGTAAAATCATACCATGTTAGTTGAACATTATAATTCCGCTTCATTTGATTTTTCTTTTACATAATTCTTCACTCAGGTACCTACACCAAACGAACAATAATTCATATATAACTTCGTATTTTGTTGAATCTGGATGCTACAAACTCCTACGGATAAATCTGGGATATTCAAATTTTAAGGGTTGATGAGCACCCCCTTCCTGCCATGATAGAGAATTGAAATTTCACCAGGAAATCACTATGGGTATGTGTAACAAAAATGGAGGGTGGCCCCATCAAAAATTGAAAATAATTTTTTTTTGGACCACACTAACCTGTATAGTATAAGATATAAATAGTATATTATGATACAAGTTTTATAAGACATCGTATTGTCACACGCGTCGAAGCGACGAGTGATTCAATTGACGAGTGTGACAATAGGTCTTATGAAAACGTGTTTATATACAATTTTTTCTATTTCGCAACTATTTCATTCTTTTTTTCAATAAAAAAATGTGAAATATGTGCCTTTGCCTTTACGAAATTGTTGGGAATTGCTTTTGATGGTGGAAACACAGTTTATCATTAGAAATGAACTGGATTTTTCTGAAATAAGCCCCTTCTGTGAAGTGATGTCACCAAAGCTTTCATTTCTGTCAGTGAGTGCTGTCATGTCGATGTCATGCCCGCTGGTATTGCCAACATTTGGGATTAAAAAAAGCGTATCGAAATAGAGCCTCTTACGATATGCGAATGACGTCATTTGCGTATCATGATGACTTTCTTATGAACGCAAAATAGAAAAAAAAAATTGTGTCCAAATTTGAATTCTACGGAAGAAGTGGTTGGGACAAATTTCTTCCCCCACCAATTTATTTCAACGGGAAAAATTCTAACAGGGGGAAAATCTCAGTGGATCACCCTTACAGCTGCACAAGCCTGTTATGTTGGTCATTTTCACAAGTTTTTGGACGTTTTCAGTGGTACACCTTGTACAAACTATCGAATATTGAATATTCGAGAATTCAGGTTCAGAAGGAGTTTCCAAGGATTTTTCCAAATTTATTTCAAGTAAGGTTTTTTCACCAGTATAACCTACTTATTGAGAATATTGTCACGCTTTTTCTCATCCAGATTAAGGCGATTTCTTTTCGAAGATCTCTTCGATTAGCTTCCATCCATTTCTCTTCATTAATTCAATCCCATTCATTAAAGCGTTATCTCCCCTGTTCAT
The DNA here is from genome assembly GCA_949128115.1 of Anaspis maculata. Taxonomy (NCBI): domain Eukaryota; kingdom Metazoa; phylum Arthropoda; class Insecta; order Coleoptera; family Scraptiidae; genus Anaspis; species Anaspis maculata. Next base: position 25,364,978 of record OX421964.1, on the reverse strand, counting down.
TAAACCTTTGTCTCCTCTCTCTACACATCAGTTCACACGATTTGTAATCTTGGTTTTTTCTTCTTCGCACGTCTCCTACATAAATACAGTGTGTCAGAGACTATATACGAACTTGGCGATTTATGAGGTCAATGGCGTGCCTAAAATTTCTTCTCGTCCGAAATTTCTTTTCGTCATAAATTCTTCCTGTCCAAAATGTCTTCGCGTTGTTTTAATTCCTTTTTCCTCATTATTTTCTCGTTTCCGCCTAGTTACGCTGTTTTTTGCAGTCAAATGAAATGAAGTAATAAATAAATGCATAAATAATGTCCTTTTTCTTATGCAATATAACAGTGTAAAATTCTGTACGCTACAAAGTAAAAGTGGTTTGATAATGATAATATACCTGGATTTGCTTCCCTTGATACGTAATCTCTATTCTCCATTCGCCGGCCTCGTCCGGTTTAAATGTGGCACTGTTTGTTCCGTCAATGTTGGTCAGAGGGCAATTGAGCGGCCGCCCCGTAGGGCTGTAAGCTGTGACCAAGATGTCTTCTCTTTTTGGAGCTCCTGTGAACATTGTTTTTGTCAAAAAAAAATCAACTAGGGCCATTGAAGTGAATACATACAGGGTGTTCATTTGAAAGTTGTCATTCCCTATTTCTCACCTTGCAATTTTTTCCTAAAGAAAAGCCAAAACAGGTCGATTTTTATATCGAGGGGGACATCTTTTGAGGTACACTGGACATTTGTACAATCAACCCATTCCCTCCAGCCGCCCCTAACTTTGAAATTTTGAATGGCATGACCCCCCCCCCCGTGATAACGCAGTTTTGAAGGTGTCGGCAAGCTGAGTATAACTACCAAGTCTCAAAAATTTCCATGATCCCATAACAAAATGTCAGCCTGTCAAAATCATGGACTCTGATAAATTTCCACCCCAATATCTCTAAACCAAATCAAGATATTGAGATCAGGTTTTCCCCAGGTTGTAGGCATAATCATTTTATTTAGATAGCTTCTACAGAAGGGTGGTAAATTTTGAGAAAACCCTGAGAAACCTTTAGATATATTGGGGTGGGAATTTATCAGGGTTCATAGAAATTTTTAAAATTTGATAGCTATACTCAGCTTGCCGACAGGACAGGAACGCTTTTCAACAAAAGTTACCAATGCCTAGCATACGCGGATGATGTGGTGTTAGTAGCCCGAAGAATGAGAGAACTGAGAGAAATAGTCGAGAAATTTATAATGGCGGCGAGAAGGATGGGATTGAGTATTAATAAAAGCAAAAGTAAATTCATGACAATCAAACAGAAAAATGACAACACAAGAGGAGTACTGGAAGTCGAAATCGATGGGGAGGAACGGATGGTTTTCGATGAGGTCGAGAGTGTCACGTATCTTGGAGTGCTGGTTAACAACAAATGTGAAGAGGAGGCTGAGGTGGAGTTGAGAATGGCGAAGAGCAACAGATGTGCGGGAAGTTTTCACAGAATCATAACATCAAAAAATATATCACGACAGACCAAAATCCGACTATACAGAACGGTGATGAGACCAACGATGACTTACGGCTGCGAGACTTGGGTGATGAACAAAACGACACAACTGAGACTTGAAACATGGGAAAGAAAAATGTTGAGGAGAATGTTTGGAGGAAAGAAGTCGGATGAGGGCGGATGGGAAAGGAGAACAAATGCTGAGTTGAGTGAGCTATACGATGAACCACTGATAAGTGATTTTGTTAGATCGAGACGAATGCAATGGTTGGGGCATTTAGAAAGGATGAGCGACGATAGACTGGTGAAGACAATTGGATGGAAGGTACCGGAAGGAGTAAGAAAACGAGGAAGACCCAGAAAGAAATGGAGTGAAGCTGTAATAGAAGATTTGAAGGACAAGAAGATTGAAAACTGGAAGCGAATTGCAAAGAACAGAAATGAATGGAGAAACGTCACAAAGCAATGGACCTAGAAGGCCTGTGAAAGCTTATATTTATATATATATATACTCAGCTTGCCGACACCTTCAAAACTGCGTATCACAAGAGTGGTCATGCCCTCCTGAATTTCAAAATTAGGGGTGGCTGGAGCGAGGGGGTTTGCAAATGTCCAGTGTACCTACGTCGAAAGATCGACCTATTTCGGCTTTTTTTCAGGAAAAAATTGTGAGGCGAGAAGTCGGGGGTGACAATTTCTCAAACAAACACCTTGTATACAAGAATCGCGGTTGAGGGTCGTGAATAACAAGTTAGTATGGAGCGCGACAGAAGTGTAATTTCGACGAGTTATGGTGAAGACACAGTGGATGGATAAGACTAGTAAAAAGACTAGAAGGGGTACGGATAGAACGAGCCAAAATAAGTAAGATTCGACTAGTGAGAAGCCCAGCTCGATATTATGTTAAGAGCAATTCACAGTTTCTTTTCCAGAGTTTATTGCCTTCGTCTGGAAAAGCAAGATAGAAATTCAACTTTTTGTAGGCTCACAACATAAATTTTATAATTCTTCATATTTTCAGCAGAACTGTTATATCGCTTGTGCAGCACACATTAAACTCAAAATACGCAGAATTTTTTCAGTCTGCATCATTCGTTGAAATATTTGATGAAAAATCACAGAAGTCATGGTAATAAAATCTGAAGAAAAAATAACTATGTCGCTGTGAGGCCGAAATTGAGTTTGTATCTGTATTTTCTTGATGAAAGCAAAAACCTGTGAAATTGTATATTTGGGTTGCCTACTCACTGGTGTTTGCCCTCAGACTATTTTTGGGGGATATGGGAAATTGTTGGGATACTCGCTGGAGATTTCGATTCGGGGATAAGGCACAAACCCGTGCAATTGGCGGAGGAGCTGTTCGATACAGCTTTCCGGATTCATGAGCGAAGATGCTGTTTTTTTAGAGCTCTCCCAATTAGAAGAAACTTGAAGACGCAAGTATTTGTAGTTGAAAATTGTTTACAGTCGAACGATCGTCCTCAAATGCAACAGGAGTCCATCAGCCGAAATTAATAAGATTCGATTAGCAATAAAACGCACTCGAAATGTAATGTAACATTTGGAAGATTTTTTTATATTATTATGTAAGATTACTGCAAGTACATACCTGTGGCATTGACAAGGACCTGCACCAGCGATCCCAGAGCGCAGGGCGCCATCCCCGGCGGAGCGACCTCGACCAGTTGCGGCAGCACCCTGAAATAATGCCCGCCGAGGACTTCCTGACGTTCGTAGCCGACGACGATCTCGTGCATGCCAATTTTCGACGGCACGAAACTGCCCCGTCCTTGGCTGAGGTTTTTCACGTTGTAGATCTTGCTGTCGGGGCCCCGCACCTCGACGGAAACGTGCGAATAAGACAGGGACGAATCCAGGAGGGTCACTTGGAAGTGAGTCTGAAAGCAACGGATGCCGGACTGAGAATAAGATTTATTCGAATGCAATCAATGCACAGCCAGACACAATTCACTTTCTTTCTGCTCTTTTCGCAGAGTGTCCGCCACTTATTCTCATTAAACTGTGTCAGTGCAAATTATACACATTCGCCGCAGTGGTAACACAAAGCGATTAGAAGTGGATAGGTATTGCGTAAGCATCGGCGGGATACAGGGTGTCAGGAAATTGTGCAACCTTCCAAATAACCTAGACACAAGACGCCAGTTATAAAAAATGTTCCAACTTAACCGAATTAAAAGATCACTTGAATAACATTATTGAGAATGTGCTGAAAAGAATTATTTATCACCCAAGTTGTTTAGTAAAATTCAGTTTGAATATTATTCGGCAAATAAGGGTGGTACTAGTACTCTTTTGTTCTCCTAGAAGTGCTCCCTTTAAGAACACTTAAAACTTGCTAAGTCACCCTCACAATTATGTGTTAAAATACTGTTATCAAATTACTATAGGCATCTCGGCGTACTATACCTAATTATTCAACAATAGATAGTTAAGAACTATACTTTAATTATCAAGAATTATCAAAACTTTCACTTACGGGTTCTCCTACCCTCCCAGAGGTGGAGTTCAGAGTGACGTTGATGAGGTCGTGGAGCGGAGGTCGTTCTGGAACCCATTGGTAATGAGCAGCGTAAGCCATGACGCCCAGATGCTCAACATGGGCGTCCGCCATGTCCTTCGGTGATAACACTGGCTGCACACCTGTGAGTCATAGCAAATTAGCATAATTTTTAATTGTTTATTATTATAAATTGTTATTGTTGTTATTGCTATTATGTTGGTAACTGCTATTGAGAACAAAGTGCATTATTTACATATTTTTTAAGAGACCGACGGCGTTGCATCATACTTACTTCAGTTTATTTAGGAGCGAATTGCAAAATAACTGAGAGGAGCAAAGTTATGATTGAAGGATTTGGCTGTGATATTTTTTCAATTTTATTTCTTAAGTAGATGCCTGCATACCTGCTCATCATTTATTTATTTCTCCAGTGTTTGCCTCTGAATAAAAAATAAATCTTCAGCTCAACAGGCCATGTCGGCCCATTGACTGGCTTCGCCGCCTATTTATATCATATTCGCCTGAACTCATTATTTTAAAAGAAAAACCTGTCGTTTATCAAGTTTTATGATTTGGTTGCCTCCCATATAACTGTAACGTTTGAAAATAGCAAGTCAATTAGTAGTTAATTACAGCCTAGTTCATACTCAATAAAACTTGATAAGTTTATATCGTGAAAATGGCCACGCGTGAGAAGGTTGAAGCGTCTTTACCCACGCCCTTGCACTATTGTTCACTTCATGATTCTAATCAGATTCTAATAATAAAAGCCGAAATTTATCTTTTCCTGGTTAGGCTTATGAGTATTCATAAGTGTTACACAGTACTCAGAAAAAAGTCGACGCTCGTTACCTAATCTCTTGCCAGCTTCCACGGCTTGCGCCAAATTCGACTCCCAATAAGCAGGATCACTTCTCAGCTTTTCCGGGGCAGTTGCTGATCCTCCCAGCGATCGAATGATCTCGCTTATCACTTTTCCATCGTTCCAGTCGCTCTGAAACCAAATTAGATATCACTACACACACAAATCGAGTAATTAGACAATTATTTCTTATAATCCTATTTTTGCGATGTTTAAAATGTTCTTTTGATTGTTTGTTAATAATCGATCATGGATACAGTCGTGAGCTGGACTGGAGAAGCCATGCATTGCCAGAACATCGGTGTCCGCAGATTGAGTAGGTGCGTTTCTTTCAGCACAAATTGGGCACGTATCATTTCCTACCTAAGCGGCTGGATTAGGAGTTTCTGATGTGACTAAAGAAGTTGTTGACGGGAATCGATTTTTGTTAAACTTCTTCTCCAAGTAGAAACTCCTCCAAAGAGAAATATTACGGGCAATGCTAGTGAATTTTCAAAGTTTCCGAAATTATTTTTGATATATTTGATTGGGTTTGGTATAACTGGTCGACACCCAGCTCACCCAACTCATCGACAAGACAACTTACCGATAAGACAGCTCACCGACAAGACAACTCACTGACAAGGCAACTCGCCGACAGGACAACTCATCGATAGAACAATTCATCGACAGGATAACTTGCTGCCACTCAACTCATCGCCAGGATAACCTGCCGACGCCCAACTCATCGACAGGAAAACTAGGAAAACTTGCCGACAGCACCTGACCCCGTCCCTGTTGTTTTCGATTCAAAAAACTCAATAATCTGACTTAAGGAGCTTGTGATGTGATGGTCGGCGCGTTCCACTACCATACCAGAGTTCGTGGGTTCAAGTCCCACTGTGGGCGCTCGGATTCTCGTCTCGAAAACAAACAAACAATGATTGCTAAATGCAAGACGCACGTGTGTTGCATAGTACGAACGATGGTGCCGACCCCATGCGATGTTACACGGCTCTACCAGGTCCAAGTTGTCTTCGAATCAAAGAACTCAATTGCCTGACTTGATCTGACCGGGTCTACAAAAAAAAAACAACTGGGACCTGACGAGGTTCATGTACACGGCTTGAACATGTCCAAGTTGTCTTTAATAAGGCGATTCACCTTGCATTGTGCATTGTGTTAAAGGAATGCCACCTGGCACAGTTGTAGTATGGACTCAGACATACCAAATCAGCTTTCTAGCCAAATTTGCACCCAGTGTAGAGTGGCGCGGGGGTCTCTGAAAGTTGGAGGTGCAAGAGTTTTTTCAAACCATCATGATACAATATTTTGATTATTTTCGTAAGTTGTTGAGTGTTATCGTATAAGTTCTCTTGTTGATGAATTGTCCTGTCGTCGAGTTGTCCTGTCGATGAATTGTCCTGTCGGTGAGTTGTCTTGTCGGCGAGTTGTCTTGTAGGCGAGCTGTCTTGTCGGTGAGTTGTCTTGTCGGTAAGTTTTCCTGTCGGCGAGTTGTCTTGTCGGTGAGTTGTCTTGTCGATGAGTTGGGTGTCGGCAAGTTATCCTGTCGATGAGTTGGGTGTCGACGAGTTGTCCGACTCCCATTTGATCTTGTTTTTTGAAAATTAGAAAACTAGATAACATCCATACTTATTTCTTTATAAAAAGTTGCGTGTCGAATTTGAATTTTCTAGTTTCAAAAAAAAGAGTACCAAAACTGGTTTCCCGTAAACATAAAAAAGTGAATCAGTAGATATCACTTTTGGTACTTTTTTTAAAATAGAAAATTCTAATTCGGCATGTGACTTGCTTAAAGAAAGATGTATCAACAATCTAGTTTTCAAAAGGTCAGAAAACAAAATCAAAAATTCCCAAAATGTTTTTGAAATTTTCCAAATTAACTAACACTGCCCGTACATTTTTCAAGGAGTTTCTTTATTTTAAGAAATAATCGAGATTGGTCGATTCCTGTCAACAACTTTTTCAGCGACATCAGCGACACAGCGAGACCATGAACTCTGTTCAACGTTATCTAGAGTTAGTGGAACAATGATAATTGGAGCAATTATTGTGTAGGTTATTTGGCGTTTTACTCTTCTAGTGAGCCTTCTAGGGTAGATCAACTGACACTAAACGTTTTTCAAGGTGTATTTGAGTGCGTCTCGTTCTAGTGAATTTTCTTAACTTTTCTATAAGAAATCTGGCTTATAAATTGACATATATGAAAGAATTGATGACAGGTGACAAATGACATGTGACAGATACGCCGTATCACATATTAGACTGCGATTCCCACAGGTGTCCTCAAGTAGAAATGAGTTTAACAAAATTGTCACCAAAAACTGTTGATGGGACCTTGTAATAGAGGTTCTGGGGAGCACAGAAATGTATCTAACAAAATCGTAGCTGATCCCGAACGGCAATTATTCAATTTTAAAGATTATCGTATTTAATATCACAAGAGATAAAATTTTGTCGGCAAAATTTTTCGATTGTTATGAAAATTTGTTGCTTGGCAATTTCGCGAATGACATTTGTAACAAAACCACGAGCCGTCAGGCGAGTGGTTTTGATTAAATGTCATGAGCGAAATTGCCAAAAAGCAACAAATTTGAATATTACAAGAGAAAAATTTTGCCTTCAAAATTTTATCTCGAGTGGTATTCGACATGACTATTTTACGAGAGAAAAGGAGGCTTTCTTTGAACAGCTTTTTCATCCAAAACCAAGATACCTATCTAGTTCTAAAATAACGTGAAGCCATAAAAAGGCCGAGAGAGTTTCGGAAGTCATGACTAACGGCGTATGGAGGTATAAGAGAGCCCGCTAGGATCTTGAGCATCCAAAGAAAGTATAGAAGAGCACAGAGTCTCGGGAGATAAAGAAAAGAGTTTCTACTAAAACCCTGACTGAAAAACCAAGAAAATACAAGACAACACACCAAAGTTTCGAAAGCCAGAAGAAGACTCAATGGGGCTTACAGTACGTCATAAGAAAGTGAGCTAGGTCTTTGAACGGCACATAGACATCCACATCAAAAGGGCCCGCAAGGGCTTCGAGCCACAGAAGAAGACACAAGGGGCAACTCATTAGGGATATAAACGATGCATGAAAACACAAGGGGGCCCGCTGGGACTTCGATTGATACAACAAGATGCAATGAAGCTTACTAGTTTGCTTGAATACTGTTTGTGACGACTGCCAATTCAAATTGATGCAAAAGTGTCAGTCTGACAAATATTATAGGTAACTCAATTTGAGCTTGCTTTGTTTTCCTGTGCTCATCTTTAGCTAAGTTCCGGTCATTTACAAAAGGAATTTTATAACAAGGCGGACGGCTGGACGGATTGGGACGGACAGGCGAATACAAAGTATAAAAATAGCGTATTCGATAGGAAAATGCGCTACATCTACTAAAGCAGTTTGAATGTAATGGAACGAGTGAAACGTCAAAAAATTGCCGCTGCAAAACCATCATGTTGGTTTTGCCCAGGTAGGTATAGGTACGTGTTTTGTCATCTGAATACTAGATTTTATTGTCGGTGTAATACACTCTAGTGAAATAGTCAGTTAAAAATGTCGTGATAAAAATTTGGCTTCGGTTTTTTAAAATTTTTGAAATAACTACGATTGTCTAAACGGTTGATTTTGCATCTCTTCCAATATCTACAAAAATCTCTGTGAATAGATTCATACCTTCCTCTTCTAATGAGAGTCCAAGACCTCCATTATTGAGGAACTTCAACAAGCTTTGGAGATGACATGAATTTCCAAAGCTTCTGATAACACCCTTGTCCCAAACACTTTGATAATATATTTATGCCCTCTTTGTAAGGTCCAGCTACAACCTCTGCAGTGCTGGAACACTTTTCAACAATTTTGTTCATCGTTTTGAAGCCAGACACAAACGGAATCACGCAAAGTACTCCCACATTTTTCACGGATCATTGAGACTGTCGCTTTCCTTTGAAAGTTTTCGACCGGAGTTCTCTCCAAAAATCTTTTGTTACTAACTTTTGGCGACCAATTTTAGTTCCTTGGGCCACAGCAAAACTTCATCACGCCCAAGTATCGGCACAAGACCATTCCAAAATAAATGGTTCACAAACCCTTTCAAAGGAGATGCTTGGAAAAGAGGGGGGTTAATTATGATATGACAATCTTTCACAAAGTTCTTCTTTTTTTCCTGCAGAGCAAAATTTTCAATCAATGCGCTTCAAATCTCCATAAGTCTTCATACTCGTAACCATCTCTTTCTGTTTATTTTCTTCACAAACCTTATTCAACGTAATTTCATCAAATTTCCCACGTAAGTCTTTTAGAGTGATGAAGCAGTACCCAGTACGGCTTGCAGTACGGACATGGAAGTGGCCGAAGTTGTTTGCTGGTCATTGATCAAAATAAGTTTAAATTCCTGAATAAATTTTAAAGGAATTGCATTGATATTGGTCATCTCAAACATCAACTTGATTTTAATTGGTCAAGAAGATGCGGAAATAATTTTAGAGAAAGAGGAAAAGAAAAATTACACAGGCCGCAAAGAAGTCGTTACATAGATTGAGGATCGATTGAAAAAAAAAAGAGGAATCAACCAGTTTCAATAAGCTGATGAATGGTTTGCATTGTACCCCAGGTGAAAAAAACCTATATGAAAATATCGAGTTGATGTTTCAAATGACCAGCATCAATGGACTTGGGTTTAAATTTGCTTCGGATCTTGAACTTATTCTCTTGATCAATGGCCAGCGAATGGCTACACGGCAACCATGTCCGTACTGCTACATCACTCCAAAAGACTTACTAGGGAAATTCGATAAAATGACGTTGAAATGAGGTTTGTGAAGAAAATAACAGAAAAAAATGGTTACGAGTATGAAGACTTATGAAGATTTAAAGGCGCATTGATGAGAAATTTTGCTCTGAAGGAAGAAAGAAGTTTTCAAAAGAGTGTCACAAGCACAATTAACCCCCCTTTTTTAAAAAAGACAAAGCTTGTATGTTACCAAGAATTGCATCATTCCAAAGTTGCATCTTTTTAAGGGTTTGTGAACCATTTGTTTTGGAATGATCTTGTGCTGATACTTTGGCGTGATGAAGTTTTGCTGTGGCCCAAGAAGTTGAACTTGGTGGGCAAAATAAGTTACCATGACGAGATATTCAAAAGGAACACCTGCCGGAAATTTCAAAGGAGAGCGCCGGTCTTACTGATTCGGAAAACGTAGAAAATGTGGGAGTACTTTGAGTGATTCCGTTTGTGTTTGCCTTCAAAACGATGAACAAAACAGTTTAAAAGTGTTTCAGCACTGTAAAGGTTGTAGCTTGACCTTACAAAGAGGGCATAAATATATTATCAAAGTGTTTTGGGACAAGGGTGTTATCAGAAGCTTTGAAAATTCATGTCATCTCCAAAACTTGTTGAAGCTCCTCAACAATGGAGGTATTGGACTCTCATTACAACAGAAGGGTATGAATCTATTCACAGAGATTTTTTGAGATATCGAGAGAGATGCAAAACTGACCGTTTAGACAATCCTAGTTATTCTAAAAATTTGAAAAAAACCGAAGCCAAATTTTTATCACGACATTTTCAACTGATAATCCTCAAAATTAAATAATTGCCGTTCGGGATCAGCTACGATTTTGTTAGATACATTTCTGTGCTCCCCAGAACCTCTATTACAAGGTCACATTAACAGTTTTTGGTGACAATTTTGTTAAACTCATTTCTACTTGAGGACACCTGTGTTCCCTGAAGCGGTGCCATATTACTCGCGACGACCATATTATGCCCATATTCATAGTCGTTGTCAAGAGCACCTTGTCTAAGCCAAGTATCACTTCAAATCAAGCTGTAACTCAAGTACGAATTCTGTTTCATAGAGATAACTTTGGTTTTCCTTGAGAAATACCATTCCACGGGAAAAGCCAAAAATATGTCTCTATGAAACAGAAATCGTACTTGAGTTACTGCTTGATTTAAAGTGATACTTGGACAAGGTGCACTTAACAACGACTATGAATACGGGCATTAGACTCCTGTCGCCTAGGTCGTGGTTGCATACGGCCTTGGGCCTTGTGCCAGGGGGTGCCGGGTGTGGCGAAAAGGCGAAGTAGGGCTGAACTCAACCGCCGAATAAGGCCGGGATGCATCGGTGTCTGAAGTCCGAATCATATAGCGGCAAATCGCGAAAAGCGAATTGGGAATCTTATTCCTATTGGCCAATTTCTGACAGTCATTTGAAACTGGCCTATAGGATTAACGCTTTTTTACGAATTCGCGATCGAAATTCGCAATATGTCATTCCGTTATTTTTGTACACCGATATCGAAAATTAACACTAGAAAATCTTGTAGTGCACCTAAAATTCTACAAATGATTTGGGGTGTGTTTAAAAGTGACAGCCAGGAACCAGTAGCTGGTCAGGGGGGTAGACAGAGCATGCAGCGTTGCCATTCAACTGATGACTGATGTACGAATGGTATCAAAATTTGGCGCTTTTACGCATGCGCACCTGCCCAAACGAAATAGCCTATTGACGGCTATATGAACTGGGCTTAATATGGGATATGACGCACCTGTCACATGTCACATTTTATGATATGTCACCTTCCAGTGTTACATATCTAGTCTCAAATCAATGATAAATAACGTCAAGCTTCTGGCAAGTTTGTGGGGAAAACTGAACAACCTAGCCAGAACATCCACACGGCAAGTGAAACTAAAAAAGAGTTGACCTGACGCTTGCAGTCGCAGTAAAGGTCAAATTTCTCAGTCAATCTGGCCTGACCTAAGGATATGAGGAGCATTTTATTCCATCACATCTGAACGCCTCTTTACTGAGACCATTATTGAACAGGACTACAGAGCTGGGCATTATTTGCACTTATAAATACTTCTCGAATAATAAATACTTTTTTTTATTGAAATACTTGGTACATATTTAAATATTTTTCCACGAAGAGCGAGATGTATTTATTATTTAAATACTCTTCAAAAGTATTTGATATTTATTATTAAAAAAAGTGTTCACAAATACTTCCCAAGATACTTTTTACACTATTCGAATAATTTTGCTTTATTTTAATACTTTGTAAATTGTATTTAAATAAATACTTTTGTTGGGTCATTTATCTGATCTGTCGCTGTCACCCAGTAGATAAGGCTACCGAGAGAATTAAAATCTTCTTAGTAGATTACCTTTCAAAGCTAGTAATTGTATAAAGTCAATTCAGTCAGTCAACAGTCATGCGAAAAAGTCTAGAATAGTAGGTAGATTTCCACCAGAACTCTTATCACTGGATTTCTACTATTGATTAACAGATAGCGCGCTCGCGCTTGCCTGTACCACTTCTCTTGATCTTGATTCCTGGACATTTTACACGCCAATTTGATCACAGTGCAATCTTTAGGCATAGTTCCGACCCATGCCAAGTCGAGCTTATGCCCAGGGCCCCGGGTTATTTTGGGGGCCTGAGTCCCCAAAAATTTCTAAAACTAATGATTATTTTTGTGGAAAAATATTCTTCACATATCTCGTTCACGACGTTTATTCAGTTAAACCATTTCTTGAAGTGATCGTGCACTCTCTCCTCCCTCGTGGTTCTTTTGAGAGCGAGCGTGATAAGAGCCCTCAAATAATTTTGAAAGTATATAAATAACTTAAAGTATTCAACTTCGAAGCATTGAAACTCCTTGAAAGTATTTAAATTCACATGAAGTGGTCAAAAACATTGATAGTACCGTATGATCAAAGACTTTTTCACTCGAGGGAGGCTGTGGCCTGGCCAAAATCAGTCTCGTTTGCCTGCCAATGACCAGGACCACAGCCTCCCCTGAGTAAGAAAGTTTTTGATCATAACGGTATTTGAAACTTTAGAGATGAACACTTTTGAATTAGGTATATATTTTCTTGTTATTTGAATAAAAAGTAAGCAACGAAAGTATTTATATATTTACAACTTCAACTTCACAAATATTCATTATTTTGACCAGGAAATGAAAAGTATGTATTTTAATACTTTCCAAAAGTATTTTTGTCCATATCCGGGACAACGGCTCTTGAAAGGAACACCCAAATACAGGGACGTCGCGTCGCGTCGTGTGAACACTGGAACACTAGGATCATTGAAATTCCGCGGAAGTAGAGGACTTTGCGTATATCAAAAATCTTGAAAATGCTGGAAATCTTCCGAAAATTGAGATATTCTAGGCCGGGTTTTGTTACTTCAGGCCATCTATCAAATTTTGTCGGAAGATATCACAAGAATTTACAATAGTGCCTAGAACCAGAATTTGAAGTAAAAATTGCGAAAAATCCAGAACTTTTCTCCCATTCAAGTTACGGGACCACGGAGAAAATTGAGGTGCTGGGTGATGAAATTAAAAATAAACAAAAAGATGGCAACCGGTAAAAAAATAAATAACACTACCGAACCAGGAAGTAAATTGGGGTGCTGGAGAGTAGTAAATTCAAAGAACTGAACTGAAAATGTACAAAAAATTAACAAGAAAGAAATGTGTGAAGTTCACACAATATAAACAAAAATGTCAGACCAAAGAGCGAATTGGTCAGCTGGGCGGGTGAGTATGAGTAAAAAACTTTTAAGAACTGGAATGAAAATGTACAAGAATACAAGCAGCAAAAACGTGTGAAAATTCCCAAGATATAAATAAATATACTGTGTGCGTGGGGAAAGGTGGTCCTTGATGAATAAATCTATTCCTTGAATCTGAAAGGGTTTCCAGCAACGGTCTCCACCTTATTTGACTTGAAAATGTCAGTAGAATTGGATGCAATATGTGTTTCGTTACTAGTAAAAGTCCAAATAAAAATGACCGTGACCTCTGGGCCATTGCGACTTTTAAAATACTGAAAATTCAGAAGTTTCTAGCGCCTAGAGCATCTTTGAACAACTCAAAAATCACGATGAGTTCCTATCTTATCTATAGACCTTACAAATTTCAAGAACCTTGAATTTTTATGGTTTTGAAAAATCTTGAAAATGTGCAGATTTTCTTGACGAATTGAAATTAATTTCAATTGTTTGGTCAACTGACCAGACCTTATATATGATTCACTGGAAAAATAATCGTAGGTAACCATATGAAGCTCACAATGAGAATTCGCACAGAAGATCTTGATCACTTATTTCAGATGCCACCTTTTCACATTCGGGCTGTTCAGTTCAGGCATACCTACATTTTTTTGACAATATTCGATCAAGTTCAACTGATCACATTTCACCTCGTATTTTACTCTCTGACACATGAGTCACTTATGACTTATGACTTATTCTCTGACTAATTTTCCGATCGATTGATCAATTTCAATTGACCAGATATCAATCGGTAAGAGACCGCCAGAAGCATCACCGAAAATAAATTGAAAAGTTACAGATTTCTGTTCAATGTTCTCACTTTAATAGAAGTGATCATGATGAGTGAAGCCATAGAAGATTGAAGTTTTTAAAACTCACGGTAAAATTGGTAATGGCTCTTTCCAGCCTGGAGTTGACCCAGCGCAAGGTGGCGTGAAATCCCGGCGAGCCAGGCTTCATGAAGTAGGACAGATACGTCATTCCTGAGAGTTCGTCCAGCCAAGGTGAGGCCAGGTATTCGGGTTCTAGCACAGCAGGGATGCCCAAATCCCTCTGGGCGATTTCCATGGCACGTCTGCAGTTCTCGATTCCATTGCTCCTGTCTGCAAAAAGGAAAAATCATAGCATTTTTGTGACTTTTTGTAGCATTCCTTTTGTATTTTCCAAGAAATTCCGAAAAAGAGATACCTATCAAAGTTTTACGAAACAAATATCTTGATTTCGGATACCCATAGGATTTTTCCTCACGATTTTTCCAAAGCCGAAACCAAGACCGTTCATGGCCAACGTTACCATCACTGGTTATCTTTAATTGAGTGCAAAATTATTGAGAGCCGCCACCGGACTGACATTTCTAACACTGATAATGATTTTTACAAGATATTCGCTTGCTGCGACCCACATGATAAAATGAAATCTGCAGCTTTATCCTGAAGATTTTTTTTCAGAAATACCGGGCCAACTGACATCAGAACAGTCCTTCTAGTACTTCAGTATGAATATCAGAAAACGATCAGCTGCAAAACTGGTATTAAGAGTTGCTTGTACTGCGGCGTCATCTACCGGTCGATACCAAAATGTTACGATGGCTCCTCTTTGTATACTTTCACTTAACGCTTTAACCAGAAAATGCCATAGCAACGTGTGTTGGAATATTGGTATCTATGACATTCAACTGCAAGTTAACCAGAGTAGAGTTAAACCGGGATGGAAATACCTACTGGGTCATAACCTCCAAGACTGGTACATTTTTGAATCAGTGATTCTGAACTTTGAGTCTCGACTTTTTTGGAACAACAAAAAAATCAATGCTCAATACCAAGAACTGGATCACTTTACGCGAAACCAAACTCTGCTTTTCATCTTCATCTTGTTCTCATGAAACTTGGATGGGTGGGTAGAGGAGTAGCTATAGGTAGAGGTATACAATATGTTCATTTAGCAATGATTCCTTACCTAGTTGCCTCCAATGCGAAAAGAGGCCAGGCTGGCAATAGTCGATGAGGGCTGATAGCAAAATCCCGGAGTTCCAGTCCGTGGTCAAGTTGTTGACTTTGCATTCTGGCAGAACGGCTTGAAGCCAAGCCAGCATGAGCTTTCTCGGTGGGAACTTGGAGCGACCGATTTGGTAGCGCACAATCAACGACCAGATCAGGCCCAGGATGAGCTTGAGGTTCCCATTAACTATGTCCACGTTACCTGTAAATTCGAAACAACTTTTAGTGATTATTCCGAACAAAATTAACGGATAAGAAATGATACTTCATGCAACAATCATTCAGTAAAAAAAATTGGTCTTATTAGCTTTGAATATGATCGTAGAATTACTCAGGGAAATTCTTGCAAGTTTGTTAGATGACCAGCGAGACCCAAACTGTTGAAATCGACAAACTTTTACAAATTGCAGTTTTACAAAAAAAAAATCAATTTTGCACCTCATTTCTATAGTCACGATGAGACTACTTCAAGTACCATGGATTCCAACCGTACAATTTCATCTAAATTTATCTTATAGAACTGTTTATTCACGAAATCCAGAGCAAAGCTCTTCACGGTTGGTTAGATTTTTTAGGTCGAATCCCAGTGGCACAGTGACTAGTCGTGGGTATCCCATCCAAATTAGGCCCGCGGTGCACACCGTTATGAGAATTCTATCAGCACTTCTTGGCTACTTTAAATTTATTACTTCACATCGAGGTGGGTATGCTTAAACCACCGCTGATGATCATGATAATAATAACGGAATTTTCTATGCAAAATTATTTTTATTGAAAATATTTTGCATCGCAAAAACCTGTTACTTGGGCTTGCTGATGCCTATTTATAAACTGGTAAAGGTCTTCGTCCTCCATCATCTTCACCAATTTTCGCATCTTTCCAGCCATATACACCAATGTACTTTACGAAATTATGCCTGCATGAAATTATATAATTGAGACGTCTCCTTATGTCATTGTCCACCAAACCGTGTACTGGCTACAAGTTTTATCCTTAATGAAATGTTAGTTATGCACCTACCGCATTAAGAGTAGAATATTTAAGGCGGAAATAACTCTTTAGCAAATATATCATTGCTCATACCAGTATAGGTTCAACAACTTTCACATTTGGTGGCAGGTACTAATTCATTATCATCGTAATGTTATCAACCCGTAGACAGGTTGAACGCGCGCCTCCCTTGCTTCTTATTTCCTGAACTAATCATATTTCGTTTGAAGAAAATGAATGTTCCTACAAAGGCCTAGATTAAAAAATAAAAAAAACCTTTTTTGTTTCAAAAGAAATCTGTCAGTCTTGCCTAAAAAATAAGAATTACAACTTAGTATTGCCTGGTGTCGCCATCGCCATTCGCACATGAAGAAAATCTTTGTCTTCAATGACCTCAGATTTTCGCGGTCAAAGCTCGCCAAATAAGAGCATCGTCGTTATAAACTAGCTTTGCTTTTTTCACTCGATAAATATCCGATACCCACAAATAACAATTACTTATTCTAATTCCATAGCTATTCAAGTTGGTGTAGGCTCAGTTAATTAGCATTTGATTGAGTAACAGAACAAACTGATCGTATCCAAAATATTTCTGTGTAATATTCAAAAATTGTGTAAGATTTCGAAGATTCTATAATATGCGATGTGTCAAGTGTAAATCTTGGTAATTATTATTGATGACATCAGTATTCCAGACATCAGTATTCCAGACATCAGGCAAGGTCAGGGTAAACAATCGGCATATTTCGAGTCTCAAAAGTACACAAAATCTTGTCGTACTGTTTGTTTTCAAACAGAAACATGTAGATCAGAAAGCATGCAGGTAAATTTTTGATAGGAGTTGAGAGAAAAAATCGTTGTTGATGTTGCCTTTACAAAAGAAATTTGCATTCCGCTACAACGCTTTAGTCATAAAAAAATTCCGCGTGATGAGTGAAAACTGCTGTATTTACTTAATTGCACGATCGCTAAAATGCTAATTATCATGCAAACAGCGCCGCATTTTTAAACGATGCGCCATAAAAGCGACAGCGTTTTATCGATATTTAGGTGTATATTATGCGAAAATTTGGCTAATCTTTCGGCATTTTATAAGTTTTTCAGAACAAGTTTGAAGTCATTGAAGTTTCACACTCTGAACTGAAGCAAGAATAACACAAACGGATCTCGGTTACGTCTGAAAATTGTACGTTGAAATCGAGAAGAAGCTACTGAAAAACTCAGCATTTCACCTTGACCGCACGTAATAGTTCTAACTCCCATATTAAATACCTACCTACCTTTTATGTCGATGATAATAATAATATGTTACTCAATTGTTATTCTAATGAAAGTTTGATGGATGAAAATTTGACATTAGGAAACCTTTTTCAAAACACTGCGTTGGATTTCCCTATTTCCAGGTATTTTTTAAGTGGATAGATATAGACAGAGGACAAAACTTTTAATCCTAGTAATTCTGACTAAACCATCATCATCTTCAAAATTTGTCATATTTTTCTCACGCAAGATAAGTACCTACACAGATAGTAAATAAACATAGGTACCTACTCGTAATGTCACCTAAGTAGTGAATTGCACTGTTCTTTGTTAAAAAATAAGATGAATTACATCATTCGGTGCACACCTAGAATACTCTCTTTGGAATTCTGTGCTTTGGAGATTCTACCGTAATATGATTCAGGTTTATATTCATCCATGACTATATTTGGTATTTTACTTCAATGGTCTGCTTTTAATAATATTCAACCTTTTTCAAGGCACGGGCCGGCAGAGTGAGATTGTGTTTGAGCTCAATGTTTTGTCTACATTTTTCTAAATAGTGATTCAGGGGCATTGTACCAAACGACAACACGGGAGGCCAGTCTCGCATTCAAATTTCAAGTTGACAGAGTTTCACCAGATTGGTCCGGGAACTGGTCCCTGATTTCTGTCCAAAATGATAAGGTAGGACCGAGTTAGGTACGGTTGATACTAAACTTTCCCGTTAGTGACCGCGGCATACTCTGATATTCTGCAAAATACGGCATTCAATGAAGAAACAGTTTCCTTTTGCAGGATTGATCTAAGGGTTCTTAGAGCACCAAAAAAATCATCCTTAAGGGGGGCTGCAGGAGCCCCTCAAAGTTGAGAGTGCAACAACTTTCTACCAAATCACCTATGCTTCCTTAAGGATAGCTACAGCAATAATCAAC
Organism: Anaspis maculata; assembly: GCA_949128115.1. Taxonomy (NCBI): domain Eukaryota; kingdom Metazoa; phylum Arthropoda; class Insecta; order Coleoptera; family Scraptiidae; genus Anaspis; species Anaspis maculata. The sequence goes on along the minus strand of OX421964.1, from coordinate 25,346,351 downwards.
GGTGAGGAAGTTTTTGCACTCTGCCCCTCTAAGGGGTGTTTCTTTTGGTGCTCTGGCTAGATCGACCCTAAAAAGCCTGAGAAGAAATCCTGCAGGAGGAAATTGCTTCTTCGTCGAATGCCGTATTTTCACACCAACCCGGCCATTACCGACTTAAGGGTGAGGTAAGCTATTGAACAGATTAGTTCTTAGACTTCTTCTCAACCTGATGCATTATTAGTTTTCTAAAATCAAGCGGAATCATAAGAAATCAATTTGGTAGCCCTTCATAAGATCAAAGCTACAAGCAAAACGGATAGGCCAACTTATTGTTGTGTTCACGAAAATCTTGAATTATTTCAACATACACATACCTAATATAAAATATTTATGTCATTGCCAAAAGTCTGAGTTTACCATATAGGGTATCCCAAAAAGTATCGCATCTCCATCTTCATCTTCATCTATGAAGCCCACAAAAAATGATTATTCTTTATATCTCAAAGTTTCGACATGAGAGTCAAAATTTCGACTTGAATCTCGGAGTTTCAACATAAAAGTCAACGTTTCGACATATAAGACAAAGTTTTGACTTAAATCTCGAAGTTTTGACATAAAAGTCGAAGTTTCGACATATGTATAAGTTGAAGTTGAGACTTTAATCCTTTTTCACCTAAACTGCTCAACAAATGAAGTGCTCGCCAATTGAAATGGTCCACCCAAAAAATTCAGTCACATTAAAAGTATCTTAACTTGATAACTTGACAGATAACTTACAGATAGGTACAGTCCCTATCTGTAAGACTAAATAATGACACTTTCCTACACTGCAATTGTCTACTGTCAGAGGAAATGAATATTTACTTTACTTCACTGGGGGGCCATTTTGAATGTGTATTTTTTCAGAATAGCTGATTCATTGATCTATCACATGCCCTGGGCCGTTTTTTGCATAGGTGCTTCATATTGTTTATACAGGGTGTCCCAATCAGGTGCTGCAAAAACTGGAAAGTTTGGACAAGTCCCATTTTACAAAAAAAATATTTTCACTTCCCCAAGTGGTTCAATAAACAGATTGCACACATATCTCGAGACGGATTGCCTTTGTGGCTATTTGCTTTATTTACAGAGTGATTTAAAAACACACAATTTTTAATCTTTCTAGGAAAAACTTTAATTGTCAGTGACGATTACCAAGTGGTATAGCTCATGTTTAAGATGAAACTCCAGGTAAGAATAGTGAGCGTTCAAAGTTACTCCAGCGCTGAATTCCAACAAGACAAGGGGGCACAATAAAAGTGACCCAAATACGGGTCTTTCTCAAAAATCTCGTTTGATGAAGGAATGATAAGAAATCAAAAATGACCACAAAAGACCCATCCATTCTGTACATTTTGAGATGTTTCTCGGCCTCATTTGACCAAAAACCGTCATCAATGAACCAAAACTTGACTATGCATGTTTTCGGAGGAAAAACGTCGTTTTTAGTCGCACCTGGCTAGTTCGGTAACCATGCCGGTAACCTACATTACAAAAATGCTGCTGCTAACCAGTCTAAGTTAAAGTAACCAGTAACCACTCTCAGGAAAGCTATAGGATTATCTTGATTTTGAAATCCCAGTAATGACGAGAATTTGTCAATCTCTTGTCAAGCAATAATGCCGTATCGAAGACTCACTCCGGAAGAACTGGCGATTGTCCAAAGGCTCTCGTAAAAGGCCAGAAGACGTACGGCCTGTCCTCGGTTACTGGCTCACTATCGAGCACAACGGAGAAATTGGGCCTTGGATCATCTCAGCTGGAATGCAGAACAGTGAGAAACGTGTTGTTTTGCAGACGAATTTGAATTCAATATGCATAGATCTGATGGCCGCGTCCTCTGCTGGCGAAGGAGAAATGAAAGATTCGAGGTGAAGATGATGGAGCCGAGGGAGGCCTTTGGAGGAGGGGGACTATCGGTTTGGGCAGGGATTATGTTTGACAGAAAAACCCTTTTGATAATTTGGCGACAAGGTGTCACTGTCAATGCGCAACGATATGCTGAGATGTGTTTCCAACCGATAGTTCTTCCTCTGGCACGAGAGATCGGTGAAGATTTTTGCTATGTGCATGGAGGGTAACGCACGACCACATAGAGCAATCGCAAGACTAGTCAACGACTTGCTTACGGAGCAAAACATAAGCAGAATGGATTGGCTGGTTGTATAGATCGCCGGACATGAATCCGATAGAACATTTGTGGGCGGAATTATCACGCCGGCTGGGGGCCAGAGAGCACAAGCCAGAAAATTACGAGCAGCTGCGATTGGCCCTTCAAGAGGAGTGGGATACGATTCCCTTCGATTTTATTAATCGTCTAATTTTGAGTATGCCACGAAGGATTCAGGCCCTACACCGAGTACGGGGTGGGCCCACAAAATATTGATGTTTTTGTAGAATTATTGATAATGTTCTGTTGTTGTTATTCTTATTGTTATTGTTGTTGGTGTTGTTGTTGATGTGTTTCACATGCTTTACTTTTCAAATTAAGGACGGAGTTCAATTGGTAAAATAGGCGTTGCGAAATCAATCCGTCTGGGTTTATTCCTTGACGGATTTCCACCATTTTGGTCTCTTTCGAAAGCTACAAGGATGTACTTTGGTTTGAGCCCATTGGCATTTCCAAAATCCAAGAAAAAATTTTCAAATGTAAAAATTAAATTTTTTTTTTGGATTTCGGAAATGCCAATAGGCTCAAACCAAAGTACATCCTTGTAGCTTTTAAAAGAGACCAAAATGGTGAGAATCCGTCAAGGAATAAACCCAGACGGATTGATTTCGCAACGCTTATTTCACCAATATGACTCCGTCCTTAAAGACTCGAAATGCACGCTAGGAAATCTGATATTTTTTTAACATCGGTAATTCTGTGAATACACCAAACGATAGTGTGGCGCATGGCTACATTGATGATGACTCGCGAGCTTTTCTGCAAAGCGTCCTTTATTGTTATCGATTGCTTGTTTCCAAAACCGCTTCTTACGTGACACAATTTTTTTTAGATGGGCCTTAATGCACCCTGCACTTTTCGTCGCAAAGGCCTACCCTTCATGCACTGACAACATTGAAATTATCCTGCTGATTTGGTCTCAACTCTCAAGTTGCACCTCCGAGCGCCCTCATACCTACTCGAATTCTTGCGATATTTCTGTTCGACTGGCCTCCACCGGAAAGCTTTTGAACCATATACTTTTTTGAACTATCGCCAGTTCTTCCGGACCGAGTCTTCGATACGGCATTATTATAATTACATGACAAGAGACTGAAAAATTCTCATCATTACTGGATTTCAAAGGTCACAAAATCCTAGCTACCCAAAGAGCAGGGATCACACCCAAAAGTGATCAGCACTGCATGATTTTTGTAACATAGGTTACCGGACTAGCCAGGTGTGACTAAAAGCGTCGTTTTTCCTCCGAAAACTTACAGTCAAATTTTGGTTCATTCATGACGGTTTTTGGTCAAGTGAGGCCGAGAAACATCTCAAAATGTACAGAATGGATGGGTCTTTTGTAGTCATTTTTGATTTCTTATCATTCCTTCATCAAACGAGATTTTTGAAAAAACCTGTATTTGGGTCATTTTTGTTGTGGTCCCTTGTTTTGAAATTCAGCGCTGTAGTAGCTTTGATCGCTCAATATTCTTACCTGAAGTTTCATCTTTAACATGAGCTACTCGCGATTTCAAAAATCTAGACGCCCTCTGGCGGCTGAAATGGCGAACCTAGTTTTGTAAGGTTTTACGTCATTTCTGTTCTGTCGCTTCTGTCAGATAGCCATTGACAATCGCGCGAATCACCAAAATACTCGTATAGGTGATCGAGTTATTCAAGAAAATGAACTTTTGTTGAATATAGATCAATAATTAGTTAACCCAAATACCACAAATACAACTGTTATACAACGCACGATGACAGGTGACAGAAAAACTTACAATCCTCCATTTTGTTTACAGCGCCCCCATCGGTAGTTAATATCGCGAATACCACTTGTTAATCGGACACTGACAATTGAGGCTTTTTTTGGAAAAATAAAAAAATGTGTCTTTTTAGATCACTCTGTAAATAAAGCAGATAGCCACAAATTTGGCAATCCGTCTCGAGATATGTGTACAATGTTTCCATCGATACACTTGGGGGAAGTGAGAATATTTTTTTTGTAAATGGGACTTGTCCAAACTTTTCAGTTTTTGCAGCACCTGATTGGGACACCCTGTATGAACAATATGAAGCTTCTTCACAAAAAACCGGCTCAGGGCATGTGATACATCGATAAATCAGCTATTCTGAAAAAAATACACATTCAAAATGGCCCCCCACATTGAGGAGTTATGATACTTTCAATGCGACTGAATTTTTTGGGTGGACCATTTCAATAGCCATTCTCATTTACCTGGGGTCCTCGGGGCGCAGGTTCATCTGTATTGGCGCCGTCGCCAACCCCAACCCTAGCCAGCCCGATCGATGAGCGCTTCCGGTAAAACAGCCAATTGAACCAGCGAGTTTAGTCTATGGGAAGACCTGCGCACAAGCTGCGAGTAAAGGGAACCGCTTATATGAGAAGGTCTATTGGCGAGCACTTTATATTCTCGCGAGGGAAAAATTGATCTGACTTTGGACCACAATAACTTTTTTCAAAGACACAATTTCAATTCTGTTTCCGGAGCTCAATCTTTCCGTTACCTACCGATCTTCGGAAGGTGAAGATCGAAGGACTGCATTTGAAATATCTACAGGGTGGAATGGAAAACAGTGCAAAATTGCAGCCAATTCAACGGACTCTCCTTTTCAAAATATTTTTTTTTCTCAAAACCAATGAGAGGCTTATGAGGCGTGATGTTTTAGCTTGTGATCCAGTTTCAAAATTTTTGGAATCGGAAGTCTGGTTCTAATTTAATGATTTTTTTTCTTGAACGATATTTATCCTCCTATCGCTACACGCAAGATTATGTTACTGCTCTCTGATGATTACTCTGATGATGGAAGTTTGCAATTTGCGAATATTGTTTCTTGGACGGTTCTCAGTAACTGGACTTTCAGACCATCTCGAATATCTTGATCAAGGCCCCAAAAGGAGCTCGTTTCAATTGGCTGTCAAAAATTGAGTTTGATCAGATTTTTACATTTGAACCATTTGAACCACCGGTGATGGAAAACGTGTTCTCCAGGTTTTTGCTTTCTATCATAAAATGAAAACTGCTGGGAATTTTCTGAAACTTTTTGCCTTGTTCATTGAAACTTTCCAAGGCCTTTTCAATGATGTATCACTCAATATTGTGCAGTGAGAAAAAATTTGTCTCAAATTTTGAAGTCCCCTCCTACTCAGCGTTTTGGTGAAGTAGTTTTGTTGGCATCTTGAACTTGACCAAAAAAAGCAGCTGAACCCAACAGTATTTGCCACAACTCGCTACGTTTACCAATCTCTAAAAAAATGAGTGTGGACCTGTTTTTTAAATGACCCTGTATATAAACTGCTTGACAATTGAACTGCAACACCTAAAAATTAGGTGCGTTTTCAAATTGAGATAGCTCGAAAAATATTTGACGGATTTCCGAAATTCAGGCATGTGAGGAAAGGTCATTCATTTGACTATCGAGTGCTGGTATTGATGATAAGTTTAATTCCACAATTTGTCATATACAGGGTGCCAACGGAGAGCGTGCAGATATGGGCAATCTTTCACCTTGTACAACTTTCGAAAAAAAAATCAGAGATTTTTTCTATCGCCTGCTTTTGAAAGGTTGAATCATTATGCCGAAACGGTTTTGGAATTTTGACCCTAACTTGTTTTTTCAAAAAATTGTGCTAAATTTTCTAAAATATGCACTTTCTGATTAAGAAAAAGAAATAGAGAAATTGCTTGTTTTCAAACGGCGTCCATATTGAATTTGCTTACGAAGATTTTTATTTGAGCCTCCACATCCCCTAGAAACTACCCCTTTTGGGACACCGTCTCACAACAAGATATGCAGTACTTCATTTAAAAGGCATAAGGTAATTACTCGTCAATAATTGGATTGAAATAAGGATACTGCGATGACCCCACACGTACAGCTCCCTAAAAACCACCCCTTGACTTCAAGGGACAGGGTTGGTATGATAAGACATGCAATATGTACATGAAAATTTCAAAAAACGTCTTTTTCAACTGTTCCACTAAAAAAGTGATGCTACACGATGACCCTCTGCGTAGGTCATCCCAACAGTAGCTACCCTCTCGGAAAAAGAGCTACCCTCCAAAAAACCAGTACATACTTCCGCAATCATTTGTTGGAATTTTTTCAAAATCTGTCGCAATAGTTTGCCGCTACGATGATTTCATTCACATATCTACCCGAAACTACCCCTTCAACTACCCCTCCAATATCGCATAGCCTTTACCTTGATGCGTGTAAGGTCATCGCGAAATCATTTTGAACTCATTCAATCGCACCTTCTCTGAGCTCCCAAATGAGGTATTGCATACCTTTTACTAAAGGGGCGATTTCTAGGGGTAGTTTCAGGAAAGGTTTTGTACTCGGTTTTGTACTATCATCGTAGAAAACACCATCATTTCATTGAAACGGTTATTAGTAGGCAAAAGTTCTTTCAACTCGTAAATAACGCATCAAGGTAGAGGCTATGCGATATTGGAGGGGTAGTTGAAGGGGTAGTTTCGGGTAGATATGTGACTGAAATCATCGTAGCGGCAAACTATTGCGACAGATTTTGAAAAAATCCTAACAAATGAGGTATTGCGGAAGTACTGGTTTATTAAAGGGTACTTCTTTTTTCGAGAGGTTAGCTACTGTTGGGATGACCTACGTAAAGGGTCATCGTGTAGCATCACCTTTTTAGTGGAACAGTTGAAAAAAACGTTTTTTGGAATTTTCATCTATTGCATGTCTTCATACATGCAACCCATCATACCAACCCTGTCCCTTGAAGTCAAGGGGTGGTTTTTAGGGAGCTGTACGTGTGAGGTCATCCTAGTATACTTATTTCAATCCAATTATTGATAAGTACTTTTCTTAGGCCTTTTAAATGAAGCATTGCATATCTTGTTGTGAGACGGTGTCCCAAAAGGGGTAGTTTCTAGGGGATGTGGAGGCTCAAATGAAAATCTTCGTGAGTAAATTCAATATGGACGCCGTTTGAAAACAAACAATGTCTCTATTTCTTTTTCTTAATCAGAAAGTGCATATTTCAGAAAATTGAGCACAATTTTTTGTAAAAAAAAAGTTAGGGTCAAAATTCCAAAACCATTTCGGCATAATTATTCAACCTTTCAAAAGCACGCGATAGAAAAAATCTCGGACTTTTTTTTCGAAAGTTGCACAAGGTGCAAGATTGCCCAAATCTGCACGCTTTCCGTTGGCACCCTGTATATGACAAACTGTGCAATCAAACTTATCATCAATACCAGCACTCGATAGTCAAAGAAATGATCTTTCCTCACATGCCTGAATTTCTGGAATCCGTCAGATATTTTTTGAGCTATCTCAATTTGAAAACGCACCTAATTTTTAGGTGTTGCAGTTCAATTGTCAAGCAGTTTAGTTAAAAAAAAAAATTCGTAAGTTTTATCGGTAAAAAAATACATGAAAGTTATCGACCACTTTCAAATTTGGCGCGATGACGTCATAATCTTTTATCGGCAGCAGAAAAGCCGACTTGACAACACTAACAAACTTGGATACAAAAAAAAGCACTAGCGTCAACACGCAAAACAACTGATTATCAAATGTTGAGTAGACATCGTGGTTTCCAGTAGTAAAATAGTGTACCTCCACTTCGTATTTCTCTGCTTCGTGTTGTTTTGATTGAATATGGAGCAATGAAAAATTAGGTTATGTTCGCAAATGTCAACACTCAACAGTAAGGCGACAGTGACAGTGAGACAGAGCATTCACCAAGGCAACGGAGGTGGAGTCTCCCCACTTCTGTCGAAAGATTAAGACGTCACAGGCCGCCTGAAGCTCGTAGATTTGAAATCGTTCGTAAAAGTAGCCACATTCAAGGTAGATTTTGAGACACTTAATGTAGTCTTGTTATTAGGGTAGGGCTCTGTTATTCAATTAGTATTATTTTTTCAAATATTTTTCGATGGTTGTCACTACCCCATTATATCGCCAATCTAATGCAGCGGAATTGTTGATATCTCAAAATTGAACAAGGAATGTGAATTTTCCATCAAATTAGAAAATTTTCTAGTGGCGTAGAAAGTAAAGGGCAAAAAGTGAGCCTCCTTCATATCTACGCCAGTGAATAGCAGTTTTGTCCAATTATGCATTGCTGTCATTTTTATGGAACATTCATTCATGAAACGGCTCTGACCAAATCGCCTGAACAGGTGGAAATTATATAAAAAATGCATCTTCGTTAATATGCGTTTAGCGTTTATGAGAAAAGTTCTATCAGAAGCAGCCTTTCCTTTCGTGGTTCTCTATCGATCTTAAAATCCAATGATATGGAAGTCGGATATACAACCTGATTTTAAATTGCTATAACAAAAGATCTGGAATAGCTATTAAAATGAATCTGACTAGAAAAGAAACAGCATTCTTCCCAGCCTTGAAAATGAAGGCTAATTTATAGTCGGAATCGTGAACGGAGACGCAAGCGTAACGCAAATGGACCAATCACTGTCAGTATCCATCTTGGCTTCTCCCTTTTGGTCGATAGTTATTGTTGGTTTATTCTCTACGCTTGTGTCTTTGTTTACTCTTTTATCGACAATGAATCGGGCTTAACACTTAATAAACGATGCTCACGATTATTTAAATTTTAAAATTGGCGTGCTTTGCATACTACCCATTCATGACCGCAGCTAAAACTGACTGATCAACGTTAATGTTAAATCTGGCTTGACTGGATAAGTAAATGTTTATTAAAAGAATTGTTTACAAAAGACAAGAGACATAACGGTACATGTTCATCGCTCGACGGCTGCTCGGCGACTACTACAACATGGAGCCGCTGCTACTGCGCACGCAAATAATAACGGAAGCAAGTTTTGATAATACTAAAGCGGAAAGTAACACTGTGTTATTGTAGAATACAAAATCCAACATTCCCTCTTATTCAAAATAACACTTAATGTTTAGCAAATTCAGAATGTTATAAAACAAATGTTTATTCAAAGGTTTGGTCAAAATGTCTGCTAATTGTTTTTTGGTTTCAACGTATGAAAGTTTGATTTCACCCCGAGACACCACATCACGAATAAAATGATACCGCACGTCTATGTGTTTGCTCCTTCTATGCAGCTCGGGATTTTTCGCTAACTTCATCGCTGATTGTTTGTCGACCATAATCATTATGGCTTCCTGTTGAAAATCCAGCTCCTTCATGAAAGACTTGAGCCACAAAGCTTCTTTGGCACCCAAAGTCAACGAAATATACTCGGCCTCGGTAGACGACAAGGCGATGATACTTTGCCGCTGACTTGTCCAAGTTATTGGTCCATTTGCCATCATGAAGATGTAACCACTTGTGGACTTCCGTGTTTCCAGGCATCCAGCGTAGTCAGCATCCGTATATCCTGTTATCTTCACACCATTTGCATTTCCATAAACTATCTTGAAGTCGATAGTTCCCTTTAGGTATCGCAGGATCTTCTTGACGGCTTCCCAGTGTTGAGAATTCCAGTCATTCAGGAACCGGCTTACTTGACTCACACTGTAGGGTAATATCGGGACGAGAAACAGTCGATAAAAATATCAATGAACCGACGGCTTCCCGATAAGGTTGTTTTCTTGAGTATTCGGTTTCATCAGTGGTCGGCGACCGTAAATTGTTACCTGGCTCAGCTGGGATGCTCGATGTTTTGGCGTCGCTCATGTTGAACTTTTGGATAATTTTGTTGATGTATCCTCTCTGGCTGATTGCGATCGTTTTCTTTTCGCGATCACGCACAATGTCTAGGCCAACAAATTGTGTTGCATCACCAACCGTTATTTCAAAGTCACTTTTCAAGTTCATGATCAAAACGTCAATTGCTTTTTGCGAGGATGATAATACCAAACCGTCATCAACATAAAGCGCCAAAAAAATAGTCTCATTCTCAAACTTTCCAATAAAAACGCATTGATCACTTTTGAATTGTTTAAAGTTATAAGTCTTTAGAAAACTTACGAATTTGTCGTTCCAGCAACGAGAGGCCTGTTTTAATCCGTAAAGGCTTTTTCTTAAGTTGCAGACATAGTCGGGTTTTTCTTTATCTTCAAATCCAGGCGGTTGTCTCATGTAGATTGTCTCTTTTAATTCACCATAAAGAAACGCGGTTTGCACATCGAAATGTTTCAATATCAAGTCCTTTTCCGCGGCAAGGGCTAACAAAACACGAACTGAGTCATACCGTACCACGGGCGAAAAAGTTTCTTGGTAGTTTATACCGTGTTGCTGCGTAAATCCTTTCGCGACGAGCCGAGCTTTGTAACGGATAACGTCACCTTCAGAGTCCGTTTTTACGCGATACACCCATTTGCAGTCAACAGTTTTTGCACCCGCGGGAAGGGGGATTAAATTCCAAGTTTCATTCTTGATGAGGGCTTCCATTTCTTGTTGCATTGCCAGCTGCCATTTTTCTTTTTCTTCACCATTGATGGCCATATTGTATGATTCTGGAGTTAGAATTGTACAATATATCGCTGCTCCGAAGTAATCCGGTCTTTGGATGTTGTTTCTGTCCCGCAGCTGGCGTCTGTTTTCGAATTGAACAGGAGGTGACACTTCTTCCTCTTCTGAAGCTGATTCGAAAATTTCTTCGTTTTCTTCATCATGATTTTGTTCTCCAGCGTGATTTTCGAGAACGGTTTCTTCGAAAAGTACCGGAAAAACTGCGATGTTTTCGTTTTCTTTGTCATCGATGATGAACGCTTGATTTTCGTTGAAATTTACATTGCACGAAATTTCAATTCTTCGCTTTACTGGATCCCATAGTCTGTAATTATTAGAATTCTCATGGTAGCCAACAAACATGAGCTTCCTGCTCTTTGGGTCAAATTTCTTTCGAAATTGTGGTGGGATGCACATATATGCGGTGCAACCAAAAATTTTTGTGTGCTTTATTTCGGGCTTTCTCCCATGCCACATTTCGAATGAACTTTTCTCTTGCTGGTGAATTGAGGCCATTCTATTCAGAATGTAAACAGCCGTATTCACTGATTCACTCCAAAGTTCTTTCGGTGCATTTTTATTCAACAACATGCATCGAGCCGATTCGACGACGGTTCTCATCTCTCTTTCGGCAGCTCCGTTTTGTTGAGGGGTGTAAACGGCTGAACACTCATGTATTATTCCTTTTCGCGTCAAATATTGTTTGAAATCATTATTGATGTATTCAGTTCCATTATCGCTCCTCAGGATTTTGATCTGGTTGCCAGTTTGCCTCTGAACCAGTGCTTCGTACTCCTTGAATTTTTCGAAAGCTTCAGACTTGTGTTTCAGGAAGTAGACACTTCTATAGCTGCTCGCATCATCTTTGAACAAGATGAAGTATCGTGATCCACTCGGTGATTCAATATTCATGGGTCCGCATAAATCAGAATGGATCATTTCACCAACCTTATTTGTTCTTCTTAAAGCTGTTGGATGCGATTTTCGACTTTGTTTTCCAAACTGATATGCTTCGCAGAATTCTTCCTCATTGCAGTCTATTTTCAAATCACACAGTATATTATTTTTGGCAGCTTTCTTTATGGATTTGAAATTCACGTGACCGAGGCGCTCGTGCCATAATTTTAAAGATTGCTGATTGGCGACGTTGCACTCTAATTGTTGTTTGACGCGGAAGTTCATAATCCATAAATTGTTTTCCCGAAAACCGATACACGACACCTGCCCGTCTTTATCGCGAAATTCACAATTGTGTTTCAAGGCGCGAAATGTGAACTGTTTGTCGGTCATTTTTCCCACAGAAAACAAACTCCTGTTTAGTTGAGGGATGTATAGGACGTCTCGGATTTCACGGTCATGCCATTGACCTTGCACTTTAGCTTGAATTGTGATGTTACCAACTCCAACTGCCGAGATGATTTTGTCGTTCGCAATTTTTACAGAAATCGGTTCCTTTAAATCTTTCAATTCGTTGAACCATTCACGATGGTGAGTCATGTGGGCGCTGGCTCCAGAATCGCAAATCCACTTGTCTCTATCACTATCGGAGGTAGCTGAACACAGCAGTGAAATGTCGCTGACATATGCGGAATTAGAACCGGATTTTTCACTGTTGGGTGTGCCTTTTTGCACATCTGCAAGGCGTTTTCGACATTCACGAGACCAGTGGCCTTTTCGTTTACAGTAATTACAGCTGGTCTTCTTTTTGAGATCGGCGATTTTGCTGTTGCTATTTTTCTTTTCTTCAGGGCGTGATTGACTGTCGAGTCTCGCTTGAAGTGCTTGTACTTGCAATGCAAGACGCGATGTTTCATCGTCCTGGGTTGACATTCGAGTCTCTTCTTTCAGAAGGCGTGATGTAAGATTATCCAAATTTTGCATATTCGGCGCAACTGAATCCCATGCAGTTCGAAAATTGTTGTACTTCGGCGGTAAACTGTTGATAATCTTCGAGCAAATTGCGCTGTCGCTAAGGGTTTCTTTCACATCTTGAAGGTCCTTCACAATCGATTCTACTTTCGCCAAGTGGCCAGAGATGGCTTCTCCGTCGACCATGCGAAGTTCATAAAATCGTTGCCATATCAATTCCTTTGAAAGTTCAGTTTTCTGTTCATGTATCGTAACCAACTTTCTCCACATTTCTGCAGCTGTCTTGCAGTTGACGAGGGATTGTAGCATCTTGGGAATAAGTGTGGTTAGGAAAATGATTTGCGCTTTCTTGTCCTTGTCATTCCACGCGGTCCAGTCAGCCGATGCTTTATCATCAGGTTCAGTAGTTGTTCCGTCAACAATTGACATCAACTTTTCGGCATTGAACACGATGGAAACGCTGAATTTCCATAGCTGGAAGTTTGAGCCGTCAAACTTGACGATCTGTGCGAGATCGCTTCGCGACGCGGTAGCCATTTTCTTCAACTTTCGGTTACACACGCACGGGCACTTTTATCAGGCTGGTTACTGACTATTTTCATTGATCGTAGAGATCTAGGCCCATCACCTGTTAAATCTGGCTTGACTGGATAAGTAAATGTTTATTAAAAGAATTGTTTACAAAAGACAAGAGACATAACGGTACATGTTCATCGCTCGACGGCTGCTCGGCGACTACTACAACATGGAGCCGCTGCTACTGCGCACGCAAATAATAACGGAAGCAAGTTTTGATAATACTAAAGCGGAAAGTAACACTGTGTTATTGTAGAATACAAAATCCAACAGTTAATCATTCAATCTACGTGATCTCAAGCGTCCTGGTCTTGGCAAATTTTTCAACATTCCTACCCACCTTCATCCATTCTTCATGCTTCCAACCTATGGCTTTATCGTCCGATGTGCTGGGACGACTTCAACAGCCCCGCTGCCGGCTGAGCTGTGAGTTCGAATAACTAACGAGGCATTCTTAGTACAATGTTCGTTCATAGCACAAAACTCAAGTTTCGGTTTCAATTTTTGCCAAGAGCTCAGTCAAATATTTTTACAAGACAATCTTCACGGAATGGTCTCATTAGAAATGCGATACACCCTGTATATTTTAGTTTGTTTTTCTTGTCTTCTAAAAAGCACCAAGGAAGACCATTCAATAAACAAGTGCAACTGACGAGGTAATGGACCAACTTGATCAGCGCATCCGCCATTCTGCAGGTTTGTGCCTTGATCGACCTTTGAATTCTCCATTCTAGCTGTCGCATGCAGCATTTTATACATGATCTAGAGGAAGTCCTGGCATTCTAGAAGTTTCGTGCAACATCCAGCGCAAAGTATACCAATCGACAGAATAGAGACTTCAGCACTCCATCAAGCGACAAACCCGCCAGAAATGGCGGATGCGTCAAAGCCGAAGTCTTCGAGAATTTCATTTTGGAAGAGCAAAACCTGCTAACTACCCACTCAAGGACTCAAGAGATGCTTTATAGTGCTCAGATATTGCTTGTCTACCATTGTTATGAGGAATTGGAACTAAAGATGTCTTTCAAAAGGTTTCTTTTCAGGATGAGGAATGAGTACCTATAGCTGATACGCTTCCAAAACGTTAAAACTCTGTGCTAAGATTGTTCAAGAACATTGGTAGGTAACGATACGTCTCTGTAATAATTATTGTGAAGGGTCATTTTCACGGACGAATGTGAAATATCGATAGATAAATTCCAAGCCGTAATTCCATAAATTTCACTTTCATTCATCGCTACATCATCGCATTATTACCGATATTGACGAGCTTCACTCCGTCTTGTTCTATGGCATTCAGTGCCGTGGTCACGTTTTCCAAGTAGTGATGCTGGTTGGCGGGCCTCCTGTTCCACGAGGGTTTCAGGGGGTGACCCCTGAGCGCCTCCACCAAAGCGCACAGGCTGACGCCGGTGCACAAATCCTGCGACAGATCGGCCACCCGAAGTTCCCTGGGCAGATGCTCGTTCACCCAGTTTCTGAAGGTGTTCGCCTGAATCTCCACCCACACGTCCTCGTTGCCTTTGATCTGCATGCCGCGGGCGGCATGTCCTTCGGGACTCCTCGCCAGCAGCCCACTGTGCGAGATTTTACCTTCCATCATCTTTTTGGCACCTTACAATAATTGCTAAACTGTATTGTATATCCACTTATGAACTAAAATATGAGCACATCGGAAACATCACGGAACAACACACGTTATTCGAAAATGAGCGAGCGCGAAAAACGTGCTCTTCGTTTGGAATCTGCGCCGCGACTTGTGTATGTTTTGATGTTTCAAACTATACGAGCAGGCGGGGTTGCGTAAGAAAGGTATAGAAACGGAGGCTTTACTATACCTGCAGCGATTGTGCAGGAAAACAGTTTTGAGCTGTATGGAAGTGTAGTGGGGATATCGGTATATCCTCTCCTGCTAGATATGGCCATGCCGGAGACTCCAACGCCAGTACAGACTGCAAAATCCTGCGGGACTCCGGCGGCCGATTCTGCCGCAGTCTTTCAAGTTTTGGGAGATTTCGATGCTGGGTCCAAGCGCTGAGCGAAAATTCTTGCCAAACTGCTCCCACAAACTTGCGTCACGCGATCATGTCCAAATATGGCCCTTCCCTCGGATGCCCGAGAAAGTGATTCGGTTCTGTAACTGCCCAAAAGCAAACCGTAATGTCGTGTTATTTCCGGATTTGAACCGTTCGTCTGGGTGTTGGGTAAGGCTAAAAATGACCCGTAAATCCAACAGGTGGTTAACATTGTAGGTGCGCTATCTACCTATAGATGTAATAAATTATTAAGTATTAAATTGGCAACACGACGACGATTCTGTACGCTCCAAGGATTTATTTATTGAACATATCCGGTTTTTCATTGACCTGCATTCTGAATTTGTGCGTTTTGTTAAATCAATCACACAATCTTAAGGTTTATTGTGTATACTTTATGGGCAATGACAAATTTTACGAGCTTGTTCATTAGCATTCAAGGAATGTCTTTCATGTTTTGTGTATTTGCGGTGTGCTCATAAGTATAATAGGACTATAGTATGTGTACGTACTCGTATAATAAGTACTTAGCAATCAATGAGTACGACTAGGAGACATTCTGCGATCTCTTGGACTATAATTGGAAGATAAATGAGCAACCATCTCTTTCCTTGCTATTACTGTAGATATCTTGGAGGCAATATGTCTCATTATTTAAATTTGCAAAAATACATTTTCCAAAGACTTCGACAGTTTGCCTTGACTTATCAGCTAGCCTTTGCCAAAACTGAATATTTTCATGAACCGGCGCGGCGCGGAGAGAGAAAAATAGAAGTCAGCAGAAGCAATTTTTACCTCATACATTTCAGTAGATACAGAGTGTCCACTTTAAGATTGACCCCCCCCCCCACTAGCTTGATTCTTGAAGGAGTTACAGGGGGTTAAAGTGGCCAAAATGATATCAGTTGACCTAAATCATTTGATCACGAGACAGAAACGGTTAATAATAATGATAATGTTTATTCACAACCTTTACAGGTGTCGAATATATAATATTAGATACATAATAGTACAAATGATATTATTACTATGCCCATACCTCCCAACTTATACCCAATTACCCATGTCTCCCACATACCCGTGTCATTCATTCCCATGCATACTATACCCATTCCCATATCACCCATTTTTCACCCATACTCATCCAACTCATATAATCTATTCCATTCCTACACATCCCAATACCACCCATTTTTCCTTTTATACTCAATTTCTATTTACTACCCATCCCTATTTACAACCCATCCCTGGAGGACCGCACATAGCACTCGGTCCACTAGATTCCAATCAAAGTAGCATGTTTTGTTGGTCTATCCGTTGAGAATCCATTTAGCCACACAGGCCACAGAGATGCATCACGTCGATTTCTGTTTTGCCTTTCCTGGCTTTCTTGTAGCGGTACAGCGATTGCCCTTTTTGTCTTTGAACAGTACAGATTTGTTGTCCACATTCATCTGTGGTTAAATCGATAGTTCTTGTCGAAATCGAAACTATCGATTTGACCGTTTCTGTCTCGTGATGAAATGACTCAGTAAGTTTATTTTTGACATGTTTGACACCTTGTAAGTTCTGAAGCTACCGACGCATGAGTGACAGAAGCTGTTTTTCTTGTTTGCCATCACAAAAACTATCAATTCAACCGTTTCTGTCTCATGATGGAATGATTTAGGTCAACTGATATCATTTTGGCCACTTAAACGCTCTCAAAAATTCCATGAGCTTTGCGAATATTCTCCTTAACTCTCGATTCACGGCTGCTTCGCCAATTGTGCAGGTGTGTGTCTTATTCGCGCGCTCTGATCTCCAGCAAGTTTCGTTAAACTATGCCCCATTCTTGAGTCTGTTCGACCCGAGCAGGGGCCCTTTTTTCGAAAACGGGGAAAAACTCTTCATGTGATATTGTCCAGGTGACAGCCAATCACAGCCCTAGGGCCCTATTTTCGGGAAACGTGTGAACCCTTCCTATGCAAAGTTGCTAGGCAACCAAGGCTGTGATTGGCTGTCACCTCGGCTGTCACCTAGGCAACATCACCTGATGATCTATTCCCCGGTCCCGAAAAAAGGCCCCCTGGTTGCCTAACTACTTCATTTATGTGAACAGATCACATAATGTGATTAATGTGTCCCAAAAATAGAGCCCCAGACATTTCGTTTCCCTCGGTGTCGGTCCAGTAGCCCGGGCATTTTAGGTTTCAACCCGGAAATACAGTACAACCTCTTCAATTCGGACACACGTTAATCCGGGCATCCAGTAATCCGGGCACTTAAATCGCAGAGTCATAATCAGTGTTCAGTGCACTATTACCGCATTGTCGACTTCATCGAGGGTGCCGCGCATCCGCGGCATCCTAAGATAATCGAAATCAAGAAGATCAAAAAGAAAGTACACATCTCTACATTTAAAACAAAAAACTGAAAATTGACAAAGTAAAAACACCACGATATTTTTGAGAAAATTTAATATTTTTGTTGACTTGCTTGGGTTTTTTGGGTACCTTGTATTCTTGAAATAATTTTTTCCACAGGTTTATCCAGTAGTCCAAACAAATCGCTAATTCGCGGACATACCCGTGCATTTAATTGCCTGGATAAGGGGGTTGTACTGTAATCCTCAACAGCTGAATTTTTGTGCAGTCACCCTTTTGACCCGTCTGAACAACATACCGAAACACTCGGAGATAGGGCGTTCGCATCATAGATTTTAGGGGATAAAAACCACCCTTACGGTAATATGGTGCCGGTTTTCCCTAACTTTTGTGCCAAACGGTAGCTTGGATGTGAAACAGATAAAGGAATGAAAATATTCCCCACTTAACTCAAATTTTGATAATGATTCGAATAAAAGTTAGTTCGTGTTTCATTCAACTTTTGACATCAACCCAAGATTACGTTCTCATCTAGAGTAAGAGCTTGCGTAAGAGCTAACGACAACGTAGGTAAGGGGGTAAACAACGTAGGAAGGAGAGGGGGCAACGACATCACAGCCAAACGTCGAAAAGGGGGTAACACTACAGAGTGGTGCCGTGACCAGGATACTCAAAGACAAGAATGTTGTGGGATGATGCCAGGATACTCAAAGACGAGAATGTTGTGGGATGATATTGATCTCATGTTTGTTGCCACACTTTACTCCTGATAAATGTTGTCTTTTTCATGAGCGACAACTCAAATTGGTAAATGGGGCAGACTAACGACCCAAGCGAGTCCATGACATTCCCATGACACGGAGACGACCACGCAACATCGATGAACCAGCAGTTTGCTCTACCACACTTTATGTCGTTGATCCAGAAGGCCACTTGAAACCTCACCTGTTTGTCATCGTTGAACCGCTGATCACATTTAAAACCGATACCTAACTGTTCCACCAATGATACAACACAAAGGACCAACCTGTTCGAGATGCTTCACACGACATCAGTGGACCTCCAACTTGTCATCTCCTCGAGACATATAGAAGGACAGAACAAAAGAAAAGACGAAAGAACAACGGACCATCGCCACCAACGTCAGCAACTTCATCACCGTCTGGATCCAAAGGAGGGCCTTGCCGGAAAAACATAATCAAACGGAAGAAAAGTTCAAATAAAAGGCATTAGGTACCATCGGAAAAAAGCCGAGGTTTGTTGTGAGATAACACTAGCTGTTTGTTCTAGATTGAATTGGATGTTCATGGTTCGGATAGACTGACTATTAAAGAAGGGTTGAGGAGTGTTTATTGACTCAGCTAAACATTATTCCGAAGACCAACATCATTCTTCAAGTTTTGTGCCGAGTTTTGTGCCCAGGGTAGCTATTCTTGAAAGTGTGGGAGAAACTCCCTGGGAGTTTTATACAGGGTGTTTCAGGGATGATAGCAAAAAATTTAACTGTAGGTAGATCTTGTCAAAATATGAGGAAAACCTATATACCATTTTGCAAAGTTCGGCCTAATGACGAAGATACAACCCTCCAAAGTTCACTTTTTTCGGATTTCAAAAATTTGTAACTCAGGAACGTTTTGACAAATTCAGCTCCAATTGAGCAAAAGCTGGTTTGTCGTAATTATCTATCAATCTGCCAAATTTGGAAAGAATCCAACCATTGGTGTAGGAGTTATGAGGGTCAATAATTTAGAGGCATCCGTAAAAAAAGTTGACTTAAGGTGACGCCTCATAACTTCTACGCCACTGATTGGATTCTTTCCAAATTTGGCAGGTTGATAGATAATTATGAAAAACCAGCTTATGCTGAATTAAAGCTAAATTTGTCGGAACGTTCTTGAGTTACAAAATTTTGAATTCCGAAAAAGTGAACTTTGGAGGGCTGTATCTTCGTCATCAGGCCGAACTTTACAAAATGGTATATAGGTTTTCGTCATATTTTGACGAGATCTACCCACAGTTAAATTTTTTGCTATCATCCCTGTTACACCCTGTATAATCCGTACTACACTGTTGTAGCGAAAGTTACCTAAAAAACAAGATTTCAGGCAACATTCGCTACATCAGTGTACCTACTGCGGAATATATTTTACTCCCAGAGAGTTTCTCCCACACTTCCAAGAATAGCTACCTAGATGGAATTCATCTTCATTGTCACATGGCGTCACTTGAAGCCTCCTCGTGAGGGTTGGGTTTGATAGAGAACCTCCCTCTTTGTCTTCTTCTCATCCATCGCTTCTCCAAGAAGGGTACCATGATGGAATACATTTTCAGCTGATATAAAAAAATATATCTCAATACTTCCGCGCGAGAAAAAGAAGCATAATCACTGATCAGTTGCATAACGTTAGGTGCCGTCGCGAAGCTGAGACAGGAAAACTTGGGGATATGCGGGTCGAGAAGGGAACTTGCGAGGGAACTTGCTTTTGTGCATGCGACGAGATCGGACGCTTCAAGACGACTTCCTGAAAGTCGTTACATTTCTGCATTGTTTTACATGATTTTTCTTATTTTATTTCTGCTTCTGTTGATTTTGTTTCTTATTTCTTGTACTAAAGTTGCGACAGCACCGCTCCAACTCCAGTGTTACTGGCACCGGCATCCAAGATGAACTGTGCCTGTGGCCGAGGATATGCCAATATGAGATTCGAACCTAACAATTCCATTTTTAGTGCCTTGAAGCAGTCTTTGCATTTATTGGACCTTGGACCACAAGAACAGAGACATCACGTAACCCAAAAATTTTACCTGCTTCTGGAACAGTACGCCGCACTTATCCGGGTTGAACTTGAGATGCGGGCTCTCCGGGAACGTCCAAACACACTTCTCGAAGACTGCTCAGATGTGTTCCTCGACCAATGAATATCACGTCGTCGAGGTAAACTTGGCAAATTTCTCAGGTAAGGCCTTGTAGGACACATTCCATTCCAAGTAGCGCTCGAACCTAGCCAGTTCATTACAAAGCTTCTCGCCAAAAAGCATGACAGTGAACTGATACAATCGACTTCTGGTGGAAAATGCGGTCTTTTCTTTGTCCTCGAGATGGAGTTTACCTTGCCAAAAACCACTCTTCAAGTCAAACGGCGAAAACCATTTACATCCAGAGAAGGTGATCAAGGTGTCATCAATTCGTAGCAGAGTATAGAGCTATATTTCTTGATGACATCCAGTGAGACAACCAGCTCATATTTAAAGAGGCATCATGTAATCAAAGACAGTAAATGGCGCCGCAGACGGATTTTTTTGGGAGAAGGGGCGTAATCAATGTGGGTGCGTTCTTTTACGCAGTGACTGCTGCAGTTTTCGCAGATAACCGTTCTTTTACACCGACTGCGCAATCGGCTGCTCAGCAATTCCCGTTCTTTCACTGTCGCCTGTTTGTTGACTACGCATCAAAACGTAACCAATTGCTGTAGATGCTCTGCTGCTGATCTTTCATTTCCCGGCAGTTGGTTGTTCTCGAGAAAGCGAAGAATTTTCGCAGGTGACAGCAGTATTGACTGCAGCAGTCACTGCGTAAAAGAATCCACCCTGTATTTTTGTGAGAATTTTGAGAGTTGAAAGACGCCAAGAAGGTTAAATATTACCTAGCTGCCCCCCCCCCTTGTTGCGCTACTGATGACATCGTTGAGATCCATGTCGTTGAGTTTCCGGTAGTCTAGGTACACAGAAACGCGTACCGCCATCCTTTTTGGTGACTAAAACAACTGGTGATGATCATGAGCTTCTGGATTCCTCTGATTTCTGTGAATCCTCTACGACACCGTCATCCAATATAGGTATGTATAGTGGGTAGGTAGGTATCTTCAGAAGCTTTGAAGCTTCTAGAAACATACTTTGCCAGTGGTAGGCGTCTTGGAGCTTGTCAAATCGGAGCGGCGTTCTTTGTGTTGATGTTGATGCGGTGTTGTATCACGCTGGTGACCTGTAGGATTCTGGGTAGGATTTTCCTCGGCAGCGAAGAATAACTGTCCAGTCAAAACAATGTTGGTGTTGATGGCAATGGTAATGTTAATGGTACCTCTAGTGGTGACCGTGTCATAAAGGGGACCCGAAGCCGTACATTTTACAGTAGAATAGAATAGAATAGAATAGAATAGTTTATTGCTCTACAAACAGTTGTTTTTAGCAAGAAGTTCAATATGTTGACAGAACTTAAGTATACGTCCATCTTATTAAAGTAGGTACAAAATAATAGTATAAAAAAAAAATACACAGTAGATCAAAAACATGAACAGATATTCTCAAGTTTGCTCGTTATCAGAAATACAACGGAAAAAGGAAAATTAAATACCAAGTAAAATACAGTTTCTATATGATAAGACAAGCGCAGATTGCAAATTCCCCATAGAAAAATAGAGATCTTGCTGGTGACGGAATAGGCGAGGAAAGTAAGACTGTTATTCATTCAAAAAGCACAAACGATCTTAGTGTTAGGGCGTTGACAACATATTTGTATAGGGTTGTAACCACGGTTCTGTTAGTGCTCAGCAAAATTTCATCCAGGTGCAACGGTAGGCCCTTGAGATTGTGTCTGAATTCTCGGTACAGTGGGCACTCAAAGATGATGTGTTCGAGAGTTTCGCGTGATTTGAGGTTGCACATTGTGCAGATGTTATTGCAATTAATTTTGTATGAGATACCCTTGATATATAATGTGAAGAAATGGTCGTTTGTTGTTCTAAGCTGTAAGAAAAATCTTTTGAGGTACAGTGGGATATCTTTGTTGTGCAAATCATAGGTGTTGGTGATGTTATTCAAAAACTTGTATTTTGTATTGTTAATAGAGAGTAGAATTCTGTTCCAGTCAGAGTCAAAGTGTCCCCTTTCAACAGTCTCTAGGATTTTGGAGGTGTGCTCCTTACTGTTTAGGGAGAACTCATCATAATCGAAATGTATACCGTAGGAAAGGAGAATATTCGAGAAAAGTGTATACCAGTTATAGCAGTGATTTTGATTAAGTGTATTGGTATTATGTAGCTGTAAAAGTCTATTGAGCGCTCTGTTCGGTAACCGGTTTGTTGACATGATGCATATGTTTTTAAGGTAAGATAGTGTCTCTTTGATTAACATATATTCCATTTTGTTGATGTTTAATTCTATACGAACAATGTATCCGGCTGTGTTTCTGTTCAGATAAAAAAGTTTCTTGAGAAAGTTGAGTTGAACTTTTTCTAATTCCGCTACACATTTCGGACCCCACACACAGACACAGTAAGACCCCATTGGTACAATCACGCTATGATACAGTTTCATTATGCTGTCCCAGTTAGTGATTTTATTTTTACAGATTATACCCCTCACTACACCATTCGCAATGTTACATTTACTAACTACAGTCCTGCAGTGTTCTGTAAAAAATCCATTGTATGAGAACGTCAGTCCCAAGTACTTGTATTTATTTACAACCTCTATGTCGCTGTCAACAAAGTAGAAATGCTCATTTTTAGTTCTATTCCCCCGTCTAAACACGACTACCTTTGATTTTTCTGCATTTATATTTAGTTTCATCTTCTCACAGTATGCTGCAATTATATTAATACTTTTCTGCAATGAAGCAGGTGAGTCAGCAAAAATGACTATATCGTCTGCATACTGTAAGGTTAGAACATCTGGCCCTCCGTCTAATGAAACCCCCCTTGCTCCCTTGCGTAATAGATTCTGCTCCAAATCACTCAAGAAAAAGGAAAAGAGAGTAGGACTCAGGCAGTCTCCTTGAAGAACTCCCTTTGTAACTTTTACAGTGTTAGTACTTGTTCTAGAGTCATTCTGGAGAAGTACTCTCGCATTTTCGTATAAGTTTTCTATTATTCTTATAAACTTAGAGCTTACTCCGTTCTTGTGCAATCGGTACCAAAGAATCTCGTGGTTAACTGAATCAAAAGCTTTTTGAATGTCGATAAAGAAAGCGTATATCTTTCTACCACGCAGTCGCAAGTTGTTGGCTATTATTGTGTTTAAAGTGAATATGTTGTCTTGGCAGGACCTATTTTTTCTAAAGCCATTCTGACTCTCGGGGAGTATGCCGGCACTTTCAGCGTAAGTCATTATGCGGTTGTTCAAGATGTTCGTGAAAATTTTTGCGATACAGTTTATAAGCGCAATCGGTCTATAATTTTGTAATTGGTTGGGGTCGCCCTTTTTATAAATATGTGTAAGTTTGACGTTTCCCCATTCCTTAGGTGTTTTTTCAGTTTTCAAAATGGTGTTAAATAAGTTTTGTATATAGTTCATCCAATCCAAAGGTAAAGCTTTAATTTGTTCATTGCTAACGCTATCTGATCCTGTCGCTTTTTTATTTTTTGATTGATTGACGGCTCTGAACAACTCAGATCGCGTTACATCTTGGTCTAAATAAGGATGCCTTGCATCTATGAAATCTCTGTTCGTGATGAAGTTTGCTGCATAAAAATCCTTGTAGAAGGTACGTATTTCGTCGGGTGATATTTTTTCCACATTATGCACATTTTGTTTCATTGTGGAGTCCTTATAAGCTTTCCAGAATTGCTGGCTGTTTTCTACATTATAGAAACCCTGAAGAATTTTCTGTTTTTCCTGTTTTTTTCTCGACCTTATTAGAGACATGTAATTCCTTTTTTCCGTTAGATACGAATTCCGGGACTCCTCATCGAAACACTTCCGCTTGCATGATTTGAACAGGCGTCTTACTAACTCTTTCTGGTGTTTACATTCGTTATCAAACCAATTGTTTTTTGGGCGAATATCATTACCTGCTATTCTCACTTCTTTAATGAGACCTAAAAACTGTGAGCATTCCGTTACAGCAGATAAGAAGTTTTCATATAAACAATCGGATGTGTTCGCGACACTTATGTATTGCAGTCGATAGGAGTAAGCCATGATGTTAGAAAAGGACTGTCTCTTATTCTCGGGGAAATTAAGAACTTTTTTAGTGGTGAATTTGAATTGTTTGGTTATCTTTGGTTTATCATTATAATTGGAAGTGGTAATTTTTAGGTTCAACTGGCAAGCGTGGTGATCTGAAACTAAGAAATTTTCTATTCGAAAACATTCTACGAACACAACATCCTTGATATTTATCCACACGAGATCTATCACCGAACTGCCGCTTCTACTAATGTGAGTGAATTGACCGGGAATATCGCCCCTAGACCTACCGTTGAGCACCAAGAACCCATTTTCCTCCATGGTCTCTACCAACAGCGAACCTTCAGATTTCAGGACCCCATCCAACGTAATTCTATGTGGTTCAATGTTTGGATTGCATGCAGTCATCTGTTCCTCGGCCTGATTCCGCTCACCAACTCTGCAATTGAAGTCTCCTCCAATCACAAAAACATCCTCGGGATACATATGTTGAATTTCAATAATTGTGTCATTGAGCATATCCAGGCTTGTCTTAAAATTTGATGAAGGTTTGAAGTAAACGATACCTACAACATAAAAAAGTAAATTTGTTTTATTTCTGAAGCGAACAAAAATCCAGTTGGAGCAAGATTCCAGAACATTGTAACTTGAAATGCCCGATTCTGAATAAAGACAATCCTCACTCATGAAAACAGCCAATCCGCCACTACCCCTTCCCTTGTCTTTCTCCTTAATTGCCCTTTCGGATACAAAAACATAATTTTTCAAAAATTCTGGTAGCGTAACTTCGCTCAAATCCCGGATAAGAAAAGTTTCTGCCAAACATATAATATTATTCTGCCTTAACCTACTAACTTGCGAACTTTCTAAGTTAAAAAAATTGTTCCACCCCTGAATATTCCAAAATAAAATACTTGAATTGTCATTTGTGTTGTTTGTTTTTCTTGTGATGTTGATAGCGGCCCTATTGCTCGTTTCTCGGTTTTGTTTTGGAGGGGCGAAAGGGAGACCTCTCTTCCTCGCGGGGACGTTTTGATGATTTCTCGCCCTCTTCAAGTACGACTATTACAGGTTCATCCATGCGGTATCTAATCGTCAGGTTTTTCTCGCCGCTGCGCTCTCGTGCTCTGACTTCCTCTTGTAGACGCTGGAATTTCTGTCTCTGGGCTGGTGTTCGGTCTGCGAAAATTTGGACTTTTGGAAAATGGTCACTTTTCAAACGCGATTTGTTTTTCAGAATGGTATGCTTGACCTCCACGGATTCGACTTTTATTCGTAGTAATTGGGGTTTAGGGCCCAACTTCTTTCCCAATCTGTCAGCCTGTAGAATTTTCATTCCGCGTGCTTCAGGAGGCATTACGCTGGTGCAAATGTCCAAAGCCAAGTCTGCATCTAAGAACCCTTCTTGTTCAGAAAGACCGCTTATTATCAAATTGTTTTCTCTTTCAAGGCGGTTACGGAATTCGGCATATGACATTTTATCCTCGATTTTTTGCACCGTTTTTGCCAGGCTTGAGTACTTCTCGCCGAGATCTTCGTTTGCTTCTTTTAGGTTCTTCACTTCCTGTTGACATAGGGTAATTTGTTCTGTATGAGCAGCTAATATTTTGTTGGTTTCCGCAATTTGGGTGTTGATTCGAGTTACAGACAAATTTAGTGAAGAGAATTCTCTCATGATGGCTTCGAATTGTGTAAGGTTTAATCCTGAGGAGCCCGGTTTCTCCTGGCATGCATCACAGGTCCATGTTCCGTCACTGATGTAATCTTGTGGTAGATTCGTGCACTTTAGGTGAAATGGAGATTTACAATTTGCACACCTTTCGTCCGTGTTGTAGCCGATGGCATTTCCACAAATTGGGCATGTAGGAGGAGCCATCTTATCATCAGCAAAAAACACGGCTCTTGTTGGTCGATTTTAGGCACTCAATTTTCTATGTGGATTTTGCTTCAGAAAACAAAACTTTTCTACGTGTAGACTGGTTTATATTGACGAAGTCACTTTAGTCATCAACACTTATTGGATAAGCACACTCAGAACAATTGAAAAAGGCGTAGACAACACGAAAATTTGTATCTGTACCGGAGGTGTGATGTGGACGCTGCCAGATACCGTATCGAACTCCCTCCTAACAATTCCATTTTTAGTGCCTTGAAGCAGTCTTTGCATTTATTGGACCTTGGACCACAAGAACAGAGACATCACGTAACCCAAAAATTTTACCTGCTTCTGGAACAGTACGCCGCACTTATCCGGGTTGAACTTGAGATGCGGGCTCTCCGGGAACGTCCAAACACACTTCTCGAAGACTGCTCAGATGTGTTCCTCGACCAATGAATATCACGTCGTCGAGGTAAACTTGGCAAATTTCTCAGGTAAGGCCTTGTAGGACACATTCCATTCCAAGTAGCGCTCGAACCTAGCCAGTTCATTACAAAGCTTCTCGCCAAAAAGCATGACAGTGAACTGATACAATCGACTTCTGGTGGAAAATGCGGTCTTTTCTTTGTCCTCGAGATGGAGTTTACCTTGCCAAAAACCACTCTTCAAGTCAAACGGCGAAAACCATTTACATCCAGAGAAGGTGATCAAGGTGTCATCAATTCGTAGCAGAGTATAGAGCTATATTTCTTGATGACATCCAGTGAGACAACCAGCTCATATTTAAAGAGGCATCATGTAATCAAAGACAGTAAATGGCGCCGCAGACGGATTTTTTTGGGAGAAGGGGCGTAATCAATGTGGGTGCGTTCTTTTACGCAGTGACTGCTGCAGTTTTCGCAGATAACCGTTCTTTTACACCGACTGCGCAATCGGCTGCTCAGCAATTCCCGTTCTTTCACTGTCGCCTGTTTGTTGACTACGCATCAAAACGTAACCAATTGCTGTAGATGCTCTGCTGCTGATCTTTCATTTCCCGGCAGTTGGTTGTTCTCGAGAAAGCGAAGAATTTTCGCAGGTGACAGCAGTATTGACTGCAGCAGTCACTGCGTAAAAGAATCCACCCTGTATTTTTGTGAGAATTTTGAGAGTTGAAAGACGCCAAGAAGGTTAAATATTACCTAGCTGCCCCCCCCCCTTGTTGCGCTACTGATGACATCGTTGAGATCCATGTCGTTGAGTTTCCGGTAGTCTAGGTACACAGAAACGCGTACCGCCATCCTTTTTGGTGACTAAAACAACTGGTGATGATCATGAGCTTCTGGATTCCTCTGATTTCTGTGAATCCTCTACGACACCGTCATCCAATATAGGTATGTATAGTGGGTAGGTAGGTATCTTCAGAAGCTTTGAAGCTTCTAGAAACATACTTTGCCAGTGGTAGGCGTCTTGGAGCTTGTCAAATCGGAGCGGCGTTCTTTGTGTTGATGTTGATGCGGTGTTGTATCACGCTGGTGACCTGTAGGATTCTGGGTAGGATTTTCCTCGGCAGCGAAGAATAACTGTCCAGTCAAAACAATGTTGGTGTTGATGGCAATGGTAATGTTAATGGTACCTCTAGTGGTGACCGTGTCATAAAGGGGACCCGAAGCCGTACATTTTACAGTAACGATTCTACCACCATTCTCTTTCTTATGCAATTTTGAGTCGATGTAGGTACAGAAGAATGCGAATTACTCACGTTAACTATTCCATTTTCGCACTTGAACATCGCTCACTTTCTTTATAATCATCGCTATGATAACCACTCCATTCTCGCTGTCCTTTTTTGACAATTGACGTTTCATTTTTCATTCACAACCTAGTTCACAACTGACAATGTTTGACAGCTAGCCGACAGCTGCGTGCGACATTGCTTATTGCAGATTGTTCTCTGTGGTTATTGTGCCTCTCAAAGTGTATGCTGTAAAGAAGAAAATACGAGCCAGATAGTTCAGCTCTCGCTTCAGCTTTTGTGTCATGCACGACCAATACGAAACTCTCGATGGGCTTCCACCACTTGCTTCACTTGCACCACGGGTTCGACGTAGGCAACAATGAAAAAACAGCCCTGCTGTGTTGTTGGTTGCCTAATATCACTTTCGTGTGAAAATACATGTGCTCCACAAAGCGCAGAACGTTGTTGCCAAAAAAACGCTATCTCCAATATGAATTGCAAAGCAAATAGAGAAATTACACACGTCAACTACCTATTCTCCGCGTCTTTCTTCCCGTTTTCTGTGTTTTATTCCTCATTCTTTTTAAACTTATTATCACTTTCACTTCTTTTTATGCTTTTGCGTAATACTTTTCATGCGTTGTTATCCTTTTTTTATCTTCCGCTTCTTTCCTTCATTCCATTTCTTTCTTTACACGCGTCGACTGTCTTTTTTGCGACTTTCTTATTCCCGTTTCGTGTGATTTATTCCTTCTTTTCAATGTTTTTTTTTGCGATTGCTGCGATTTTTAGCCCTGCTTCTCATTTTACGACGCGTTCTTTTCAGCTCCTCCCCGCCCAACACTCCTTTTTTGCTCCCTGGTCCCGTTGGAGTCTTTTGGTAGCGTATTGCCACTGAAACAATGTCTTTCTGTGGTTTTCTTATTCGATTCATTGCGATATGTTGCCCTGTGCTTTGTTTTATAACGCGTTATTTTTTGCTTCTTCCCTCCCAACACCCCTATTCTGCTCCCCGGTCCCGCTGGTTAGATGTGTCCCCGGCCCCATATGTCTAGTAGACATATGTCTACTAGGCCCCATATGTCTAGTTCTTGGCTGCGTACCTTCTATAGGCGTAGGTACTGTTTTTGGACTTTCGCAGATCGAGAGAAATCGAGTACAAATTCGTTTTTAAAAAAGTATTCGTATGCTGGATACGAGTAGTGAATAGGTACATAAAAAGTAATCAAATACTCCACTTGTACAGGGTGATCACGCGAGATGGGGGGACCCCCCCTCAACTAACGCTTCCCCTTTGAGATATTTTTCAAAATAAAAAACTAATCCTTGCGATCATTTTTCCTGTAGCTTTCGAATAGGTATATCTATCATAATTTCTATATTTCATAATATAGGTACCAATGTGTTGAAAAAAAAAAGTTCAATTTTTGCGACATCCTGTATTTACTTATTGTATTCTAGACAGTTTGCTTTGCTGATTACAAAAATGTATGACACTACTTGTGAATTGTTTTCAAATAACTTGTCAAAAAAATTTATAAAATCACAATTTTGTGAATTTGATATTCTAATAAGATGGCTGTGATTATACAGCACTTTTCAGAAGTGAGTAGAAGTGAGTAGACTTGTTTCCATTCAAATCCAAGTGTTAATCTGTAGCCTACAGATTAGTTTTAGTGTTTTTTGGGTATTCAATGCAGTAATCACAGCCATCTTATCAGAATAATATCCATGAAATTCAGATTTTATTAATTTTTTTGACAAGTTATTCGAGAAAAAATCGACAATGCCATACAATTTTGTAATCAGCAAGGCAAACTAGGCTTAGTTTTTTATTTTGAAAAATATCTTAAAAGGGAAAGGAAACGTTCAGTTGGGGGGTCCCATCTCGCGTGATCACCTGTACTCGTGAAACAGCGAACGACTGCTGTTTTGAACTCACCTTTTTCCAAGAAACCGACGTTGCCGTTGTTTGTCAACAAGCTGTCAGTGCTGTCACAGACAGACGTGACGTCACTGATTACGAGATACGTCAAATTTTTCGTTTGTAGGTTATGTTGACTTGAGGAAATGTCTTCTGTTTCTGTGTTTTGTTGCTTGAGGGGCTGCGTGGACGGGTTCAAGTTCAATTCGACCGTCCCGCATGTCCCCAGGGAAAATCCAATCCAGCTGGACACGGCTTTTATGGGTAAATTCGGCACTGTCGCCCGTAAAAATATGTTCTGGCTTGTTTGTTTTAGGATACGAAGTAGTGATAGTGAAAGGGGGCCAAAGGGTATGCGGCGCCGGCGCCGCTCTGGGAAACGCGCCTCTGGTGCAGTCCAAATCGTACTTTGAAGTCAAAGTGCAGCAGGGAGGTTCGTGGTCGGTGGGACTGGCCACACGGTCGACTGATCTGAGCTTAACACAAGGTTTCGTTTGGAGATGTTTCGTCGCACGCAGGGCTCATTGTTGTGGGTGTTGCAGGTGGAATGGATGAGTTTTCGTGGACGCTCTGCAACGGCACTATAATCAGACACAATAAACAGGAATTGCATAAGATGAATTTGACCAACGGTGCAACTGGAGAACCGTTGACCGTACAAGAAGGTGACATAATTGGGGTGTCTTTTGACCACATCCAGCTCAAATTTTACATCAATGGGACTGAATTGGATTATGCAATTACCAACGTGAAAGGAACTGTATTTCCTGCATTATATGGTAAGATTGGCTTATGTTGGTTTCATACAACTTATTATCAGATCCAAGATGTAAGGATTAAAGAGCAACGCCTAAAACGAGGACAATTTTTCTAGCAATCAGTTGCCACTTAGGCGTTATTTCTTAAGCCTTATCTTGGTGTCTAAACCCAGCATTAATTGTTTCATTATTTATTGAAATGTGTTTGTATTTTACAGTTGACGATGGTGCCATTCTAGACATCATATTAGATAATTTCAACTTTTCGCCTCCATCAGGTTTTGAAAAGATCATGCTTGAACAGTCCTTGCTGTAATGTGATGTTCCATTCCATTTTTCAAAGCATTTACTATAATTTATTTTTTTACTATTTATTTACTTCGCATAAAGATATATAACTATAAATAAAGCCATCACTATGCGATGAGTTGTGCTATTCAAGAAGTTAATGCACGAGATTATGACAAATAACACAGTATTATTATATATTTTAGCGTTAGCTTCTTGAGCACAGCATCGCAATTCCATTCAAAGATATAATATATTGTAATGAGCTATTTAAATGTATATATAATATGGAATCTCCATCCACTATTAAAAGTACAGTTCAGAGTCGCGCTCTCTTCAAAAAGACACTAACATATCACCCTGTAATACGTAAACTTAAAAGGCTTCGGATCTTCAGAAAATAAACTGAGTAATTGTATATGTAAAAAGTATATTTTTTTCTATAATACATATTATTACGTACACCTATTATTAAACAACAGGGACGCGCACATAATTATGCGCGCTCTTTGTTGGTTTGTGACAAAAATTGCTAAGTACTACAACTTAATATCATCAGTCAAATTGCGTTTAAAAATTATTCAAGACTTAAGTGTAAAATGGATATGTCTCCTAAACGTTATTATATTCAGAAATAAATGCAACCCAAGTATACTAAACGAAACGATAAATAAATTCTGTTTTTTTTTCTAGTACATGAATGGAACGAAAGTTTGAGATTATGGGATCCATCAAGGACCCCGTCAGACTCTCGTTTTACTCACGTAAAAAGGAAACAGCACATAGATTCACACTTGATACTTTTCAATCACAATAATATAGGGCACCAGATTGTCCAAAATGACAATAATATACAACTTGCATGGGATACGAGAAACCCATTAATATGCTAAATATACATTTATCCACTCAGTGAACCCTGTTTAAAACAATTTGTTCTCTTAAATATAGAGCTATGTTAAAGCAAATTGAGCTAAAATGTATATTTTAAAGCAAATCTATATAGCTGCTATAAAGAAGTCTTTGGTATAGTTAGAAGATAAATTTCTAAAATTATAAAATTAAATAAAAACAAACAAACAAGTAGTGATGTGTCCCAATGATATTTTGGGCAGGTGATTCTAAGATTATCAACAAGGGGAGTGATATAAATATGGCTGAAGCGTGAAAAGTTTTAAGCGAATAATAAAAGGGCCCTTTTCCAAGCTCATTTATGTCATGTTTTAGAATCACCCGAGATATGTTCGAAAACTGAAAAGGCAGTGTTTAATGAGCCAAAAAACGGATACAATCGTGATGACTAGCTGTTTGGTGTGGTATATGGGAATTGCTATGCATGCTCGTTACACACCCAACTGGTATTTTTTCTGGTCTCTGGACACGCGTTATTCCGAGTGAAGATTCAGAACTGATGACCACCTGGAATACTTTTGGTAGTCTGCAATCATCCCCTACCAGGCGTTTTACATGTACCGTGCAATCAACAATATATTCAGTCGCAGTTGACTTTGCTGTTAATATATTCGGTCGTTCAGCCAATCCAGTCAATTGTTCCCAAAGCCAACTGTCTAGAAAGTGCTTGATTCAAGCCATTATTATTTTATTTGACCCTGTATTTTTCTGTATTGTCTTTTAAATTCATTGAAATGGTCACGAAATAGTTTCAAGTTAATCTCGGTAAGGGTAAGGACCTTTTTCGTTGTATTTCTCAATTGTGAATAAAATGTCGCAACTCAACATCATAGTATGGGGGCATAGGTCGCGCCAATGGTCCATGGTCCATTCCGAATATCGTCGTGGATATGGCAATAGGTCGTATGTCACAAAACTTTTTTTAGAGAGAGCCAAAAACTTTGCTCATACCTATCACACGCTTGAAGAAAATCGCTGCTACCCATTGTTATTTTGCACCTCAAAACTTATGTGAGAAGATGACGATGAGTAACAGAGGTTTTCTTCAAGCGTCTGATAGGTATGAATGACAGTTCTTTGGCTCTTAAAAAAAAAGTGACATACGACCTATTGCCATATCCACGACGACATGCACTTTTTCATCTCGAATCTCTGCTGTTCTAGCAGCCATTTCGAAAAATTGGCGCCCAAGGGAACAGAATCTTGGAAAAAATAAACTGGGCCAAAATTGAAGTGGACCACCCCGAAATTTTGACTTGGTGAAAATTGGGATATCTCGAGAAAAAATAGCCCGATTCTGAAATTTTTTGTAGTGTTCGATAGAGCAATCTTTTGACTACCAGATACCATCTTCAATCACCTGATTGTTGACTTTATGTAGGATATACAGGGTGCCAATGAAAGAAGTGTAGAAGAGACCTGGCTTTAGCAAGATCCTGTTTGTAAGAAAACAAGTCGCAGAATCTTGTAGATCACATTTTTGGAAAGCATATATCAATATGTATCTCGAAACGGTTTTGCACTTTAGAGCGTAATTTGTTTTTTTCGCAGAGTTATTTTTTGTTTTGTTACCTATGGAGTGAGAATTGAGAAGTAAAACAGGCACCCATGATGGTACAAACTGGTGACTATGGCAATCTTAACGCAACGGATACTTGCCATTGATACATTCTGAACCATTCTGGGCCATCTAACATGAGATGAGATGAGATGAACAGAACCTGAGCATGCAATGTCACAGCATGCTTGATTTGCCATGGTCCTACAAGAGGTCTAAGTCCTCACCACTTCTGATGGCCGGCGAGATCAAATTGTTTCATGGTACATTTGATACAGCTATTATGTACAGGATGTTCACGCGAGACGGATACCCCCCCATAAAAAACTTTCCTTTCGCGATAATTCAAAAAAGAAAAACTCTCCTGGAACAATTATTTCTGTAGTTTCTGAAGAATTATGTCAAGTATAATTTTCCATTTCGTGCCATATACAGGGTATCGCAATTCTTTTGCATTTTTTTGAAACCCCTGTATATCATGAGCACAATAGATTCACATTGTTATCCTGATTACAAATATGCATGACACTTCTAAAAATTTTCTGGAAAAAAATTAAAAAATTCACGGCGGCATCCCAAAAAATATTTTTTCTTTAGAATGATCGATTCATTTCAGGAATTAAATATGTCCCGAAATATTTGTCAAGTCCTTTCATGTCATTTAAAAGTGAAACAAAATATCCTAGACATATCTGAATTCTGAAATGAGTCCATCATCCTCAAAAAATAGATGTTTTTGAAGTTGCCATTGTACATTTTTATTTATTTTTTTCAAAAAAATCTAGAAGTTGAATGCATTTTTGTAATCAGGATAACAGTGTGCATCAATTGTGGTAATGAAAAATGGAGTGTTTGGGAAAAATGCAAAAAAAAATTGCGACACCCTGTATATGGCACGAAACAAAAAATTTTACTTGGCATATTCAGAAACTACGGAAAAAATTGTTTCAGGATTTTTTTTTCTTTTTTGAATTATCGTGAGGTATCCGTTTGAATTTATGGGGAGGTATCCGTCTCGCGTGAACACCTGTACGTTCCTGTCAAATTCCAAGGATGAGCAACAGCTCTGGCAGAGTCTAGACGAAAAATTCCAAAAATCGCAAAAAAATTGATAACTTTTTGGAAAAACAAAATACGATCAAAAGTCCAAAAATGTTTCGAGATATTGATGTACGCTTTTCGAAAATATGACGAAAACAATTCTACGGCTTGTTTTCTTGAAATGGTACCTTGCTGAAGTTAGGTTATTTCTGCACTCCTTCCATTGCCACCCTGTATATTGTATATAAGGTTGACAATCACGCGATCTAATATGGTGTATTATAGTCAAAAAACTACTCTGTCGAGCATCCCAAAAATGTTCAAAATCGGGCAATTTTTTCTCCAGATATCCTCATTTAAACCAAGGCAGAATTTTGGGGTGGTCCACTTCAGTTTCAGAACGGCAGAGATACGAAGTGAAAAAGTGGAAATTCGGAAAGAACACCCTAAAATCCATGAATATGAACATGAAAAAATATTAATATACTAGGAGATGAAATGAAATTGATTGAAATCAAAATTTTCAAAAAGATCGGATAACCTACAAAGAAACGGCGTACGTCAGCATAATTAACGTAACAGATTTTTTTGGCAGTTTCCCCAAGACAGAAAGAACTCAAGGGTCCGGTTACGTTCACTTCACCTCTCAAATTTTGTCGAACAAAATCATAAACCACTCAGAATAGTGTCTAAAATAAGAATTCAGAATAAAAATTGCGAACCATCCATGCAGTTTCTTGTTCTCCTGTAGTTACTGTGATAATGTTAGTAATAAACCGTCTGGGAGGAAAGGAGCAACTAGAGGGAGAGGGAACCGTGAAGGGGCCACGCGCTACCTGATGCTATTGTGTGGTGTGCCCTGGAAGAAATAAAGCGACGCAATGCGCCGATTCCAAAATTATTATCTTGGAATCGGGACGTATTCCATCATTCGTCCTCACCCTCATGGACTTGAAAATGTCTGTAGTGAATGTGATGTTTTCGTTACCAACAAAAGTCAATAAAAAAAAATGAAGCGAACGTAACTGTAACCGAATTTAGTTTTCTACAAAATGACGAAGGTATCAAATGTCCATATCTGTTGATTCTAGCCCATTCTCTTGTTACTAGATGGGGCCATTTTGACGCCTCCGCCATATTTGTCTGCAACAGATGCCTATGATGTTCCACCAAAAATTTTCCTGATCCTTCATGATCCAAGAATCAATTGAGATGATAGCTTTATATAGCCTCGCGAAGCTCTACATGGCAGAGCTTTATTTGACCATAATGCCCCCAGACTATCATACCTATAGGCTGTCTGATTTCTACATGATTCTAGTGGGCTGCGATTCAGGCCGCGATCGGCCGATGACGACCAGAAACACAGCCCACTAGAATCATGTAGAAATCAGACAGCCTTAGGACTCGATACCAAGTTGCAGGCGCAAAAGTTAGGACGGCGTAACTTACCAAATAGAGCGGTTGATTGGCCGTTGCTATAGTAACCGCACTTACGGCGGTCTCAGCCCCAACTTGGTATAGAGCCGTTATACTACAAACTCTATTTGGAGTTAATGTTTCTAGCGGCAGTGTAAGTGCCACAAGTACACGCAAAATAGCTAGTAAGGGCTCAATTGCAAGTCAGGTGGCGCAAAGTTGAGTTACAGCGGCGCAAATTGCCGAATACAGCGGCCTGATTGGCTAAAACATTGGACGCAACTCCGGACCGGATGCAAGTCAGACTTGAAATTGAATCCTGAAAGGCATGATTGCCAGACATTTGAGATCCTCACTCAAAATCACGCAAGCTTCAGGACTGTTCGCCTTTTGTGCTTAATTAGTGTACCTCGAGATATACTGGAAGCTTACATCATCTATCCTTATCCTTTTATTGTCTTATGGCACTTGGTTTTTCTTTTTTGTTACTGTGAAACCGTGGCGTCTTCGACCAGTCTGTCCCAGTCGAACTCCGTGACGCCGTTTTTGCTCGTCAGCTCGCCCAGATGCCTGAAACGATTTTCGAAATCGCCGTCTCTCGACTTCAGTTTTTCAAAACGCCTGAACAAAAGCTCCTTGGCGTACTTGTACAGTTCGATGTCTAAGTTGTTCAGGGACGCCACCTTGGTCGCCTGCGTCGCCGTCAGCGTCGGCATGGTCGAACTGGAAACGGTGGCGTTGTTCTGCTCGAACGGAATGGCGAAGCGCAAATTGAACGTCTCCTCGAAGATGTACTGCGAGATCTTCTGGTGTTCCGTCAGGCCGAAGAACGCCATCGATTCCAGATTCTTCTTGGCGCTGATCAGCATGGTGCGGTCGCGATCGGCCTTGGACATGCGCGACGCGTCGTAACAGCCGACCAGCTCCAGGTCGGCCAGCATCCTCGTCTGCCGGTTGAC
This sequence comes from Anaspis maculata, assembly GCA_949128115.1. Lineage (NCBI taxonomy): Eukaryota > Metazoa > Arthropoda > Insecta > Coleoptera > Scraptiidae > Anaspis > Anaspis maculata. The sequence goes on along the minus strand of OX421964.1, from coordinate 25,309,527 downwards.
GGCCAGGTTGGCGTCGCAGTCGATGAACTCGTCCAGCTGGACGCCCTCCCAGTCCTCGCCGGCGTAACACGACGGCACCTCGTCAGGCCTGGCCGGGCGGCCCCTGCAGAAATGCCGGGAGCCCTTCCAGGTGGCGCCGCGCTGGACGTGCCTGAATTCGGACAGGTAGCGGGCCACCGGTTCCCGCAGCAGGGTGATGTAAAAGTAGCGGCGCTTGACGACGCTGCCCTCCAGCTCGTCGAGTTTCTCGTCGACGCAGCTCGTCAGTTCGGTCCAGTCGGCGTGCAGGCCGCACCGCCAGCCGGTGGTGTAGCGGCTGAAGAGCCAGCTCTGGTTCGAGTGCGGCCGGAAGCAGTAGCACCTCTTGCGCGTCACCGGGCAGGTGCATGGACGTTTGAGATCGAGGTCGTGGACGAGATGTTTGCCGAAAGAGGTGCCCCCTGGAAACATCATTCAGATTAGAATCTCAAATTACATCTTACTGTAGGGGAGAGCGACGGCTCGATACCAAGTTTGAGGCGCAAAGTTAGGACGGCATAAGTTCCCAAATACAGCGGTCTGATTAGTTGATAGACCTTATTATAACTTAGTCGTTGTGAGTATCCAGGGATGACAAGTTTCTATTCAAGGCTGGGAAGGAGGTTGGGGGAGCAAGAATCGATATCAAAACTCCAATGGGACCTTTCATCGCGGTTCCTCTAATTTTTTGACAATTTTAGGTAGGTCCTCAAGAGTTGTGCTTCATTTACCAAGAGTGCGGTTGGTGGCGTCATAAAGTTCTCGCTGCTATCTCTCAAATGGCACCAACCGTAGCCTTCCAGCAGCATCCCTAAATATGGCCAAGTAAAAATTTCAAAGTTTACTCCAGTGAAAACAAGTGTTTATCTCAGAAAAAAAAACTAGATTATAATAACACTCATTGTCTTATTGTTGTCCGTTAGAAACTAAAACCTTCAGTATTCAGTTGTCACATCAACATCAAATCGTGACAGCTCCGAAGTTTATAATGATAATGAATTTTGAACTCAACATACAAAATGCTATCACATTCCTTTTTTTACTACTGGATGCTGAGAAGGTAAAGTCTCCGGTACCATTATTACTTGTTCTTGGTTCTTGAGGTCGCTTTTCACCAAGACTGGTCGATGTTATCTTTGTACTATGGGTTGCCTTATCTAGAGTAGCTATAGGTCACGGGAACATAACTGTCACCTTGGCACCCGCTATGGCAACGTTGCAGACACGCCGGCACAACGAAGCCGAAAACGAAACGCCTCTAACCAGCTTCTTGCCCACGCTTGCGCCTGAGGGGGTGCCAAAGTACCGCTGTAGAGATTCGCTTGTTTTTGACATTACTCAATTGAATCTTGAGTTCAGCACATTAATTTTCATGATAAAGCGACAATTCTTCAATAAATTATCTATATATTTATTACAACTTTACAACTGAAGAAAATTGTATCAACAAGTACGTACTAGTGAAAATAAAATCATACCATATACCCATCTTTAGCACGCCATTTTTGTTCCCGCGACCTATAGCCTCTCCCAGTTTATGCATGACGTCACAAAATACCCTCCGTTTTTATTCGTCGAAACACGATCTGAATTGCCGAACTTTCAGTCGAAAAACAAGCCGCTTAGTTATCACGAGGTGGAGCGAACCGAAATTCATTCACCGGGTAGCACAATGGAAACGAACGGGACTTTCAACCAGAAGGTCGAGGCTTCGAAGTACGGCCCTGTCGAATTTTTTTTCTTCAAAAACACCAAAATTGTAATTTTTAAAATTATACAGTGTGTTTTTCGAAAACCGCACCAGTCTATAATTTTTTTCCTATGGGATATATAGATTTTAAATTTTTATAGGGTATTTGAGACTACTTTCGCTATGTTGCGTTGATCATAAAGCTGCTCTCACTTCCGAAAGTAACCGGAAGTGACATCAACTTTTGATTTTCAAATGGAACACCCTGTATATTTTTTTGATATTTGGATAGAGTTTTTTTTTATTGACACAGTGGTGGCCTTTGAAATTCTCTATGATGAAAAATGACGATTTTATAGGGGATTGAATATAGCTGAAATTCATCAAATTATTGGCACCGGAGGTAGCTGTGGCCACAAATAAAAATCTGAAGTTGAAAGTTTGTTTATTGTTCATGTCAGCAAGCGTTGCGGTTGAAATCGGTTTTTAAACTTTTTACAACCACGAAACCAACTCTGTTGGCTTCTACTCATGATTATTAGTCGCCACCGAGGGGGAAATCATGATCACACTTATAGTTTCTTTGCAGTTGAATTGTTTAGGTCGTACTACTTTTCTTTGGGATGCCCTTCTCATGCTCAGGCCCAGTTGTTCCTTCTCTTTTTCGCTAACATTTCTGGATAATCCGAAATTTTTTATTTTGGAATATCATTATACACACCGTTCTGAGTGGTTTGCCAATTTTTTTGTTTGGATTTGAATGTGGCCGTTATCCGTACCGTACCCATTTTCATAAAGCATACACTTCAATCTAATGGCCTCTAAAATATTTTCAAAGATAAATACCTCTAATAGGCCAGGCGTTGGGTCGTTAGAATCACTACAATATGGAAAAAAATCCGACCAAAGCTTTTATGGTGTCAAACCCTTCGTTAGGTCCGTAGGTGAGTTATCGCCCAAAAACGAGTTGTGCTAATTCCTCCACATCTGCGCAAAGGTGAAGGATGCCTTATGCTGGCCTTACATTGAGCATCAAATGCTGCAGCTTTCTTTGCAGCAGAGCAGAGTTCTGATTGGAACTGACGCCTGTTATTGCTGTCAGTCACCAACATTTGACCAATGAGAGCTCGGCAGCAAAAAAAGCTGCAGCATTTGATGCTCAATGTAAGGCCACCATTAATCATCGCCCCACCCGCCTCAACTTCAAAATCTCAGTTGACACTTGCTTTATGGTACGTATCAAACTGAAGGAAAAATGAACTTCCTTTCTGGAAAATATTTTCAATCTCCAAAAAATTCTGAGTGCCTAATTTTATAGATTTTCGACCCCTTAATCGCCTTCCCACCCCCTCCCTCATCAAACTTTGAAATTCAAAATAGCACCACCTACTCTGTGATACATCAAATTGAAAAGAATTCAATTTAGTTTAAAATAGATGTATATTTATTTACCTTTTCTCCGATTACCGCATAGTATCATCAAAAACGTCTAACAAAAATGTTCGACCGACAAAAAAAAGGGTTTCAAAAAGAATCCATTCTTTAAATTCACAGCAAAGTTTGAATAAATAAATTTTTCGCGCCAAAAACACGTCTTCTTTTGCACTACCGTACTGACGTCACAACGCAGTGACTCTGGACCTTTACTTAGCAACCGTTGCTATCTGGAAGCAGTGACGTGGGTCCGTATTTAGACAGCTTGCCGGCCGGTCTCAAGCGGCTCCCTATGTTTGAAAAATTATTTGAAATAATTGTTGAGCGCATTTTCCGCGAGTAGATCAGTGTGAAGGTGACAAATAATACTGAAGAAGTTTTAATTGATACTGAAAAAGTTTTAATTAATACTGAAAAAGTTAACCAGATAGATAATTTGTAGGAAAGTCAATATGGCAGGGCAAAATGGCAGCGAATCGTAGCACCAACAACAAAATCGTTATTCTAAAAAAGTTCAATATGGCAGTTGGGCCAAGATGGCGGCAAAACGTGAAATCGACCTTACAATCGTTGGAGAGGTCGAGGACTAAGCGTCCGCTTCGCTCTAAACGTAGCCATTGGCTAGATCCAGAGATCGGCTACAGCCTCTGATCCAATGATTCTTTCTAGGCCTCCTGTTTCCAAGTTTATTGCGATATTTGCTGGAGACTCCGACTCGGGGATAAGACACGAACCCGCACGATCGGCGGGAGAGCTCTTCGAGCGCTTGCCGGTTTTTATGAGTGAAGCATTGAACAATTTTTCAAAGTTCTCTCGATGAGAACGAAACTTGGAGATCTACGTAGGTATTTGTTGTTGAAAATTGTTTTTGGTTGACCAATCGTCCTTCAATAAAAAATTATGACAAATAATCGCAAACAGAAAGAAAGCGGCCAAAATTAAGTAGCATTTGCTACTCCGCATGACGAAGATCAAAGTCGAAAAGGGTTATCTGGTTAAAAAAAAATCTGCCAGAGAACCATTATGGATTATGGGTTCAAATAAAAATGGGAGTTCCTCCAGACACCTAATCACCCAGCCATCCGAATTCGTCAGAAACTCATACAAACATTACAGATCATAATTGGACGACCTGGTTAACGGATACGAAATAATAAAAATTCTCCAAGTATAGGTGCAGCAAAACACCTCTCTTGTTTTCCATTTTCTACCGGCAACAAGTTTTCCTGAAAAATTCCAGCTAGTAATAACTTCATTACTATTGGCAAAAAATGTCCATAGTATTCTGTTGTTGGCGTTGTGACGAATGGCACGTTTGCTTTGTCGATCACCATAAATACCTAATAATAAATGTTAACACAACTAGTACTTACACTACATACTTTATTACCATACAATGAACACGCACTGAAAAATAGTTCATAAAATAGGTACCCACCACCTACTCAGGAAAAGGTAAGTAGGTACACTACATTTCTGCTTCAAGTATAAATTTCATCCTGTAGTGTTCACCGTGCGCGATCAACAGAATTTTCATTATTCACGTGGGCATTGGAAATAAAATATTCACCAATTGGAGAGACTAGATTGGGGGAATAACTGAATATTCAACTCCAAAAATAATTTTCCAAATGTTATCCTGTTTAAATCGATTCGCCAATAGACCAATACCCTCGCCACAGCCCTCGCCGATACCCCTTATTTTTCGTCGGCAGTTTATAACGCGTAAAGCTAAAAACGGCCTCGCGCATTCTTTTGTTTCGTCTAGACTGCGAATTGATCTTCCCCTAAAATTTGTTCTGTTCTTTCGACCTTCGCTGCATCAATAATTATTCTGATTAACAAGACGACGACAACTGAGTATTAAAAACTTAAAAATTATTATAATAACCTTCACATACCCTAAAAAAGAATATACCTACACAACATCTTCGAGCAATAAGATAGGTAATCTAATGATGGATTAGCGAACATGGTATTCAGTATCAATTAACATTAAATTCTCTAGTTAATATTAAAATGCACGCACACGTGCTCGTACTTTGTTGCTCAGAAGTCAGAATCTCTCATGCAGTGACCATGAAAAACATGAATAGATCTTCTGTTGCGACACTCTCTCACCAAGATGAGCATTTCTCTGTAATCTGAATTTGTTGAGAAGAGAGTTAACGTAAGCGCCTGAGATTTCATTACCTAGTGAAGTCTGCTTCGTATTTTTTCTGCAGAACTTGACTAGGCACGAACTTGATATTTTTTGACAACTACTGCTAAGTAAGTATGTAGGAATATTATAAATTGATGAAGAGAAAGTATGGTGAACTCGACAAGCCGCTGAATCCTGATCAATATTTACTCAATAAAGTACCGTAACGATATGGCACACACGCCTCATTAATTAGTTAGATAACAACGGTTTCAGCAAAATTTTCATTGATTTTATCTCGAAAAAAAGCACGGTTTGTCGCCTTTGCTTGCGAAAACTTCGCAATGTGCGTGTCGAACACTGACGTAGTGTCGAAGGTTCTTTATCAATCAATCATAAAAAAAAACCGGACCAAGTTACTTTATAATGAGCGAGCGATTTTGGCTCAACTCCTTTTTATAGCCAAGCGATTTTTATCGATATAATAAATTGTTCAGAGCTGCAACCTCCGATCCTGTATATCTACGCTGCCTGATAATGATAAAAATAAAAGTATCCGCCATAAATCAATAGGGCACATCATTAAACAATCATGATGATCGTGACCCTTTGATAACATTTCGGCATGTCTCTTGTCGGATCGCTTTTGGTGAAGCAGAGAAGCCGGAAGGCTATAAAATTGATATTATCTAAAATTGTCACGAAGAACGCCGAAATCGTCAGTGAAATAATCACACGATTTACGTTTCACTCTCTTGCCTCCCCGCTTACCCCCTCCCAATTAATGGAAAGGAAAATATTAGGATCGTGTAGAGGAGAGAAATAACAATTGTGAAAGTTGCACTTTTCGTCGTTTGGGGGCGGAATCTGGGGGCGGCGACTAACCAAAAGTAGCCTATCCTTTCCCATTTCTAGTCGGCTATTCATATAGCGAAAGAATTATATCGCTATCCTCGGGTTCCACCAAAAATTTTAAGAGCAGATTAAATCTATCACGCTGATAGTTGCTAAGCACCAGCCAATAGGATGGTCAGTTGCTTAGTTACTATCACAGTGATAAAGTTATCGCGTTGATAAAAGTTTGGTGGAACCCGAGGTATATCTTCGGGTTTATGTTTTACATTTTTAATTGATTGGGGGCGGTTTTTAGCAATTTGTTCATGTCGGCGGCGCATATTGAAGATGGAATGTTTCTGGGCTTACGTTTATAAGTGACAACTATAGTAACTATACCCCATACACTTTTTATTTTCAGTAGAAAGTAGAGCAAAAATAAAGTGACAAGCTGGGAGGCTACGGCTGATGGCAACTGCCAACTGCAAAGTTTTGGAGCGAAACTATCAACCGCCATCGGCCGTATTCTCCCAGCGCTCTAGCTTGTCACTTTATTTTTGCTCCAAAAAGTCATTCTACTGAAAATAAAAAGTGTATGGGATATATGTATTAATCATAAAATGAGAACACCAGAGCATTAGGTACGGGAGAAATTGCAATGTTATTTAAAGTTGATCGGGGGCGGTTTTCTCTATGTTGGCGGTGCAATATAGACATTCAATATAACCTAGCCCAGCTTTGGAAGTGGCAGCTATGTAACAGCGAAAACATCAGAAAGCTAGGGCGTCTAGTTTGCGAGGAGTTCGAGAAACGGACGGACGGACGGACGGACGGACAAAGCGGCTGCAATAGCGATTTTCATCAAGATGAAAAATGCCTTAAAAATTAGATAACGACGGATAACTATAGAACGTCATTTTATAGTGTTCTTTTTAATGTCGACCCTCGGCCAAACCTGTCTGCCAAAAAAAAATAGGGCCCAACTTAAAATGGCTTTTGCAACATAAATGTAGGTACATTTTGAAATTTCAGTTTTCGGAGAATTCAATTAAATTTTTTCAAAAATTTTCTATTTCCTTTTTTATTCGATTATCGCCCACATACCCAATTCAACCGATCAGAACAACCGAATGAGACCCACGTGACTCGGTTTAAGCTATCGATTAATGCACACTAGGAGGTGATTAATGCACACTAGGTAATAGCACCGGATTGAAATATTTTTGGGCCCACGAATAATATGTAATTGAAACCACTGTATTTATACTTGTTTGGACTGAAATTTTAGTACTGGTGTGTTTAAAGGGTCTTCCACTTGCTAAAATACAATTTTACAACCTATTAGACTTCGTTTCAGCATTGTTTCCAGCAACGAGGCCCCTTCCTTAATCCGCGACTGTGCACTCTCCTTTCATGCGCTGTCAACGGCTGTTAATGACATTTAGTTTTTACTAGCTCTACCAGTCTACCGCCCATGTGAAACTACTGTGTTGTGAACTACCACTCATGGCAAGATAATTATTATTCAGTCAAGCAGAATTAGCTTGATTTAGTAGTGAGCTTCACAAGTGTATTCAGTTATTAGAAAGAAGAAAAAACAAACATTTTTACCCTTCTCTTGAAATTGATTTTTTTTTTCAACAAGGCATGCTTTGAAATTGACAGTTCAATACAATGATACATTGGACCTACTATTTCTACTAGTAGTCTATTTGAGCGATAATCTGCTGAATTCAACTCGTGCTTTGTGTTTTATTCGAGTTAAATGTTTTAAATTCCTCAAACAAACTATCAATCACTCGAAAAGTAGACCCGATATTATCTTGGACAAAATCCCTCGACTTTGTCTCGGGATTTTAGTCAGATAATATCGGGTCTACTTTTCTTCCCTCGTGATTGACAGTTGTTTTCGGGTTAAAACGATTCAACTGAAAAAACACTTAGCACTTGTTATATTACTATTGAAAAAATACTCCTACTCTCTTGCCAGTTTTCGAATGAGTGTCTATAGTTTTTTTTTTTGTTCTTTTCGGCAGACAGGTTAAGCCGAGGGTCACGACTGTGGTGCACTGCCGGTAGTCCGCAGTCTGTCATTGTGATGGAAATGACAGCCTCAAGTCCTTAAGACCTTTTGGTGAGTGATGTCTGTACGCAGTGTCCGCGTGTATGTTTGCGTGTATGTTTGCTTGTAATCTGACACGATAAGTGGCGACCCGTTGATCCGATTGAATTGAAATTTTGTACAAGGGCATAGCTTTCGCCTGGAATGCGACCATTATAGTTTTTGGCTGTTACCCGTCAAACGGAAGTGTCACTGTCAAAAGATGATGGAAGCTATATCTCACAGAACTTATAATATGCCAGCGATAATCCATGTGTAAAGATTCTTAAAAAACTATCCAGAACAGAAATATTTCTGTCATTCTGTCAAAAACTAACTTTGACACACACACACACTGACTTTGACAGTTTAAAACTTTAAAATTCAATAGCTCAGAAACTATCCGATGTATCTCGAATCTGCAGTCGGGGTTTTCCACCATTCCCCGTTCACCCGATTTTCGGCCAGAACGACGTGCGTTTGGATTGGTGTTTGACTTACTGATGCTTGACATCCTCGGAGATCCGGAGAATCTAGCTTTTTTCGGGAAATTTCGACGAAATCTAATGTGGATTGAATTCTTCGTCGAGTAGGGCCATTTTCAATTTTCTTCGCCTTTGTTTTTCTGGCGGTGATTCTTTTCAAAAAGTTTCATAAAAAAATAAAAAACAAGTGCCGACATGTTGGTCACTCGAATCATGGTTACGCTGGAAGGCCTATACTCGATTCCACTACTTTAGTTCATGTCATGAAATCGGGAATTTTGCCAATTTTTCAAAGCAACTTCCAACTTCATCAAATATCCGCGATGTGTCACGATTTTGCATCATATGAATCGATTATTCAATTGAATTTGACAATTACCTCCTCATTTTTCTTAATTGTTATAAAAGTCCATACTTTCCAGTTTCTAATTCAGGTAGTATTTCTTTCTAATAATAAACTTGGCTATATTTGTAGACGTGCCAAGCTTGTTGATGGATCTAGCAAATGTTTGCCAATTATTATCTCAAGTCTGAACAATCAAACAGATAAATCATTATTTGCTTGGATAAGGTCTGAAAAAGTTCTTCTTGTTACAGACTGTGAACATTCTTTCCATTTGCAAAGATATGGGGTTCAGCCGAGGGTCTAGTCATGTTTACGTTACATTTCAAGTGGGGCAGATAAAAAAAAATGCCAAACCATCGGCCGGAAGTTGTAGTTTTATTTTTTTTCCCGAGCAGATATACATAATAAATGTACCTATTTTATAAATAAAACTGGAAGGCTCGTCTTTAAATATTTACATTCTCCTTATAGATTGGCGGGTGGTATGCGAGGCGCTTCGGAAATTATGACCGCATTTTTTGGCTTTGTCTTAATCTAAATATTTGAGACGTCAAACTTGGGTCGTTAGCATACAAAGGGGCCAATACTTCCGCGATGAATTTTCCTTGGAATGCTGATGATATTTTTGCGTTTTTATTTAGTCGTTTTCGAAGCCGTTTCGGAAGTCTTCAGTATTCAACACCACAACCAAGACTAGTGACGCCTGCAAGACTTGCCATTACTGCATGAAGCACAAGCAGACGCCTGAAGATTTAATGACAAATTTACGCGAACTTACATGTCTATCATACCAAGTGCTGTTCAAAAACCACCCCAACCTGTAACTTTTTTCCTACTAATTTTTTATTTTTGAAATTTTCATGGAGTATTCAGTTTAGTTTAGTAGCAGTAGTTCACCCGATACATGCATGAAACTGATTAGGGGCCCAATTTTGTTGTGAATGTTTATGAAATTGTTGATAATAAAAAAAAAAGAATTAGTCTTACTACCGTGTGTACTGATCATAGAGCTTCCGGATGTAACCAGAAGTAATAATGATCATACTGTTTAGCTCTACAGGCCATTTACGCTGTTGTCTTGGCTGATTGACTTCTCTGTCTATATCATATCGAACCAGAAATTACCTCAAATTATTATAAGGAAACATATCAAAAGGAACACCCCGGATTTTGATATTCTGGTAGATTTTTTTCTACGAGTATGATGGTGTTTACGCATTGCATGGTGTTAAGCAGTTAAGCACGTACGAAAGATTAAGAATTCCTCGTTTTACATAAAAAATGACGGCCTATTCGCGAAAGTTGGATGATACGAACATTGCGAACTTGTAGCAAAATATCGGTAGGCGGGACTACATTTTTGGCAAAGTCGAATTTATTGATGAGAAGCTAGGTTTTTTCGTAAGTATCCATGAGATAGGTAGGTACCTGTAAGTGTTAATTTCCATAAATATTTCATGAATAAGCTGAGACTAGGCTGATAGCTTTTCAACAAGCCACCTAGATTAGGTATATGTATTTCAAAACGTCCGTCGTAAAAAATGTGAAATTTTGCAAAAGCAAGCGAAATAGAAGATACTGACCGCAAAAGCAGTTGAAAAATTGCAAAAAAAAAAAATTATAATGAACCACACGATAGATACGAACATTATGAACTATAACATGCATCTGTCGGTTGCTTTGCCACTTGCAAGCCGCGCACATGTTGACTTTGGGAAAAAATAAATAAATCATCAGTCTTTTATTCTTGCTTTCCTCCATTTCTTTCGACTCAATACAAATTCAACATACAGGGTGTCTCAAATGTATCGCATTCCGAGTCCAGAGCAATAAATGGAATCTACTCAAGAACACGAAAAAAAATTTGTGACATTCATTTTTGAAGATATGGAGGATCAAAGAGTTAAGTTACAGTGATTTTGAGGAACTTCTTGTAAAAAACTAATCAGTAACAATTATCAACCACTGGGGTGTGCACTGAACTTTGATTTAATATACAGGGTGATTCATAAATTTCACCTTCAATAACTCAATTTCCTTCAAAAACGCCACTAGAATTTTTTATGGAAACGTGTCAAATCTTGTTCTAAATTATTTTAGAAACTGATGGAATAATTTACAGATATAATTGAAGAAAACTGGATTTTTGTGATTTATGACTCACCCCGTATCTCAAACAGGAATTCAGTGCATATCTAGTGGTTGATAATTTTGACTGTTTAGTCTATCGTAAACAGTTCCTCAAAATGACTTAAAGTAATGAAAATAGAGGGAGGCGAAGTCCCACCCTTTGACTCTCCATATCTTCACAAATAAACGTCACAATTTTTTTTCATTAATTTTCCGTGTTTTTGAGTAGATTTTAATTATCGCTCTGGACTCGGAATGCGATACTTTTGAGACACCTGTATATTTTGGCAACAAATAAGGTGGCAGGTTGGTAGGTGAAAGATGACGTAAAATGACCAAATTTTTAATCCGAATCAATTAAAAACCAAGATGCAGACCAGCCTCCGCAAGGCATGAATCGCATACTACTTGCTTGGAGTTGGAGCTATGTGGAGATATACGTTTAATAATCAAGTCAATGTGAAATCCCATCTTTCAACCCTCCATATTCAAAAAAATACATTTTTTTCAACATCCTTTGACCCTCCAATTTCGGAAAAAAAACTACATTCTTTTTCAACATTTTTCCGCCACTTTTGAAGTATTTCCCTGAACTTCCTTGATCTATTTTTTTATGGTGACTTTGGAACACTCTTAGCATCCTATTTTTCATGAAATTTGATTTCACTTTTAGTATCTGGATTTCAATTATTTTCTATACATTTTACAGCTGAGTGCAACAGATTTAAATTAAGCTTTTAAACTTACCAGTCTTCTGCATGTGGAGGAACACCATGACATCATGGGAATCCATGTCAAAAGCAAAATCATCGTTCAGCATGTCATCGTAACTTAAACCTATTTTACTATTAGATTGAGCCAGTGGTTTCCCCAAACTACTATCGTCTAATGATATGGCTGTTTCTTTATTGCTAAGGGCACAAACCTGAAATAAAGCAACAAGAATAATTAATATCACAGCAGCAACAATTGGCAACATTCTCCTTTTGCGGTTCTTTGAAAAATAATGTCTAGGAATCATTATCATCTAGGCCATTAATTTGTTATCTTAAAAAGGAAGCAGTGATGAAAATAAACACAGAGAGGCCTTGCCGGCCGACAGTGGGACGAACCGAAAAGGAGCTATTACAGCTGCTGCCGGCAATTAAATTCAATTCAAAATAATCACACCATTCACTGCCAAAAGCTCGGAGCTAGCTTTCGCGAGAAATTTGGATTTTTCACCGTTTTGGATTTTTTTTTTGTCGAATTTACAACTCACTTTATCTGGACAGAAATAGCCCAGTCCGACTATTCCGAAAACGGCCAGGGCGATGCAAAAGAACCCTATCCTTCTCAGCCTGGAAGATTTGGGCTCCATTTGCTTTATCTCGTAGACACCATTGGGCAGCAGCAGTGCTATGTCGCTGTCAATCACTTGCACCGATACGCTCCTCAAATTCTTCATTATTCATTTCATTCACGTAAACAGCAAACAGGACGTTGTTAATTCGCTTTTATTTGTTACAGCACCAGCACCACAACAAGCCACTGACGCCATTTGCGATATTTTGACGCACGACTGACGTTGTTTTGACACTGACGGTTCTGCTTGAGGGCGGCGCGGACAGGTGGCGCCGGCGTCGCCGCATCCGGAAGAGAACCTCCTGGGAAAAACCTGCCGAGGTACCTACCATCATAGAACACTCAACACTCCTCTACCATCGGTGGGCGGGGTGGGCCGAAGAAGTAGGTATGTGGCCGAAACCCGTACCGGTGAGATAAAAAAACGCGTAAATTCCTACAATCAACCCTTTATTTTTGTGAATAGTTACGAAATGAAGCTATGATATCTGCTCACGGATCATTTTGTACGGTAACGGTGCTCGTTTTTCATGTCAGCACTAATGGGAGAGGTTGTTCGCGCGCAAATTCTACCCCGGTACTGGAGAGGCACCCAGAGATTCTTACACCATCATCCGCCATATCATGGGAAAAATAGTGTAGGTACCTACCATAGATGTACAGGATGTTCACGATAAAATTCACCCGCCCTCTAGGAGATTCCCCTTTGAGATATTTTGAAAAACTGAAATTTTTTTCTCAACAATTTTTCCCAGGGATTTTGAATCAATAATCGTCTAAAAGTTTTCAATTGGTACCGTATAGGTACAGGGTGTGACATGTAACTTTTTTATTTCAAATGCAACACCCTATATCTTATCACATTATTTGATGAAGCATTTCTTTTTGATTACAAAAATATATAACATTGATGGTTTATTTTGACAAGGAATAAGCTGTCAAAAAAATAATAAAATAGGTGGTCGAATGAATTAAAAATTAAAAATTACGTGACACCCTGCATGTATTAGGAACGAACTGGACCATTTATCCATGCAGAGTTTAATTCTGCAGATGAAATGCTGCAAGAATAACTTTTTTTTAAGTGAACTGTAGAAACCAAAGCCATCTTGCTGCGAAACAAAATTATTTGACTACCTATTTTATTATTTTTTCGACAACTTACTTGTCAAAATGAATCATAAGTGTCATATATATTTGTAATCAGAAAAAAAGGCTCCAGCAAATAACGGAATAAAATATAGGGTGTTGCATTTAAAATAAAAAAGTTACATATCACACCCTGTATACGGTACCAATTAGAAACTTTTAGAGGGTAGATTTGAGGTCCCTGGGAATAATTGTGGAGAAAAAATTTTTAGTTCTCCGAAATATCTTAGCGAGGGGAATCTGCTGGAGGGTGGTAAATTTTATCGTGAACACCCTGTACCTACCTATTTTTCGAAAAAAGGAAAAAAGGGATTTTAGATTATCTTCAAAATACCTACCTACTTATATAGGCCAGGCGGTAGGTCATTCTGGTTAGAAAAAATTCCGATCAAAGCTTTTATTGTGTCAAACTCTTCGTTAGATCAGTAAGTATCAGCCACTTAATTTCAGCCCAAAAATGAGTTGTGCTGATTCTTCCACATCTGCGCAAAGGTAAAGGATATGTCTTGAAGTTACAAAAAGACCTGTTAAACCTCCGTACTTTCTCGTTATATTCGCCTCAATGCAAACTCACATCTTTTACGCAAACATTGAAAGCATTTGTCATCATCTCTGTGCCATCAGTCATCAGTCTCACCTAGGTATACCTACCCACCTATACCTACTGTTGAAAAAATATATTTTTTGCGCGGGTCAGATAAATCACATTTAATTGTTTTTCCTTACCAGAAAACCATCGGGCAACATGTATTTTGGTTGTTTTCTAACAACTCGTATCCATTGAACCCATTTATGACGTTGAAATTTTAATAACAGCATTTTTGAAAATGTTGTCCGCTAAGAAGTGAATATTTTTTATTGCCTGTTGAGCAGCAATTTTTTCAATTTTACCAAACACCGTTTGCGGAAATATTAAAAGGAATGATAATAAGCTGAAACTGTTTGCTAACGATATTATGTCTGGCTTAACCGCGGAACACACTTAAAACTTCAGAATACTTTTTTCTTTTCGAGCGGTTCTATTTCACCCGCGTGCATGCGGCCGTGCCTACTTGACATAGATGACATAGAACTTGACAGAACTCTAGGAAGAGGAAAGGAAAATAAAAGAAATCAGAAATGAAAGCGAAGTATGGAAATACATAAACAGAGACAGAAAAAATGCAGAAAAAATAAGTGACAGAATACAGAAACACGAATGGCGAAAACACTTCATGGAACTACTAGGAGAAAAGGAAGAACCAGAAACAAGGGATGAGAGAGCTGAGTTCAACCAAATCAATGAGATCGAGAAAGAAGAAGTAACAAGACAAATACAAAGGCTAAAGAATAACAAGGCGCCGGGAAGACGGAATAGAAAACGTGTTACAGCTCCTCAAAGGTACAAAATGCAACAAAGTTTTCAATTATTTGCTCAAGAACTGTCTAAGGTCAGAGCTTCAAATGTGATGTTTTCGATAGATTCGTTTAATCCAAAACTTTTATTTCTCCTGCATTTTTTCCGTAGGATGCATCGTTCTGAAGTAAAAGTGAAAAAACGCGGACATGTCATGAATAATTTTCAATATAATCCCAATCCCCTCTTATTTCGCTGCCACTGGTTAGATTTGTTTAGAACTTTGCATGTACATCTACACTGTTGAGAAACTTCTCTATAGAAACGGGCCGGAGAGCAGTAAAATGCGAAGAGAAGATGTACGTCAGAGAAGATTGCAAAATTTTACAAGAATGCTGGAAAGAAAAGAACAGAAAAGCAGAAGACAGGACATGTGAAGAAAGAGCGAAATACTACAGAAAAAACGGATACGCAGGAGAAGAGGTTGCAAGAATAAAGAAAAATGGAGAGAGAGAGGGGGGGGGAGTGTCGAAAAAATATTGAGCGAGGATGGAAGAGGGATGGAGTGGCTGAAGGAGATTGTAAATAGAAGAGGAGAGCTGAACCTGGCATTGAGAGTAAAGGTTAAAGGTACCCTTAAAGGTACGAAGTTAAACAATTTTTTTAATTATTTGCTGAAAAACCGTCAAAGGTAGGAACTTCAAATTTGATATAGAGAAGTTTCTCAACAGTGCAAATGTATGTGCAAAGTTCTAAACAAATCTAACCATTGGCAGCGAAATTAGAGGGGATTGGGATTATGTTGAAAATTATTCATGACACGTCCGTGTTTTTTCACTTTTACTTCAGAACGATGCATCCTACGGAAAAAAAGCAAGAGGAATAGAAGTTTTGGATTGAACGAATCTATCGAAAACATCACATTTGAAGCTCTTACCTTTGACAGTTCTTGAGCAAATAATTGAAAACTTTGTTGCATTTTTTGTACCTTTGAGGAGCTCTAACTCCCCCAGGGAGCACTTTAGGAAAAAAATTTACTCTTACTTTTCGACTTATTTTTTTGAGAGGAATCACCTCCCAAAGCATTATGCAAGGTCACTGAAACACCCTGTATGTTCAGGAATCGTCCAATAGAAATGCACAGGATTTTCTCATCCAGAGCCAGCCCAAAGAGTTATGACAAAATATAAAGCTTCTTTTATTAAAGTCCACATATACATAACTTGAAAGGAATATATACTGCGCCTATAAAAAGATTACATTTTCCATAATACTAGCTTATAACATATTTACAACAGAGTTTCTCGTGAAACAGCAATCACGACAGATCATCATTTTTATATTTATTGTTATTATTAGTAAAATGTTCAATGTTCAGAGGAACCACTTTTTGACACTGCCATTGGGGATTTTGAAGCTATTAAAACCTTCGGACTTTGAGCGTTTGTGGGTTCGGTTTTGCTGCCGCCGGAAGGCGAAGCGACCGTGACCATGTTGCCGGTCTTGATTTTTTCCAAAACTGTCGTGCTGGTGATTATCTTCCCGTTCATGGATATCGCCCCGCCACCGCCCAGCAGCTCAAAGTTGCCTGGCGTCGATTCGATAAGCGTTATGTGGCCACCAGGCGTTTGCTGCAATTACACGTTTAGTTTTCAAGCTTTCTTTTTGGCCGGAACAAGAAATACCTTGAAAGGGGCGTTTGTTCTTTTCAAGTAAACCTTCTGAGGCTTAGCAAACAGCGTCTAAAAAAACAATAATTCACCAAGTTAATAAAAACAATTATTCAGCCAGTTCCACCAAAGTTTTACGAGCGGATTAACTTTATCACGCTGATAGTGCTATGCACCAGCCAATAGCATGGCCAGTTGCTTAGTTACTATAAAAGTGATTCAGTTCATAAAAGTTTGGTGGAACTAGAGGATTATCATCCATTCACAATCTATTTGGACTGTAGGCTTATTGTTGATGTCAACGTAATTTTTGGATGGTTGATCCCGAAAGGTCGGATCAAAACAGTATTATGGTATACTTATGGATATTTTTATGAAGCCCCCAAAAATGATGAAGAAATCCTTCCGACTTTTATTTTTGGAGTTATGAAAGATCAAAGGATGGTCATTCGAACCCTTATAGTTTCAATATTTCAGAAGATTTCAGTTAACTGTTGATGGCAAATTATGAAGAAAGAATATCAAAGGTGTGTACCAGATTTCCATTTACTATACACTATACAGTATACAGGATGAGTCCCAAGGTAAGAAAATCCAATTTTTTTCAAAACTCCTCTCAAAGTCTTGGTAAAAACTATGTGATCTTCTGCTCGACATCGGTTGTAGGATCAACCGACGGTTGCAGGACCAACCGAATGGTTTGGAGGAATTTTTGAAGAAGAATAATTTGAGGTTTCTGACCCACCCTGTCTAGGAAACAGAAATTCCCTACATATCCAGTAGTTGATATTTCTTTCTCATAATTCTGCCACCAACAGTTCAATAAAATATTTTGAACAAACAGAACTAGAAGAGTTTAAAGACTCTACCCTTTGACCCATTTGTAAGCTTGTCCAAACAGAATGTGCATTATTATAATTGAGTATTTGATCTTGCCTTATCTATTTTAGATATTTCAACACATTTTACCCCGAATTTTGGTGCTGCAGTTGGGGTCAGCACTACCTGTTGTCCGGGGGACCGGACAGCAGCCGCCGTAGTCGTAGGATTCTGATTGGTGTTCTGCGTGCATTTGCTCATGTGACTCGTCCAGTGCTTCTGTTGGCATGGATAATCGCAGTAACTCGTGTTCCAACAGCAGTAGAATTGTGCTTCTTTCATACAATTGGCACACCTGAAATTACGAACCACAGCATTAAATAAATTTCTGACAAAAATCTGTTTTCTATAAAAAAAAAACTATGAATGAATGGAAGGACAACTGATTTTGAAAGAAAGCGAGAGAAAGGGTAAAGTTCGGCTAGGTAGAGCTTCATTTTCTTTCTGGCCACATAAGACTGGTAAAAACAAATTTGGTATCGTTTATCCATGCAAGTTCCATCTTCTGAATTCAAATTTGGTGTTGAAATCTCAGTAGAAAAAACGTTTTCAAAGCTAACTCAAAAGAATCTTTTTTGACAGTTTTAACTTTGAAGTGTATCCTTTGTGAAAATCACCCACTCGGTGTATCATTCCTTTTTTCATCAAGATCAACCATAGATCAACAAACCGATTTGACGCAAGAGAGCTCCTTGTGTTTCCCTCTTCGAACAAAAAAAAAACAGTGCAGTGCTATTTTTCGCGATTTTGGATACGATGTTGCAGGGAATTCTATTCTAGAAGAAAAAACCAAGACATGCATTATGGACTTGAAAATATCACCAGAGTCACTTGAAGGGAGAACGCGCTCTAAAGATGGTGCGACGAAGCAGCATACATAGAGTGATGAAACAACAAAAGCAGTCAAAAGATGCAGGTCAAAAAAAAAACTAAAAGGCAACAGAGGTGAAATGAAATAATCAATAAAAATTGCTTTCAACATTGCTACAAACAGATAAAAGACCTCTTCTAAAATAAAAATTGAAATTACCACTGCTTAGATTTGGCCTCTTCGACTTTCTTCGCAGTCTCAGCTTCACATTTTGCTTTGACGTCGCTGACGATCCGTTCCCGTTCTTCAACGACGCTCTTTTGGATATCTTTGAGCACTATCGAGACATTCCGCCTGATCTCGGCCAGTTCGATGGCGTGCCTGTACTTCAGTTCTTCAATTTCCAACTTCATACTGCTGATTGTGGCTTCCGCGTTGTCGCTCTTTCCCAAATCGGTCACCGTCTCCACCAGTAAACCTCGGAAATAGTCCCCGAGCTGTGGAAATGAAATTTTCAATTATTTTTTAGGTACCCAATCTCGTCTCCTATCTCCATAGAAGACCATAGTAGACGATGCCTGAGATCTACCTCATCCTGGAGGAAAGTTTCATTAGAAGTACCGTTAATTATTTTCAGCATAGTAGCAAATTACGAACTAAACGACATTACAACTTCACCACGAGAAAATGTGCCCTAAACTTTTTTTGGCGCTGGAATCTTGTCTTTGCCACTAAATACCGAGGGAACGTTACAGAAGTGCTAGGCTTTGGCCCACTTTATTGTCTTATCCGAAACTATTTCCAAAAACTCAGAATAGGACATAGAGATTTTTTTAATGGGACCATGCACGCAAAGCTCAACATAGAGGTCGCCACTACTGTAGAGGTCCACCTGTCATCTGTCATCTTTTGACATTGTGACATCCGAAAATTCCGGCATCTATTTGACAGAGCTTGGTCTAAATTCTGCTGTGTTACATGCATTTTAACAACCTGTGTTTATGTGAGTAAGTGGATCACTCCACATATGATAATAATGCTCTTTAACATTAGGCCGAAAAATTTATCGAAATCTACGGTCTTCCAAGTTAAAGTTTGACGACTGACATAAGAACTGGCATCTGTTACCTCACAGAGGTTACCTGTTAGTTGTCAATTGTATCCCTCTTCGCTTGTGGCGCCCTTCAGCGGGCAAAAGTGGCAGTGCATGGTCCCAGTGCTGAGTGTATATTGAAATTTTGTTTAATTTACAGAGCGAGTCACAAGCTTCAAAAATCCAGTCAACTTAAAAAAAAAGACCTGCAAGGACCCAGATACTCATAAACTTATATACAGGGTGTTTCAGTGACCTTGCATAATACTTCAGGAGGTGATTCCTCTCGAAAAAATTGATCAAAAAGTAAGAGTAATTTTTTTTCTCAAAGTGCTCCCTGAGGGAGTTACAGCTCGTCAAAGGTACAAAATGCAACAAAGTTTTCAATTATTTGCTCAAAAACTGTCGAAGGTAAGAGCTTTAAATTTGATGTTTTCGATAGATTCGTTCAATCCAAAACTTTTATTCCTCTTGCATTTTTTCCGTAGGATGCATCGTTCTGAAGTAAAAGTGAATGGATAATGATAATAAATAATAGGACGTGTCATGAATAATTTTCAACATAATCCCAATCCCCTCTAATCTCGCTGTCACTGGTTAGCTTTGTTTAGAACTTTGCATGTAAATTTGCACTGTTGAGAAACTTCTCTATGCCAAATTTGAAGTTCCTACCTTTGACGGTTTTTCAGCAAATAATTAAAAAGTTTGTTGAACTTCGTACCTTTGAGGGGCTGTAACTCCCTTAGGAAGCATTTTACGGTCAAATGTTACTCTCACTTTTCGACTTATTTTCTTGATAGGAATCACCTCCCGAAGTATTATGCAAGGTCACCGAAACAGCCTGTATGTAGAGTAAAAATGCCATTTTGTCAGATTTTGGAGGTTTCAGTGCTATGTTCTCACATTTTGACAGCTTTAAGTGGTTTCAATTTATATATTGATAGATTATTATGATTATATTACAGAGTGTCCAGGACCGCTATTCTTGAATCGTGTGAGAAAAGTCCCTGGGAGTTTTATATAATCCGTACTACACTTCTGTAGCGAAAGTTGCCTAAAAACTACGATTTTAGGCTAACATTCGCTACATCAGTGTACTGCGGAATGTATTTCACTCCCAGGGACTTTTCTCACACGATTCAAGAATAGCGGCCCAGGAAATGGCGGAAAAGTTCGCCAGTAAGTCGTGAGGGACTTTTCGTGAAATTCCGAAAAAATGTTAAAGAAATTCTACGACCTTTATTTTTGGGGTTATCAAGGGTCAAGGGACCCTTCTAGTTTTGTTAATTTAGAAGATTTCAGTTTACTGTTGACGGTAGAATCACAGTATGTAGAATTATGAGAAAGAAATATCTACCACTGGATGTGTATTAATTTTTATTTTATTTACAAGGTGAGTCAGAAACTAAGAAAATTATTATTTGAAGGACCAGTTTTTGACCCTTGAAGGCGAGCTTGAAGGCTTCAAAAATGAAAGTCGAAGATTGTTTCAATCGTTTTTTTAGCAATTCCCTGAGGGTCGTCCACAACGTGGTGCAGAGCTTTTCCGCCATTTTCTGGACATCCTGTATATTATGAGAATTTGCTTGAGTAGTTTGTTGCGTCTATCGCAGTGTTCGTCTAGCTCAACAGGTCAACACCCTCCCCACCCTCATTCTTGTACCGCATGTAAATGTCCTACATTTTTCTCTCATTCATCTGCCTTTTCCAATTTTCAATCAGGATGTGTCAAAACTAAAGTTGTAGCTGGATGACAAGTTTAGACTTGACTATAAAATACAGGTCTTCCTCCATCTTGAAGAGTACTTGGATTAGATCAAGCATCGTCTATAGATACGGCCATTTGGAATTATCAATATCATGTTCTGCGGTATTCTCTATGACATGGCCGGATAAGATACGTACACTTTATGAATGAATTCCGGCGAGTCGGGGGTATTTTGAGAGGGAGAGGTTATTCAAACAGCTCCGACTGATAGATCGTCATACAGCCATATGGTTCATTCTTAGGGTATTTTGAAATAAAGACTACAAACCTTTTGAGCGACAGTGTTAATCCTAGAAGATGCCGGTCCGGCCACGCTGGGGACACTCGGTTCGCACACCACGGCACTCAGAGCACCAAACGGTTTGGGCTTTAACCTAGGCGGAGGCTTGCATAAAATCTCGTTCACACCCTTCGACACATTTTCCGGTAAAATTCCCGTGAGCACGTCCAACTCCCTGATTGCTTGCGCAGATTCATCACTCAAACTATCCCCTGTCGTCCTGGCGGTGGCCGTGGTAACCGTGGTGGTTCCACAAACTGGCGAGAGACTCGGAAGCGGCAACAACGCATTGGCGTTGCTCAGCAAGTTGTTGAGCAAACTTCCGTTGTTCAAACCGCTGTTGTTCGGTTCGCCCTGAGGTATGTAATTCTGAGAGCTGCAGCTGCCTTCCTCGGACGTAACGGCATTTGTGGGTTTCGGAATCAGCGTTATGATCGGTTCGCTCGGGACCAACGGAGGCGGCTTGGTGTAGTGCAACTTGGGCGGCATGATAATGAGGCTGCTGCCGGAATGGATCGGTTGGAGGGTCGAGGTGGCGACCACTCGGATTTCGCCGGTCGGAGGAGGCGCCGGTAAGATTTTTTGCGGCGTGGCGCTGGCGTTCTTCTTGGAGTAATTCGGCGTGGGAAACGACTTGCGCGCTTTGTGTTTTGGAGTCTGCATTTTCGAGAGCGGCTTGATGTAAATCTCTTTGGATCTTTCTTTGCTGGCGCTACTGCTGGCGCTGCTGCTGGCGGGGGTGTTCGAGGGCGAATTCGTACCAGAAGAGCTCTGCACCAAAGCCTTGCTTTTTTTCTCTTCGGTTTTCGACCGCGTCCGGATCTCGTGCGACTTGGGCGTCGTATTCGGAGCGTCGGATTTTTCGGATATGTTCAACGCCGAGAAAAGCTGACGCTTCCTCTCCATGTACCTGTCGTCATTGTCTTCGTCTGAAGCAACTTCATCTTTGATAACTATAGGTTGCGGCGTCACCTGTTTTTCTTTCACTTCCTTGCCCTCTTTCATCAAGCGTACTTTTTTCAACACCATGAATTCTTCGCCTGTTCTTGATGGTGTGCTAACGGTAGCAGTAGAAGTGGTACTAGTAATATCAGTCGATTTCCTCAAAATGTTCTCGATCGGAACCAGCTTGACCATTTTGTGTGGCGAAAATAATTCACCTTCGTCAGACGCCTTGCGCTTTTTCAACACCGACACGCCAGGCTTTGATTTGTTCAGTGAAGAATGAATGATGTTTATAATACTAGTTTTGTTCACCGCAGGGGTTTTCTCTGGTCGCTCATCGTCAGAGCTCGATTTATCTTTTGTGGAACTCGAGGACGCCTCGCTTTTCTTTTCTTCATCCGTCGTACAGATTTCCGGTTCCTTCAAGTCAGACACCTTCTCCTCCTTCTTTTCAGCCTCTGTCACAGGTTTTTTATCACTTTTCTCATCACTTTTCTCATCACTCTTCTTATCAATCTTCTCATCACTCTTTTCATCAGTATTCTCATCAATCTTATCTCCTTTTTCACTGTCGTCTTTGCCGTCGCTCTTACTGCCGCCCTTGTCGTCGCTGAGCTTTTTCATAAGTTGATCGGAAATTTTCACCTTTTCAAGTTTAGTACTGCCGCTACCACCATCGTCCAGAGTCGACTCGCTGGCGCTTTTAGGTAGCTGCTCGCTTCTGCGCTGCATTTTCGACTTTGAACTTGGCACTGCGTTGTCTGTATTCCGTCGCTTTCGAATTTGTTCAGACTTTATCAATTTCTGCGTTATTTTTGGCTTGGCTAGAAAAAAAATAAAAAGGGATCAAATACGGTTACTTCAGCTAACATTTCAAACACTGAGACAATTTTTTCAGTTCAACATTTAGAAAGAGAAAGATGACTTTTTCCCAATTTGATATTCTGTCCAGAATTAAGTGCTCTACTACACAATCTGAAATCATCAAAAATCTGACTCAAGAGTTTTGAGTTACTGGAAGGGGGTAAATATTGCAATTTGAAATGGAGGGGAAAAAACGCGTCAATTCGTTGGACTCTTTAATGAATCAGCAGCTTACCTCAACAGCAGCAGCAGCAGCTTACAAAGCTTGTACTTAAATAGCACAATTTTGACGCAAAAATCTCGCCCATTGTTAAAAGGGTGTCGTGGAGGGGGGGGGGGGGGAGAAATCGACCACGTGGGGGGGGGGTACCCATTTATATCAGTAGCCTGCCGAATGCGCCCAGTGTTATTGAGTGGATTCCAAATATTGCTCTGGACTCTGAATGCGATACTTTTGAGACACCTGTATAAAATTTTCAGGGTGTCCATATTTTTTCTGAGATTTGGACGAATTTCTCACTCTCTTGTATTAGCTGTCATTGTATAACGTTTGCTTTTTCTTGCATAACTGAATCTGAATCCATAGCCAAGGCATGCCAAAGGGAAGTGGAGTTCAAATCGTGGAATAGGCCATTTTCCTACTACAGTGCGTTTGCGTTCGTTTGTCAAATGAGTAAGATTCCCGGCGCGTAATTGAATATTCGACCAGGTTGGTACAAATTCGACTAGAACATACGCGAAAGTGATTGATAGCGATGTTAGGTACAAAACTTTTTTATGTATTTGATAGATCATGGATTATCAAAGTACTTTATATTAAAAAAACCGCCAACATTACAAAATTACAGTATCTTTTCCATAATTAATAGCGACTTGTTGTGAATGTGCATGTCAGAAATGCTCATACGCGCCGGTCCGGATTGTAGTGTAGTGATCGTTGCGTTGGGTGACTTTTGGCGTGATTTTGTAATTTCGTCATAATTATGTTGTTCCAACTTATCCCCACCACCACCAAAGCTAGTTCCTCGATTTTTTGTTCCGTTTATATTCATCCACCATATTTTACTATTCACATTCGATATAAACCTCAAAACGTATAAACATAGCCAATGATTTTGCAAATGACGAATGACCTTCTCTGCGATATGATATGAACACTTACAACACTCTGGAGATGTAAATGGAAGGATTGCACTACCCTGGGTATATCTGGTTGTCTCTAGCGGTAACTGCCAATTACCTAGCAAAATGCCAATATGTGCCGCTCCTAAAAAGTACAAAAATATTTCTAATATTTTCTATTACGAGCTTCAACTTTGATAACTGTTTGACTCTTATGCAAATATTGATACGAACATTTGGAACAGTAGATGTGTTGACAATTTGTTTTCCAGTTGGGCTTGTTAGGACGTTTATAGCATGAAATTACCATGTAAGGTCTTTCTGCAGTGCAGGATTAATAAGCAAGCTGCTTTTCTAAGCAAATCGCGTTCTGGAATGACATAACCATAAAAACATGTGACAAAACACAGCTAAAATTTCTCTGTTGTTTCGCCGTTAACTGTCGTCTGTCAGAATTTGTACCACCCTGCTGACGCTTGCGCTAAGATGGCCTTGAAACGAGAAGGATGTATTTGGTGAGCACGCCAAGGCAACCACGCAAAAATCGAACGGTAAGTCTACTCTACAACAATAATAGAGATTGCGAAACGTTACGTACCTGGCGTAGAATAATCAATTCTAAGCTTCAACGGCGGTTCTTTCACGACATCACTACTGTCCTTGCTGGTTTTCGAATCGTTACTTTCATCATCAAAGAACGACAACCTCGGCACCTCTTTGCCCTCCGCTTTCGCCTCGACGATCTTGTCAATGCCCTGATCTTGATTTTTAAATTTTCCGTCCTTGTACGTGGGCAAAAACTGTTGCAGCAGCTTTTGCTCGTCGCCATACTTCAACGGCGTCTTGAACGGTGCATAATTAACGCGTCCGTACGCCGCCCTCAGATTGTCAACGTAAACTTCCAGTTCCCTGACGCATTCCATGATGTCGTTCCGTTTGTTCTTTCCGGAATTCGGATCCTTGCTCGAGTACATGTAGCACTCCTTGACGCTGATCCAGGCCTTGTCGTGGGCGCCAAAGAACCGGACGTCCACCATGCCTGTGTGGCTGACCGTCATCACTTTGGCCGGCCAATACGGGAAGCCCTTCAGCTTGGCCCAGACGAGCAGGTGCGGTTTGGGACAGACTTCGACAAACCACGTGTGCTTCTTGGTGTTGGCGTTGCGGTAGCAAGAGGAGCAGTTCTCGATCTCGGCCATTTCCTGCTTGCATATTTTGAGAATGGTTTTGGCAACATTGGTCAGTCTCGATTGGCCTGTTGAATCAGAAAAGACTTTTGGGGGGAAATTATTTTTTGAGGGAAAGAAAAGAAAAGAAAAGAAAAATAAAAAAAAATAAAATAAAAGAATACGTTAGAGTGTTGAAGACCACGGAATCATGATTGTAAACTCACCGGAATTGAAGATTATGCTGTTGTGCAGAATCCACTTGGCGTCGGCTTCGAAAGCCTGAGTGCTGCCGTAAAGGTTGTCCTTGATGTTTTGTTCGAGCATTGTCAGGTTCATGGGCTGGATTATGTAGTTCCTGTATTCCGGAAATTGTGTTTCGTCCACAGGGTTGACGAATGGTTCGGACTGCAAGAAAAAACAAAATCAGATAACTGCACGGGTATAATAAAAATGAGGGTTGGACTTAATTTGTTGCCTGGTGAGTGGTGAGTCACAAAAAGCAGATTTTTCTTTCTTTCATCATGGCGGAAAAAGTCACGGTTTCAAAGCAGAAGATGGTTTTCTAATTTATGTTTTACCTGTCATTTCAATGCACAAAATACCGCATTTTCAGCGACGTGAGAACTTGGGAATGAGTAAAGAACCAAGATATTTATTTGGATTTTTATTGAAGTATATTATTTAGTATTCTTTTTTTTTTAGTCTAAAAATTTGAAATCTGAATACTCAGGTACAGTGTACACCTAAAGGCTGGTTTATATTGGATGTTAACTTATGCCGTTATCCTTAACCGTATTCTTTATTCTTTAAACTTTAACGCTGTGGTTTATATTCACCGTAAGAGTATTTCAGCTGACAGTGCCTTGACAGGGAAGACACGTGTTCTACATGTGACAGTGAGAGTACATGCAGTAACGATACCGAAGATTTTGCCATTTGCGATTCCGCCATGTTACTCATTATAGCTGCCGGTGCCGCCAGTGCAGCAGCTGAAGAACAAAACAAGAAGAGACCACAAAGGAAGAGGCGCTGGAGCGTCCGGCCAATATTTACAGAACGAAATGAAAAAAGGCATTCCGTAATTTATTTCAAACCATGGTGTGCCATAAACTGGTATATATATTTCGTGGAGTTCAAAAGCAAGAATGGTATACAGCAAATAAAAGAAGAAAAAAGTATCAAATTTCATTATCAAGTGCCGCTATCCAGTCAGTTGCGTCCTCACAGGCTTGGTGTGTTTCCATTTTGTTTCCGTAAAACGTCTAATGAGGCAATCTAACACGATAAGGTCCATTGGATTAGGTGTCCGCAGTCACATCCTGGTTCTTCCGAAAGTCCCCATTTATGCTTGAAAACCCCCACCTCCCATGGCCGGTTCTGATTCAGTTCAGTTTACACCACAAATGCCTGTCTAGTTCGAATCCTGCAGGTTGCATTTATTCGGGTCTTCGATCAGATTCAGTCTGTCTGGATTTGTTCTTGACCATTCGTTCATCCAGGCCGTTTCTGTGTGGAAGTTTTGTTCCAAGAGCTCGTTTGTCAGACTCCACGTTGGCTTTCTTTTAGTCTCGTTCGTCTTGTGCAGTCCGGGTGGACTGGCAGTTGATGATTGTGGTGGCATTTGAACAATTCTTTTTTTGTGATAAGTTTTCTACGGATCTCAGGAGGGGCGATGTTGGACAGAACTGGTGAAACGAAGCAACCGAGTTGGATCAACTTGGTGTCGAGATCCATTTTTTCTTCCATTTTCGCACAAGTAGTGAGAACAAAAATAACCAACAAACCAACATCAGACAGTGACGTTCGACGATGTGATTGTGTAACTGGTTGTATGCGATTGGCTGTCCGCATTCCCTATGCCGTAAAACTTGAAACTTGGCGAATTCTACGGTAAGAGAATAAATCACGGGATTATTCCCTGTCAATATAAACGTTTGTATTCAAATGCTACCTTTCAACTTTACGGTAAGGGAATAAGTTACCGGTTACATCCAATATAAACCAGCCTTAAGTCTACATCAAGCATGACGAGTCTTTTTAGACTATTATCTCGTACTATTTCTTGTACTAAATCGCAGGCAATAAAACCGCTAAACGCATAAAAAAAACACCAGGTAGAATAGAATACGTTCACCTTAAGTGTGATTCTAGTTACCTGAGAAATTCTGTTTTCAAGTTTCCAAATGTGAAATACAGATAAATCCTTAAAGCTTCGCGGTTGGCTGCACTGGTGATATTCGGCACGATAATTCACGGCAACACACGATGTCGCCTGGGCCACTTTTGAAACGAATTTTTCGTACATTTCCACTACAGATGGGCGGAAACAGGCTTTCGCGGGACAAAATGTTTTGACGCTTCCCTTTATTCTATTGTAAAATGGCGCATTTGCTCGCGGTACCTTGTAGAGGTCTTCAGGGACTGTGGAAAAAATCATAAAAAAAATATCTTGGAAATTCTTCGAAGTTAAGAAGACTCCAAGTTTGCTCCTTCTTTCGGTGCGAAGATATTAAAAAATATGACAATGTGCCATATAAAACAATGTTGTATGGCACAATGCTAAAAATTGACGGAGTACATTACCCTTCCAAATAATTTTAAAATGATGTTTGTAGTAATTTCAAGTGAAAATTTTTCAAATGAGGCAAAACTTTTTGCTTAGTTTGATTATTAATTTTGAAAGTTTGAAACAATAAATGTTTAGAAAACATGTTTTGAATATTTTTCTTTGACTCCCTAGTGACTTCTTGACAATGCACCGGCGAGAAAATACACCATTTTAGAATCATCCTGTATGTAGAGTGGAAACCAAAATAATGATTTTTTTTTCATCCTGGCTCGTCCACTAACACTTCAAGTAGTAAAAAAGAGTCGATAAAGTTGTGCAACAAAAGCTCAATGATGCCGAAGTGCTTTTTTTTCTTTAATTTTGGTAAATTCCGGGAATTTTCAAAAGGTAATATTGAATATTTTCTATTGTAATAATATTGAATTTTCTTATTAGTAAGTAACATCGTTGACTCAACACTATAAAGAAGGGCAACCGGTGACATTTTTCAAAATGACATTCGTTTTGGCAAGATATTCATTCGCCAGCTGAGACCCACAGGGTAAAGCAAGAACTGTGAATTATCCTGAAAAAATTTTCAAAAGTAGAAAAGTTAGATTGCACATCTTTGGAAAGTCATTTTTGAAATGCAATACTGAAAAAAGTTCTCATCAACTGCGATCTTTTCCGTCGTGCATCAAAGGTTCCGAGATTTATCGAATTTCTCTTTCCTGAACCCACCGCGTGACCACGCCCAAGAAGCTTCTTAATCCACGACGACAAAACAATTCAAATAAATACCTAGGTAATGGGTGTACCTGTTTATAGTTAGTGGGATGCCGTAAAGTAAGGCGGTTCTGACAGACGTGAACAATTCGGATGCGCTTGCTCCGGTCATTCGATCGATTGTAGAATGGCTCTTAGGGGAAAAAATCAGTGAAATCGCCACGCTTTGAGATCAATAACTTCGATGGCAATGTATATGAAGTTAGAAGAAAATGAAGCAATGAAACGTCAATTCACGTTCAATAAGTTCATTGGCTCTGGTAAAGATCAATAAAATAAATGAATTTTAAATTAGGCTACCAAACAGATGTTGAAGACTAATTTCTTCTGATTAATAAACATCTTGTACGCTCTCATCTTGGTTTCATTAAAATTCAAAGTCCCACTTTCCCTTAGTAATAATCAACAATTTAGAAGAATGTAGCATTTTCAAAACAAGGATCCAACAAGCAAGCTGATATATCAATCATAATAATTATGAAATTATTTATTATTTAAGTTGCCATTAATTAATATTTTAATGTTAACAGGGGTCTTCATTACTGAGTTGGCCATGATATGGAAACAATTTTCTCTTCTCCTCAGTCAGTTCAATCCGCATACGTGTAATCAGACAGTTTATATTAGAATCGCAAATATGCTAACTGCGCAAAACCGTTCAATCATTCAAATAAAACATCTTTGTTTCTGCAATAATAACTATTAGTGTAACCAGCACCTAGGGACTTAAAAGGAAAAAACTTTGATGGCGGTTGAGGTATAAGTGCACACTAGAGACGATATGCACAACTGATTTTATATAAAAATCTTCGTAACGTACAGAAAATAAGACGTGATGTGCAATTTTTAGCTGAGATACCGACGCGATAAGCCGCCATGGCAAACAACGGTTGCGTGACGTTTAATTTTCTCTTTCGCTATTCTAAAAGATATGAAAGCGCATTGGTGTATAAAAATCTCCTGAAATTTGTGAGCTGCACAATACCATATCAAGATCATTAAGAATAAAAATTTGGACAAAGAGAAGAAGAAGAAGAAGGGGAGAGACCCTATCCACGCTTGAATTCAGTATTTTACCAGTCGGGACTTCTCCCAGAGTGCTGAATACAGTAATGTTTTTTTTTTTCACTGAAGGTTTCAGATAACATTAAGGTCCTGCTAGTATTGAGGCGACTATCACAAAAATACGCTGCAATTTCCAAAGTTATATAGGTCTGAAAAACCAAAATCCACGTCATGCTTTTGTTGCTTTTTCATTTCAAGCTGCTTGGGGGTGGTCTTAAAAAAAATGTGGCCTAGGCTTACCGTGGAGGCGGCAACTATGTATTATCGAAAGAATTAAAACACAAGAGCGTCAGATTTGGGCGAAATTGCAATATTCATGTTAATTAAAGTTGATCGGAGGCGGTTTTCTTTATGTTGGCGGCGCAATATGAGATTGCAATATATGCTAGACCGGTCTTGAAAACGGCAGCTATGATCAGCGAAAAAATAAGACGTCTGGTTTGAGAGGAGTTTCAATTACGGACACCACCGGACGGACGGATGGACGGAAGTAGCGGCTGCAACAGCGATAAAGTAGAAGAGAGCAGAGCGAGATCAAGACATAATGGTTGGAAAGAAGGAAATAATGAGATAGTTCATCATGGTTTCACAGTGCACGATAGCTGCCCAAATCTCCTTGAATGTAAGCGTTGACCGTGCAACTATTTCTTTTTTGAACTTCTAAAAGTGTAAGTAACAATTAAAAAATCCGAAACTATAAGAATAAATCGTAGGTATACAACGGTGGGTGAAATCGCGGGTAAAATTATGCCAATGACGAATTGATTTGATCGTCCCAGGACTGCGGGACCTGACGAAGTGCTCCGATGCGCAGTTCGTATTAAAAGGTAGTAAAGTCCTCAAGGGCTCGAGTCTCATGAGCGCATTTTCGGAGTGCGGATGAGTAGACTGTTCACCGGTACACCTTCCATCGCTGTAACTTCTCTAGTAACTTCTGTTTCTTTGTTGCTCCCTTTCCCTAGTTGCTGCCTTCTTCTAGTTGCTCCCTTCCCCCGGTTGCTCCCTTCCCTAGTTGCTCCCTCCACCTACTTACTCCT
This sequence comes from Anaspis maculata, assembly GCA_949128115.1. Taxonomy (NCBI): domain Eukaryota; kingdom Metazoa; phylum Arthropoda; class Insecta; order Coleoptera; family Scraptiidae; genus Anaspis; species Anaspis maculata. The sequence goes on along the minus strand of OX421964.1, from coordinate 25,278,480 downwards.
TCCCCCTACTTGCTCCCTTCTCCTGAGTTAGTAATACTTTTCGTGTTTGCTTTTAGTTTCTAAGGCAGCAGTCACACTGGAGCCACTACCACCCACTACCACTAAGCAAAATAACTGGCTATGGTCTCACTGAGCCACCGTCGACCACCGTCCTGAATTTAAATATCAATTGTCACGTCTCATTTTGCCAACCTTATAGCGCTCCGCTCATGACACTAGTGCTGTAATTGCTCTGTTTGTTTGTGCAAGTATCACACAGTACACACCTAGAGAGAAGGGCCTATGGAAGCAGTATGGAAAAGAGATACACACATCGGTTTGTGCATATACACCAGTCGGTCACGGCCACGGCAACGAAAATCAATAATTATCATGTAGCCATTACAGAACGAAAAATCCCTTGACGAGAATTGTAACTAGTTTGGCATTGCGAAAGGTTGTTTGTTTATGTGCATTGGACCACCGACCACCACGTTAGAAATTTCAAACAAGGGGTCGCCGGAGACCACAAGGGGTGGTTGCAGTGTGACCAGTGCCATTACATTGCGCACCTTTGATTTTTGGTTGATGGTAGTGGGTGGTAGTGGGTGGCTTCAGTGTGACTGCTGCCTTACTCGCCCAGCACCCCAATTCGCTTCGTGGTCCCATATTTTCGTAGATTTTCTAATAATGTGGCTTTTGCTTTTCTCTGTGCATTTTCATTCGTATATATGCATGTATCTGTAACGATTCGTAACGTAACTCGATTGTAATAGCAAGAAATGACACAAAATGATTCTTCAACTGAAAATGTATCTTTCTTTTCTCCAAATTTAATTCACTGGATGTATGCATGTATCTGTAACGGTTCGCAGAAGTCCTCGACGTTGAAATAGTTGAATAGTTGAGCGCCCACTTTTTCAACATTATTTCACTTTTTTTTCCTGTGAAAAAATACTGCGGCCTAACGAAATTTTGTGCCTATTCTCATCCGTAGAAAATTATCTATCATTCGCAAAAAAAAAACGACAGCGCTAGGACTCTTCGTTTAGGAGTTCAACTACAAGACGGACGGACATCAAAGCACGGCCAATAGCTGAATTTCTATCAAAATGCGCTAAAAACACGTATGCACACCTATTATACACAGAGCAGCACTGGGGCCAAATAAATTAACATATCTGTGGTTTACACTTTCAGCTCCCGCAATCACAAAAGTTATCAGTTTGTACCTAACTAACCAAAAGGCAGGTTCCAACAACGTCTTCGTTTCGTCTATAAAATCCTCAAAGAACCTTTTATGCGCGAAAGATGAACAGCAGATTAGATAGCATGTCATTTGAACATTTAGCAGGCAAAGATAAACTTCCGACATAGTTGTAAATTTTAAAAGCGGCAACCCCATGCATAATCTGGCATTCCACTGACAGCGCACTTGTGGTGCGTTCAGTCAGCTTATTTAGCCCTAGCAGCGCTTACGGCTAAAATTAAAACTTACGACTAAATAAGCTGACTGAACGCACCTTTTACAGGGTGAATTTTGTCACCCTCATCCTATGCTCGGCTGCTGTGTTGAAAATAAAAGCCTAACGCGTAATACGAGTGTTCGCATGTCGAGATTTCAATTTTCGCTAAAAAATGTTTTATTCTAGGCATATAGGTAAACATTCTTGATAGGCCTCATCCCTCACGATAATGTTTGGTCGAATTCAATTTGCGCGACCGAGGCGGAAGGGAACCTTTGGCTGAGGACAAAGTTACACACATCCAACAGCTTTTAGGCGAATATCCACAACAAATCTAAATATAGAAAACATTCAAAAGAGCGAGTATCAGAATGGCAGAAACGTAGATCTTGGCTGGAGATTCCTTTTGCCATCATCTCAGACATTATCACCTGACTTCAACTGGAATCACATAAATGAGCGTTCCATTTAAAAATAAGACATCTTGACTAGTACTTAGTTGATGATTTCGTATGTGTTTGCAATTTTTGTGTTTTGAGCTAGGAGGATAGAAGAATTCTTATAAGAAGAATAAGAATTCTTATATCCTCCTTGGTTTAGAGGTTTCGACCGTCAGCGTGTTCAATTTAATTCTAAGCAGTGAATTGATCGCAGTTGTATACTCAGGGTTCAGCGTCTTTAAGCATGGCCTGTATCAAATAATATGTGATTGACAAGTCACTGTCAATAGTCAAAGTCAGTATGAAGAAGTAAGGTGAACTGAGACATGATTTTAACCTTATGCCCGCTCTATGAAAATTCGCAGCAATCGTAACGCAACCGCAACGCAGAGCGCAACGTTACTGATTGGCTCGAAAGGTATTCGCAAAGCCATCGCAACGACGCGGAAGGCTTGCGAGCCAATCAGAAACATTGCGCTTTACTGCGTTGCGGCTGCGGCTGCGTTGCGTATTTTCATAGAGCAGCCTTTACATGTAAAAGGAAAGAGCCTTGTGTAAAAAAATTACTAAATGTTATATTAAGGTCGATTCTCATGTGCGACTATTCGGGAAAAAAACGAGCATCTGGTGACGTTAAATTTGAATTGTTGACAGTTTTGTTGACCCTGCAAAAGTTCAAATGTGACAATCAACAATTTAAATTGACGTCACCGGTTTTTTCTTGCAAATATTCGCAGATGGGAATCGGCTATTAGGCAGTAACATTATTTTCTGTTGTGAAATTTGACGCCGCAACTTGAAGTGCATCTCCACCACGAAATTTGCCTCGTTGAAATTATCACTTGACATATTTTTTGCAGCAAAAATGCTCCAAGGCATCCATTATGGCCTTTGGGAGTAGAAAAAGTGACAGATAAATAGAAAAAAGCTTGCAACAGATGCATACAAAAAAAAATGACAGTTGACAGGGCATACTAAAAAGTAAAAACAGACACAATAAGCCTCTGTTTTGACACAAACCTCAGACAATATCAGCTCACTTGTAGCTGAAGGCTTTGTCAATTACAGGTAGGTTTGAATCAGATTCGGTTGGCCCAAATCAGTTACAAAAAGTACGCTGCAAAAGTATTTTTGTAATGGTCATCTAAACAGGCATTTCTATTAGAGCAGAAGAGCTGACAGCTCTTGGAGAAAATCTGTCAAATCTGACATTTTTCTTACCCCATTGCACTGTATCATCCTCTTGACAGCGAACTTCAGGAGACTGCACAAATGCTCCAAAGTCATGCCTTCCATGGCCTTTGACCTGTAACCATGAAATGCATATCTCATCAAAAACTTGCTTGTATGGCAATTCTACAAATCCACACAAACAATAACATACATAAATGTGTGGGGCTGGCAAGTGTTAAGACTTCTTCAAATGATATTTTCAAACAGCTCACCTGGTTTGAGTACTTTCAGCTTTCAAAATCGATACACATTCGGGACATGGCCAGTGATCAAGATCGGTGACTTCATACTTCAAGCATTTCTGGTGGTAAGACCTGGGGCACGTCTCGCAAGCCACGTCGACGCTGTCGTGGTGGCACCGCCAGCAAAACGCGTCTTTGTTGGGCTATACATGAAGAAAAACAAACTGGATCAGCTGTGGCCGTAACAATATACGGTTAACGCACTTGAGGGTCTCGTTTCACAAGTGAAAAATGAGCAAAAGCTTTGGATTTATTGGGATTTGGAAGCGAGTGATGGTGATAGTGGGCATTATACCTTGAACATGACAATTTTGCCAGTCAACCCATGGACACCTGGATTTTTCTTTGCTGGGGAATCGGTGGCGCCCTCTGTGTCAGTTTCTGCCAAGCTCGATGCCGCCTTCTTTTTGCTCGTGGACGGCGTCGTGGACTTGCTGCGGGCGGTCTCTTCGCTCGCGGTACTGCTCGCCACCTCGGGCTCCTCCAGCTCGCTTTCGGCGGTCACCGGAAAACCTTTGGGTTTTTTCGGGATCGATTCCGATTTCTTGGCCACGGGCTCTAGACTTTTGCGTTTGGATGACAGGTTGGTGCTGAGCTTGGCCTCCTTTGATAGCGCCAGCAGCAACTTGAGTTCCCTGTTCACCACCTCCTTTTCTTCCACCTGGGTGGCCTCATCCGCGTCCGTTTTTTCAGTTTCTGGCTGCGTCACGGACTCGTCGAGCTTGTCAGGATCAGGAGGCGGTTCTTGGAGTTTTTCTTCCGGAGTTTCCGGTGCGTTTTCCAGCTGACTCTCAGTTTCACTTTTAGACTCACTTTGTTCAGCACCGCTCATTGGCATTTCTTTAATCACTGCATCACTGCTTCCTGCATCGTCACTGCGAGCGTCACTGCTAAAATCACTGATATTTTCCTGGCTGTTGTCGTCGAGCGGCTCGAAAGGGGGCGACGCCAGTTCCGGTGTTTCGGTTGAGGCATCTTCAGCCGCAAGTTCGTCATCCATTTTCGAATCCTCCATCCTACCGTAGGTAGCAAATTTAGTTAATTCCATTTTATTTCGTTTTTCTAATTTCATATTGCAACTTACTGATTGCTCTTGGTCAGCATGGACGTCTGTGGTCCTGACGGCGAGTCCTGTTGCTCGTTCGCCGCTAAATTTCGAGTCGAGTACGGCTCATAACCTAGAATTTCTGGGGGGATTTTTTGAGAAATATAATCGAGTAAAAAATGCGCTTTGCAGCATACGTTTCGATGGCTTACCTTCATAATTATATAAGAAGTTCGTCAAGTCTTTGGATGCAAAGTGGAGGAATTGGAAACAGCGCCATCACCTTTCAAAACACAAACACAGTGAACTAACATGGTTGCCACATCTTTTCGTCTCGCGCTAGAGCGCTGTTCGGCAAGTAGGGTCCCGACATTCGGCAAGGATCGGAATGCGAATTCCGTGGGTCCTTCGAAATTCCGGAAGAGTCTGGAAAATCGAAACAGAACGACGCGATTCCAGAGTTGGTAAGTGTCTCTGTACTCTTGTGAGAAACTGCGTGAAGAAACCCCGATAGAAACCAATAAAACAGTTTCTGCATGAAACCAACCGCCTAGGTCTGTATACAGCAGACTATACAACTCACTGCTCTCTGGACCAATCCAGTGTCTTGATTTTCCTTGACAACACTGCATTACATCGGGTATGCCGTTGCGAAGGACCATTTTTGCGAATATACGAAATCGATTATACGTAGACCTCTCGTATAATCGCAGTTCATTTGAATTCAAAAAACCACAATTTTCGCCCTTTGCAACAGTGCTTGCCGGATTTCACGATCTAACCAGCAGCCTTGCCACACACTGAGCCATAGCTGACCCTGTGCACCAGAAGCTATGGTTTGACATATCGTATATAATTCTATCTCGGGTATGCCAGTAGCGGTAAGATGTATCAAAATGAAAATCGTGCAGAACTTTCGTCCAACTTCAGCAATGGGGAACTATAGTGGCAAACGCCTGAAGTAATGGCGCTCGTGTTCCATGCACCCCAGCTATCATCAGTGTCATTTTAAGCGTACATAACCTCAACTTTGTAGTTGTCATTTCATTTTCATTTGTCAGCACTCAGATAGGAACCAGCGGTTTGCGTTACTTCTTGAGTTAAAAAGTAGAAACGCCGACAAGCCAAAAATCGCGCTAAAAAAATTGGTAGTGACGTGTTGTGTATCAGGCTGCAACAGTTCCAAAGGACCATACCTTTGCAGTTTGCACTATCTCTTTTTTATTCCCTCTCAGTGGGGCTCCCTCCCCGCCTCAACTCTTCATTGAGCACTTTCCACTCTCCGTACATTTGTTTGCATTTCTATGAGGTTATGTACGTTAACTGTCAATATGGGTGCATGGAACACGTCGCCCTCTACAATCCGTTTTGCCTATAGTTCCCCATTGAAAAGTTACGGATAAAATTTTAACTTGCATTTATATGGTTTAGTTCTCACTCGCTCTTATTGTTACTGTGACGCAAACGGAATTCATAAAAAGGAATGCGGAAATCTCGAGTGAGGTAGGTAAGGCATGGTCAAAAAAATCAAGTGGTAGCCAATGTCAAACATTAATAATTTATTTGACAATGTATTTTTGAATGGTTGTCTTTTGCATCCTCTGTTTTGCATTTCGAAACCAACAAATGGGTCGTTTTGTAACCACTCCAGCCGAACAATTCAAGACTTTGTATGGTCAATTGAACCAGCTAATACTATTAGAAGAGAGGAATATGTTTGACGGCAGTTTCAACCATTTTCCGGACGAAAAGTCCACGCTGAAATGGCACACATCCTGGAAAACTGATGGGCATACAACATGCGAAAAACGAACGGAGGTGACTCAAAGAGGGAAATTTGAAGATCCTATGGAATCTGACGGCAAAGCAGTTGCAGTTGAACTTTTACTCCGAATTCGGGAAAAAGACTGATCCTTTCAAAGGTAATCTTTGTAGGCTGATTGCTGCGTTGTCATTACTTTTCACTCTTCTTTCAAAGGTGTTGGAATTTCGTAAGGCAATGATGCTCGGAATTCCGAGGGAAGGGTTCACCAAGGGATGACGGAATTATGGAAATGCATTTCAGCACCATTGACTGCTGAGGAGCTACACAGAATACTACAAACTTTCGGCGAAGACTCGAGTTCTTCTGTTACCTACCAATAAAAATTGTTCACTTTTATCACCTGTTCAAAATAAACGATTCACTTTGCTCCTTATAATGTAGTTATGATGATATTTATTGTAGTTTTCATGATACAAATCAAACAGGGATCAGGCATTACAGGTAAATCAGGACCAAAACGTCAGTTTGACAAATTATTTCTGAATTTTGAAAACTGTCATTGACAAAAGTCGGGAGCAGGTGGGTCGTGCAAAGCTCGTTGTATAGTCTTGACGAATACAACTCGAGCATCGAAAGAATCTGAATATACCGCTCTTGTTCGATGTACTGCTTCAAAACACAGCTCGACCTATGGTCTCGCTGTGTTTCTTGCAATACATCTCGCAATCGCGGTATATTCGATTATTTTGATGCTCTTGTTGTATTACTACTGAGTATACAGGGATGTTTCAGACGTCCTTAGATGTTTCGCAATCACGGTTACAAACTTCTAGGGGAAATTCCCCATCAAAAATGGACCAGGAAAAAATATAACTTCGATGTCTTAAAATTCTCCGTTGAAAAGTTACAGGATGATCAAGTTGACTTTTTAAAAATCGATTTTTTGACATAACTTTTGAACCGTTTAACCGATTTTGTTCAACTTTGAAGCAAAATTGACTGAAATAGGGTCTCTATCGAAAATTAATAATAACAACGTGTTAAGAAAAAATCAGGGACGTAGATAATGGGGGGTGTCCTCAAATCCCCCCCCCCCCCTATTTCTCACACCCCTAGCTTTATTTTCTCCAAATTGTTATAATTTTTGGATTCTACGTTCAATTTGGAAAAAAAAGTTCCTCTTGCAAAATTTTGATCAGAGGCTTCGTTCTTGAGGTATTTATGGGTTTGGAACTTTGGAAAACGTCTCGAAATTGCCACTTTCAAAAGCCACAAAACGAGCAAAAATGTGGTACAAAAAACCTCCAAATAGAATGAAACCTCCAATATCTCCACCATACCTCCACATATCTCCACGGATCCCCACGGATCTCCACGGATCCCCACAGATCTCCACGGATCCCCACGGATCTCCACAAGACCTCCACACGGATCTCCACAAAACCTCCATGGATCTCCACAGTCTTGCGCATGCGCAGTGTTCACGTACATACGTACACACATACTGCATAGGGTTATCTCAAGTGGGGATCAAAATCAATTGTCTTCTGGATGAAGTGAATGTGACCGTGTCATAAAGGGGATCTCGATTTCGATCTGTCCAAAAGTAGGAATAGACTACAAACGGTGGCCCAGAAGGTTTTTAAAAGAAATTTTGCGGAAGATACACAAATTTTCGAGAAAAAAAAATGAAAGGAAGAAAACTACGCCGTGTATTTTTGCGCCGGGCGGAATAACGCGTCGTAAAACGAAACAGGGCAGAAAATGGCAAGAAATCGGGTGAAAACCAGGAAGACATTGTTTTTTGTGACAATATGCTACCAAAAGACACAAACGGGACCATGGAGCAAAATAGGAGTGTTGGGCGAGGAGAAGCTGGGAAGAACGTATCATAAAACTATAAGAACGGGGTGAAAAATCGCAAGTAATCGTAATAAAATCAGTGAAAGACATTGGTTTTGTGGCAATACGCTACCAAAAGACACCAACGGGACCAAGGGATGAAATTGGACTGTTGGGCGGGAAGAGACTTAAAAGAACGCGTCATAAAACAAGAAACAGGGCTAAAAATCGCTAACAATCGTAAAAGAAAACATTGACAAGTAAGAATAAATCACACGAAATGGGAAGAAAGTCGCAAGATAAGGCAGTCGACGCGTGTAAGGATCGAAGGAATGAAGTGCAAGGAAAAAACGGAAGAGCCCAAAAAAGGATAACCACGCATGGAAAGTATATCCCGCAAAAGCATAAAAAGGAGGTAAAGTACGTTTAAACTCGCGTTTAAAAAGAAGGAATAAAACACGAAAAACGGGAAAAAAAGTCGCGAAAAATAGGTAGTTGACGCGTGTAATTTCTCTATTTGCCTTTCAAATCATATTGCTGTTCTTATTAATGCCAATAACGTGTAGGTACTGCGCTATGTGAAGCACATGCATCTTCACATTTTTCGCATAGCTCCTTGAAACGTCAATTGTCAGAAAAGAACAGCGAGAAGAGAGTGTGGTTACCATGGCGACAAGCAAGGAAAGTGGGCAATGTTCAAGTGCGGAAATTGAATAGTTCACGTTAGTAAATCGCATTCTCCCGTACCTAGATCGACTCAAAATTATTGCATAAGGAAGGGAATAATGGTAAAATTGTTACTGTGAAATGTACGGCTTCGGGTACCCTTTATGACACGGTCACCTACTTTTTACTTGGTATAATCTCTTGGGTTAAACTTTCGCCGGCGTGCAGTTTACTCCAGGATCTATTCCCGAAAAGTGCTATTTTGCTTTCGTCAAACTGGTCTTCACTCGAGCACTCACCCTGATTTTTCTCATTCGCAACGATTCGTAAAACAAGAAAGGGAAAACAGGGGTGACATCCATTACAGGTCGTCTTGAATGGGATAATACAGAATTCTGCTTCAACGATATCACAAATTCGCCGATCTATCAATACGAAGTATTTCCTTACTATTTTCAACTAGAGCTGGCCAACAAATCAAGCTCAGATATCAAAACATTGATCCAAAGACATCATATGATTTCAAATATCAGAAAAGTGTCCAAATTGTGCCAAAGTCTCCACGAAATCTCCACGGATCTCCATAAAACCTCCATGGATCTCCACGGATCCCCACGGATCCCCACGGATCTCCACCAAACCTCCACGGGTCTCCAAGGCAAGGGACAGAAAACCTCCACAGTGGTTAACCCCTCGCCTCAAAATTAGAATTCCAAAAGCTTATGATTTCTCAGCAAAAATAGGTTCTCTAGAATTTTTAAGTTGATAAACCACTATTTTTTCTGAGAAACGAGAAGTTTTCAGGGGGAAAAAATGGGCTCATTGGGAACGGCGATTTCGAGATTTTTTCCAAAGTTTCAAACCCAAATATCTCGAAAACGAAACAACTAATCAAAATTTTGCAAGAGCAACTCTTCTATTACACCCCCATTATCTACGCCCCTGAATTTCTTTCCAAAACACGTTGCTATTATTCGATAGAGACCTATTCCAGTTAACTTTGTTTCAAATTTGAATGAAATCGGTTGAACAGTTCAGAAGTTTATGTCAAAAAATCGATTTTGAAAAGTCAACTTGAACACCACCCTGTAACTTTTCACCGGAGCATTTTAGGAAATCGAAGTTGTATTTTTTCCTGGTCCATTTTTTATGGAGAATTTCCCCTAGAAGTTTGTAACCGTAATTGCGAAACACCCTGTAAGTACTTTCGGATTCGGTACTTTTTATCTGGTATTTGCCGCCATAACATTCGCTAAAAATAAGTAGGCAGTAGAGGAAAGTAATAATGCTTCAAAACTACAGGATAATTCGAGGGATAATTTCGAAATTTTGGAACGCATTAATTCTAGTTAAAAAAAATTGCTCTTATTTATAAAGCCTACCTACATCATACAGGGTGATTCATAAGTGAACTTGATGCATAGACCCAGTGGCGTAGCTAGAGGGGGAATTTTGGGGTCACCCCCCCCCCATTTGCCATGAATTTCCTGAAAAAAATTCAAATGCGACGCTTTTTTTATTCGTTTTTCTCGCATACTCGAATATTTTTCAGTCGTGACCCCCCCCCCATTTTGTGAGCGGGGACGCTTGCGAAACGAGCGTTAGCGAGTGGAGCATCCCTGCTCACAAAATAAGACACTTTTAACGAGTGTATCGTATAAGATTTTATTTACAATGGTCTTTGAAATGTTTGGTAATTGTCAGAATTTATTGAGCATGACAGGAACGAGCAGGATCATCACTTTTAGCACGTCGCCCATGACAACGTGTTAAAAGTGACGGGTATTATTTAACGTAGATAATAGTATATTATTATAATACAAGTTTTATAAGACGCATCGTATGGTAACACGCGTCATTTTGAAGCACGAGGAGGGAAGCGAAGCGACTGTTTGTTTTTGGTACTTGGACCGATTGGGCCAGTCCAGTTCTGCCCTGGCGTTTATTTTCTAGTAGTTTGGGGAATGTCGCTGCAGAATCTGATGAAACGAAGCGACGTAGTCTACTTCTTACTTTTTAATTTAAAACTCGCATCGTAGCTGTCGCCTAGTTGTGTGCTGTACATCCACGTTTTTGTCTTTCGAGTGGTCTTCGAAATTGTGTTAGTTCGGAGCCAGAAACCGCCTGTTCTGCGAGTTTATTTGGCGAACGTTGGATCATTAGGGTATTGGACCCGAAGTAGGCATTGTTTCGCCGTCTAAAGAAGTACAACCACGCCTGGCGCATCAAACGAAACCGTCTGTCACCTGGAGGTCAAGTTTCTTCTTTTACCCACCACTCAGTTTTTCTGCTACATAAGGAGCTTTTCTACGATCAAGTTCCCGACATCTCTATTTTCCCGTCATCCGGTTTCAAAGTCTGGAGATTTTACCAGCCGTCAACGACACCGTCATCGACATCGTCGCATAATTAGGTACGCAACAGGGAATTTCCCGAGCGATTCTTTCCTTGGAAAGGGAACGATCCAACAAGAAGTCCGCCTTGGTTTGAGTGCAATATTTTCCAAAACCGCCCGGCGAGTCCTGCCGCACTAGCGTGGTCTCATCTTCTACGACACCTAGTCTAGCCATCACCCGCACTCTGGAAGTCTTAGCGTACGACCGTAGCGAAGTCCACGCGTACGGTGCGGCCGTCAGGAAGCTGTCACCGTGTTTACAGCTTTGCGTTTTGGTCAAGTAAGCGGTGAAATTTCGCCTATTGTGTTGCTTATTCTCCCTCTTTTACTTGTGTTTCATTAAAAATGCGTAAACAATAATCATTTTTCACGTTGATATTTGGCTGAACACTCGAGTACCGTTCTAGAAAAAGACGGAAGAAAAATAGATTGGCAGTTTTCAGGGGACAATAAAGGGTAAAATTCAAAATTCAGTCTGCTAGCTCGCAATTGAATTGTTGCGATTTCCGACCATTCGCCAAGAGTGTATGCGCTTTGTTTAAATTAACATCACTCTTTATCTTTTGAAATCCGTACACAAATTCTGTAGTTTTGCCACCGACAGTCTCCTGGTACCTTGTTGTTGGTGACTTTGAAATTAACGTAGATGTTATAGGGCGAATTCGGTCACAATACTGTGGCGCCCCCGACCATCCAAAAGAACCCCGGCCTATCTCCACTGATCAGCTGGCGGGCCGTGTTCCTAAATAAATAAGACAGACCAATGGTAAGTCGCACCGAAAAGACACGATACCTTTTAAAAATCGACTGTGTGGCATTATCCTTGAACGTGACGAACTCCCATATTATAATACTTCAAGGTATATATGGGGGTAGGTACTCACCACTCACAACCAGCACATTTTCTCGTAGGCAAAAATCTTTCATTTTTTCCATTTTTTGGCCTAGTACTTACATTTTTGCTTTCTGACAATTTTGTTATGATTTCTTGTCTGACTTCAGATCTTTTATAGGGTGGAGTTTTAATCCAAGACTGAAACCGTAGTATGGGGGCATAGGTCGTGCCGTGTGCAGCTTCGTGAAGATATATAGGGATATGTCTTAGTCGAATCCTGGGGGGTCAAGGACCATGAAAAATGATGGTGGAATATTCGTATCCACTGCAGGCAAATATGGTGGAGGCGCCAAAATGGGCTTCATCTGGTAATGAGAAACTGGCTGTAGCTCGTTTGTTTTCCAACGGATTTCAACATCTGGGACGTCATTTTGTAGACAAAAAAATTCTCTTTTTATTTCATACCTAAATTTACAAACGTCATTTCGTGAAACTGTCAAATCTGTATTTATAAGTCATGCTAAATTCCGCCCTTTTTTGAAGGTTATCCGATATTTTTGAAACCTGGCAGTATCATAGATCTTGAAGTGCTCTTTTAGAATTTTTAATTTTCCACTTCGTATCTTTGCCGTTTTGGCCGCCATATTGAAAAGATGGCGCCCAAAAAACAGTTTTTTGTCAATGTCTTGAATTCAACTGACTCAAGATTGAAATGTGTGTATGCGGAGAAAAGCCCATTCCAATCTCTACAATTTGACATATCAGTCATTAATGTGCGATTTACGGTTCTTGAGTTAGAGCTTTCAGAACTTCCGGAAGCATCAACTTTCGGCATTCAATCAGCATGTTAAATTGATACCATCGTCATGTAGTAGGCAAATAACCCATCAATAGCTCTTGGCCATTAACCATAGATAATAAAAATTTAGAAAATCGATCATGGTGATGTTATTTGTGTAATTACAGGGTGAACTGTGAAAGCAAACTGACTTTAGAAAGAAATAAAGGTAATATAGCATTTGAAGGATATCAGATACATTCGAAACTCATTATTATGATGAGATTTGGGGTCATCATTCAGAATATCCACTTTTCCACTTCGTATCTTTGCTGTTCTGGCGATAATTTTGAAAAAATGGCGCCCAAAAAAACATATTTTCGATTTTTTTTCGAAAATTTGTCATAAAACTTGAGAATTCATATCAAAAGTGAAGGTCTGTCAAATTGTCTATAATTTGACGTCTGAATCACTCATGTGCGACTTACAGTTCTCAAGCTATACCTTCTCAAAGTTAATTTTCCCTTAGAGTTCACCCTGTAGTTGCATAGCAACCGTTACCATGATTGATTTTCTGGATATTAATGGTCTGTGGGTGACAATTTATTATTATTTATGGTTAATTTGACTGCCACGTGGAGCTAAGCTCAACTTGACATGCTGATTGGATGACAAAAGTTGATGCTTCAGGGAGCTCTGGAAGCCATAACCCAAGAACCGGAAATAGCACGTACACGAGTAAGGTGTCAAATTGTAGATAATTGAATAAGCTTTCATTCGCATACAAACGCTTCCACCTCACATTGACTGAAATGAAGATATTGACAAAAAACTGTTTTTTGGGCGCCATCTTTCCAATATGGCGGCCAAAACGGCAAATATACGAAGTGAAAAAGTGAAAATTCGGAAAGGGCACTTCAAGATCTATAATACTGCCAAGTTTCAAAAATATCAGATAACCTTGAAAAAAGGCCGGAATTTAGCATATCTTATGAAGACAATTTTGACAGTTTCCCGGAATGACGTTTGTAAACTTAGGCATAAAATAAGAAGAGAATTTTTTTGTCTACAAAATGATGCTTCAGATGTTGAAATCCGTTAGAAAACAAACGAGCTACAGCCAGTTTCTTATCATCAGATGAAGCCCATTTTGGCGCCACCACCATATTTGCCTGCAGCAGATGTCAATATTCCACCATAATTTTTCATGGTCCTTGATCGCCCAGGAATCGATTAGGACATATCCCTATATATCTTCACGAAGCTGCACACGGCCAACCTTTTTTTGACCCTATGCCCCCTGCAGGGGCGGCGGGTTTTGAAATTTTGCATGGGTGCAAAAGATGAAACATACAGAGAAAGCAATGAAGATAGCGAGCAAGAGCGCCGCAGGCGAAAATTTTTCGAGAAAAGGGGCGTGGTCAACAATTCTACGGATATGAAACCATTAGAAATTGAACAAAGACAAGGTAATTACTTATTATAGATTTTATTGATAAAACATAGTTAGTAAAATAAAACTCGCTACTTGCCGCAATTTTTTACAATCATTTTCTCCGTATTGCACGAATAAACCAGGTTAGAAGGCGTACTGTGAAAATCGACACTTCCTCATATTAGCATGTGATTTTCAAAGTGGTAAAAAATTTAGGCTTGAAGAACGTATATTTCGATCTCTGAAGCTTGCATGCATGGGTGCAATGCACCCGTTTAATCACTTTGCATGGGTGCATGTGCCCCGATGCACCCTATAAGTCGCCGCCCCTGGCCCCCTGACTACCGAACCTGGATGGGTTTCCCATCTTCATCAATAAATTGTGCAATAAAACACTTCTCACGGTCAATTATTTCTAATGAATAATGGGAACACACACACAGCATATATACTTATAAATTAAATGTAGAACATTTCACTTCATCAAATAATAGCTTATTAGACCAGGAAACGGTGAACTTTGATTTCAAACGAGTTTGCTTTGGCTTGAACTAACACAGGAACGCAGGAGCAGAAGAAAACCGTTGACAGTTAAAGTTTTCCTATCAGTGCTGCCAACGTGGCAACTTATCCCCAGATTTGTGAATGAGACAATAAGGAGATGAAACCAAGAAACCATGGTGAAAAATCATGGAAAATATAATAAATTGCTAGAGAAAAGAGGTTCTAAACACCCAATAAAAATTTCGATTCCATTTATCACACTAGGCCGTGAATGTTTTACTTCGAATGGTGATACTTTCAAATTCCGTGGTTGTTGTATTGGTGTTGGCGCTCTGTTTGTCAAGTCAATGACAGCGTCAAAAACTGTCAATTTGGGCCTCGGGGCCTCCCCGCACCTCAAAGTGCAACTGCAACAAGTCAAACCGATGATTAATCCATAAAAAAAAACAAGAGGTTGAAATATAACGAATCAGCGAAGAGGGCCTTATAAGTATAAACGCGGTATAATTACACCACAGAGAATTACACTGATGAATTGTATTTTATTCACCTACTTGTGAATTCTGTGAAAAATGGTAACCCACTTAATATTTGTTGGAAAATATCTGTGTTTTATTCACTAACCAATATACGTTATTTAATGTAGGTACCTATGCGCAAAAGTAATTTCCATCAGTAGGTAGTTGAATAATGAAACTACTCAGTAAAGAATAGTCCTCAGTAGTAAACACACCAGTGATTTTAGTAGTTTTAGTAGTCACTCCAAGCTGACAACTGAACTCTACTAAATCTCTCAGTAGTTGACTACTGAAAACTACTGAAGAGATATTGATCAAGTAGTAGTTTTAAGAAGTTACTACAGAAAACTACTAGCGATAAACTGATGTAGTAGTAGTAACTACTGAAAACTACTGATCAATAAGTGTTCAAGTAGTTAACTACTACAGAAAACTACAAGCGATGTAGTAGTTTTGAGTAGTTCACTATTGAAAACTACTGGTCAACTACTGGTTTTCAGTAGTATTTTTCCGTACGGGGAGGTCTTTTTGGTAGTATGTGACAAGTTTTCTACTAACGATGCAGGGGTGAGTCATATAAGTATAAATCACAAAAACATTCAGTTTTTTCATCAAGACTTGTAAAATATTCAATATTGGCCCAGATAATTTAGATCAAGACATGACTCTTTTCGTTTCCAGAGAAGTATTTTTAGTGACGTTTTTGAAGGAAAATGAATTTTTGTGATTTATGAATCACCCCGTATAATAAAGAGTAGTTCAATGCACATCCAGTGATTGATAATTTTCACAGATTCGCCTATCACAAACAATTCTCCAAAATCATTTCGAATGACGAAAATAGAGAGCAGCGAAGTCCCTCACTTTGACCCCCCATATCTTTGAAAATAAACGCCATAAATTAATTTAAATATTTCTGAGTGGATCCTATTAGCGCGTCCAATTCTTCCCCTTCTCGTTGGTTGGTGGGTCGGGAAAATAAAATAGATCGATGATTACAATTTCCTCCCTCGATGTGTTGGGAACTATTTTTGAATTTGCCGCCAAGTGGACTGGCAACACTGATGTTCCCAATAAAAGCAAGGTCAGCTGTCAGCTGTGTTGTGTTGGTCAATTTGACTTGACACCTTGACAGTTGACAGCAGCACAGCAGAAGTGCAACATGGCGAGCACATCGAAGTAAGGTTTTTCTGTTGTCCCATAATTTACTCGTAAAATGACAATATTTAGTTGGATGCCTCCAAAACAAATTGCAAAACGTTACTTTCGGTGCTGCAAAGCTCGTGTTCTCAATTAATTTGCTTGGCTTCTTTTCCAGGAACGACCCTTTTGCGAATAAAGTTGTCTGCTCATCTCATCCAGATGCCCCCCTTATCGAAGACTACAGGGCTGGCGACCAGATTTGCTCCGAATGTGGACTAGTTGTTGGGGACAGGTGCGTTTGAAATCCCGGCAAAATTTCGAAAATTAAATTAAATTTGTTTTATTTTCGTAGAGTGATTGATGTTGGTTCGGAATGGAGAACGTTCAGCAACGAAAAGTCCGGCGTGGATCCGTCGCGTGTCGGTGGCCCCGAAAACCCTTTATTGAACGGTTCCGATTTGACTACAATGATTGGTCCTGGAAGAGGTGAATTTTTAATGCGCCTCGTCTGCTGAATTATTACCAACTTAATTGATGGTTTGCAGGAGACGCTTCGTTTGATATGTTCGGCGCTGCCAGATACCAAAACCGAAAGACGATGAGCAGTTCGGACCGCGCCCTCATCAACGCTTTCAAGGAAATCAATGCCATGGCGGACAGGATAAATTTGCCGAGGACCATCGTTGACAGGGCTAATAACTTGTTCAAGCAAGTGCACGACGGCAGGAACTTGAAGGGACGTTCGAATGACGCGATAGCATCCGCGTGCCTATACATAGCTTGCCGTCAAGAGGGCGTGCCGAGGACGTTCAAAGAAATTTGCGCCGTCAGCAAAATTAGCAAGCGAGAAATTGGCAGGTGCTTCAAGCTCATCTTGAAAGCGCTCGAGACGTCGGTCGATCTCATCACGACGGGCGACTTCATGTCGCGTTTCTGTTCGAATCTCGCCCTGCCCAATATGGTGCAGCGGGCGGCCACTCACATCGCCCGCAAGGCGGTCGAATTGGATATTGTGCCCGGCCGATCGCCCATTTCCGTTGCCGCGGCCGCCATCTACATGGCTTCACAGGTAAACTTCCGTTTATTATTCATCGGATCGCCTGCGCCCTTCAACAAATCACTGGTTTTTATTTTATTCTTGTAAAGTAGGTAGGCCATGCATTTTTAATGTGATGCGTCATTCTCACCAACAAAACCTTTCTGCGGTGTTGGCTTTGGTGACAAAACATTCAGTTATTGAGCCAAACTACTGGCTGCATTAGTTCGATATTTAATTTCCTTAGCCAACTCCAAATAACAACGCAGTTATGTTGTTAATAACATCAACAACTGTCTTATCATCTTATCATCGACTCAAAAAACTGAATGACAGATAGGTGACATTCAAAAATTTTGAAACGCTCTCAAAGGCAGTGCTATTGTCGCATACTGTACCTACCTAATTGAAAGTTGAAAATAGTTGCTACCTAAGGATTATGAAATATTATGTAATTGTTATAGAAATTCCGTTTTCCAAAGTAGATTTTTACTGGGTAATAACGTGGTGATAACGCACACATCAGCATAATAACAATAATAATAACAGTACCAACCTGTCATTAAAATGTACCTAAATAATATCTATTGGTAAATTATTATTATTGTTATTCTGTTATTATAATATTATCAAGCAAGAAAAGTTCACTCTAATTAATTTCAGTTTTTTTTTTTTAATTGACGCATTGATCGTCCGTAGTTTACTTTTAGCGTTAGATTTGAAAAATTATAAAACTTGTCTAATATTGAAACAGCCTTCAAAAAAACAAAACAAAAAACTTAGACATGTGAGTTCGGTTAATCCAGCACTGGTCGCTCGTTATAGTCGTTGTCTTTTTTCGTTACAAGAAAAAGACAACGTGCTCGAACCACCTTGAACGCTTAATAGTTATGTTACGAATTGTCATTGCTACTTTTTATCGTAAAGTATCCTTTTATATTCTTTTATACAGGGGATCCTAGAGAAGTGGGATCGCCTCCATATTTTATCCCTAGCACTTGAGAAAATTCCTTGAAGGGGTATAACGATTTCAACATTATCTATCGGCGGATCTGTTGGTGACATTAGTTTTTAAGCCTCTCCAAACGTAGTGGCGAAGACTGTTTGTGGCCGCTTTTTTTTTCGTGACTTTTTTCTCTCGTTTCCTAGCCAAAATTTAACTAAATCTTTCGTATGAACCCCGAAAGCTATTTGACTTTCGTCTGAAAGCCAATAAAAGACTAAGTGAGCTAATTAGGACTCCATACTATACTTGAGGATACAAGGGGGCCCGATAGGGCTCCGAATATCACATTAAGGCACAAGGTGCTTACCTCGATGCTTACTCATGCTCCGGAAGTCTCGGAAAGATGCAAGGGGGCTCAGCAGGGCTTCAAAAGACGTTGAAGAAACAAGGGGGCCAAATGGAACCATGTGTAACACAAGAAGGCATCAGAAAGGAGCTTCCTGGAAATCTGAGTCTTTGAAAAGCACAAGGGGGCTAATAAGAGCTCCAAACTACACTTGCGTACACATGTGGGCCCAATAGGGCTCTGTATATCGCATGAAGGCATAAGGTTTCCAAGTGTGGAGGCTTACTGGAACTCTGAATGTCCCGAAAAAATACAGGGGGCTCACTAGGGCTCCAAACGACACATGAGGACACAAGGGGGCCCAATAGAGATCCAAATGCTACGGAAAAGTGCAAGGCAGTAAGGCTTCAAACGATACTGAAGACGCAAGGGGGCCTATTGGAGCTTTACATAACAATGAAGGAAAAAAAGGGGGCTCACTGATACTCTGGAAGCCAATAAAAACATAAGTGGGCCATCTTGGGCTCTGAACTACACTTGAAGACCCAAGGGGGCCCGATAGGGCTCCGAATATCACACCAAAGCACAAAGCGCTCACTTATGCTCCGAAAGTCTCGGAAATATGTAAGAGGGCTCAGCAGGGCTTCAAAAGACATTGAAGAAATGAGGAGGGGCCAATGGAGCTCTGGATAACAAGTAGGCAACAGGGGGGTTACTGGAATTCTGATAGCCGTGAAAAAACATAAGGGGACCATATGGGGCCAACTAGGGTTCCAAACTACACTTCAGACACAAGGGGCCCAATATAGCTCCGAAAGCCATAGAAAAACTATAAGGGAGGCCCAATGAAGCTATATAATAGAAGAAGGCAAAGGGGGGTTACTGGAATTTTGATAATCATAAAAAAAAACATGATGGGGCTCATCGGGGCTCCAAATTATACTTGAAAATACAAAGAGGACCCAATTTGGGGCCGAATATCACATAAAGGCACAAGGGCCTTACTAGTGTTCGGAAAAGCGCAAAGGGGCTCAACAGAGCTTCGAACGGTATTGAAAACACAAGGGGGCCCAATGGAACTCTGTGTAACAAAATAACTTAAAATTGGACTTACCTGTACCTATTCCGAAAGCCATAAAAAAACATAATGGGGCACAACAGGGTTCCAACTACACTTGAAGACACATAGGGGGCCCAACAGGGCTCTCAACATGACATGATGGCACACCGCTGCTTGCTGCTTCGAAAATCATGAAAAATGCAATGGGACTCAACAGGACTCTTAATTATATTGAAGACAGAATGAGGACGATAGTTTAGAGGAGAATAGACTTGTTATCGGGTGGGTTTGAAATTCTATATTTATATTTAAATATATATTCTATAATCTATCATCTATATTTTTGCCCGGGATATTATTGGAGGGGATATTTTGTCGCGGGGATATTTTTGGCTGGGATACAATTGGCGGGGATATTTTTGGCTGGGACATTTTGTCGCCGCACCCCAACGACAACAACAAAGAATGCACGGATCGCGAAACTCGTCTCAAATAACGATGAACAGATCTACTAACCTTTACGTTCGCATATCTTTGGATCTGATCAAGCTTTATGTCTTTTTTTTTAAATAAATTGAAGAACACAGAGACCTTTGTGACAGTATAACAACAATAAAGAAACGATTGTTTATTAATTCACTTACATTTTTTATCGAGCTTTTTATACAGCAAAGAAAGATCTTGATCCGCTTTTAATGCACCGTCACTTTCAGCAATCGAGAAACTTTTTTGTTTGCTGAATTTTCTATACAAGGGTGTCCCGTTTTTGAACGCTCACTATTGGTATCTCGGAAGTGGTAAGAGATACAAAGTCGATTAAATATCAAAAAAGTTGCGCTATTTTATGACTATCTCAAATATGTCAAGATATCCAAGATATCTTTGATCAATTCTGAAATATCCCAAAAAAACTGAAAAATTCTGTATTCGAAAATCTCAAATCGCTTCTTTATTATGACAGCTATCAATTCGAAAATTGGTATCCTGAATCTTCTGCGGTCGTCAAATTCAGCCAACAGTAGTATTCTATTACGTTCTCTTCCACACAATGCAACCGCCATTTTTTTTATCACAGGATAATGATAGAAACAAAAAAATATGTTATCGCGCGGAGAAAAATATGAGATTTTTATTGCTGCGAATAAAAAAAAGGTTGTCATAAAAATGTCAAAAAAATTGTCATCTGTCAAATTTTCTGAAAAAGTGCCAGGGAAAAATTATAGAGATGATTTCACTTTTATAGGACACCTGTATAATGTGATCAAATGAATTTATAATTTAGGTCAGCTATAGGGTCTATTCTGTAAAAAATGATGCCGTTGAAATTTCAACGGGGTCGAAATAGGAAGTTTCGATTGGCGGTTCGTACTTTAGTATATTGGAATTAGATTTTTTGTTCGAAGAAAGTAGCTCTCTGGTATTCTTCGTGTAGGGTGAAATAAATTTTTTGTAAATTCGAATTCTTCAAAAATACGTGCAAGAAGTTTCAGCAGTTCTTGAACTGATGTAGCAATAAATAATTAAATAACACGATTGTTCCCACAGAAAACGTCCCGCGTGCATTTTTGTAAACTGAATTTTCAAAATTTATGACTCACTCTGTAGGTGTGATGAATAAAAATCAAAACATGTTCAGCGGTTCAAAAAATTCTCTTGAGTCTGATCCAGAGTGTTTTTGACAATAATTCGAGATAGGTAACGAAGATTACGAAGCTTGAAGTCCCGCTCTTTGAACCCCCTATGTCATTTCCAAAATTAAAAATCCAATTTTTCTTCCAATGTTTTTCTGCTACTTTTGAAGCGTTTCCCGAAACTGTCCTGGACTTCTTTTACCGCGAGTTCGAAACACCTGGATAGCTGTTTTTTCGTTAATATCATTTTCCATGCTTATATTGTTATATTTTTTATTTTCAGGCGTCAGAAGACAAACGCAGTCAGAAGGAAATTGGAGATATTGCGGGAGTGGCTGACGTCACAATTCGCCAGTCTTACAAACTGATGTATCCACATGCCGTCAAATTGTTCCCGGAAGACTTCAAATTCGCAACTCCTATCGATCAGTTGCCTCAAATGTAATAGCAAAGGAATTGTATTTATCATTTAGTGAAATCATCGTCTTGGTTGCCCCACCCGCCACATGCATCACGACGTCGCAAACGTTATTTGTTTTTCTGCCTTAGGTTGTTTTGTATTGTGCAACTGCACTCAGTTAGGTGTTAATAAAAAAAATATTTTTATAAATATTTATATTTAGGTGTAAACTAACAATAAGAATTCCAAGATTTATGTAACAATGAAGATGTAAGTATTTGTAAGACAAGTATTAAAAATATTTTTTATGTTTAGGCAAATTGATAGTTTATTGTTTCCATTTCATTTTATCAAGTAGTTATTGACTGGTCCAAGAAAACGAATGAGAGCGTAATATGCCCAAAAGAAAAGTGCGATTTTGTGCCCTGTGGTTTGAGCAATAAGATTTCCAGCTTTCAGCTAAGTGTTCCAATAATTCACTATGGATTTATTAGTTTCAATGTTTTGTTTGTTTGCTCCATAATAGGGTTATTGCCTACATTTTATTTTTAGAATATTGATTTGGTTTAGAAACGCTATTTACGAAAATGACGGACCAAGGAATACGTATATTGTGTGATCAAAGAAATTAGTAATTTTGTCAGGCTGTGACCTGGTCGAATTCCGGGACGGTCGGATTTTCGTCTCTAAAGCAAACTGCTTGATTTAGTTGAAATGCTTGCTAAATGCAAGGCACCGTGTGTTGCATAGCACGTAAAATGTGGACGACGGTGCCGACCCCCATGCGATGTTGGTGGTCGTTGAATATTCCTATCCTGTGTTAGAACACGCAGGGGCTCGGCAAAATTTCCGGTATAGTGGAGGAGAGCATTCACCGGCGTCGGTGTTAGGCCTCGTTGCGGCAATAGACCGACGTTACACAAAATAAAAATTAAACTTCTAAAGGATTCGACCGATTTTAACCAAATTTGGGCACAAATAGGAAGGTAACCAATGAAACATTAGCAAATTCATCAATAATAATGATTCTATACGAAAACCGTTGGTCCGTTTCCCCATCCTGCTACTTTCTACGCCAATGGATATTCTGCAAAATCAGGCCAATTTTTTAATTCGGTCAATTTCGGGCTGAAATTTGATTCTTCTTCAAATTTAGGAGCGTTAGCGTTATCTTCCCATTAAATTACTGGGTACGATCACTACGACCGTACGGTTGCGGACTCATAAAAGTTTACACCGATGACAATCGTGTGGCCATGCCCATTCAAAATTACGTCAAAACTGAATTAGCATGGCCACTCGATCGCCGTTGGTGTAAACTTTTATGAGTCCGCAACCTTACCTCTTATCCATATTTTGAGGTAGAACTAAGTCAAAATAGTCCCAGCGCGAAATAACGTCCGTAAAAGAGAGGGGGTCGAGGAGTTTGGAAATTTTTTACCTAACAATGTGGCATGTCATTTTTGAACCTCACTCGGCATCTGTCTCCTTAGCTTTTGCAATGGGGTACTTGCCAATGGAATAGATTCAGCTGGAAATACTTTTGATTGCCAGTATAAGTGATAAGGGGACTCTACTGAAAATTTCACAAGAATCCCGTCGTTTTCTACAGAAAAAAACGAATTTGAAAAATCCTCCTAAAAGCTTCGCGCCAGGACAGGGATTTTGAGTGGGGTTGGTCTGACTGTGTGACAATGGAATAATCAAGAATGTCAGGGATGTCACTGTGACACTGTCATTTTGAACATGCTATCGCAAAACCGGTTTCCTATCGAATTCTCTTACCGTGAGCATTTAGACAATAAAATCGAACAATGTTTCGTAGAAACTGACTCCAGAAACCTCTTATAACACTGTCTCAGTCGAGATAATATATTTCCAGGGGAAAATCT
Source organism: Anaspis maculata (assembly GCA_949128115.1). Classification (NCBI taxonomy): domain Eukaryota; kingdom Metazoa; phylum Arthropoda; class Insecta; order Coleoptera; family Scraptiidae; genus Anaspis; species Anaspis maculata. Next base: position 25,254,883 of record OX421964.1, on the reverse strand, counting down.
GGAGGATCACCAAATAGCACAGAAATAATAAGAGGCCGAAAATGAACAGTGAGCTTTTATAGGTTCATCATTAGCATACAATTCCGGATAGGTAATACTTTAGAGCTACAAGAGATCCATGTGAGGAGGACGCGATGGATCTCCAAATAAAATGTGGGGAGCAGGAACACTGATGTCCGAAATGAAGCCGAGGGTCAGCCAGGTCAGAGCACGGGTGACAAACATGCGAAAGGCTTTTAGGTGGACAGCACTGAAGACTAAAGAAAGAGACTAGTTAGGTTGAACAAGAAATGAACATAACGAGTAGGTACTTACCGCGTAGATCAAAGCCTCGATCAAAGCTGTCAAAGGCAAAAAAAGGCACAGGAAGAAATTACGGTCGGCGGTTTGACGTTGTCAGTCAGACTCAGATCTTGTTGTTGTTTGAAAACGGCACCTTGACAACGTTATATCATTGCCAACCCAACGAGGAAAAAGAGCCCTTCTATGCTCTATATCTAATATATTTGTGACGTCACAAATATATTTTTAAAACACGCATTGCGGCCGCAATTTTGGGAATTTAGGAAAAAGAAAAAATACGGGTACATTATTTTTAACCATACTATCGATTAAGCCAATAAAAAAAAATTAGGCAAGTACCTACCAAGTACGAGGTCATCGCCTCCTTTCTTTTAAGTTCAATGGACAGAACAGAATGATGCGTTTCGAACAGCTGTTCCGTGTCCTGATGTTGGTTCTTCCTTTGCTGTGCGACTGACGCCAGAACAAAAATTATTCCACTCCAGATCGTGAATGCTTGGAAGTGTTGTGGACAGTCGAAAAGCTGCGTTCGTACAACGAAAGAGCTTCTTGGCGAAACTGAACCGCACTTATGTAGGTCAATTACAAGGTCTGTTATTGAGGCGAGGGAAGATTTGTCCGTAGACATTAGATTTGGAGGTCAGGACAGTTATTATTATTATTATTATTATTATTATTTGAAGCACATTCAACAGGAGCAAAGTCCTATTTATAGAATGTGTGAAATCCTGAAGTTGGAAAAAAAAAAGAACAAACTGGCCTCAATGAAGTGTCAGTCGTCATGCTGACACCTGTATATCTCCTTGATAGCCGAAACAGTGGTATGTAGGATGTCACAGCGACAGTTGAATGTATGAAAAAAAAAATCACGCTATTTATAACATTTATTTAATATAAAATCATCTGACCAACAAAGAGTTGACAACACAAAACACAGAGATATAATTCAACTACTCTTCTTGGCTTCTGACAGCATCTGTCTTATCTCCGCACAGGCCTCTAAATCAAGTTCGCAATCATTATCCGAAGACACATTTTCTTCTTCATCATCAAATTCAACTTCCTCTTCTTCGTCTTCCTCTTGACCCTCTAAGCGCTCCGGCAACGCATCTTGGATCAATTCCCCAACCACGTCCTCGTCGTCGTCGTCATCGTCATCTTCATCCGACGACAGCTCAACTTGCTCGACCACCGACTGATCCGTTTCCGTTTTAAAAGACGTCGAGGGAGCGCCCGTGCCGAAATTGACCTTTTTATATATCCCCTTCTTGATGTTGCTCAACATCTGGCTGCAATAATCCAAATTGGAAGAAGTCGACGGCTTTTCGGCTTCTTTGGCTTGCCTCAGCGCCTTCTCTTGTTCCGCCTTGACGTCGTCCAGCAGTTCTTTCTGCACCGCCTGCAGGACGTACCTGTTGACGATCTCGCGGCACTGATCCGAGAAATTTCGCGGCAGCCAGCCGTTTTTGGCGTCGCAAACCTGACCGGGATACCGTGGCAGTCTGCTGATCATCTCTTGTACTTCCGGCAGGTGGACGTCGCAGAATTGGTAAAGCATCTGACGAGCGGGCGGGATGACATTGGGACGCAGCACGTAAGATCGTTCATCTCGCTTGAGCTTCGGTCTGGCCGCTATGTTTCCCTTGAGTGATATCCGTTCGACGTTGGAGGGACCAAGACCGAACGATTTTTTACAAGTGTACGTGCGTTTGGCGTTCACTTTCAGCGACGAGCTTTCCGCGGCTCTGATCCGATAATCTAGCGTTTGGTATATGCGAGATTTAGAATCGAGTCTCGGGTCGTAGCCGTACCTCACCCAGAGCGACCGGAACGGTCCGCTTATGAAATGGTACGCCACCATCGGCAGCAGGACCTTCGACTGGTCCACTGAAATGCCAGAGTGGTACACGATGCCCGCCTTGCTCCAAATCGGTCGTTTCTCAAACAGCTCTCTGATTATCTCGAGCTTTTCGTCCCATGAGCGGGTCTTGCACATTTTAACGGTCGATTCGAGAGGTTCCGTTGGTATATCTTTGTCTTTGAAATTGACGAAAATGGAAATCTGCACCCTGCTACCAAACAGTTTGGTGCTGATTTTCGTCGATTTTTTCGATGGCAACGTTGAATCCTCTACTTCGTACTTGGGGTCACGGTTTAGTTTCAACTGGGCACTGTCGTAGAAAGCAAAGCGAGGCGGTGGTATGTATGGCTCCGAATTAACGGAAAGGTCACTCCTGCAACAATAAACATATTGTTACGAGCGGCGATTCTGGAAGAACACCCGGTCTTTCTAGACAATTCCTATTCCGTTTCATGACCGAGAAAGAAATCGCACAGGAGGAAGACCGCGTTGCTTCAATTCTGGAAAAGATGGCCATCTGCAGCGTGATTGCTGGCAACTGTACTGTTCAGCAGATCGTTCCATGCTAGAACGGGGGGCTGCTGATCAAGGAAGTGAACATCGTCCTGGAAAGAGTCATGGCAATGACAACACAGATGGTCTTTCTCGAAGACTACGCAACGAGGACTGCAGGCACGGCAAGAGGATGAGCCAGCAAAGTGGAAACGTCGAAGCTGGAGCACTTGTCGTTGAAACCCCGAGAAATTGGACTACGACTGAGCTCAAAAAAGAGCAGCGCGAGGACCCAGCCATCGGTTCACTTGCTGAAAGGAAGGAACTTGGCCAGGACAGACCAGAGTGGGCCGAGATCTCTGGTGAAGGATCCGAATTCAAGGCTCTTTGGGCTCAGTGGAATTCTCTGAGGATAGAGAATGAGCTGCTGAAGAGAGGTTTGGGAGAGTCCTGATGGGAAGAAAGAGATGGTTCAGTTGGTGTCTCCCAAGAAGAAAGTGAAAGAGTTCCTGAAGGAGATGCACGATGGCGTTACTGGAGGGCACCTTGGGGGTGAACAAGACGTTGGCCAAGGTGCGCGAGCGGTTCTACTGGGTGAATTGCCGGGACGACGTGGAAACATGGTGCCGCCAGTGCGAGGTTTGTGCAGCCAGCAAAGGACCAAGAGCTCGCAGCCGAGGGAAGCTGAAGACTCACAATGTTGGAGCGCCTTTTGAACTTATCGCGATCGATGTGACTGGCCCGTTCTCGACAACGGAAGGTGGCAACAGATACATCCTGGTTGCCATGGATTAGTTGAGCAAGTGGCCGGAAGCGTACGCCCTACCCAACCAAGAGGCTTCAACAGTGGCGAGGATGCTAATGGAGAATTTAATTAGCCGTTTTGGAGTACCTCTGGAATTACACTCAGACCAGGGCCGAAACTTCGAATCCAACGTGTTCATCTGTACTCTACTCGGAATACAGAAGACCAGGACGACGCCCCTTCACCCACGGTCTGACGGAATGGTTGAACGGTTCAACCGGACGATGGAGCAGCACCTGTTGAAGGTCGTCGATGAGCATCAGCGAGACTGGGATCGTCATCTGCCGACACCACGGGGAAACACCGGCACGTGTTCTTTTTGGCCGAGAGATTCGCCTCCCCTGCGATTTACAATTTGGCACGCCGGAAAGTGATCCTAAAGACATCCCCGAATACGTCGACAACCTGAGGCAAAGAATGTGCGACATCCACGAGTTGGTTCGGAAACGGATTCGAATCGCCACCGACCAAATGAAGACGCGCTACGACTTGAAGGCTAACTCCACGGGATTTCAAGAAGGTGACCTGGTCTGGTTATACAATCCTCAACGCAAGAAGGGAAGGTCTCCGAAGTTGCATCCGTCGTGGGAAGGACCGTACACGGTAGTCAGGAGGATTAATGACGTCGTCTACAGAATCCAGCGAGCCCCGAGAGCCAAGATGAAAGTTTTCCACCTTGATCGCCTCGCGCGTTACTCAGGTAGCAACGATGAGCCTATTCGGGACGAACAGGCTCAAGAGGGGGGCAGTGATAAGAGCGGATTCTGGAAGAGCACCCGGTCTTCCTAGACTATTTCTATTAGAACGCAGTGTACAAGTACGAAGCTCTGGACATAGAGAATATATGCGATGGCTTAGTGAATGGAATTTGCGTGGAGACTTGAAAGTGCGATAAGACACATTTCCATTTTGGCGGAGGTGCCGTCTTCACGGCACGTTGGTGATGCCCGCGAAATGTGTGGGATTTTTCGGGAGTCACCGCGAAACCGCATGCCGGGCCACTGTGGAATTTGCTGGAGAACGATGGAAAGTTCGAGAGCGCTAGTCGGAGGGATATATAAAGTACCGATCGTCAGCAAACGAGCAGTATTGAATTGGAAGTGATCGAGTGTGATAGAAGCGAAGTAATCCCAGCGATATTCCCAAGCAGAATAATTGTTGACGTGTATTTATTGTAGTTCGCAATAATAAACAGTGTGTGTTACAAAGCGATCGTCTCAATTATAAACGAACCTGTACGCGAAATACATAACAATATACATTTTTTTTACAAAAAAGTTATTTTAGACTCGGTTTTAGCCAGAATTTCCCAACGTTTTGGACACTAGGATCCTGGGAATTCGCTACCAGGTCAACAAACAGCACTGATAAAAAACGCTTCAATGAGATATGCTGATGAGTTTTGATAAAGATGCAACGCATTTGTGCTTGTGTCGAATTGTTGAGGTAATGTAGCCATGTTTTGAGACTGTCCAAAATATTAAAAAATTCTAGCATCAAGTTAACTTTGATTTGATCACTTTCCCACACTGTACATCATTTGCACTGTTTTTTACTTACTCAAACCATTCTAGAGATGGCAAATTTTTTGGAATAATTTTGTGGTAGATGTTTTGGGTTTTTGTGTTTTTATTCTCGTTCACTTCGGTGCACAGCGGCAAATACTGGAAGTCGGCCAGATGATTGAAGATGAAATTGACAACGGTCACTCCCAGAACTTCATAGTCGCAAGAGAGAACGTTGCCGTCTTCGCCTTTTTTTGCCGTGACCTTGATCAGCAAGCCATGGTGGTGGTCTCTCGTCGCCATCGCAAATTTGTTGTATTTATTTCTGTAGTGGAACCGCAACTCCAGTTTTTTTCGAAAGTCTGCCACGCTCTAAAAAGACAAATTTTATTATTCTTAACTTGTAGGTACGGGGTGTTTGCGCAAAAATTCTACCCCCACTGGAGACTTTTCTGGAGAGAGAAGATAATTTGAAAAATTGAAAACGATTGTCATATAATTTTTTCCGTAGGCTTCGAATACACAATATTGCGTGGCTGCTAAGCGCATGCGCTAAAAAACGAGGTGATTCGTTCTAAGTCTTCCATATGCTACGCTGTAAAATAGGTGATTCTCAAACTAAGCTTAATGGATTATGCGTCGTTTTTAAGTAGAAGTGGTTACATAGAAAAATCGGAGTAACCCTCGCAACTTATTCATGAAAGCACATATGTGAGGGATCATTCCAAAATGCCCCAAATTACGAAATAAAAAAACATGGAACACTTCAACCATGACATTCAAATTTATCGCGAAATTGTCTGGGGATATTTCATTTAATCAGTGCTGTATTGTATTGACGACAGCATGGTGTGGCGACAGTCAGTCTTCTGAGTGGCACACACTTTTCGACCGCCGAATATCCATTTTAAATCGGAAGACTCCACAAGTTGCTGATAAAACTGAACAAAACGTCAACGTCAAACACAGAAATCAATGTCATTGTCGAATTCTGAACATGCGCGATGATAACTTGTCACCGTTTTCTTAGTTCGCATGACATCCGTGTCGGAGCGCCACTTCCGCGCAATATTGTGCATTTGCCACGGATGTATTTGCCCACAAAAATTTTCTGTAGTATATCGCTTATAAGGTGCAACATCGAAAATTTTCGTCAAACTGGACACTCTGTATTTTAATATGGGAGTCGATTCTACTTTTCATTCTGATTATAAATATATATCACACTTGATGGGTTAGTTAACAAAACACTAGTGGATGAATTGATGAAGTTTTAAAAAATATCGAAGAATATTTTTTTCCTCAAAACGTAACTCAGTGAATTTTGTATCATTTTGGTAAAATGGCTTTTATTATAGTTTGACACTTCCACCTAACTTGAACTACCTCTACAAACTGGAAAACAATTTTTTTCGAAATTTTAGAAATTTCAGCGATTTTTTTTTCAAACAACAAATTTTTCCGCATGTGTTCAGTTAAAGTATATATTTTTATAATTATGATGAAAAGCGGAATCGATTTTCATATTAGAATGTAGGCTGTCCAATTTAAGAAAAGTTTTCGATGTTGCACCTTGGAAACGATACATCACAAAAAAATTTTGGAGGCAGATTCGAAGCCTACAAAAAGAGGAGGAAAAAAGGGAAGTTTCCAGGAGGGGGGTATAATTAATACGTGAGCAGGTGTCCGCGCGAGACGGGTACCCCCATTACCCCCTATTAAAAACCTCATGATAATTCAAAAAAGAAAAAACGTTCCTGTAACAATTTTTCCCTAGTTTCTGAATATGTCAAGTATAATTTCCCACTTCGCGCCATAATACAGGATGTCGCAATTTTTTTGTATTTTTTTCAAACACCCTGTATTTCATCACCACAATCGATGCACATTGTTAACCTAATAGTAGTTTTCATCAGGTCTAGAGCGCATGCTCACGTTTCTTGCCGGTTTGCAAAAATTCGACCTTCGCATGCTTGCCAGACTCTCGCAGCTCTGTAATCACTCTCCCCACTCTATACCTCTGGTGCTAGCCGACCGAACTGACAAATATTGCGCATGCCCACCGGAACACAAAATTGTCATTGTCACTATTAAAAAAATGCATGACACTTGAAAAAAAAACTGATTTTTTTTTGAAAAATTCACAATGGCATCTCAAAATTAATTTTTTTTTTAGAATTATGGATTCATTTTAGAAATCAGATATGTCACGGATATTTAATTATTTATTTATTTATTTATTTATTTATTTTTTTTTTTTTATTTAATTGTCTTATTTTACGAGGCGGCATTCAGCTATAAGCTGCTCTACCATGCAACCTCGGGGACAGCACAAAATATCCATGGATGAAGTAGGATTCGAACCCACACAGGGCAGCGCGAATGGTTTGGCTTGCCATCACCTGTACCACTCGGCTACCACCGCTCCTGAATATAATATGAATATAATTAGTCATTCTATGTCATTCATGAATGTTCTGGACATACAGGGTGGCCCATCCTAGCGTAATTATCCCATTTTCAGAAGTTCCATGCATTTTTTCAATCATGATAACAATGTGCATCGGCTTAACCTTGACCTCGAAGTTCATTGACCTCAAGCCTTCGGAGTAGGGGGGGTAAAGTCAAGGTCAAAGGTCAATGAACTTTAAGGTTGCTCCTCTGGAGCCCCAAAAATTATCCACTGGATCTCCTTCATCCATGCTTGCTGTTTCAGTGAGTATAAGCTACAGCACTCACTTATAAGTAATTTTCATTCCATTTTCTTTGATATTACCACGCTTGGCCAACATTTTCTTCAGTAACCACCGCTCACTTAGCAGCATCAGCGAGGCATGAGCACTTGTCACGATTTCCTACTTTCGTCCCGCAGGCGCAGTCTAGAAAATTTTCGCTTGTGGGTGAGTTCGGGTAGAGGTTTATGGTTACTACTGATCATAATAATTTACCTGAGACATGAGTAGGCTATCAAGTTTCATTAGAATCAGATCACTTTTGATTCAATAGTTTAACAGTTCAAATGGCGGATCAAGTATGATAGTAAGCTGTAAGAGTGAATAGCCTTATAGCCACAATGTGCCTACAAAATAACACTGATGAAGTGATGAATCGGTACTATTCAATGCAACTTCCAAAGTTTGCGTAGGCTTGAGAACTGCTGCCTTTGCACCTTTGATGCCAGACGCCATGGGGGAAGGGGATTACTCATTCACTGTGGCATGATAGCTCCAGCAATCCAGTTTAGGTATGACATCAGGTGTGGTAATACTGGTTCATGGCAAGTACTTATAACTCTACTCTTACAACTATCGAATATAAAAGAAAACTTACAGCCTCAATGTTCTCCATACCACCCAAGGTCTTCAGGGCCTTATCAACATTTTTAACTTCGCCTGGATATTCCACACGTACCAAACGCCGCTTGACTTGCAAAATGCACCTGGGGTCGATTTTATTGTGCACATAGTCGAGCTGCTCGATCTTGTCGTAGAGGTGACTGTTGGCCGGATCATTCTGACGCTGCTTATTCAGAAACTCCTTGTAGAAATTGATGTGCTTGGCCGTTTCCGATTCGCTCAGTGGCCGAATTATATCGGGTTTTTCTCCTTTTACGTCCATGTTTACATTCACTGACGTCTACCCATTATTTGAGGTTAGGAACACGCTTGTGTAAATCTAGGAACTTTTTTATTTACCACTACAATTTGACTTTGACAGATCAGTGACAAATCAAAATTTGTAGGTTATGTTATTGTGTTGCAGTGGCTAGTGGCTTTAATAAATTAGAAACGTTCTACCTAGCGCCAGCAGTATAACAGTACCAAAAGAATGTCTGCACAGAACAATTCGGGGAATTCAAACAATTCAGAAGATGACGAGCTCACGCTGCCCAGAGCCAGCATCAACAAAATGATCAAGGAATTGGTACCCTCTGTTCGGATAGCAAACGATGCCAGAGAGCTGGTGCTGTCTTGTTGCACGGAATTCATACACTTGCTCAGCTCTGAAGCGAACGAAGTGTGCAACCAGCTGAGGAAAAAGACGATAAATGCTGAACACGTTTTAATGGGTAAGCGACTGCCTAACTTGAGTGTGAGTTTTTGTCAAATATGGATCTTGTGCTTTTCGTTTTCCAGCACTAGAATCGCTAGGCTTCGCGGACTACGTGACCGAAGCCGAAGCCGTGTTGAAAGATTGCAAAGCGGTGGCCGCCAAGAGGAGACGACAGAGCACCCGCCTGGAGAATTTGGGAATTCCAGAAGAAGAACTCTTGAGACAACAACAGGAACTGTTCGCCAAAGCCAAACAGGAGCAGGCCTACGCCGAGCAGCAGGAATGGCAACAGTTGCAGGCCGCGGCACAGCAAGCGGAAGCTTCGGCTTTGCCTTCGAATGATGATGATTATGAATGAATGACTTTTATCTGTTCAATTTTTCATGTAAGATTTGTATAAAATAACAATTCCATAGTGCTTGTTTCGAAATTTATATAAACAAATAATTATAGGGTACACTTTGATATGAACTGCAATTCCGTCCCACAGAGCCAAACTAGTTGTGAAGAGTCAATTTTTTCCAAAAATAGATTTCATAATAGGTCCACAGATCGGATTTGCAATCAAATCTATAATCTGACGTCATTAAATGCGCGCTAATGGAAATATCGAGTGAAATACTGAGTAAACGTGCATTGGAAACGTCTTGTAGGTATCTATACTAATTTGAAAAAAGTCTGTTATGGGCTACCGCAATAATTAAGTAGTCATAAATGTCCACCATGTAAATTGCTGGAGATCAAAACGTAAAAAAAAATTGTGGAAATTTAAAGAAGTTGAACGTTTGTTTGAAAAAATTCGCAAAAATACCAGATTTTCTTACACTAAATAAAGTGAAATGGAGTACACTGTTGAGAAGATATCGAAAATTGAATGTTTGAGCTTCCATCCAGGCCCACATTTCGTCATGGATAGTTATAAAAAATTCACAATCAGTTTTTCAACAAATGATGTTAAGAAATTTGTGAAAACGATTTAGAACATGGACAGTAATTGCCCTCTACAAATGGGTCCAAGAAAAAATCAAAATTGTAGAAATTTGATTTTTTTGGGAAAGCCTTGGAACTTTTTTAGCATTTTACAATATAAAGTTGTAGTAAATCAGTCTTCTCCACTTGTTTTTTATATCATTTACTCGAGTTTCGGCTAATTAAATATATAAAGCCATTTTCAAAAATAATGTGACATAGCATAGAACTTTATGTCTAAGTAATGATGTAACTTCCCTTTATCAATTTTACAATAATTGGAAAAATCGTCAAATAAGTCTCATTTGTTTGGTGTAAATCGGTACATGGACAAAAAAGTTGCTGGAAATGAATTTCCTCAAGTTCGAGAAACTCTGAAGACCTTTTGTCCGATTTCGAAAATTTTTCTTCCAAATGTAATTTCAATCTTTTCTTCAATTACATACCATTTGCAGTATGTCGACACCTTAAATGAGTATTTCGTGAGGCGTGAAGCTTACCACAGTCAAATTTTGCTACACATTTTTTTTTTCAATTGTGAAATGTGCAACTTTCGTTTTGGAAGAATCACCATTGGACAACCCAAGCGTTGTCGCATTTGATAATGTGCCTACGCGACCCAAAATTCAATTCAAATTATTTTCATATCAGTTGAAATGTTTCGAAAAAAAAGTCGATCATTCAGCAGGACATGCCCCCAGAGAGTCGCGCAGTCGCGCACAGTCACTCCGGTCGTCCGCTTCCGTTCTAATGGCAGGAAGGCAGATTCGGCCGTCCCATGTGATTTTGTCCCGAAAAGGCGTTACCGCAACTTCAAAAATTCGTAGCGCCCGACCGGCGCTAACATAACATAACGTAACATAACCGTCACCTTGGCACCCGCTATGGTATAGTGACCAGACGTCCCGATTTTCAATAGCTACTCCCGACCTATTCTTTGTCCCGAAAAAGTCCCAATTTAACATAAATTGTCCCGATTTCAAATTGTTAAAATTGCTTTTCGGAAATTCCAACCTGAAATTATTTTGCCGCCTGATGTGAGCAAGCGACCAACTGATTTGAGCCGGTTTCTGCAAATTATTCGAGTTTCGGTCTACAGCTCACAGATCGTGGGCACATTTTTTTTAGTGACAAGAAGCACGATATCGTTCGATGCTTTGTTTTGTGGTGGTAACACTGGTAACGGTAACAGAGTGCTTATAAAAACAACTTAAAGGCCGGTATCTCCGTTATTATACGTTTGCGAAGGTAGGTATGTTTATTAAGAAAGTCCCCTTATTTTTCAATTTTCTATTTCCCTGTGAATTTTGTTGCAATAATTTCTGGACACCTGTAGCTTCTATGTGAGATGCAGAAATGAATTTTATAAATATGATTTAAAAAACTGACTGCGGCGCACTCACGGAGGAGTGTGAGTCTACAGCGGTACCTTGGCACCCCATCATGCGCAAGCGCGGACACGAGGCGCTTCCGTTGTGCCGGCAGAAGCTGCTCAGGGTAGATCACTAGACAAAGAAAGTAGATCCAGCTAGGCCCGTGATTGGCGTATGTATCTACTTTCTCTATTTAGTGATCTACCCGGAGCTCCTGACGTAAAACGAAAGCCGCTAAGAAGCGTGGGAATGCGCAATGCGCTGTTGCCACGTCCGGCATACTTGCAACGTTGCCATAGCGGGTGCCAAGGTGACGATTATGTTCCCGCGACCTATCGCACGCTGCAATGTTGCGATATACCTACTACCTCATCTGAGAAAGCCAATTACCGTAGTATTGTTCATGTCCACCGTGTGAAAACCGTGGCCCGCCATCGAATGAATCTCGTCCGTGTCACGGTATTATTAAATATGCGATTTGTCCGGTCTACATCAAGCTTTCATAATAGGGAGCCGCGCGTTTTCAATAGTTGAATTTCACACCGGTGCACACTATACTTTTGCTCAGGGCGCCGGATTAATTGCGTTGTACGTTGGGAGGCGGGCTTTGCCAGGGAGCTCTTCAAGCTAGAGCAAGAACCTATATGGACTGTGTGGGCATCGTCGCGAGAGACCGAAGTAATCTAGGTGCGACCCTTGCCAACGAAGGTATTGTGGAATCTCATATCCAGGAGGTTGTAACCAGCTCATACAGACCGCTGCCCGTGGGAAGAGGAAACCCGCGTTGAGCACTCGGGATCTATTACTGATAATAAGCTTAGCTGGGATATGTGTCCTGATCGGCTTTAGGGTCGTGTCTTGAGCTTCCGGTGTGACGTGTCCTGATCGGCTTTGGAGTTCCGTCTTGATCTTCCACCGTGATGTGTCCTGATCGGCTTTGGAGGTGTGTCTTGATCTTCTTCAGCTGGGCTAGGCTTTGGTGATAGATGCTGGTGATTGGCAACGGTAGCCTCGAAGTGAGAGAGGAGCGATCTTGCGGGGAGGGGTAGACGACCTACGATTGAGATTTGCAATGGCCTAGGAAGCCATGATCGACAAGGGGGTAGATTTCAACTTCTCACTAGATGGTACCAGCAGTCCAGGGGTCGGAATTGGAACTTCAACGGAGCTTCAGGGTGATTGTTCTGAATACAATGCGCTGCTAAATTTTGAGGATCGTGAAACGATGAATGTTTATTGGAAATAACTAAAATCGCGTTTGTTAAAATCAGGGTCGGACCCTTCCGTAGAGTCGCAATTGTTTATAATAATCGGTTTAGGACAACTGACACCCTCCCCCTCCTTGAAACTAATTAAATTACCTACTTTGTTTTAGCATGCGACTGCAGTTATTTAGATTTTCATGTTGGTTGGATTATTATACAAGAGAATTATCGAGAGAATTATAATTAATGACGAATGTGATGGAGAGGAGTTTCACCTAGAGGGATGTCCGGTTTGATTTCGCGTAAAGTGAAATAAACTACCACATAACTATCAGAGAGTGTTTAGCTCCAGATTACGCATTTGAAAAAAAAAGGTTATATCCCATTTGGAAATAGGCCTGTCATTGGAAACGTCCATTATTCGTTCTATTTTTTTAAATATTTTTGATGCCTTATGGTAATCTACTGTTATTACATAACATTCAACAACATGATTTGATGATGATTCGTCACAGTGATGTTTGCCCAATAGCTCCGCCCTTCCTTCCCAGTCAAACAAAAGACTATTCAACTATTTTAGTGACAGTGTGAACTTGAAATTGTTTCATCATATCTTCTATTGAGCAAATTTTTTTTTAGTCCCGTCCTGGAATCTTATTCCCTATACCTACCTGCTTTTATGGCTTTTTATTAAGTATCAGTGAGGGAATATGTAACAGTTGCAGGAACCGACTAAAGTACAAAACACCCTATACCTAATCTTCGTAACCAGAGGGCCCTGATTCTGTACTTTCCTACCGACACTTGTCGGTGTCGGTAGTTAGGCAGGAGCGAATTTGATTGGTTCTCACCCTAGTTACCGATCCGATAGTTGTCCGGTAGGCAAGTACAGAATCACACTCCTGAGTGGTAAAAAAATCATGTTGTTCTTACTTCTTACTCGTCTTGGAGTACCTATTGGCGAGTTTCAAGATCGAATACGCCATCTGACGGCCAACGTGTAAACGACGTTTGTGCACGGATCAACCGCAGATTTGTGTGGGCTCTTATGAGCGTTGCGGTGTTTGGTGACTTTAATTGATTCCATCTGACTTGACGCGGCGTTGATTTTTTCCAACAAAGTACGTGAGCCACGCACGTTTCATTATCTTGAATATACTAGGTGTCGTCGGTTGCAAAAGCATTGCATTTTTAAATAAGAGTGGGGAGTGGCACGTGTACGACGACTGGCAAGCAAAAGTGGCATCAGAATGGGAGGTGGTAAGATTTGTGATTTTGTCATTGTGACAAAAAGTGGCGGAGAATTTGTTGCGTTTCCGAGTGCGAGTCGCGCTGTGGAAACCGGAAAAAGGAAGAGTTACATTTTCACCGTTTCCCGTCGAAAGCGAAAGACGCAAGTTGGGTAGTCAAGATGACAAACAAACTTGGCACTGTGAAAAATACGAAGAAAAATATGACTACGAGAAAAGCCTGAGAAGTGTCGCTGAAAATAGGAGCTTTAAATGGCTGCATCGAAGAAGCACAGCTGCGATATGTTTGCATGTCCCGGACTGGCCTGCTTTGCAAGTGCATTTAAACGTTCCAATTTCACAGGAACTCTCGCAGGAACTGCTACTACTATTTCTTTTAATTACAATCTCAGTTGCCTCGTGAGGAGATTCATACAATGCGCTTGTTTGTAAACACAATCCAAATATGTCCATGTTTGAACTGAAGCTTGATTCGGTTTGCTTTCGACCACACAACACAAGAAATTGTGACTTCGGGATTTCCTCTCCCATCAGTATCCCATCACGATAGATCGAGAATCCGTTGAGGCTTGAGGCCGCATCCAGTGATTGAAAACCTTCATAACACTCAATTCGCTTCTGCCATTTTCGAGTTCCACCGCAATAGGTACTAATTAACCAAGGCTGGTCGACGTTATGTTGTACTATAGGTTGCCTCATCCAGTTTATGAGTGACGTCACAAGATACCCTCCGGGAACTTGATTTTGGCTGAAACCGATGTCGCTTTTTTCGTTTGACATTTCGGATCTTATTTCGACGGAAATCCACCAAATTTCTGAACCGGACGAGAAATGGTTGATGCACATTCGGTAACCGGAATAAACATCGCAGGAGAAAACATCGCAGGAAAAAACATAGCAGGAAAAAACATCGCATGGAAATAACATCGTATGGAAAAAACATTGCACGGAAGAAACATCGCACGGAAGAAACATCGACCGGAAAAAACATAGCATGGAATAAACATCGCAGGAGAAAACATAGCGGAAAAAATATAGCCGGAAAAAACATCGCACGGTAAAACATAGCAGGGAAATAACATCGCAAGGGTGTATTTTTCCAAATCTCCTGTGGTCTCCCAACTATCAAAATCAAGTATGACTGCAAGTACGCGGAAATGAAGTCTTCAGTACAGGTCAAAGTACGAATGGGGGCCGCCTGGGGTGGAGGCCTGGATATATCAGAAGTCTGGCCGTGCATGATGTGCATGATGGAAGTCTACACACGGTAAGGTATCATGTTTGGGTCGTGAGATTCAAGTAGGTACCTATGAGAGTCGTTCAAGTCAAAGACATAAATAAGTATAGGGGCTGTCTGTAGCAGAATTTTTTCCTGGCTGTGATTTTTTCATGCTATGTTCTCTCCGGTGACCGGACAATTCTTCGCTAGACAATTCTTCGCGCCGGAAAATTTGGAGCTCTGATGAGGCCGAGTGTGAGTGTGATATTCAGAGCCCTATCCCCCACTGGGTTTTTACGTAGCGTTTCAAGCCTTGTTGAGCCCCCTTGTCTCTACAAGGTATCGTTTGGGATCTTTATGAATCCCCTTGGGTATCTTGGGGGATTTGCTTCGCCCTTATGCCTTGGACAGTTCCACAGAGCCCTATTAGGCCCCATTGTCTTCATGTTGCATTTGTAGCCCTGCTGAGCCCCTTTTCACAATGTGTTAGTTTTCAAGCCCTAGTTAGCTCCTATTAGTGTTTATGTGTTGATCAAAGTTCTACGGGCCCCCTCGTGTCCCCAAGTGTCATTTGGAACTCCAGTGAGCCCCGCCAGGCATTCGCTCGATTTTCAGAGGCCTCTCCTCTCTTGTGTCTACATTGGAGCGTTTCAAGCCCTACTGAGCCCCTTTGTATCTCCAAGTATTATTGGAGCCCTATTGAGCCCCCTTGTGTCTTCAATTATCGTTTGCGGACCAGGTGACCCTCTCCTGATTTCTCGAGGTTTCTGGATTCTAAGAAAGCTCCTTCGTGCCTTATCAAGGTTCTGAGAGTCCTATGTTGCCCCCCTGTGTCTTTGTTTCATTTGTAGCCCTGCTGAGCCCCTTTTTTGAATGTGTTAGTTTTTTAAGGTCTAGTTAGCTCCTGTTAGTTCTCTATGTGTTGGTCAAAGTTCTACGGGGCCACCTCGTGTCCCCAACTGTCATTTAGAGCCCCAGTGAGCCCCGCCAGGCCTTCGTGCGATTTTTGGAAGCCTCTTCTCTCTTGTGTCTACATTGGAGCGTTTCAAGCCCTACTGAGCCCCATTGTATCTTCAAGGATCGTTTGGAGCCCTATTGAGCCCCTTGTGTCTCCAATTATCGTTTGCAGACCAGGTGACGCCCTTCTGATTTCTCGATGTTTCTGGAATCTCAGAAAGCTCCTTGTGCCTTATTGAGTTTTTCAGAGCCGTATGTGCCCCCCCTCTGTGTCTTCATGTTACATTTGTAGCCCTGCTAAGCTCCTTTTTTCAAGCTCTAGTTAGCTCCTGTTCGTCTTTGTGTGTTGGTCAAAGTTCTACGAAGCCACCTCATGTCTCCAAGTGTCATTTGGAGCCCCAGTGAGCCCCGCCAGGCCTTCGTCCGATTTATAAAGGCCTCTTCTCTCTTGTGTTCACATCGAAGCGTTTCAAGCTCTACTAAGCCCCTTTGTATCTTCAAGTATCGTTTGGAGCCCTATTGAGCCCCCTTGTGTCTTCAATTATCGTTTGCAGACCAGGTGACCTCCTTCAGATTTCTCGAAGTTTCCGGAATCTTAGCAGCTCCTTTGTGCCTTTTTATGTTTTCAGAGGCCTATGTGGCCCCCCTGTGTCTTTATGTTTCATTTAAAGCTCTGCTGAGCCCCTTTTTAGATTGTGCTAGTTTTCGAAGCTCTAGTTAGCTCCTATGAGTCTTTATGTGTTGGTCGAAGTTCTACAGGGCGCCCCGAGCTCTCTTTGTGTCTCAAAGTTTCATTTGGCGCCTTAGTGGGCCTCGCCAGGCCTTCTTGCAATTATAAGAATCCTATCCTCCCTTATATCTACATTGAAGCGTTTCAAACCCTGCTGACCCCCCTTGTATCTTTAAGTATCGTTTGGAGCCCTAATGAGCCCCCTTGTGTCCACAATTATGGTTTGGGGCCTCGGTGACCCCCTTCTGACCTCTTGACATTTCTGGCATCTTAGAAAGCTCTCTTGTGCCTTTCCAGGTTTCTCAAAGCCCTATCAGGCCCCCCTGTGTCTTAATGTGTCATTTGTAGCCCTGTTGAGCCCCTTTCCAACCCGTATTTGTTGCGGAGCTCTAGTCAGCTCCTGTGTGTCTTCACGTGTTGATCGGAGCCCTATAGGCCCCCCTTATGCCTTAGGGTGTCATTTGGAGCCCTAGTGAGTCCTATCAGTCCTTCTTGCGATATTTACAGCCTTATCCTCTCTTGGTCTACAGTGTAGTGGTTTAGGCCCTGCTGAGCACCCTTGTGTCTCCTAATGTCGTTTGGAGCCCCATTGAGCCCTTCATGCCTTTTTGTGTTTTTCGAAGCCCTATCTAGCCTTGTGTCTACATTGTGGCTATTTGAGTCCTGCTAGCCCCCTTGTGTCTTGAAGTATGCGCGGGCGCAATGCTTGCGAAGAATTGTCCAGCGAAGAATTGTCCCAGCACCATTCTCCCCTGCTATGTTTTTTTCCGCGATATTTATTCCGTGCGATGTTTTATCCTGCTATGTTTTTTCCATGCTATGTTTTCTCCCTGCTATGTTTTTTTCCGCGATATTTATTCCGTGCGATGTTTATTCCGTGCTATGTTTTATCCTGCTATGTTTTTTCCATGCTATGTTTTTTCCCTGCGATGTTTTTTCCATGCTATGTTTTCTCCGCTATGTTTTTTCCGGCTATGTTTTTTCCAGCGATGTTTTTTCCTAGATCCTGCACATTCAACGATTGGTGGTTTTTAGATGAATCGGGCATGCTTTTATCCACCAAAACACAATTTGAACCGCCGAACTGTCAAGACCAAGAACAAGGCTTAACGTTATCACGAGGTGAAACGAACGGCGCATCTGTCACCGGGTAGCTCATTGGTAACGAACCTGACTTTCAACAGGAAGGTAGTGGGATCGATCCGCAGCCGTGCCGAACTTTTTTTTCTTCAAAAACACCCAAATTGCGATTTTAAAAATTAGAAAGAGGAAACAAAATTCAAATTAGTGTTGCCCAACTCATATTTAATTTTAAAAATCACAATTTGGGTGTTTTTGAAGAAAAAAAAGTTCGGCACGGCTGCGGTTCGATCCCACTACCTTCCTGTTGAAAGTCAAGTTCTTTACCAATGAGCTACCCAGTGACAGATGCGCGGTCCGCTTCACCTCGTGATAACGTTATCGCCTTGTTTTTGGTCTTGACAGTTCGGCGGTTCAAATTGTGTTTTGGTGGATAAAAGCATGCCCGATTCATCTAAAAACCACCAATCGTTGGATGTGCATCAACCATTTCTCGTCCAGTTCAGAAATTTGGTGGATTTCCGTCGAAATAAGATCCGAAATGTCAAACGAAAAAAGCGACATCAGTTTCAGCCAAAATCAAGTTCCCGGAGGGTATCTTGTGACGTCACTCATAAACTGGATGAGGCAACCTATAGTACAACATAACGTCGACCAGCCTTGCTAATTAACGACGTTTCACGTCTGGAGGACATTAAAAACCGCTTACTATAAATTTCAAATGACACTACCTACCTTGCGATACATCAAATTGAAGGAAATTAAATTTTCTTTCTGAAAAAAATATTTTCAGATTTTTTTAACCCCACCCCCTTCTCCTTAAAAATGCTCTGACTGTCCCATTTTATATTCTGGACCCCTCATTTTTTTCTCAATTTAGTCGGCGTCAACCTAGATAGCATCGAAGAAGAAAATTTTCGGTGGAAAAAGTGCTACCCAAATTCACCCCTTTGCTCTCCCTCACTTCAACTCCCAAATTTAACAAAACACCACCTACTTTGTGATACATCAAATCAAAGGGAATTGAATTCTCTTTCCGAAAAGAATTTTTTTGAAATTTCCCACCCCTCCTCCAATAAATTGGTCATTTGGAGTATTCTAGGGGGGAGATGGGGGGCTTTGAAAATCGTGAAAAGAAATTTTCCAGGAAGAGAATTCAATTGACCTTTCCAATTTTAGGAGATAGAAAGTACATGGTTTTTCGAGGTCACCTTTGACGTTTTGACGTTTATGACGTTTGGACGTTTCGTTTCTGACTTTTGCGGGAATTTTGAACCGGTTAGCTATACTGTTCCCATTATCATGTGGGGAAAGTCACTAGAACCCATAAGGGAGTTTTTACTGGACGAAGTAATAGAGTTTTTTCGTAGTAAGATGCACGTGTCTGGTGCAGCGTGATCCCTGGTGGTGCTGGTGCAGCCACACTTCCATCAAGTTTGGGTCTTTCCTGAACCGGTGCATGGTGATGCCGGGTGTATTCGTCTTATTTTCGCACTCGCATAGAGCGACACAACACCCTTGAACCATTTCTGTAAGTATCTTCAGTATCTTCTCAGTTTTCCACTACATATAACACACTTATTGGCAAGAACGAGGGTAAGAACAAGTGAAATCATGAAATCCATGCTGAAATCAAATAAATACACGACAGAGCGCTTGTCAGATTCGAAAAATTTCCCATTGTCAGAAACGAAATGTCATATCTCAAGAAACATAGGACGCTTTCCAATAACTGCGACAAGACGGATACACAATGTCAAAGTGCACTTGCCAGCTCAATTCTAAACTCAGCTTCGCCAATGTTTCGATTGTGTCGACATGTGGTGCTATTACTGCTATTGGAACGCTAGCTGTGTCAAATTGTGTCGAATTGTGTCCTTATACGCCTTATTGGGAAGCGCCCAATGACCTCGATTAACCGTATCTTATACGCATGACGTCACAGTAAAGAGAGACAACGGAAAATTGGAGACCTCAATTCCTCCAATTTGATGTATTACAAAGTAGGTGTTGACATTTTAAATTTTTGAGGTCAGGTGGGGGGAGTGTAGGGGTAAATTTGGGTGGCACTTTTTTTATAGAAAATTTTCTCTTTCGATGCTGTGCAGGATGACGTTAATTGTATTGAGGGGAAATGGAGGTCAAGAATATTACCTTCAAGTTATAATCTCTGCTATTTTGATGTTGGCAACATTGGCGCCGACCTTGAATTCTAGGAACTTTATCTGGTGACATTCCCTATGAGCCTCCGAGACCGTCAAGTAATGTGTTTAAAAGCCCTTTCCAGCATCTTTTTTTCTTATTTATCTCATCTATAAGCCTCAAAAAAACATTGCAGTGTACTATTGAGCCTTATTTGGAGGAAAACTCAGCATTCATTCGGTATTAAAGCAAAAAATACCGAAAAAAGTGCTCACAACGTGTGAAGGTTAGATCACTGCACTCTCATCTGACAAGTCCCACTCATCCAGAAAGTGAGTTGTTGAAACGATTTTTTTCCTCATTTTTATCGATTCTGATAACAATCTGATCGTAGGCATCGTCGGTAATTCATACTGAAGAGAAAAAAAATGGCTAAAACTCCGGAGGCAGCCCCAAAAACCCCCGGCAAAAAGAGGGGCAGGAAACGAAAATCGGAGCTCACTTTGGACGACTTTGAACCGGCACCCTTGCCGGATCCCGTAGAAACCATCTCGCGCAGCGGCCGCAAGAGGAGACAAATCAACTACTTTGACATGCTGAATCCAGATGAATTTGACGGTGATCGTTACCTCGCTCCCGTAAAGAAAGAAAAGGTCAAGAGCGAAAGGAAAGTTGGAAGACCCAAGAAGAACCAACCACCTCCTGAGCCGGAGCCACTGAACGATGGCGCAGAGGATCTAAAAGTTGAAGAAAGCAATATACTTGAGAAGACCACTGGTAAAGATTTGTTTTACTTTTAGCCATAAAGTACATTCATTATTAACTGGCTCCTGAAAAGACTAGCTGAGGCTCCTTATACAGGATGTCCCGAAATTGGACCGCAATATTTGACCAGCTTATTCTACGTCAAAAAGTAGGAAGATAAGTTCCAATAAACATGGGTCAAATAATGCCCCCTAAGGGAGCTAGAGCCCCTTGAAGGGAGAAACCTGATGATCTTTTTTTGCAAATTTCTCCAAAACTTGCTGAGATAAAATGACGAAATTTGGTTTGATCACTACATGTTATAAGCATGAATTAATGTATTGAAGAAGACTTCCACATTTCATCAGGGACGTCCAACAAAGGGGGAGGGGGAATGAATTTAGCTCGATTTTTTTGTTCATGACTTTTTCTGAATTTTGATCAGGAAATTTCGAAAATGAAAGTTTTTTATGAAAAAAAGATCCCTTTGTACTATTTCGATTCGACGCACCGGTTTCAAGAAACCATTTCAAAGAAAACTTTACCTGAAATTTTCCTGAAAAATTTCCAAATCTCGAGTACAGAAATCAGACCAATAACACCAACTGTGTTTTCTTAGACAAAAACAAGAAGAAACGTTCCAATGAATGTGAGTTGGAAATGCTCCCTAGGAGATCTAGAGCCCCTAGAGCGCGATTGATTTTATAATTTTTATCTCGGCAAGTTACCCTTCCAAGGAGCTCTGGGTTCCCTAAGGGGCATTTTGAACCCACCGGATCATTTCTTCCTGTTTTTGGTCCAAGAAAACACAGTTGGTGTTATTGTTGTGATTTTTGTAATCGGGATTTGGAAATTTGAGAAGAATTTCAGGTAAAGTTTTCTTTGAAGTGACTTATCTCGCAAACGGTTCGTCTAATCGAAATAGTACAGGAGGATCTGATTTCCATAAAAACTTTGATTTTCCAAATTTTCCAATCAGAATGCAGAAAGAAAAAGTCATGAACAAAGAAATGGAGCATATTCATCCCCCCTCCCCCCTTTGTTGGACGTCCCTAAAATGTGGAAGTCTTCACAACATCACTTCATGCTTATAAAATGTAGTGATCAATCCAAATTTCGTCGTTTTATCTTGCCAAGTTTTGGAGAAATTTGCAAAAAAACATCATCAGGTTTCCTCCTTCAAGAGGCTCTAGCTGCCTTAGGGGGCATTATTCGACCCATGTTTATTGCAACTTTTCTTCCTATTTTTTGACGTAGAATAAGCTGGTCAAATATTGCGGTCTAATTTCGGGACACCTGTATATCCGTCAGCTGTGTTTTGAGATTTATTCTGGCGTCTTATCTGTGATGATAATTCCTCAGCCTTGCTGTCTACTATTTTTAAATTGTCGTCTGTACGTAGATCCTCCAGAAAATGGTGTAGCAGATGTGGATCTCGATGTATCGCCGGAAGCCCCGGCTTCAGGCAGAACGTCACCGACTTCACAAAGTGAAACAGACTCTCTCAAAACCGAAGAAAACAAAGTGAAAAAATACAATAGAACAGGTGAAACCACAAAAATGCTCAATACGTTGTTCACTGCTTTCCAAAGTGACGTCAAAGTTGAGAACAATGTCAAATTGGGTGGAGGAGAGACGAATAAGTGGTAAGTATTTATTGAGGTGATATCAAGTGACGTCTGCCTATTTCCGCAACGAGGCCTAACACCGACTTGAAAACCGATAACTTTCGATTGCCGGATGCGATTTCCGTTTTGTTTATTGTGTTAATTAGCCTCATTATCCCGTAACCCATCCTATGATAGTGAATGGTGAGAAACTTCATGTAAAATTTCTACAGGGTGATACGTAAAATGCTGCAAAGTTGTACCGACTTCATCGTACCCCCATTTATCAAAAGAAAATTTTTATGGATTCTGGTACAAAAATCATGAATTGTGGTGTCTTACCTCGAAACGGTTTTGGAATTATCCGGATTGGAAGTCTAACATCGAAGATATGAATTTTTATTTTGAATGTTACAGATTTGCCTTATTGTTGTTTTGTTGACATTGACCAAGATTGTTCGTACAACAGTCCAGAACAATTTAACTTTCAACACAACCCGAATATTTGGTGTGGGGCCAAGCAGGGGGCACTTTTTTAAGTGGTTGTCCCTGCCTGTTTTTCGTACGTTGGATTTCGTCAGAATTTCATCAGAATTTTAGATATGGAACATGTTCTATTTGCAGATTTAAGCCCCTGAACATAGTAACGATGTGAAACTTCAGTGTCCGAGTGAAGTAAAGCCCCCCCTGGACGTTATACCATGCGATCAACTCTGTGCTCTGGCCGAAAGCAGCTTGACATCCTGAAATTTGACCAGGTCACAGCCTACCGCAATTCCGAATTTTATTGATTGCATGGTACTTTTTGTGCTTGTGCTATGCCTGAGTTTCGTAAATCTGCAACATTCAACATAAAAATTTATATCTTTAATGTTAGATTTCCAATCCGGGAAATTCCAAAATCGTTTCGAGACAAGACACCACACTTCATAATTTTTGTATTAGAATACATAATTTTTTTTTGACAAATGGTACGATGAAGTCGTTGCAATTTTGCGCCATTTTACGTATCACCCTGTAGAAAATTTACATGAAGTTTCTCAACATTCACTGTTCTAGGATGGGTTGCGGAAAGATTAAGCTAGTTAACGCAACAAACAAAATGGAAATCGCAATCTGCAATCGAGAGATATTGACCTCCAAAGTCGGACCATTTTTCCGATACCGACAACTTCGTTGTCCAGCAGTTTAGTTTTGCAAAAAAATCATTTCTCAGCGAAAATGATGGTTTATCAACTTAAACACCCAGAAAACTAAAACACGTAGAATTTAAAAATTGAAACTTTTTCCAAAAATATTTGGAGAGGTCAAAAATAGGGGGAAAATAGGGGGACACCCCCTATCATCTTCGCCCCAAATAAATGTTTGATGAAATGCGTTATTATTGTTCAATAGAGACCTGTTTCAGTAAACTTTAGTTCAAATTTGACTAAAATCGGTTGAACGGTTCAAAAGTCCTGCAAAAAAAACTGTATTTTTAAAAAACAACTTTGAAGGCCTGTATCTCCGTTACTATGCGTTTGCAAGGGTATGTTTATCAATAGTACAGAAATTTTAGCTGAAATATCACTTCTACCTCAAAAAAATTACTGTAGTGAAAATCACAGGTTCTGTTCAGAATTTTGTGCTCATTCCAAATTTTTGGGTTTCAGAAAAATCCCAGCGGAGGCTTTTTTTAGAGCTGTCAAAAGTCAGAAAACTGATAATTCCAAACAATTTCAAATAAAGCTTAATGTTCCATGAGATTCCAAGTATACACAGTTATGTGGAGACTGCAAATGTTGATGAAAATATTTCAAGGGTCATTAGATTAAAGTGTTTTTTTTTTACGAAAATCATCCACTCGATGTATTATTTTGTTTTTTGATATTAAAAAATCAATTTGAACCTGTGAGTCGCTCTGGCGCGCTACTAATGACCAGAACACTACAACATGCACCTGCAAATGAAAATCTTCTTTGAAATCTTATCTTTGAAAGTTCTAGGATCTCTGCAGAATTGAATTTGCTATAACACAAACAAAATCGCCATGGATCGCTCTGCAGGGTTTTAAGTTGGAGCTATTTTTATTTGCAGGTTGTAAAAAATTGACATTCAGATTTTTACAATTTTTACAGCAAGTTTTTTCCCGTTTTAATCATTCAGAATTTATTTATATATTAATTTTATTGTAGCCTTCTTTGTACAGCCCCGTTGATGCCAACCAGATTGGCGAAACTGGTCGGCAACATTCAAGAAAAACAAAATATATTAAAAACCTTGTGGAAAGATTTTTAGCTCTACTCCAATTTATATGCCATTTTGGTTTGCAGTGTGTAAAGCAGCGCTTCGTCAACTGCACCACTGCACTGTGGTAAAATTTCGTTCGCCACATAACGCTGTTTTATAGATAGGCAGGGAAAATAATTGTGAAACAAAAACCGCGGAAGACGGGGAAGCTCACACGGGATCGGAGGGAACTTTTGATATGCTACAGCCGAGACCGTGTAGAGTCGGTTTGGGATACCTTCAGCCGATTATCAATTTGTTCACGTTATAAATCTAAAATATCTGCCGCCGGTTTCAGAAAAGAATTATGCTGGTCTATTATTAGGAAATTTCTTTTTTGACTAATTCCAGCTAATTGATCAAGATTAACCCTTAGAATCTGTAGAAAATTGTTCATCTCAACCCTCAACTACATTTCAGTAAACTGCAGCATTTTCATGGGTCAGTCTGTCAGTCAGCTGTAATTGACCAAAAAAAGAAAGCCCTTAACCACTTAGTTTAATTATCTTACCTGAAATCCAGCGCTGGACTATTAACTCGGTAAGAGTACCTTCCCCAAATTCCGACTGACTACTTCAATAAATAAAATTAAATATACTCCAGGTATTTAATTAGGATTAAATAACTACGTTTCTTAATACTTGATGCTTTCAATATTTTCTTTTGGATTTCCTAGCGAAAATCGTGAGACCGAAACTTGACACGACTTGATTTTGCAGCAAGGGAACAGCCGTGAAGACGGAACCATCAGACGGCGAAGTAAAAAAAGAAGCAGATCCCAACAGCGCAGTCTGTGCCGTATGCAACGCCTCCATGTCAAAAACCTTGTGGTCGCACCACAAGTACCGGTACCACAACAACCTCACGTGGAAAGTAGGAGAAGAGCCTCTGGTAATCCTCTTTTCGCTTCCTTTTTCTCATCCATAAATCCGGCACGGTGAAATTTTCTCTTTGCAGGATCTGAACGACCAAGCCGTAGTGATGTCGATTTTGACGCAGCTGTACAAAAAGAAAAAAATGTTCTTCTGTCAAAAGTGCGGCCAGACCAAGCGGTCGGTCATCGGATACCTTTCGCATCAAACGATGTGCCAGAAGAGCGGCCAAGAGCTGGAACTGGTCAAGATCGAGTGCGAACTTTGCGGAAGAAAAGTTTTGCCTGTCAGCATGCCGTCGCACTTGAAACTAATGCACACCAACAAACCGGAAGGCTCGGAGCCGAAAAGAGACGAGAAGGAAGAAAAGAAGGATGCCTCGAGTAAGAGGCCGGCGAAAACAAAGTTCGTGAGTGCTATTTTTCCTTATGTTTTTGTTCATGTTTCAATTTTTCAGAGCGATGGAAATAATAGAACAAGTTGCCAAGAATGAGGTTCGTTTTTTTTTGCTTAATTTACGTAGAATAACTTTCATTTTGCTGACTGGTTGGACGCGTGCCTCCATCCTTCCCTGCTTTTAACCTACTGGACCTACCTCTAACATCTCTTTATTTCTGTAATGGATGAACTAATCGTTATTATTAGATGTCTTGTTGCTGGGGTGTCCTATATCTTAACACATTAGATACATTTGGGAAGGGGGAGGGGGCATGAAGAACTTTTTTTTTGAATTTTTGTTTGCTGATTATTTCTGAGTCGATTTTTTGTATGTAAGACTATTCAAAGCTTTTTAGAATAAGCTACTGGACACGTGCAATTTTGAGATTTTAACATGATCAGGCTATTAAAAACACACCACTTAACCCATTTTGAGATAAAAATGAACTTTTTTTCACACGTCTATTTGCCACAGCGATTTTGAAAATTTGCAGTCGTCCCATTTTGCCGCGCGCCGCCATGCGTTTAGCTTTGATCGGATTTGACCAGCAATCCGCGTCACAGTTTACCCTACCATGTAGTGGCGTGTTTTCCGACAGACT
Organism: Anaspis maculata; assembly: GCA_949128115.1. Taxonomy (NCBI): domain Eukaryota; kingdom Metazoa; phylum Arthropoda; class Insecta; order Coleoptera; family Scraptiidae; genus Anaspis; species Anaspis maculata. The sequence goes on along the minus strand of OX421964.1, from coordinate 25,228,408 downwards.
AATGCTCATGCAGTTGAAAAATGATCACGCATGCGGTATAAAGAGCTTTATATTGTCTCAGGCCTGCCCCATACATCTGTCCATAAAAATGTGAAATACTGAAAGTATTACAGTGACGACTGTACAATAATAGTATTGTACTTAGTTGAATTGAAATTTCTAAGAATTTATTTTCAAGGATGAACACTTGACATCTAACTTGGACTTTGGGACAGAAGAGTACTCCACCAATCTCTTGACTGCCGAAATGGAACGTGAAGGACAGATAAAGTGCAAATTCCTGTACTGTGAATTTCAATCCAACGTTTTGGAAGATATTATTAAACATTTTCCCGAATGTGAAATGAAACCAGACAACGTAAATATTGCATTTACACTTTCATATGCCTTTAAACCAATTTTTTCTCGATTTTTCAGGGATTCGCTTGTAAATTATGCTTGTTCACGCGTGAAAACATCGAGGAACTTGTGAATCACGTGGACGAGAGTCACGGTGTTAAAATTGATGATCAAACTGATGTTTCATTCCAACCCCAGAAGAAAGTAGTCAGTATTCATAGTTATGGTGAGTTTGTGATATTTATTTCTGGAGAATTCGGTGACTATAAAAAAAATCAATTTCACGGCTTTCTGCATTAGAGCAAGCTATGGAAAAACTGTGTTGTGTTGGTACGAATGATACGATGACAAGGGGATGCCAGCCAGTTGTCTACACGTGCAATTTTTAATGTGACACCTTGTCACCGTGTTGAGGTATCATGTACGCGAAAGTGAAAATTTTTGAGCCTACGCCAGGAATCGTTTGTTTCTTTGGAGTGCTTTGCAGTGTGAACCTTAAGGGGCATTGTTTTTACTGGTTGGTGGGTCTCCGCCAAGGTTATTAGCTTTTTGGCGGCTACTAATGAATGATGTCGAAGATCGGCAGGGTACTACTCCCAAAAGTACACCGCCCAAAAGGCTACATCTTCTGATCACTGGAGTAGTGAGTACTAGGTACCTACCTACTCTAGCTCTACGTATTATACCTACTGCAACAGCAAGCAAGGTATGAAGACACATGCTGGCAGACAACACAGTGTACGCCCAAATTGTCTCGTCTCCGTACAGTTCAGCTCCATTAATTATTGTCCTACTATCCATATTGTCCATCTAAAGAATAAGTTTCCTCTTGGGCAGTGGCTTTTTTCTTTTTACATTCCATTTCTTCATGGCATCACGGACTTTCGGCATAATTTTCTCAGTGGCCGGCAAAAGCCCAATAGCCTTGGCGAAGACCCACCAACCAGTGGAGACAATATCCCTTAACGTCCACACTGCAAATCACCCAAAGGAAACTAACAATTCCTCGCATATTCTCGAAAATTTTCACTTTCGCGTACATGACTCCTCGAGACGGTGACAGGCACATTAAAATTCCACATGAAGACAGCTAGCTGCCAACAAGTCGTCAACGTGCCATTCGTACCAACGCAACCAATTTTTTCCCCATAGCTTGCTCTAATGCAGAAAGCCGTGAAATTGATTATATAATAGTCTTGGTATCTATTTTGTTGCAGTAATTCCATCGTTTGTCAGTCGCAGTGGAGCTAAAAAGAATCTAAAGTTGTTGTTCACAAATGCCTTCAAGTGGACATATGAATTGTAAGTTTCTAGAATAATAGGGTGATCATCTAGCTTGATTTTTCTGTGACATGCCAAACGTCATCACAGACTAAGTGGTTTCGCTCAGTTCTGCGATTATTTTTCATTAACATGAAAGGGAAAGTATTGTGATCGTGCAGAAAAGATTCTATATCCGTTATGAGGTGCTCCAAGACGATTGAGACCATTTTCAGAATACTTAATGCCTGTCTGTGTGTAGACTTCAATATGCTTTGTTCTCAGCTGATAGAACCTACAATCACCTGTCGGAGGCTATTTCTTTCTAGAAGAGTTATTGAGACCTACACCATTTACCTGGTGACTTGAGGGTAACTGGAAACAATGTATTTATAAGCTCACAGCTATTTGCGGAGTATTAATTCGGTTCGACACTACCTTTGGCTATTAAGGAAATACACAGAACAAAGTTGAATTAAGTTTATAAACAAAACTATTACTTTCACCCCGTTGAACAATTATTATTTGATTACATGAAAGCTTACCTTGGTGCTTTCTTCTGTAGTCACTGATGCACTAAAATTTTTAATAACAAGCTTGGCACTTTTGGTCATTAATATTTGAGGACAACTAGTTTTCTCCGGCCAAACCCATCCGTTGGTGTCGAACGCATCACCGTCAGTCCTCTCTACTTCGCTAGTCTCTCGTTTTCTCGCCCTCTCTTCTTCCACCTCCTCTCAAGTGTGACAACCCATGGCCTACAAACCCCGTTACTCTGGATGCGGCGTGACTCCACAATCATCCCGTGTACCATTTCTTCCCTCCCAATATCGCCCCTAACGCAAATTTATTCAGAAAATTTAATTCTCCTTTTAAGATTTCAAGCTGGACAACACAGTACCTACTGATTTCGTTAATGTTTCTCTAGCCACGAAGAAAACTGCGACTCGGAACTTTTCAAAGCCATCTCTTGTTCCCGCACCGAATGGCCAATCCTACCTTTCGAGATGGCGCTGCGGTACATGCCTAAACTGGAACAGTCATGTGACGTCGCTCAACATCACATCTCGACCATAAACCCCGGCTGTTTGAAACAAACTTTCGAATTCAAGAAATACGACCTCTTCGATTCCGAGCCTCATTCCGACGGGAAGTGCACGATTTTCTGCGGAGGTCCCGTCACGGCCCTCGCCTGGCTGTCCATCCCGTTCCGACGACTGGAAGAAGATCAAAAAATCGCCGTGGCCGTCATCAACACCCCCGACGCCGACTACTTGATCAACGAGAACTACGCCGAACCGTGCCTGATCCAGGTCTGGTCTCTGGGATGCCTCAAGAACAAAACCAAGCCGCGGTACGAACCGCACTTGGAATTGGGAATTGCTTTCGACCGCGGTCCCGTCTGGCATCTGGAATGGTGCCCCTCTGGATGTTACGATGACGTCACCTTGGGACGCATGGGCCTCCTGGCCGTGGCCGGTTCCGATATTTCAGTTCACATTTACTCCGTACCTTTGGCGAGCCGGCATGGCAACAAAAGCGGTCTGTTTTACAAACCGAAGCCTGTGATGAAGTTGTATTTGGAACGGCCGGAGTTGACGAAAACTCTGCCGGGAGGAATGAAGTATCACCCAACGAAGATCTCCTGGAGCAAAGCCGCCGGACACGATCACATAGCCGTCGGCTACAGCAACGGTTACGTTGCGCTCTTCAACATCAACACCGAATCGTTGTTGCTGAAAACCAGAGACAGTGCCGACGTCACTTGCATTTTCCCAAAGAAGAGTTTCCAAGCACATTTGCACTCGATCACCGCGCTCACGCTCCACCATTTATGCGGCGGGGCCAGGTATTTATTGACGTCTTCCCTGGATCGCGAGCTGTGCATTTTCGATCTGGCCGGTTCATCTTCTCCGATCTGGCATTCAAAGAAGTTCTTGATTTCCGATGCTCACTGGATGACAAATTGGTTGGCCATACTGATGGGAACAGATGAGGCGAGCACCTCCAGTAAGTTGCACATATGTTCAAGTCAAGTGGCGTTTGTATGAATGTTTTTGTTTTTTTTTTCCAAAGGCCACCAATCGACAACTCTGAAACAGGTCCATGACCACATGACTGATGTTAAATTGTCGAGTCTGCTGACTAGTACAAGTACCATCACGTCCATCGCGTCAAGTGATTGGTTAAACGCCGTAATACAGTGCAATGCGGTTGGAGAGATTTTAGGACTGACAGTGCACCAGCTGCTGTGTCCGTTGGAGCACAATAAAATTTTGAAAAAGAAAAGGATGGTAAGTAATTAATATTAGTATTGTGGCGTTGCTCACCCCTCACACCCCATTACCTTTGTTCAAACGAAGACTAGTGGTTCAAGCCATAGGACATATTCAGCTACAGACCCATATCCAACCTGAAGAATTTTAGCAAGGTTTTTGAGACTGTGTTACATTCTTTTATTTATAACCATACCTCCAGGTTGATGTCTCCGAATCAGCAGGGTTTTATGAGAGGTCGGTCGACCACAACCAATGTTATGTGTTAGACTCAGTTTATCAGTGAGGTTGTGGATTCCGGTGGTTAGGTTGACGTTATTTATACCGACTTCTCTAGGGCATTTGATACGCTGAACTACGACATTCTGCTGCATAAGCTATCCTCCTTTGGCCTTTCTCCTTTCTTGATTGAGCTTTTGAGGTCATGTTTGTGCAATCGGCGTTTATTTGTTCAGCACGACGGTTGCCAATCTAAGGAGTTTGTCCAGCTGTCTGGTGTGCCACAGGGCTCTACTCTTGGTCCATCGTTTTTTGACATTTACGCTGACGATATTGTGACTGACCTCTCAGTGAAGCACTTACTATACGCCGACGACTTGAAATTGTTTTGTACGGTTGTGAACCGTGCGGATTGTGAGTTGCTCCAAGCTAATGTTGACAGGATTGTTGGATGGTGCAGGACTAACTTTTTAGCAGTTAATGCCTCAAAGTGTTAGTACCTTCTTACACCCGGAAGCGCGCGCCGACAAATTTTGATTACGACCTGGATGCATGGATACATTTTCTCAAGCCCTGGCTGTGTTGAGGATCTGGGTGTCACTTTCGACCCTGAAATTTCGTTCAGGCCTCATATTAGTGCGGCGGTTAGTAAGAACCACCTTGCATTTTGTGATGAAAACATGAAATTTGGCACATACGCTCTACAGACTGTCCTTTACTATTTACGAGGCGGACCCACGATGGAACCGCCGTGCAGCTGTCAGAATTGCCATTTGCCTACCTTACAGGGGTAAAAACTGAAGTCGGTTATCGAGCTAATTCAAAAGTGATGTCTATCAATGCAGTAGGCCTTCACAGTATAACTTTACCAAAACAGACGTCAATATTACAAAAGGAGGGGGGATGGGAGGGGATAGTTCTAGCCGCGGCACAGATTTTTTCATTTGTTAATTTTGGACCAAATTGACAAGTTTGGTGTCGTTTCCGACTAAATTACATCTTCTGAGATCAAATTGAAGGTTGTGATTGCAGTTTGAAAAAAAGATTTTGTTTTGTTGAAAAAAAAATTCCAGAAGAAAAACGAGACCTGATTTTTACTTTGACAAGATCGTGAGCCTCATTTGTTCCTAAAGTCGTAAAAGTAATATCCAATCATTTTATTAATTTTCATGTACGAATGGAGGTGTGCGTGCAAAGCCTTGCAGTTTGTGATGAAAGTCTGAAACTTGGCATACATGGTCTATGGACTGTCCTTTACGATATAAGAGGTGCACCCATGACGGAACCGCCGTGCAGCTGTCAGAATCGCCACGATACCTTCGCACTCACACTTCAATATGCGATATTCAGCGGCACGAGTTGCGCTGTAGGTTCGCAAAGCTAGGGGATGGAACTCATGCGTCTGCGCGAGCTAGGAAAAGTCAAAACCTGCAGATTTTCAGCCATTGATTCAACAAAGGAAAATAGATGACAAGAAACTCCTGACTTCCATGCTAGATTATGTGGAATGATGTTGTCCATGTGCATTGCTGTCGAAAAAATGAATTCCGCGCGTAGTGTTCCGAAAAGAACGAAAAAGTCGTTTTCAGTGTATAACTGGTTGCCTAGAAGGTGATGTTTTTTGGGAACACACATGAAATGGAACTGTAATGTTCTTTACGTACGGTTTTTGCAGCCAGGCACTCAACAAACTGCCCGTCATTTTTGAAAAAAAACAGAAAATACAAAACCTCTGATATATTATACATATAACCCGATAAAATTTTAGTTACCATTTGTTTACATGCAGTTTCATGCCACTGACAGAGAGGACGGCAACCGTAAGGCAGAGAAGAATACCAGAAGTAGGGCGGTATTTTCAAAAACACACCAACTGATAAACACGTTACCATATTTTCGCTCATTGTGAATCTAGAACTGATCCATCATTGCTGGTTTTGAACACAATGAAAGATCAAGAAACACTCTTTTTCCATAGCTTATTTGAAAGTTTCATTTCCAGCCGTTTCAATAATAGACAATGTTGAAATTACGCTTTTTACATGTGTTAGCATACGGCACTATTCTCAAATCCCCTAGCATGGTTGCGCCAGCGCAGAAATGGCACTGAATTTCGCCTATTCGTACATGGAAATGATTGCATATTACTTTTACGACTTTAGAAACAAATGAGGCTCACGAACTTGTCAAAGTAAAAATCAGGTCTCGTACATGGTTTTCATGTGCAGGAAGCTTTAAAGACGTGAGCTAAATAACGATTTCCACTTCGAATGCCTTGAATTAGGATAAAAATGATAAAAGTCAAAATAAATAAAAAATTAATGAATAAATGAATGTTTTCCTCCTTCTCGGCTTATCAGCGCCATAGGAGTTTTTGCGCCTTTATTGATAACAGTAAATTATTACATTTGAATAATATACGCAAATTTTTGAACACACACAAAACATCCATGACTGACCGGGATTCGAACCCGCGCCATCCGCACTACAGGCGGCAGACGACCGACTGTGCTACGGGGCCGTCTTCCGGGGAAAAAAAAACAAGCCAAGGCACCTGATAAAGGTAAATCAATGATGATAATAGAGAGTTATTGCAGAGGAAATAAGGGCAAGCAGTATTAAAAGCGGCACTATTTTGGCACCTACGCTTGCGCAAATCAGTGCGACGTAAAATTTCCCTTAATAAGGATAGTGCCAGCCTTTATTTGTGCACACTTTAGGTCGACCTTATTTATACTTTATTTTGACAAGCCCCAAAAGTAGCCCTGTACTTAGTGTATTGTTGGTTGCCTATACTTGTCCACTTTTGAGCTAACTTCCCTTACGTTATTAAATAGGGGGCTAATTTTTTGCAGATAGACTCTGCAGGCCTTGCAGTACATGTGTGCAAGAAATCAGGCCCGTCAGAGGGGTCCTTGTGTCCCGCGTGCAATTTGCACCTTAACTTTAAATTGAGACTAAAAATTTAGGTTAGGAATTGGGAATAACGGGGCAAGTAAGGGAATTTGCGATCTGCAATAACTCTTATTCAACAACCAAAAATAAGGTAAGCAGTATTTTAATAATGCCTCCTTAAATAGTGCCGTGCAGTAAAATGGCATTCTGCAATAACTATGTATTGTGTAACCCACGAGTTATAAAGTGAATGATGAAAGTCAAAATGAAAAAAGCCTAAATTTTTTTTCTGAAATATATATATTTTTTTAAACAAAATGAAATCTTTTTTTTCTCAAACTGCAGTTACAATATTCAATTTGAATTCAGAAGATGTAATTTAGTCGGAAACGACACCAAACTTATCAATTTGGTCCAAAATCAACAAATGAAAAAATCTGTGCCGCGGCTAAAACTATCCCCTCCCATTCCCCCTCCTTTTGTAATATTGACATCTGTTTTGGTGAAGTTATACTGTGAAGGTTTACTGCATTGATAGACGTCACTTTTGAATCAGCTCGATAATAGACTTCAGTTTTTGCCCCTGGAAGGTAGGCAAATGACAATTCTGACAGCTGCACGGCGGTTCCATCGTGGGTCCGCCTCGTAAATAATAGAGGAGAGTCTGTAGAGCGTGTATGCCAAATTTCATGCTTTAATCACAAAATGCAAGGTTAACCTTGCATAATGGTCGTTAACCGCCGCACTATATCGATCATAATATAATATAATAATATAATAATATTTATTGTTCCTTCAGTACTTACATTGTACTATAAACAAATACCAATAAATAATAACAATAAATAAAAATACAGTCAATGCCAACAAAAATTATTCATTCATCAGAAAAGCCCTCAATTTAAAAACACTCCCCAAAAAATCAAAGAACTTTTTAGCATCCACAGCCCCAATGCTACAGATTGCCGTGTACAACTCATCAATGCCCCCAACAGAACCAGGCAGACCAACACGTAACGGCACATACATGGGACACTCAAATAGCATGTGGCTCAAAGACTCAATCTTTTGAAGATTACAGACAGTGCACAGTTCAGTGGTGTCAATCCGGTATGAAGTACCATTAAAGTAGAGACTGAAAATTATTTTGTTACAAAGGCGAATCTGAGCTAATACCCTTACAAAGCGAATCGGAATTCTCAAAGTCAAATAGCCACTGTAAGTGTTTGTAAGTGACAGTGTTCTAATACTGGGGTCAAACGGAGAATAGCGGGAGGTTGAGGAGCTGTCAACATCTTTAAGGAGCAAGAACTGATCGTATTTGTCAATTAAAGTCATGTGAAGGTGCTTGATGGACCGATTATTGCAAACTTCACCAAAGAGGTCCTCACAGCCTATCTCTCGAAAAAACTGTCTCAGCTGCATACACCAATTGTGTTTTTCCTCAGTTTGGTCCAGCAGCTGCAACATCCTGACGAAACACATTTTTGGATACCTAGAATTATTCATTAGGTGTAACCCTTCAAGCCATGTCAAGCAACTTTTGAATATTGTCAATCTTAATTCACTGCAACCCGTTTCAAGACGAACGTAACAATCAGGGGTGGAAGAGGGAAGCAAAAGTAACCGCTTATAAAAGAACAACTGCACTCTCTCCAAGACATCAGCGTAGCGCATTCCCCATATTGGCAAGCAGTGGGACAGAGTGCTAATTACTACAGAGTTAAAAAGCTGTAACCTTGCTTCCCAAGATGTAATTTTTGATCGCGACATCACTGAAATAATACATCCAATAGCCTGTCTAGCTTTGGCTGCTATGTCTTTAGCTGTTGCAAGAAATAATGAAGAAGATGAAAAAGTGATCCCAAGATATTTAAATTTGTTAACCACCTCAATGCGCTCATCGTTGTACAGAAAATTAAACGTAGGTGGTCTACGTGTTGACAGACATATCATTTATGGAGCAATACTCGCAAAGTAATTTCAATTTTCGTTGCAAATCGATTTCTGAATGGCTCAAAATAACTAGGTCATCAGCATATAACAGCACAAGAATGTCACGTTTACAGTCAATTGAGACACCATATAAACCGTTCGACCTGAAGAAATACTCTAAATCAGATATAAAAAGTGAAAATAGGAAAGGGCTCAATGTTTCACCCTGTAACACACCCCTTTCGACAGCGAATTCTCTAGACAAAGTACCATCTGCTCGTATTCGAAAAGATGCATTCGAGTACAAATTCTTGATTACTCGAATGATTTTACTACTCAGTCCAGCACTATACATCTTTTGCCACAGCAAGGTATGATTCACCCCATCGAATGCCCTTTTAAAATCGACGAAAGCCACGTAAACTCTTTCTGATTTGCGTCTCAAGTGTAGCTGTATTACCGATGTTAATGTAAACACGTTATCCATGCAACCCCTTCCCTTGCGAAATCCCGACTGGCATTCAGGTATAGCATTAGTGATTTCTGCCCACTCAATTAGCCTTGAAAGAAGTACTTGTGTGAAGACCTTTGTTAAACAATTTACAAGAGCTATTCCCCTATAATTATTGGGATCTTCAGTTGGCCCCTTCTTGTGTAGCATAAAAACAATGATTTGGGACCAATTGTCAGGGAGCATCTCGGTATCCCAGATTCGATTGAATAGTAAACACAAATATAGGCTCCAGTTCTGAGGTAAGTATTTATAAAATTCGTACAATACCGGGTGATTTCCCATCCTTACCATTTGACAAAGCCGCAAGGACCTCCGTCTGCCGGATTGAGGCGTTAAGAAGCTGATCTCCCGCATCATAAAAATTTAACTCAACTGTCAGGTTTTCCCGTTGCAGACTCAGAAAAAAATGTTTCCACGCCTGGACTGGCAATGCATTCGATCTTGATGGTGCTGAGCGAAATTTCTTAATCGTTTTCCAAAATGTAACACTGTCCTTTACGTTAGAAAGTTTTCCATGATAACAGTAAATTATTACATTTGAATAATATACGCAAATTTTTGAACACACACAAAACATCCATGACTGACCGGGATTCGAACCCGCGCCATCCGCACTACAGGCGGCAGACGACCGACTGTGCTACGGGGCCGTCTTCCGGGGAAAAAAAACAAGCCAAGGCACCTGATAAAGGTAAATCAATGATGATAATAGAGAGTTATTGCAGAGGAAATAAGGGCAAGCAGTATTAAAAGCGGCACTATTTTGGCACCTACGCTTGCGCAAATCAGTGCGACGTAAAATTTCCCTTAATAAGGATAGTGTCAGCCTTTATTTGTGCACACTTTAGGTCGACCTTATTTATACTTTATTTTGACAAGCCCCAAAAGTAGCCCTGTACTTAGTGTATTGTTGGTTGCCTATACTTGTCCACTTTTGAGCTAACTTCCCTTACGTTATTAAATAGGGGGCTAATTTTTTGCAGATAGACTCTGCAGGCCTTGCAGTACATGTGTGCAAGAAATCAGGCCCGTCAGAGGGGTTCTTGTGTCCCGCGTGCAATTTGCACCTTAACTTTAAATTGAGACTAAAAATTTAGGTTAGGAATTGGGAATAACGGGGCAAGTAAGGGAATTTGCGATCTGCAATAACTCTTATTCAACAACCAACTCGGATAATAACCCCAGACTCGGCTCGACTGCTTGGATCGTTTTTGAGTGGAGCGCTCAGGTTACGGTCCTTTTTGCGAAATGAATAGTTTTGTTTTAATTTTTTCCCTGCAGCGTTTACTTGGTGACATTATACATATTACTTAACAAACTATTTTCTCCGATGTTCAAATAATATCTATTAAGTTTGAAATCGTAACCCTTGCTATAAGATGTATTTTCTTCATGAGCAATATACGTATTATTATTATTATTATTATTATTCAACAACCAAAAATAAGGTAAGCAGTATTTTAATAACGCCTCCTTAAATAGTGCCGTGCAGTAAAATGGCATTCTGCAATAACTCTGTATTGTGTAACCCACGAGTTATAAAGTGAATGATGAAAGTCAAAATGAAAAAAGCCTAAAATTTTTTTCTGAAATATATATATTTTTTTAAACAAAATGAAATCTTTTTTTTCTCAAACTGCAGTTACAATATTCAATTTGAATTCAGAAGATGTAATTTAGTCGGAAACGACACCAAACTTATCAATTTGGTCCAAAATCAACAAATGAAAAAATCTGTGCCGCGGCTAGAACTATCCCCTCCCATTCCCCCTCCTTTTGTAATATTGACATCTGTTTTGGTGAAGTTATACTGTGAAGGTTTACTGCATTGATAGACGTCACTTTTGAATCAGCTCGATAATAGACTTCAGTTTTTGCCCCTGGAAGGTAGGCAAATGACAATTCTGACAGCTGCACGGCGGTTCCATCGTGGGTCCGCCTCGTAAATAATAGAGGAGAGTCTGTAGAGCGTGTATGCCAAATTTCATGCTTTAATCACAAAATGCAAGGTTAACCTTGCATAATGGTCGTTAACCGCCGCACTATATCGATGGGACTGTTAGAACGGCGTTCGGAAGTTTGAGCTTTGTTATTCGAAACTCGCGGAACTTCGCAGACATCGCCACAGTCCGCTTGCTTTACTTCACATTTCTGAAATCGAGACTCGAATACGTGTCAATTGTTTGGAGCCCCTTATACAAAACCCACATCAGAAGTCTTGAGAGTTGTGTAGGTTTCTCAGGTTTCTGTCTTTCAGGCTCGACGGTGTTTACCCTGCAATAGGTTCTCCATATAGATCTGCTTAGCAGGTCGTAGCTGCAAAACCTCAACAATCGTACAGCTCTTCACTCTGTAGTTTCCCTCTAAGATCCTGTGTGGAGAGGTTGACTGCCCTGAAATCCTGGGCATGATCGATTTCCGTGTACCCGGTATACATCTCAGATCAAAAAGTTTATTTTTACCACCTTTTGCCAAAACAAATCTTTTGCAAGCTTCTCCAAATTAGTGGCCGGCAAAAACGTAACAGCCTTGGCAGAGGCGAAGACTCACCAACCAGTAAAGACAATGTCTGTTATCGTCCAGACTACAAAGCACTCCAAGGAAACTTATGATTCCTCGCGTTTGCTCGAACATTTTCACTTTCGCGTACATGACGCCTCGACACGGTGACAAGTGTCACATCAAAAATTGCCGATGCAGACAACTAACTGCCATCAAGTCGTCAACGTACCATTCGTGCCAACATAACACATTTTTCTATACCATGCTCGAATGAAGAAAGCCGTGAAATTGATTATAAGTACCCAATCCAAAAATTTTCCGTCTACCGCTCCCACTAAAAAGGCTAGTTGACTCGTTAGCCATTTTGGTAAAAAAGTCAGATTGACGTGCCGACGTCATCCGACCTTTTGCGTTCAGTAAGGGCCTGTAATCCTACACATCAGTCAACAATGAATGTGATTATATTTTCCCTCGTTCTCATCCTGAGCGTGGCCCAAGTTTTCGCCGGCCTCCGTTGTTATTCTTGCGACGAGCAATTGTACGAAAACCGCAAATCCCGCAGTTGCGTAACCCCTCGAGACGAGGAATTAGAAGTTGAATGCCTTACTGATTCTGAGGTATGTGCTAAAATTATCACCGATGAGCCAAGTATAGTCAGAGGTTGCTTTCAAGAAAATATTTGCTCCAACCAAATGCTCCTTCTCTGGGTTATTAACAATTGCACCACTTGCGATTCGACTCTTTGCAATGGCAAAATTGGCAACGGCCCGTTCGAAGTTATACCGTTAGTGATGTTGAGTTCTGCCATGTTGCTAATTTTCGTTTTGTTCTAAGCCACTAATATGTATCTTGATGTTGAGAAAATAAAGAACTTTTGAGAAAATAATGCCAGCGATAGTTTCAACACAAAAATTATTGGTACCTATTCACGTATACGCAGTGGTGTTAAAATGTGTTGTGCCATTGTGCCGCTACGTTAAACCGGCACGTGAAAATCGTAGATCGTGCAAAAAAAAAATAGCACAGCTGTGGAAATAATTGAAATAGCTTTAAAATGTTAGTCACTCCAACTGCTATCATACCATATATCCCATATACTTTCTGTTTTCAGTAGAATTACTTTTTGGAGCAAAAATAGAGTGACAAGGTGGAGCGCTGGGAAAATACGACCGATGGCCGCTGATAGTTTCGTCCCAAACTTTGCAGGTGCCATCAGCCGTAGTCGTAGCCCCACAGCTTGTCACTTCATTTTTGCTCCAAAAAGTCATTTTACTGAAATTGGAAAGATATCCCATACACTTTCTATTTTCAGTGGAATGACTTTTTAGGGAAAAAAGAAAGTGACAAGCTGGGGGGCTATGGCTACGGCTGATGGCACCTGCAAAATTTTGGAGCGAAACTATCAGCGACCATCGGCCGTATTCTCCCAGCGCTCCAGCTTGTCACTTTATTTTTGCTACAAAAAGTCATTCTACCGAAAATAGAAAGTGTATGGGATATACATAATGTTTGACGTCATACAACTCCAATCGCCGTTTGGAATTTTTGAAGAGGCTGCCACTCCCAGTTATAGATATGAAACTGCACGGTTGAATCTATTTGAACGTTCCTCTTGAAATCCAAATAGACCTATTCGAGCTATGTTTCGAAAAAAATGAGGTCAAGTGTCCGGAAACCGTCCAAATTTAAATTATCAAATGACATTAATTATCTTCGAGCTTAATTTTTTCAATAATTGTGGCGGCTGTAATCAACTGGCATCAAGTATTTTTGTATTGTATTGTATTGTAATATTTATTCCATGTTAGTAATTACATTTTGTAATTTTACATTCGTCAAAAATAAGGTAGATATATACATATATTTATAGGTTCACAATGAAGAACAAAAATCATAGTACTCCTCAAACTGAGTAGAAGGCCCGTTCAATCAACATAGATCTGATACATTTTGAAAATTCGCGACTTGATTAACTTTTTAAATCTGATGGTAGAACATTGAAGAATTGAATGCAGTAGTACCTCCAGCTATTTTTTGTTTTGTTTACTCTTTGAAATTCAGGTCTAAAAAAGTCTCTGTGTCTTTGGACCGGATATTCTCCCAAATCCCACCCATACATCAAAATCGATCAGATATTTCCGAAGATATAAAAAAAAATACGAATTTACAGAGAAATTCACAATACAGAATTCGAAATTGATTTTCAAAAATCATATCTGAAGAACAAAACTTCGAAACATCCTTTTTTGTATGATTTTTTTCAAAAACTTTCAGAGTGTTTTCTGGTTATGATCTCGCAAATGTGTACACAAATTTCTACTATCTCTGGTACCCCGCCGCGGCCTAAAATTTTCGTGTCATAGAAGTGTGAATTATTTACACAATTATTTTTCCAACTGAGAAGGCCGTGATTACCTGATGTCAACAATATTTTCGTTCCATCCCTCAGATTCTACCCATGTACAGGTAGTGCCACTTGATCAAAGAAGGCCGTGAAAGAGTCCTCATACGTGTAGGGACAACTCTGGTTGCTATGGCCAGACCGAGTTCCTGTCAGTGTCAAAATCGCCAGTGGTACGCGTCGTAGACTCGGTGGGGTTCCGATTTGCCATAATTATTATCTGGGCGCCGAGGTACAATTTTTACGAGAAGATCTGCTTCGCCCCTTCATGAATTTTGAATTCTCGCGCGTTGGTGATGGTTACATGCACTTGCCTGCCTGGTGGTCGCGCTAAACGCCACTCGCGGAACGCGGAAGTGTTTTTGTTATTGTTTCGCCGGCGCGCCGGTGCCCGTGGAGCTCATCTCTCAACTTCGGTGTGCTCTCTGGCCTAGAGGGGCCCCCCCCATCCCCATAATGGGTCCACCTGGCTTGATGTGTGGCCGTGCTTGTGCTCCCACTCAGCATCAGCCGTCTGATTTCTGCTCTCTGGATGTGGAGTGTGCAGGTTAGAATAATTAAATACTGGTTATTTGATTTGACTTATTTGTTATAGGAAATTGTTTTTGAGTATGTTATTCTGTTCCAGGCAAGACACATACATAGTCTTTGAACATGCAGATTGTGACCGAGTAAACCTTTGCGATGGAAATTTGTCAAAGCTCAACGTCCTGCACCAGAATTTCCTGTGTACAAATTAAGAGGAAAAGGCCAGTGGACCTTGGTGCACACATTGATGAAAGACCGAGTGAAAGACAATCGAAAATATTAGTCAATTTAGATAGAAAAAACATGGAATCTGATGGAGTTCCGATGATGTAAAAGTGAATGTTATACACCGCTGAGCACAGGGGTTTCTAAACGCTTGCAGCAAAAACAGGTACAGACACTATTATTTTCCTCCATTTACTTTTATCCAATAATCTTTTTAAGATAGTACCTCTGGTAAGTGCTGATACTCCAACCTGCTGGGGCTGGTGACTAAGGCCGCAATCAGTCTAAAACGTTCAGTTTTTCACCAGGATCAAACTGATTTGACGGTTTGAGTTTGTGCTTTGGAAGCTTCGTTTTTGACGACCTTCAGCAAAAACAGGTACATTACAGATTCAAATGACCAATTATTTGCACTTCTCCGATTTGCACAAACGTGGTATCACATTTTAGTTTGGTACCAAACACGAGATAAAAGTTTAAAAGTGAAATACATGCAAATCTGATTACTTTCAGGAAAGAACATGATGGAAATACAAAACATCTCCATACGATAATTTTTGCGCCGAAACAAACTTGAAGTAATATGCACTTCTAATTTATTTTGTATTACAAAAAAAAAGATGTGACAGTTCAGGTGAAATGTGTTTTAAAACCCAAAATAAGGGTCGTCTCACCTGGGTTCGGGTATCCAAATAATCGCTTGGAGCTATATTTTGTATTCACATTATATTCTTTCCTTGAGGTAACTGGTTTGCATTTGATTCGACATTAAAAATTTGATCCAGTGCTTGGCACCCATATACCTTTGGCACCAAACTAGAATTTGATACCACCTTTGTGCAATCAGGCAAAATTGAACTTTCCTAATTTACACTATCTGAAACTGACGTATTTTCGTGATTACTGAATTTTATCTTTTTCTTATTTGTTCAGATATCACCCAGACATGGAATGGTGCACCATCGGCTCACACCAGACAGGGTTTGACTGTAAGCTTCTGCAAGTGAGAACCATGAATCTTTTTAGAAAAACTTTCTGAAAATTCATAGGATTTTCGTGAAGCTGCCAGCGTTAGCAGGTACAGCTTCATATTATTACTTTTCTAATCAAACCTCAGTTTAAAGTTGGATGCCCTCTTTGATATAAAAATCAACATATTTTATTGTTGCTCGATAAAATATTCACTAGAAATCAGGAGTTATCACTGGTGGATAATTTTCACATGATCATTCAGTATACTTAGTATAAGAAAGATAATTTTCAACCTCGGAAAAAATGGGGACGTCCTGAAAATTTGGTATCATGTCCAAAATTGAATGTCCTACGACATACCCAAAATCGCGCCCCAGGGTTTTGAGTTATTGGGGGGGGGGATTTGCAAATTGAAATGGAAGGGATGAAACTCGTCAGTCCATTCGAAATACATCGTACTTCGACGCCTCGTACCTCATTGATACCATTTTGGCGCAAAAAGTGTCCATCATTGTTGAAGGGAGGTCGTGGGGGTGGCGAAGCTCGGGCTAAGTGGATCTTTTTTCCCCGGCCATAGAACCCATCACGCCAAGTTTGGTACCTTCTCCAACTAGATTCAATCTCCTGAATTCGAATCCGGTGTGTAAATTTTGATGAAAACAAGCTCTAACAAGTTGACTGGGAAAAACTTGCTGTTTCTTCCACAATTTTTTACTGTTAGAAGTGTTCATCTTTGAAAAATATTTTAGAGGCCATGTGGAGCCACATATCATCCACTTTATGTATAATTTTGTTTTTCGAAATTGAAAAAATCGATTTGAGCCTGAGCCGGCCCGGCGCGGCGTCTGCTAATGAACCAAACAATACAGCATGCACCTTCATATGAAAATAGGAAAATAGCTCAAGCTATTGTAAGATTACTAACTCATCTTCGAAAGTTCGGTTACCTGTGCCTAATAATTTCCCTACAACATGAACAAAAGCGTCATAAATCGCACTGCAGGATTTTGAGTTATTTGAGGAGGGAGATGACATTTTTTCAAGATTCATACTCTACATTTCCAATGCGAACTGTTACCCTCTTCCTCAAATAACTCAAAAACCTGCAGTGTGATTCATGGCAATTTTGTATATGTTATAGAGATTTCAGTTTTGCAGAAATCCTCAAACTTTCAAAGATGAGTCATTATTTTTTCAATAGTTTTAGCTAATGGCTACGTTTACACCAGAGGACTAAAGCCGGACTCACCTAAGCACTGACCTAAATTCCACCTGATAAGATCCTTCACTTCCAGCGTTTACATCGATCGACCTGTTTTCAGCCATTTTCATTTAAAGATGCATACATGCTGCATCGTCAAAGAAAAAAACAAGATTCTTCAAGTTGATTTGTAGAACTTGTTTTCGTCCAAAGGACCCCGCACGATTGTTATGGAAAATGGCTCCCGGTTAAATTCTCTGAATTTTCTATATGTTGTAATTCGCATGAGATACTGATCAAATACCGTGAACCCCAAATTTAAATAATGGACAGTTTTTTACCCACAGGTGGTTGAAGTTGAACGGGTCTGACGGCTTGAAAATTACATTATGACGTAAATAAAAAATTTTCATTTGGTTCCTCTTCAAGTTGAGTTTCATGCCAATTGTATTTATTTGAGAAAAAAATATCAACCCCCTCCTTCACCCCCAGCCCTTATCTACAATCATAAAATTCAATATTACTCACAAAAGTCATGCAGATGGCTTCTGTGATTCAAATTATGAATTTTAACGTAAAAATTATTTTCCATCCCTAATGTTGGGGTGGCGATTTTCCCATTTTTTAATTTTCCTCGCTCAATTTGGCTGAATTTTTGGTATCATGTACTTCTACTCCTCTTGAACAAAAAGTTCTTATGCCAAAACTTGATCCTATGTACAGTTTTTGTTCTACAGAGGACTGAAGTTGAAGATTTGAGATCATAAATATTGAACTTTAGTCCCCTGTAGAACGAAAACTGTTGATAGGATACCCTCGACAATACCAAATATTAAGCCAAATTAACCGAGGAAAATTGGAAAATCGCCACCCCAACATTAGGGGTGAAAAATAGTTTCATGTCGAAATTTATAATTTAAATCACAGAAGCCATTTTCATGGCGTTTGAGAGTAATCTCGAATTTTATGATGGTAGATAGGAGTTGGAGGTGAATGGGGGGGTTGATATTTTTCTCATAAATAAATACAATCAGCATGTAACACAACTTGAAGAGAAACCGAATGAAAACTTTCATTAACGTCATAATATCACTTTGAAACCGTCAGAACGTCCAACTTCAACCCCCTGTGGGTAAAAAACTGTCCATTATTCAAATTTGGGATTTACGGTATCTGATAAATATCTTATGAGCTACAACATATCAAAATTCAGATAATTCAACCGGGAGCCAATTTCCATAAGAATCGTGCGGGGTTCCATTACATACCAGATTTGAATTCAGAATATTGAATTTAGTCGGAAAAGGTACCAAACTTGTCGTGATCGGTTCTATATGACCAGGAAAGGAAAAGATTCAGCTAGCCGAACTCCGCCTCCCCCCCCCCCCACGATACCCCTTCAACAACAATCGACACCTCGATCGACACTTTTTGTGCCAGAATGGTACCATTGCGATACAGTGCGTCGAATTACGACGTATTTTCATCCAGAGTGGATAGACGGGTTTCATCCCCTCCATTTAGAGTTGCAATTTTGGCTTCATGTTGAAGGTGGGTTCAGTCAGCTTATTTAGTCAAATGTTCCAATTTAAAGTTCAAAGATGCGACTGAATAAACTGACTACACCCATTAACAACACTTTACTAATCTAGCCCTGATTTTACACTAGATCAAACAAAACTTGAGTGTTGCCAAAAATACTGAACATTTTCTTTCCTATTTCTTTCAGACGTTACACATACACGGTTTGACTGCAAACTTCTGGAAGTAGGAACTATGAAAACCTTCTGGATAATAACAGGAATCTCAACGAGCTTCAAGCATAAATAGGCATAGCTCATCACAAAAAAGGAGCTCAGAATAAAAATAGTTCTTTTATTCATAACATAGTACCCAATATTTGGCCTGCATGTGCAAAATTTTGGTCCTATTTAAAAGATTTTCTGGAGTTCGCTGATGAAAAATGGAAGAGGTCCAGAAGAACAGAAAAGGTGGACTTGACAAGTCGAATGAGAAGAATGATGATTGGAAGGCAAAGAAGATGGCATAAAGAGAGTGTGAGGCAGTGACATTTTTTTGACAAATTATTGTACCATTCTGAACAGTGTCGAGATATAAACTATCTTAGACCTAGCTCGAAAGAGCTCTCTAGCGCCTTGATGTGTATAATAATTAAAATTATCTCATCAATATTTTTCTGTATTGATTTATTTTAATATAATATAGGTACTTATATTTTTTAAAGCTGTATTACACTACACAATTTCTTGAACAATCAGCCAAAATAGTGTCAAATAACAATGAACTTGATTGTTTTACCGACAGATTGTACAAGAAATTGTGTAGTGTAATACAGCTATTAGATCGATGTTTATAATGTGAATGTATACGTATTTATTTACATAATATGTATAATGAACTAATTACTAGCTTCATTTCAAAACTGTTGTAATTGAGCTTTATAGCGTTTTCTAGTTGCATGCACCCACTGTATTGCTATGCATCACTTAATTATTTTCATGTGCAGCTATGAGACACAGACAAAGCCCTGTAAATAATCCTAGAACAGATCAAATTCACGTTTATTGTCAATATAAAAAAAACTACATATTAAAATAGGTATGTACCTAGGGATATTTCTACATATACTGAGTTCAGCAATAATTGTAAATCTGTCTCCTCGATTAGCTCGATTGCCTCGGACTCGTTCATCACTTGCCAATAAACGGCTCGATCCACTCGGATTGGCGTTTTCCATTAGCTAATCGCAGCACTCGGAGTTGGATCTTCCTGCTCCGATTCCCAATGGAAGTGGATCAAGCCATTTATTGACAATTGATGAACGATTCCGAGGTAATCAAGCTAATCGAGGAATAGTAGGGAGGGCCTACTAGCCACACGTACAAGCTTCAACTAGCGCTTACTTGTACGGTATAGTTTGAGCAAGTGATATGGGAACACTATGATGTGGCCATACGTGCAGGCAAGTTTGTGCAAACCCTCAGTTTCAAGTCTCCCTTCAGGCCTAAGCAATGTTGCTTTTGGAAAAGCTCTTACTGTTGCAAGTGTTCTATTTAAGTAGAAGCAACAGGAGCCCCTGCTCAAAATTGTGCAAGAGTCGGGTCCTGAAAAGAAGTATGGATTAAGTAACATATAAATTCAATTGGCTGGCATGGCCTGTGACCTGTGTAATTCAATAAACTTCGTGGGGGACCTTCTGCAGTAAGCTCGTACGTTCATGATTAAGCTCTGTGACTGTGGATATGGCTCAACGGCTGTCCACAGGTTCAATTTATATTGTTCGACCAAGTTTGCACAGTCCACATCTTTCCAAGTCGACGGTTGTTCCAAGTCGCCCTTTGTAGCTTGCACATGCTAGCGTTTTGTCTTTGTCGTCCACACGTACAGACTTCCCGATACAAGCTGGTTTGTACAGGTAAGCGCGAGGTAAAGCTTGTGCGTGTAACAGGCCCTTGAAGAAGTGAAATTTGTCAAACAAGGCAAATATTTCTCGGCAGTCTGTGCAGGGGAGTATGACCACACGTCGATGCCACATGCTGATGCTGATAAGCGGTGAGAAGTTGGCACTCTCTAGTGAGCCTGAGCAGGTACAACATAAGCTCATGCCCCTCGTGGTAGTGGAAGATTAGGCTAATCTTTGGTTAGAGGTGGTGATCGGTGCTGTGCGCAGGCCAGGAGATAATGGTGCAGGGAACATTCTTCGATGTGGACATCACTCAATACTCAATCATGCAAGCCAGGGATCAGGTGTAGATTTAGATTCCTCCTTGCTCTTGGTTTTCTTACACTCGCATCACGCACTGGCGCGAAACCACGGATTCGCGAAACACACCGTTGTCATTTATGCTCGCTATTACCGCAACCAATATTCCACGTTGGTACGACAAGTAAACAATACTTGCGGTCGAAGAAACTAATTACACGGATGCAATAAGTGATTGGCCGCTTTCATAAGACGGGAGCAGCTACCGCTACGCTCCTTCGGAACTGTTGGCGTCTTACGAACGCATTGTTGGAAGTAGCGGTGACTGGCGGTGACACATCCAGCGCCGCGTCAAGAACAGCCGAAAATATAATCTGGTCTTGGAGAATTTCACCCAGTGCTATAGCTCGATGGTCTATATTTAACAAGCGATTCACATTAGCTGGGAGAAAACTTATAATCTTCAAAAATTCAAAACAGCACGTAAGGTAAACAGCACCGAACAACACTCTTGAACCCATAAAATGTCAGAATGGCACTTGCGAACGTCAAAATTTAACGTTTCTCTCATTTTTCCACCTCCCACTCCTATCGCTCACTATGCTACCAAAATGTAGCGAACTTCCGAGCCGCTACAAAACATGGCCGTCCGCTCCGAGCGGAGCGGAAAAGTAGCACACCGTTCACAAAACAAATCGGTAACAGTTCCACAACTGTTGTGACTTATGAATGCGGCCATTGATTCACTTTCGATACCGAGTTTGTGTCAAAGTGACAGGAACCCGACAATTTTTGCTTGTTACGCTACTGGAAATTCCGAGTTCCTGTCACGATTTTCCTTGGCGACTGTCACCACGTTTTGACAAGTTGTCCGTACCCGTATGAGGATTCTTTCCACGGCCTACTTTGATGGAGTGGCCCTATGTACAGGTGATCCGCCGAATCCCCCCCCCGTGTTAAAATTTTCTCCGTTAAAATAAATTGGCAGGGGAAAGAATTTATCGTAACAACTTTTCCTGCAGAATTCAAATTTGGACACTAAAATCCTCTATATCTTGCAGTATACAGAGTGTTTTGGAAAAAACTTTCACGTTTTTTTTTGACACCCGGTATTTAAATATTGGAAATGATGCGGCTTTCTCTTGCGAGTCCGAATAATATTTGATTTGTGATTATGATCATATACAGGTGTTCATTTTCAAACTTCCTGCTTCAGATTTTTGTCACAAATTTTTTTGCCGAAAAAGGCCCATTTTTATTTGAAAGGGGACCTCTAGGTCACGTATTGCAAAATTTTTATCTTCAACCCCTTCGCCCTCAACCTACCCTACTTCAAAATTTCGAGAAGCATTACGTCGGCTAAGTGTGTAAACCTGCTAAGTCCGTCTGGTAGAATATCACAGGCTTCAACCCTTTCGCCCCCACCCTACCCCACTTCTAAATTTCGAGTAGCATTATTACCTATCTTGTGCCACATCAAATTGAAGTTGATTAAATTCTCTGTCTGTCAAATATATTTTGAAAAATCTCAAACCCATCCCTTAATACTTTTAAAGTAGGGTGGGGTGGGGACAAAGGAGTTGAAGATGAAAATGTGGCAATACGTGTTTTAGATGTCCTTTTCAAAATGAATATCGACCTGTAATTGATTCTCAAGGATCGGTAGTTACTAGAGGAAGAACATTCCTTTAATTAACAATAAAAGAATTTTGAGGATTCTGGGAATGGTATGAAGAAATTATAATAGAATTGAGAGAGCTTGTCAGAATGAGAATTTTAATATCTTCAATTTGATGTATCACAAGAGAGGTACTTAATGCTATTTTAAAGTAGAGTAGGGTGGGGGCGAAGGGCTTGAAGATGAAAATTTGGCAATACGTGTCCTAGATGTCCCACTCGAAATGAAAATCGACCTGTTTCAGCGTTTTCCCGGAAAAAAAATGTGCCAAAAAAATCTGAGGTGGGAAGTTCAGAAATGAACACCTGTATATGATCATTATCAAATATGAAATCATACTATTCGGAATTGAAGTATGAAACCGCATCATTTATCATTTCCAATATTTGAATACAGGATGTCAAAAAAAACTCGAGTGTCAAAAAATATGAAAGTCTTTTTGAAACACTGTATACTGCAAGAAATAAAAATTTTTGGTGTCTAAATTTGAATTCTACAGGAAAAATTGTTACGAATTTTTTTTTGCCCTGGCAGTCTCTTTCAACGGGGGAAATTTCAACAGGGGGGCTGGAATCTCGGTGGATCGGTGGGAAAAGCCCAACCTTCTCATTCTTCACGTGGATAACATGTATTTCAAAAGAAATGAAAAACGCATGATTCTCAATAAAGCGAGAGCAAAATTGCTTTATGTCAAAAACGACGCACAACCTTCAATGTAGCACCGACGGGACCTGACGACGGGCTACCAGCTTTGCAGGGCAAAATTACTTCAGCGAGTTTCAATTTGATCTATCTGAGTTTGGTGCAGGGATATTTTATTTCTGCGCTGACATAAGCGTTCTAAGCGTAACATAATTTTTGATCATTCTTACAAAGACATTTTTTGACGAGGAAATATTTTTGGCTGGGTAATTTTTACTATTTACATGAAATTCTTTCGGCTGAGTAATGTAGCGGCCAACAAAAAATGCTGGCTTTACGTCATCAAGTATTGTATATCGCTCTGATCCAATCATGCTCCAGACTTTGACTGATAGGACAAGAACTTTGGACAAGACCGTTGCTTTTCAGATTGTTCTATTTTTTTATTCAGTTATTGAAAAAATTACGAGAGTTTCTCAATGGCGTGAGAATAACGAATGCTTATCCGTACTGAATTGGAATACGGAATTGGCAATTGACAGCGAAGAGCTGATGTTTTCAAGCATCAGCGGTTGAAAACATCAGCGGGAAATGACTAAGCTTTCCTTGATCTTTTCTTTCAAAAACATTCAAACATACACAATGTGCTGTACGAAATCAACATGGGGTCAGGGAACAAAATTACGTTAGAGATCATTGAGATCTGCCACAGGGAAGAAATCCTAATCTTATGCTCCTGTGAAAATTATTTAAAATTGGAACCAGCAAAAATAAGACAATTCACAACATTTATTTTTCCATCACAGCTATTCGGATATGTGAAGAAATTTGAAAAACTGAAGTCTCCTGAAGAGCGTTACCAAGACGAAATGACAAAGAAGAAATTGTTGATCGAAAACAACACCGGCCAAAGAGCCAAAGGCTTGAAATTGACCTCTACAATGTTGAATATGGACCCAAAGGTGTTCAATGACGAACCGCTCTTCTACCATGAAGCTCAAGAAAAATACGCCCTAGTATTTTGTGATAACGCTATGGTAAGTTTTTTCTTCAAATATTTTATTTGGATACGTTCATTTTTGTTACGTTAATTAGTAGTAGCCCAGTCAAATTAGGTTTTGACCTAGAAATAATTCGCCCAAGGCTGAATTTTTGCACATTGACAGTTTGGACCTAGTACAACAACATATCAAAATACCCAAACTTTCCCCTGTCCGCGTCTTTGATTTTCAGGTCCTCAGGTTCTTGAAGTTGCATCGCTGATCTGCGACTCACGCTGTAGCATTATTCTTGGACCTATCAAGCTCAGGCTGGGCTTGAATTGAAGATCGAAGATCAAACAATGATCTTCTGGTGCAAGTGACCCACATTCAATGCGCGGCAAGCCGGCAGACCCGCGAAATTCAAAATTAACGCTGCTATTTGCGACGACTTGTTACGGAATGCTCGCTTTGTATCGTTTGTCAAAAATTAACAGTAACTAACTACAAGTCAATGCATTCAGCAAATCTTCAGCTCTCCAGCTGTGTATCTATGGTGCCTGTGGAGGCACCGATTGCAAATATACAGCCCCCAGACTAAACGCGGGTCAAGGTAACGCGATCTCTGTCTTGCGCCATGTAGTACAAGAAAGATAGATTTCAACCTCGGAAAAAATATGGACGTCCTGAAAATTTGATATTCTGTTCAGAATTGAGTGCTCTATACAACATATCCAAAATCGCCAAAAATCGCACCCGGGGGGTTTGGAATTATTGGAGAGGGGGTAAAAAATTGCAGCTAAAAATAGAGTGGATGAAACTCGTCAATCCGTTGGATGCAGATACATTATAATTCGACGCATCATATCCGGTTGATACCATTTTGGTCAAAAAAAGTCGATTATTCTTGAAGGGGAGTCGTGGGGGGCAGCTCTGCTAGGTGGTTCATTTTGTTCCCCTGGCTATGTAGAACCGATTATGACAAGTTTGGTATCTTTTCCGACTGAATTCAAACTCCTGAACTCGAATCCCATGTGCAAATTTGGATAAAAACAAGTTTGAATAAGTTAACTAGGAAAAACTTGTTTTTTCTTTGACAATTTTGACGAATGATTTTTCTTACTGTTAGAGGTGTTCATCTTTGAAAATATTCCAGGGGCCATTAGATTGGGGTGTATTCTACACGAAAATCATTCACTCGATGTAAAATTTTGTTTCTCGAGTTTAAAATATCGATTTTAACCTGAGCCGGCCCGGCGCCGCATCTACTGACCAGAACACTACAGCATGCACCTTCAAATAAAAATAACTCAAGCTATTGAAAAAATGATGACTCATCTTTCAAACTTCAAGGATCTGTGCAGAACTAAGTTCCCTATAACATAATTCAAATCGCCATGAATCGCAAGGCAGGATTTTGAGTTATTTGTTATTCGAGGAGGGGCATAACATTTCAGCTAGATTCATACTCTATATTTCAAATGGGAGCTGTTACCTCTACCCTCAAGTAACTCAAAACCCTGCAGTGCGATTTACGGCGAATGTTATAGGGAATTCAATTCTGCATAGATGCCCGCATTCTCAAAGATGAGTTCTTATTCAACCAATAGTTGAGACTATTTTCATTCACAGGTGCATGCTGTAGTGTTCAGGTAATTGGTAGAAGGTGCGCCGCGCCGGCTCAAGCTCAAATCGATTTTTTAAACTCGAGAAACCAAATTATATATCGAGTGGATGACTTTCGTGAAGAATACACTTTATTCTAATGGCCCTTGAAGTATTTATGAAGATGAACACATCTAATAGTAAAAAAAAAAACGCAAAAAAAATCGCCAAAATTGTCAAAGAAAAAACAAGTTTTTCCAAGTTCACTTGTTCAAACTCATTTTATCCAAATTTACACATCGGATTCGAGTTCACGACATTGAATTCAGTCGGAAAAGATACCAAACTTGTTGTGATCGGTTCAATATGGCCCAGGGAAAAAAAGAACCGCCTAGCCGAGCTTCGCCTCCCCACGAGCATCCTTCAACAATGATCGACACTTTTTGTACCAAAATGATATCAACGGGATATACAATACATCGAATTACGATGTATTTGCATTCAATGGATTGACGGGTTTCAACAATCGCCTCATATGGCGCAACACAGAGATCGCATCACCCTGACCCACGGTTAGCCTGGGGGTTGAAATCTGCAATCGGTGTTTCCACAGGCACCATAGATACACACTTGGAAAGCTGAAGAATTGCTGAATGCATTGACTCCTGGTTTGTCACTGTTTATTGGTCACAAACAATACAAAGCAAGAATTCTGTGAGAAGTCGTCGCGAATAGCAGCGTTCATTTTGAATTTCGCGGGTCTGCCGGCTTGCCGCATACCGGAAATGAGTTTTTTGCACCAGAAAATCGTTGTTTGGACTTTTCTCTTCAATTCAAGCCCAGCCTGAGTTTGATCGGTCTAAGAATAATGCTACGGCATGAGTCGCAGATCAGCGATGCAACTTCAAGAACCTGAGGACCTGAAAATCAAAGACGCGGACAGGGGAAAGTTTGGGTATTTTGATATGTTGTTGTACTAGGTCCAAACTGTCAATGTTCAAAAATTCAGCCTTGGGCGAATTATTTCTAGGTTTTGTCGATTTTTGACCTAAAATGCCTGGGCTATAGTCCAATTTATAGTCAACGGAAGCGTAAAAGGCCACGCAAACGTAACAGAATAAACCAATCACTATCGACCAGGAGGGAGGAGCCAGAGTTGGATACTGACAACTGACAGTGACTAGGTCCATTTTCGTTACGCTTGTGTCTCCGTTTATGCTTCCGTCGAGTATAAATCCGGCTTACTGATTTCCCTTGATTATATTCATTGCAGAGGTCGTACAATGACTTCACTGAATCCTCTATGGAACAGCTGTCTCCACTGTCAAAATCCTTCGGACTTGCTCAGCAAAATCTCTATCCTCTCGCCCAAATCAATAAGGTGGCATTCAATCCAAACAGACAGGCCTCGTTGTTCTTTGCCACCGGGTATCACGCCGGGTTTTTGCGGATATCTTACATGGAGTTTTTGAAAAACGATCCGCAAATCAAGTGAAGTTTCATCAATTTTGTTGGTTGTTTCTGAGAAGAATTTTATAAATAAATGACTAATTTATTATATTGTGTGGTGAAAATAATTATTGTATCCTCCTGCCAGAAATTGTTAGATCAGTAATAGGGTCCTTGCATGATTTTTTTTTTATTATTGTTGGTAACCAATCAATTAGTAATCATTAGCATTCTTCCTGCAACATCCTTGAAGCTTATTATTTCAATTCTATCTTCGAGATTAATTTTTCCAATTTGGGCGGCTGTGATCAATATTCCAGGCCCTAGCAGTACTTCTATAAGAAAAATAATGTGAGCAAATTTTTTTATTGTATTCGTTAGAAGGTCATTCCAGGGCAAATCATCACTTGGGTGCTTTCGAGATTTCTAGTACATTTTCCAGTAATATTCCATCAAAGATGGCAGCTGGTCAATTCTTTAATTCGCTGATATTTCTTCGAGCTTTTGCGAGGTTCTTACTGATCTACCCAACAAACAATTCTGGATCGAATGGTGCTTTCAGATATTAGGTACTTACCTTGTACTGGGTAAAAAAAATTAAACTTGAATCGAATACTTTGGTAAACTTGGAGTCAGAGGTACTTTCGTAAAATTCAGATGGGATGGACAAGGAATTCTCAAGAAGCCTTTAATCGGTGAGGTCCACAGTTCCACACGTGGGATCAACCCACTCAGATGTCTGCCGGTGATAATGCCGACAGAACCGCCCATCGTACCGACCAGCACGGGGCAAAAGCATAAAAAGTGAGACCAGGTAGGAAAACACTCCTTCAAAAATTGAGTGCATCTACCTACATTCATCCCCGATTGTAAACACTTATTTTCATTGAATACAAGATGAGTGGCATTCACAGTTGAACATGTTAACGGACATTGTCGGTATCATCGAAGAACGAGAATAGAATGGCAACCACAATCATTAGACACACCACTTTCATACTTCATTCGAGTCAAACATTCAACGTACGCAATCCTGATGAGGTGATTCCGTGATACTACCGAATATGTTTATAAATATTCCGTCAAAACAGGGCAGTAAAACACAAACAAAACTCGAGTCTGGAGCAGCGGCAAAAAGGAATTGGAAACTCAAGTAGGAACAGCAAGAAAACATGTTAGACAAATTTATGAAAAACAAGATAACATAATTTCCGCTTCTCCCAAATAAGGAAAGGTTAGTAAACTCAACAAGTTTAGGCGTAGACACGTAGAAGGGTTTCTGTGTGTCTTTTTTATTTGTTACATGAGTTATATACGTGCACAATGAGGCTTGAAGACTTATCGCTGGTCAAGAATTACAGTGTAGTATGCGCCATTTGCACAATTTTGGTTTTTCATCACAAGATTAATGGTGCTATTCTGTAGAAAAGATACATCGATGTAAGCGCTGTATCGGTGTAAGATGACACATGTGACAATGCCAAACATTATTTCTGTCATTTTACAGCGATGTAGCGCGTACATCGATGTATCTTTTTTACAGAATAGAACCATTAATTAAATGAGCATGAATCATCACTTTCGTGGTAATTAAATATGTGCTGTCAATTCCTGAGGCAGCATTTTTGTATTTTGTAATACATCAGCACAGCTATACAACAGTAAAGCGGTCAATGTTTCGTCAGTGCAGAGCGTTGAAGTTTCTGTCTTGTGACCTCATTTTCTATTATTGGGTGAATAGGCCCAACCCTCTGCTGAAAGGGGAAATTGACCTTATCGGAAAGTCGCAAAGTATGACCCAACTGTAGAAATTCCTGTTTTACCAACCCTGTGCTACCGAGGTTACCAAACTCATCAACGTCAGAACAATTTCAAAATTTGTATGTGTCAAGCTGACAAGAGTTTCGTCAGAGTCTCACGAGCTGAATTTCAGCGAAAAATATCGACTCCTGTAGTGGCAGTCACAAAACATACCCTTCAGGCTACATTGTGTTTGAAAGTGGAACATTTTCGACCGTAGTACCTGTTATTTTATGATATGAAGGAAATTACCCTTGGAACGTGGAAGCTACCCGGGCGAGTCTCTCAAAATGGAATACAAAAGAAAAGGTATTTTCTGTACCTATTATAGGTCGTGATGGGACTGTGATTAACTGATCATTGTGATTGGCAGTGTCGTGCTGGAGATCGAGGGCCGAGGGAGATCTCTTCATATTCATGCCCTGCTGTGCGTGTTGTGGTCACTGGACTGGTGTCAGTGTTACACCCACCCCCGGTTGCAAGAAACTAAAATTTGCTCCGTCGCAAATTAGCTTCGGTACCAAACTCGGTATCAAATGGTAGGCTATTTGACGGCGTAAACAGAGACGTGTCTAGAGTGACGACTGACATTATTTGTCAAACGGAAAATTGAATCAAATTTGGAAATGGAAAGCTAAGCTGGATTGTGCATGGAAAAAGATGCACGGGAGAAGATATAAAAGCAAGCACAAGTGTACGTTTGAGTTTCGATTCATTGATCAGAATTTGAGAATTTTGGGTAGTGGCTGTAGGCAACCAGTTATCCAGGCCAAAACGAATTTTTTGGATTAGATTCTGCGGGATTAGGTTTGAATTAAGACAAGAGAAAAGAGGCAGCCATTTTCACTGTGTGAGATTTATTTTTGTACCAAGGAAAAACTTGACAAATCCAGAATTCAGTTTCCTTCCTCTCAATTTCTTCGCTGTTGCTCATGCAAACGGCTCGTGCAGTATTTCCTGCCATCAAAAGCTGTTCTGGAGCTACTGAATCAGCACTGGACATCTTCTTGATACAGTGTCACTAGCGGCCCAGGATTGTTCAAGTTTCGTCACAGGATCACAGTCCCAGTACTCCTGTAACTCATCGTTGTCACCGGAGCACTAATACTTTGACCGAGCAATGCTTTGCAATAAGGAGCTCCGCGTTCTTGGTGTAAACAACAGCTTTGTTTCCGCCGGAGGTACAAGGCTCGTGCTCGTGGAGGCATCCAGCAAGTGTTCGCAATTTCAGTCTGTAACTCCCATCGCCTGAACCTGGAATTGCTGATCGACATAATAGCATCTACGGAGGCACTATGTCATATTCACCTGATCGAGAGCCTGTGCAGGATGGATTCATGCCTTAATTCAGTGCAATGATTTGCATATTATTGTTCAAAACTCGAAGAAATAAATAATGCTGTCAACCTCAAAATTTTTGACGCTTCTTTGACTTTGACAGCCCGCAGCCCGCGCAGTACATTTTTTTATCTACGAGGAGGTTTTTTCGATCGGCTATGACCCGACGTCTCGAGGAACTGTTATTTCTTGGTCTCATAGACCTTGGTCTTCTCAGGAGAATAAAAATCGGAGACGTTGGAAAATTCAAAATTAGGTGTCGAATCAGACATTTTGGGTACTTATACCTACGCATAAAAAGATGCAAGTAGTTCAAATGTGTGACAACCTTAGCCACAGCCTGTTTGCTACCGTGTTTGATACCCTGTTCTTGCAACCCAATTCAATTTGCTACGTCGCAAAATTAGCTACCACGTTCCTGCAACCGGGCACCAGAGACACAAAATTGGGTGTCGTAAACCCTTTACTCTATCCGCAGCAGTGCCATTGATAATAGACAAGGATCCACGGGTACCTTCTTACGATTTTTGATAATAAACGTTTGTGCAATAAAAGCTTTCTTCTTGAATTTGAATTTTGAATCGAAATTATTTTGACGGCATTCGGAATTTTGACGTGGTCTGTTAGGTCGGTAGGACAGGAATTTCTACAGTGGGGTCATACTTCCTTGGTTTGCTTTTCGGCCACTATAGTGGACGTGGTAGGAAAAAACAAGTTACAAATGATGATAAAGCCAAACCACTTTGCAGGTTCGTAACTAGGACTTGAATAAACGATTTGACCCGCAGTGCTTTTTTTTTCGTCCCTTAGGATTTGAATGGCGCTCCTTTTTCCAAAATGGCGGATTTTATCTAGGGGCAGAAGGTATCGACTAGCCTGGTGATGTCCAGCTTTGTTAAAATATATGGAGCTATGTCTCGACCGGTTTCTGGGACATCAAACACTATTTAAAAAAATGGTGGAACATTGACATCTGTCACAGGCAAATTTGGTGGAGGCGCCAAAATGAATTTAGTACGGTCATAAGAAAATCGCTGTAACATTTTTATTTTTCAACCGATTTTAACACAAGACATTTAATTTTGTAGAAAAGTAAATTCTTCTTGTTATCTTATACCTTTCATGAAAAAAGACATTGAGGAATGTAAAAAAAAAATAAAAAATAATTTGAAAAAAAAGAAAAGATTTTTTTAATTTTTTTATTCCCATAAAAATTGCCTCATTTGTAGATTTCGATGTGCCCTTTCTGAATTTGCACTTTTCCGATTTATATCTTCTCAGTGCGCACCGCCATCTTGAAAAAATTATATCTGAAAAGAAGTTTTTGACAATATCTGAATTTTAGTCCATGCAAGATTAAAATGTTCACATACGTATGAAAGTACATTCAATTCTCCACGATTTGACAGCTAGACCATCTCTGTGCAACTCGGGGTTCGTGAGCTAGAGCTTCCGGAAGTATCAATTTCCGGTGTTAAATAGTGACCGCGCCTACCGGATTTCACCACTGGATCACCACCATGTCTTAATTCAGTTACCCATCAATAACGAGTCGTCATTTATCACAAATCATGAACATTGGTGGCCCTGGCACAGCCCCAAGAGGTGATTTTTATTCTTCTGGAACCGAAAATTGATACTTTCAGAAGGTCTAGCTCAAGAACCGCGGGTCGCACAGAGCTGGTTTAGGTGTCAAACTGAGGAGGATTGAATGTGCTTCCATATGTATATAAACATTTTAATGCCACAAAGGCCAAAATTCAGATATTGTCAAAAACTTCTTTTCAGACATAATTTATTCAATATGACGGCGCGTGCTGCAAAGATAGCAATCGGAAAAGTGCAAATTTAGAAAGGGCACATCAAAATCTACAAATGAGGCAATTTTCATGAAAATAAAGAAATAAAAAAATCTTTTTTCTTTCAAATTATTTTTTAATTTTTTCTTCAACATTCCTCAATGTCTTCTTAAATGGAAGGTACAAGGTAACAGGAAGAATTCATTTTTCTACAAAATGAGATGTCTTGTATTAAAATCGGTTGAAAAATAAAAATGTTACAGCAATTTTCTTATGACAGTACTAAATTCCTTTTGGCGCCTCCACCAAATTTGCCTGCAGTAGATGACAATGTTCCACCATTTTTTTAAATAGTGTTTGATGTCCCAGAAACCGATTGAGACATAGCCCCATATATTTCTACTAAGCTGGACATCACTAGGCTATTCGATACCTTCTGCCCCTAGATAATATCCGCCATTTTTAAAAAGGGCGGATTCAAATCCTAAGGGACGAAAAGAAAAGCACTGCGGGTCAAATCGTTTATTTAGGTCTCAGTTGTAACTCTGCAAAGTGGTTTGCCTTTATCATCATTTGCAACTTATATTCCCTATTTCGGTTGTACCACGTCCACTACTACGAGGTGTTTTACTTTCCGATAAGTAGGGTTGCTAGATTATCGACAGCTTTGGCTGTACAAGGGTTACGCAATCATCCGTTGCTAAGGGCGAATGGGAGGGGCTAAAATTCAGCTATGTGTCAAAATTTATCATGAGCGGAGAGAAAAGAAAATTTGCGGGGTCCGGTGCTGTTGCTTGATGTCCGCAACCGAACATACATGAAAATTTCATTCATATAGCGGCATAAAAGACGTGTTTTGAAACTCATCGGGCAAGTCATATCCACCCCTCACACGAATTTGTACACCTAAATCCAAAATAAACACGCTCTTGACAGCTAGAGCCCGTTGAGACGGACGCCTATGGCCTTCCGTGATGCCGACAGACATCAGTCCCTAACTCCGTGAGGCCGATCGGTAAACAAACGCTCGGCCAGAATGCGGTACCCTTACGCCGGCCGACCGGTCGCGTGATAATTAGGTTCCTTACCGATAAGTAGAGCCGATAAGGCCAATAGGCGAAATTCAGTGCCATTTCTGCGCTGGCGCAACCATGCTAGGGGATTTGAGAATTCTGCCGTATGCTAACACATGTAAAAAGCGTAATTTCAACATTGTCTATTATTGAAACGGCTGGAAATGAAACTTTCAAATAAGCTATGGAAAAAAGAGTGTTTCTTGATCTTTCATTGTGTTCAAGACCAGCAATGATGGATCAGTTCTAGATACACAATGAGCGAAAATATGGCAACGTGTTTATCAGTTGTTGTGTTTTTGAAAATACCGCCCTACTTCTGGCATTCTTCTCTGCCTTACGGTTGACGTCCTGTCTGTCAGTGGCATGAAATTGCATGTAAACAAATGGTAACTGAAATTTTATCGGGTTATATGTATAATATATCAGAGGTTTTGTGTTTTCTGTTTTTTTTTTCAAAAATGACGGGCAGTTTGTTGAGTACCTGGCTGCAAAAACCGTACGAAAAGAACATTACAGTTCCATTTCATGTGTGTTCCCAAAAAACATCACCTTCTAGGCAACCAGTTATACACTGAAAACGGCTTTTTCGTTCTTTTCGGAGCACTATACGCGCGGAATTCATTTTTTTGACAGCAATGCACATGGACAACATCATTCCACATAATCTAGCATGGAAGTCAGGAGTTTCTTATCATCTATTTTCCTTTGTTAAATCGATTGCTGAGAATCTGAAGGTTTTGACTTTTCCTAGCTCGCGCAGACGCATGAGTTTCATCCCCTAGCTTTGCGAACCTACAGCGCAACTCGTGCCGCTGAATATCGCATATTGTCGACATCGACAACTGTCGAGTGTTCGTGGTCCCACCACTGGTCACCCTACCTGGTCACAGAGTCTCCAGGTAAACAAATATATTTGACATATGCGTCAAATCTTCAGAACCTTTGTTCAGAACTCTCGCAAAAATCCTGCACATCACTCACATCAGTCAACAATGTATGTCCTTATATTTTTCCTTATTCTAATCCTGAGCCTGGCCCAAGTCTTCGCCGGCCTCCGTTGCTATTCCTGCGACGAGGATTTGATTGAGGGCCGCAAATACCGCACTTGCGAAACTCTTCAAGCTCATCCTGATTTCAAACACGAGAAATTAGATGTTGTATGCCTTACTGACTCTGAGGTATGTGCCAAAATTATCTCCGATGAGCCACGCAAATTATACAGAGGTTGCTTTAAAGAAGATATCTGCTCCCAACGGTTTCTTCCGCATGTTTTTAATAGGCCCATTGCCAGTTGCACCTCATGCCATACGACTCTTTGCAATGGCTCGTTTGGAGTTATACCGTCAGCGTCAGTAATTTTGAGTTCTGCCATGTTGCTAACTTTAACTTTCGTTTTGTTCTAAAGGCCACTAATATGTATTTTGATGTTAAGAAAATAAAGGAATTTCCGAGAAAACAATGCCAGCGATAGTTTCATAGTTATAGTCCGGTGGATTAGCGCCTAAACTACCTATACATTTTGTGATAAAGCAAAAGGCTTCTGGATTTACATTCTTGAGACTGAATTTGACAATTCCAGAAATGGCGCCAACGAGTTTAGTGTGGCAGGTGACCTCAGGGCTCTCAGGAGCCATCCAGAGATGTAAAAGAACTAAAATCTTCCATGTTCCTCGAAGGCACTCAAATACATCAATCATACTTCGATGCGCTGATACCCTATGGGGAGGAATTGACAAGATACGTCGATGCTAATCACGTAAGGGCGCCGAGGAGAAGGCATTCTTGTCTTTGAAGGCGATTTATGGTTTTCATCGAGGTTTTCATCAATCCTGAATGAATATGAGAAAGTTTGGTACCATTATCGACTAAAATCGACGTTCTGCTGATTTCGAATAAATGAAGTGTTCAAATTAGGTACGTTAGAAACATGTTTGAACAAGTTTGTCTGAAAAAACACGCTTTTTTGATATTCAACTTTACCCTCATGGTGTAACAAATCGAAACCTATAATAGCGCCTTTCGCTGCTGCAATATATGCCTCCTGTGCAACAAGATCACTCACCTAATTTATGGCCTAACGCACGCCCATTATTGAGTTTTGGTTCCAAGTCAAGAGGGCACAGGAGGTAATAGTATAATATCCAGGAGCGGAAGGCAAATTTGTTAAGATGTAAAAGAGCCGCCAAAGCAGCTCTAATGCCGGTGTGGATTTTGTTCTTGTCTTGACCAATCCCAATGTTTTTGAATGAGAAAAACTGACGAAACTCCCAGAGAGGGGAGATTGAAAAATAAGCAGGGATTGGAAAAGACAAGGAGATTTTGGGGAGACGTCGAGAAGCCGTGGTTGCGAACGGTATTTCCTTAGGGCTCTCGACGCAGTTTTTTTTTTCATAATTATATATCACCCTGTGTCTTAATTCTAGTTAGTTATTATTTTTTTTATATTAATTTTGACTTCGTCTTTTTATTATACCCGCGTGAATAGATAGAATAGACTGAAGTAAGGATAGGTACCTACTTTACGAGTAAAGGAAGTGACCTCAGGGTGGCGGATTCCACGGTCCTCGAATCTGACCGCTCGAGCCTTCGACCATACCCGCTACAGCTAAGTACCAATATTTTCATTTATTTATTGCTTTCTTCTCTTTATTGTGCAAGGTCAATCAAGTATTTTAGTATTGAAGCCACCCGCATTTGGCGGGCCGAAAATATTCCGGAGGAAAATAATTCAAAGCCGTGAAATCGAGGTATGAGAATGTGAATATTCAGAGTCAAGGCATCATTAAAAGATGTCGCTAGCTATTTAATTCATTCGTGTAAATCCCGCAAAGCTCTATAACATAATTTACTGGCCCATCATCGACATTCAACAACCGTCCCTGCTTGACGTCCGACGAAATGGGGAATTGGTGCATATGAAGTGAGGCACCCGCACTTCGACCCAGTTAGTTGCTGCCGTACTCCTGCTGTGTTAACACGCCATCGGCCACCGCCCGCTGCCCGCTGCCCGCCACCATCCGATTCACACGTGTTAACACCGCCGGTCGCATTCTTCAGCGGCTTCTCAGATTACCTGAGCCGTCTATACACCGTTCGCGATCGTTTTGGATGCAATAAAATATTCCGAATTGCTGGGAATGGAGGATATCGCCGGAGATTGACCGTGGTACCTGGACCAATCCTCCTGGGCTGCCGTCCGCTCCCGACTTGTCACGTCCACTGCCGAGTGCTTCTGCGGGCCTGTTAGCGAAGAGTTTTAGTCCCCTTCGAGGAAGCTGAGTTAGAACCCGTTCATGTTGCGTC
Source organism: Anaspis maculata (assembly GCA_949128115.1). NCBI lineage: Eukaryota > Metazoa > Arthropoda > Insecta > Coleoptera > Scraptiidae > Anaspis > Anaspis maculata. Next base: position 25,191,747 of record OX421964.1, on the reverse strand, counting down.
GCGACCCTCCTAGAGGCCGAAGCGTCGAAGCCCCAATGATGAGTCCCAGCCCACTTGGAAAATGACGAGTCGATTTCCCCCGGCTGATGTGTCTCAAAGGCCCCCTGGAGAAAGCCGAGTTGGAACCCTTCGGAGTCGTGTTTTGGTCCCCTTGGGGGCACGCTGAGTCGAGAACCCTCCAGGTTGAGTTTTGACCCTCCGAGAGACTGATGAGTTGCTTCCCCCGTTGAGTTGCAACCCGTCTCTAGGATGTCGAGTCAGAGCCCTTGGACGTTGAGTCTTGATCCGCCTCCAGGTGTCGAGTCAGAGCCCTCCGGCGACGAGTTCCAGCCCTTCTCCAGGTCGATGTGCCAAGACCCTTCCGGTGTTGAGTTTCGACCCTTCTCCAAGTCGCAGAGTTGGGACCCGTTGACGAAGAGTTTCGAACCCCCTCCAGGATGCTGAGTCGCGTTCCCTCCACGATGAGTTCTAGCCCACCTCGAGGATGTCGAGTTGAAACCCCTAAATGAACCAGGCCCGATAGAAATGAGGTCTCTCGTTTCGGTATCTCGTGTGGCGGAGTGATGACCTCGACGAGCGGGAGGTTAGTCTTGGTGAGTTGGGATAGTTGCTTACGGTTAGGCTTTGTCGTGAAAAATGTATGATGGGGCTCACGCGTGCGTTCTGAATCTGCCTGCACGTGCTGGTGTCTGCGCTACTGTCTGCCGTCAGGTACAGCCACTTTAAAGCCTCGTCCTTTGTTGGATACCTTCATAGAAAGATATTCGCGCTCTTGGGCCCTCTGGACTTGGCTTTGTGACTGCGGTACTCAGAGCACCGGACCTAGTGGGTTAGATCTGGAAACTCGCGGGTGAGCTTCCTCTGCGTTTCTGAAGTTCCTAGTTATTCGGAAAAAGTAAATTTTGAGAACTACGTGAAAAATCAAGTAATTGAAATAAAATAGAATCGCGTTGAGATCGGGGTTCGGACCCTGCCGTAGAGTCGTAATTGTTGATCGGATTGATGGACACCCCCCCCCCCCTCCTTGAAACTAATGATTTTGTTTTAGCACCACGACAGTTCCGGATATTTCCATATAGAGCTTGTTACGGGAATGAAGACGTTCTTATTCGAAACTGATGAATTCAATCCGGTACCCAACGACGCCATCGTTCAAATAGGGACTTTGTAAAAATGAACTGTTATTAGGGCTCGATCAGGAATAGTGTAGACGCCGATTACTTCGCGTTAGGGTAAAGATTATTTCGACGCCTCTCCGCATCGGCTTTTCGACGAACACCCTGTGTAGCCTATTCTCTGCGTTTTGTTTCTCCTGGCTGCGGCCTTCTCTCAAAAATTGCTAAACAACAACGAACTAGCGCGTATACGGGGCGTGCTCAAAACGTTTTCCACATTAAATTAGTACCTTGATTTGAGTAATTGTTTCGCGTACACCATCGGTTCGAAAGTTTTTGGAAGGGCGAAATTTGGTTCAATATTTCCGGTTATAGGCACTTTCGATCACGGGAATCTTTCTGAGCGTTGGGGGCAATTCACGGCGAAAACAGGTTCAAAGCCCCCACAAAGGCCAGCCATATCCAATCCCTTCCAAACGGGCAAAAGAGAACCATAGCCCAAAAAGAGCGTTAGCCTTTGAAAAGAGGCTCCACAAAAAGGGGGCCACCGCACACACCGGCCCACAAATCTTAGATTGCATTCGTGGTCGAAGTCACTCTTCTCTTTGCAGTGTCTAGAAGCCGGGCCTAACCCTAACATAACCTCTAACACTAACATAAATGTTGGATCTGATGTAACCACAAAAGGAACTTTGAACCGCGAAAGCCAGTCAGAATTAAATGTCGGTCAAGGTGTAGAGTCAGGTGTTCGTCGGAGGGTTGGGGTGTTGGGACGTCTGAAATAATTAGGGGAAAGTTATCTCTTCGGGAATAGGGTAGATCACTTCGATAATTTAGCCTGCGATGTGAAGGTAGGACTAGGTATAGGAGCGAGCCATTATTTAAACATTTTGAATTGTACATAGAAGTCAATAGATTGCTGTTGTGTTAAAATTTTAACTGTGTCTTATTGCGTTCAAACTCGTAGTCAGACCTGTCTCAACAATCTCGAGAGCTCTATAATCGAACAACAAGAAGAGGGGCACAACGGGATGTCGTCCTGATACTAGATGATCATCGGCCAAGCGGTTCCAAAAGCGGGAAAAGTGATTTAATTCAAATAAGTTGAATTAAATGCCAGTATAATGGGTTGCCTACCCATTCAGGGGTATAAGACGATAGCTGGGGTCGTTTCAGTATTTAGTAATAATAACGTTCCTGGGTACGTTTATTCCACTTTACCCAGGTGGTGGCAGCGCTAGTGATTAGGTTTTAACGGCGGTCCAACTCAGATCAATTCCCTTCGAGATTCAATTAAATAATTATACCGGGCAATTGAAACAAGAAGGGACCGCGAGATGTTACAATGGTTTTCACTCCTCACCATAGGCATTCCATTTATTCTTGCATATTCAGTTACTTTCAACTTTTCTTCGACTGAAAAAGATGCACTCGAAGATGCATTAGATATTATGCTTCTCATCTTTACAAGCTCATAGAAGTGTCTGGTCACGAGGGCGGTTTTGCGTCAACACGGCACCTGATAAGTGACGCATGCTTCAATTTAAAAACGTGTTGCGTCATAAATAAAGGCTCTATTGTACGGTTTTCAACTTTGTCTTGCAGAGGAAGAATTGTTCCTCCTTGTAAAAGCAACAAACATGACATCGGAGCTGTATTGCATGCACAATATGACTTTTCGTGTGAGGCTGCGTCAAATACAGTGTTCAAAGTTGACACAAAACGAAGATTTAACTGAGTAATGTCAAAAACAAGCGAATCTCCACAGCGGTACTTTGGCCCCCCATCAGGCGCAAGCGCGGGCAAGAAGCCGGCAAGAGGCGCCTCGTTGTGCCGGCAGGAGCTGCTCTGGGTAGATCACTAGACAAAGAAAGTAGATCCAGCTGGGCCGTGATTGGCGTATGTATCTATACTTTCTCTATCTAGTGATCTACCCGAAGCAGCTCTGGCGCAAAACGAAAGCGGCTGAGAAGCGCGGAAATGCGCAATGCGCTGTTGCTACGTCAGGCATACTTACAACGTTGCCATAGCGGGTGCCAAGGTGACGGTTATGTTCCCCCGACCTATCGAAAATAGGTTTTATTCGTCCTTGTTGGAATAGAAAAACGAAAAGCAGGCTTCGCTCAAATCGCAGAGCTTCTCAGCAGATGACCCAATTTGATTGGTCAAGGTCTTGAATTGTCGGGGTAGGTCTTTTCCTTCATAATACATTATTGGTTTCGACTTTCTGCTTACTCACTTACTTAATCTTTTTGCCTATTTTACCCTTACGGGTGTAAGGCGGTTTGTGGAGTCGAGTACTCCGTGGGGTCCCTTCTCCATATTTCTCTCCATTCTGTCCTATCCTGTACCGACCGAGTCGCCCCCTCCATCGTCTCTCCACAGCTTGACGCAGCAGTTCCGCACTATCACACCACGTTCTTCTAGGTCCTCCCCTGCTTCTGTTCTTTATTGTTCTAGCTTCAAACACTCTTCTGATTATTCTGTTTTCTTCCATTCTCTTGAGATGACCGAACCATCTTAATTGTCCTTCCTCTATTGTTCGATCCACAGGTTTCGTGTTGAACTTGTCTCTGAATATTGTGTTCCTTATCTTATCCATGATTGTCTTGTCGTCTTGTCGGCTTTCTGCTGATTTTTAATAAAAAGTAACTACCTAAGGAGTCCTAGGACAAAAGAACGCCCATTTTCACTTGCTTCCGCGATCTGGGATTTTGACATGTCGGTCATTTTCTCATAAGGAAAAGGTAGCCTGTCCAATTGGCTAGATTTTGCAGATTTCTCAGATTTGCCAAAACTTGGACTTTTATTGTTTGGTGGCGCTATTGCTGTTTGTGTTCGGAGTGTATAATTCTATAGACTACCGGCAGAATGACTACTAGCGTTCAAGTGGAGCGTCTACGAACTATTTCCTGTACCTGTCACAAATTTTGGCAAACATGTCAAATTTGCGCGCTCTGTTACTCGTCGTGGTGCGTGGATAATAATTAGCGGGAAATTCGAAAATGAATCATCAACCTTAAGCTGAGTTTATGATGAGCGATTTTTTGCCGCGGTTTGAGCTGAGCTGAGCGGAGCGGAGCGATTTTTTTGCCTAGGCCAATTACGATGCGGGGATGTGACATCATGAACGGACAGGATTGGTCCAGACAAAAAAAAATCGCTCAGCTCAGCTCCGGTCCGCCGGGTATCGCTCATCATAAACTGAGCATTATCCTTGTCACAAAGGTATCGGTTTCCAACTATGATGGACTTCGCCTTGTCCATGCATGAATGCCGAAGAGGAGTCAAAGTGGTGTTACGAATTAGCTTTGGGTACCTACTTTAATAACTACTAATAGGCCAGTCAAATTAGAACAAATTTTTCTGTTTGAGGGAAAAAACTGTTGGAGTTTTGGAAATTTGACAGTGATGTCTGGTAAGGTGTACTGTTAAACATACTAAAAGTCCCCAACTCTACCTATTGAGCTCGAGCCGCCATCTTGGAAAAATGGTCCTTCGATCCAGTTTTCTGCTTATATTCCGCTAATCATCAGAGATATTCAATTAAGTTTAATAAAAAGTCAAGGCTATAACATTGTCTACAAAAATTGTTTCATACCAATTTTTTTCTCGTATCTGTTGATATTAATAAAATTAAATTAACAAAAAAAATATCAAAAAATAAGCGATTATTTGGGTATGGCTAGAGATATTGTCTTCAAAATTTCGCGTACGGGTTCGAATATAATTGAGACGATGGTTTTAAAACACACACTGTTTATTACCGCGTACTACAATAAACACACGCCAACAATTATCTACTTGAAAATATATCGCAGGTACTTCACTTTTTTCGCACTCGTTCGCTTCCAAATTCAATACTGACTGTCGCATTGTTGGACGGTGCTTTTATATGCCTCCGATTCGCGTTCCCAAAATTTCTATCATCTTCCAGCAATTTCCACAGTGGCCCAGCATATGCGGTTTCTGGACGACTCCTGAATAATCACACACACACACACCTTTCGCGTGCTTTCCGTGTGTTCTGGAATCTGCACCTCCGCCAAAATGGATAGATGTGTCTCGATCGAGCGTTGAAGGTTCTCAATGCCAATAAGCCATCGCGTATACTTCTGGAATGCACCAGATCGCTCCGCACTTCTACACTGCGATCTAATGGATGGAAGAATCCAGAAAGATCCAGTGTTTACCAGTATGCACGGAATAGCCGCTCGTAATAATATGATATCTCCACGTCATATCGTAGGCCTTCTCGAGGGCCTTCTTCAAATCAAAGAATACTGCCAAGGCACACTTCGTCGATAAGTGAAAGACTCCAAGATTTCTGATTGAAGGACCACCAGATTGTCCGCGGTTGATCTGTCTTTTCTAAAACCGGCCTGTTCTACGGCTGGGTAATTATTTCGTTCCAAGTACCAGGTTAACCCCGAGATTAACCTTTTGTTCACCATTTTTAGCGCACTTCTCCAAACGGGAAGGCGCTTTTGTCCTCGCTTTGTCCGTCCGTCCGTCCCCGCATCTAGTCCTAGACGAAAAGGTTTTTGCGAAAAATTTTTACTCCATTGGGTAGCTCATGACCTTGTATCCCGAACCAAGAAAAATCTTGACGAAATAATAATAAACAATGACAATAATAACAATTTAGTGTGACGCGGCATCGCCGTTGAATGCTGCATTTCAGAAGCCGGCCTGATCTCGAAAGTTATCACATGCGAGGAAGTACCCGATCTTATCATTTTACCATAATACATATGCGGAGTTATATTTAGAAAATGATTTGAACTTTATTTTAATGAAAATTTCACATCGGTGCGAGGTGCCGATTAGTAGTTATTAATTTTTGAAAATGACTCCGAAACTACGGCTCGGCCGCAAATGATTTATTCGTTGCTTGCTGGTGCTTGATATCCTTTCCTCCGAACAAAACGAAATTCAATACAGAAAATATTTCAACTCGAATGGGTAGCTCATGGCCTTGGTACGCGAATCAAGAAAAATTTTGCCGAAATAATCATGAACAATTACAAAAATAACATTTTGGTGTAGGGCGGCTTCGCCGATCAAGTGCTGGCATTCGCGGTAAGATGTAGAAAGTTGCGATATGCAGGCAACTACAATTTCTTAATGAAATACATCACTGCATGTACGGCATTATATTTAGAGAACAATTTGAACTTTCTTTTGACAAAAACCCCACTTCGATCCGACCGTTGGGTCAATTGTTATCAATTTTTGAAAACGACCGCAAAGCCACGGCTCGGCGCATATTACACGACCCTACAAATTTGAAATCAGACGTGCCGAAATAGTAATTGAACATTTTGAAATAGTCAATACTAAGTACCTGAAGGATTATGGCACTCAAATTACGAAAGATGTTCGCTCAATAACAAAAAAAAAGTAGGTAGGTATCTATAGCCGCGTTCGGATATTACGTCGGATCGATCTGAGAGCTCTGAATCGTTCGAATATTGCAAACCGACGAGCCAGAGCAAGATCTGTACCGTTCGGATATTACCTCGCAGAGGCCTCCGAGCACGCTCGGTTTCGTCCCTCCTAGGTTTCGTCGGAGGTTTTTGACCGAGCTCCCAGATATTTTTTGACGCGTGTCACTTTCACTTGTCACGCATGTATGTGCTTGCGTCTCCGAACATTTTCGAAATCATTTATTCACAAAAACCGAAAAACCAGCTTTGGCACGACAGGGTAAATGAATGTCTAAAGTGACCCATACACTACGCATGCAAGCACGCGAGCAAGCACGTTCAGGTAAGTCCGCGCTCAGTTTTGACACATACCTACACACTGGTACTTGCACGCGAGCCTGGGCCTGTGCAGTCAAGTCTTAGCACTTGCATGCGTGTGTATGGGCCACTTATGGCGAATATCGAATGTGATATGAACACATGCAGCAAAGATGCAGCACAACAACAGCAAAAAGGGACGACAGACGACAAATAAAAGTGATAGGTCTACACACCATTTCCAGCCCATTACCTCGAAAACCCATCATTGTCTTTTAGCTTTTACAGAATAAATACGCCCCACACAACATTATGTTAGAGCCGAGGTTAGAGCCAGCACAACGGAGCTATGTAGTCAACATAATGTTGAAACCACATAATGTTATGACGAACATAGAAGACTATGACGAAATTACAGAATCATCCCATTAGGTTACGTTAGCCATTGAGCACAGCTGACAGGTATCAGCTGTCACTTTTACATACGGAGTAATCTCGACCGTTCGTTTATTAAAAATTGCTCAGATCGCTCTGGCATCACGTGATCAAATATCTGTCTGCTCTGTCTGCTCGCTCCGAGATAATATCCGAACGCGCCTACTAAAAATCATGTGACAAGGCTACCATTTTGTCGGTTTTTCGATAAAAAAGAAATGTTCCAATTCAAAAGTGAACCCGATATTTGTGTTCAGGAGGTCGAAATCAGTTGGAGAACATTTTTTTATATAAGTAACAGAATGACGCTTATGTGGCCGGTTTGTCTGTCTGTCTGTCTGTCTGTCTGTCTGTCTGTCTGTCCGAGTCCGTGCAGAAATTAAGACGCTGTACTCCTTCTCGAGAATTGGAACAAGAGTCTTGGAACAAGAGTCTTGGAACTTTTTTCCGATTAATAGCTGATGTCCCCAAGGGTGGCCAATGGGCACTATTTTTGTTATCCATACATCGTTATCATTATTCTCAAAAAACAGAGATCTCCTGTGCACTTCGATGAAGTTGAACTTCTCCTCGGGAAATAAAGCTACAGCCCTTGAAGATTGAACTTTATCCGGTGGATAGCTTAGGTCCTCAAGGACCAAATAGGCAGGTTGGCTTTCATAATTCGGCCGCCATCTTGGCTGCCATATTGAAATTTCTTATTAGTGGAACGATTGTCATGAAACTTGAAACTTACCCTTGTCTAGTACGATCATTCTTATTTTCAAGCCAAATTTCATGATTGCCCCACCATCTTGGCCGCCATATTGAAATCTCTTATAAGTGGAAGGATTTTCATGAAACTTGAGAGTTACGCTTGTCTCGTACGATCATTCCTATTTTCAAGCTGAGTTTCATAATTCTGCCGCCATCTTGGCTGCCATATTGAAATCTCTTGTTAGTGGAACGATTTTCATGAAACTTGGAACTTACCCTTGTCTAGTACGATCATTTTGATTTTCAAGCCGAATTTCATGATTCTGTCGATATTTTGGCCGCCATATTGCAATTTTTTGCCCAAGACGGTAGAACCCTAATCACTTAACATCGAGGGGTAAACCGCAAGGAAAATTTTGTACACTAGACTTCCACTATCGACTGATTTCCACTGATTTCCATCTGACTTCCATTGACTTCCATGGACTTCCACGAATTTCTATGGACTTCCACTGATTTCCATTGACTTCCACTGACTTCCACTGATTTCCATTGACTTCCACTGATTTCCATTGACTTCCACTGATTTCCATTGACTTCCACTGATTTCCATTGACTTCCACTGATTTCCAAGACTTCCACGTGATTTCCACTGAGTTCCATGACTTCCACGTGATTTCCACTGATTGCCATGACTCCCACTGATTTCCATGACTTCTACAGACTTCCATGACTTCCACGTGATTTCCACTGATTTCCATGACTTCTACAGACTTCCATGACTTCCACGTGATTTCCACTGATTTCTATGACTTCCACGTGAATTTCATCGATTGTAGGGAATATTCCCCCGGGAACCTACTAGGTATACAAACTACCTATCGAGGAAAACTTCGAGGAAAACATTGTTGGTAAAACTGGGTCCAGGAATCTAAAATTCAGTCGATAGGGATGCATATAACTACATGAAAGACTGGACCTTGTATTGTTATGTTATGTTTTTTCACCACTAGTTACTGAGTCGATTTCCAGAAAATAAATTATAGAGGTCTTCAGTTTTTAACTTCCCTTCAACCGCAAAGAAACCCGCAGCTTTGCGACCACATCAAATTGTAAATTAGAGTGATAATTATTGTGAACTCGTCTTCAACAAACGGCAAGACTGAGCTAGGTAACAATAATTACGGCTAAGTCGAGGGCTAAGTACCTTCGTACCCAACTTGTTTTCTTAACAAACACAGCCTGCACTTCGAGCAGCACCCATTTCAAAAAATTTTCAGGCAGAATCGAGGGCAGAATACAAGCAGTTTTAAGGTACCATACTAGACGTTCGGATAGTCGAATAGATGAGATATCAGATTTCCAAGCAGAAGATCGTGGGTCCGAATCCGCGTGAAAACGACTTTTTTTCCTAGAAAATCGTTGTGTTTTTTTTATTTAATTTTTGTACCACATGATGATTATCTAGGTACAAGTCAAAGAATTCTTGTATTCTTGTATGAATTCTGTATCAACTCTTGATACAGTTTTGGTCACCTAAATTATCTGTATGGTGGAACTGGTGATGAATGTATTTTAAGGACGGAGTTATACCTCCTATTGATTAAATAATAAGCAGGGCCGGGCCTAGCAGGCGTGCCTCGAGGCGTGCAGTGCGTGCCTGCACGCAGGCGGCAAGTCATAGGGACGGCAATATAATAATAAAGTTGAATTTCAAAGATTCTTCTCATTCCCGCATTTGGGGGGGGTTGTCTTCACTGCCGGTGAAGGGGGCGGCAATTTTTCGCTGGCACGCAGGCGGCAGATAGGCCAGGCCCGGCCCTGATAATAAGCGTTGCGCAATCAATCCCTGTGGGTTTATTCCTTGACAGAATCCCACCATTTAGGTCTTTTTCGAAAGGTACAAGGATGTACATTGGCTTGAGCCCATTGGCATTTCATAATCGAATTTTTTTTTTGATTTTTGGATTTTGGAAATGCCAATGAGCTCAAACCAAAGTACACCCTTATTGTATGTAGCTTTCGAATGAGACCTGAATAGTGAGATTCTATCAAGGAATAAATCCACAGGGATTGATTCCGCAACGTTTATTCCACCAATTCAACTCCGTCCTTAATTTGGTCATTTGGTAAGTTGACCATGGAAATATACGGAAGCGTAGAAGGGCCAGGCTGCCAATCTTTTTACGGATATGAAGTCGATTTTCAAAGTCGACCTGGTCAAGTTTCAAACTCGACCGCGTCAAGTTGAATTAAACTGAGCGTCATAAGTCAAGGATATGTCAAAATTTGCTCCAATTCCAAGTGAGGATATCTGTGGGAACAAATATCCGATTCGGAAAAAGTTGATGACCCCCGAAAGAGCTTGCTCACCTTTGGCTGCAGGACGCTTATGTCGACTTATGTCATACCTGACTTCGTGCATTATATATAAAATGCCAAAGAGAGGAGTAACAAAAGGGTTGATTTTTTAAACCGTCAAACTTTTCAGCGTATTTTTGTGACAAAAAACTTTTTCCAATGGATAGCTGATATCCCCAAGGGTATCCAATAGGCATTATTTTTTCATCCATACATTGTTATCATAATTAAAAAATAATTGCCAATATTTTCTATTACGAGCTTCAACTATGATTACTGTTTGACTCATACGAAAATATTGATACGAACACTTGGAACAGTAGACGTGTTGACAGTTTGTTTTCCAGTTGGGCTTGTTAGGACGATCAGAGCATGAAATTATCATGTACCTAAGGTCCTTCTGCAGTGCAGAATTAGTAAGAAAGCTGCTTTTCCAAGCAAATCGCTTCTGAAATGGCTTAACTTCAAAAACATGTGTCAAAACACAGCTTAAATTTCTCTGTTGTTTCGCCGTTAACTGTCGTCTGTCAGAATTTGTACCACCCTGCTGACGCTTGCGCTAAGATGGCCTTAAAACGAAAAGGATGTATGGATAGCTTATACCCTTGACAGACTAGAAAGCTCATAAATTACTAGTGTGTCACGTCGTCATGGTCGCCGAATAATCGCCGGTGGTCGTGCATCATCGCCGTGATTTTTGAATTTCTTTGGCCAGCTTTTCTGCAATGAATCGCGATATTTGTCATCGAGTCTGTCATTCCGGTACGCCATTCAGACACGTATTTCTGGAATGGAGAAACTAGATTTTGTGTCTTGCCTCCTGCAACAACATCTTTTGTACCAAATTATAAGCATAACGTGTATAAGCAAGCACGAAAAATTGAAAAATCTTTGCTTTACATAAGAAATGACCACCTGAAAATTATAAATCTCCTCGCTTTACATAAGAAACTGACCGCCTGCGCCCGTTCGCGAAAGTTGGATGATACGAACATTGCGAACTTGTAGCACAGTATCGGTTGGCAGAGTACTCTATTTTTGGCAAAGTCGAATTTATTGATGAGGGAATAGGTTTTTCCGTAAGCATCCGTGAGATAGGTAGGTATCTATATAAGTGTTTATTTCCATAAATATCTCATAAATAAGCTTAAACCTCGGCTCAAACTATGCTAATAGCTTTTAAACATGCTGCCTAGATTGGGAATATTCCAAAACGTCTGTCGTGAAAAATGTGAAATTTTGCAAAAGCAAACGAAATGGAAGGTACGTATCGCAAAAGCAGTTGAAAAATTGCAAAAAAAGTTATGATGAACCACACGACAGGTACAAACATAATGAACTATAATATGCATCTGTCAGTTGCCTTATTGCCACTTGCCAGCCGCGCATATGAACCAGGGCCGCGCTTAAAAGTTGGTTAGACTATGGGACTATACGATTTTGATCAGGTTGACTAAATCATCAGTCTCTTATTATTCTTCGTTTCCTCAATTTCTTCCGACTCAATAAAAATTCAACATAGATTTTGACAACAAATAAATATAGTGTGATGTGGTGTGAACATTGCAAGCAATAATTATTTTGTTATTGCTTGCAATGTTCACACCACGCTTTCTTGATTGAATGGAATCTAAGCTAAATACCACCTCACATCTCACCTAAAATATGAAATTATCATTATAATTATGGATGCTATTGGCAATAATAGCCCAATACTTTCGGACCACTCGACAATGAAATTTGACATTGACATTTTGGGCAAAAATTGATCGCCACGTTTATTCATGCGCTACGGCGCAAGCTCATAGGCTTATCACGATATTGCGGTGTGTCACCCCCAAAGTTGCAATTGAATGATCATTAATACTCTTGACAGACTGCACCTCAATGATCATTAAGTGTAATGATCATTAACGTTAAATGACGATTATCGTAATGAGCCTATGAGCTTGCGCCGTAGTGCATGAATGAATAAACGTGACGATCCATCCCCCCCCCCCAAAGTGTCGATGTCAAATGGTCGAATGGTCCGGAGTATTGGGCTATTATCGCCCTTATTATCTATAATTATAATATTAATTTCATATTTTCGGTGAGGTGTGAGGTGGTATTTGGCTTAGATTCCATTCAATCAAGAAAGCGCGGTGTAAACATTGCAAGCGGAAACAAAGTAATTATTGCTTGCAATGTTCACACCACATCATACTATCTTTATTTGTTGCCAAAATATATGTTGAATTTGTATTGAGTCGAAAGAAATGGAGGAAAAGAAGAATAAGAGACTGATGATTTAGTCAATAATCTGATCAAAATCGCATAGCCCCATAGTCTAACCAACTTTTAAGCGCGGCCCTGATTAATGTGCGTCTGGCAAGTGGCAAGGCAACTGACAGATGGATGTTATAGTTCATTATGTTTGTATCCATCGTGTGGTTCATTATAACTTTTTTTTGCAATTTTTTAACTGCTTTTGCGATAAGTACCTACCTTCCATTTCGCTTGCTTTTGCAAAATTTCACATTTTTTACGACGGATGTACTGGAAACCTCTATTCCCTCATCAATAAATTCGACTTTGCCGAAGATACAGTCCAGGATAGAGTACCACCAACCGATACTGTGCTACAAGTTCGCAATGTTCGTATCATCCAACCTTTGCGAACAGGTGCAGATTTCCACTGACTTCCACTGACTTCCATGACTTCCACGTGATTTCCATTGAATTCCACAGACTTCCATTGATTTCCATGACTTCCATTGACTTCCACGTGATTTCCACTGACTTCCACGTGATTTCCACGGACTTCCACGGACTTCCACTGTAGTGTACACCAGACTTCCACTGCGGTTTACCCCTCGCTTAACATCTTGCGTTCACTAATCCTCCAAAAAGGAAGTGCGCTACTGAGCCTCATGCCCATGAGGCATATTCGCTTGTTTTTCCATCAACTTCAACGTAGTGTCGTGTATTTGATGATTTTGACCGATTTTGATGTAATTCTGATGTAATTCTGTACCTACCTATACCGTCCGTTTTTTTTTCTAGGCCCCAGCTTATAGCGCCTTTATTATGGGTTTTACACTCAACATATCATATATTTTTGAAATCAGAAGAACAAAATCTTTCGATTGATGGAATGTCAAATTATTTTTGACAGATGTCATTTTTTGACAATTGACGGAATAGTACTTGTGACACACCATTTTAAAGCCCATAAAATTCTGAGGAGAACTGTGCTTTCATTTTTAGAATAGGATGTCTTTTACAGCTTCTGGAAGTCTTTGAATAGTAAAAATTGTTGAAATTCAGAAATACCTGTTCAATAATTAGAAGGTATTTTTAATATCAACTGATGATAATATTCTGATTTTAAATCGTCCAAATTAGCGGGAGACTCTATAAACACCTTATCTTCCAGATAGGCTCATAAAAAAAATCGAGGGGGTCATACCTGGCCACTTCGGATACTATCGCGTTGGGCTGGCAGTTCCAATTCACCGGTCGTTGAATCTCCCATTTAAGGAATAAGGAGACGGTCATTTCAAGTAACTTCTTCAGGACATGTTTGGTTCCATTGTGATTATTTATTGATTATTATTATCAGTTATTATTAGAAATGCCTGTTTTGCCTATACTCACGTAGTTATTGAGTATTTCTGAATTTCAACATTTTTTCCTATTTGAAGACCTGTAGAAGCTGTGAAAGACATCCTATTTCGAAAATGAAGACACAGTTTTCCTCAAAATTTAATGGGCTTTAAAATGATGTATCACAAGTACTATTCTGTCAATTGTCAAAAAATGACATCTGTCAAAAATAATTTGACATACCATCAATCGAAAGATTTTGTTCTTCTGATTTCAAAAATATATAATATGTTGGGTGTGGAACCCATAATAAAGGCGCTACGCGCTGGGGCCTAGAAAAAAAAACGGACGGTATAAGTACAGGACATGTAGGGAAAAATGTCTAGAAGTAGTTGATGCCCAGTTGATCACATCGGCCACAGTTTGAGAAATAATCGGGAAGATAATTACTTTATTGAATTTGGTAGAAGTAATTGTGCACCTTGAAAGTGCATTTATTGATACCTAGGTACCTATCCGTTTAGTTGAAGGGATTGCGTAAGAGATGCCAAAGAAACCCTTCAAAATTGATGTATTGAAATTTTATTGGTATTTCAGTAATTGAGTTAGTGAGCTGTTGCACTGCGCGCGTTTATTCAATAAAACAAGCTCATAATTACATTTGCTCAGTTCCATTCAGCTCCAGTTTGGCAAACCCAAGATTTTTTTTACGAAATTAATTCTCACCTGTTGACAGAATAATGGATGAGTGGATTAGATCCCAGTGTAATTTTTACAGTTACCGTGCTCATTCGTCACCCTCGTTGTTCATCAAATCGCTTTTCAAAAAGAACAGTGACAATCAGGACGTGTGCTTGATCGAAGAAGCGAAGTGCACTAAAATTGTCAACAATAAACCGAAGAAACAAGTACAAGACGACGAAAAACTGTGGAGGAGACTGAGTCTGCAGAGCATCAGACGGAGGCGCGAGAAACGCCAAGAGGAGAAGACTAAACCGATGATTCCTGCTGTTCTGCAAACGTACAACAACAGAGGTCCGGTCCCGCTCCTCAACAAATAAAGGACCCATTTTCGCATGTGACTTACGCGAGTCCTCGCAAAAAATACAACGTTGTTTCCTCAAGCATCATTTCTTATTCGCACCACTTGGAGCAGCAGCAGCCCAATTTAGCTCTGGGTGTATAACTCAATAAACGACCTCAGAAGTGGCGGGTTTTGCATAATTTGGACTGACACCTCCAGCATAGAGGGATTTACTGCATCGACATTTTAATAATGTTATTTTGTGTGGGGAAGGAAATTTTTATTATCGAATTTTCATATGGCGCTGCCTGAATGTTAAGTCGCCGGTGATCCCTGGGTTTATATAAAAGCAAGTGGTTATGAGAGGACGAAGCAGTTGTCTTCTAGGAGTTGTAGGATAATCTTAAACAGGTGAGCTCATCAACAAATTTTGTATTTTATTGTTTAATATCAGCAGTAATTTCGCATGGACTTTTCTCTCCGTTCAACATTGCAATTAACTTCATGTTGGAAGCCTTCTCATTGGACAAGCATTTCTGGAGGTTGCTTATGACTTCGACTTGTTGACCGTATTGCTCTTCGAAAAATTTAAGACTTTTCTTGAACTGTAACAAAACACGATTCAACTTCGTCATCGTGCTAACTGGAATTCTTACCTCGAGAAAAATCAGTTCACTCTCCAAATTGACGCGTGGATCAACATTTTCCTCCATCAAACGTGTCAGTGTTTCATATTTTGCTGTAGGTATAAATTTTGCATTCGATTCAATAGTTTTCCTATTAGGTAGGTGAAGGCTGTTCACGTTTAAATTATGCCTTGAAGACTTTATTCTCTCGAACATAATTTCAAATATGAAGAACGAGCCTCGTACTTATGCTTTTTTTCCGGAGGCTTCGACAAAAATCTGCCAACAAAAATTTTCTGTGGCATAAGTACAGGGGGTTTCAATTTTTTTCGTCAATATTTATGAAGATGGTAGAGCATAAAAAAGTAAGTGGACTTTCTCGAGAAAAGTTATATCGGAAACGCATTATTATAATAACGGAGAAATCGGCTTTCAAAGTTGAGTATTTTTGACGCTCCACCATATCCTGAAATATTGACGAGAAAAAGTGAAACGCCCTGTATATCACTTGCAGGGTTTTGCAAGTAAAATATGAAAAAAAAATTCGATGTTGCACCTTGTTTGTGATGAAACATTTTTATGAACAGATTCGTAGCCTACAGAAAAAATCATGTAAGAATCGTTTCTCACTTCCGAAATTATATTCAATGGGAAGTTTCCAAGAGGGAGGGGAGTATAATTTATACGTGAACACCCTGTACATTTTTTACTTACCAGCTAGTTGTATTTTTTCCAGATTCAGTTCGTCGTTCTTTTGTTGAAATTCTTCGATTTTCTCTTGCAGAAACTTCAGATATTCCATTGAGCCTGTTGCAGAAGTGATTGTCTGTCCTAGTTGCATGATTGATGTGTAATTGGCTTGACAGTTCTTCATCGCACTAAAACAGCGTTAGTTTGAAGTTATCTCGGAGTCGTCAATTGAGTACGTTAGTTTTTTGTTTTAATTTAGTTCAATTTAATTAAGTCTAGTGTACCAAGTCGCCTCCGGAATTTGTCATCATGATTGAGTTTTTTGTTACTTGGTACTCACCTTCTATAGTGGAGTTCGTTAAACCGGTGCAGTGACCCATACATGATGCGAACAGACACAAATGGGACACGAGAACGGCCCGACCGCACCCCGAGCTGCTGGCCCCGCATTATTTCTTGCAGACTCCTCTGGTGGCGAGGAACTGGTGGAAGCCGAAAATGTTGAACAATGTTTAAAGTTTGGTGACACTAACATACTTCGTCAAAAATTGGATAATTGGGAAGGTATGCCAAGTTATCCATTGTTTGAAAGCCTGTGTGCATGTCACCAAATTGAGAACGTCTTCCAACATTTTCGGCTTTATTTCTGCGACAGACGTACATTTCACTTTTCGATCGTTTTTTTTTCGTGTTCCCAGTTCCTGCGGATCGCCACCAAAAAAGTCTGCAAGTGAAGATACGAGGCCAGCAGCTTGGGCAGGGGTCCGGTCGTGCTTGTGTCCCATTCGTGTGTATTCGCATCAGGTATGAATCACTGCACCGGTTTACGATGCACGAACTTCACTATTATACAGGGCGTCCTGACTTCAACCCTATTATTTATTCAAAGGGTGGATAGATCATCAAAAATGAAGCTGACTTATAAAACAAAATGCAAGAAACAGTGCTTGTTGCTGATGCTACGGCATCGCGCGTTTTAAATGGAAGAAAGTTCTAAAAGAAGCTCTAAGATACTCGTAGATGGCTCGGAAGATTCGCTAACATGCGGCTCTCCAAGAATGTACACTGTATGTACATATTTGACGTCGGGCACTTCATCGGCGGACGCTCTGGTCTAAATGCATCTGCATTGACGAGCCCTCAGTAAGGGACGAAACACGTGTACTGATGTGAAGTTCTAGATTGAAGCGCCCGTCCATGAGGCGTTCAAAAACTTCCGTTCATGTAGCCGACTTTACCATAGAAACATGCTTCTCAAAAGCTCAATAACGGAGAAACAGCCATTCAAAGTTTCGCTTGTTTATTGTCTTCTCCTAATAATCCATAAACGGGTCGAGGTATTTGGCTGTAACTTGTCAAAGATTTGTTTAGAATGATTATCTACCAATATGTAGAATTTCACTCAAATCCAACCAGTATCAGTAGTTCCAAAGTTGGGAGAGGCTAAAGAGTCATGAAAAAAAGGAATTTCAAAAAAAATTCATTGGAATTCTATTTTTTCATGACCCCTCAGCCTTCCCAACTTTGAAACTTTGAATTTTCAGTTCTATAAAATTATAGACACTGTGCGGATTTGCTTCCAGCGCCAAAATTAGCGTTTTTTGCACTTTTTGCATGAATTTATCTGTTTCCATAACAACAATGCCATTTGAATAATCATACCACCTGCAGATGTCAATTTTAACAATTTAGAAACTCAATATTGCCAGTTCCCCTTACAAACATGTTCGCAACTGCCGCATGAGGATGCTGAAACGGGCGGGAGATTGAAAATGTGCATATATGCCTATAGTCAAGTCGACTTCATTTTTTATGGTCTATTAGAGGCAGCAGTCGCACCGGAGCCACCCACTACCACCCACTGACACCCACCACCATCAACAAAAAATCAAACTCACGTAATGTAATGGCGCTGGTCACGTTGAAACCACCCCTTGTGGTCACCGGCGACCACGTGTTTGAAATTTCCAACGTGATGGTCGGTCGTTCAATGCGCAAGCCGAATCAACCTTTCGTAATGCCAAACTAGTTACACTTCTTGTCTAGGGGTTTTTAGTTCTGTATATAGTGGCTACATGATAAATATTGATTTTCGTTACCGACTGGTGTGTGCACAAACCGATGTGTGTATAGACCGAAGAAGTGTGACGTCACAACATGGCAACATGGCCGGCGGTTGACATTTTCTGGAGGCCAACGTCAAACGTGACATGACCGTGGGATGCACGGCACGTGGCATGCACTTGACGTTTCTCTGTTTGTGTTTGTCATGTGTTTGTGAAATTTTTGCGAAGGTGAACAACGGAAATGGATATAACAAAAAAGATTCATATTTTGGGCTATATCAGGTGGAGGAAATCAAACTGTATTGCTATAGACTAAAAACTGCTAACTATAAACTGCGATCCATTGCTCTTTGCCTCTGAGCATCTCATGAACGAGATTGTCGACGGCGATTCTCCTGCCCAGTTTTTCTTCGAGGTCTTCTCGCTGCCTTGATGGACCGTTACAATGAAAACGAGCGTGTTCCGCGTTGTCCTGGCACTGAGGCTTTTGAGGCTCCCCAGTATTTCTTTCATCCAACTTTGAACCAAGGCGTTCCACTGCCGTTGCCACTGCTCGACGAACTGCTCTCTGGCCTTGTTTCTGCTTTCTGGTTTGCTGGTGGGCACTCCTAGGCTTGTTTCCTCTAATCGCAAGCATCGGGGCGAAGGGTGGGATACCCGAGAGCGCTCGTGCTTCATCATGCGGAACCGTTCTGTAGGCACTGGTGATTCTGAGTGCAGCCTTGCGCAGCTCTCTTCAATGATTTGGGCTATGCCTGGTCTTTTTGCAACCAAGTCCGCCTGTATGACGCTGGCTGTCTCTTAGGCTGGCAATTTCAGCAATGCTCACTGCCATTTTGCACTGACTTTTGTGACTTTTATGCCAAACACAACCAAATATAGAAACGTCACGTTCATGTGACGTTGGCCTCCAGAAAATGTCAACCGCCGGCTATGTTGCCATGTTGTGACGTCATCACTTCTCCGGTCTATAGGTGATATCGACGAGGCGGCCATTTTGTGGAAGCTAATCAAAAACAGCTGACTGAGATTTAGATTTGTCACATACCTACATCAAGACTGACATGTCGAAGTTGTCAAGCAATTACAGCAAGACGCTTGCTAACGATGATTTGCCCAGCCGCGAGTAGAAACTTGCGGTGCTGTGTTTGTAGTGTGACCCATTTGAGCCGGTAAATCAAAATCTCGACTACACATTGGATATGATGCAAAAACACAACGCGGGAGGCCCTTGTAAGCTACTTGTGTTGGGTACAGAAACGTTCTCAGTCAAGCAACTCATAGCCCATAAAGCAGAAGAAGCACACGACCTACCGCACGCAAGAAGTGTTCTCTGCAAGCTTTCAAGTCTCTTGTGAACTTTCTGTTGAGATAACTTCTTCGACTTGCTCGATAAAGCCATCAGGATTTCCGTTGTTCAGATCATTCCTGCGCTCGATCTCCACGGGATATCAACACTTCAGGGTAGTCCAAAACAGTGAAAACCGATGCTCCCATGCGGGAGTAGGTGGCCGAACAGCCATATACACAGCGAACAGAGCAAACTACCATCTTCTGGGTCATTGAAAACATGAACTTCGTGACACTCTAGTTGATGTGATAAAAGTCAGTTTGATTAGCTCCTACAATATGGCCGATTTTCAGGAGCGTGACGTCACGTCGATACGACCTATAGGCGATTGACCTTATTGGGGAAAATGGCCGTTTCGTCGAGGAAGTTTTAGGGAAATTATTTTTAGAACTGGTGTAAGTTGCCGTTCGGCAACGGCGGTGGTTACGTCAATTGGTGGCATATCAAAACTGTCACTTTGCTGTCTTGTGCAGTACGCTACAAGCAAACTTTCGTTCCTGTGAACCCTTGGGACCCCATAGAATCGTTATTGGGCCCCATGTTGATGACCAGCGTCGTCGCAGACCTTTCTCTAAATCATCCATAGCTTCCGCCCAAGGAAGAGCAACAGACTCCGTCACACCCGCACGGAGGGAAACACACAAGCCCGTCGACCAGCCTGCCAGCCAAGAAAAAATCACCTCGGGTTGGCCGTGCAAAGTCAACCACCACCTACCTTTTTTCCTCGCTTTTTTCTAAAGATTTCCTGCTTCGACTTCAGCTGGAGATCCGCATTTTTCATTCTAACAAGCTCGCCGTAGCTACCTCTGTGTTGGCGACGTAAACGTTGTCTTTTTTATCGCAATAATGTAGTGCATTGCTGGGGGCGTAGTCTTTCAGCTGCGCACCTCTGGAGCTAGATCTACTACAAACCTGCTAGTAATACGCTAACCATAACATGAAAGAAGAGACACAAATGCAAACCCCTTTTTCAGATTATTTCTACTTGTCAAATTTCCATGTCAATATGTGGGTATTACAGGTATCCACTAGTGCCCACCTAGGCTACTAGACGTCGGAGTATGTTTTCCTCGAAAAAACGTCCTCGACGATCAAGTACCGAGCTCTACACCAGGTGGCGTTTTTTAAATGTAAATCGCCTATATCTCTCTTCCATACTGCTTCCATAGGCCCTTCTCTCTAGGTGTGTACTACTTTGATATTCGCACAAACAAACAGAGCAATCACAGCACTATTGACCTTATTCGTAAATGAAATGCATCATGGGAAACGGGTCCCCACAGTGTAGGTAAAGTAGATAGCTACTATATTGCATAGATGTCAGTTCGACTTCTTCCATCAGTCAAGTGTCGTATTTGAATTTGTCATTAGGAGGTCGTTTACGTTCCAAGTACACGCAGCTTTCCGAATTTTCTCTCATCTTCGTTATTTTGTTTGTTGTTGCTGCTGTTGTAACCGGTTATTGTTATCGTTTGTGGCTACTGCTAAATTGCTGAGTTTGATTTGTTAATCCGTTGTGAAATACCGACCTACCAATGGTGGGAAGTCGCAATCAGCAAAGGGGTACCTATACAGCTGTGCCGTGTACTTGGCTGCAAGTCGGACACAGCCGAAAGTCGAAATGTTTCAATTCACGCGTTCACCAAAGACGAAAGAAGAGAGAGGTCTGGGTAAAGCGCGTAGGAGAAGGAGTTGTGAAAAAGACTCATGCCAGCCTACAAAATGCCACAAGGTTTTTTCATTACATTGGGGAAGAAAAGTTACGACGATAAACTGCCAAGGTCCGTCGTCTTGCTGGCTTGCACATTGCACCACTTCAGCGTTTCATAAGGGTACATCGCACCATCCAAGCTGATTCAAGCACTGGAGAGCCATTCCACTGAGAATGACATGGGAATGACTGAAATAACCACAAATTACAAACACTTGAATAATACCATAGTGATGATAAATATTATTTTGTTTCTATGTCACTGGCGACGGGCGCGCTTTTGTTGTGTTGACATTATAAATAAAGTTGACATGAGAAAATCTGGTGCATTTTGGTTTGGGACTCAATCCCCTCAGATATCTCCACTTCAACATATCGTCAAAAGATGGCAGAGGAATTTCGAATAAGGTGAATAGTGTCATGAGCGGAGCGCTATAAGGTTGGCAACATGAGAAGTGATAATTGATATGTCAAATTCAAGAGGGGAAAAACGATGGTCAGCGGTGGCTCAGTGAGACCATAGCCGATTATTTTGCTTGGTGGTAGTGGGTGGTGGTGGGTGGTAGTGGCTCCAGTGTGACTGCTGCCTTAACCCTTGGAATTAATAGGGTTAAAGTCGGGCGAGACACTCAGTTCAAGTACAAACTTACGCATTAGTTCTCGCCAGACCTTCCTTCATTTCCACACAGTGACTGTTGAGTTCTCCGACGTAACACGAAAAATAGTTGCACTTGGCCTTGAGCTCCTCGACCTTCTTGGTCAGCTCGTGCTTTTCCTGATCGACTTGTTGCTTGTGGGTCGTCAATGCGGCATTCTCGCAAACCGTCATTTCGTGCGTCATTTGCAAGTTCCGGTAGTTTTCCTGAACAGTCTTGTATTTGGCCTCCAGGGAGGCCAGTTCTTTGCCTTTGATTTTTTGCTGGGACTCTCCGTGCTTCAACGTCAAGTTGGCCATCTCCAGGTTCCTGTTCAGTTCGTATATTTTTGCATTTGCTTTGTCCAGCTCATTCCTGGTCTGTGTAACTTGGACCTGGAATAAGCAGCACTATTACTACTAAGAAGAAATCCGAGTCGGAGGAGGCTGCGCATTCAAGGACGCGTAAAGCTATCAACATCTCAGTTATTTTCACTTATACCCAGTTGTCTGACCAATAGAAGTGGTTTACAATAGGATCACTTTATTGTGGGAAGCTATTCTTGAAAGTGTTGGAGAAACTCCCGGGGAGTTGATTGTGATCCGTACGTACGATTGCGGCCAAAATAAAGTGGACCAGAATCCTGAAAAATCTGTCAACTGTCGTCCACTTTGAAAAGTCCGCAACGGTACTACACTACTGTAGCGAAAGTTGCCTAAAAACCACTATTTTAGGCAACATTTTGCTACATCAGTGTACTGCGGAATGTATTTTACTCCCAGGGAGTTTCTCGCACACTTTCATGAATAGCTACCCTGGAGCCCTATTTCTAGAAAGGATGTGATCCGTTTACGTGTGAAGTTGCTAGGCAACCAGGGGCCCTATTTTCGGGAGACGTGTGATCCGTTCCTATGCGAAGCTGTTAGGCAACCAGGGCCGTGATTGGCTGTCACCTAGGCAACATCACCTGACGATCTGTTCCCCGGTTCCGAAAATAGGACCCCAGGGCTCTGATTGGCTGCACCGCGATCGCCCGGTGATCGCTCCCCTTTAGAAATAAGGCCCCTGAATAGGATAGAGTGGCGTCACGATGCGGTGTCACTTTAGTTTGACGTCACAGAGCATCGGATTTTTCTATCAAAAGGATGTCACAACTGGAGAAAATTGATGGCTCCATCTCTCTCATTTGGTCGTCCTAATGTGAAACGACAGTGGAAAAGGTTTTTTTTTTCAGTAGCTGGTAATTACCCGTTTCAGTGCAAGCTCATTTTTTATTTCAGAGTAAGCCAGTTTGACTTTATACAAGTCATTTTGAGTCAGTTTTTTGGCTTCGCATTCTTCTTTCAATTGAGCAACCGTCTCCTGTATAGGATCCATCTGAAAAAGAGCGAAACTCAATATTTTCCCCCAGTTAATTAATTAATTATACTAGGTAGGTACGCACTATCAACAATTACTTACAGTGTTCTATGCACTGTTACTCACCTTTCCTGTTGACACAAAAAGTTTGGAACTGTCAATTGTTTCAACAAACTTTTAATTCAAATGTCATTCTATAACCGAAGCCTGCTACGTTTTCTTCATAGATACCTAGGTACACGTTTATTTTAAAATTATTGCTACCTCGGCCGACCATGTGATTTTCCCATTTGAGCCTAAAATAATGCGTTTATTGGAGTTTGATATCGCAGGCGCAGGTCAGCATCAATTTGTGCTGTTTTGACGATAACCTGTGATGTTTTAACTCGATTCGATTTCATAAAAAGATTATTTTGAACCGAAATGTCAAATTTCTTGGCCTTGGAATAAGCTATGAAAATAGTTGTTCTCATGAGGATTTTGTGTTTCAGTGGGCATGCGCAAGATTTGACAGTTCGGGTCGGCTACCACCAGAAGTATAGAGTAGGGAGAATGATTACAGAGCTGAGCGAGTCTAGGAAGCACGCGAAGGTCGAATTTTTGCCGACCGGCAAGGAACGTGAGCGTGCGCTCTAGACCTGATGAAAACTACTATTGACTTTTGTGTTCGAAATGTCGATCTCCCTAGCTCATTGAATGGAAAAAACCGCGATCGAGCTTGGTTATTGGGGCTGGGGTCGAGAATACGCTCAATTAGTGTGACGTAGGTTGGTCTAGATCAGGACGCCGTTGCACGGATCGCTGAGAAAAGGATGATTGCTGCCGGAAAGGGCTTTTAATACATTTTGTTATTTAACAGCCCACAACACCCGTTTATTATCGAGATTTTTTAGGCGTAATGTCAACGTCAACTGCCATTTCAGGTTTACTTTCATAGGTTGCCATCACATACTGTTGTCATGGCAACGGCGTCCTGACCTACACCAACCTACACGTTATCACTAAAGTAGGTTCACTTGTACTGTGACTCTAGTTGGCTGGGCAAATTTTCTGCTCTAGCATTGTAGGCTTGCCGCCTTTTTGCCTGGTGTGAAACTGACTTATCTAGAAGTGAAGTTATACTTCATATCAAATTGATATCAAGATCTTGGAAAACTGACCTTGTCATACGTGGAAATGCGACTACAGGGGCGCAGAGCTGTATTACCGTCATTTAGACACCAGAACCTTACGGGGCCGCCTTCAATTAGAGTCATCTTGACGGCGGTCATTCAAGGCCGACAAAAACTCGTTCCACCAAGGTTCAAAACGGAAGCAAATTGAAAACTGAAGGTACTCACATGAATTTCGGTCCTATACGCAACTTTGAGCGGCTGTTTTTTTTTTAAATTCGGTTCAATAAACTTTGTACACGTGAATTCTGCTGCAACAGCAGGCCGTGCTGGGATGTTCCTTGTTTTGACAATAGCTCTTCCTAATTCGGCGTGTCTTCTCGACTGGAAGAAGGGAAAGGATTGATGATTCCATGGGACCCCTTTTTTTTTGGACGAATAGCTAATATATTTTTAGTTTGAATCACGTGAAGTTGAACCAGCTTCGAGAGGTTAGAAATATTTTTGACACCTGTCAAATGTCAAAGCTCCTTTGATTCATTTGTTCATTGATTCATCAAAATTCAAAACAGGTCGAAAAATTACTTACGGCTTTGCGTAGGAACTTTGGAAGTTCACCCCGCTAGGAGAATATCGGCCTGTTATCGCCCCGAATAGATACTCAATAAAATAAATTTGAGACGTGTAGTGTAACCCCCTTTTTCGATGTTATTGCTGTAGTGTATCCTGGTCTCACGGCACCATTCTGTAGTGTATCCTCGTAGCGATGTTCGGCTGTGATCGTCGTTGTTTCTTTCCTTCCCCACGTCGTTTACATTTTACCTACGTTATGTTAAGTTCTTACTCGAGATGAGAATGTGTCGTGGGGGATGAGGTTTGATTCTTAAATGAAACGCGAATGAAATGCAAGCAAAATGAAAGTTTATTGATAATCAATTGCAAAGTTTTTGAATGAATTTGTTTCTTTTCTCAAAACACCTAACAACAAGGAATTGACAGTGATAAAATGACAAAACATGGATGAAGAGCAACAAAATACAAACAAGAAAAATCATTACAAATTAGTTAGACAAGGCAAGAATTTACAACAATGAAATGAACACAAAATCAGGTTAACAAAACAAAACAAGAAATCATGAAACATGTTAAACTGTCAATTTGATCGCAAAGGAAAAGTGACGTATTCGCTGACAGGCACACCTGGGAAGAACACGTCAAAGAAACCCATGCGTATTGCCTGGTTGGTTGCTGAAAAATCCCTTCCCAAATGATCTGAACAAAAGTTAAGTGTGAATGAGTCTTGATGAAATGACAGAGAAGTCACTCCAGTTGCAGTGATCAAGTCAGCGTGAATTGATGCTTGAACCTCTTTGAATGTTTGTTTCGTTTACAAGTTATTTACGTAACAACAAAAAGAAACTTTACGCTAAGCAATTTATTTTACATTTCCACAAACAAAAGGAGTCAAATTGATAGATAAGTAAACAATGAAGAAATGATCGGTAAACAAGTTAATAAATCAGCAAGAAACAAATGATAGATAAACAAGTGAATAAATCAGCAAGAAACAAATGATAAATAAACAAGTAGATAAATAAACAAGAAACAAACGATAAGTAAAGGTGTAGGTAAATAAACAAGAAACAAATAAGAGATAAACAGGTAGATAAATCAACAAGAAACAAATAAGGGATAAATAGGTAGATAAATAAACAAGAAACAGGTGATAGATGAATAAGTAGAGAAGTTGAAGTTGGTCATACTCTTTTGTAAGCAAATGGAAGAAAGAAGTATCCATAACGCATTCGCCCGAAATTCCCCAGAAGTTACCCATCAAAAACCCCACAGATACATACATACATACAAAACAGGAGAAGAATTAGTAAACAATAACCATGCAAGGGAATCGACTCGAGCCAACCTGTGGCCCACTCTTCGTCGTTTAAGTTGGAACGGAAACCCCAACGTGAATCGAAGAGGTAAATTTGGAGTCAGATGTACTTTAGTGATATCCTGATGGGATGGACAAGGACCTCTCAAGAAGCCTATGTTCGATGAGGCCCCACGTGAGATCAACCCACTCAGGTGCTTGCCGGTGAGAGTGCCGACAAGGCCGCCCAAGGTACTGATCAGAGCGGGTAAAAGCAAAAGAAGTGGAAACACTCCTGCAAAATTGACTGTGCTTACATTCGTTCCCGAAGGTAAACACCTATTTTCGTTCAAATGCAAGATAAGTGACATTTACAGTTGAGCTTGTGAATGGACATTGTCGGTATTATCGAGAAACGATCATTGCAACCACAATCATTGAGTACTCACACCACTTTCATACTCCATTCGAACTCCAACATTCAACGTACGCATTCTTGGTGAGGAAGTTCCGTGATACTACCGAATATGTTTATAAATAGATATGCCCGTCAAAACAGGGCAGTAAAAAGAAACAAACCCGAAGTCTGAAGCAGCGGCGAAAGGATGGGAAGCTAATGTAGCGATTCCCCAAAAACAACATTCCACAAACGCTCCGTTACACAAGGCAAACCAATAGCCGACAGGATTTCTTTTAAATAACAGAGTATCTACAGAATGCTATCCTTTACAGAATTGCATCATAAGTAGGAACAACAAAGGATCACGTTAAAACTCACATAATTCCCCCCAAATAATAAAATGTTAGTAGACTCAACAAGGCAGATTCATACGAGCGGGTGGAACCCCCCCCCCCAGGACACGGAGAAGCGTGCAAGCCTTCTTTCCTCCGTTTACTCTCGGGTATAACCCGACAATGAACAATGAAATGTGAATGAATCATAAAAAGTACTGTTCTCTACTTAACGGCTGACTTTGGCGTAGTGGAGGTTCTTTTTGTCGTCTTACTGTTTGTGACGTAACTTGTGGAAAGAAACAATTAATGAAACCTCGAAATACGCGCGCAGCGCAGTTCGCAGGCCTTGAGGTCACGAGTACGCAAAAAGCACACTCACTAGATTCACGGCTGTTGCCGTCAATAATCAGATCACTTGGGAGTAGATAAATTACACAAAATTCAAAGCAGTGCGAAGCACCTTGATTTCAAAGGGGAAAAAGTGCGGGTTATGCAAGCCCGTTGATAACAAAGCGAACAAAGAGTTTCGGGTTATGTACAATAATTTCGCGGACAAAATAGGTATCAAAACGCATGATTTGGTGAGTGGATGGAAGCCAAAATTACGGTACAATAATCAAAGAAAGACAGACCTTAAATTGTAAAAACGATACACTCTCGATGCACCGAAACGTTCACGTCCTCGTCACAACAGCTGACCCTCCTCTCTCTGTCTGCTCGCGACTGTCCCCCGGCCGGCTCGCCTAGCGCCATCTCCCTCTTTCATCGGCAAACGCTACGAACGTCAACGACAGTACCTACTTCAGGTACCAACGTACTAACAAGACAAAGGGGGAACACCACAGACGATCGTTTTAAAACACACACTGTTCATTACTGCGTCCAACAATAGGTAAATACACGCCGACGAGCACGCCAACAATTATTTACTTGGGAATATCGCTGATTACTACTTGCTTTCCATCGCTCTCGATCACTCCCCATTCAAAACTGTTCCGTAGGCCGAGGATCGGTGCTTTATATGTATAGCTTCGACTATTAATCTCGAATCTTCCATCGTCCTCCAGCAGATTCCATAATGACCCGGCATACGGTGTCTAGGCGACTCCCGAATAATCACACCTTTCGCGTGCAATTCCCACGTGATGTGATGCCGGCACCTCCGCCAAATTGACAGATGTGTTCCACACGGCCGTTGAAGTAAATTTCATTCGCTGAGCCGCCATCGCTTATATTCCGGAAATGTCCAGAGATTTGCACTTGTACACTGCGACCTGATGGGATCCGTCTAGGAAGATCAGGTGTGCTCCAGAATGCAGGGGAATCGCCGCTCGTAACAATTCTTACATTGTTAAGTTTCGCCTAATTGGGTGAGCTCCTCTAAAAAATTCCAGTAGCTTCGCTTATGAATCCGACAACCTATCGAATGGCTCCTCCGCCAATTATACAGGTTTGTACCTTATGGTGGATTCATGCATAGAAATTTAAGATTTAAAATTCAACATTTTATTTTATTTCCATAAGAAACCAATGGGTGAACACTTAAATGTTAAATCTTAAATTTTAAATTTCCATGTATGAATCCACCATTATACATGAATCAGAGTCCCTGGGTTTGTGCCTTATACCTGAATCGGAGTCTCTGGGTTTGTGGTTTATACCCATAGACTTTATACCCCAGTCTGAGTCTCATTGAATATCATTGAATATCGTAACAATGATCCACATCTGTCAATAATTGGTCTAACATACAGGGTGAGTAATTGATACGGGCGAGCTCAATTACACCTACGCCATTAATGATATCAAAATTAACCAAACGGAACTGCAGCAAGCGGGAGGTTAAAGTGCAGTTTGTAACATTATTTTCCTCTATACCAGGTGTCCCATTTTTGCAGAGCAGTTTTTGAACCAATTTTTTTTGATGGCACCCCCTGTATATCTTAACATATTTGGATTTGCCCTTTTTTATGCATTACAAATTTGTTTAGACTTTGCAATTCGCTGCAACCGTTCAGAAGTTACTGAATTTTTCTAAAAATAATTGCTTTTGTAGGCACTTACTAAAAAAATCGCAAGGCACTTGGTTTCTAGAATATCAAGTTGGGACTTTGAGGAGCTTGTGGTGTGGTGGTTAGCGCGTTTGACTACCACTCCAGAGGTCGTGGGTTCGATATCCACCGGGGTCGGATTTTTGCCTCGAAATCAAGCTTCTTGGTCTAGTTGGAATGCTTGCTAAATGCAAGACGCGTGTGTCGCATAGCACGTAAAATACGAACGATGGTGCCGACCCCATGCAATGTTGGTGGTCGTTAAAAATCTCGTTAAAATCCCTACCCTCTGTGTGGAACACACAGGGGTTCGGCAAAATCTCCGGTCTAATGGAGAGAAGCATTCACCGGCGTCGGTGTTAGGCCCCGCTGCGGCAATAGGCCGACGTTACATAGACGAATAAAAAAAAAGTTGGGACTTTGCCAATGTCTAATTTAAGCAATAGCCTAGGGTATCTTTTGGCGATGAGATCGTTCCCGTTTTGGCATCACCTCTCGCTGTGACACATTGATTTTGGTAAATTTTGGAGGGCCATTACTTGATTTTTTTGAATTGCAACTCCCTGTTTTTTATATCTTAGTCATATCAAGCGTTTCATTTCACATCTTTTTCACCTTTCATGTTTTCCTCGAAAAATGGACACAAATTTCATCTATTAAACTAAGCGTGCGATGAAAATCAACTAATTCTGACAACCAACGTCAAAGTGACTTCTATTGTTCGTCACTTTTAAATTTTGAAAAGAAATTTTGTCATTTTGAACAAAAATTTTTCAGTTTTTATGATTGCAAATGTGGTAGTAAATACCGGGTGTTTATAAATGTCTGTGATCGCATCGCCTTTGGAATCCGCTTTTGATCACTACAGTTGCGCCTGTTACTGCGTTTTTCGGCCTGACCCATGCCTGCCGCGATCACAGATTCTTATAAACACCCTTATCACAATTGATTTGTTGCGCTACCTCAATATTGCTCAGTTTCTTGTTGATTTTGAGTTTTTTTAAATTTTTACTAACATGATAATTATTCGTCAAAATTTGAAAGTGACGTACAATAGAAGTCATTTTGACGTTGGTTGTCAGAATTAGTTGATGCAGTTTGGATTTAGAATTGGTTTGATTTTCAAGTGGATTACTTGACCCGGTGCCATGGCCTGCCAGGTCACCTGACCTGACTAACCCGATTTTTTCTTCAAGGCTTTGTTTACGATCGGGTGTATAAAGCTGAAGTCAATACCAGGGAAAAGATGCACGAGACAATTAAAGAGGCTTTCCGTAGCATTCTTTATTTCCACTTGATAATTCCTGATGTGAACCCCAGGCTTCTTCACTCAAAGAAAATATTTCTTTGCTCTGAATATTCAATTGTTTGATATTGAATTTCGAAAAATTAGTGTATTCTGTGTTTATATTGGTATTTTATTTACATTAACATTATACATGATTTTTTCAGAATGGGCGTGCGGAGTTTATTCACCGGGATGTTCATCATCTCGAGCATGTACCTCATCTTCATCCACCAATTTGAAAACGCCTCCGCGGCCCCAGGAAGTGCAAATAATTTGGAACAGCACCGACCCCGAACTCGTACGTTTGGGAAATTCGGTCCTGGCAGTAGGGCGCAATATGCGAGAATCAAGTCTGAACCATTCAATGATTTTATAGGTATGTAGAGCTCTGAGCTATCAAAACTTGAGCACACTTCCAACTGGGCACGAAATTCGAATTCACCGCGGTACTCAGTCATTGATTCGTTGTTTTCTTGGGTTTTTGATTTTGATATCTGAAACATCTCTTCTGTTCCAGTGGACGACGATGACTTATTCGAGCTGTCCAAAAGGCAAACCTCGGACGATTACGGCCACTTGAGGTTCGGAAAGAGGGGCGAGGAACCGTTCGACGATTACGGACACATGCGATTTGGACGGAGCGGAGGCGATAAATGATCCAATTTAGTTTGTAGCAATTTCTCAATGGCAAACGTCTGGTATAAATAAATTTTATCAAAAAAACAAAACGGCTGAGTGGTCTATATTTCCTTCTGTAATCTTCCACAGCGGCCTTGACTAACGTTTTGAAATAAAACTATCCAACGTTTTTCTATGGGCATCCTTTTAGGAGGTAATAAAAGCATGAAACCAGCAGGTACCAAAGTTCTCACGGGGTGAGCTCTACAGCGCATTTTTTGCGAGTAAAATTAGTGTGATAATGATAAGTTGATAAATAATACTGGAGAAAGTTATAATTCCGCTGCACGGGAGTCTCACTTGTGAGTAGTCTGCAGAGAGTGATGTATAGCAACCCGTTCGCTGAAATCGCTGAGCATTGCCTCGAATACCCCGACAGTGATGAGACCCAAATAAGGTCGAAACACGTGTCTGTCAAGTTTCGTTGGTGATGCTCGCGGCGATCTGACGTGGGGGTTCCTTCATTAAAATTATATCATAGCAGTGCTGCTTGAAAGCGTTAACTTTTTCAATTTAAATACATGTTACTATTCTGTGACCCAGTAACACTCTTCCATCAATGTAGGGAGGACAGTGGTCGGTGCATCGGCTGATGAAAGCCTCCGCCACTTGTTACCTCCGTATATCCATTGCGGTGTACCGGTCATAGATGACGCTGCACGGGAGTCTCACTTGTGAGTACTCTCTGCAGAAACAAATACTCGTGCTCTTCTCTCCTTCTCTTCTAAGCCACAATTACTATACCGGGTGAATCGCAAAACCAGATTCTAGAAAAATAACCGTTACAAACTCCCCCCTTTCTTCGTAGGAGAGAAACTTCTACAAGTTTCTCGACAAATCTGAACAAAAAAACGATCGAGAGCAAAGACAATCTTATGTAACAAAAGGAAAGAAAACAAACTAAACGCAAAAAATAACAATAGCATCGACCAAAGTCAAAAAAAAGAAGAAAATAATTTTACACATATATCTTCAAATTTTTGGCATGCCACACACCCTGTGATTTTTCAAAGTCATCCTCCAACTCGTAGGTCCAGGGATTCAATTTCGTCTTTACGCGATACAGTCCAATTAATTTAGGTTCCAGCTTGTAATGAAGTAATATGCCGCATTTGACAAAGCCTTCCAAACCCTTCCCTTCTTCTTCCGAACCCTTTGGCCAACACTCAACACTTCCGCTCTATGCCGCAAGTCGTAACAGGTCTTGTTTCGTTGATTCGCGTCTAACATACGTTTTCGAACCTCTCTGTATACCTACTACTGGCAATTTCAAATTCTTAACCTCTGAATCAACAGTTTTCGGAGCTTCTCCATCCAGCTCTTGCCGTTCATCTGGAGCTCCAAACAATGTCATTTCTCGTGCAAAATTCAAAATGGTGTGTGAGCCGTTACGTCATGTTTGAAGGTGCGAATCGCACTGTGACAGCCTGCAGATGGTCTTCCCACACACGTTGATCTTCCTTCAAATAACAGGACAACATCGTCTTCAGCACTCGATTGACTCTCTCGATGGGATTCGATTGTGGATGATAATTTGGAGTAAATTGGATTTTCACGTCGTAATGCTTGGTTTATGTATAGCGATTTGACCAGCGAAAGGGGATGAAATCGCTAGGCGATACACCTCCGGCCAATGGCGTGCGGGCGGAAGGTGAGGATGTCGCCAGGAAACGGCGGGGCAGCGAAAGATTCTTGGTCGGGCCGGCCGTGGCCACCGGGTGGCCGGCCAGACTTTATGTTGCTAAGTTTTGGCAAGATTTCTCTGACCAATGGGGTGCGAGTGAAAGCTGGTGGCAGATCGGAATCATCGCAGCGAGGGAACGACGCGGGGGCGAAAAAAAAGCTTGGGCCGGCCAAGCTTTTTTCGCCATTCCGCCGCGACTTCAATTTGAGTGCAGTGTGTCAAAATCTGACAGTCAGTATGTCACCTAACCGAAATTAAAAGGAATTCTCTCGGCCATTTCTGCTCGAAATGACCCGTTTCAACTCGTCACATTCGTCAGGATCACTGGAGGTTCATGGGAGCAGCTGCGGAAAGCCAGGAGCTAATGCCGGAGAGCAAGCAACAGAGAGGCGTTGCTGCGAGCCCTTGCAGAGTATCAGCAACAACAGCACCGACAACGAGGCAACTGTGGGGACACAAGGGATGCAACTCCAGGTCCTACATACTGTTATCCACCAAAGTGAAGTACGAGCACCACCTCCAGACACAGAATAGTATGATTGTGCAGCTGCCCGCTGCCGCCCCGCCAATAAAATTGAATAATGCCATTTTGGAGGACCAGTATACCCACACCTTTGGACATGAATATCAGTCATCTTTTGGAACTCTACTACCTAGCACATTCAGTTTTCAATCTTTAGATCAGTTTACCACTCCATCAGAGATGTTAGGGACAACTCGTGATTAATTTTTAACAATAGGCCCCCAAAGTTTTCAATTTTGTATATTTACTTATTCCCATAATTATGTACAGTTTATCTACTATTATTAAAATATTTCAACTACAACAGCTTGCATCTTATTCCTTCCCACGCCATTGTCTTTTTGTCAGTCACCTCGGTTGAGTCGTAGAGATATACCGACTTTTTCTTTGTCAGGGAGTTTGGCAATGTGAGCCATGTCCATGATCCACGAAAGTAATTAGGCACCTACCTGCACCCACTCTGCATATTTGCGACTTCAGTTGCTCTCCTACATAATATCTACTAGACCTCGTGAGGGTTTCAACTTCGTCCTTTGTGATACCAAGGCGCCACTTTGTACACAAGAGTATTTTCAAGTCTTAAAGTGGTTACCTGTAACAGTTAAGTTGGCGACATCTGACTGGCTCTTAGGGAGCGATGTAGATGCCTTTCTCATAGTTGAAGATACCAATTTTCTTGAAACATAATAAGAGCAACATTCAATTTTTTTTTTTTATCTCAGAAGCCAAAAGAGCTGGATATTTGAAAATCACCATATATATTCGGAATTGTATGCTTTTGATAGTGCTTTAAGCCGTTCAACATGTCAACAGCCAAAAACCTTCAACCGTTTCAAAATACTTGAAAAAAAAATCAAGAATCTCTCTTTTTTCCCTAATAAATCGGTGGTTTTCTTGGGTACTGGAGTGTAGCTTGGTTCTTCCATTGGAAATCATCTCGGAAATTTTAAATAAAATGAAATGTGACAATCAACCAATGTCCACAATCATTGCTAGACTCAAAAATAATGTACTTAGTTAACTGTTCTCTTCTTGGCCGCCACCTGGGATCCGCCTTATAGGCAACTGTTCAAATGTTGCATGGAAATTCTTCAAATGGTGACATGCAATCATCCATTTGCAAAAAAAATCTTGAGCTAAGACAATGACTTTTTCGCCCAAAAAAACTGGTTATTAACACTTGATGGCGTTCATCATGGGTTTCTAAGATTGGATTTTAAAGGACTTTCTTGAGTTCATTTCTCACTACTTGAAGAACATGTGTACAAAATTTCAACCATCTACTATTTTTTCCGAAGTTGCTAGGGTTTTTTGAACATAGTGACTGGACTAACAACACTTCTGAAGAATCTTGAAATGTAGATAGATCTTGAGAACTTGTAGGATGATCGAGTTTCAGCTTGACTTTCGCACGAAGGTCATTTACTTCTTTCCCTTCTCCTGAATCTTGATGTTGGTAGATCATGGCGATGTCCCTGGGAGGAGTCTCCGGAGAATCGCCAAAACAAATGCTGCTAAGCAGTGGTGCCAACACAGCCTTGGAGAAGACCGTTTGGTTCAATCTTCGAAAGCTACTTTTTCCGTTGTCTGTATGGAGCTAGAAGTATCGTTCGTTGAGCATGTTGTTTACGAAATTCAAAAATCCGCGGCATGAAACGAATTTGTGATTTTTTACCAAGAAGTTCTTCCTTCAAACGCATCGTAGGGATTCGTAGGCAGCAGTGAGGTCCACAAACACCGCTCCCGACTTCTCTCTCTGAAATCCATTTTTGGTGTGTTGTCAAAAACAGGGCTTGTTCCCAGCAGGTTCTTCCAGGCCAGGACCGGAATTCTACCTGCTCGCGTGGAAGACTGTTTTTCATTAGGGAACTGAGACAAATGGTGGTTGGGTTGTTCTGGATAGAAGCTTGTAGCTTACGCTCAGCAGGGCTATGGGAGCTCGGGCTCGGAAGTTCTCCAGGCTTCAAAATCCCTAGAATTTTTCTGGTCTTAAAATTTTAATGTAGATGATTTGTAAAATTCATTAAAAACGTTGCAAAAATCAAAGAATTACCTTGGCTCCACTACGCTTAATGGACTCCGGTAGTACGCCATCGAAGCCAGGTGCTCCTTTGCTTCTCATTTGAGTAATTTGCCGAATGTTGTTCTTGAATTGTGAATGGGTTAATGAATTTTTAAACCTTGTTGATTGCACTTTTTCATCATAGTTCGCAATTTCTTGTTGACGATTCTTCTATCTAGAGCGTCTATCTTCTACTTCGACATCTTCAAAATCCTGCGAGCAAATCTCGCTGTATGTGGATGTTTGCATTTTTGCGGCAGTTGCTGCTCTTGTTGTTTTGCACTTACGAGTCGTACTGGGAATTATTGAGGGAGGGATTACCTACCATGCAAAGTAGAAAAGACAAGTGTTATTGCTACCTGTGTAATCAGCTGTTCCATTCTTTCATTGCTCTGGAGTAACATGACCCCCAGTATCTGAATCTGAAAATTCTGATGGGATGGATGTAGTTGCAGGTCTCTTTTCAGTCTTTTCTTTCAATTTCAACAAAATTTTCTTGCGTTTCTACTGGTGGTATACTTATACACGACAGATGGTAGTCCAACAACACGAGTCCAAAAGAATATGGCCAAACCGAGACGAGGTTATTCTCGAGTAGGTATTCTAAAAGTTTTTCTTGATCTTGGATGCTTCAACGATAGAATCAGAGTGAAACCAGTCACTTTTTCTCGTGGCAATTCTGGTATATTAACCCGACTGTAGCATCATCTCTTCTTTGCAATCCAACAGTGCCGATATTTCTGCGCCTTTTTTGCCTTGCCGCAGTAAAAGCAGTCCGCTCAGTAGGCATCATAGAATCCGAGATAGAACCACAGCTGTCTTCCAGCGTCCAGGGATGATTTGCGCTCTCACATGCCTACTTCTGGGCTTGTTCAACTATGTTTGATAAAAATAGACATCCCATCAAGCTCCTTGTCCGATTTGTTATGACTACGAATCAGTTTACTTACCGTTTGTTCATCAGGAACGTTGATGAGACGGTTTATATCGTTTATACACACACAGAAAACATCTCGTTGATTTCTACTTGTCAGAGAGACATTCACATATTGACATTAAAAGTCATCGCAATTTATGCAATCAACGATGGCTGGATGTCGCTGGACGATGTTCGCTGGTCAAATCGCTATACATAAACCAAGCATAATCCTCCGTGGCAAGATTAATAAATTCCCGACTCTCAAACTGCACTCCGTTATCGCACAACATGATGCAGGGTGCTCAAAAGAAAATAATAATGTGGTCCTCCAAATATTTGAGGATTTTGGAAAAACTGCATGATTGTGCTACTATGCGTGTCAGGGTTGGCGGTGAATACACAAGTAGTTTTGGTGTAACGTCCCGCGTTCTACAGGGAGAGACTGAGCCCACTTCTGTATTCTCTCTTCATCTCGGATATGGAAGGATTCTTCCGGGAGTCGGGTGTTGCGGGTTTGAACATCAACAACTATACCGATATTGTACTGCTGCTGTATGCCGATGATTTGGTCATCCTGGGTGATTCGCCTGCTGATATCAACCGCAAACTCCGAGTTCTCCAGTCTTACTGTCGGAACAATCGATAACAGTCAATGTTGAAAAGTGTAGAGGCCTTTGTTTTGGTAGAGGTTGTTCTGGGTGGGACGGGGGTTCAACATTTCTTTATGGTGAGCAGAAAATAAAGACGGCAAACAGCTATACTTACCTGGGAATCCAGTTTTGCTCCTCCTCGGTATTCCTACAAGCGTCCAAGGCTGCAGTGACAAAAGCTAAAACGGCCACGGGGGGGGGGGGGTGATGTCTTTGATGTCTCGAGCTAAGGTTGACTAGTGGGATTCGTGTATCCGGTTATATCAAGCAATAGACCGGAGAAGTGATGACGTCACAACATGGCAACATGGCCGGCGGTTGACATTTTCTGGAGGCCAACGTCATCACATGAACGTGACGTTTCTATGTTTGGTTGTGTTTGGCATGACATTTTCTGGAGGTTCACAACAAAAGTCACAAAAGTCAGTGCAAAATGGCAGCGAGTATTGCTGAAATTGCCAGCCTAAGAGACAGCCAGCGTCATACAGGCGGACTTGGTTGCAAAAAGGCCAGACATAGCCCAACAGAGAGCTGCGCAAAGCTGCACTCAGAATCACCAGTGCCTACAGAACGGTTCCGCATGATGCAGCACGAGTGCTCTCGGGTATCCCACTCTTCGCCCTGATGCTTGCGATTAGAGGAAACAAGCCTAGGAGTGCCCACCAGCAAACCAGAAAGCAGAAACAAGGCCACAGAGCAGTTCGTCGAGCAGTGGCAACGGCAGTGGAACGCCTTGGTTCAAAGTTGGATGAAAGAAATACTGGGGAGCCTCAAAAGCCTCAGCGTCAGGACAACGCGGAGCACGCTCGTTTTCATTGTAACGGTCCATCAAAGCAGCGAGAAGACCTCGAAGAAAAACTGGGCAGGAGAATCGCCGTCGACAATCTCGTTCATGAGATGCTCAGAGGCAAAGAGCAATGGATCGCAGTTTATAGTTAGCAGTTTTTAGTTTATAGCAATATAGTTTGATTTCCTCCACCTGATATAGCCCAAAATATGGATTATTTTTTGTTATATCCATTTCCGTTATTTACCTTCGCAAAAAGTTGACAAACACATGACAAACACAAACAGAGAAACGTCAAGTGCATGCCACGTGAGTATGTGGCCACGTGCCGTGCATTCCACGGTCGTGTCACGTTTGACGTTGGCCTCCAGAAAATGTCAACCGCCGGCCATGTTGCCGTGTTGTGACGTCACACTTCTTCGGTCTATAGTTATAAGCTCCATCTCACATTGCATAGCGGTTTATGGTCTAATGCTCAGTTTATGATGAGCGATACCCGGCGGAGCGGAGCTGAGCTGAGCGATTTTTTTTTGCCTGGACCAATCCCATCCATTCATGATGTCACGTCCGCGCATCGTAATTGGCCTAGGCAAAAAAATCGCTCCGCTCCGCTCAGCTCAGCTCAAATCGCGGCAAAAAATCGCTCATCATAAACTAAGCTTAAGATATGTAGAACTCATAGAAAGGATACAAGTTCATTTTTTCGAAAGGCTACTCTCATTGGCTGGAAACACGCCTGATTATATTGTGCATCTGGAAATGGGACTACCCAGATTGTCCTTGTACATTTTGGAGATGGCGCTCAACTGGATAGAAAGAATTCTTGGAATGAATAACATACGCTTTTCGAGATTATGCTTTAATAGGTTGGCCGCGATTGAATCGGGTGAGTCAAGGTACAACTGGGCTTCGCAAGTCAAAGAGTACTTTGTTGGGGCGGGTCATGGACAGTCGTGGTTGAATTTGGAAAGCGGAAGTTTTGACTTGTGCAGGGGTGACATCCTCTCATTCTATAGAGATAAGTACCTAAGGGAAGACATTGAGAGGGATCGGTCCTCCAGCTTTTCGGGTCGGTTTGTCACTTTTAACTTTGACGGAAATCCCAAAGATTATCTGCGGTTGAGGTTGCCCATTCACTACACTAGACTGATCGCTCAAATGAGACTTGCTAGCGACAAATACATAAAGCTATCGTTCAAGGGCATATGTTACAGAATAGCTGCTGATGAGATATGCTCCATTTGCAATCTCAACCAAAATGAAGATCTGAATCATTTTTTGTTCAAATGTCCTCTCTACTCTAACATAAGATCTGCATACATATCCAAAAATCTTAGTAACACCGATGAATTGTTTGTATTTTTAGATGAAAATGTGCGGGGTAAAGTATTGAAAGATATTTGTAATTTTGTTATGAATGCACTAAGGATCAGAGCTTTTTGTAGGAACGAATGACATTGATACACTTGGTCATATTTTTAATTGTGTTTCCATATTTTATTATTTATGTTGTATGTCTTGCTTTTGTTCTTTTGTCATAAATTTGTTAAAAGTTGGGAAGACAATAAATTATTTGTATTTGTATTATTTGTAGTGCCGCAACCGCTCTATCGCCCATATTAAAGCGAGGCACTCACGTTCGGTTGTTGAGTAGTTCTTTTCTGGACGAGGTAACGATCTTGACAGAAAACAGATGACGTGTTTATCGTCACCATACTTTTCACACAAAAAGCGCCGATGGCAAAACTCGATGCATCGGTTTGGAGAACAAATGGCTTCGTTAAGTCCGGGCGACTCAGAAGTGGTGCTGACACAAGTGGTTCTTTGATTCGTCTAAAGGAACTGTCACATTCCGATGTCCAATGAAACGATGCATTTTTACTCGTCGAACTTATAAGAGGGGCGACGACGGTTGAAAAATCAGGGACGAAACGCCTGTACCACGACACAGTCCCGAGAAAACTTCAACATCTTTAGCACTGGTTGGCGTCGGGATATCCAACATTGCTTGGACCTTTTCCGGATCGGTTCTGAGACCTCGGCGATCGACGACGTATCCCCTAAACTTCAATTGTGGTCTACAGAATTGGCATTTTTTGAAGCTCACAGTCAATCCACAAGAACGAAAACGATCCAGTACCAGGGCTTAAGTTTTCAAATGATGTTCAAAGTCGGGCGAAACGATTATTAAGTCGTCCAAATGTCCCATTACTGAGGGTAGAAAGACAGGACCCAGGACGCTGTCAATTATACGCTGCCACGTCGCCAGGGCGTTGGTGAGTCCAAAAGGCATCTTCGCAAATTGAAATAACCCGCGTTCAGGAACAGTGAAACTCGTCAGATCCCTAGAGGCCATCGATAACGGCACTTGCCAATACGCATTTTTACATCAAGAGTTCTGAAGTATCTCGCATCACGCAGTGAATCCAAAATGGGCGAAATGTAAGGAATCATACTCTCTCTTATACAAACGGCTACTACACATCGCTACATCTGGGATCACAGGTATGTATGAAACTCTAGGGGGAAAGGTGGATTCTGACCTCAAAAAAGGCTAAATGGCAGGTAGCCGTAGCATGCTTTAATATACATTTTAGTGTAATTTAACCCGAACTAATATGCTGCGCTTAGTTCAGAAAAAGCAACACACCACCTCAAAGCCAATAAATGTATTATTTGATTGATTCATCAATATATCTCTATAAAACATAATCGAAAACGGTTGACTGTCAAAAAAACTTCTTAAGACTAAGCACTGGATCCTTATAGTAGAATTCTGAATATAATCAAAATTCGTAACAAAAAAAAACTTCGGAACTCAATATAACAAATTCTCGTTTTATAATAATATTAATAATAAAAATATTACTTTAGATGACATAGCTGGGAGCTGTGATGAAATAAAGACTATTTGAGATTTTATGCCGAAGGTCGTTCACGCCAAAGCTGAACCCAGGGACGTTGGGATCCTTGCGAACCCCACCGAACATGATCAGTTCCGACTTGCCGGCCAGGAGCGTGTACATTGTCGTTTCTTCGGGACCGTAATTCAGGTTTTTCGGCGGCAGCCACGTCACGTTAGGGACGGCATCCAGAGCTCTCGACACGTCCAAAACGTAGAGGCCCAAGTGATTTTTGCTGGTCTTGTCCTCGCGGAAGGTTTTCATTCGGTCCTCGCTGCGGGCCAAGTGGGCCAGGCGGCGCTCCTTTCGGGTCTTCTCGTGATCGGATATGTACGCCGACAACGTCAGTCCATGGTTAGGTGCATCGTTTATCTAAATACAGAGTAAAAAAAAATGAAGACTGCAAGGATCGTTCAGCGCTTGAAGCATTACCACAACATCTGGACGGTGATTCTGAGACGGTCCAGCTTTATTGTCGACTTCTTTCCTGTGATTCCTCAACGTTCCCCTTTTCCCGTTCACGTTTTCGTCCCTGTCCGGCTTTCGATTGGCCAAGTCGATTCTGGCCGATTTACTGTTGTCATCCTCTGGATCGTGCCTCGCCCAAGAGCTCTTCGGGTAGTACACAATGGGAGGAGGTTGCGTCTCCCTGATTTTATTTAGTATCACTACTTTATCTCCGACCTGCGGGAATAACGAATGAAATACTCAACAACAAAAAAATGAAATTATTAGCAAGACTATAGTACAGACTATACTGACTGAAGGGACAAGGGCCCATCCCTTTGTGACTTTTCCCTCGCCCGTTGAATGACAATCCGGTAAAAAAATTCGGATCAAAAAGTATGTATAGAACTAGCAATGCCTCAAGAAATTTCAGTCAACTCTGATTTTTTCTCCAAATGCCGGGTCGTTATTTGACGAGCGACAGGAATGTCACGAAGGGATGGTCACCCTCTGCTGAGACAAGGCAACGTCAATAAAAGAGCGCAAGAGTAGCGTGCGGGGAACTGGCGGCTCGATAGTGAAGCGAGAAAGATGTACGATAAGATAATTGATCTAGGCGTACAAATCGGGAAGTGCGAAATCGGTATGTGAGTAACGAATGCCTGAAGAACAGTTGGAAACCATCTGTTTCAACTAACTGAGCTACGAACCCCTAAAACCCGTCTAACAAGGCTAAAGCCCTTCTAGAACGCGACATGGTGGAAGCGCCGGGCTTTGAACGGCACCCATTAGAATCCGCAGGACCTAAACCCGGGCGTACCTTCGACGCATCCCTACAGAATGGAACCACGAAGCCACCCACACCAGGAGGAGGGCTCGGTCCGCCACAGGAAGAGCTGAGAACGATGGCTTTTCATGGGAAACCGATTTCAAAAAGCTTGGTGATGCCTAGAAGATCGTTATACGAGCCAGAAGATACCATGGCGGGCTAGGCGCCCACTTACATTACACTTCATGCACAGGGTTACAAATGAAGATGTGTCGAAAAGGTCCATTTTCAACTACGAATATTATTATTATTATGGGTTGGGTTACACCTGCACTGAAACACTAAGTTTATTGTGCCCCCACAAACCGGACTCGTCAGCTTCCTTAACTACGCTGTCGGTTTTCCTCTACGCATTGCCGTACTGCGGGTTGCAAGCATGTTATAATCGAGGGGTTTGCCTAGGACCAGGAGTTTCAGCTGGCCTAGAATAAGGTGAGACCCGCCCAGTGGCTCGCTCACTGGCAGTGCCTACCGGCGGTCTCCCATCCAACGTTTGACCTCACTCAGCGCTGTGGCAGTCGAGATATCAGCCGACTGGAGCGGTCACACGCTATGCGCTCCTCAACCATGAATAACTTCCGCCAACAAAAATTCCAGATTTTCTGTGTGCTTTTTTAAAAAGCCCGCAACGGAAAGTCAAAACGGTTTTTGACATGAAAAAATCATTTCCTGTGAAATTTCAATAGTCCGACGCTCACAAAAATTGAAGTATTCGACTAGTGCACAGAAATCGGTTTTCATTTTGTTTTTCACCAACAAGAACATGAAAAATTGGGCGCGTTTGATGTCGTTTCCCACATTTTCGCATCAGCTCATCCCATTTACGAAGTCAAAATCGCGACGGTCATATAAATCTGCGAGGCGATCCTTCTCAATCGAGAGAGCATGGTCGATTGTGCCATCCTACCAATTTTCGTGCTTTCATCACCAAGTGCAAGGTTCATGCCACTAGCCTCTGGACTAGTATCAAGTACCTAAAATAATGTAAGTGAACACCTAACCTACCATCATGTCTTGTAGCCAATAGAAAAACCGTCCTTTCGAATATCACCAAGCTTCCTGAAATTGGTTACCTATTTCTTGAGATAACATAACAGCCCGTTCGAATTGAGGTGAAATTTTTGGACCGACCACTTCATCTGTTGACCAATGAATTGCCGACTTCGCAGTACGAAAACTAGTCATGGGTTCGTCGTTACAGGCATAAGAGCAGTTGAATGCTGTTTACAATTCTCCACATCCTGTACGGTAAAGAAGAAAACAAAAAAGTACCTTGCATCCAGAATTAGCAAATATGTGGATGGGCCTGTTCGTGTTGTCCTCTGTTTTAATCTGGGTCCATTTCCACAGCTTCCCGGACATGTTCAGCACCCAGACGTCGACGCAAACTATGCCCCGTCCTCCCGAACCTCCGATGATCATTATGTTGTAATCATCCAGGACGACTTGCGTCTGCCCGAGGCGTCCCTTGGGCTTCACGTCCCCAACGACCTCCTGCCTGTACCACACCCAAGTTTCGAGGTTCAGCTTCCAGATGTCGTTCGACATTTCGCTGTGCACCACCGACTGGGGCTTCCGCATGCCCCCGAACACGATCATCCACTCGCCGACGATCGAGGCCGAATGACCGGCCATCGGCGGCGGGCTGTTGGAAGCGTTGATGCACTTCCAGGCCCTCCTGGGTATGTCGTAGACGTGCAGTTCGTCGAACAGATGGAAGCTCTGGTGCGGCGGATAGGACGGTGGATAAGTCCATCCGCCGAAGAGCACCAGAATGTCTTTGTACGGCATGAAGGTGCTGCAAGCCTTCGGCGAAGGGTACGTGCCTTCGGCTTTCGGTCGTTCCCATTCGCGGCGGGACAGGTCGAAGCGCCACAGATCATTGAAGGTGGTCATGTAGCAGGTGCAGCCGCCAAAGACGTACATGGCGTTTTCGTGTATCACAGCTGTGTGGGAGTGGCGACTGGTGATGACTGAGGCGACGTCCGTCGGGTCGTAGCTGCTCCATTTCACGTTGAACTCCGCGATGGCTCGGTGCAGGTTTCTTTGTTTGACTTTGGCGACATCTGGAAGATCACATAAATCAGCCTCTCTCCAAGCTCAGAACCGAGAAAGTTTATGGCCAAAGGCCAAATTGACGGGACGCCATTCAACTCACATTCACATTATTCCTCGCTAAAGTGATTTGCTTTGTCTTGATAAGAAAAGAAAAAGTCAGCTTCAACTACCACGCTATTCAGCTGGTCAAGAGCAGCTCAAAAAACCTTTTCATTGAGTAATTCCGTGTCTTACCACCTTTATAGTAAAACTCCAACCGACCGCCGGTAGGAAGTGCCAGTGGGCGAGCTACGGGCGGGTCTTATCTAATTCTAAGCCGGCTGAAACTCCTCGGGTGGTCCTGGGCAAACCCCCCGAGTGTAACATGCCTGCAACCGGCAGTACGGCAATGTGGGACGGAGTCCGGGTCAACCGTGCGCTTGTCGGCCCCAGTCTTTGAATGGACCGACCATCAAATATCCGGCAATACATTTTGGCTCGATAAGT
This sequence comes from Anaspis maculata, assembly GCA_949128115.1. Lineage (NCBI taxonomy): Eukaryota > Metazoa > Arthropoda > Insecta > Coleoptera > Scraptiidae > Anaspis > Anaspis maculata. The sequence goes on along the minus strand of OX421964.1, from coordinate 25,147,261 downwards.
CCGGCTGGTCTGGGAGGAGAACGATGAGCCCAAAAGTGAGGTCTATGTGCCAAGTGGAACTACGTTCCATGTGCTCTCCCCCCCCATAAAATAAATCTTGGAGCAAAGTTTCACCCATTGACCCTCCCGTATCTTCAAAAATGAACAATATTAATTACAAAAATATTTGTTCATGTTCTTAAGTGGATTCCACATTATGTCGTTCTGGACTCGGAAGGTGATGCTTCTGAGTCACCCTGTAAAACTAGGTATAGGCTCCAAATTCAAAGACACCATTCAACTTGCATTAAAATTTTCATTCCTCATTCAACTGACCTTACCCTGTTAGATTTGTTCATTTGTACTGCTCAAAAGCAAAGAGGTAAAAACTTCAGGAACACCACTCAGAATCTTCGAAAAATTTGGGAATTTGGGAGGTGATGAATTTTTTTTTGTATTTATTTTTTCAGTCACCAAACACTAACTGAACAATCCTATCTATGTTTGGTGACTGAGTAAATGAGTACCAAAAAAATTCGCTGCCTCCCGGACTACGGATTATGCATGGAAATGCGACTCGGGTGCCGCAGCGGTGTGTAAGGACCCCATTGACTTACGGGCCACCGGCGCCCGTCGGAAATGGACGGCCGGCCAGAAAATTTTCGTCCAAAAATTACTCGAAAAATGTTTTGTCGTCAACAGTTCTCTGGCGGAAGGGTACCTACACACCTACCGGCAACTACTTTTGACGGCAAAACATTATTCAGGTAATTTTTGGTCGAAAATTTTCTGGGCGGCCGTCCATTGCCGGTAGCTGAATGGATGCCCTTACAGTCGTTTAGGCACCAAAACCGCACGGCCCTCTTTGAGTTTCACAGCATTCAGCAGCAAATTGGAGGTTATCAGTTTAATTTCGGTCCAATACGTTACTTCGACCAGCTGTGTTTCTCGACATTCGGATTATTAAACTTTTTAGAGTACTCGAAATACCACAGGGACCTGTGGGCGGAGCCTAACTACGCTAACTGAGTGCATCTAGTGGTGCACCTAGATTTACAGTGGGATTTTAGGTTCGCCTGTGACCTGGTTATGGTCCACCACTCCAGCTGACGGTGTTGCTTCCCCTATTTCAACACACGGACTGGTCCAAAACGATTTTTGTTTTTCTCTTCAGCCCCGCTTACAGGTCCATGAGGTCAACTATACGCGTAAATCCTGGGGTGAGAGAAGACCCATGGCAGACCCGCCGGGACGTTCCTTGTTTTGACAATGCTTTTTCAGGGCTTGATTTTCTGCTTGAAGCAGGCCAACGGGTCGATGCTTCCGACATTTTTCTTTTTTAAAGCGACAGCATCGCAATATTCAGACTGAAGAGTCAAAAATCAATTCTCCCAACTGTTGAATATCACAGGCTACTTTGATTTCTTTTGATTGTTGACGGAAATTGAAAACAGGTCGGAAAATCACGCTATTTCCCAATAAAATGGAGCGAGACTTGCATACCAAAAGTGGCCCAGATGACATCGTGTGTCGTCGTGAATTATCGTGCGGAATATGGTCATTGCAGCCAAGTGCAAAGTTTAAAGTGGGAACTTAGGAATTAAATCTCTCAGGTCACTCGAATCACAGTTCAGCGGGACGAACTACATCTTCACATTATGTTCTTTCAATTTACGTTACCCTGATCTCTAATAGGTTTGTTCCTTCTACCTGTTAAGTACCGAAGAAGCAGAGGGTTATTTAAAAATTGCGGGCGCAATTGGTCGTAAGGAAGGGGAACATCAAGAAGTCAGAAAAAAAACTGAAAAAATTCTATCGTCAACATTTTTGATATTTTTTCAAAATTCAATATTTAAACGAAGAGTACGAGTCCTTTTGGAATATATTCACTTGGAACCAGTAACAACTAACAAAATATCCATTTTATGTTTTGTATTCAAATTTTAGGTCCGCAGAGCTCGACAAAATTGGGCCAAAGGTTTTTTCTTAATGTTTATTTTCTCTTGATTGCCTTTTGACCTCTTCTACCACTACTGAAGAAATCTTTTCAACTGACTTGATAATGATGAAACGTCATTATTTTGTGATTTCCACCACCACTGGAGGCAGTGCGAAACGGGAACAAAATGGCGGATAGAAAATGTTAGGGTTTGCGTTAGGGATTGCCATGGCTTTGCTAGGTACTCGTAAATGTCAAGTCTTTGGGTACATCAGTGAAATCGCGTATCCTTCGAAGGGTTTGATTTTACGTGACTGACAAAATATGACTGTTGAAGTTTCTGGGACAGTCTGTATTTGTTTACAATAATATACAATATTTACTTATTTCCAACAGGTGAGTACACTCAAAATAGGAGAAATAAGAACATATAAAATACATGGACACAGATTGAAAAAGACTCTTGATCCCGCCCAAAGTGGTGAAGTATAAATCACAGTCCTCAGCGAGGTCCTCAGAAACAGAATTGAATGTATCACATCATGTAAAATACTGGAGACCTATGATGCACCAGGTTAGTGTTAGGACCCTAGTTAGGACGATCACAATAAAGAGTTTAATGAAGTCTAGATAACGATCCAGGTATGAGAAACCTCAGTTGTCCCTGCAAATATGGACAGTCTATGTCTCCTCGACAGAGACGCACCAGAAATGTTATCGCAATTTTCGATCTGCGCCTATCTAGAAAGTTAACATTGAATTCACTCAATAGAGAATCATGATCGTAACTTCTCGCTGGGTAAACTCCATCCTTTTCGAATTTCGCGAGTTTCGAGAATCGTCTCTGGACGGCCTAAACCGATTTACTCCGTGAAGCATGAATGGGATGCCATATTAGTGCCCCATGCTCCAGCCTACTACGCACCAAAGACGAGTACAACATCATTAACCCTGAATTGGTTTCTACTCAAAATTGCTTGTCGATCTAGGTACGGAATTCGCTACTACAACGTATTGTTTTTTTACTAAGTGCACTATTTCGGTCGTTGTACGGTTTTGCGTGGCCATGTTATCAGGGGCGTAACTAGCGGTGTGCCCTTGAGGGGGCTGCACACAAGCTCCTCCCTCAAGGGAGGCTCATGCTGGGTTCATACAGCAAGTTCAACGCTCAAGGACTAAGGAGTAATGCCTAAAAACTAGGCCAATTACCCTAGCAATCAGTTGCCATCCAGGTATTTATTAGGCGTTAATCCTTACGCTTTACACCTTATTTTGGTCTATGAACCCAGCATCAAACGGGCCCAGGAAAAAATCCTCGAAAAAATCTTTTGAAAAACCTGATTTTCTTTCAATTTAAAAAAGTCCTTCAAATTTTCTTTTGCGGATTTTTCTTCCAGTCGTTTTTAAAGTAATGGCTCGAGTGCTGCGAATCGTTTTCAGCTTCTCCCCGCTCAACATTCCGTTTTGCGCCCCAGTCCCGTTAGTGTTTTAACCAGTCCCGTTAGTGGATATTTCATGCTTTTCAGCGGTTATTAGCTGTGTTTGTCTTGTTTATAAGATGAGGATTCGAGTTCCGCGAGTCGTTCGCAGCTTCTCCGCACCTCATTTTACTCCCCGGTCCCGCCCGTGAATTTTTTTCAAATAACATACTGAATAATCCGCAAATTGTGTTTTGATTCCTATCCTACACACTATTTGAGGTGGTTTGACATTATTTTCGAAGTATTTGCTTGTGGCTGCTAAGTGTAATGGGTCCAAATCAAAGACCGATTTTCACTACCTTTTGCGCAATTTCTGTTAGTAATTGGCGTTCACAAGATGCGGGGGAATGGATAAAATCTGTAGCTTAAACAAAAAAAACCATTTTCAAAAATCAACTTTGGAAGCCTCTATAGTGGCAATTCTGTAAAATTTAAAGGCCCCTTAAAATTTTTAAAGGCGTCGGTCACCTAGGAACGATCAGAAATGGGCTTCACGATTGGCTGATTTTCTTTTAACGGTCTTTAAATTTAAACGGGTTTGATACAGAATTGGCCCTTATCTCCGTGATAATGCGTTTTCCGATATTAATTTTTTCGAGAAAGTCCACTTATTTTTCAATGCTTCTGCCATCAACATCCTGCCTGTATACAGGATGTTTGCAAACTTGGGGTAGAAAATTGAACAGCAGGTGGGGAAATGCTCCAAAAGCGCCAGAAAAATGTTGTAAAAAATAAAAGATTTTTATTTTTGGAAATGTGGAGGGTCAAAAGGTCTTCGACCCCTTTGATTTTCGTTATTTTGAAAGAATTTAGTGAACTTTTTTCATCAGACCAGAAAGGAACTTTTTTGAACCTTTGGATGAGTTTTTAATTTTGTTTAGTGTACAGGGTTAGACATGAATTCTGAAAATCTGTTACCTTAAAAATGCTCGTAAAAAGTTCTAGAGGTTATAAAACTCATGTAGAGCAACAAATAACACACAGTTCCCATATGAAATTTTCAGCATGCATTTTTGAAGAAAACTAGATTTTCACAATTTACGATTCACTTTGTATAGTTTATAAAATTACAAAACATATTCAAAAATTCAAAAACATTGCTTTTTGGTCTGTTGAAAAGAGAAAAGAGTGTATGTGCTAAAATCTTTTGAAATAACGAAAATAGAGGGCGTCAAACTCGGCGTCAAAGGACCACCTTTTGTCTCCGAGTTTGTCTCTCCATATTTTCAAAAATAAAAGCCCTAAATTTTTTTCAACATTTCTCTAATACTTTTGAAGCATTTCTGTAACTGCGGTTCAATTTTCTACCCAAGGTTAAGGTGACCAGACGTTCCGATTTGATCGGAACTGTACCGTTTTCGGGAGACACTTTCCGATTCGACTTTCTGTTCCGTAAATGTTCCGATTTGAGTAACTGTTCCGTAAATGCTCCGATTTCTGATTTGAGCAACGAACATTTCAATTTTTTTTACCTCTTCTATATTTTCGGTAAAGGACCCCGCACGATTCTTATGGAAAATGGGTCTCGGTCAAATTCCCTAATTTTTTTGTATGTTGTAGCCGAATTTGACACGAGCCAAAATCCATCGTCCGTTACCTAAAAAAATGGACAGTTTTTTTTTCTATAAGGGGTTGAAGATGAGTTATTTCAAGGTAAAGAAATATGTTCCAAAGTAAGTGAGAACATTTCAAGGTCCTTTCTAACATATATGGCTCATGACAATTCCCTTTTTATTTTGTGGAAAAATCAACCCCCTCCCTCACCCCCAACCCCTAGTTGAGAGTATCAAATCCGAAATTACGTTTGAAAGTCATGCAAATGGTTCTATTTTGTCAAATTATGAATTTTGGCACAAATTGTTTTTCCAACCCCCAAGTAGGGGGTGGGGTTGGAAAAAAAAACACCGGTCAGTTTGGCTGAATTTCTGATATTGTGCTTTATCAGCTACGCTGAACAAGATTACCAAGGGAAAACTCATTCGTATGACCAGTTTTCACCCCACAGAGGGTTGGAGTTGACTATAATGAATCATAAAACATTCTTCCATGTCCTAAACCAAATGAATGGAAATAGTGAACTTTCATATCATCCTGTTTCGTGAAAATGTCTATTCTTCAAAAATAATTTCAACCTCATACCTCATCCCCTCTCCCTGTTTCTGAACATCATATTCGAAATAAATCTTGAAAATGTAGGAGGTCTACGGTCGGATTCTCTGCATCTGATTGTGAATCCCTTCTCAAAATTGACTTCCACTATGCTTATGTTAGCACCCTTACAGCAGGGTGGAATATAAATTTTTTTAATGATATTTGGCCTGGATTATTATCAAAAATATTGGTGTTTCTAACAAGCTTCAATTTCACAGCAGTTTTATTATGTCTACCTGTACCTCGACCTGTACCTAATTCCTCATTTTTTTCTTTTGTACGGATACACCTCTATTTATAGTTTAGATTGGAGAATTTAATGCCATCTGAAGCGAAAGCTGCTCAAGTGCTCATTCAAGGCAAAAAAGGCAAAATATCATGTCACACTCTTATTCCAACTACGGCGACTATTTGAAGGATGAAATAAAAATAACTATAATTTTCAAGATTTATTTCGAATATGATGTTCAGAAACAGGGAGAGGGGATGAGGTATGAGGTTGAAATTATTTTTGAAGAATAGACATTTTCACGAAACAGGATGATATGAAAGTTCACTATTTCCATTCATTTGGTTTATGACATGGAAGAATGTTTTATATGATTCATTATAGTCAACTTCAACCCTCTGTGGGGTGAAAACTGGTCATACGAATGAGTTTTCCCTTGGTAATCTTGTTCAGCGTAGCTGACAAAGCACAATATCAGAAATTCAGCCAAATTGACCGGTGGTTTTTTTTTCAACCCCACCCCCTACTTGGGGGTTGGAAAAACAATTTGTGCCAAAATTCATAATTTGACAAAATAGAACCATTTGCATGACTTTTAAACGTAATTTCGGATTTGATACTCTCAACTAGGGGTTGGGGGTGAGGGAGGGGGTTGATTTTTTCACAAAATAAAAAGGGAATTGTCATGAGCCATATATGTTAGAAAGGACCTTGAAATGTTCTCACTTACTTTGGAACATATTCCTTTACCTTGAAATAACTCATCTTCAACCCCTTATAGAAAAAAAACTGTCCATTTTTTTAGGTAACGGACGATGGATTTTGGCTCGTGTCAAATTCGGCTACAACATACAAAAAAATTAGGGAATTTGACCGAGACCCATTTTCCATATGAATCGTGCGGGGTCCTTTGGTTGAAATTCATGTAGATTGTAGTTTATTTCTTTGATTTAACTTAATTAAATTTAACCTTATTATTAATTTAATTTAATCACCTGATAATTGTAGTTTATTCACAAGATCAAATTTATTTCGATTGGCACCCACGCTATGCAAGTGGGACTCGACCGAGGTCTCGATTGTCTGCAAAATGTACCGTATGATCACAAAATTTCTCACTCAAAGGAGGCTGTGGCCTGGTCAAAATCAGCCTCGTTTGCCTGCAAATGACCAGGACCACAGCCTTCCTTGAGTAAGAAAGTTTTTGACTTTTTGATCATACGGTACAAGTTGTTTCAAAAAAGCATTATTTTATTAACAACAATATTCCATTATTATTGGCATGATTATGAACACTGTTGGTTGAGAAGAGAGCAAATAAGGGACAGCACCCACCCACCCTCCTGCTGTTTTTTTTTGCAGAAAAATGATCAGAAAAACCAAGTTTCCGACTCGGTTTCAGAAAATATTCCAAAATATCGTCAATCCAACAATGAACAGACGCGAAAAAATGAGGAATGATGGTAGGTAGGTCCCTGGAAGTTCTGAATCAGCACATGAAAAGCACGCCCTTTAAAAGAAAGAAAAAAAAAAAAAAAGAGTCTCACGTTCCGATTTTTTCACTGAGAAATCTGGTCACCTTACCCAAGGTTTGCAAACACCCTCTATGTATCTATCTTGAGATCTACCCAGAGTCCCAGAGATACTACTCAAGCTATGAAACCAGGCCTGTGATTGTGATTGGATGTTACCCTCGCTGTTACCTATCATACAAATTGTTCCCCAGTTCCACGAATAGCTTCCCTGGCAGTGAGGGATCGCCAAAGCTTCAGTACTCTGGAAACTGAGGAGCTAACGTCTCGTTTCTCTAGAAGAGACATTTGTTCAAACACTTGTTATCGAGCTTGTTATAAAGGCGAGTCTGGCGCTTGGTCTGGCGAGTATACAGAGGTCAAATTAAGTTAGAACCGATATTTGGACCGTGTGCGAGTATAGGGCAAACTTGACTCTGATTTGCCCTCAAGTGATTGAAGGACAATGAAAACATAAAATGCTAATGAGACAAAACAAAAAATGTTTGTGGCAAAGAGATTAAAGCATACTTCCATTCTGAACTTTTCCATGGTACATTGCAGCGACATTATCGACAGAACGATTGTTTTCTCAGTCTGAGTTATCCAACTTTTAGTCAAGTTTTTATGAAAAATAATGAAACCCTCGGTCAGATTTCATTCATTCCGAGCACTAAAATTAGCAAGGTGATTGTGCAGATTTGCAACCATATACGTACTCAGGACGCATCTCCTCCACCGCTTCGAAACCAGCATGCAGTCGTGCAGGTCCTGGTAGGGCGAGATCAGCGAGAGGACGAACTCCAGCACCTCGTCGGGGAGGTCCTCGATTTCCACGGAACTCTGAGGGCAATCACCGTTGGACATGTTGGCGTACCGTCTGTTTCTGCTTTGTCTACATGAAAATTCTCGCCGTTGTATTTCAATTCACCGAAGAACAAAAATAAACCACCACACAAAGGTGTACGCCAGAAATTTGTTTTGGTATTTTCGTAAAACGTCACTGGGGGGAATGACATTGACGTTGTTGCAGCGCTGCCAACAGTCCAACGCCAAATTTCTCCACACCGTCGCGGGTTTTCAATCAAATTTTGATTGTCTCATTCCTTTTCAGTCAATTTTTGAAGCTCAAATGGTACGCTCGAAAACGACACTGCATGCAAATATAATGAATTCGTAAAGTCCTTTGAGAAATCAGGATTTGATCCGGACGAATGACGGCAAAGACGCCAACATGGCGGCGCCGAAGCCTCCAAGCGCATCTGTCAAACATCAGATGCTCAATATTTTGACACGCGAGTGCGAGTGCCGCGGTTTTCGATTCAGTCGGGCCGCTAACCGCGAAGTGCCGCGAATTCGTCTCTTCCCAGGACGTTCCGGGACTCGTCTGCCGCGACAATAACGAAATAAATCGACGAGCGGGGCTGAAAGACCGAAATCAGTGCGGTTAACCTAAATTTGCTTTTATAACCTCTAAATTCGCGAACATGTCTTTGGTGGCACATTTGGCGCCTGTAACGCAGCACCTGAACAAGCTGCGGCAGGTGTTCCCCAGCACCGTCGCTCTGTCCACTTCTCAGAAGGTAAGTACGAGTGTATGAACACTTTTTGTCCAGTCTCATTTTCACCCCGATTTTGCAGGTCGTGATAGTGTCGGTGACGGCCGGAGTTGCCGTGGTGGGAATCCTGGCGCGGTACTTCAGACGCAGGAAGAACGTCATGGACCCATCCAAGTTCCGGAGGGTCCAAACCAAGAGGTCTCGATTCCCAGGTGTACGGAGCCCCAACGGCGGTTAGTCTAGTTCTGGTTCTGTGACTCAAGCGAATAATTATTGTCTGAGCTTGTTTGCTTACTATTACGTGACCGATTATTGTTATTATTGTTTAGGTTTTTTGTGCACTTTTCTCAAGTTATATTTTCAAATTGCCGCGTTATTTCAGCCGACCCTAGATGTCGCCAGGCGGCCATGCGTATTACTGGTTGCATACCCTTTCTGCATATTTCAAAAAACCTGCTGTTTGTTTTGAATTTCCCACATTTTAGTCATTTTACTCCAGTTTTCGTCAATAAATAGTGAAGCAGATAGAAACGATACGTTTTGAATTTTTCATTGCTTACAACATGATTGAATCATCGACTTCCTCCTTTTAATAATCGTGATACCACGAACTTCTCTCAGTAAGTAGGTAGGCACTCACCCGAGTACTCACCTTACTATTATAGTAACTGATATGATAGCAGTAATTGCTTAAATGGGCTTGTGTGGAAATTGAATGAGCGTTGAGCAAGATGATAAAATAATCTGGTATTATACAATACAGGCTTTTATAAATAAATCTTTCAATGATGATAGAACCTAACACCTTTTTTCCTGTTTCTGTCTCTGCTGGAGCGAAATTTACCTTTTTTTATGGCAATAAGGTTGGAGGTGAGATGGAGCCTTCCCCTTGCGGAAGATTCAGTCAAGGTTAATAACGTTCAAGGCCGTCGGCGCTTAATTTGGCAAGGCCGTATGCTGCACCACACAAATCGCCCGTAATTATACTCATGCGCCCGCAATAAACTGTCCCCTAACGTATAGGGTGCAGTCAAATGTCTTTTAATTTTATAAATCGCCACACAGTTGAGGACAATGGTTGAGGCTAGAGTTCTCCGATTGCTTGTAAATCCCTTCAAAATTCAAAATAAAATTAATTAATGTTCTTTAATGTTACTTTACCTATTTTTCAATCAATTACTGTCTGTGTCCCTTTGCCTACGAGTTTGTCTGTCTATTTGTCGGTCTCTTCGTTTGTCCGCCTGTCTGTCTGAGTGTTGGAATATGGCGACTACATGTAGGGGGCGCTTTTGCATGAGCTGGGATTTACTGTCAGCAGTGGCAATGACTAGCGTAGCGTCAAAAGTCTGTCACTCGCCTATCATTGCTGTCACCCCTGACCGGTGCCTAACCAAACTTATTCATTATTATCATGGTTTGGGGTTTGGTTTGCCTTTGCACTGGAAAACTGACCCTGGGTTGCATCAAAAAAATAATACGCAATTAACGCTAATACGAGATTAAATGGGTTTTCAATCTGGCCAATCCTTGTAGGTTGAACATGGGGAATGCATAAAATCTTTAGCTAATCAATCATCGTATTATTCTCTTTTGTGAAACCAGAACTTCTATTATTCACCAAAGAGTAGGTACTGACGGTATGGTACTGACCAAAAAAAAAATTCACTAATCCCGTATTATTTTAATTGAGCGTTGGTGCAACCCAAGGTAAGTTTATTGTGGCCCACCAACCGGACTCACCGAGCCGCAGAGTGGTGCCTGGATGTCTGATGGTTGGTCCATCGAAGCACTGAGTCCGACAAGCACCCGGTTTGGCCAGGACTCCGTCCAAATCGAAAACCGAAAAATCAAAAATTCCGATCGTTAAATCTATTGCTCGATTAATTTCTAAACCGTTCATCTGATGTCAACCAAACTTGGTACACGTGTTCACGTGTAAGATGTGAAACATGGGTGTGAAGATAAGATTGCCTCTAGATCTGTCAGTCTGAAATATAAACACAAAGCAGTGAGTGAAATGTCACCACAAAGAAGACCACCACATGACAGAAATGCTATAAAAATGTGCCATATCAAATACGACTTGTGACTATCGCTGTGAAGCTCCTAAGAAACTTGAAAAATTAGAAAAATTAGAGAAAAAGTTCAAATTGTTGCCTTTTGAACAATGCGAACTGTTAAGAGTTGATGTTACTTCACCTTGAATACATTTCAAAATTGTGGAAATGGTCCAGAAAAAATCTGTTCTTCTTGCGAAAGCTATCTACTATAGTTAAAAATGTCCAGTAGCTCATTAGATATAATCGTAATAATTTGGAATCACCCTGTAACGTGCAGTCATATTGCGGAATGCAATATGGTAATGCCGCAATTAGTAAACAACGAATCGCAGCAACATTTCCTAGCGCAAATTAAAAGTTGGTCGCTGCGACCTTGGTGATGCGTCGCGCCGCTCTTTGCGCGAATTATTTGAATATTAATTATTCACTAATTGAAATGTAACGCGCCGGCTGGATATGATCCAAAGGTATACACACACTACGGCTAAAGGATATACATAGGTATAATACTGAATGTACCTACTTGTGGTAATGAAAATAACAAATTATTAATTCATGAACGCTTTTAGCTTCATTTTGTCTCTCCGTCCGTCCGTCTGTACCCGGGATAACTCTTCAGGAAAAGAGATATCGATGTGGTGTGAACGTTGATCAATAGTATACAGGGTCCTGCAACAGTGCGTCGGGCTTTCCTAGCGTCCTTCCCTTACGAGATAGAGACAAAGGTGTAATACATAAAATTATTGATTCGCAAAGTTCTAACCACTGAAATTATTTTTAACTATACAGAGTGTTCCATTTTTGCGCTATAACAAAAAGAAAGATTCTTTTAAATGAAATGCCCCACTTTTGATTTTATTTTCTTGTTCAGCTTTTCAAGTTCTATTACAAGCGTATTTTTGTTTTTTCAATTTGTGGCAGTGCTACCAACTGAAAATTAAAAATTGAATTTTTTTGTAATTTCAAGATTCGTTTTGAAAAATCGTAGGACCTTCGTTTTTTGCAATCAAGGAATGAAATTTGGCACAACAATAGTCGAATAGGAGGTGAATAATTTCATGACAAAAAACTTCAGAATCAGTGATACAGGCTGTCCAGAATTTTTTTTCGAACTTCGCAAATTTCAAAATGCCATAAGTCATTTTTTTCAAACGGAATGCCCCCTATTTTATTTAATCATTCGACAGCTTTTTTCTCCTTTTCCATTTTTACCTGGAGTACCCTATCCCTAAATTTGATGATTCCTGAGAGAATCGATAATTTTGATAAAAAGTGCTATTTATTAAAATTTTTCACGCCGGGCAGGCCAGCCATAGTGATCATCAACAAATGTCTGATTGACACATTTTTCTTGGTTTGATGCTAAGAACAAGTTTTTTCGTAATAGGGGGTACCCTCCCTCTTTTTCCCCTATTTTTAACCCCCCTAAAAATTTTCAAAAATGGTTCCAATTTTTGAACTCTACTTTCAATTTAAAGAAAAGTTACTCTTGCAAAATTTTGATTAGAGGCTTTATTTTTGAGATATTTGGGTTTGCAATGTGGAAAACATCTTGAAATCACCACTTTCTAAAGCCTTAAAAATTGAAATTCAAGGAAACTCATGATTCTTCAACTAAAATACATTTTTTATCTGTTTCAAGTTGGTGTACCGTCATTTTTGACTAGGAACATGCAGTTTTACAGAAAATAAAAGTTGGGCCCTGGAAAGTGGCGTTTTGAGATGGTTTCTAAAGTTTCAAACCCAAATATCTCGAAAATGAAGCGTCTACTCAAAATTTTGCATGAGTACTTCCAGTGGCGCCGAATAGATCTTTTTTTGTGGCGCTCGCAATACCTCGAAATGAGGGGGGGGGTCTGGAGAGGAAAAAAAGGAAAAGAAGAAACGAAAAAAAGAAAAGAGGAAAGAGGGAGAAAAAGAAGAGGAAGAGAGATTTACCCAGAAATCATTAGATATTAGGATTATTAGGTACACTGAATCCGAATGAATGTTTGTAGGTATGCATCAACTTATGCTGGAAACATGCAGCAAAAATTAAAACTAAACTCCAACTCCAACTAAGAATCCAGCCCATCTGATTGGTAAATTTTGACTTGCTGTTCCGAATCAACCAATCTGGTGCCAAACTTCTTAGTTGGAGTTAGAGTTTAGTTTTAATTTTTGCTGCATGTTTCCAGCATTACTTTGTGTAGTGAATTTGGTCAAAAAAATTCCGTGTTTGAAATTGGAGTTATAACCAAAAAACCATTTCCAAAACTCAACTTTGAAAGCCTCTATCTCCGTTATAATGCGTTTCCGATATTAATTTTCTTTAGAAAGTCCATTTATTTTTGATGCTCTACCATCTCCTAGAATATTGACGAAAAAAGTGTAACACCCTCAGGGGCGGTGGAACCGGAGGGGCAAGGGGGGTCATGGCCTCCCCCAATCCCAGTCTTGAGGGGGCCTGGCCCCTCCAATTTTCTCGATAAAGAATTTTTCTACATGTTAAAAAAGATGATCACGCCCCTTTTCTGAAAAAATTTCGCCTGCGGCGCTTCTCGCCTCGCTCGCACGTCTTTTCCTCTTACTTGTGCCTCCCAATAATTATACTCTTCCGCCGCCCCTGAGCACCTTGTATAAAATAATAATTCCTCAGCACTCTAGACTAGAGGCAAAAGGGCGAGGGGCCAACCACTCATGAAAATTTGTACAGGTATTCCGAGAATACCATGTATTTCCGAACTATTCCTGCACTTCCACGTATTCCCTATTATTTCCCAAGTATTCTTCGGTATTCCCAAGTATTTCCTTGTATTCCCCAGTATTTCCTTGTATTCCCCAGTATTTCTTTGTATTCCCCAATATTTCCTAAAAATTCCAAGTATTCTCAGGTATAGGCGATTGACCTTATTGGGGAAAATGGCCGTTTCGTCGAGGAAGTTTTAGGGCATTAATTTTTAGAACTGGTGTAAGTTGCCGTCCGGCAACGGCGGTGGTTACGTCAATTGGTGGCATGTCAAAACTGTCACTTTGCTGTCTTGTGCAGTACGCTACAAGCAAACTTTCGTTCCTGTGAACCCTTGGGACCCCATAGGCTCGTTATTGGGCCCCATGTTGATGACCAGCGTCGTCGCAGACCTTTCTCTAAATCATCCATAGCTTCCGCCCAAGGAAGAGCAACAGACTCTGTCACACCCGCACGGAGGGAAACACACAAGCCCGTCGACCAGCCTGCCAGCCAAAAAAAATCACCTCGGGCTGGCCGTGCAGAGTCAACCACCACCTACCTTTTTTCCTCGCTTTTTTCTAAAGATTTCCTGCTTCGACTTCAGCTGGAGATCCGCATTATTCATTCTAACAAGCTCGCCGTAGCTACCTCTGTGTTCGCGACGTAAAAGTTGTCTTTTTTTATCGCAATAATGTAGTGCATTGCTGGGGGCGTAGTCTTTCAGCTGTGCACCTCTGGAGCTAGATCTACTACAAAGCTGCTAAATACGCCAACCATAACATGAAAGAAGAGACACAAATGCAAACCCCCTTTTCAGATTATTTCTACTTGTCAAATTTCCATGTCAATATGTGGGTATTACAGGTATCCACTAGTGCCCACCTAGGCTACTAGACGTCGGAGTATGTTTTCCTCGTAAAAACGTCCTCGACGATCAAGTACCGAGCTCTACACCAGGTGGCGTTTTTCTAATGTAAATCGCCTATTCTCAAAGTATTTTCTTTGTCCCCAAATTCAAATGTATCGCAGTCAAACCCCTAAAAACCTTAAATTGACGCACCCTCGCAGTTTATAATGTTAAAAATGACGTTATAAGTATAAAACTAAGCAGTGAGATTTTTTTTTAGTAAATAACAATAATAGCCATGCATCCAAACGTCAAAAAAATGTGTACCTACCATAATAAGGAAATAGGACAGGTTTACCTTCCTGACTTGATAAGGTTTGGCTTTAGATACAAGCCGCTTTCGTTTTGCGCCAGGAGCTGCTCTGGGTAGATCACTAGACAGAGAAAGTAGATACATACGGCAATCACGGCCCAACTGGATCTACTTTCTTTATCTAGCGGATCTACCCTGAGCAGCTCCTGCCGGCAAAACGAAAGCGCCTCAGGGTGTAAAAAATTATTTTCCACAAAAAATGTCCGATATTCGAGAAAATATGCATTCTAAGTATAGGACATACCTTATGAAAATTGTAGCCAGACCACAGACAGATTCAATCATGTCAAAAAATACAGGGGGTGGCCATTTATAATAAATGAAGTTGTGAATTTCTGAAATAACCGATTTTCAAAATGTTTTTTGAAATAAGAAGTGTGATAGAATACAGGATGTTCCACTTGAAATAAAAGTTGACATACGTGCCTGAATGGTGCGTAACATGACTCACTTCACCCTGTATAAATGATATTTTTTGAGTGATGCAGAATGAAAAACGATGTGGATAGGCGTTTGAACCATATTTTAATCTTGAATGGGTGAAACGTAGTTTTGCGATCCCTCACTATTGACTCACCCTGTAGTATACAGGGTGTTAGGTACTAGTTGTAACAAATTTGAGAGATGACTCCCGAAGTTTCACGTTCCATGACAATTGTTCCACTAATAAAAAAAATCAACATGACGGCTCAGATGGCGGCGAAATAATGAAACTCGGCTTGAAAGTAAAAATTATCATACGAGACAAGGGTAAGTTCCGAGTTTCATGAAAATCGTTCCACTAATAAGAGATTTCAATATGGTGACCAATACGGCGCCGCAACCATGAAATCCAATTTGCCTAGTGGTCACCCCTGATAACCTAAGATATCCATCAGAAAAAGTTCCAGGGCTCCAAGCTTCATTCCTCAAGGAGGAGTTCACTTTATTTCAAGTGCACATCACGAAATCTTGGGTTTTGACTCGGTTTTTGATAATGATCATTGATAACTAAGTGAGTATGGATAAAAAAATCGGTTGTGTCACCCCAAAACTTTCCCGACTAGTATCCAGGAACCTATGTAATCTTTTGTTCGAAACGTCCCTTCGGGTGGAAATTGAAATTATAGAATAAGATTGAAAATGATTTGCAGAATTTTCTGACAGCCGGAAAGATAGACAGACAGACAAACCGGCCATATAAGCGTCATTTCCTTACTACAATGCGATAAAAATAAGATTGAACATACGAGACAAGGGTAAGTTCCAAGTTTTATGAAAATCGTTCCAATTAGAAATTTCAATATGGCGGCGGAATCTTGAAATTCAGTTTGAAAATGAGACTGAACTTATGTACGAAACAAGGATAAGTTCCAAGTTCCATGAAAATCGTTTCACTAATCGTTCCACTGAATTTCATGATTCCGCAGTCATCTTGGCCGCCATATTAAAATTTCTTATTAGTGGAACGATTTCCATGGAATTTGGAACTTACCGTGGTCTCGTATGATCATTCTTATTTTCAAGCTGAATTTCATGATTCAGTTGCTGACTTGGCCGCCATATTGACACTTATTAGTGGAACGATTATCATGCAACTTGGAACTTACCCTTTGTCGCGGATGGTCATTCTGCTGTTTTCAAGCTGAACTCCATGATTCCGCCGCCATCTTGAAATCTCTTTATTTATTCAGTGGAACGATTGACATGAAACTTACTCTTGTCCTTGTCTCGTATGAACATTCTTATTTTCAACCTTGACTTTCATCAATGACAGATCTGCCCTAAAAAATATGCGCTATTTCGACTCACGCACGTGAGAGGATATTCACTTCTTTATTATGCCATAAACCTCGCCACACAGGTATCTGGTAATATTTCCGCAAGAATTTTTAGCGAATCTACAATATTTTTTAGATTAAGTGAACATGAGGGTAAACAAGATCTAAATAAGCTGTGAATTCTATAAAAATTCTCGTATATTACTACTACCGTGTGATCAAAAACTTTCCTCCTCTAGGCAGGCTGTGGTCTGGTTATTGACAGGCAAACAAGGCTGCTTTTGGCCAGGCCACGGCCTGCCTAGAGGAGGAAAGTTTTTGATCATACGGTATTTTACGCATGCAGGAGAAGCAATGTTTAAAAATGTATGACAATTTGGTCTATACTTCCCTTTATTAACGCTTTTTCCCCAGAAATTCATAGCACCGTTTCCTCCACCCTCGAGCTGTGTTTTTCTCTCAGCAATATTTTCCCTATAACTATAGGAAACGGGTCGTCTCCCGATCTCTGGTGAGATTTTCTGATAGAAGTGTTTCCTAGGTATTCCTAGATATTTCATGATATTCCCACATATTCTCGAGTATTCCCAGGTATTCTCAGGTATTCTCAAGTATTTCCAAGTATTCCCGAATATTCCCGGTATTTCCATATATTTCCTAGTATTCTTCAAGTATTCTCTAGTATTCTCCAAGTATTCTGAACATTTTGTACAGGTATTCCCGGAGTGGTTGGCCCCTCGCAAAAGGGTTTTGATCAACTAGGAAAATCTCACGATCTTACGATTTCACAAAAAACTTTCGATTCTTGTGCCTAGCTACATTGCGCTGCACTGTACACTCACTACACCCTATTTATCAGTTTATTACTCTTGATAGAACTTGGGCCCAATTTAACAAGAGGGTCTTACCTACTTCTTCCCACAAACTACGCAGCAATATTTTCTGCCACAGTTCTTAAACTTGAAATTTAGCCCATGTCATCTAGGTGGGTTGTACATGAATTATTTCGCTCTCAACTGCTCCTAGAAGGGGTATTTTTAAGAATTTCGAAAATTTCTAAATTTGAAAATATAATGAAATCTATGGACAATTTGGTCAGCAGCTTCCCTTTTTTGGCTTATTATTGTTAATATTATTATTATTCCGATTTTTTTTTGCCTTTGGCGCTAACTGCATAAGGGGCTCTTGGGCCCACCGGCCCGACCGTAGCGTGGCAATAGGGGGGGGGTCTAAAATTTTCTTCGCCATAGTAACTTTTTATGAGTTCGGCGCCACTGAGTACTTCTTTCTCTAAATTGAACGTACAATTAAAAAATTGAAACCATTTCCAAGAATATTCTAGGGGGTAAAAAGTAGGGGAGAAAAAGGGGAAAATACCCTTCTATTATCTCGCCCCTAAAAACGTTTGATGAAATACGTTATTATTGTTCAATAAAGACCTGTTTTGGTGAACTTTGGTTCGAATTTGAATGAAATCGGTTCTACGGTTTAAAAGTTATGCAAAAAAAAACAACTTTGAAGGCCTGTATCTCCGTTATTATACGTTCGCGAGGGTATGTTTCCTCAGAAAATGCCCTAATTTTCCAATTTCCTATCTCCCTGTAAATTTTGTTGCACTAATTTCGAGACGCCCTGTACAGGGTGTTTGCAAACTTGGGGTAGAAAACTGAACCTCAGTTAGGGAAATACGATAGTGGGGGCACTAGGTGAATGAACCTTGCAAATGGTGATGAAAGCATGAAATTTGGTACACATACTCAGAATCAGCACCTCTCTTAGATAAGAGGTGGAGCCACGCCAAATTTTCACCGGAAGGGGGCTCGGGGGGCTTCTGAAAGTTGAAGGTGCTAGGGCTCCCACCAAACCGCTCACCAGTTCGTTTTATCAATTTAAAAGGAAACTCATGAATGTATCGTAAAAATTGACGACGTTTATCGCCTTGTCCCAGGAATTTTTCATGATGAAAAAAAAAAGTTCTTCGGCAGAACACACAAATTGGTTTTACTTTATTTTCACCTACAAAGAATAAATAAGGAGATGTACACGTTGATTCCCACAAATTCGTATCCTCTGAATTCGTTTGTGGAGTCAAAATTTTGATGGTGTATCTTCTTGAAGAGGGGCATTCCAAAGAGTAAGCTATTTTCAACACTAAGTTCAAACAGAATTTTATCAATGTTCTGAATCGAAATTACTGAATTTCTTCCAGCAATGCATACCCTGAACCCTACTTTGGAAGTACCGCGTGCGATTGAACGTGGAGTAAGTCCTGAAACATTATCAGAATTTTTCTTCTGCGATGCTACTATCCACTCTCGACCGGGGCAATTAGGTTCCTACACAGCATGCGCGGAGTGTATACACGTTATTTCAATATTATGACACAATTTCAATTATGAAAAATGTGACTGAACCGAGAAAACACCCTGCATCGTGTATACACTCTGCGCATGCTGTGTAGGAACCTAATTGCCCCGGTCGAGAGTAGATAGTAGCATCACAGAAGAAAAATTCTGATAGTGTTTCAGGACTTATTCCACGTTCAATCGCACGCGGTACTTCCAAAGAAGGGTTCAGGGTATGCATTGCTGGAAGGAATTCAGTAATTTCGATTTAGAACATTGAAAAAATTCTGTTTGAACTTAGGGTTGGAAATAGCTTACTCTTTGGAATGCCCCTCTTCAAGAACATACATCATCAAAATTTTGACTCCACAAACGAATTCAGAGGATACGAATTTGTGGGAATCAACGTGTTGCACATCTCCTTATTAATTCTTTGTAGGTGAAAATAAAATAAAACCAATTTGTGTGTTCTGCCGAAGAACTTATTTTTTTTCATAATGAAAAATTCCCGGTACAATACAATAAACGCCGTCAATGTTTACAATATATTCATAAGTCTCCTTTTTAATTGTCAAAACGAACTGATAAGCCGTTTAGTGGGAGTCCTAGCACCTTCAACTTTCAGGAGCCCCCCGAGCCCCCTTCCGGTGAAAATTCGGCGTGGCTCCACCCACTGGCGGCTCCACGGGGGGTACGACGGTACGGCCGTACCCCCTGTTGCAAATCAGGGGCGCCAGAAGTCAATTTTGAAAAAAAATCCACGAGTAGTACCGATGGATACTCTTTGTGAAAAATAATTAACGCGATAAAAGCTTGTCAATGAAATTGGTTTCTATGGAAATTCGCTTTGGGCGTCGCGCGATAGAATCTTGGAACTATTCTCATCTCGATTCTCATAGCATATGTGGAGGTGGAAAGAAGTTCTACTCACAACCACCCTAATAATTGATCATTACTGGCTTTCAAAAAAGTTGGAAAATAAACCGTTACGAACTATCGGCTCGCGGCGCGCTGTGCAGCTACCTTGGCTCTTGTCTGTAATGAACCTCTTTCCGTCTCGGTATGTACTATTACTCACAACCAATATGGTAATTGATTGATAACATACTATGTAAGAGGGCGGGAAGTAGCTCATTACCTACTCCGCGGGAAAAAGAAGAAATGGTAGCTTCAGAAGATAAATTCCAGAATAATGCATCCAACCAAACAATGAGTTGGTGAATACGTATTCCTGAGCCAAGTTTCAGAAAAATTTATTCGCCGATCTGGAAGCCATGGCAAAAAAAACTTTCTAATTTCAATTTTTGAACACAATGATACTTTAAGCTACGCAGGTACATGGTTACGAGATGAGTAAAATAGTAAATATATGTACTCCCAACAGTAAATAGGTAGTAGATCATTACTGCTGAGAGCTAGAGGCTCCAGGCTCCGCCAAAACCAAAAGTTGGTCTACGATGACTGGAGAATGACTAAATACCCTGTTAGTAATGACCGAGGGGCAAACCGCTGGGGAAGTCTGGTGTACATTGCCAGAGGAAGTCCGGGGGAAGTCCGTGGGAAGTCCGGGGGAAGTCCGAGGAAGTCCGAAGGAAGTCCGGGGGAAATCCTTACGAGGGGGAAGTTTGGTGTACAGAATTTGACCAGCGGTTTGCCCCTCGGTAATGACAGTAAGGACAGATAGGTGTAAATCCATGAAAATCGAAGATTGCATCGTAAAGTTTAGTTTTGTAGAATAGATACGTAGAGAAGAGCTCAATTTGTACTATTAAAACCAATCTGTTGTCGTGATCGTTTTTTTTTTTAAACTGCTTCTGAATCAACTACATAGAGGAAGTTCTGGTGAAGTCACTCACGTAGTACTTAGGGGGAGGGATGAAGGGGATAATTTTCCCTCCAAGACTTTGACCAACAGGAAAAAATCTGATCCCCCAAAGACTTCATGCGCAATACAAAAAAAATGTATGATGTGTCCCCTGACGTCCACACCTATCCCCTGGCAAAATTTTTGAAGAGCTGGCCAGGGCTCCAAGGCGGCCAAGGCTCTATATTATCATTTGATTGATTGCTTGATACCTACTGGACAGAATTTAGGTTATGTTTCTTGAATAGTTTTGCACTTTCGAGTTTTGACTGAACCTCGAAGGAAAGAAAAAAAAATGAATCAGGGAGGCTTTCCTTTTTGTCTGCTTAATATTGTCAATAATATTATTATTATACCCGAAAATTTTCTTCTGCGGCGCTATAGTTTTTTCTGGCTGCGATCGCCCAGTACAGACTATAATATGCACAAAACTTCATCGATCCCCCCCATTTGTCTATAAATCTGGGTACGCCACTGGAGAGAAGCATGGGGCTTATTTTGATCATAGCCCACACCTTAAGGGCGCCTGGTCGGTGGACCGTACCCCCTGTTCGAAAATGCTGGAGCCGCCAGTGGCTCCACCTCTTATCTGAAAGAGGGGCTCATTCTGAGTACGTGTACCTAATTTCATGCTTTCATCACCATTTGCAAGGTTCATCCCAATTTTGGCTCTTAGCGCCCGCACTACGAGGGGAAATGCTTCAAAAGTATCAGAAAAATGTTGAAAAAAAATTAGCGTTTTTATTTTTGATTACGTGGAGGGGCAAAAGGTGCTCCTTTGATCCACTCCATTTTCTTTATTTTGAAAGATTTTGGTAAACTCTTTTCAATAGGCCAAAAAGCAATGTTTTGAACCTCTGAATGTGTTTTGTAATTTCATTAACTATACAGGGTGAATCGTAAATCCTGAAAATCAAGTTTTTCTCAAAAACGCATACAGAAAATTTCATATGGGAATTATTTGTGTTGTTTGTGGCTCTACATCAGTTTTATGACCTCTAGAACTTTTCACGAGCATTTTCGAGGAAAAATAGATTTTTAGGACTCATGACTCACCCTGTACAGTAATAGTATGTTACATACCGAGACGGGAAATACATCATTACTGCTGAGGGCACAGAGAGCCTCCAGGCGCCCGAAGCTGGAATGATGTATTTACCGTCGAGAGTATGTATACTATTTTACTCACAACCATGTACTCAGCTTGCAGGATTACAGGCGTTCAAAAGTTGAAATCTGAAAATTAACTTTTTGTCATAACTTCCAGATAGGCCGAATAATTTTGCTGAAACATGGTTCAGGAAATACTGATTAACACACTTATTGTTTGGTTGGATGCATATTTTGAAATTCCCCTTCTAAAGCTACCATTCCTTCACTGTCTCGGGAGGTCGGCAATGGGTCGCTTCCCGACCTCCTACTAGGTATGTAATTAATCATTTACCATAGTGGTTGTGAGTAAAATTACAAAACACATTCAAAGGTTAAAAAAAAATGCTTTTTGGTCTGATGAAAAGAGTTTACTAAATTCTTTCAAAATAACTAAAATAGAAGGGGTCGAAGGACCACCCTTTGACCCTCCATATTTCCAAAAATAAAAAAATCGCAACATTTTTCTAGCACTTTTGCAGCATTTATCTACCTGCTGCTCAATTTTCTACCCCAACTTTGCAAACACTCTGTATTGTACCTATTTTCTTGAAAAAATTTGCGCTATTGTAAGTCGCCAACGAGTACTTCTCGCTTGTTTTATTATGAATTGGAGTTGGCTGTGGAAGTGGCAACGTATATTCTACGTTTATGCTCTTCCTAATGCGTATTGAGCCAAAGCGCATTAGCATATTTTCCCGTCACTACGTCACTGCGTGATGTTTTTGGCGGGAAAAATGACTAATGATTAAATACGCATTGGGGAAAGCATGAACGTAGTTTATGTCCGCGACTTGACATCTTCCCGCGTTGCCTGGCCGACCGCTTCAAAGCTCAATTTGAATCAAGCAGCACACGTACGTTTTCACTTTCACAGCCAACTGCATTTCACTATTTGGAAAAAAAGAATACACCCGTTCCATGGGTTTTGCGAACTCTCATTGATAATAGAATTTCCAGATGTGATAAGCCAGGCGAGCAGCGGCCGAAGAAGCGGCGCCTACAGTAACGTCTACGGGGATCGGTGGCCGCGGCAGGGCTCCATCTTCAGCAGCAGCGAACGAGGGTCCGTGGCCTCGGGCAGCTTGGCCAGCGGCGGTGGGTTGAGCGCTCCCGTGGCCGAAAACCAGACCAATTCTGCCCAGCTAACGCCCCAACAGATCGGCGTCATGGGTGAGTTTTTTTCAACACAACTTGTTCGAGAGTAACGCAGTCTTAGAGTAACTACCGAACTAAAGATGTATTTTCAAAACGCCGACAAAGCCACAATAAACCTCGCCACAAACAAAACGCAACGAGAAGTTGACAGACAAGCTATATTATTAGTCCGGTATAATAAAGCGATTTTTATACTAAAACTGGAACTAATCAGGAACTTGATGAAAAAACATGGCAATGTGAAGAATTAAAAACTGAATAAAAAAACCAACGTTCCATTTCCAACAATCCCAGAACCATGGAAAAGAAATGAAGAAGGCATGCGCTGCGCTCTTTTTTCTGAAACGGTGAGAGAATGATGAGAGATGTGTGAAAACTGCCAGGAACAAAGTTGTAGGGAGTTCAATAAAACTATATCAAAAAGTCCATGGGGGCATATGTCTAACTTCTTCAGTTTAGCCGTTAATCGCGGTATAAGTTGCGCGGCGGTTCAGTGAAGTGGAAAAACTGCACGCTTGACATTCCTTTTTGAATGCTGCGAGAACGGCAAAAGATATCCGAAAATTGTGAGCGACAAAGTTGTAGAAAATTGAATGTTCCACGAGAAAATCTTCGAGGCCAATTATTAGCTTTTCTAGTTTGGCCGTGAATCACGTTCGAAGTTGCGCGACAATCCTGTTGATGAAGTGGACCTCTTTGAAAACTTACGAAAACCCTAGACTCGATTAAAAAATATGAAAATATAAAGGATGAAAACTGCATCTGAAAAACCAAAGCTTCATTCCACACCGTTTCGGGAAACTTGGGAAAAAAAACTTGAAAAATTGCGACTTGCACTCCCAGCTTTTTCAATGAATACGGAAATAAACGAAATGAATATGAAAAATGTGCTGAAACAAGCTTTCAGAGGATTAAGTCATCTATAGAAAATCTTCTGATGTCATGTATGCATCTTTTTCGAATCAGCTGCGGAGCGCCATCAAAGTTGAAGCACATGATTCGTGTCGCGCCGCGTATGTAGCCAAACTGGCACGACTCTCCGGTGATTGTTTGATTGATTATAAAACATGATGAGATGATTTCAAAAATAATGCGAGCTTTCTTCAACGTCTAGTAACTTATTGTTGAAAAATATAACTTCCCAGATGAACGCTTTGTTTTCTATGAATTTTCTTGTTTGGCAGAATTAGAACTAATGTAATGACAGGAAATATTGATGATGGACATTTGATAATGAGATGATTTTGGAATAATTTTTAATGAACAATGTTTAGATGCGAAAATGTTTACTATGACTATGAACTGAAAAATTGAAGAACTGACTCTAGACACAGCTAGACTAAAAACGAAGTGTTCAACCGACTCAAACGGACGGAATACAAGGACGAGAAGAACTTTCGCAGGCTGGTCACTTATTTGGTTCCTCTGTTCGTTATTTTATGATCTCGTCCACATCTATAAGAAAGTCAAAAGCTCTTTTTGCTCGGCCATAGGAAACTCCATTATAAAACCATTAGCCGGTGCACGCATCCATCAGGATCTAATCTCGCTGGTTTTGGAATTTGGAAAAACTATTGGCCAACGCGATAGGTAATTGATGGAACTGAGCATGAAGCCTTTGCTGTCGCATTTTACGGCCAGTGACCGCGATTTTGATTACGGTTTGTGTATATGCTTTCTTCTCCGAGTCTCGATTCTCGAATAAAGTTGTAAAATAAATTCATCTCGTGATGTTGATGTATCTCTTCGAGATCGCTGCATATAAAAACCGCACGCCACATCTAGGACGGCGCCGATATTCCTCCAGCATTATCTTTATGTGTACGATTTGCACAAGACTGCATATAATTCAGGAAACTCCGTATGGTATATACGTTCAATTATTGTTGTATTATTATAGGTACGCAGGTATGTACTGGTACATACCTCGATAATTTGATATAATTATTCGTGATTACAGTTAAATGTCAGGAGAAAAGTAGGTTTGGCAGAGAGGGTATATAAAGGCATTTCCGGAGACTCGAGATTTCTAGCCGCGATTTTTTTCCGTCTTTATATCACTGAGATACTCCACCACACACACAAATATAAAATGATCATTATCATTTGCGCATAATAATAGTGGTAGTGGAAGCAAACGAGCCATGCAAAACGACCCAGGTAACCCAACACTCGATTACAAGTAGTAGTAGTAGTAGTAGTAAGGTAGGTATAAGCAGGTAGGTGGTATAATAAAATTGCTGGAGCACTTTTCTCCTTCGCCTTCGTCCCATTAGCGTCTCTCGCCATGTGGAAACCGAATTAAAAGTCGAGTGGGTTTCCAGCGTTTTCAGTAGTAAAGCTCTGGTCTTTTAGTCAGTACAGTGCCCCTTTCCCTCCTGTTTGACTCTCGTAAATTCAAGTCCACCGGGTCATTTCCCGGAATTTTTATTCGTTTTTAATTTGTTTTCTTTGATGATGATGGTTCTTCTCGTGGTTGAGGGGAAAAACTCTCTTCTGATTGCGGTCCAATTAAATTATCCAGCCATGAGCATCAGCGTCACGCTAATTTATGATGTCACCGTGAAAAACGGGGGACGCGTTTTTCAGTTATTATCATCGCTGTTTTTGTTTTTTGTTCTTTTTGCTACTTGCTACCTTCCTTTTGAATTTTTTGTCACTGTCAACTGTAAAGGAGGCTGAAGCTAAAATAAAAGACACTATTCGGTGGCCAGGATGCCATGATGCCGGTTCCAGGAGGTGAGCGAGGTGTATGAGTTTAGCGTTGAGAGTGTTATAGAATGCTCATCTGCAGTTAGTCGAAAGTGTAAAACTGTCATTATCTGTATCTATAGACCGCCTCATGGAGATGTGAATGTTTTTCTTCAGAAGTTGACTGAAATTCTTACAAAATGTGAAATAATGTTTTCAAACTATAAGTTAGTATTATGCGGGGATTTCAATATTGACATGACATCACAAAGTAAAGTCAACAATTTATTTATGGACATGGTTGGTACATTCGGCCTGTCAAGCACCGTTTCAGAACCGACTAGAGTAGCACAAAAATCTTCGACTACGCTGGATAACGTCTTCGTAAATTTCAACACTAAAACTGATTTGATTTATTCGGGCCTCTCTGACCATTACGGTCAACTGACGGGAATCCCAATACCGAAGTTGCCAGTACCTAAAAAATCACAACTTAAAAGAGTGTTTTCAACGCCGAAGATGAATACTTTTAGAGAATCACTGCACGGGGCGGATTGGACATCTGTCTTTGCTTCTAGCAGTCCTGACTGTGCGTATGATTTGTTTATCTCTGGGTTCTTCGACAGGTTCGGTGTTATCTTTCCGCGAAAGCTGGTAAAAAATGGTACAAACAATGTCTGGATAACACACGGAATAAAAACTTCTAGCGCAAAAAAAAGGAAACTGTACCACTTAAAAATCAGGGGACTAATTTCAGAGGATTATTACAAAACATACTGTAAAATTTTGAGAGATGTAGTTGATGTGGCAAAGAAAATGGCAAACTGGAATCATATTCAAGCATCTAAAAACAAAAACAAGGCAGTTTGGGACGTCATCAATAAATACACTGGAAGGAGCACTAGAGTGAACGTTTCTGCTATGCAAAATACTCGGAAATGCCATGAAACCAACCTTGACGTGGTGAATGAGATCAATCATTTTTTTGTCAATTTGGGCTCTGAGGACTCTGACGGTGAAGTCTTGCAAAGCAGAATAAAGCTGGACTCTATAGGAAATGTAAAAATCAATGATGTTTCTATGTTTATGGCTCCCACCAATGCAGATGAAGTTCGCAGTGTGGTCATGTCACTCAGAAATTCACAGTCTGTTGGATATGATGAGATCCCTGTGAAGTTGCTCAAGCATGTTTCAGATGAGATAAGCAAGCCTTTGGCTCATATAGCGAACCTAATGTTTCAGAATGGTACATTTCCTGCGAGGCTCAAGCTGGCGGAGGTGAGAGCCATATATAAAAAGGGAGACAAGACGACCTTGAATAATTACCGACCGATTTCATTACTTTCAAATGTCAGCAAGATTTTCGAGAAGCTTATATATGCGAGACTGGTTGGTTTCATGGACAGGTATGAGATTTTGAGTGAGACGCAAAATGGATTCAGAAAGGGAAGGTCAACTGTAAGGGCTGTGTACACTGCAATGATGAATATTGTAGAATCCCTGAACAACTCAAGGGACACTGTACTCTTGAGTATAGACCTATCAAAAGCATTTGATAGTGTTAGTCATGCGACTCTGATGAGAAAGTTAGAAAGGTATGGAGTAAGAGGAGTCGCCTTGAGGCTTTTGGATTCCTACCTAGAGAATCGAGAACAAAGTGTGATTGACAAGAACGAAAATGGTGAATGTATCAAATCGCGACCACTCAAGATAATCAAGGGAGTGCCCCAAGGGTCCATCCTTGGGCCTCTCTTATATATTATTTACACCAATGATCTCGCCACAGTGGTCAGTCAAAAAATCGTCCAATATGCAGATGACACTTCGCTAATTTTTTCACAAAAAGATGCAGAGGCCCTTGAAGGCGACATTTCTGAATCCATTGACAGCTTAGAGCGATGGTTTAGTGCAAACTCCTTGAAAATGAATGTTGAAAAAACGTCACTTGTTCGTTTCAATTACTTGAATGATTCCGACACTCAATTTTTTATTGCGAACGATCGTCAAACACTTCATTCTTCTCAATTTACCAGATTTCTGGGAGTTAAAGTTGATTGCAGGCTGGATTGGCGAGCGCATGTGGACAGCCTAGCAGGTGCTATGTCCGGACATTGTTACGCCCTACGCAATGTTGCGCGGTTTGTGGGTGTTGGTGCCGCCAGGACTGCGTATCACGCATTCGTTGCATCTCGGGTAAAGTACGGGATAATCTTCTGGGGTGGCTCAGCTGGAGCGTCCAGAATTTTTTTGTTGCAGAAAAAGTGCTTGCGATGCATTCTTGGTCTGGGGTACACGGACAGCTGCCGGGAGCATTTTATCGCCAATGGAATTTTAACATTAACATCTGTCTATTTGTACGAATCTATAGTTTTCGTAAAAATGAATTGGGACCTGTTTGAGAGCTCTGACAGGTGTCATGATCATGACACCCGTTTAAAAAATAATTTACGTTGTACAAAAATGAACTTCACGTATCTTCAAAAAAATATTACATACCTTATCACCAGAATATTCAATAATATACCGCCTGAAATACGGAGCTTGGGGCTAGATGTACTAAGGAGAAAATTGAAACGATTGTTTGTTCAGAAGGCCTATTATAGTCTTCAAGAATACTTTGATGATGCTGAGATCGGGGTTATGTCATGTTGGTTACCGCTGTAACTAATTTAATTATTTTTTTCGTGTTCAAAGTTGCATGTTATTGATGTGTTGTACTTACATTACATGGAAGATTTGCTTCCAATGGTTTTAATATGTTTCCACAAATTGTATATATGTATTATATTATTCTTAGTTAGATAACTTGACGGGCTCTACAACATTTTTGTTACATTTTTATGAGGAGAGCAATAAATATTATTGATTGATTGATTGATTGATTACGCCTTAGATTTTCGCCCAGATTCGATCTGCATAAATGTCTCTAGCGCTTTGTTTCAGTAGATACGACCTACGACCTACAAATCACGCCTGACTAAAGCTAGATCTTTTCAGAAGGGTTATTGAGGCCTCCACTATTTAGTCTCTTGAAGACAGCTGAAAACACGGCATTTAAAATCTCACAGCTAATTGCACACCACTGACTCGAGTTGACACTACCTATGGCTATTCAAAATACACAGAACCAACTCAATAAATGAAGTTTATAAATAACCAGTTTTCTTCCCCCTTTGAACAATTATCATTTGCGCGAAGCGAAGCAAATAGGAAACTTCATGAACCGCGACTACCAGGCAAGCCTTCTTCCAGCGACTAATCAGCATGCAAAAGGACTTACCGTTTTGATTTGGCGTAGTGCGACAAGAACCGAATTTCCGGTCGGTTACAAAGCCGACCGCAACTTTGTCGTGACTCGGGGGGGTGGTTGCGGCGCTTCCAGGTGACGGAAAGGCGGCGGCACAAACGGTCTCTTCGGGTAATGGAAAGCGGCTGCGGCGCAGGCGGCATTTAGTTGATGGAAAGCTGAACAACGGTCAAACCGGAGCGTTGGCGGCATTGTCTCGTTGACACGCTATCTCGTGGCGGCACTGGTGGTGCATGGGAGGTGGCGGCATGAATAATGCATTCGGGCGTGAAAAACCGTTGGTGGGATGATACCCAAAACCTCGTACTTCATGATGAGTCTGACTCAATTCAGAGTGCATCCCGAGTATGAAGAATGACAGCCTCAACTCGGCTTCTGGTTGACGTATCGCTTCGGCGATGGCAACATCCCATCAGCATAATCAACTTATGCTTAACTGTATTCTTTTAAGGTTCAGAGCGAATGCTTGCGGATAAAAAAGCGAACAATATCAATTTCGTGATCCCCCTTAATATTGACAGAATTTAATTTTTATGCAGAAAAGTAAGCTCCACTAGTGTAAAGGCGGCCGAAGTTATACCGAGCGTTCATAAATTAAATGGGTCAAGGGTGGCTGTGAGTTTGAAAACATCTGTCGGAACTAGAATCGTCCATTTGATGTTTGTAATTTTTTGGTTATCGTAATCTGTCAAACCAGCCGCAGTTTTCGTTTTCGGAACATTTTAAATGTGGTTTCGACGGCAGGGCACAAAACCTACATGATCGAGGAGTATTTTCGAACTTGAAGTATTCTCGTCCACTTATGGCAGATCAGAAATCAATGATATGGGACGTAACTTGTCAAAGTTTGACAAATATTACAAAAGGATTACGCTAGTTTAGACAGACGTTTTTGAATTCACAGGCACCCTTGACCCATTTAATTTATGAACTCTCGGTACTTCACGCTTCCTCAAATGGCCACTGCAGCCACTCTCAAGAACTTTTCGAACTCGAATAAATTCGTCGTAACTCGACTTCTAGCGAACATAGCGCCTCAACAATGACAGTATCGTGATTCGCTGACTTAGCCTAATCACAATAGTGACAAAACGCAAATCATTGTGATTCGAAAATGTTCAATAAAGCTTGTGTTCTGAAACCTCGATTATGTTAGAAATGATACCCACACATTCCCTTCAGCGACAAACATTTATTTGTTAATTCAGGAAGCCCACATGCACCATTGACAGTTTTCCTTGTCTCCTGACAGGCGCATGATTCTGACAGTGGCGGCATCGTGATAGGCGCGTACATGACAACTTGACGCCAGGAATTTTAAAGCGGCCGACTTGACGGCGGGACAACTTGACGCCAGGCCCACTTGACGCGGGACAACTTGACGCCGGGACAACTTGACGCCGGACAACTTGACGCCAGGAATTTTAAAGCGGCCGACTTGACGGCGGGACAACATGACGCCAGGACAACTTGACGCGGGAGAACTTGACGCCGAACAACTTGACGCCAAGAATTTTAAAGTAGCCGATAGCTGACTAAACGTCGGGACAACTTAACACCAGTTGGCGCTATAGGACCCCGAGCATTACATGAAGGCGCAAAAGTGCTTACCAAAGTTACGAATCTTACGAAAGCAAGGGGAAAACGCAAGGGGGCCCGATAGACCTTTGAATACCAAACAAAGGCACAAGAGTGCTTGCTAAATGTAAATGGAAAAAATGCAAGGGAGCTCAACAGGGGCTCAAACACCATTCATTATTGAAGACACAATGGGGTCCAGTGGGGCTATGAAGTATGAACACATGAAAGCAAAAGAGAGCTTTTTCGGCATATGAGGACACAAGCGGACCAAGTAGGGCTTTGAATACCAGACGAAAACACAAGTGTGCTTTCGATTGCTTGAAAGCTCCCTAAGAGACGGAAAATTGCAAGGGGGCTCAAAAGACTTCAAAAGACATTGAAGGCACAAGGGGGCTCAATAGAGCTTTGGATTACACAAGAAGGCAAAAGGGGCTTACGGGAATTCTAAACACGTAAACAACATAGGGAGACTCACCAGGGCTCCAAACGGTGCTTGAGGTTAAGGACACACGGGGGCGGCAAATGTTACACGAAGGCACGAAGGTGTTTACTAAAGCTTCGAAAGCGACGGAAAAATGTGAGGGGACTCAGCAGGGCTTCAATCAACATTGAAGAAACAAGGGAGCCAGTAGGGCTTTAATCATCAAAGAAGGCACAAGAAGGCTTAATTAAATTCTAGAGGGGCGCAAAATCATGATGAGGGGCTTATAACAAGAGTGTCCAATTGGACTCTGTATAAGGATGCTTACAACGCTATATGGAGACATAAAGGGTAGATACTACGATTCTGAATGCAACATGAACACTCAAGGGGGCTCATCAGGGCTCAAAACGATATAAATACACAAAAGGATCCACTGGAATTTCGAGTTAACACAGCAAAACAAAATGGGAGCTTCTTGAGCTCCAAAACATAGTAAGACATAAGGGGGCTCCTCGGAACTCCGAAGAACTCAAGTAAACACAAGAAGGTTCATCGGGGCTCGAAAGGACACAAAAAGACACTGGGGCTCATCGGGGCTCCGATGGACAAAGAAGAACTCAAGAACTACAAAATCAGATATATTGTGGCTCGATAGAGTTCCAAAAGCAACATGGAGACACAATAAGGGGGCTAGTCAAGGCTTGAAGCGACACATCAAATTGCCATACGTTAGGTTGTCCTGGCGTCAAGTTGTCCCGCGTCAGGATGGCCGGCGTCAAGTTGTCCTGCTTCGACCAACTTGACGCCGGCGCCGAACGAATGGGGCCTTGCAATTGAAAAACTCAACGTGAGGTCGCCACTACTGTAAGGGGCGCCTACTTCGATGAAGCGGCGCTAACGACGGGAAAAACAGGGGAGTTTGAGTCGTTTGACCAGTAACTAACAGTGACTGGAGACGTCAAGCAAGAAACAGAGATTAGCCAAATTTCAAATCAAGACATGAAATGACAGACGTCGGTCGCTGAAGCGTCAACGCCGTCAAAATTGTCGAATTTTCCCCCCAACGGTGGTGGCGCCCTCGGTGTGTGAAAGTGGCAAAGCAAGGTCCCATTGCGCCAGGGATTTTGTGAGAACAGAGTAAGGAAACATTCGTAGAAAATGACAAAATGGGACTCATCGGTAGTCGAAACGATACATAAAGACACAAGAGGGTTCACTGGGGCTCATAATTACACAGCAGACCACAATGAGGGCCACTAGATCTCCAAAACACAAAAAGACATGAGCGGGCTCGCCTAGACTTCCGAAAACCTTAAGAAAACATCGAAGGGTTCATTGGGGGCTCGAAACGACACAAAAGGACACAATGGGGGCTAGTAAGGCTCCAAAGTAAAAAGATACAAAGATAGTGTTCCGAACCTGCCAAGAAAATACGTACAAAGAAGTCATCGGGGCACAATACGGTACCTAAAGACAGAAGGAGGGGCTCCGATTGACACAGCAAGACATAATGGATCGCTAGAACTCCAAAACATAAGAAAAGTGAGCATGAGGGGGCTCGCGTTTTCCGAAAACGTGAGAACATGAGGGGGCTCATCGTCAAAATGACACATAAAGACACAAAAAGGCCTATTCAAGCTCCGATTGACAAAGCAAGGCATAATGGGGGCGCCCGATAGGGCGCCATATAGGAGGACTAGAGACACAAGAAGATACAAGGGGGTTCATCAGGGCCTTACACAACACCACATGAAGACACAAGGGGGATAACCCGGTTTCAAAACGACAAATAAGACAAAGGGGGTCCGTTGCGTCTCCGATAAACGTAGCAAGACACAACGAGGGCCGCCAGGATTCCACGACATAAGAAGACAGAATAGAGCTTATTGCGGGGCTGGAAGCGCCACCAAAGACACATGGCTCAGATTGACCCAGCAAGACAAAATGGGGACAAAAGGGGTCCAAAGCACAAGAAGATACAAGGGGACTCGATAAAATTCAGAGCTTCACATGGAAACACAAGAAGATCATCGAGGGGGTTATCAGGGCTCTCAAAAACAATATGGAAAAACAAAGTGGCCCCAGTGAAGTTTCGAAAACAACACGAAGACACAAGTGGCGGGCTCATCAGGGCTTGAAATGACTTTTCACTTTGTGACTTCAAGTTATACAAACTGAGGTCATTAGGAATTGAAAATATAAGATACAAGTAGGCATAAGGGGCTTGCTGGTTCCGAAAAACCACAGGAAAACAAGGGGGCCAGTTGTGGGACAAAAAGACACAAACTGGCCAACTGGAGTCCCAAAATTATGATAACTCCTAGCGTCAAGTTGCTCTAGCGTCAAGTTGTCCTGGCGTCAAATTGTCTCGCGTCAAGTTGTCCTGGCGTCAAGTTGTCCCGCGGCAAGTTGGCCGGCGTCAAATCGGCGGCGTCAAGTTGTCCTGCTTCGTGATAGGCAGGTTCTAGTTATTCAGAAATGACATCAAACATGATTCGATAGCAGTGTTTAGTGCTCGATTTAGTGCTTGCAGCAAAAAATAGTCATGTTCTCCTTGCACCTCCCAAATCCCGGACCAGCAGAGGGTAATCGAAGGGAACAGCGGACCAAATTATTCACTTTGCTTCTAGGAATAATTGTGCCGAAGTTCTTGTTTGTATCAAAAAATGCAGGAATGTTCCAGATTATGTAGTGAACCGCTAGTACTACAAGGCAGCCCTGGGCAGCCCTTCACGATGCATTTTGTTTTGTGTCATTTTCTTCCTTCAATCGTGACTGACGTCTCGACGTGACAATCCATCATTTGTCAGAAATGATGCCCGTCAAAAAATGACAGGGACCCTCCTTGAGGGTCGCACGCTTCCTTTGTTGTTGACACCCGCTTGAAGTTTGTGTCCACAGAACTAAGAGCAGCTGTATTTTAATCTGGTTGCATCAAAATGGGATTTCAAAAATGGTGGGATTCGGGAGTGTGTGCGAAAATCGGATGTGTCGTGGTGACTGTTGAAGGTATCGTGGTTGTGGTTCTTTCGGCCGCATTTAGAGAGAGAACGGCCTTGCTGTTTGACACACCGGGAAACGTAAGCACTGTGATATTGACTTCTGGTGCGTGCGCATTGACTCTCCCAGTTTTCACCTTATACACCCTATTTAAGAAGAAGAATAATTTTGCATTCTTCATCTGTTGCATCCTGGGTCTGGTCGCCGTTGTTTCTGGACTGATAGCTCCCATATTGCATTGGGCGAGAGAATTCAGATATCCGGCACGATTGAACGAGCTGTTCGAAATGTACCACAAAATTGACGAACTCAGTCTTGACAGGAGAAGATTAGATATGGTGCTCAGGGACTACGAATGCTGCGGTATCGATTCCGTGGATGACTGGAAGGTGTTACCAGTTGCCTGTTGTCCTACTGTGAATCAAAATGGCACGTGCGACAAGTATCATACATACCAACACAGCTGTTACGAAAATTTCTTGGCTAGTTCCTACAAACTCAGGAAATGGGCAAGTTATTTCTCAGTCGTGACGGCGGCCACGTGCTTGTGTATAATTGGGGATCTAGTTCACTTCAAATATTATCGAAAACCTGAGACGTCTCCTGTTCGAGATACAAATTAAAGGTTTTTGCATCGTCGGCTCTGAACTATTCGAAGCACTTCGTGAGGCTCATTTGGCCATTGACCATGGAGGACGTGGTAGAATGCTTGATGAGCCATTCAGTTAATGTATAAACAGTGATCAAAATAAACTTCACCTCAGTTCATCTGTTATGATTTCTAAAAATCTGGTGCTAAAACATGGCGAGTGAACCATACCATGAGGGTCACTTTGGCCCAGTATCTCCATCCTGGAACAACTCTACGCTAAGGTCAACTTCAAGTTAAATGCCATGATACAAATGGGCGCTTGTTTGGGGAAAGTGGTACCTACTTTATGTATAAATTGCAGGTCTGTGGAAAAAAATGATATTGTACGTATTTCCACCTCA
Organism: Anaspis maculata; assembly: GCA_949128115.1. Lineage (NCBI taxonomy): Eukaryota > Metazoa > Arthropoda > Insecta > Coleoptera > Scraptiidae > Anaspis > Anaspis maculata. Next base: position 25,112,150 of record OX421964.1, on the reverse strand, counting down.
GTGAGCTTGGGTGTGAGTTCCAGTTTTCACAAACAGGCGCCAGTTGTTCTATTCACCTTCTGGTTGAAGTTAACAAGAAGTATCTTTCACGCAGTTTTACGTAAATTCAGAAAACGCCGTCTTCTTTTTGTCGTCGTTGTGAAGACCTACTTGCCAGTAACCACTCTTCAGGCCAAGCGTCGAAACCTTTCTGGATCCAGACAGCGTGCTCAAATTGTCGTCGTTACAAAGCAGTGGATAGCTGTCTTCCTTCGTTACATGATTGAGTTTGCGGTGGTCTACATAAAATCGCGTACTCCAGTCTTTCTTTGTAACCAAAACAACCGGTGATGACCATGGACTTGTCGAGTCTTCAATCACGCCTTCATCCAGCAAGTTTTTTCAAAACCTTCGACACTTTTCTTGCTTCGCCAATGGTAGACGTCTGGGAGCCTGTCGAATTGGCGCGGAGCTCTCGGTGTTGATCCGTTGTTGGATCACGCTGGTCCTTCCGGTAGGATTTTTTCTTGAATGAATTGCGTCGCAAGTTCCTGTTTCTTGCCACTCAAGTGTTTCCAGTCACGCGAGAGTATCTCCATCATCTTTTCCTCCGAGAACTTTGAGGCCGGAGCCTTTTTCGATTAGCCTTCACAGCGTGAGATCCATTCTAAAGGTTCACACTTGCCCCAGGGTCTCTCCTTCCTTGATAGTTTTGCATGTTTGTTCGGGTTAATGACCCTTATAGGGATTTTCGTCTTGTCCATGTTAATCAACGTCTTAGCCACGATACAGCTGCTAGCTGTATCGGGCTTAGCCATGCCGGTGACATGTCCTTCAGGTTGTCCGCTTAGTGTTACCCACACGATTTTCTCGGTATTAGCGGGTACACGAACAGTTCAGGCTGAAAGTAGGCCGATTTCTTCAGCCGTCTTCATGAATGTTCAGACCAAGTATGAAGTCGTCAACAGTGTCAGCGACCAGGAACTTTTACTCGATTGTCCTCGTCAAGCTTTCCACTCAAAAGAAGGCTATTGAGGCTAAGGCATTGCGAATTCCCAGCTGGCAAACTTCGTAGTAGAAATGTTATGAAAAAGTCATTTTCGTGCTGCCATAACCGAAAATGATAATATACGCTCTGCGTGTCCTGCACTGTAATATTCAGAAAAAGATCTAGAGCGGCAAAGTAAAAAGTACACGTGAAAAATCAACTAACCTTGCAAAATCATGCAGAATTCAAGAGAGACCACGTTTCCAATGTTATAGCTTGAAATTTTTTGTTTAAATCAGTAGTTAATCAGTTAAAATCATAAATAATCATTTTTAAAATTCATATTTCAGGGTCATTTTTCTGATAGCTGTTGGTACAATTGCAGAATGATTTTTGACGTTTTGTGGCGCCAAGGTTTAAAAGTGATTAATTTATGCCATTTTCTGTGTTTCGTCGTCACACAAGACTCTAGAGCTCAGTGATTTCGGGATTTTTGGGGGATGGCCCTTCTAATTGGGGAGGGGGAGGGTGATCTTAAGCAAGAAAATTCAAACATAAGACGCAATTTTCAAATCGACATTTGACACACGAAAATCTGCATCTAGTGGGTATATGCCTCGTGCCTTGGTGATAAATGGCAGAAGTACCAACTTGAAATTTATTCCAATGATTATTGCAATATGATCTTATTTATTTGTAATTTCATTAAAAGCAGCACGAAAAACGATGTATGATAGATAGATAGATAGATAGATAGATATATTACGCCACATTACATGATTACATCAGTTTGAAGCTACTCGGCCTAAGGCCTCGAGCTGCATTGACGTTCGTTATGCTTTGCCCGGTTTTCGGCGCTAGTAACATAAAATACTATTTCTCTGACCTAAAATTATATTTTGATTGATTTGACATTGATCGTCAGATCTGAAGCTACATTCACACTTTCTTAGCATGCCGAAACATACGTCCTCCACAATCACATTTCGTCACCAGAAAGATTGATGTGTCGAAATACGTGTGTATCTTGATAGTACGGTATGATAAAAAACTTTTTTTCCTCTTGAGTGCTATGAAATTATTATTTTATTTATCAAAGGTTGGCCACAATGACTAAAAAAATTATTAAATGTCAGTGTCGATGCTTCCAATCTAGACGGTACATGTTCCATTAGTTAGGCACACAAATTTCCACTTTGGAGTTAATGGGGTACTTGCCTAATTTTTTTTTATTGGCTTAATCGATAGTATGGTTAAAAATAATGTACCCGTATTTTTTCTTTTTCCTAAATTCCCAAAATTGCGGCCGCAATGCGTGTTTTAAAAATATATTTGTGACGTCACAAATATATTAGATATAGAACATAGAAGGGCTCTTTTTCCTCGTTGGGTTGGCAATGATCGGGGCAATGATATAACGTCGCCAAGGTGCCGTTTTCAAATAACAAGATCTGAGTCTGACTGACAACGTCAAACCGCCGACCGTAATTTCTTCCTGTGCCCTTTTTTTGCCTTTGACTGCTTTGATCGAGGCTTTGATTTACGCGGTAAGTACCTACTCGTTTTGTTCATTTCTTGTTCAACCTAACTAGCCTCTTTCTTTAGTCTTCAGTGCTGTCCACCTAAAAGCCTTTCGCATGTTTGTCACCCTTGCTCTGACCTGGCTGACCCTCGGCTTCATTTCGGACATCAGTGTTCCTGCTCCCCACATTTTATTTGGAGGTCCATCGCGTCCTCCCCACATGGATCTCTTGTAGCTCTAAAGTATTACCTATCCGGAATTGTATGCTAATGATGAACCTATAAAAGCTCACTGTTCATTTTCAGCCTCTTATTTCTGTGCTATTGGTGATCCTCCAGATTTTCCCCTGGAAATAAATTATCTCGACTGAGACAGTGTTATAAGAGGTTTTTGGAGTCAGTTTCTTTGAAACCTTGTTCGACTTTATTGTCTAAATGCTCATGGTAAGATAATTCGATAGGAAACCGGTTTTGCGATAGCATGTTCAAAATGACAGTGTCACAGTGACATCCCTGACATTCTTGATTATTCCATTGTCACACAGTCAGACCAACCCCACTCAAAATCCCTGTCCTGGCGCGAAGCTTTTAGGAGGATTTTTCAAATTCGTTTTTTTCTGTAGAAAACGACGGGATTTTTGTGAAATTCTCAGTAGAGTCCCCTTATCACTTATACTAGCAATCAAAAGTATTTCCAGCTGAATCTATTCCATTGGCAAGTACCCCATTGCAGTACTCCCAACAGAACTGAAAAAGGCAAACAAAATCATTACATTCTGGAGTGAAAAAGTTTTTGATACAAGCTGGAGCACTAGGAGGATAAGGATGATGGACGCTGATAGTTGTAGTGTTTATTACAGGATGTGGATGGATGTATCGGTGTCTGCGATTGTGGGATTGCCGTCTCCATAAATTTCTACTTCAGGCGATAATTTTGGTTGTACTTTGTCAAATCTTGGTGTAGACAGACGAAGGTGACGATCTCTGCAGGTGGCTACAATTAAAAAGTTTTGGAGAATGGTGTATTTCTTGTAATTGGTTTTCTCTTTCTATAATTCAGGTAGATAGTAGGTCATAGTAGGTCTTTGTTCAGGTCTTCGTTCCTGTGGTGTCAACAGTGGTGTATGGCTGGGGATTGTGTACTGGTGTGAGAGAATTCTGCTTCTTTTGCTTACAAAGTACCAAGTCTTCTGGCGTGAAAGTGTTGTTCTTGGTTTTTCTTCAAAAGTCTGCGTATTTCTTGCATTGTTGTCGTCGTTGGAGATCTTCGGTGTCTTCGAGCTCTTGGAGATATTGTTGGTAGATAGTTGTTTATGGGCCATTTAAAAGGCTCGAAAGGAGTTTTTCTCCTGTGGTAGTGTGCGGAGTACTGCAATACTTCAACAGAAATTCTTGTAGCTGTGAGTTGAATCTGTTGGTCTCTGGTTGTGCACATATGGGTGATTTCTTGAGTGTTTTGACGAGTCTTTCGACCATGCCATTTGCCGCAGGCCAAGGAGGAGTAGTTCGATGATGCTGTATACCATGGCGCTCCAGAAAGCTTTTGAATTCATTTCCGTTGAAAGGAGGGCCAAAGTCTGACGTAATTTTGGCTGGGATTCCTACCATAGCGAAAACTTTTTGGAGAACTAATTGCAGGTCGGAACATTTTGTTGAATCCACGGTCTTGATGGAAGGAAATCTCGAGTATTCGTCTATGATTAGGATGACATATTTGCTGTTTGGGAATGGTTCGGCGTAGTTTCAATCGAGGTTCTTGAATGGTTGTCTTGGTATTTCTTTGATTTTGATTGAATCTTGTTGTTTGGTAGCATCTGTCGCTTGGCAGGCAATTCTGTCAATCTACTATTCAGTTTATCTGTGTTAATAATAAATAAATAAATAAATAAATCTTTATTTCTCTTAGGACTGTAGGTACAGCATGAGAATTGTCACACAATATGATTTGGTCAGAGATATAGAGAATATAGAGTAAAACGTCAACAAATCACAATATATAAAAATTACACTCAAATATCACAGATACACTTTGGCTAATTTATTATCTAATGTCGTACAATCAAGATATTCTTGGATTGAGTAAAAATTATGAGCTAGAAGCAATGATTTAATTTTGTTTTTAAATACAGATAGGTTTTCAACTTTTTTAATCGCTAGTGGTAGCTTATTATACAGTTTTATTGGCATTACAAATGGTCCTTTTGCAGAGCTGCTCAATCGATGCATAGGAATATCAAGGTTTAGTTTTTGTCTTAAGTGATAATTAGGATTGTTATCTCTGCCGGAGGTGTAATTGATTCTGTTTTTGCGAACATATAAAACACAGCTTAATATATACATGGACGGCACAGTTAAAATGTTTAGTTTTGCAAATAAGGGTTTGCAAGAAGAACTTTGATTTGAAAAGCACATAGTCCGTACTATTTTTTTCTGCGTCAGGAACAAATCACCCAACCCACTACCGCCGCCCCAACAAATTATCCCGTAACTCAAAATGGAATGGACGTAAGCGTAATAGTACGTTTTTAAAACAAAAGTGTCAACCTTGTCCCGTAATTGCCAAAGGACGTACTGTGAAACTTTTAGCTTGCGAATGGGGTACTTGCCTAAAAAATTTTTATCAGCTCAATCGATAGTATGGTCAAAAATAGTGTGCCCGTATTTTTTTTTTCTATATTCCCAAAATTGCGGCCGTAATGCGTGTTTTAAAAATATATTTGTGACGTCACAAATATACGAAAAACTAAACAAACAGCACTGTTGGATTGAAAACTCAAAAAACTGTTAGAGAGGCATGACAATATTTGAAAAATACAAAAATGAAAACTCCACTGAAGTTTCCTCACTGTTTCCAACCTTTTGAAAAAAAAAAAATTGAAAAAAAATCTTTTCAACCAATGGATATATTTTCTGGAACATTTCAGGAAATACTCTTTATCACTCTTGTTGATGATTAAAAGTATTTTCAGTCGAATCTATCTCATTGGCAAGTACCCCATTGTCTCGTTAATATGACCCGTCCAAGAGAGGTGATACGCACAAGTAGGCTAGAATAAATCGTTCTGTTCGAAAAAACAAGAAAGTCAATTTTGTCTTCATTCAACTTTAACCCATTAAAACTGCAGTACTCTTGCATCGCTTTAACAGTCTCAGACGCCTTCAAGCTTAGAAGGCCGTCATCGTCAGCGGACACAGCCGCAGATGTATCGTCCGCAAACAACGTTACGGTGAGCGTCACCGATTCTGATGTCGTTCACAAAAATTAAAAACAGGAGAGGGCCCTGTTGGGAAACCATACCATCGAGCGTAGCAGTCGGTTCGTCTTGAAAATGCCTTGATGTCCTCGGTGTGCTAGTTTTATAACTCAATCTTGTAGAGCTGTTGGGATCTTATATTTGTGTGAAAATAAATGATTTATTAGTTTATTATGGTTTGACTTCCACATAGCAGTAAATTTTCCAAAGTTATTATCTCGTTTCTGATGCTTCTATACGGTGATAAGTCAGGGTTTTTCCATAGCATATTTTGATTGGAATGGGGTGCCTTATTGAGTATTTTTAGAGTGTTGTCTTCTTTGTTTACTTTTTTCTTCTCTGGTGTTTTCAGTCCCAGCCTTTCGATCCTCGCGCTTGAGCATACCTTCATGTTTTGCATGGTGTTGACAAGAGCTTTGTTGTCGGTGTGCAATATGAATTGATTTCCAATAATTTATAGTTTGAAGTGATCCAAAGTCCATGCGTTCGAAAGCATTTTTCTCTCGATCTGGCTATACCGTTTTAGCGTTTCAGACGGCGAATGGCTTCCGGAAGCTACAGGTTTCAGCTTATTACCATGCACTTGGGAAAGTACAGCTCCTAATCCACTTGGTCCAGCATCAACATAAAGGTGTGTCGTTTTGTTCGTGTCAAAATAGACGAGATTGGTGCTGCGCTGCTACTTATCAGTTTATAGAGTCGATCAAATTTCTTCTGATGTTCACATGTCCATTTCCAGGTTGCGTTTTTCAAGATTGACTGGAGAATGTTCTTTGTGGTTTTTGATAGATTTGGTACTAATTTTCCTAGATAAATGATCATCCCTAGAAAACTTTTTACTTCATTCACGCTTAATAGTGGTTGCAGTTCTTTTATTGCTTCTCCTTGTTCTCGTCACGACAAATACCATTTCTGGAGAACCTGTACTGTGCTGTAACCAAAGAATTTGATGATATCCGTGTTAAAAAGACATTTTGTTGGATTTATTGTTGAATTGTTTCGATGTATCTAATACTCGTAGCACTCTGCTTGCGTTTTCTTAAAAATCAGAATATCATCACTGATGTTTATGGTACCTTGTATAATATCTTGAAGAACTTGCCGGATCACAAAATCTCAGAAGCGGTGTTAATTCCGAAGTTCAACCTTTCATATCTCTATAAACCCTGGTATAGGATAGTGTAAATTGGTGGTACCCTTCTTGTCACTTTATTTTTGCTCCAAAAAATCATTCTACTGAAAATAAAAAGTGTTTTTTTTTACTTGAAAACAAAACCTCTACCGATTCTGTTCCCACAGTTCTGCTGGACCTTTTTAGGAATCGTTTTTTGGAATTTTGGTACCTATCTAATAGAAACCAAACAAAAAACAACTAGCAAAATGTTGCCATTTATACTTACAAGTGTCCCATCTGAAACATCCCACAGGATCCTTGATGGTCAGGTTCTTACTCCGTGCTCGTCTAAACGCCTCCTAGTACATCTTGCAATCGGTCCACAAACAAATTTTCAAGTTTTTTTTTTAATCATTGACTTTTACCTTTACCGCTTGTCATTGCTCACCTGCTTATATTAACATTACCCAGCTCTCAGCTGTGTATTCCATCAAAAAAGTCATATTTGGTTTTATACCTTCCGGTCCGGAAGTTTTCACCTCAAGTGGTAGGAAGCACGTGCCTTGTTCGGTATTGTTGGAACCGTTTTCATTTTAATCGCTTCACAGTGGTTGTCATCTGAGTTGTCGGATAATAAAAATACTGTCCAGCGGAAGCTATACCTTGCATTTTCATTTAAGAAGCAATGCTAACCTTACGGTTTTTCAGGCAGCTGGGAAATCCCAAAACTGATCAAAATCGGTGGCAGGTTATCAAAAAAGGCGGCTCTGGTTAGATGGAAAAGTCAAAATACTAAAAACACACTGAGCAACACCAGTGACAGCCACAAAAATAGCTAAACTTGGTGTTTTATTTTGCTCAAAAAGCAATAAAGTTGAAAATGGTGTTGAAAGTGAGCTACTTTTAACAAGCTTGCGCTCTATGATTTTTTCAACCCCACAAGCTAGGGTTCCGTTAGAAACCTGCTGTTGGTGGCCGCCATAGGTAAGCATAAGCTTCTTGTCAATTTCTTAACTTCTTGAACGTTTGCGGTTATCTTCATACATCGACGATAATTTATTGACGAATCTCAGCAGGCAGACTGCGTAATAATACACCGGTAGGATGCTCGCACAACAGTTGCTGTTAGTTCGCTTTTAGCGGCAGTTTCTATCTACCTCACATACCACTCATAATGTACATCTCGACTTATGGCTTTTATGATAATCCTCCTCGATTCATTGCAGTTCGGGGCACGAACGAAACCAAACATTGACTTATTAATATTAATCGCCATCGTAAGTGGGTCGTTAAAGTATACATTGTGAGTTTACATGCAACACAACAAATTTATCTTGTAACCGAGTACTGGTAACTTATTAGTGTCGTTTTGGACGCACCGCGTGGGTACCGGCCGGGCACACAGTATTGGGTAAATATCTCATTCAGGGCCGTGTGTTTCTTTTTTCCTCTCTTCTACTTCTGCTTCTCTCTTCCATCACCATCACTTTGCTTAGTGCGTTTTTATTGCCTCTTCTCCGCACCACGGTAAACTCGTAAAAAGGCATTTTTGTGGTTGGTCCTCTTTAACGAGCATAGACGTGTGAAAATTCGTAAACCCCATATTATGGTCGTCGTCGACGTCGTGTGTTGCTGTTCAAACACTCATTCAATTTTAATTAATTGAGCGTTTGCGCTGACACCAAATTACTCGCAGATGGTTTAAATTTAATGAATTTGTGCCAAAACGCCACATACCGAGTGACGCAGCATCGCCGCTGCTAATGATAGGGCGATTGCATGTAGGGGGCGCTTGCGGCGCCGTTTGCCACTTGGGGTCTTAAGATTTGTCAATTACAAACCGTCAAATTGTCTGTCCATCACGTCATTTTTTGACACTTTGGTACACACCTAGGTACTGTCATTGTCAAAGTTGAAAAATGCCCCACATTTGTTGTGTACCGCACTTCAACGAAGCTCTCAGACTGTCTAGGGTCTTCTTTTCCATTGGACATTTCACTTTCCGCTGACATTAAACCGTAGTTAATTTACATACCAAACTGTAGTATCCTGTATTACCGACGATAGAAATCTGTATACCAGCTAATACCGAAATGACAGGACAGGTATCTGATAAGAATGTCAAATACAAAGTGTACATCGCGCATTCTCGTTTATTTAAAAATTAAACAAACAAAACGCTTTACAAGAGCCTTTGATTTTGTCATCACTCAACGACCTCGACACACCACAGAAACGAAACGAATCGATACTTGTGGCGAATCGCGACTGGTAGCCACCAAGTGGCGACAAGCTCGACCAATACTATGCAATTGCCCTATTACCTATGGTGGGTCTTGTTATACTCAGTGGTGCGATTCTCGAAAAAATTACATTCCATAAAGGCTTTGTTACGCTGTTATTACCTAGGCAACAGCCAATGGCTGACACGAATTTTCACATAACAGAGTGTTTATGGAATGTTATTTTTTAAAGAATAGCACTATAAAATATGATCGGCATAGGAAAGGGGTCAAATGTGTTGGTGACAAGAACAGCTCTTCGATGTTTGGCAGTGATCGTTGTTGTCCCTTCCCTTCCCCACGTCGTTTACCTTTCACCTACGTTGAGTGAGTACTTACTCTAGATGAGAATGTGTCCTTGGGGATGAGATTGAATTCTTAAATGAAACGCGAATGAATCACAAGCAAAATAAATCTTTATTGAAAATCACATGCAAAGTTTTTGAATGAATTCGTTTCTTTTCCCAAAACACCTAACAAAAAGAAACTGACAGTAATAAAAATGATACAACATGAATAAAAAACAACAAAACACAAACAAGAAAGATCATTACAAATTATTTGGACAATGCGAATTACAACAATAAAATGAACACAAAATCAGATTAACAAAACAAAACAAGAAATCATGGAACATGTCAAACTGTCAGTTTAATAGCAAAGGAAAAGTGACGTATTCGCTGACAGGCATACATGGGAAGAACACGTCAAAGAAACCCCTGCGTATAGCCTGGTTGATTGCTGAAAAATCCCTTCCCAAATGATCTGAACAAAAGTCGAGTGTGAATGAGTCGTGATGAAATGACAGAGAAGTCACTCCAGTTATACATTGATCAAGTCAGCGTGAATCGGTGCTTAAACCTCTTTGAAACGTTTGCTTTGTTCACAAGTTATTTACTTGACAACAAAAGAACTCGCTCGCTTATGCTTTGGAGAAAACTTTACGCTCAGCAATTTATTTTTCACTTCACAAACAAATGAGGTCAAATTGATAGATGAGTAAACAAGTTATTAAATCAGCAAGACACAAATGATAATGGTGTAGGTAAATAAACAAGAAACAAACGATAAGTAATGGTGTAGATAAATGAACATGAAACAATTAAGAGATAAACAGGTAGATAAATAAACAAGAGACAGGTGAGAGATAAATAAGTAGAGAAGTTGGAGTTGGTCATACTTTAGTAAGCAATTGGAAGGAAGAAGTTTCCATAACGCATTCGCCCGAAATTAACCAAGCAGTTACCCATCAAAAACCCCACAGATACATACTTACATACAAAACAGAACAATGGTTAGTAAACAGTGATCACATACAAGAAAATCGACTCGAGCCAACCTGTGGCCCTCTCTTGGTCTTACATAATTTCCCCTTCAAATAAGAAAGGACTCAACAAGGCAGATTCATACGAGCAGGTTGACCCCCCCCCAGGACACGGAGAAGCGTGCAAGTGTTTTTTCCTTCGTTTACTTTGCGGTATAACCCGCCAATAAACAATGAAATGTGAATGAATCATAAAAAGTACTGTTCTCTACTTAACGGCTGATTTTGGCGTAGTAGTTTTTTTTGTCATCTCTCTGTTTGTGACGTAACTTGTGGAAAATAAACAATTAATGAAACCTCGAAATACGCTCGACGGCGCAATTCTAAGGCCACGTCATGAGTGCGCCAATCGCACACCCACTAGATTACGGCCTTTGCCATCAACATTGAGATCATTTGGGAGAAGATAAATTACACAAAATTCAAAACAGTGCAAAGCACCTTGATCTTGAAGAAGAAAAACTGCGGGTTATGCAAGCCCGTTGAGAACAAAGAGAACAAAGAATTTCGGGTTATGTACAAAAACTTTGCAGACAAAATAGGTATCGAGATGCATGATTTGGTGAGTGGTTGTACCAAAATTACGGTACAATAATCAAAGAAAGACCGACCTTAAAATTGTAAAAACGACGCACTCTCGTTGCACTGAAAATCACGTGTTCTTCACCACAGCTGATTCTCTTCTCTTCCTGCGGCTACCGCTCGCTCAGCGCCATCTCCCCCTCCCATCGGCAAACGCTACGAACGTCAACCGACCGTACCTACTTCAGGTACCAACGTATAATCATAACAATGGGGGAATACCACACTATGGAAATTTTTGTTCGAAACGTCTCTTTGAGTGAGAAGTTGGTATTTAAACAGAAAAATTGAAAATAATTTGCACGAAATTGAAAATTTCAATTTTCCGGGAAAACCTGAAATCTTTCTCCATCATCATCAAATCAATCACTATTGTAAAAAGTGTCAATTGAGGCTTCACTTCAATAAACTCCATCATCCATGATCCAAGTCCGGTCTAGCTAACCCAGGCCGTTTTCACATTTTCAACAGGAAAACTCCCGGGAAATTGAAAAAAATTGTTTGGTTGCCATAGATCTAATTTTTGCAACAATTATTTCCATAGTAACCAAACCAAGTTTGAAGTTGGACTCGAAGTGAGCAACCCGGCGTAAATGGCGAAGTTTTGAACTTGGACAATTTTTATTATTTGACAGATGACAGATAGGGCAATACTTTCAACTATTCTTAATACAGTTTTTCAAGGACTTTCGAATGTCATATTGCAAGTCGAGTTCCGTAAGATATAAAGTACCGTAAGATATTACTACTACTAATATAAACACTTGAAATAGTCCACAAGGAAGAGGACTAGTTAAAAAATATATTACTGTAAAAAGCTGATTGCATGCACTTTCACATTCAACATGTCATATTTGTTATACAGGGTGTCGCGTAAGGTTCTGCAAAAAAATGGAAAGATTGAATAACTCCCAATTCTGTTGAAAAAAATTGGAAATTTTTCAACTGGTCCAGGGAGGTACTAGAACATATACCTCGAAACAGTTTTGCAAATTTTTGCCTATCTCTTCCATTTACAGGGTGATCTGAAAAAGTCAACTTTTTGGTTTCGCGGTGATAACTTTTAGCTCCGTCAACCGATTTTCAAAATCGAGAGCACATATTGGAGCTGAAACTTCAAAAAACACGCCTTTTGGCTAGGATTTTATCACAGATGTAATCGTAGAATAGGGGTTTACATCAAAGTTGACCTCAATTTGAATAAACTTCGGATCTGGTCTTGCGAAAGAAATAAACAAAACTCAACTTGCCTTTGAACCAGCCATTCATTCCGAGCAATTCAAGATCTTTTTCGTCTTTGTGAGGCTGAAATTGGTTGATTGGGAAGCCAAATCACATAGCTCCATGATTTTCCAAGAAAATAATGCCCCTGCACACCTGAGATTGCACGTAACCTAGGTTACGAAAATCACTTGAACTTCGATAATAAAAGTACAAAAAATACGACAACGGGAAGCAAGCAAGTTACAGACACCGGACAAAAACTATCGTGTTTCCTGTCCATTCACCATCGCAGGAAAAATAGTTTCAGTCGTCGCCGCCCCCTATACGCTGCCCCCGACGGAAAGAACAAAACCCCAGAAGTTACAGACACCGGACAAAAACTATCGTGTTCCCTGTCCATTCGAAATAGAAGGAAAGATAGTTTCAGCCGCCGCCGCTCCCCATACGCCGCCCCCGATGAAAAAATAGCACCACAAATGTTACAAACACAGGACAAAAACTATCGTGTTTCCTGTCCATTCGACATCGCAGGAAAAATTGTTTCAGCCGTCGCCGCCCCCATACGCCGCCCCCGACGGGAAAAACAAAATCACAGAAGTTACAGACACCGGACAAAAACTATCGTGTTTCTTGTCCATTTGAGATCGCAGGAACAGTAGTTTCAGCCGCCGCCGCCCCCCATACGCCGCCTCCGACAAAAAAACAGAACCACAGAACTTACAGACACCGGACAAGAACTGTCGTGTTTCTGTCCACTCGACATCGCAGGAAAAATAGTTCTAGCCGCCGGCGCCGCCGCCCCCTTACGCGTCCCCGACGAAAAAACAGAACCACAGAAATTACAGACATCGGACTAAAACCAGCGTGTTTCCTGTCCATTCGCCATCGCAGGAAAAATTGTTTCAGCCGTCGCCGCCCCCATACGCCGCCCCCGACGGAAAAAACAAAATCACAGAAGTTACAGACACCGGACAAAAACTATCGTGTTTCCTGTCCATTCGAGATCGCAGGAACAATAGTTACAACCGCCGCCGCTCCCGACACAAAAAACAGAACCACAGAAGTTACAGACACCGGACAAAAACTTCCACGTTTCCTGTCCATTCGACATCGCAGGAAAAATAGTTTCAGCCGCCGCCTCTTCCCCAGGGAAAAAACAGAACCACAGAAGTTACAGACACCGGACAAGAACTATCGTGTTTCGTGTCTACTCGACATCGCAGGAAAAATAGTTCCAGCCGCCGGCCCCCCATACGCGTCCCCGACGAAAAAACAGAACCACAGAAATTACAGACACCGGACAAAAACGATCGTGTTTCTACTGTACATGGCACTTGTACTACTACTTGTACAATGTATTCCTTCATGGGTAGGTATAATGGGGGTCGATATCTCAATACGCACTCAAGATACATATCGAGCCGAGTGTGACCAGAAGTCTTGCAAAGTGAAAAGCTGTGAAGTCTTTCTATGAAGGCTCCTGAAAAGTTTCTATTTTTTGAAGCTGAAACTTTCCGAGGTGGCTAACGCCAAACACTGGCTCAAGTCTGAGCTAGTGGTAGAATAAAAGACAAGTATAATATTCCGTATTATTTATTTATTATCCTTCTAACAATAATTATTTAGCATACAAATTTCTGACACTTTCGTCAACAATGGCATTTTTACATATAAATAATGCATTCGGTTAGTGAAATAAGCATTGCAGACACTTTTCAACGAGAGTACTTTATGACTTTCGGGCGGCGTTATCATGCATAATCATAGTTGAAAATATTTCTCCATGGATGAAACACCTGCAAACTTTCAAGCACAAGCGACAATTTTATTCATTATTTTCCCCAACATGTAAAGGAAGAACGTTTTCGTGTTCTAGCAACCATACATTTTTCTTCTTCAACTCCTTTATAATAGTCCTCAGTGATGAAATTTCTTTTTTCTGGCGCCATACAGTTTTTTGAAGGCCCCGTATTTTGTGGCTCTTCAAAACATCCCTTTCACATAATTCACGAATTTTTTTCTGCAAAACCTTCTGGCGGTGAGTGTTTTCAGCTCGGTCTTTGATATTGTCCAACTCTTGTTTCAGACTTGAAGACGGCTCAGGTGATGTGGGTGGTGATGTTGATGCACAATCACCTTCATTTTGTTTTTCTGACTTCAATGGTGCATCAGTTCCGACAACATTTTGAAAAGGCACAGCAGCATTTTCCAAGTGTGAATAATGAATAGGTTCATCAATATTTTCCACAGGCATATTGATAGGTGAACCTACATCATCCGCAGAAAAATGGACGGGTTCATCAACATTTTCTAGTAACTCAGCAGCAGGCACTTCAAGTACTGTACTGGAAGTCCTTTCCTGTAAAACATGGTACCTATTGTTAAAAACATAACGGTAGGTAATGAAGGTTTTGTAAAATATAGAGCTTATATTAAAATAATGGGGATAATACATACATATCTAAATCGTTTCACTTCAATTGTAGGAAACGCGTTTGAATGTAGTCTCACAATCAACTGAGACGAACGGTCAAAGCATTGATCATCAAAATGTCGTGAGCACAGAACACTTGTACGTTTTGGAATCCATCCTGGCCTATTCAAGAAACTAATCCATATTTCCCTTCTATGGCCATCTTTGGGGAAACTAAAAAATATCACTGCATTAGGCATTTCCACATGACGTCACGAGCTCGTCAGTGTTGCCAACCTAGTTGAATTTATAACGTCAAAAAAGTGTTTGGGAGCAACCCGCGTTGTTATGATTGTAAAAAAAGTACTTTTTTGAGATTTTGGATACAGTAGGAAGCAAGTTTGTGCGTGATAATTGTTCACGAAACTCTGGCGCTTCGATCAATACTGATAGTTGGAGATGTGCTGCCCCAAATAGCTCAATAAACAAGAAAGTTTGGTGGAGTGCTTAAATCATTTTCGTCGAAAAAAAAAAGAAATCCGTGGCTTTTTTGGAAAACTACATTCCTGGAAGAAAAGAGCATCTCAGGAAGTATCTCAAAGTGCCAAGAAATGCGACTCAAAGACATCTGGGAAGGAGAAAATATGCCAGTTTATTATCCTGCCGATAAGGTAAAAAGCTGACTAAATTGTTAGAATACAGAATAAATGTGAGATGATTTTACAAATTATCCATTACTAAGCGCCCTTCTGATTTCAGAAAGTATGGCTGTGGCAAAAACTGTGACCTGTGGCGATCGTGAAATGGGAAAATCCAGCGACCAAGGAATTTCTAAATTGACCACAATGTTACCTCAAATCCTGCTTACATGAAGAAATTTCAGGATTTTTTAAGCAATGTGTCTTGCCGCGATGAAGCCATCAACTGAAAATTCAAGATTGTCAAGTCAGGTGTACGATTTGGTCAACAGAAGATGAAGATACTATCGGAGCCGATCCCATCTGGTTCACATGTGCTTATATCACAGCAAATATTACAACTACAGTGAAGTAGAAAATGGAAACTATTGTCAATTCAAACATCTAGGCTTGTCAAAAGCAATGGAGAAAGCATGGCTAGAGATGTAGAGGGCTCAATGAACGTGAACGTTGGGTTGGAGTTTGGAGTGGTTGAATCTTTTTATGAGGAAAAAATGAAAAATTCATGGTTTTCTCGAAACGCTGGGGCTCGTGGAAGTACGAGGCATCACAGAATGTATCCCAAAGCGCCAAAAAATGGAGAGGAGGAAGGAAGGAATACACTTGAAAAAATATACGGAGGTTGTACCGATAACAATTAGGATGGGTAACTAAATTGCTGTAATACAGTTATGATGTTTGCACAAAATTATCTGTTGCTAAGCCTATCTAGTTTCAGGAAGTACCTGTGTCAAGAATTGTGGCCTTCGGCAATCTAAAAATGGGAAAATCTACGGACTGAGGATTTGCTACGTCGACCACAAATTGGAGCCTAGAATCCTCAATAGAACAATAAATATTTGTATTTTTAAGAAATGTGTCTTGACACAATCAAGTTGTAGTTGAAAATTCAATATCGTTAAATCAGGTGTGAAATTGCTGTCAAGGAGGGCTCCGGTGACCAAATACATCTTCGGTGGCCGAACAGCTGTTCGAGTTGAACTTCCATGTTTTGCCTCTGTCCATATTCTACAACCGAAGTGAAGACATTCCTGCACTTTTAAAATATAAAATATAAACAAAAACTATTGTTTGTTTCTTTAATCCAGCAGTAAAAGCTGGGCCTCAAGTATTTGGGTGATTGGGAAGCACAAACCGAAGAGGTACATACCTAGCCCCACACAAGGCATATCACTCCAGCAATGCCGGGAACGTAAACCCCCAACATTCAGGTGAGGTTTGGTGGCAAAGTTCATGCCCAATTTTGTCGGAAAATATGAATTTTCACCACTACCCTGTGCAGTTAACCTAACATGTTTGGCTTGCTTTTTCACAAAAAAACACACTTTTCCACGAGAACTTATTTTGCAGGCGCATTAAGGACTTTGCTTTGAACTTGATACAAAAGTTTCAAACTCAAATTCAAAAAGGTAGCCGAGGAAAAAAATGCAGAAACTGGAACTCCATAAGCGCCCTGTAGTTCGGTTGTTCCCAAACATTATTTGGTTCAAATTTGGCGGGCAATTTTGGCCAGTTGGCAACACTGCTGTGACGTCAATGGAAATGCCTAATTATGAATAGCACAATAAATTGGAACCCCCACAGACCCACTTGTTACGCCTATGGGTTTAAATTTCTAACCTTCAATTATATACAAATAAAATATACTCACGAATGGAAAGTAACATTCGCTCTTTCGTTCCTTGACGTTTTGGAACATCCACAGGCAGCACAACTAACCATAATATTGTTTATTTTTCAATAAGAACACAAAAAACGGCGACTTTTGTACTTCGATATAAACACAACAAGCGAGTCGGCACGAATGACGCACGAGCTGCGTGACCCCAGCCGAATAATGTGGTTGCTCAAAATGGCGACTTCCGTCGCATCTTTATGTAGGTATACACGGCACAGACCCAAACGCCCCGGCTCCTTCCTGCCTCTTTATCTCCCAATGATTCTTTCACTTGCGCAAATAAATCGTTCACTACATAGGCATGAATTTTGTGTATAATTTTAAAGCTTCACTTGCTAGTGCTTGCGTTTTGGGAACATGTACCGACCCGACCTGAGACCGGAGGAATATCCAGCCGCCTCGCCTCCTGAAAAGGCGGCGAAGCGGTAGTACTTAGTACATACTCAACTACCGAACGAGAGGTCCTGGCGGTTGTATATGACACAGACGCTATGATGTTGAGAGTTTCACGAGGATATTTTGAGGGGTAAAAATTCATATTTTATACTTCTACAAAGTACCTAGTGTCGTGAAATGATGAACCCATTCTACTGGAAAAATGCCTTGTAAAATTCACTCAAACGCGGACCTCTCAACTTGTCTCTTTATAAACCGACAATTTATCTTTTACGCCGCTCAATATAACTTCAAGAGTAGGACTCAATAAAACTAGAACTAACTGCGAATTGAATCTTTAAATCAGCTTCAATAGACTCCAGAGAACTGCTGCGATGGAAAAAGTTTGCGAGAAATAAAAGAAAAACTTGAAAAATGTAACGATATCAAGCAGAAATTGGAGCTTCCATTTCGACATCCTGACGTCAGCTCTGTAACGTGTTCAAAACTCGACGAAGAGTGAAATCCTTTCGCAGCGGTGACGACGACGACGACGACGACGACTTGCTTCAATTTAAATCCAGCAGCAGCAAATCTCGCCTGCTCAATTACAAATTATTATGCTGAAGTGTGACGGAGGTCAGGGATTGATTTAAGCTAATTGATGTGAGTTGAAAGGGTGCGAATAACGAGGCGCGATATTAAATTTTCCATTCTTCGATTGAGTGCTCTCGGCCTGGCTTCTTATTGAAACGTGTGCCAAGTAATGTGCAGACATTTCAGATTCTGTGCTCCGCTAAAAAGGCAAAGCTTCTAAATCAAGTCGGTGCATCGAGAAAAATTGAATGAACAGCACGCAACCAGAAGCGCCGGACGACGGCTTGAGTGTTATTGCGGAGCCTGGCCTTATTTGAGCTGTGACACCAATAAAGTTCAATATTAATTGAACGCTCGATACGAAAATGCTTCGTGCTCTTATGCACGATGGAGTGCGCAAATTTTTTGCAACGTTTTGTACTGGGTGCGAACCAATAACAGGGGTGGCAGTTATGTCTATAGCTTTTCGATGGTGCTTCGACCTCACCCAAGTATCGTATCACCCAGTTGACTTAAAAATTACACATTACTTCTTGAGTGTATCGTTCTTGAAGACCAGCAGCACAGACAGTCTGTGCCAGCAGTATATTTTGTTTGTAGTATTGTTGTGATCGCTGGAGACTTCGACGTGAGGATGAGCCACAAATCTACACAATTGGAGGAGAAGCCGCATATCAAAAACTAGAGGAATATTCCCGAAGCTACTACCTATTCAGGGTATCCAATAAGATAGCCCTTCAAAGTTGGATTCAAAACTCTAAGGCCAGTAAAAGACAACTATCTCTTCAAATGCGATTACCGAAGAACACTATTCATCGAGTCTTGAAAGACAACAGATTGCAACCCTTTTCATTTGCGCAAAATCCAAGGTTTGGTACCACTAGATCCAGCAGCGAGGCTGGAGTTTTGCAGAACCTTCCAGCAGAAACTTACTCGGGATCTGAACTTCACGTTGAAAGTCCTGTTCACAGATGAGTGCAATTTTCCAAGAAACGGAATGCTCAACATTCATAATGAACATCACTGGGTGGTGGAAAATCCACATGCAATTATCATGGAAGTGAATCATCAAAGACAATTTTTGATTAATGTTTGGGCATGGATTTTGGGTGATTATCATTTCGGCCCATTGAGAATCCCGAACCCGAATCGTTTAAATGGGGCGGACTACCTCCATTTTTTTTTCGAATGGTTAGCAAGACGCACTTTATAATTTACCCCCTGTAGGCGAAGCTGAAGATATGTGGCTGCAACACGCCGCGCCGGACGGTGCGCCTCCACATTTTGCCAAAAATGTGATGGAATGGTTGAACGAACACTATCCACAGAGGTGGATCAGACGTAGACAAGATGTCCCAATGAAGTGGCCCGCACGATACCCAGATTTCAAACCCTTGGATTTTTTTTCTGGGGAGCTTTGAAAGACGAAGTCTATTCGGTTGAGACCGACACAGAAGACCAGCTATGGCAAAGGATCGAAGAAGCGTCGGACGAGAGAAGAAATAACTTGAACAGTTTCCCGTTTCCCTAAAACGAGGCACGTAGAACATCTTCTGTAGGTCCTTAACCAGAATAATGTTCTTCTCTCAAACGTTCCAAAAATTAAACCAGTCCATCAAGAGGATTGACGTTTTTCAAATTAGTTTTTGAAGTTTCATCGAATCGCTTATTATTGAAAGGAAAGGAACGAAGTCACACTTTGACGATTTTTACTCACCAACATTGTGTGACCACTTCAGGGTAGAGCGTTTGTTTGGTTAATGAAGGAACCACTTACAGATTCACTCTTGGGGATCCCCTTTAGGGGGGTAAGTGGTTCCTTTATGAACCAAAAAAACGCACTATCCCGAAGTGGTAGTACAATGTTGGTGAGTAAAAATCGTCAAAGTCTGACTTTGTTCTTTCAATAATAAGCGATTCGATTGAACTACCTTATCACTTAGTGATTCTTGAAAAAATAGAATGTTCATCCTTTTTTTTTTTTTTTTTTTTCTTTTTTTTTTCTTTCGAATTCGACATGGAAGAAAATTTGACAAATAGAAAACAGAACAATTTCGAAGTCGAATATCTCCTAGAAAGCTTATTTTATTCAATTGTGTCGAATGGTTATTCTTGGACATAATTGAACGCAGATTCCAAAAATGTCATTATTAAAAAAAAATTGCAGTGGCGTAGAAAATAGGGGGTTAAAGAAGCACCAACCCCCTACCGCTCCGCCACTGGAGTAAATATGGGGTATGGTGAACAAAATTCATGTGAAATCGTTTTTGATTGCATATATCTAAGTCTATATCTTGGTTAATATTAGGCTTTGTAAAAAAAATCAAACACGTATTTCTCAGTTTGTCTTGAGGTATCTACCATATAAATTATGCGAGCTATTGCTGGGACATTTACGTAAGGTCACTAAAAACGCCCCCACAACATAAGTTGTCTTGTAGACAATAAAATGTCCTATTCAGAACTTTTATTTTTTTAACCAGTCAAGTATTTTCCGAAATACCGTGATTTGGAGTGGAGCGAAATTTTGGGGTGGAACATTTTGAGTGTTGACCTGTTTATTTCAAACTAAATCTAGAACTGTTCAGTTAAATTCCACTGTAGTAAAGTTCGTTGAACCCGTGCAGTTACTTATCCTTGGATACGAATACACACGAATGGGACACGAGCACGGCCCGAACCCTGCCCAAATTGCCATCCTTGTATTATTTCTTACAGACTTCCTGGTGGTTATCTGCAGTGACTTTGAAGTCAAAAAAAAAAACGACCAGAAAGCAACATGTCTGTCACTTGCTGAAGTGCAGTCGGAGACGTTCAAGAACGTTTACACTTCGGTGAAACTGACACAGTTTGTCGAAAAATCGGATTATCTCGCGTAACTTCTCAATCATCCAATTTACGTATGGAACACATGACATGATGTAAGGTGCCGAAAGTGCCATCAGGTGCCATTTTTAGCAACGCCAGCGCCTTACCGGAGGCTGTAAGCATTGGGCAGGATGCGACGTTGCCGTCTCTCCGGCTGGTGCCAAAATGTCAAGATAGTGAGCATTTTGTTTTTATTGACAAAAAATATTGCTTGGAACTTTCATTTGATCGCATATTTATGATCAGAGACCTGATATTATTGGAAATTGATGTCGCAATATAACGCACTAAAGTCTCAGAATAAAACTTGAACGTTTCTGTCAAAAACTATTCAGTAATAGATTGAACTTGTGTTTAAACGTTTTGATATCGTATTCGCATTCAGGACCTCGAATTCCATTGGAAAGTAGCTGAAGATCGTTAGAGTACTCCGTTTATTACGATTACCGGCTTTCGTTCGTAAATTTTCAAAATAGCGGCCTGGAGACAGTTGCAATCTGGAGTGTCCTACAGCCTACAGGTCAAATCACTTGAATAGGTGTCTAAAGTGTCTGTATCAAATATGATGGCAGTTGCATCACAAAATGCCACATGGTTTCGCCCACCGCTCTCACTAGTGTACGTTTCTAGATATGTCGCGATTAGACTAGATAGGGACAAATACTAGAGTATGCTAGAATAAAGCAGACGAGACAGGGACCTTCAAAGGCTTTCAGTAATGTTAGAAAACCATTTATTTAGAATCAGTTGTAGAATAAATAACGGCTTTGTAGGGCCGTCCTTTTATGAAGGCCAATAGACTGAGACTAGAGAATTTTCATGCTGCTTATTACTTTAATGTGAAAGGAAGCGTGCGTACTATCGTGGAATTTTCTTGTGCCATGGAGAGAAACAAGCTGTGATGTTGAGCCAATTCAATTAGTGAAATTGAATCAATACGTCTGTGTGGGAGTAACTTTAATAACAAACATTAACGACCATGAAAACTTGACTCATATTTGTTGCACGCTAATAATGAACCATGAGCATGCATAGATGTGACCATTATTCAAAAATCAAAACGGTGATGATGATGATGACATTTTTATTATGTACTCGCATACCTACACCGCATAACGTCACCGAATACTTCTTTTTAGAGCGCCTTCATTAAGCAATCTTTTAATTTAGCGAAAAACGAACAGGACAACAACTATTCAAAAGCGTGACCTTCTACGGTCTTCCACGACAGTCCAGTATGTGGGAGTGGGACGTTTGTTGACTGTACGAGAAGAATATTATGCATCAGACGACAATGACGATAATCTGCGCAAAATTATGCATACATCATGCCAAATGATTTACTAGGATAACGCTAACGACGGTACGTCAGCTGAATGCACAGCGAGAACTTGAACTTGAAACCCGAGACGATTTCGATCCCTCTTGTTATCCACGTTCGTCGCTCCTGGTTGTTGAAACACCGAGAACTGAGAGACAGGTGATCGAAAATCAATCAAGAAAGTTGTCGTTTTAACGGTATTGACGAAACAGGCGTGCTTTTTGCCGGTCCTTTTTCCTTTCCAACAGAGTGTTATTGCAATATTTATGCATTATGCATATAAAAGACCAGATCGTATGCGATAAAAGCGCGCAATCTTCGAGGTGCGTTCGTTTTCATGGAATATTGAGACGTCTTTTTTGCGCGCTAACCGAAGCATAATTGTTAGGTGTTTGGCTGGATAATTCAGGGTTTCGATTTATTGGTCGCGAGACACGCCGCAAAGCATGATTTAAAACGTGGTGATTGTGAACGTGAAGGGGACGACAGTATGTGAGTATGTATGGAGCCCCAACTGTATAGAGAGTGGATTATTGTTGAGTTCATAAACGTGTTCGGACCGCGAGACAATTAACCGGGAAGCGAATTGCGCCCCCGTTTTTCATCGACGAAATGCCAAATGGTGTTGGCAATTAACTTCAGAAATTTAATAAATGGCCAATAAATCTTCCGTCGATGTGAGCAGTGCGAGTTTAATATACGGTTATGAGTTCAACGGCGGATCAATTGCTGGCTATGTTAGTGATGACGATTGAGCTCTGGTCAGTTGAAATCGGGTACGAGCAGCTTGTTGCCAGCATTACTGCTGAGCACTCTTTTTCTATTGTCGAATAGTTGCTCTCGATAAAATTGCCAAGCTGGAAAGAAAGCGTTAATTTTCGTGTTGTCATATTTTTAACCTGAAGCAGCGATTCCAATTCCAAGTCCATTTGCTTGCCACATCCTTCGTAGTAAAGTTCAAGAGTGCAGCGACAACTCGAGAACGAAAGATTTGCTCTACGATGCTAACAACACTGCAGAGGAGTGCATTAATTGACATTGCCTGATTTTTTTCCCGATTTTAGTCGCTTCCCGATTCCTGATTTCTTAGAAATTGCTGGAAGGGTGTCGTCCCAATCATCTCGTTCCGGCATGTCCCAGTATCTGCTGCCAGTCGAATTGCGAAAGGTCTTATAGCTTCGGAAATATCCCGGCAAATTCTCGATATACGGTTCCTCCTCCAACTGTGCAGGTGTGTGGCTTGTCCTCGCGCCGGAGTCTCCAGCGAACATCACTTTTTCTTCTTGACGAGAACAAGTGAAGTGTATCTAACGATGATGTTGTAATCACCGGTCCCATTTATGCCGTTCGCTACTTCGTGTTTCCATTATAAGAGATATTGATATCCGGTTTCTAAACTGAAGAGAAAAAACTAAATGTTTCCTAAAAAAAAAGTTACACGACTTCAAAAATTAGCACTTTTGACACTCCTTCCTTTGGCATCCTGTGTATCATGGACAAAGTCGATGGTACCGTAAGTCGGCACAACGTCTTACAGCTGAAGAAAAGCTCTACCAGGCATCATAAACATTTTTACCCAACAAATATTTCAATGGTTAGAAGTGAATGGAACTACATTTCCGAAAAATATGATGAAATTTTGAAATTGTTGGATATTTTAGAGGATGTTTCCAAATCTATTACTCAACGTCAAACCTTGGGTTAAATCTAACTAGAAGAAATAGATGTTTATTTTGTAATTGAAATAACGTATGGTCCGAAAGTTTTGGAAAATAGTTCTAAGCTAATAACTTTTTCTGAATAGTCTTTATTTTCGTACTTGATATTGCAAAAATTAACATCATATATATAGAAATTTATTAATGCCATTCCAATACCAACAACTGAAAACCTACCATTCATAAATATTGACTTTGATGGAAGTGGACGTCGAAAAGTAGTTAAATTTCGGAAAAAACAAGAACTTCACGACATTTATTTCTCTGTCGGGCTACATCCAGAAATTTCTCTGGTCAAAAGTGAGTGGAATTTAATTTCTGAGAAATATGATGAGCTCCTGAAATTACTAGATATTTTGGAGAAATTTTCCAAATCTATCAATTAAAGTTGGTCTTTTGCACATATTTTCACAGCGTAAACTCTGTATATTAGGATAAATTTTGTAACTACAATACCTAACTGAATAGATGATAATTTTTAATAAAAATGTGAAAAGTTTATTAGTTTTTTATTATAATGCAACAAAAAACGTCCTTGCAATATCGCATTGGTGGACAAGTTAGTTGTAGGTACCTACTTGCAGAATCACGAATTTAATGTCACCTTTATCCATCGAATTCAAGTTTCCCGCTCATTTACAACAAACAGACAGATATATGAGGTGGTTCCATCTAGTGGCGGCTTGAGGATATCACAGAAACTCGCATTGACGAAACATTTCAGTCGTTTTTATTTGAATTAAATAACCAGTAGATATAACCTACCTACCTACCTACAAAAACATGCAGAAACAGAAAAACATTACTTCAAATTTTGATAAGGTTTGAATTCTTTTTACCAAACAAAAAGAGACACAAAATAGCTAGTCAGGTTTATTGAGAATTACGATTTTGTCCTGTGGTTCCGAAACTGTCATGGCGATCATCATCAATCATTTGTCACCTACGTCATTTGTCTATTTCAAAATGCCCGCTCTTTTTCTGAATGTCATGGCGGCTATCATCTGTCACCCGTCATATTTGAATTAGGCATATGTCAAATGTCACCTATATCTATGGCCTACCGAATTTGAATTTCCCGCTCATTCACAACAAACGGACAGATATATGAAGTGGTTCCATCTAGCTGAGGCTTGAGGATACCACAGTTAGAAACCCGCGTTGGCGAACAAGTTAGCTGTAGGTACCTATCAGAATCACCAATTTGTTTGAAATTCAAATTTCCCGCTCTTTTACAACAAACTTCCGGGTGGTTCCATCTATCGGAGGCTTGCGGATATCACAGTTAGAAACCTCTAATACCAGTGGTTCCATCTAGCGGAAGCTTGAGGAAATCACAGTTAGAAACCTGTAGTAGGCAGCTCTATCTCGCGGAGGCTTGAAGATAGCACAGTTCCGAAAACTGTCATGGCGTCCATCATCAACCATTTGTCAAAAACCTGTCACCTGTCTATTTCAAATTCCCCGCTCTTTTCTCAACTGTCATGGCGGCCATCATCTGACAGGTGTCAAATGTCAATCTGACAGCTGTCACCTGCCACATACGTCAGCTGTCACGTACGTCACCTTTCAAATTCAAATGTCCCGCTCTTTTCTTAACTGTCATGGCGTCCATCATCTGACAGGTATCAAATGTCAATCTGACAGCTGTCACCTATCACATACGTCAGATTTCAAATTCAAATTTCCCGCTCTTTCCTCAACCGTCATGGCGGCCATCATCTGACGGCTGTCAATTGTCAATTGAGACAGCTGTCTAATTCAAATTTCCCGCTCTCCCTCCACTGTCATGGCGGCCATCACCTGTCAAGTTAGACAGCTGTCAAATGTCACCTGTCAAATCTGACAGCCGTCAAACGTCACCTGTCAAATGTGACAGCTGTCAAACGTCACCTGTCAAATGTGACAGCTGTCAAAAGTCACCTGTCAAATGTGACAGCTGTCAAACGTCACCTGTCAAATGTGACAGCTGTCAAAATCTGACAGATGACAGCTGTCAAATGTCACCTGTCAAAATCTGACAGGTGGGCGTGGCCTCAGAGTGAGGGGGCGGGGCTTTAAGGAGAAGGAGAGGGGCTGGTCCAAGGTATCCCTTTACCTACTAATGTTATATGACATCAGGGCAATCTGGATGTTGAGAAGATTGTGATAGGAAACTGCCAGTTGATTTTTTTTCAATTTATTGTGTTAATGTTTTTGTAGATGTATGTAGATGATGTAGTTATATGTGAATTTTATCAATAAGGACTCATTTGTCAGTGATTGAGGTCTGGTCAGTGGACCTGATGAAAGATTCGACGAGGCATTCTGATGGTGAAAGAGCTTCATTTGAACTCTTCCAGATGATTTTGGTTTCTTTCCTTAGCCATGCCCATGATTGATCTTGACGTAACTAAGGCCAGAACAAAGAAAAATTAGTGCGTGTCTTGAGAGAAGATAATACCGTCTGATCTGGGTGACCAGTTCAAGCCGCTCATGGCTTCGGGGCAAGGAGAATCGCTCCTCGGGTATATACCCCTTGATGGTCTTGGCCACGACTAGCTCATAGTCTGGGGTGAGTGTGGGTTCGGGTTATGGGATTTCGTGCATTCAGCATAGGGTCAAGGATAGGAAAAGCAAAATGGAAACAGGTCAACAGTTATATTCATGATAGTTGCAGTGGTACACGTAAAAAATCAGAACCATATGGCAATTCTGTATACAGCAATGCCGCTTTACATGGTGATAGTGTATGACCATTCAAGTGATTTGACCCGAGGGGCCACTTTTTTCCTTCATTGGGATCGAAGATGGCGATCCTTTTCTCAAGATGGCGTTCCAATTTCATCTTTTCATGCCAGCAACGCTACAGCAAGGAATTGGTAGTCATTTTTGACTAATTTTGGGTCGTAGAAATCAAAAAAGTTATCATTTTCACGATCTCATGCTGCGCAGAGGAAGAGCGTGGTCAATTTATGAAAATAAATGACGTAATATTTTTTTATGTTGTTGAATATTTTACACTGCTATAATGTTGGGTATGCTAGGTAGGTAGTAGGTAGTTTTAATCAGGGCTCAAGATTCTCTGTCACGAATCACTTTGTTTCAAAATCGTCGTCGGTTCTTCTCATGTTTCTTCTTCTGGCATTCCCTTATTGGAAAGGAGGACTTATTTCTTCCTTTACTGGAAAACAAAACCGAAGATGTGATAACTAGTGCAAAATATTTTTTTATCGGACTTTGATCTGGTTTCTCAAAGTTCCTGGGGCTCTCATGAGCAGTTCCAGTGAAAGAAATTTTGTCGTTAGCAAGACTACGCGTCCTTTCTCCGTTTTCGCAATTGATCCAGCTCACAAACGGAGCAATAGAGATGTTATAGAGATGACGGTGGGGCCATTGGATAAACTCAAGATCCAGCTGGTTTGCGAAAATGTTGTTTGGCGGGCCCAGAAATTTGTAGGCTTCTGGATGAGTTCGTAGGACCTGAGACCTGAAGACGCGAGCGAAACAAAAAACTTCTACCATAAACAATATTTGGCTCACCAGAAAAAATTCCAGACAAGGTTATTGTTTCTGAAGCAGATAGTTTTGAATACTCTAGGACCTGTTCATGGAACGAACCCCAGATCTCATTGCTTTGGACACTCAGCTTATTGTGCAGCCATCGAGAGTAGATGCTTTGTTGAAATCTGAAGAAAATGGTGTAAAACAGTGTAAAAAGTGGTGTGGTGTATTCCTCTTTTGTGAATGAGAGATTCATAGAACGGACAAAATCTTTGTATGATCCTATTCCTAAAAGTCGCACTGTTATCTTTGCCATCACTAAAAAGAAAGATCACAACGTCGTCCAAGACCTCAAGGGAGACATACAACTATCAGCGTCTTTTTATAGTAGCGATGCCCCGTAAACTGGTCCTGTACACCTTTTTCTGTCACGAAAGCTATCAATGCCTTCCATCCCTAGCTCTGGACAACCATATTACGGCTATGAGACCTGGCACAAAGGACGTAGGTACTAGTGAAACTTCTAGAAGATACAGTTCCTATCAGCTCAATCCCTGATTCCTGTGACTGTATCATCCACAACGGGGTAGCGCACTGTTTCACAAACATCCACCAAGGCGATCACTAATCTTCCAACTTCCAAAAGTATTTCTCCAGCGTTCTTGCCATAGGTTTGTTGCCGGAAAACTGGCCGGATTTCCTGCGGAACTTGAGGAATAAAGAGGAACTATTGGACGCTTTCCACCTAGACGGCACAAATTTCACCAGGCGGCACATGTTCTATAATTTGGCACAAAATTTTAGGTGATCCAATGAACGGCACATAACCGAGTAAGAACACGTAGATGGAAAGCACCGTTTGGCACCCGCACATGCGTAAATGGCAGGTGTACCGAACTTGGGGCTAGGTGGAAAGCACTCATTCACGTTTCTGGATCGACTGATCGTCACTACTTTCCCAACAGTTCTTGTGGTAACCAACGTTGGCCATGAGATTGTATTTTCAAGGCACACAAATAGGACTAGCAGGATCACCCATTCTTACTCTGGATGATGAGACGGATGGACGCATCATTCTACACGTGCAAGATCAAGTACTCAACGGAGCGACATGAAATCGACCCTCGAATCAAATCGACCACTACGCACTACATACTTTCAGAATCTTTTAGAAACGACTGAAGATATTCAGACGCGGTTTGTTTTATCTTGATAGGCATTGTGAATCTACTTGGTGATTTTCATGACTCCAACTGCTTTGATTCATGAGTTTGAATGTTGCATTTTAATCACCCTGTATACGGCGTTTGCATCAACCGCCATCATGGCAAAGCATCTCGAAATGACGGTAATGTTCCATAGAATAGTTTCGCCAAGTGGCATTATGTCACCGAAATTTGCAAGGTTGAAACGACTAACGACCGGACTATGGGCTACAATTAATACAGCGCGCGCTTGCCCTATTTTTGAAAAATCATTACTCCTGGACCAAAGCGCTTACTGATATGCAATTTTGTCAAAAACTTTTTCGAAGCTTTCTCTACATAGTCTCGCACAAGTCTGGGCTTATTTTGAACTATTCACATAGATTACCATGGGTTAAAGTTTTTGTGTTCTTTTTGCACTTCTTTCGATCTTCATGATCTGCGAGGGTGATGGTCGGAATCAAAGAAGAAAAAGTCGCATAGGAGGCTTTCAGTAATCATCGAGTGAGGCAACGGTAAAAGAATTTCCACTTCATCTATTACGGTCTTCAAGATATGAACGGTTAAACTTGAAAAACGGAGGCTATCTAAATGTCCGGAAAAGTCAAAAATGGGGTTCTGGGGGCCCAATGGTCCAAATTTTGATGTGGCAACAATTATTTTCGTAATCAGCGGGGTCAAAATACCCTAGAAAGTCTTGTTGCCCAACTGTTACATGAAATGCTTCTTGCATCGTTCGGAGAGCGATTTATGAAATTCGATCCTAGTCTATTGCTCTCCACGGCATGAAATCTTAGAAATAATGAGATTATCGATTTCTACGACTCAAAATTAGTCAAAAACGACTACCATCTTGTTTCTGTAGTGTTAGTGGAAACAGAGTTGAAATTTGAATGCCATCTTGGAAGAGAGACCGCCATCTTCGATCCTAATGGTAGAAAAAAGTGGCCCCTCGGGTCAAATCACGTGAATGGGCATAAACTATCATCATGCAAAGCGGCATTGCTGTATACAAAAATGAAACGTCTTTTCACGTACCAATGCAACTATGACGCAAGGTTACATAACAAAAGGAATACAAAACAAACTGTAACTGTTTCTGGTGTTACGAAGAAAGCAAAATAAAATAGAAAAGATACTTAGTAGGTCCCAGAGTGGAGCTCATAACCATCCTCGACCTTTCTCTGTCCATCGGTGAAACCATCGTTCTTACTGGAAAACTGCCACGGCTACAGGACTCGCCTCGTGGTGTTATAGTGGGGTCGGTACATATTAAAAAACGGTACCATACGGCATTTAATGATACAGAAAATTCCTTCTGCATGAGGGTTCTACAAGGCCTAACGAACGATATTAGAAGGGGAAGCACAAAAGCTTCCCCTTAGGGGGGCCGCAGGGGGCCCTGTCAAGTTGACGGTCCAAGAACTCCTCCCAAACCATCTTTCAATTTCGTTGTATCACTAAAATGGGGATGATGTGACTCCATTGTGAATCTCGATGGCAATGGTCACCATGTTTCTTTCATCCTTCATGCTTGAAAAAATCATATCTTCGGGGGGTCAGAGAAGTCACTTTTTATTTTTTTATACATACGAGAGGATGCGAAGTTGGCATGTTTTGTGTCTTGACCTGTTATTTGGCATTCCCAAAATCTTATTATGAAGTCAATTTTCCATATTCTCAATTTTGGGTTGATTGGTAGGCTAAGAAGTAGGTATTTTTTAACATCCACTTCAGACGTACTTTTTTCAGTGTCCAACTGGAGGTTATTCAAATCATCATCAGGGGTGGATATACTGAACTATTTTCCAAACATTGTCAAGAAAACCAATTCTGAACCGCGCATAGAGAGCACACAAATTATTTTTCTTTCGGTCGGTCGAAGTGCGATGCCTACTACGCCCGTCAGGGAGAGCGCTGAGCATCGCCAGACTAAAACTGGTATGAAAACAGCATAAACGAATTCAAAACTGCCTGAAACACTAATTATGTGGTTCGGAACTCAATGCTGAGTCAGCACTCAGAGATTTGGTCAGTTTTGAATTTGTTTGGGCTGTTTTCATACTAGTTTAGTCTGGCGATACTCAGCGTTCTGCCTGAGGGGCGTAGTAAGCATCGCAATTCGACCGACCGAAAGAAAAATAATCTGTGTACTCTCTATGCGCGGTTTAGAATTGGTTTTCTTGACATAATGTTTGGAAAATAGTTCAGTATATACACCCCTGATGATGATTTGGATAACCTCCAGTTGGACACTGAAAAAAGTACGTGTGGACTGGATGATAAAAAAATACCTACTTCTTAGCTTACCAATCAACCCAAAATTGAGAATTCGAAAAATTGACTTCATAATAGGATTTTGGGAATGCCAAATAACAGGTTAAGACACAAAACATGCCAACTTTGCATCCTCTTGTATGTATAAAAAAATAAAAAGTGATTTCTCTGACCTCCCGAAGATATTATTTTTTCAAGCATGAAGGATGAAAGAGACATGGCGACCAATGCCATCGAGATTCACAATGGAGTCACATCATCCCCATTTGAGTGATACAACGAAATTGAAAGATGGTTTGGTAGGAGTTCTTGGACCGTCAACTTGACAGGGCCCCCTGCGGCCCCCCTAAGGGAAAGCTTTTGTGCTTCCCCTTCTAATATCGTTCGTTAGGCCTTGTACAACACTCATGCAGAAGGAATTTTCTGTATCATTAAATGCCGTATGGGAATGGCTACCAACCCCACTATTAGGTCTCCGTCAGCACTTGAGAAGGTAAATCGGGCGCCACCAGTGTAGCAGCGGAGTAGACGGAGCCCTACGAGGGTCCTAACGGCACACTGGAGCCAGCCGGGCAATCCTCCAGTAAGACAGCTTCACCTAGAACATCGAAAGGGATCAGAGACACATACACTACTTTGGTATCTTCCCCCAAAATTTATATCCCTACCCCAATTTTGATGATATTGCCGAAAAAGGTAATAATAGGTGGGTAATAGTCAAATGATATAGACGATAGACGTCGACAGATAATTTAGAGTTGGTGGCGGCTCAACCTTCCGTGAGCAAAGGCCAGGTCAACAGACATGTACACTGGCATGCCATTATAACAAAGCACCACTTAACTGGACTGTGCTGTGGCGGATAGACGCCGACTGAGAGATGGATCGCCTGGTGATGTCTACGATGGTACCACGACGGGGCGTATTCTGTAGACGCCGGCGCTGTCGTATGGTGGCCCACGGTTGACTGACGAAGCGAAAGCAGACAGTTGAAAGTCGCTATGGTCATCTGGCAGCATCAATATGTCAGAAACTCTGATTTTCAGGAACAGCACAATACCAGTGACAGGCCATGTCAACGGGCAACAGGAGAATTTGGATGATCATAACTGGCAAAACAGGAAACAGTAGAGGCAAAACAAGAGGAACAGCAGCAATCTCGACGGCGGAGACGAGGTGGTGGATTGGAATCTAGCTCGACACCGGAATGGATGAAAGCTTCATCGGTGGAGGGACAATGGAGATGTGGGCGGCCGGGGCGGCCTAACTAACGTCTTCTTCTACTCGATCATCTTCTTCTTTCGAACCAAACTCGAAAACCAATCTCACGAGCAGCGCTCTTCTCAAAACCCAAAAACTTTCTCCCCTGTTGTTATCCCTACCAACCACACCTTCACTTTTTTTTTCGCCTACTCCTCAAATTTCACACCGTTTCAAAGATGGAAATTAACGGATCAGTTGGAACTCGAGATATTGTCATACCAGTACAGTTGGATACATCAACATACCAGCCAACTTTTTCCATTGAATGGTAGCATCAGACCTTCACGTCCTTTGATCAAGTTCATTTGACCACTCCTCTCTAACTGGCATGTTCAGCGTTATCAATATGACCTACACAAGCAAGGCAACATTGCCCATACACACGAAAAACACCACCATCTGGCGGATTCTTGTTGGAACCTTTCCAACATCAGACATTTACGTTCTTCGATCAGCTTCAACTGACCAGACCTCAGTTACTCATCGACGTTGTGGACGTTACCAGTGGTAACAAGTCACTCACAAACAAGAACATTGGCAGATCACTTCCTTTAATGCATCTCCCCCAAAATCCAATTAAATATGTCGTTCATATCATATCATTATGTCTTCAGAGAAGAAGGAGAACCCTGCCGCTGGAAGGTTCACATCAGTGTCAGGTTTACTGTAGGCAACAAAAACTTACGTTCAATAAATTCACTCTGAATTTGTGTGTTCGATGTTTGCAATAGTTTGATTGTTAGAAAAAACAGAAGAAAGTCACACAAGTGGCAAAACTAGAGTTGAAGTTCGTAAAGTTGTAGAAGCAATACGAGTAAAATGTACTCATACATGTAACTATGTACTTTTTGCCGAGAAAGAACAATGATAAAGCTTCGGAAGACTTTGATATCAGTGACAAAATCGGCTACAAAATTGGCGCTCCAACATGAGCGGCCAAAGTTAGAGTTTGGCTACGCCAACCAGCATCAACATATGTCTCCGTATATGCCGAACCAAGTGAACAAAGGTTTAGATAAAATGCTGGAGTTGAGCGTCGTCCAGCCGTCAAGTTTGTGGTCATCATCAGTCTCGCTAGTGGGTAATTCCAATGGAGAACTGCGTTTTGCTGCGACAGCAGAAAGCTGAATGGAGTGATAACGCATGCGAAAAAACAAAGCTATTGGCTGGTGCTGCTGGAGAAAGTTCCGAGAAGACGGTCTCTGTGATTTGCTTGATAGGATTATCGATTTGGAGTCTTGCCTTTTTGACTAAGTAACGCGGCACAAACACTACAGCGCTTGATGGATGGCTTCTCCGGATATGCTTAGGTAGAGCCATTTATTTTTGTCTACGTAGACGACATAATTATTGCTTCGTTGACATTCGAAAACCTCCAGAGGTTTTGCTGCAGGTCTACACCAGACCAAAGAACGCCAGATTGACAATAAATTAAGAGAAATGCGAGTTTTGCAAGCCGTCGTTGAGGTTCTTGGCTTTTTTGGAGGATCTCTGTGGATTGCGAACAGACCCAGAGAAACTGTTGGCGATGCTGAACCACCCTAGATTCGAAAACTGTAATCGAGCTGACACGTTTTGCTGGAATGGTGGGCTACTGCCATCGTTTCCTACCATTCCTTCGAGTATGACTGCCCGGTTGATGCTACTCATGGGAGGAAAGCAAAACAGACAAAAACTGGATGGGACTGAAGAAAAAAGTCGAATTCTTCATGTTTTAACCGAGGAAGACGACGCCGGCAAAGAGGTCATCATCGCGTATGCTAGTCGAATATTATTACACTTGAAAGAAAGTCACGGTCACCGAAAAAGAACTGATAGCCTTGCTTTACGCCGTTCAGGAATTTCGCTTTTATGTAAAAGGGGTCAAATTTAGGGTGGTGACGGACCACTACCGCCTGTTGTGGCTACAACGCTTGAAAGACACTTCCATAGTTTGCTAGTAAATTGAAGCTTAGCTTAGTTTAGCCTAGTTGAGTAGTTTAGTCGATGGTATATTTGAACGTATGAGAGATTTAGTAGAAGGAATTCTCATTACCTAACTAGGTGACCGTTAGCTGGGCGATCCGAAGAAAAGATACTTATGGAGTTTACAAATATTTTTTTATGTAGCAACAGGGGGTGTGTAACGGTATGCTTTCTGTCAAGAATGAACAATAATAAAGCTCCGGAAGATCTTGATTTGTGTGGAAAAAATGCGGTTATGATTTATAACCAGTTTTTGACGGATGAGCGATTATTAGTTCAGTGTGTTGGAAATATTCTGAACGATTTCATCAACCTAACCTACTGAAAATTTGAAATTTGCAAACCCGCTCCACTCAATAAATTTCGTTCTTTATGCACACACAATGCAATTTGCCAGTCTTTTTCCAATGGAGCTTGTATAAAATGCAAATTGGCTACGTTTATGCAGGGTTCATCCGCTCGGGTATATCCTTTGACATATAAAATTCCAACAGGACGTGCAATTGACATGCAAAAAGGTCCTTGTGCCTTTCAGCCCTTATTCTGTCTCCGTAGTTTTTTTGTCGGTAACATTTTAACATATAATAACATTTTCATACTACACTACCCAGGATACTACCGGTATCCATGTATTTACCAAGATCAGGAACTCCAACTCTGAATGAGCTGAAAATCAAGCATGCATTGGATTCTCGGAAGGTGAATGTAGACCACGTCGTATATGGCTAATGAGCAAGCATACTGGAAACGAAGCACCGTCATCCAGCTAATGGAAAATCTGACTTTTATAAATGGCACTTGTTAACATTTTTGTTTTCTCTGTATTACCCAGCGGAATCAATCCAACGGATTTCAAACAAAAACCTGACAATAAAGCTTGTTATTCGAGCGATTGAACTCCGCATGGCTTTGCAAAGCTTTCGAACCTGTCAGCTGTCGTTCGAAAAACTTCAAAGGAAATTCGTGAATATAACGCCCGGGTGTCGCATTTACCTTTCCAACAATTCATCTTTCTGTAACCATCCGTCATCATCATCAGCTTCCGGAAATTTGCATTTCACATAAAAGCCCGCTCTCATTTGCTTGATTTATCGTTGATATGCTGCTTGATGTTCTCGTGTTCTCCATTTCGAAACAACCCTCACAGCCACCAGGCGGCCGCTGGCTAGATGGTAACAATGTATACCAGTGTCTGGAAACCTCTGTTGTTTTTGCGTTTTAAAAACCCTTCACTTGTCTCGAGTTTCCAGCCGGTTGGATAATCACTAGGATTTCCCGCTTTTCCCTGGCTTTCCTTTCCCCTCTAGTTCCCTTCGTCCATATCAATACCTAATGAGGTACTCAAGTGAGAATTGCTTCGGCAGAGGAGGAATGGCAAAGCTATGGCACTGCCGGTGTAGCTAACTGCATAGCACGGGCATTGAGCAGCATTGCCGGCTGCTACTGCAGACTAGCCGCCGCCGCCTGCCTCGACGCCCGACGGGGGTGCGTGAGCCGTCCCCTGCCTCCCCTCGCGCCATAGTCTGCCGCCTCCCGTCCGCCCCCCCTTCAACCCCTCCCGCCTGGTCCGGAAAAGCTCCGGTTAGATCGATAACCGGAATGTCGACCACGCGGACAGTGAAAGCACCTCCCGATGCGAATCTTTGCGCTGCTACAACGACTGAATCGCTGCGGAACTTCGACTCTCTGGATATCTACGAAGAGACTGGGCGACTTTTAACCTCGAATCAACAGCTGGGAAGGTCCAGCTGGAATCGGCACGGGCGGTCTCAACGGCAGGCGCGGTTGCTGCCTTTTTTTTTCGTGAATGAAAGTGTGCCGCAGAGATTTTCACGCCTTGTCGGAGTTCCAAAGCATTATGGAATGTACCTAACGGCGAAGAAAAAGGAATGCAGCGAAAGAAACGCGGCTTTTCAGCTTTTGGGAGCGAAACGCCCGAAAGGCTTGTCGTTCTAAGAGGACATGAAGGGCGAGGTGTTTACACAAATCTGACGGTGATGTAATTCAGTTTGGAGCGGTTTTCAACTGATTTAATATTTATCGACAGAGAATCGACGATTTTTCTTTACTCTTGTGACGCTTTTCCCTCTTAACGGACCGTTTCACCTATGGATGAGCCTGGAAAATAGATTGCAAAACAAAGATTTTTCTTGTTTCATCAAACTGTTCCAGCTTTCAGCTCTACAGGCCATTCAGGCCCTTGGCTGACTTCTTTGCCTATTCATATCTCTATTCGGAATTAGAAATAGAATTTTATTTTTTGTGCAAGAGGCAATAATGCCCATTATACACGTCAAAGAACTAATACTATACTGCGTTCAACCCTAGTGTGATTCTAGTGAGCTATAATTTCTCGAATTTCTCCTTTCCAAAGGCGTCGCGTGGCGAGACTCCCAGCCAACTAGAATCACACTAGGGTTGAACACAGTATATATGGAACAGCATTATAAAAACCATTACATGCAAACATTAATGGCAACGCCAACGTCCCCATTAAATCGAACTGATCTGAATTGCTAACTTCAATAGCTACCAATGGCAAATCGTGGAACTCAACTAAGTTCACATCATCTACATCGACATCATCTTCTGATTGTATGTAGTATGGTATTTGTATTTGTATTAATTTTTTTTCTATCACAGATTTGTTTTATTCACAATATAATCATACAAATAATATGGAAAAATTATAAAATGTAAAATATTTCGGAGAACTCCTTCCCATGTGGCAAAGTTCCCAAAATACAGGCAACATTGCCTCGCTGTAGAGCTATGCTCATGCGTTGAAAAAGAAAACTCGTTGCTCGGTGCTCGTCTGTCCTCGTTGCAATTTTTTGTCCGATGGCCCGCAGGAAATGTAGAGCTTCTTGACCCCAGATACCAGAAGTTTCATGTGCCATAGGTATAAAAAGGTAGCGATCAAAAAGTTCCTTATAGTGTTTTCTTTTATTTGTCTCAGCAATAGAAGCTGCATGTCCAGGGTTCCGCGATGTACCGTATGTTCGTTGAAATGATGAATTAAGGCAGGCTGTGAACTTCGAAACGTATGTCCAAAATGTATTCCATGACGACGGCTCATCATGTTGACATCAAATTTGAGTGATTATTGATAAATTCACGACATACGTTTCTATTTCCATAGCCTGCCCTAATTCATGATTTTAACGAACATACGGTGTAATAATTAATATATGATGGAGCATAGGTATCTGACATGTATAATCCCAGACTAAACATTTTCCTTTTTTCCATGGGACTAGTGTAAGGCCGTCAGGTGCTTTGCCGTCATGACGTGAGCATCCAGAAGGCTCACAAACTGAAGGAATATTAGCCGATCTTAATGCTCGAAGGATGATGTCGTTAGCTTCTAAATGTCTCGAACGTCGACCAGCGCTTAACTTACAGGAGAATCCATGTAATCCTTTTGAAGATACGTCTTGGCCGCGAGAGCAGCGATGGGGAAAACAGATATCGCACCCAAGACGGAGAGAGACGGACACTCGAAAGGACTCGTCTGGAAGATGGGTCCCTAACTGAGTCGATGGTAAGGCATTCAACCAATCACCCGCGTGGACCTGAGCATTTGCGAGAAGCCTCGCTGAAACTTCTTGTGATGAGGCACCATAAAGAAAGGATTCATATAATGAATGGAACCAGATTTTTTCCCATTTTGACTGTGATTTGAAATCTTCAACTCGTGGAATTGCCAACCCACACTGATTCCATAGCTCCAAAGCTTCGTCGATGATTAAGTCGACATCAGTTAGTCCTGGTGGTAGTAGTAGTAGAGTTATCAGATCTTGACTGGAATGGAACGAAGATAAGAAAGCTGGGAGCGCAGTGTCTTCTACCTGTCTTATAGCAATCCCGCCCATATTAATCGGGAGAGAAGACTGTTTCCATGTGTCTAGGATAAGTGAACAATTGAAGATATTTTTTATGGTCGACTTGAGAAGAAGGTCATAGTGTTGAAGACAATCATGTTTTCTCCAAGATGGCGAAACTCGTAAGAAATACACCAGACGTGGTGTTGAAAGTGACACTTTCAGCAGGTGATAATTATGCAGAATGAGATGAGATCCATTCCAATCTGGATCAAAGATTTTGAGTTGATTCAGATGGGGCGGGTGTTTCTCTCGGAGAGAAATGACAGTTGGTTGATCATTAGGCGCAATACTGTCTTCTGATGTTAAAAGTCTCAGAGCCCCACGGGTATCAGCGTCAGCTAACTTAGCTTCAATTTTCTTTCCAAGATTGACTGACTGCAACTTTGAAGGATTCCTCACTGTTTGAACGAAATTTTCCCAAGATTCGTTATTTGTGTTGGAAATATTCCTCTTTACCCAAGTAGTGAGGTTCAACACTTTGTTGGACTTTTTAGGGACTGATAGAATAGAATATGACATTGTGAGTAAACGTCGCCAGGCGTCTTCGGAGTTGCAAGAGATGACATCCTGCAGTTTTTTGTTGAAGAAATTAGCAACTTCCATACGGGCTCCCTTTGGGCATCTTCGTAATGTAGGAATACTTGACCTTAGGTTGGATAACAATAAACCAAAATTAGTTGGAGGTTCCACGTCAACTTTTGGAATTCTATCTTCTTGATTTTGACTTTGATCTTGATTTTTGTGGATTCTGCTATTGTGAATTCTTATTCCCACCTCATTTTTGAAACTTTTCTTACAAATGTAACAATGTGCATTATTTCCACAAGAATTTTTAGATGATGTTTCTTCGCGTTCATTTCACGATCCTGCGTCCCTTTTGTCTTGACTATTAATATCCCAGGACGATAATTTTATCAGGAATTCTCTACTAGGTGGTGGTTATACCAATGTAATACTGAAGAAATAGCTGGGACGTACTCATCTCCTGAGGAATCGCTTTCTGATGTTGACATGACAGTGACGTGAATTTTTTTTGCTCATCCAGTCTCCACATCATGAGTTTACTCTTTAGTGAAAAGAAGTAATCCAAGGGCTGATCTTTTACTTTCAGGGGAGTAGCTTGATTTCAGAATTCGCCAGGGACAGAAGTCGGTCTTGATAAATGGCAGGAACTTCTCAAATATTGCTATTTTCGAGACCTTTCAAGGAGACAGCCCTTTTGACTTTTCAGTGATGTATTTTTTATATTTTTTCAAATATTTATTTATTTGTTCGTTTCATTGCCGATTGTACACGTCATAGAGAAAAAAATGATAACAATAACTACAATTAACACTGGCATAGCCACCAATGACCTTGGCCTTGGGTGGTCTCAACAGGGCATCGCCTTTCCTATTTTTTAACCTTCATTGTACTTGATTTTGTACTGGTACGCTAACAGGATGCAAGCCAAAGGACCCCGCACATTTTATGGGTAAAGTGGTTCTCGGTCAAATTGGCTGAAATTTGGATATTTTGTAGCTTTTGGTGTACAAAGGAAATGCTGTGAAGCATAATCTATTTGTATGACCAGTTTGCCCCCTACAGGGGGCGAAAGGGTGGCTCAGTAATGTTTTTGTGGAATCATTCAGGAGCAAGACAATACTTTTCCGAAAATCGCCGAAACAGGTCGATTTTCTATTGGAAGGGTCCAGCTTTCTGTCATAAATTCACTCATTGTAGGTCAACTCCCTAAGGGGGTCACTCACCCCCTTAGAACTTTATGAGCAACATAGGTCGAGTTGCATATTGTTGAAAAGGTTTTTCAACGCTCTTTGCAACAGTGCTACGCTTTTTCAATCCAAGACAGTCGTTCTTGAAATAATGAATGCCAAACTTACAGGTAGTAGATCATTCAAAAAAAAATTACTGAACTCAAGTTTATCTCATATCATTATGTAAGGGGAAGGAAGGGGATCATATCATTATGTAATGTTACGATATGAACGACATAAATATTTGATTGGATTTTGGAGAAGATGCAATAAAGGAAGTGTTTTGCAAATGTTCTTGTTTCCAGGCACCACATTACGGTTCCGCGAGTCCGGCTGGTCTGGGAGAGGGGTACAATGGGTCCAATAATAAGGCCTACGTGCCAGGTGAAACTGTGTTCCACCGACTACTCCCCAAAATGGAATCCAGAATCCAGAATGTTCTTGTTTGTGGGTGACTTGTTACCACTGGTAACGTCCACAACGTCGATGAATGACTGAGGTCTGGTCAGTTGAAGCTGATCAAAGAACGTAAATGTCTGATGTTGGACAGGCTCCGGCAGGAATCCGCCAGATGGTCTCATTTTTCGCGTGTATGGGCGATGTTGTTTTGCTTGTGTGGGTCACATCGGTAACGCTGAACATGCCAATAAAAAAGGAATGGTCAAATGAACTTGATCAAAGGACGTCAAGGTCTTATGCTACTATTCAATTGAAAAAGTTGCCTAGTATGTTAATATATCTAAATGAATATACCGAGTTTCAGCTGACTGCTTTCCCGACTGATTCGATCAACTCCCACCTTCTCCTGAGGCATGCAGCCACTCACTGATTTTTCTTTGTCCTGGCCTTAGTTACGTCAGGATCAATCATGGGCATGGCTAAGGAAAGAAACCAAAATCATCTGGAACAGTTCAAATGAAGCTTTTTCACCATCAGAATGCCTCGTCCAATCTTTCATCAGCTCCACTGACCAGACCTCAATCACTGACAAATGCGACCTTATTGATGAAATCCACATACAACTACATCATCTACATACCTACATATACGAAAACATTAAGACGATATATTGAAAAAAAATTCAACTGGCAGTTTTCTACTACAATCTTCTCAACATACAGATTGTCCTGATGTCCTATAACCTTTGATCAACTTCTCTAACTGACCAGAACTTTTTTTTGGCTACGTAAAAGATACGCTGTCGTGATACTACAGAACGAGCAGCATTTTCGATATGAATCATCTGAAGGCCCTCACACCAGGACATTCCTTGGTATTAGAGACTATCTGCGCTCTTCCAGATGAAAACCTGCTCACACTAATGCCCTGTTTAAGCCGACGGCAACAGCTGGTACTGAGGAGCTCACCGCGATGTCTAAACCGCTTATAATGTAAACACGAAGCAGCAAACGGCATAAATGGAACCGGTAATATTACAACATCTTCGTTAGATACACTTCACTTGTCCTCGTCAAGAAGAATAAATCATGTTCGCTGGAGACTCCGACGCGAGGACAAGCCACAAACCTGCACAATTGGAGGAGGAGCCGTATATCGACAATTTCCCAGGATATTTCCGAAGGTATAAGACCTTTCGCAATTCGACTGGCAGCAGATATTGGGACATGCCGGAATGAAATGATTGGGACGAGACCCTTCCAGCAATTTTTAAGAAATCGGGAATTGAGAAGCGACTAAAATCGGGAAGAAATCAGGCAATGTTAATTAATGCACTCAGTTTTCGTCAGTCTCACTACTTCGTCTTTTTCATAAATAATCCAGACTTCAATATTCGTGTGCATCGGAGGAATGGCCATGTCAATGCGGAAAATCATAAACCCATCAGAATCTCGCCTTTTTCATCTCGATTTACAGTCTGGATAGAATAAACACGATCTAAATATGCATGCACAAGGAAAGCTATTCAATATTAATGGTGCAAACATGTTTGCAAATTGCACATTTTCACTTTTAACCGGTGGTAAACGTTCATACATCACTTTCGTTATCTAATCTTGAATATCCACAGCTGGGTTCCTCAAAGTGCAATTTGGGTCAATTCAGTAAATGTTGCTCCAGCGAATGATAATTATAACTGCTTACTTGCAGTCTCGCAGAAAAACCAGTCTTTTCAAATTATAAAGTTTAATCAGTTTGATACACCTTCACTTTTTTCCAGAACTTCAATGAATATGAGCCGCAATCACTGACAGTAATCATAATAAAATGAATTATTTATTATTATTTCTTAGGGAATTCTGCGTAAATATTTACACTCATTATGTGCAAAATCTAATAGTAATACGTTCTTGCACAATTCGAATCGAAGGGGGTAATGTAAGTGAAGATCTAACAGAGAAATGCGACATCGGCAAGTTATAGCGATAAATCATGGACCTGCACCTAAACTGGACTGATAATTATCATTGCCATGGCACTAAGTACCAAGATGATATGGTCACCAATCATATGACATATAAGGGGCAGACGGCAGATTTGCACATCAGTGGGTTTCACACCTTGTTTTTACGTCTTTTGGGGCCAAACAATCCTGACCGCACGTTTCGAGGTATGAGAAACACATTATTGCTAACGCAAACTTGAAATTATGAGCTGAAGGCGTATCACTATCTACAAATACTAAACTTAAATGGAAATTCCGAGTTTTCATTGGGTTTTGGGAACTGCTGTCGTTTTAAATACCATGAACGCGCTAATACTGGCGGCATTTATTGCTCGCCCTGGTATGGCGATTAGCAGTCCAGTTTGGGTACAGGTTCGTGTCATAAATGTATCAAATCTGAAAGTACTCGCTATGACATCTGTTTTTGTTTATCTGACAGATCGGAGGAAAAATGACAGTTTAGCGAGAAAAATGTGACAGTGCAGGCAAGTGCAGTAAAAGAAGGTTGCAGACTAGTGCAATGACCATGGATTCTACAAAAAAGATGATACGAGATTAGTTGATTCGCGATTTTGTTTGTCAATTTGTAGCTGACTGATCAATGGAAATGCTGGTTTATACCTCAATAATGAAAAGATGATGGGTCTAGTACAGATTTCAGGCATTTTTTGTGGTTAATCGCCTAGCATTCAGCAGAAAAAAGTTCAGTTAATCTGCAGTCAGCCTTGATCGCTGATCATCTTTTTTGTGGAACTGACGGTGAGAGAACGTTCTTCCCGCACAGAACTGCCGGTGTCAGTGCAGAACGCGCCACGATTTCTTATCAGCGACGAACATGCCGCAGGAAACGGTATTACCGCGTTCGAGTATACAAATAATTCATTCAATTATTGAAGATTAATTCAAAGCCGGGTCTAAACCGCTTCGGGGGTTCTCTTTCCCGTGTCAGAACTCGTCCTTTCCCTTTGCGAGGCTTATCCCGGGCCGTTGTGGTGGAAATAACACGGCAGAGTCCTTGACGGGGTTGAGGATGCGTGACAAGAATAATTTCGGGGGTAGCAGGAGGCAGGAGAATTGCCAAGACGAATCAATATCGGGGGCAAAAAAATGGCACAAACATGCCGAAAGAAAGGAGGCTTTGGGAACTTATCGACCTTTTGATGCTGCAGAGAAGCCACAATCGGATCATTCCACCAATTTCTTCTAATGAAGTCAAGCGACGTATCACAAAGAATTCAAAGTGGTGTAGACGAGCTATGACCAGTTAAGGCTTCCAATTTTTCGTTTTCTTTTCTGCTGTGATGTCATGCGCAAATGCGGAATTTCAAGATCATGCTTTGACATATATGACTTTCGTTTCTGATATGGGAGAATTATCACATTCGAGAAGCATTTTCAATGTAATCAGCTCATCAGTCATAACTAATCGGTGAGAGAACCAAACGATGGCTGGTTGAAATTTGTGAAAACCAGACGTCGGATTTTGGCGGGGTATTTTAAAAAAAAATTCGCAAAGGAACCAAATTGACAATGGGAAATTTCCAAAATTTCTGCTGAAGTTGAGGGGATTTTTCAAAAATTCATAATTCATTCAAATTTTTCCCAGGGAATCGTCATTTTAAATAACTCGTCCCAGATTTCTTGATACCTTTTTGCGGCGAAAACTCGGCTTTCGAGGCAGAATTTCAAGAAATTTGGTGTGAAATGCCGACCGGGGGGTTTCGGGGGCCGCGTGTCGTCCGGTGCGGGCCATTCAATGGGGCTTTGCTTGAAACTTTGCCGAAAAATGTTAAAAAATCGAAGCACGGGCCGCCCCATCTGACAGGAACGTCATTGACGACGCTCTCGATTTCGAAAAGCAACACACACAACACCGCGGCATTCAAACAGTGTTTTTGGAATGACAATGACCCTGTCAGGGTACTAAATGTGACCGTGGTGGTCCAGTAGACCCTTGGCCGTTTGTCAGGCAACTCAAACACAAGGTCCCCTTCAAATTAAACGAGATATGGATCAAAATTTCCAGGCCGGCTCTGGTATTGGAGGAGTTATTTTATCAACAAAGGAGAACTAAGGAAGCGAAATGGATATAAGAGGTACTCACGATAAATTTACACTGGGGCCAGATTTTAGCAGTTCACATTTGCAAAAAAGTGGCCTCTTTCGTTCTTCAGAAGCAAATTCCTTGGCGAGTGCACACTATTTTGACACGAGTTGTTTGATGGGAATCCCAGGATGATCTGCCGCAGGCTTTCGGCTGTACCTCCACAAACGGTTCACCTTTCCGTCTGCTAACTTTTCCAGCGCTTCGATTGCCTATTTACTAATTTTGGATGGAAATACGGCGTCATTTTTGCCGGTTCGATGTAATCAATGCAAATGTCAAATCATAGACTGTCAAATGTGGCGTTTGGCGTTGGCCGCGTTGGCGTGAAGTTGCCGCCAAGTAAAATGGTTATGAATCGGCAGCCAACTTCATGTT
Source organism: Anaspis maculata (assembly GCA_949128115.1). Taxonomy (NCBI): domain Eukaryota; kingdom Metazoa; phylum Arthropoda; class Insecta; order Coleoptera; family Scraptiidae; genus Anaspis; species Anaspis maculata. The sequence goes on along the minus strand of OX421964.1, from coordinate 25,067,494 downwards.
TGGTTGGAAATAAAAGATTCGGAAAAATTACAAGTTTCACCATAATATAGAGGAAAGCGTCTATAATCAAGCTTCGGTTTTCTTTCGTCTTCACCTTCAATCAAAATCTGTTGAAAATTCGTTTGAAAAATGGCCCAGACACGATTCGTTTATAATCGAATTTTCTCGTGCAAGCCAGACCTTTCGCGTCAATCGCGTCATGCAAAGCAGATCCAGAGGTGACCCGATACAATTCGTGGGATTTTAATTAATTTGGAGCTGAATAGGTGATTTTCCGGTTTTTTATGAGCGTTCACCATTTTGTTTTCAATTTCCAGCAAAACGACTTGGAAATTTCTTTACATGTCCGTCTCTTTCGACTATCGATTTTCAAGAGTCAGATTTGAAATTTTGACGTTTCGGCGGAATTGAGTGAAATTTTTTGACAGCTGACAGGAGCACCACTTTGTTTGTATTTATTAACCAATCGACGTGCAATTTCAAATACACATATATCTACTTGTGACCGAAACTCATTTCCATTAGTTGAATTTGATATTTTGACGTTTCCAAGGCCGTAATTAATTGATTTGTTTTTGACATACAGGATGTCCGTTTTTCGAGGCTAAGCATGGGTATCTCGCTTATCTTTAGAGATACAGAGTCGGTTAAATTAGAAAAAAGTTGCGAATTTTCATAACGATCAATGATCCAAGAAGATATTTGACTTGTCAGTTTAAGTTTTCGAAATATCGAGAAAAAACAGAAATTTATAATTTTTGTTGTAATTTTTTATTTGAAAAACGGTTGAAGGTAGCCTTTTCTAATTAAGATATTGGGGAGGCACTTTTCCAAGGGGAATTTATTGTTGCCAAAATCTTTATTCTAGCTTCCAAAATAACCGAGATATGACATTCAACTGTTTTTTCTCTTATGGGCGCCATATTGGATGTTGACATTTTTGAAAACAATTTTATTTTCTGGTTACAACGATGTGTAATTAATTAATTAATTCTGCCTTTGTTAAATTCATGCTTTAGAGCAAAAATTTTTTTTAAATTTTTCAAAGAGTGCTTTGGAAACAAAATCAGCACCGACAATAAAAAAAAACGTAAATGTCAAACATTTGTTCAACAATGAAATGTGGCACATCGTTCTAACCAGAAAAGAATACCGTATTCAAAAATGTCAAAATCCAATATGGTGCCCATTAAAGAAAAAAGTTGAATGTCGTATCTCGGTTGCTTTGAAAGCTGAAATTGAGATTTTGGCAGCTTTGGATTCCCTTTAAAAAGTGCCCTGACAATGTCTAGATCAGAAAAGGCCACCTTCAACCGTTTTTTGAATAAAAAATGAAAACAAAAATTCAAATTCCTGTTTTTTCACGATATCTCAAAATTGAAAATCGATACGTCAAATTTCTTTTTGGATCATTGATCGTCATGAAAATGCGCAACTTTTTCCTAATTTAACCGACTTTGTATCTCTCAAGATAAGCGAGATACCCATGCTTAGCCTCGAAAAACGGACACCTGTATACACATATGAGACGGCCGCTATCTACTTTTGCATTTTTTCATGTATCGACATGGAAATTCTCCCTATATAATGAATATAAAACAGTAAATGTGACATTTTGACAGTTTCAAGGCCGCCATATTGAACTTTTGCATTTTCCAACAGATCGGATTGGGATTTTCAACTTATAGCTGCTTTGGGCAGGCAATCGAGATGCATTTGTTAAATTTTGATTTTTGACGTTTCAAATGGCCGTCATATTGAATTTTTGGATTTTTCAACCGATCGGATTGGGATTTTCAACTTGTATCTACTTTGGGTAGGCAATCGAGATGCTTTTGTCAAATTTTGATTTTTGACGTTTCAAAAAGCCGCCATATTGAAGTTTTTTGCATTTTCCAACCGATCAGATTGGAATTTCCAACCTGTACTTGCTTTGGCTAAGCAATTGAGATGCATTTGTCAAATTTGACATTTGGACGTTTCAAAAGGCCGCCATATTGAACTTTTATATTTTTCAACCGATTAGATTGGAATTTTTAACCTCTACTTGCTTTGGTTAGGCAATTGAGATGCATTTGTGAAATTTCGATTTTTGGCGTTTCAAAAGGCCGTCATATTGAACTTCTGCATTTTTCAACAGATCAGACTGAAATTTTCCACCTGTACTTGCTTCGGTTTGGCAATCGAGCAGATGCATCAGTCAAATTTCGATTTTTGACGTCCCAGAAGACCGCCATATTGAACTTATGCATTTTTCAACTGATCCGATTGGGATTCTCAATCTATACCTCAAAATGCGTTTGTCAAACTTTGATTTTTGCGTTTCAAGAAACCATCATATAGGCGCTATGCACATTTTGAATATCCCGCCCATTTCAGCACCCTCATGCGGCAGTCACGAACTGTCATTATTGAGATTTAATAATTGTTGAAATTTACATTTGCAAGTGATATTATTATTCAAATGGCATTATTGATATGGAAACAGATAACTTCCTGCAGCAAGTGTACAAAAAAATCGCGACTTTTGGCGCTGCTCAATTAAGAAAGGCTAACAATAACCTGTGTCAGTTCCTAATTCTACTCAACTGTGTTTTATGTGATGGAAAACTAAGTAGAGATGGTTGAAGTCTGTTTTCAATGACAACCAGGCTGAAACTGGTTTCAGTAACTTTACCCACATGATGAGCGAATGAAGTTGAAATTGCTGTTGACCCTGGTTCTCTCGCAAAATCCCACCGTTTGTCAGAAACGAAACGTCATAGACATTAAAACGTCAAAAATACGGACTTGAAATACCGCATTGTTCTCTTTCTCTTGAAACTGGATAAATATTTAGTCTCAAAAACCTCACTCAAATCTACAAGCGAAGTTAACTTCAATCACAAATTCTGTGGACCGTTTCTTGTATGCGGATTCTAATCGGGTTTCTGGGTTGTAAGGGCGGGACGCATGCACCACCCGGATTGCCGTCACCTCCGATTCGCATTTTCTGGGGCGTCGGGTCTGCTGTCTGTTCCCATTCTCTCCTTCACTCCTCTATACACGACGTTCCGCCGTCTTTATGGTCTCTGAAACGTCAATACCCAGGAACGAGTTTTCTCTCTGTGTTGTACGTGTGTTTGTGAGTACAAGGTGGATTCTTAAACGGCCCGGCGGCAGGCATCAGCAGGATCTGGGTGCTGGGATGAAAATTGGAATTCAGCGTTGATCCCTGCTCGCCGTCTCAAGGCGGCAATATGTGGGTTAAAGCCTGATAAAGCCTGACGCGGCCGTCGTCGTCGTCGGGCTGGTGTGCTGTATGGCCATAATTGAGCGATTGAACTTGGACCTCATACGTGGTGGTCGCGCATATTGCAGATGTGTTTCTGCGGCGGCCGTCTCGCCTATAATAGTCTGTTGGATGCAGTTCATCCTCTTCTCACCCCTTGTTGTTGTGGTGTGTGTGAGTGTGGTTATTGCCTTGCCCTTCCTACAGTAAATTTGCTCTTGATGACCGCATGCGACGACCCACACTGCGCTGCTCAGACAACCTCTTCATATTCCCCCGACGCGATTTACGACGGCTTCCTTTTGCCTTGGCTGTTATACAGGATGCGACAGATTGCAACCGACTCGAACCGATCGTCTCAATTTGTTTCAGATGGATCAATCTGAATCGCTCTCGTCTTGTGTGTACCAGATATCAAATCTATAATTCGACTATCCATCAGTAGCATCGACCCGTACCTGAACTGGACTGATGATATCATACATTGCCATGGACCCGAGTAGATGCGGATATAGTAGCAAACTAGATCCGCATTTTCTAAGTAGATTCTATTTTCTATAATTGACTAGCTGTCACCGGCGCCGGCAAGCCGTCGCCTGGGTGACAGCATTGGTTGAAAAGTAGCCAAAGAATTTGTTCCACCGACACCGGGCAAGTGGGAAGGGGGTTTCATACATGGTGTTGATTTTCCGTTGTTTTAGGCGGATGTCAGGTTTTCCCTTTGCGAGTTTAGTAATTTATTCATGTCCTTGGATAGTGTCTTGGTCAGATGAAGTTTTCCAAGAGGTGTGAGCAATTGATTGTGTAAGAGTAACATGAATTCGAGAAAATGTGTTTTTCGCGTGTTTTGAAATTTCTGCCTCGACTTGTAGGGTTCTTGTTCTTGTGAACGAAACGCATGTCACTGATGAGAGTATTGTCTGGTCAGTGAAGAGTTGTTGGGGAAAATTGAGACACCATCATACTTTGTTCATGAAAATGTATTTCTACTTTTGTTCAAGATACCTAACTACTGAAAATACTGGAAACGACGATATGTGTTGTGAAAACTTGAACCGTAAAGAAGGTGCTGCCGTAGAAGACACCGTGTAGTGGAAAGAAAATCAGAACTGTGTTGTTTAGGAGCCTTTTTAAATATGTATAGCAGAACTTGAGATGAAATAAAAGTATGTCCAAAATTCACAATTTCACAGTCACGTTCCAATTGTTCATCTGAACATCTTTAACCAAGTATAGGTTTGAAAACCCAATTAAATCGGTTAAGAAAAGCAAGAGCTCAATACGGCGTTGGCGCTTTGAACTACCAAAATGTCAAATTCGATATATGCATTTCGATTGTTCATGTATTTGTTCAAAATCGCAATATAATCTGTTTAGAAATGAAAAAGTTCAATATGGCGGCCTCTTGAAACCTCAAAAATTAAAATTTGACAAATGCATCTTGATCGTCAACCTCAAGTGGGTATAGGTTCAAAATTCCAATCAGATCAGTTGAAAAATGCAAAAGTTCAATATGACGGCCTCTTAAAACGTCAAAAATCAAAATTTGACAGATGCATTTTGATTGCCAATCTCGAGTGGCTATGGGTTCAAAATTCCAATCGGATCTTGTGGTAATGATGATAGTAAATGTCATGTAACGATTTCCGCTTTCATCATTATACAGGATGTCCCGAAAATATACCGACAACGTTCTAGGGCAGCTTCGTCTCATCAAAACAAGAAAAAAAGTTTCCATGAACATGGGTCCGGAAATGCTTCCTAAGGGAGCTACAGGCCCCTAAAGGTGGGACCCTGAAGATGGTTTTTATTCAATAACTCCGAAACCATTCGAGGGAAATCAATCAAACTTGACACATCCACTAACCTTCTTATGCCCAGCAAAATGACGCAAGATTAGTTGAAAAATAATTTACCAGGGGTGGGTTAGGCTAAGGTGTGGGGGTAAAAATAACCCTAACTTTTTTGAATGTTAATTTTTTCCAAATTCAACAAGAAATTATGGAATGTTGGAGTTTTCTCCCAAAAAAAGTCCCTTTGTTCAACCTCGATAGACGCACCGTTTACGAGATATTTGAGTTTGAATGTATGAAAACATGGTCAGAAATGATGATTTTTTAATTACGATATTCAAGGCGAAAGAAAAACTATTTCAAAGCAACTTAATTTTTGTTTGGCATCTAAATTTTGTTGGGCATAAGAAGGTTATTAAATGTGTCAAGTTTGATTGATTTCCTTTGAACGGTTCCGGAAATATTAAATAAACGCACCATCTTCAGGGCCCCACTTTTGGGGGCCTGTAGCTCCCTTAGGAAGCTTTTCCGGACCCATATTTATGAGAACTTTTTTTCTTGTTTTAATGAGAGGAAGCTGCCCTGGAACGTTGTCGGTGTATTTTTGGGACAGCCTGTATATTTACTCGCGAAAACGTCCATGACTGTCAACATCATCGCAACGTACCATGTATCTGACAGCACTCGCGAAAACCTGCCAAAGGAATCCGCGAAAAACCCCACACTACCTAAGAAGTGCTGTGACATTACATTGACATTTGCGAATGGCACAACGCAACAACTGCGATGCTGAGTAATGTTGCTGAGTTTGTAGTGAAATTTTGGAAAATTTGACAAGAAAAACTCCGAAACAAGGACGCACATCAAAACACGGACCCTTTCTGGAGGTCTGGCCAGAAGGTCCGATGGAATTATTATGGATTCCGTAGAAAACAAGTCGCGACAAGGAACTGTAAGCCCTGTAACCGACATGAAATGTGCTCTGGAGGACCGAAAAGGCCCCTTTCTCGAAATGTGAAGCCGCTGGAAATTGCAAATAAATTGTAAGTACCTCCCAGACGTGTTTTGCCCTCTCAACTTGTCTGTTTTTGTGAAATACGCTGTCAACGTTTGGCCCGGCCTGGGAATTTTTAACCGAAATGCCGTCGAATTTGCAGGAGATGTTGGGTTTGTGGTGTCTGGTGGACGCTCAAAAGTCTCCTCGAGACCACAATGCAATTTCGCATGCTGACACAGTACATTTTCTCCAAAAACACTGTTCAAATGCCCCGAATTGTTGAGTTTCACAAAACCCAGAGCGTCAATTGACGTTCCTGTCACTTCGGCCGTGCCGTGGTCAAATTTGAGCAATTATACGGCGCAATTGAAAAAAAAACGCCACCGCATGGCCCGCACCGGACGACACTAGGTCCCCGAAACCCCCCGGTCGGCATTTCACACCAAATTTCTCGAAATGTAACCCCGAAAAGCCGAGTTTTTGCCGCGAAAAGGTAACAAGGTATTTGGAACGAATTATTCGAACATCGGTTCCCTTGTGAAATTTTGAATTAATTATGAAATTACGAAAAATCTTGACAAATTTAGCAAAATTTTGAAAAATTCTCACTCTCAACTTAGGATGCGGTTCATTTGTGAAATTTTTATAAAAAATACCCCGCCAAAATCCGACGTCTGGTTTTTACAAAATCTGACGACAGGTCGTTCGGTTGCCGTCAGCGGTTTCTATGAGTTGATATTGGCCGTCCTGCTGATTACGCTATTGTTTGCCACCCTGTCAGCATGAATAATACTGTAGCTATCAAAATGACATTTTGATTTTGGCATTAATTTGTTCACCGACTGCCGCAGGCGAGAGTTTCTTCTCGCTCGCTCAAAGCACATTACTCACGAAACAACATAAACACAATGTAGTGAAAGATCACACAAATACTTCTTTTCAATTATTGCTATCTGCTCCTTACTTCGCGTCCAGCGGTTTGCAGCTACCATTCCTTATCGCTTTTGCCTGCCACGCCTGCTACGTTGCACTGTTTTCTTTCACCAAACCACGAATAATAAATGATAATCACGAAATTCCGGTATTAATTGAACAATATTACTATCAAACGAACTATAGACACATCGAATTTGAAATGAACGCAAAATACCGCAGACACGTCAACGCGACAGCGCACATCGTGGCCTAGAGCTGACAACTTGTCGGAGCTGAATTGGCAGACAATGGCTCTCAAACCTCCCACACTGCTTATACTCACAATACGTTTTTCGAAGCCAAACAGTATTCACGGATTTGGTAATTTGGTTTATGTTCTTAAATTTTATTGAAAGCGCGGTGGAAAGGAATGCATGCGGTGAATGCTACTCACCCTGTACATTATATGCACATACTATACTCAAAAAGTTGTGCTGTGTGCGTGGGAGTGACGCAGAGCCGTTCCATCTTCAACAATACATATCGTGATGCATCATCATATCTTTGGCGAAGACGCGCTAGCCATGAACTGTACAAACTTCCTCCTCCGTGTACTATTGTCCCCCCTTTGTTTGCACATGGCAATATTTGCTTCCAGAGGCGATAACGCAGCAAGGCTTGGGCGTTGCAACGGTCGGTTTTTTGTTCTTGTTTTATTATTCAGATCAACTCAAATTACTGGTACGTACAGATCAGGTATATGGGTAATATAAGTTATTACGACGACAAGTCATCATTCATCTCAATACGTGCAAGGTAAGTACCCACTAAAATATGAAGTTGATGGCATGCTAAAGTTACGAGAGTTTGTGCACGGGACTTTTTGTAAAGAATAAATTTAAAAACAAGTCAATTTCTTCTTGGTAGTCCTGCAAAATTGCAATAGTGTTCTTCTTGTTCCGGCATAATCAGCCTTATTCACGATTAATTTTTTCAAAATCATCTGCGAATCTATTTAGTGTGGGAGCGTATGCCGTGCCTTGTGAGGTTTCTCTAAGGTACAAGATGTCCTAGAACAAGACAGGGTTTCAAAGGCGGATAGAGAATCAAAAAAGAGGTGGACTCTGGTAATGAGAAAATGTTCTAAAAAGTGACTCTTTTGCAGTAGCCAAAAGTCTCGCCATCTAATGAGTGACATTTTTTATTTGATTCTGATGTTGCTTTTTTTTCGATTTCAAATTCTTTTAATTTGTAATTTTCAATTCGCATACCAGAAAGCATTTGAAGCAAACAGAGATCACAAACATTGAAGTCTGGTCAGTTGAAGTTGATCAGCTCGATGCAATTATGGTTTTATTGCGATTTAAACCGACCAGATGAAGAGACTTTTTGAATCTACCTCGTCTTCTTTACCTGGGGAGGTTTTCTGAGAACAGCGATCATGAGCTATCATCGAAATGCCATACAGGAACCGCCTGTTGCAACAACTGAACCAGCTGATTTAGTCAACACTCTTAAGAGAAAAATGGCGAAATTCGAGCATTCCGGTTCAACCAAACATTGTGCAAGAAGTTACTAAGTGCCGCCGAAAGACTTGACAAACTGCCAATATATTTTTGTAGGAGTTGACCGAATCTGTGAACCGATGGCCGTTTGAGGGTCCCGTCAAAGTAACTGACCGCCATTCCAAATTTTTTACTCTTGATATAAATACAAAGCCACGACACTTCCGCAGATGATCGACTGAAAGATAGATTCACCGACACAGATTCGTCTGAAGATAGCTTCAGCGACTTCACAGCTTCACCAAGAGTTCAGTGGTGAAACGACGAGTGCCTCTCGCCTGAGTTGTTCACGACTTCACCACTGGTAGGGAAGTTATGTAGCGTCATGTCAACGTGTAGCAGAAGAGGCGAGGAAGAACCAAAGAAGAGTTGGAGAAATAATAATCGACACACAGAATCCGGTGAGCGATCTTTATGGCGGGGCGAACGTTTTTGTGAAAACTGGACGTCGGATTTGAACAGGGTATTTTTTTCTGATTTTTGTAACTGGAACCGAGTTGATAGACGCATTGAGGATTTTTCCAAATTTGCCGTAAATTTGTGAGGATTTTTCGAAAATTCACAATTCATTTCAATTTTTTCAAAGGATTTGATGTCTGAAGTGATTCATTCAAACCGTCTTGTTACGGTTTTGAGGCAAAAGTTTGGCTTTTCAAGGAGGATTTCAAGAAATTTGGTGTGAAATGCAAACTGGGGCGTTTCGGGGACCTCGTGTCGTTTAGTGCGAGCCATACGGCGGGGCTTTTCTTCAAATTTTGCCGTGAAATTGATGAAATTGGAGCACGGCACGGTCAAAGTGACAGGAACGCCAGTTTGACGCTGACGCGATTTTGGAAAACACACACAACACCTCGGCAATTGGACAGTGTTTTTGGAAAAAAATAACCGTGTCAGGGCATGAAATTCGGCCGAGGTGGTCCAGGGGGTGGCGCCTCTGCCGGAGATCAAAAACACGAAACCCCCTTCCAATTGAACGGTATTCACAACAAATTTCGCAGGCCGCCACGGAAGTGTCGGGGGTTATTGGGGGTTACTCACAGTTATACATACTAGGGCCGGATTTGCGAATAAGGAGCTTCTCTCTTTTTCCAGAGCAATCCCGTGCCGACGTCATTGTCTTCTTGTCTCGCCTTGTTTTCCAGGAAACCCATGACAATTCCACGGGAGTTTATGCCCTTTGTGGCCAGACCTCCAGAGAAGATCCATGTTTCGATCTGTACCTATACTCTTTATGGCGTCTTTGTAGTCCAGTAGGTGAGTCCAGTTCTACAGAATCTGGCTCGAAAGTCTTGCGTCACCTCAGAGCTCGACTGTGAATATACAAATGTCGAATGTGACGTGAATTTGGCGCGATGAATTGGCCGCTCATTCCTGAATGAATTGGAAATAAATTCGCAAAAATCACACAGTTTCACTACAAAATAGAGCAAAGCGTCTACAATCAAGTTCCTATGTTCGTTTGTTTCCACTTAAAGTGAAATCTGTCGAAAATTCGTTGCAAAAATGACTCGCACAAGATCGTGTGTCGTCGGCACCCGACTGGTCTATGCTGTTGTTTCGCTTCGCGTTAATTTCGATTTGTCAATCAGCAATGTCATTTTTTGGACTGCTTTTGATATTTGATTGTTTGAGTCGTGACCAGGGAGCCTATTCCTAGAAAGGATGTGATCCGTTCCCATGTGAAGTTGCTAGACAACCAGGGCTGTAATTGGCTGAACTGTAATCGCTTGGTGATCGCTCCCCTCTAATAAGGCCCCAGGGGTTGTGACCAGGGGTTGTGACTAGGGGTTGTGACTAGACAACTAAACGGTAATAACCGTATCACTCCTTGATCGTTGTGCATGCAACCAAGAAGACGTTCGTGTTTTTCCTCGTGTCGCTTTGGTGCCTACCCGAGTGCCTACTCATGTGCCTTCTTCGTCAGAGTGTGAAGCTATAAGATAAAATACATAAAGCAAGTACATAAAAGGAGAACGATAACATACTAAAAATGTATAAAAGGATGGTATAAATAAAGTTTGTGTAAATGGTTTCAAATTCTTGAGATGTCAATAAAACAGTTATGATGTTGTCATGGAAGGAAGGACAAAAGAACTTGATGGAAATGTATGAAATAATAGAGGTAATAATAATGGTACAGGGTGTTCACGATAAAATTCACCCCCCCTCTAGGAGATTCCCCTTTGAGATATTTTGAAAAACTAGAAACTTTTTCTCAGCGATTTTTCTCAGGGATCTTGAATCGATCGTCTAAAAGTTTTCAACTGGTACCGTATACAAGGTGTGACATGTAACTTTTTTATTTCAAATGCAACACCCTATATTTTATTACGTCATTTGATGAATTCTTTCTTTCTGATTACAAAAATATATAACATTTATGATTTATGTTGACAAGGAAGCTGTCAAAAAAATAATAAAATAGGCAGTCAAATAAATTAAAAATTGAAAATTACGCGACACGTTGTATTAGGAACGAATTAGACCATTTATTTATGGAGAGTTGAATTCTGCAGACAGAATGCTGCGAGAATAACTTTTTTCTAAGTGAATTGTAGAAACCAAAGCCATCTTGCCGCGAAACAAAATTATTTGACAACCTATTTTATTATTTTTCCGACAACTTACTTGTCAAAATAAATCATAAGTGTCATATATATTTGTAATCAGGAAAAAAGGCTCCATCAAATAATGAAATAAAATTGAGGGTGTTGCATTTAAAATAAAAAAGTTACATATCACACCCTGTATACGGTACCAATTAGAAACTTCCAGAGGATCGATTCAAGGTTCCTGGGAAAAATCGTGGAGAAAAAGTCTTTGGTTTTTTGAAATATCTCAAAGGGGAATCTACTGTAGGGGGGTGAATTTTATCGTGAACACCCTGTACAAGGTGGGTGAAAAATTAATGAAAGGATGGTTGATTAGAGAGGAAAAAGGTTATTCAAATCAAAGGCGTTGTAAGAATGTTTAAAAGGGAAATCTGATTGAATTTTGATTTGAATAACCTTTTTCCTCTCTAATCAACCATCCTTTCATTAATTTTTCACCCACCTTGTACCTTTGTCCTTCCTTCCATGACAACATCATAGCTGTTTTATTGACATCTCAAGAATTTGAAACCATTTACACAAACTTTATACCATCCTTTTATACATTTTTGGTATGTTATCGTTCTCTTTTTATGTACTTGCTTTATGTATTTTATCTTATAGCTTTACACTCTGACGAAGAAGGGCCAGAGACCTTCGAAACCAGTCAGAATAAAATAAATAACATTTTGAAGGAAGACTGCGTGCAGTTCAATCATTTATAATCCATATATCCTTCTGTGAGATGGCGGATCCTTTCCTGAAATTACTAGTGAATGCCTTGGATAGCCTCCATCAAGTTCCAAATCATTGGCACTATCTGAAATCGTTGAACACTACAACCGCTATTGCTCGCAATGTTCGCATGGTACTGCGTCCAATTTTCAACTCGACAACAAAGTCCACATTCCAGAAGAACCACAAAATGCCTTGAAATATATAGCATCTGCGGAATGCCTTTGATAGATGGCGCCGCTTGGAGGACTCACATATTAGGAGTCCTCTTGAGTGTATATTCCCATGAGATCCCTGAGCTGAATGCCTGCGCAGGGAATACGGGCGAAACACGTGCCTGTGCAGTTTCGGTTCGACCGTCTGATGCTGTGGTAATCGGACAGCTTTGTTTCATTGAAATGCGAGGTGCCCCCTATATGGCCCTAAGAGGCGCAATATTTATTTATATTTGCGTGTTTGTTGTCTTTTTTCAAACATTTTTATGCAGCACAAAAATTATACATACAGGGTTATTCAAAAGTCCGGAATAAAATTCATAATATTTTTCCACATTTATTGCGAAAAAAACGCTTGAACAGGTCGATTTCTGAAAACGGTAAGCCGTTTTTTCATGACACGTGTCATATTCTACTGTCATCCCCCTAACCCCAAGCCACCCTTAGTATTTTTTTTCAAATGGCACCCTATGGCTTGTGGGGGCTCGTTGGAAAGCTAATCAAAAACTCTATTCAGATCAACCATTGAAAATTAGATCGGACGCTTCACCATGAAGTTTTGAGGAACCCCAGTTTTACTTAACAGTCCGGAACAAAATTTATAATTTCTTACCATATTCTTCCAGAAAAAAACGCTCGAACAGGTCGATTTCTAAAAACAGTAAGCCGTTTTTTCATGACACGTGTCATGTTCTACCGTCAACCCCCTAACCCCAAGGTACCCTTAGTATTTTTTTTTAAATAGCACCCTATGGCTTGTGGGAGCTCGTTGGAAAGCTTGTCAAAAACTCTATTCAAATCTACCATTGAAAATTAGATCGGACGCTTCACCATGAAGTTTTGAGGAACTTCATGGTGGCTTGGGGTTGGGGGGTTGACGGTAGAACATGACACGTGTCATGAAAAAACGGCTTATCGTTTTTAGAAATCGACCGGTTCGAGCGTTTTTTCCGAAATAAATATGGAAAAAAATTATAAATTTTATTCCGGACTGTCAAGTAAAACTGGGGTTCCTCAAAACTTCATGGTGAAGCGTCGGATCTAATTTTCAATGGAAGATCTGAATAGAGTTTTTGACAAGCTTTCCAATGAGCCCCCACAAGCCATAGGGTGTCATTTGAAAAAAAATACTAGGGGTGGCTTGGGGTTAGGGGGTTGACGGTAGAACATGACACGTGTCATGAAAAAACGGCTTACCGTTTTTAGAAATCGACCGGTTTGAGCGTTTTTTCCGAAATGAATATGGAAAAAAAAATGAATTTTATTCCGGACTTTTGAATAACCCTGTATAGAGTGAATCACATGAGAATCGTTTTTCATTTGATTTCCCGATCCCCCACCAACATGGAAGGGAAAGTATTGTAATCGTGCAGAAAAAAGTTTTGAGATTTCGCCGGATATAGGTATCCGTTTTGAGGTCCCCCAAGACGATTAAGACCATTCCCAGAATGACGTCTGTCTGTGTGTTTGTAATCTTCCACGATAATTGCCGAACCGTTGATCCGATCGACTTGAAATTTGGAATGCGGACATGGTTTTTCTCTGGAAAGAACCCATTAGTTTTTGACTGTCATCTGGCAAAGTAAAGTGTCACTGTCAACAAATGTCAGAAGCTATATCTCACGGAACTCAACTAGCAATATGTCATTTGAAAGCCCTTGAAAACTGTATTCAGAACAGTTGAAAGTATTGCCCCATCTGTCATCTGTCAAATAATAAAAAATCCCGCGCCGCGCCGAATATAAAAATAAAGGCGCCGAAATGGGCTTCATCTGGTAATAATAAACTGGCTGTAGCTCGTTTGTTTTTCAACGGATTTCAACATCTGGAACGTCATTTTGTAGAAAAAAGAATTCTCTTCTTTTTTCATACCTGAATTCACACACGTCATTGCGGGAAACTGTCAAAATTGTCTTCATAAGATATGCTTAACTCCGGCTTTTTTTGAAGGTTGTCTGATATTTTTGAAACTTGGCAGTATCATAGATCTTGAGGTGCCCTTTCCGAATTTTCACTTTTTCACTTCGTATATTTGCCGTCTTGGCCGCCATATTGAAAAGTTGGCGCCCAAAAAACAGTTTTTTGTCACTATCTTCATTTCAGTCAATGTGAGGTGAAAGCGTTTGTTTGCGAATGGAAGCTTATTCAATTCTCTACAATTTGACACCTTACTCGTGTACGTGCTACTTCCGGTTCTTGAGTTATGGCTTCTAGAACTCCCTGAAGCATCAACTTTTGTCATCCAATCAGCATATCAAGTTGATCTTAGCTCCACGTGGCAGTCAAATTGACCATAAATAATGATAAGTTGTCAACCACAGACCATTAATATCCAGAAAATTAATCATGGTAACGGTTGTTATGCAACTACAGAGTGAACTCTAAGAAAAAATTGACTTTGAAAGGGTATAGCTTGAGAACCGTAAGTCCCACATGAGTGATTCAGATGTCAAATTTTAGAGAACAAAATAGACCTTCACTTTTGATATGAAACCTGAAATTTTACGACAAATTTTCCGAAAATTTTCCAAAAATATGTTTTTTGGACGCCATCTTTTCAAAATTATGGCCAGAGCAGCAGAGACACGAAGTGGAAAAGTGGATATTCTAAATAATGACCCCAAATTGCATCATAATAATGAGTCTCGAATGTATCTGATATCCTTCAAATGCTATATTACCTTTATTTCTTTCTAAAGTCAATTTACTTCCACAGTTCACCCTGTAATTACACAAATAACATCACCATGATCGATTTTCTAAATTTCTCATCATCTATGATTAATGGGCAAAAGCTATTTATGGTTAATTTGCTTACTACATGACGGTGGTATCAATTTAACATGCTGATTGAATGCCGGAAGTTGATGCATCCGGAAGTACTGAAAGCTCTGACTCAATAATCATAAATCGCACATAAATGACTGATATGTCAAATTGTAGAGATTTGAATGGGCTCTCCTCCGCATATACACGTTTCATTCTTGAGTCAGTTGAATTCAAGATATTGACAAAAAACTGTTTTTGGGCGCCATCTTTTCAATATGGCGGCCAAAACGGCAAAGGTACGAAGTGGAAAAGTAGAAATTCGGAAAGAGCACCTCAAGATCTATGATACTGCCAGGTTTCAAAAAAATCAGACAACCTTAAAAAAATGGCGGAATTTAGCATATCTTATAAAGACAATTTTGACAGTTTCACGGAATGACGTCTGTAAATTCAGGTATGAAGTAAGAAGAGAATTCTTTTGTTCACAGAATGACGTGTCAGATGTTGAAATCCATTGGAAAACAAACGAGCTACAACAAGTTTTTTATTACCAGATAAAGCCCATTTTGGCGCCTCCACCATAATTGCCTGCAGTAAATGCCAATATTCCACCATGATTTTTCATAGTCCTTGATCCCCCAGGAATCGAATTAGACATAGCTCTATATATCTTCACGAAGCTGCACACGGCATGACCTATGCTCCCATACTATTGAGGGGATTATGGATCGATATGGGCACCTCAACATCTTGGAGAATGTAATGCTACCTAATGCTGAATGGGAAATGCCCCTACGGTTCATTTTTCAGCAGGACAATGATCCCAAACATACCGCAAATGTGGTCAAACAGTGGTTCATAAACAAAAAAGTCGAAGTTTTGAAATGGCCAGCTCAATCTCCTGACTTGAACCCTATTGAGAATCTCTGGGAAATCGTCAATACGCGTCTACGGTTAAGAAATATCGAAAATAATAATAACTTACTACAAGAGCTTCAAAATGCGTGGAGGGCTATAGATGATGAAACAATCGCTAATTTGATTGACTCAATGCCTTGGAAATGTAGGCAGGTGATTGCCAATAATGGTTATTGGACTGAATATCAAATGTGGAATCTCAAATTTAGTTTTTAGAACATTTTTTTGTGAAAGTCGCTCTAATTTTGTCTTAATTTTAAACACCAAGATCAAGAATGTATTTATTAATTTTTTTATTAACTGACGTCTCTTTTTGTGAATTTGATCAATAAAGTATGGTGCATGTAAAGGTAACTGATTATTCCATTGGACCTGAGCACGTCTTTTCATTGATAAAACCAAAACTCAGAAATTATAAGAAAGTCGCTCTAATTTTGTCCGCTACTGTATGTAGAGTTAGAGTTCGGGGTCGGAGCATTCGTCGATGAAGGCCTCGAGAACTCTCTTTCGTTAAAAATATGCGATGCCGTAGCATCCTAAACCGCAGCAAGCACTGCTCTTGCATTTTCCTTTATCAGTATCCTGTACGCAAGGGAAATATCCGCTTGAGAAAAAGCCTTGGAGCTCACATGAGATTCTAGGAGACTTTTAGTATGTTATTATGACCGAGACCATTTAGGGTTGGTTGTACAATACTCACTACCCAGGCTACCTAGCATCAGGGCTGGACCGAAACCGATTTGGTTGGGGGGGGGGTCTGAAAAATCTCAAAATGCCGACTATTGTTAGGTTGTATTATAGTGGTGACCAGTGGCGTACCTAGATTTATGAACAGGGGAGGATTGAGAAGTTCTGCTGCATATTTAAAGGAGTCTGAGGAAAGAACAGCGCTGCAGACGAAAATTTTCTGGTTTAATAATAATAATACTGATAGTAATAAGCAAAAAAGGGAAATTTCTCAATTCATTTTGTTGTTTTTTTTTCATCAATTCAACGTTAGCCTTTTTCTGCAACGAAGCTTGAAACCGACGCCGGAAATTTTGCAAAACCCTTGTGTGTTCCAACACAGGGTGGGGATTTTTAGCGACCATCAATATCGCATGGGATAGGCACCATTGTTCATATTTTATGTGCTATGCGACACACAAATCAAGAAGCTTGTTTTAGAGACGAATATCCGACCGCCCTCGGTGGGAATCGAACGTCAGACTCTTGACATGACATTCGGACGCGCTGACCATCACACCACAAGCTCCTCATTTTGTTTTTCTTCCTTCATTTTTTTATAAATAGCTCCATCAAGAAGAAAATGGGACAAGTAGATCATAACCTTAGGGTGATTCTCAATAGCGCAAGGACGACATGTGTAGTTGAAACTCAAAAGAGTAGAAGTATTCCAAAAACAGAACATCAATTCTATCAAGAAGGAAGTAGAGGTAGCATACAATCACATCAAATTATAATATCGAGGAATCAAGCCGCCTTAGAGCCTTGGCCAGCTCTTCGAAAATTTCGTATATGGATAATAGGTACATATATATCACTAGAATATATCCTACAAAGAAGTTCTGCAATTGTTGGAATAGTCCAAATTGTATATTATCTTGAGTAGTTTTTGGTGCTGACGCAAAACTTTAAAAAACTTTCGAACTACCAACACTGATGACAATTTGGTGACAGTGTTCGAGAATAAATATAATACAATACACACAAACTTATAGGTACCTACCAACAAAGTTCCTGTTGCATTATGCGCGAATGGGTAATAAATAGTTGGGCGCCTATTTTTTTTTTCAAATCGTTTTTACAATATTCCAGTTCATCTCGATTTTGCCGACTGAATTTGATTTTGCCGACTGGATGTTCGCGACTGGGGGGGTGTTACACCCCCCACACCCCCCCTTCGGACCGGCCCTGCCTAGCATGTTCTCGACTCGATTACTCGATTTCAAAAACCTGATGGTACAGAATTGTGCAAGCTTTCTTTGATAATTAGAAAATTGACCCCCTACTAGAAATTGGGCATCATTCAGCCTCATGCAACATGAGACAGACTTCCAGACCTCTGGCATAATTTCGCAAACGGGAGCAAAACACTACCTAACGGCTTCGTTCGCGACATGGCGCTAGGTCTTCCGACTCACTATAGTTAGTAATTCTTATTTCACCTTGCTGTTGGTCGATGGAATGCTATTAATATAAAAAATTGTTGCCGTTCCAGTATTTAGACAGGCAAGAAATGGGAACAATAGACCTGCAGACGTTGAGCAGGACCTTGAGAACTGAAGCTGAAAAAATATACCTTCACTGACAGCTTTGAATCTTTATGGTCGGCACTGTTATAATACCCAACGGCCGCAACGCAAGTAATTGCCAGTTTGATTAGAAACCTCCGTATGCGTGTGTGTGTGTGTGGGGTACAAAGCGATGATTTAATGACTATTAAAAGTCAAAACCAATAGAACCTAGCGCGCGGTCACTGGCAGGTATCATACCTCTACATACCACACACGTATACACACTCACCATCCGATATTTTATCATGTGTACGATCAACCGATGACATTGCTCAAAAGTCCCTCCAAGTTCAATACTTTACTTCTACCTATTGTATCAAGTCGTGCGTTTTCTTCACCTATACCACTCCGAACTCCGAACCAGTTGAACATATTTCACCACACGTCACCGCCATGAAAGTTGTTACCTGACGTTCTCTCTAAGAATAATGCAACCTTTTGTTTTCGTGAATAATTTACGAAGTGTAACACACATTCGCTCGCCGGTTCGTGTTTTCAATTGCTCTGCGGCTTTGTTTATTTACATCGAAAACAAATATTTACTCATCACTCTCCGCGTAATGTGCTCACCAATTTAATTTTATTACTGTTCAGTCGCTACTGTGCGGTTTCTTTCCTTTCACGACGGTATACCTACACTTGTACGCGGTTCGTAATCTGTTTCGAAAACCACACTGGTAATATTGGGCACAGATTCATGTATACAGGTGTCCCGAAATTAGACCGCAATATTTGACCAGCTGAGTCTACGTCAAAAATAGGACGAAAAGTTCCTGTAGACATGAGTCGAAGAATATCCCCTGAGGGAGCTAGAGTCCCTTAGAGGGAGAAACCTGATGATGGTTTTTGCAAATATCTCCGAAACTTCGCAAGATAAAATGACGAAATTTGGTTTAACTTCCACATGTTACAAGCTCAAAATAATGTTGTGAACAAGATTTTCACATTTTCATCAGTGACGTCTAACTAAGGGGGGACGGAGGATAGATTTGGCCCAATTTTTTTGTCCGTGACTTTTTCTAAATTTTAATAAAAAAATCTGAAATCTGAAAAATCAGAGTTTTTCATGAAAAAAAGGTACTCTTGTACCATTTCGATCAACGCACGAGATAAATTACTTTAATTGAAAACTTCACATGAGATTCTCTCAAAATTTCCAAATCCCAAATACAGATATCAGATCAGTAACACCAACCAACAGGGAATTTCCCGAGCCCGCCTTTGGTTTGAGTGCACGATTTTCCAAACCGCCCGGCGAGTCCTGTCGCACTAGCGTGGACCCCCATCTTCTACGACACCGAGACTAGCCATCGCTCGCACTCTGGAAGTCTCAGCGTACGACAAATTGTCGATCGCGGCCACCAGGAAGCCGTCACCGTGTTTACAGCTTTGCGTTTTGGTCAAGTAAGCGGCGAAATTTCTCCTATGGTGTTGCTTCATTTTCCCTCTATTACTTGTGTTTCATTAAAAATGCGTCAACGATAATCATTTTTCACGTTGATATTCGGCTGAACACTACTCGAGTACCGTTCTAGAAAAAGATGGAAGAAGAATAGATTGACAGTTGTCAGGGGACAGTGAAGAGTAAAATTGAAATTCAGTCTGCTCGCAATTAGATTGTTGCGATTTTCGATCATTCGCAAAGTGTATATGCGCTTTGTTCAAATAAACATCACTCTTTATCTTTTGAAATCCGTACACAAATTCTGTAGTTCTGCCACCGACAGTTTCGTGGTACCTCATTGTTGGTGACTTTGAAATTAACGTAGATGTTATAGGGCGAAAGGTCCTAGTTTGACTTGTGATAATCAGTAATTATTATTTCGAAAGGTGAATTAAATCCACATGGTTTCATGTATGAAATTATTATTGTTTTTGTAATATTGTAACGTGTGAAAAAAAAGCCGATAACACTCTCTGGGGTGGCTCATCAACTTGGGTACCTACCGTGCAGTTTCAGATTCACCTCGACTTGAATTGTTATCTGGTGTTGTTAAAAATCGGACGACAGGTACCTACGCTTTGGAACAGATAACATCAACTTTGATTTCGGCTTGAAGCCGAGCTTCTTTTCCGAATGTAACATAAACTTTGCTCTGTCTTTGGAATAGAATGACAAGCTGATGCTGTGAAAACATGTACAAATTTTTTATCAGGGACGTCTCAAAGGAAGGGGGTGGGGGCTAAGTAAATTTGGAATAAGTGTTTCTTGGCAAATCATGTGTAAACTAAATTCATAAAAAGATTTTTCTGCAAACATTACAACAAGTGCTCGAACAAATTCCCGTTTTCTTGAATGCACGGTATCGATCGACGCCCAACTGCCCTGGAAGAACGCAAAATCTCGAATGGCTGCTGTCGAATCTCGTTCACATCTAGATCTATCTTTTTCTGCAGGACCTCTCGGAAATCAATCTCAACGGAATACACAATTTTTTTCAACCGTCCCCAAAAGGAAAAATGTGAAGGATTCAGATCGGGTGATCGAGGTGGCCACGGTATGGGACCACCTCTTCCTATCCAACTGAGTCCATAATGAGCGGGAGCTCCATCGTGCTGAAAATGCATTGCCAATCGAACCATACCCCCACCTTCTACCTTCCAGATGACCCTGATAAAAATTTGGACATCTTTTTACAGTATCAGCTTCATTCTAACATGAAGACGTCATATCAAATTTCGTCATTTTATCTCGGCAACTTTCGGATGCAAGAGCAGCACCAAGTCCCCCTTCCAAGGGGCTCTAAGGTCCCTTGAGATGCATTTTTCAGTCCACCTGTATTTGAACGTTTCTTCCTGTTTTTTAGTCCAAAAGAACACAGTTGGTGTTATTGCTCTGATTTCTGTATTTGGGATTTGGAAATTCTGGGAGACTCAAGTGAAGCTTTTTTAAAGTGATTTATCCCGAAAACGATGCGTCGGACCGAAGTGGTACAAGCGTACCTTTTTTTATGAAAAACTCTGATTTTTTAGATTTTTTAATCAAAATTCAGAAAAAGCCACGGACAAAAAATTTTGGCCAAATCGATCCCTTAGTTGGACGTCCCGGATAAAAATGTGCAAATCTTGTTCAAACCATTATCTTAAGCTTTCAACATGTACAGGTCGAACCAAATTTTGTCATTTTATCTTGCCAAGTTTCGGAGATATTTGCAAAAAACCATCATCAGGTTTCTCCCTATAAGGCGCTTTAGCTCCTTTAGAGGGCACTCTTCGACCCATGTTAGAGGAGCTTTTCTTCCTATTTTTTTGACGTAGAATAAGCTGGTCAAATATTGCGGTTCAATGTCGGGACATCCTGTATGTAAGGTACTGAAAATCACCGCAACAGCTCGTAGACCACCATATAGAAACTGCACAACAAATACGAGATGTAAGATCAAAGTCCTTGGCCGAATAGATTGTGGAGAGATGAAAGCTGCATAGTGGAAATCTTGACTTTTTCGGGTATAATTCGGGTGATGTCATTGCAATGTAAAAGTTTATTTTTGTCAGGCAACAACTCGATTATCACGCCCGGTCATCGCAGAAATTGTCCCATTATTATTACGAGTCCGGTCCCTCTCATTGATGCGTCCTTGACATAAAAACTACTCTCTTCCAGTTTACAATCCGTGCGTTGAGAAATAAAAACCAGAACAGCGTGAGGTTTTAAGTATATTTTTTTCAAAATATCTACAATTACATGAAATGTACATTTAGAACAATCATTTTTATACAACAGTGTTTTTCTTTTTTATGTCGTCAGTCCAGTGGGTATGATCACGTTTCTTTTCTTTTCTTCATCAGCATTCATATAGAACAACATCGAGTGCTTTAAATTTTGAACACGAAATTTCAACAATTTTTTTTTGTTACTTTTTGATTGCATTTTTTTTTTGATATTCGAATACTGGGGGGGAGGAGGAAGCTTTGATAGTTTACCTTAGAGATTAAAGAGAGAAAGCTATTATCACATCTGATGAACTCCTATGGATTTTTGTTAAAGCACTATAGCTATTATAAAACGGAAATTATAAAAATGGAATGAATTCACACGCGAGACATATTGCAGCAAATCATCATCACACGATCGTCATCGGCACGATGTCCAAAAATACTGAACTTATTTAGGTATTTAGCAAAAATATATGTTGTGACACCGCTCCGGTTACGGGAGCGGTTTTATAACGCACGCTCTTATGGACGTTTTTTTATCACCATCACTCCTTGTCCTTTATATACAGTTTTATATACACTCTCTGGATGAGATGACTGGGTGTGTGAAGCTCAAAAATATGAGAGAGGAAAGAGAGAAGCTTAGTCCGAGCGCACTCAAAATGGCAGCCCTTTTTCGCGTGGTGGAGCAGCCGCAGTGCTTACGTCACCCGGCGGACTATGACGTACGCCGCCAGGATCGTCGCCAGACTCGACACGAGCGCAGACGCGGAGCCGTGCGATTCCTCTTTGGTATCCTTCTTCTTCTTCAGTGACAAAGCATCGCCGTCTTGTTCACCATCGTCCGACATCATGTCGTGCTGCTTTTTCGGATCATCGTCGCGTTTCCTCGAGTTCTCAACAATCACCACCTCTGGCGGAACAATCGGAGTAGCTTCCTGCGTCGTTGTCGTAGATTTGCTCGTGGTAGTCGTAGTCGTGGTCGTCGTAGTCGTCGTGGTGGTCGGCACATGGCTGTTGTTGTGCAAGAAGAAGATCGGCCCGAAATCCGCATAGACATCCGTCACCAGGTGCTCACGTTTCGAATCGAAAATCACCCGTTCTTTCCTCTCCTTGTCCGCGTAGATGGCCACGACCAACGCCGTGTACGGCGTGTCAGACTCGGTGTAGTTCCCAACTAAAGTGACGTTGACACCGGTGCCTTCTTCCAAAAACTTTTCAATGGTAACCGTTTCGATCCTCTCCCCTTCTTCGGGCAGAGCCCAGTAACCGTTCAAGTTGGTGCCGTTGGACAGGTGCACGATGAAAGGCAGTCCGGTCAACAAGCCGTGACCCTTGCCCCAGAACAAAGTGTACGAGTAATTGTACGAGATGACCGTGTCGACGCGTTGCAAGCCGCTGGCGTCGTTCTTCAGCGTGGCTTGACCGAGCACCCTGGGCTGTCGCTGCCGCCTCGCCCGCAGCCTGTCCAGCTTGATCGACTTGAGCTCGTAGCTGATCGGTTCCGTCTCCACCAGGATCTCGCCGTCCTCGAACCGCAGCTCGATGTTGTTCTGGTCGACGACGTCGAAAACGCCGAGGTTCTCGCTCGGGTTGAACTTGCCCACGTAGTAGGTCAGCGAGCCCTCCTTGTTGTGGCTCTTGGCCGAACGGCGGGCCACGAAAGTGCGCAAGGTTCCCTCGCCGCTGGTCACGGCGCCCTGGGGGTTCAGCTTGTACTTGTCGCGGTAGACCCAGCTGAGGCGGGCGCTGCCCTCGATGTTGATGAGCACCTCGAAGCGGTCGTACTCGGTCACCGATTTGTACATCGACACTATGCAGCGGGGCTTCTTGGGGCGCAGCTGGCCGGAAACCCAGATGCTGTTGACCTTGGCGCGGCACACGTAGACCGGCTTGCCGGTGACATCGCTCGTGGTGTCTTGGACGTCGCTTTGGTCTGCAACAAAGAAAGCGCTCGTTAGATACCAATCTGGTTCGACCCGCAGCTCTCACTAATATACAACTTTTCGTTAGTCTACCAAGTACTACAATTCAGCCTTGTCGTTGTAGCGTTTTCTATAAGGAGAGCTTTTTTCTTCTACACATCCACTAATAGATGGACCATGAGGTCTTACCAAGCCATACCCGGCATCTGACCATCCGCGCCAGACGGCTGAGAGGGCTGGCTTCTTGCCGAAAAAACTAGGGTACGCTTCCTTTTTAGTGCCATCAGGCGAGTTATATAGAGGCCTCGAGAGACGCTCGTAGTACTTGTGCGATAGTTGGGAAGTGTTGCCAGTGTGTCTGGTAAGTTATTAATTTTATTCAAATCATCCTCTAAAGATGCGTTTCTCAAACTAGGCCCTTCCGTAACGGCCGTCAAAGTCGTAGTGATTACGAGAGGCGTGCAAGTCCTAGCTGAAAGACGCTAGTGCAGGTGAATCCAGGTAAAACCGCGCAGGACTGATTGGCCCATATAGCGTGTGACGTCATCGAGAGAGCATAGCTTGGATGGCGTACCCAAGTTGTACTGTTGAAATTCTCAGATTTTGTTTTGCTGTAAACCTATAGTAGGTTTCTATAGACATTAGCTGACTGCGCACTGCGGTTCTGGTCGCGAATAGCCCTTTGGTAACCGCGGCTTCAGGTGATGCTGTTTATAAGCTCATAGATAGATCCCGGGACCCCCTTGCCCATTCAGCCCTTCGCGTTCAATCCCTTCAGGACCCCTCAAGCTAGGTAGGTATTTTGCCCAGCCGGTAATTGTACGGCTGCCCAGATAGCAGTGTATTCAAGATTCTTTCTATGTCCCTGTATTCTATCCAATAAGCGTGTTCTGTGTTTTATTATTTAATTAGTCAGTCAGTTCTATTATCATTCACCTTTTCAACTTTTATCCAGCAATCTTTTTTCACTTAGTTTAATATCATTTCATGACTTGTATATACTTTTTCCTTGAATTTTTATATCAATAAAAACTCTACTTTGAACGTAGCTTCAATTTTTCCATCGAGTGGGATGTGGGTCACTCATCTCTTACCCACATTGGCGCCCAAATAAATATATTGTCAAGTAAAATATGAAATCCACGACCCTGCTTCTCCATTGAAAAATCTAGCTGTCGGTGCAATTAGTGACAATTTCTCGTCTATCTAAAAGGCGGAGTGAATGAAGGAGAGGTCACATCGTGAACAGATGAAGGTTTCAGAATCAGGGAGTTTCAACCAATGCCATCTGCCAGAAGAGTAAGTCGGGGTGCTGTGAATACCAATCTTGTTGGTTCTGAGAGTCGGGTAGGGTAAGCTTAATATGAGAGTGACCAAGGTAAGCCTCTGTTTAAAGCAAATTGCCCGAGATAATCCCAAAATAAAGCATGGATAACTGGAAATAAGGTAGAAAAAAAGTCTTCCATGCGAATCATGCGATGTTAGTGGTCGTTAAAGATCCCTACCTTGTGTTGGAACAAACAGGAAATCGGCAATCGAATAGTTGAGGAGAGCATTCACCGGCGTCGGTGTTAGGCTTTGGCAGCGAAAATAGGTCGACGTTGAATGAATGAGGAAAAAAGAACAGAAAATATCTATCAAGACAAGGTAAGTAAACAGTGATCTTCAATCAGGGCTGTTGAGCGAAGATCGTGATCAGAATCGTGATGGAAGCCAAGTTGAATGAATATGGAGTGAAGGATAGACCTGAGAAAAGGTAACTTGGTCATTCTAGATACTTTCAACAAGGAAGGCAGTTCTAGATACCCTCAACAAGAAAAGCAAATAAAGAAACATGATTGTACGAAGTTTGAAAGACCTGAAATGAAGTGGTAGCGAGGCATACGAGTAGATGATCAAAAATTGGCTACAGAATTGAAGGTCTTTATAATCGCCTTTTTCATTTTCTAATAACAATAATAACAATTACAATATTCATTTCCAACAGATATATTCAACCAAAATAGGAAAAATAGGAATAAATAAAATACATGACCACTACAACAGACTAAAAGAGATTCTTGATCCCGCCCAAAGTGATAAAGTATAAATCACAGTCCTCAGAAACAGAATTGAATGTATCACACATATGAAACACTGGAGACGTATACATCAGGTTAGTGTTAGGACGGTCACAATAAAAAGTTTGCTGAAGTTCAGATGACGATCTAGGTATGAGAAACCTCAGTAGTTGTCCCAGCAAGTATGGACAGTCTATGTCTCCTTGACAGAGACGCACAGGAAATGGTATCGCAATTTTCGATCTGCGGCTATCCAGAGAGTCAACATTGAATTCACTCAATAGAGAATCATGATCGTTATCTCTGGCCGGGTAAACTCCATCCTTTTTGAATTTTGACAGTTCCATTTATCGTCTCTGGACAGGCTCAACCGATTTATTACGTGAAGCATGAATGGGATGCCATATTAGTGCTGCATGCCCCAGCCTACTGCGCACCAAAGACGAGTAGGTACAACATCATCAACCCTGAGGTGAAATATTGTATAATTTGGCTTGTAAAATCGTAGAACACATCTATCTGTGGAATTTCTTGGGGATTTGTCAGTAAGTGAGATCTGGTCAGTTGAAACTGATCACGGAAAGTGACACAGTTCAACTCGGGACAGGAGGCAATTGGAATCTACTAAAAGGTGGTATTTTTCGTGTTTGGGGAATGCTGCTATGCACATCTGAAGTTTCTAGCTTTTGATTTTATTTGTTAGTGAATAAGGTCTGGTTAGCTGAAGTCTGATCAAACGACGTCGCACTATGATCATGGAAATATTGCAGTTTTGAAAACGACTAGATTATTTTAAGGGTTTTTTGTTCAGCGGGGGGGGGGGGGGGGGGTGCTCAAGGGCGGCGATAGTAGCAATCTCGCATCTTGCTTAAATATACAGGGTGTCGCAAAAAATGCTGCAAGGCTTCACAGCTCTGTTGATTATCATTCTATTTTGATAAACGAAAATCGATGCAACAAGAGGAAAATACGTGATGAACTATTTTTGTTTTCCATGGCACAATTGAAAATTGTAATAAAAAATTTTGGCCATCAAATTTTTGATCATGCCTTTTTGGCCTTTTATGTTGTACTGCAAAAACTAAATATCCAGTGCTGTTATTTGAAGGAGAAAACGTTGAAAATCCTGACCAAAATTATTAGACCCTTCCAATTTCACCGGTTAGGGTTCGTCAATGAAGATGGCACATTTCCGATTCAGAGTTGACAAGTCAATACAAAATAGTCAGATATGACAACCAGTGTATGAATCATGTGGGAAGTGCTCTGTAGCATCGTTCAGAGCTGTGTGCTTGTATCCTGTTAGCTCATACAGAATCCTCAGTCTCTAATCTACCTCGAAAGGGGCGTAACGGCCTCATAGCCCGCTAGCGAAAAAAATTACATCTAACCCACTGTTAAGTTGACATTTTGACAGGCGTTTGAACGCGCGTCAACCGAAAATGTATAGTAACCATTGCCGAACCCTAACAGCTTCGGTAAAGTTGGAAAGGTCTATTGATGGCATTCAATAAACCATTTTGTTTGTTATTTGTTCATCAAAATCGAATTCTGATCAACGGAGCTTCAGCTCCGCCGGTTTTTTCTGCCACCCTAGGTAATAACGTTGTCTCAGAGGCTTGATAGAAACGATGAGACGATTTTCTTTTTGCTCTTACAAAGAATTATTTTGACATTTTCGACAACAGCTGTCACAGTTACTATGCCAACGACGCCAGATTACCAGGGGATTTCACGGGAAATGGGATTTGTCACGAAAGTCACCATGACAACAAGGTAACTGAGAGTAACGGGAAGTATTAGTCTTATGCCGAACTGTTCGTGGTGATATCGCTGTGAGAAGCTCATTTTCAGGAGGAAATAACGTCAATTGGAGTTTGTGGAGATTTGGCCATCAAGGTACATGTTCCAGCGATCGACACCGTTACAAATTTACAATGCCATTTGCTGGAGACTCCGATTCGTGGATAAGCCGCAAACCCGTACAGTTGGCGTAAGAACCGCCGGATTTCCGGCGGAGCTATTGGGACTCCAAACATACAGCCTCATGTCGGAATAGAGCAGTCGCGACGAGGAACGTCGAGGAGTTTCCGGAAGGATGTACAAGGAAAGTCTAGAATCCTTTTGCGGGTATAAAACTGAAGTATCTCAACCAATGCAGGCAGTAAAGTGATCAGGTGCAACACTGCGAGAGGAAAACGAACGCGAAGTCAAGAGCGATATTTGATTGTGACCAAAGTCAAAAATAGATTCACTTGATTCATATAGGTGTCTCAGAAATGTTGGCGAAAAACGTGATATTTTGAAAATTCGACTTTTGTTTTTGTCACTTTCGTCACTCAACTTTGAAGCCACTGGTGGGATTCGTCTGAAATTTGACTTAAAGATAAGCAGTGAGAACCATTGCTCTGTCAAATCACCAATGGGTATGTCAAGCTGTTCATGAGTTGGGCCCAAAAAATATGAACAAAAGTTGAACTTTGAGGTGTCATATCTCCGCCATGAAGCCGCATTTCGGAAAAAAAATTGCACAGGAGGTATCAAATGGGGAGCCTATAGTTTCTTCTTTTGCTATCAGATCTGGGGCACCCTGTAGATAATAGATTTTGTACCTCAATTATTGAGGAACCTAGTTTAACATCGCCATATTTGCTTTTGAAAAACGAAGTTGAAGCATAAAGATCAAACGACGTGTGAAGCTGATGACAGTAGTAGATTGTCAGTGATTGGCTAATTGACGGCATTATGACAACCAATGGAAACGTTTTTCTATCAAATCTGTGCAGTCAAGCGATTGACACGACAGACAGCATGACAACGACGTTGCACTGCAATGAAAAATACTGTCTTCAAATGGTAAAATAAATAGGTGTAGCGGCAGTCATGGCGACAAGGAACTTGTTTCCATGGAAATCATCAAGTGATAACAAAATTTCGAAGAAATGACGAGAAAACTAGACCGCCTTGTCACTACTCAGTATAGAAGTCTTTATATGCCAATCAGTGGAAACATTTCAGCGTGAGTCTATACATTTGAGCGATTAATGTCAACGCTTGAGTACTAAAATAAATAATAATACAACTGAATAGAAAAGACGCAACAAAACAAAATAACCAGGGTGACAATTATGAATACTGACGACATAAGCTGATCCCCATAGAAACCATCTCTAGCTGAAGATATTGTTCGGGTAAAAAAAATTCTTACGGACAAGGTGGCGATGAATTCTCAATAAAGTGGAAGCTGAATTTCATTTTGTGCTGGATAAACCCAGCATCAGTCTTCTTGTTAACTATACAATCGACGGTTAATGCCAAGTGCAAGTTGATGCCAAATTGCAACTGGAAGACAATCTAGTGGCAAAATGCCTTTAACCGTGAGGACTTTACAACGACAGACGGGAGAGGATTGATTCGAAATGAGGAAGAACGAGACGGATTACCGTCAATGAATATTGATCAATCACGTAAATGCACATCGACAGTGTTGCTTTGTTTGTTCTATGCAAGTCTTAATTGTGCTCGACACAATTCAGCCGGTGTATATTTGAATTGAATGACCAATTGACCAACACAAAAAAACGTGTACCTTGATATAAATTCCAATGTCGCGTTGTTGGAGACGTAAAAGGGCAGCTCCGGTTTAATAATTGAAACGACTTTTTTTCAACTTGTAATTACAAATGTTTAGGGCAGACCACAAGATAACCTTTTGAACCACCACGATAACAGAGTACTAATTGATAATGATGATCCCTTGCGGTAAACGAAGTAAACCACTATAGTTAATTGCTTGCACGTTCAGTTCATCTCGAATGAAATGTTCCATCAAATTACTGAAACTCGCTGCTCGTGGTTTATGGCATACAGTTACTTTCATTAGCAGTTAAGTTGTGTAGACTTGCAACTATTGCAATACGTTGCAGATGTAAAGCGCGAGATTAGCGCGAGCACAGAAAACATTTGTTACGCTATTTTTGTGTCGGGAGCAGCGGTGTGAATTGTGTGGCACTCTGCGGTAGTGGTGTGGTACCATTTAGGTCTTTTCTAACCATTAAGTGCGATCAAGTCTTTCACATTAACATCAGGATTAATGGAGCATTTCATACGTCTCGGATACGTGGCATAAAACATGGAAGTGACATGGCGGTATAACTCGGCTTGTAATGAGTTTTGATCAGCCGTACCAAAACTCGTTGCCATTCCATAGCCAACAACGTATTCTCTTCCTCAATAGTGGCTGGCATCAAGGGTGCTAATGTCACAGCTCTTGTAAACGAAACTTGACAAGATCCATCGAAAGTATTTATATTATTTGTAGACGCTTATGATATTCGTGTAGTGTATTTATGACTTTCGTTCATAAAGCGAAATTCGCATTGGTAACAATACGTTTCTTATCTCGAAACGTGCCGTCAGGTTTATTTGACTCTGAAAAACGTATCGTAGAAGGCTTGAGAGTCACTGCTTGGCAACTATGCTACTGTCGTTGTTGATTATACCATGCGATTAACAAAATTCGGAATTGAGGTAGGCTGTGACCTGGTCAAATTTCAGGATGCCAAGCTGCTGTCGGCCAGAGCACAGCCTACCCCAATTCCGAATTTTGTTGCTCGCATGGTATATCAGATGATTGCGTATGGATGACATTGACATTCATGGCATATGGATTGTCATATATCAAGACGACTTTTTTGTAAATGGCTCAAGATATTTGCGGTAAACTCAAATTCGGTACGACTCCTACATGTGGCTTTATATGCACGCTTTTATCTACTCCAGTTTTAGGTAGACACAAGTCCACGGCGGCTTTGATAAAAAAATATTTACCTTCGGTAACTTGATATGAGGCGACGACGGCGTGTTCCAAAAGAGTTTCGTTTAGGCCCTGTCCGGAGACCCACTGGAGCGTCGATGATGTCACCACTTGTTCCAAGTTTTCGGCCAGGATGTAGACCGAAGTTTCGCCCCTGATGGCTGCCGGAAGGAAGAAGGCACACGCGGCGAAGAGCAGGGTGCTGATTGGTGCCATGCTGAAAGTTCAAATTTCAAAATTAACTCTTATTGTACCGAAGGAGATTTGAAAGCGAAAATAGAATTGCGTAACGATTCACAAACACACACACACACGAGCACCAGAGGTCTAGCACCAGCACAGTTTTTTTTTCGTCCCAACACACCTGATGTCATTAGCAATTCAAATGAGTTTGCACGAGATTCATTCAGCAAGCAGCCATACAGCCGAGGGCTCGTGGAATCGGTCACTAGTAACATTTTATGCGATATTGCGTAAGAATTATAAAACGAAATTGAATGAGGGAATGAGGAAGGAAGCCTTTCAAGAAATTCGGGCGTCTCAGAAGCGTGCGCGCGGAGGACTAAGTACCTACTCAGATTAGTTATGAGCTTTCGCGTTTGAATTAATTGGGGGGGTCTTTTATAGACGCGTGCTTTGTCACGCGACGAATTAAAATTTATTTGCGAAAAATACGAATTGCAGTTGTACCGTGAGATGATTCAACTGCTGTTAATTCAACCGTGAAGTTTCACCTCTGTAGTTGGTGTGGCAGCCCCTTCGAAAACTTCAAATGGCAATTGGGATTGAGTGAAACATTATTTTGAAGCTGGTTCAGTTGTCTTTACAACGGTATCAATTTTTTTTTGATGCGATGCAAAATTTTCAAGTTAATGCTAATTTCAGTTTTTTTGGAGGGTTACAGCCCCTTCTAGGAGGCTGACTCGAAGTTGCCGAACCCATGACAGGGCTTATGTACAACCATATTACAGTATACAAACAAATGAGGTGAAGTGCCCAAAAATCTATCTGTTTCGTTTTCGTTGGGCCACCCTGTATAAGCGCCTGGTAATGCAGTTTGAGTATTGTTGCAATGTTGCCAACTTCACTGATATATTCACGCTACACACTGGTGTCAATTGACAGACGGTAGCAAAGTACAACTGAGAACTGACACAGACCTCAGTCAGATGCAACTGATTTCAATCGCCATATCAATGCGTGTACCAAGTTTAAAGAGATGGATCTTCTGTGTATCTAGTCAACTTAGTTTGCCGGGTATGAAGAAAAAACACTTGACGGCTAAGTTGTCAGCAGTCAAGCCGTGGCATTTGTTTCAACAGTTCACTGTATTCTGTACAGGTTTCAAAGAGTCATTCCTCAATGTTCTAGATGCCAGGACTTCGGACATACCAAAAAGTACTGCCGAAAGAGCTTCAGGTGTGTAAAATGCGCAGGAACATACCATAAGAACTTGAGTCCTGCTCAGAAATGCTGTCTAGGTACTCGTCGTATCTTCCTGACATTTTCAACAGTCGAGTCGTACGCAAACTTTTAATGCAAAACGTGTGGAGGAAATGAATTTAGCCGGTTTTTTTTTCGGTTGAAATTCCAAACGCGGTGATGAATTCGGCATGTAGGAAGTGTAACGTCTGGTGATCACGCATTTTATTCAAATATGCACCGTCCGACACTTTTGTTCCGGAACGCACCGGACTGTGTGTGACGCGTTGAAGCGAAGCGCGCAAATGTATGCAACAGTTTTTCATTTACGTTCAGTTTCAATTAAAAAAATCTATCGACGAGTGCACAGGTGCGCAGCCCAGGTTTGTTTGTTCATTTACACCTGGATAATGTTGCCGGAGGAGTCATCAATCTCTTCTGCTTAGGAAACGCATTTCAAGTTTTTATCATGCACCACTTTATGGTCTCACTGCAAACATAATTTCATACATATTGAAATTTCCGGCACATATACTCGCAGCGCTGCCGGTAAATTGACGATGGGCAATAAATATCGGATCGTCGTCGCATGCATGTCTGTGGGGGGAAATGTGTATGCGCGGTTGCTGTGCCTGGCGTATCAAACTCAATTTTCTTCGGCATGTTTGCACCAATTAGGAGGACTCGGGGCAAATTGTTTCAATCAACTATTCCGAAACACAAATTCGCTTGTATGTGCAGCGCACTGACGTTATTGGATTGGAAAGCGTTTTAAGGCTGGCGCACAAACATGACATTGGGCGGACAAACTTGCAGCCAACTTCGCAACTTGAATTTCAACTGACACAGACCTCACTCAAATACAAATGACACAGATCTCAATCACATTATCGGTTGGTGATGGTATGCATAAGGTTCAACAGATGCGTTTTTGATCAGTCGAAAAATGTTCCATGAAGTAGACACTGTCGGAATGTTGGGCCAACAATTTAGCAAAAGCTCCGTTGTGCAATTTTCAATCACTGCTACTGATGCGTACGTGATCTGCACGGACCTTAATGTTTCATCCAGTGCAATATTGCCGCGCCCCCTCTGCAGTGTAATTAGTTCACATGTCTATGGTTCACATCCCAGGTACTCACATCCCAGAGTAGCATTGCTGCAGTCATATCTACCAGTGTGGTGTATACACCATCAGACATAATTCAAAGTAATGGTTACGAGCTGTACATTTAAAAATGAAATTTCCAAGGATAGACGCTTGGCGGGGAACCTAATCAAGTGCAGAATCGTTTCAGTACCATGCGAATCGTCTTACAGTTTTCAATTAATATTCTATGTTGTATAACTACTTACTGCTTAGCAATGCAATTGCACGTTTTTAATAATAACTAATAACTCATGAGGATTGTTAATATCCGTCAGCTGAGCGGGGTTTCGTCATATTTGTGAGTCCGAGTGGTGTTTTGAGCAACTTCACTATTTTCAAGTGATATTGTGACTGATTGCAATCATTTCAAGGGAAGACTAACTTCACGGCGGCATCAAATGATTTCTAACGGACTTTGTCAATTTTCGAATGACATTACTAAAATCATGATTTTTTTAGTTGACATTGAGCTTCCAATGTGTGACTTCGCGGTTATTAAGTGATATTCCGACTTGAACTCAAAGACTGGAGAACAAGAAATAGAAAAACCAGCCGAGTACATCAAGAGAAAAAAGATTTAAGCCAGAGTATAGAGAACCAGAACAAGAAAAAACTGCCGAGTACATAAGGGAAAGAAGACCAGAACCAGAGTATAGTGAACAAAAAAAAAACAGCCGATCTTACGAAGGAGAAAGGTCAGAGACAGAACATAGACAGCAAGAAAAAGAAACATGTACTGTCCAAAAGGACATTCAGAAGTATCAACAATGACTAGGTATTTACCATTACCATTATCAATTACAGCCACCCATGTGATTGACTTAGTAATGACCCCCCAACGAAGAGAAATTGAGAGAAAGAAAAATGCTGAGGCTAAACAAGTGCAGCGAGAAGATGAGGACTATGAGGTGAGAGAGAATGATTGCTTTGCAAAACAATAAAAAAAAAGAAAATGGACAATGACATCTTGAGATGTCGTCAGATTTTTTACAATGACCTGGTCTGTAACCAGAAGCCTGCAGAGCTGGAATTCTTCTAGCGCAGAAAATCAGTAGGTACTCGGATGATAACTCAATCAAAATCGCGTTCATCAAGTGAAACTGTGCCCGATTTCAAGTGATATGTGACTAACTTTGCTGTTTCCAATCGAAGTTTTCATTAAAATTGCAGTCCAAAACAATATTCACATTTCGGACCAATTTGTTCTATCATGAACAAATTCACGGTTCTCAATTGGTGTTGAAGCTGACTTTATTGTTCTAAAATGATAATTTACTTCACGATTCTCAAGCAGTATTATGAGTGAAATGGATGCTTTAATGAGAAATTTTGGAACTAACAACAACATGTCAAGTGAAATTCCGGCTTCAACAAAAACTTCAACAGTCTACAACCGAGACTTCGCCCAACTTCACACTCATTGTATCTTGCTATCTTTGCGGTTCTCGGATACATATTACTTCGATGAAAACTTTGATTTCAAGTAGTGGTACTTATCGTAACTAACTTCAGACTCTTTTCACGGTTATTGAATAATTAGTGGGCCAAGTTCACGGTTATAGCATAACAAGTTCCTTAGTTTCTATGTGGTGTTTGATTTTTATGGGTGTAATCTGAGTTTGAATTCAATTTGTCCGTCAATTTCCGCCAATGAAAAGTAGTAATTCCATCGAATATTTGAAAAATCAACGGAAATTCTCACGAAATTTTTAAGAAATCTAAAAAAAGGTGGGTCGGCACGTAAAGGCTAGCAGCGCGATATCAAGTAAGAAGCACGAAGTTAGGACAGCGTAGCGGTTTGATTGATCTATAGAGCTTGTTGTAGGCTGTTATCATAGTAATCCCCACTTTTGTAGACCTAAGGTGGTGTCAACCATAGAATGGACTGACCTTATATAATACATATAATCACATACCTTTTTCATTCGTCTAGGTGTAAAAGTGCAAAATGATTTCACCTGACCTGACCTGACCTGACCTGATCTGACCCGACCTTTCTATGGATTTTGATTATTTTCAGTTATCTTATTTTGATCTGAACTACAAGACAAAAATCATCAATCATCATCTTGATGAAATTGAATAAAAACATTTCTGCTCTAATTTCATGTATACCTACAACGAAAAAACGCGGTAAATGCTGCTTCACTGCCTATTGGTGAAAAAGCTGTGACGCGAAATGCCATTGTCGCCATTTTAAATTTCAAGATGGAAGAAAATACAACGAAGCAATTGATCTTTTCCCGGTCTTACTACATCTTGAGGTCGTATTTTCCTGACCTACAAATCGGCGAATACTTTTTTACTCCCCCCTCAGCAAAACAAATGAATACAAAGTGATGAAAACAGTCATAGACAAAAGAAATACCGTTAGAAAGAATACGATACGTGTAAGATTTTGAATTCATCAAGATTTTAAAAAATGGAGATGGAATTTTTGAAATACCTCTTAAACAACGTTGCAAGGGTCTGTATTTTTTCACATTTCTTGGCGCACGGATAAGCTAACCTAGCGAGTCCAAAGTGTACGTTTTCATCTCTCTCAGTCCACCACATTATGTATAAGCCTTTCTCACCTTATGAGGCTCTCATAAGGTTGCTGCAGTATTGGTCAAATTAAACTTTGCGCCGGCAGTTCCCGAGAGCTTATTCTTCGAGAGAAATCCGCCATCTGGGTCTCTTCTGAACGCTACAAAAGAAAACTTGTAAACAACCCGCTTGAACTTTGAAATTAAAAAAATACAGATATTTTTGGAGAATTCAAAATTCAAGAACGCTGTTTTCAAGTGCTTTGTTCTAGATTTCAAAAGAGATCTGAGTAAGGACTTTTTGAATCCCCGAGACTAAGCTCTCGGGAACTGCCGGGAAACGACTCAACTGCCTTAAATAAACAATTACAACTAGCAGTTCCACAATAAAATTTGCTAATCAATTTTATTACCTAATGAAACTCAGTTCATTCCACAAAATGACAATTCGCTATATTAATTAGCTATTCTCTTCTTGACTATATTTTCTGTTTTTGTTCTCAGGTTCGTACTTATTGAATGCCGGTAATCAAACTGTAATTCCGTCAATTTACTGTCATTAGTGTCATTAGCCGGTTAGCGGTTTTATTTAGACTGAGGGCTTTAATTTTGTTTGTGAATGAAATGGAAGCGAAGAGAAGAAAAAAAGTCACGGAGCAGGGCACAGAAAGTGGGTGATCACCTACTTTTTTTTTTCTGATATTATTCCGCCTGTAACTGCCGAAATTTTAAGGTTATACGCCAAAGAAAGTTGGAAAAAAAAACTAAAGAAATAACGAAGAATGAAAACGTCGTGAAAATACAGTTGAATTTGAAGCACAGTTCTGTTCGTAATTTTACACGAGATGAGTCTTTGAGATGCTTATTCGTTTTGGTTCGTTACGAAATGTTGGTTCGCCTGCACAACGTCAATACCAGGAACTGTCAGCTGTCAGAAAATGGTCGGCCAGCTGTCAATTGCAATGGCCGGTCTCGGAGGCCGGTAAGTAAACGTCAACTGTCATTCCTAATCATATGTAATATGTGACTTTTAGACTTTAAAATGCTAAACCATAACCTACAAAGCACGAAGTGGAGGAAGTGAACCCGGAAAGTGGAAAAACAGAGAAGTGGTTCAGCTTCAAATATTTCAAACCGATTTTTGTCTGGTCTAGGATTTGTCAGTTAAGAAGAGTTTATTCTATTTTGCATCAGAATCATTCTCCGGAAATAGCTTTCTATCAAGAGCCCAAGGCAGCCATGAGATGACAGCTAAAATTATTGAAAGTGTGGGCATAACCTCCAAGCAATAAAAAAATCTTTGTATTAGGTACTATACCTACATTGAAACTTAAGACGTGACTGCCTATAGTATAGAAGTTCAACATCAATATTATGATCAATAAGCATGTTAACACGCCGTTACAAGGTTTCTTTATTCATGCACTTTGACAAATACAAACAACCTGACCGAGCTTTTTGACAGCTTACACGGCCCGCTACGTGCCTGAAGTTTCGAACACAACAAACAAAACGAATTTGTACATTTCAAAAACGAGAGTCTCGCCGACCCGATCCGGCATCAATAGCATTCCTCGCGGTGATCTTCACGAGACGAAAAAATAAATCGCTTGCGGAATCGCGTTGCGCGGTCCGAAAACCGGCTGGCCTTCGCTGGAATGACCGTTAAGGGCGTAAATCTGCCGAAAAAGGCACCAAACCAAAAAAAGGATTCGCGCGCGCTGAGAATGCGTGCATGGCAAGTCCCGTGGGCTGTGTATGGTGACCGGTGAGTGGTGACCAACCAACCGACCAGACACGATTTTGATAAGCAACGCAGACTTGAGTAGAATGCCCGCACCACGTTTTCGACATCAAACATGCGAATTTCTGGGCAATTATTACCGAAAGCACCGACAGACACGATCGTTCCAGACGGTCGGTCTTGTAAGCAGATGAAGATAACAGAAATATAACAACTGGTTTTGATGCCAAATTGGACGACTGGTGGAAACAAAGAAGTTATGGCAGCGTACAAGACGGGCATGTCAAGTTCACGGACGAGGACAGTTAGCCGTTCATGCGGATCAAAAGAGTATAATATACTCCGGGCATATACTCGTAGTGCTGTATGCTATAGAGGCGTATTGAACTTGAACTTGGCTTGAAACCGCTATTATTGTGGCCATCAGCGGCCTGGCAGCAGCACTGGCAGAACTGTATCTCTTGGCGCGCGCGAATGTCACCACCAAATCCCGGCAGATGTTGCGACATCTGTCGGTTTTTAAAGTGCTTCGAAAGACGTTTCGCCGGAAAGCTCGTCCTATTATGTTCCATCCGTCCCATTGTAATCCGAGAAGAGCATCATCGGCGCAATATCAGAGGTATACCAACAAGGTATATATTGCCTTGTGTGTGATTGATGATTGGATTAATATGGCCCGGTGATGTTTTTTCGAGACCGCCTGGAATTCAATTTGAAAATTCTTGTCTGACTCGAGCGCGCACATTGATTGACGGCTCCGTCTTCCAGGAGCTGCTGCTGCTGCTTTCTTGATGAACACATCCATGGGCGAAACAAAAGAAATTAAGTTGCCGTATATATACCTCAGTACTGCCTGTGCCAGTACCTACCTACCTAAGTGTTCGTTGCGTAAGCTCTGCTGGCAGTAGAGATGATACAGTTATCAACTCCTCAGGTTCCACACACGTCTAGACAACAGCGATATTTTTCGAATTAACGATGACTAATTGCGCGATTTCGTCGGGGTCATCATCAGAATCATCGCGTCAGAGAGGCTGTTTCGTTTCGATAGATAAAATGCCTGAAACTAACGCAAGCGTGAAGGATGGATCTGGAATAACGGTTTTTAATTCAATTGCGGAAATTGGCTTCGAAAATAGCTTCTTTATGCCCACGTGAATTACCAAAGCAATTAGTGCGGGTCCGGGGTAATTAAATGGGCGTTCATTGGGTTTATGGTAATGTGCGGAGGCGGCCACCAAATATTGTATGTGGAAATAGCGGGTGTACAGAGAGATAGATGACGAAACTGATACGGTGACTGAGATCTGGGTCAGCTGCTCGTGGCTGAGGTCTGTGTCAGTTGCACTGAAATGAGGTATGCGTCAGCTGAAACCATGGTCTCCTATTTGTCAAGCCGTCATCTTTAGTTGCTGTAGCGGAACTCACTGGAGACCACGATGCGCGAATAAGACACATACCAGCATAACTGGCGGAGGAGCCGTGCATCAAGAGCTGACTTGAATATTCGCGATGCCAATAGACTTTTCTAAGCTTTTCTCAATGGACTAGCAACTAGCAACCGATGCTGAAATATCCAGGATTTCCAGTGAAAGTGAGGAGAACCTTTAAGGCATTACCAGAATACGTTCACAATGTAGTGGAATACAAGACGCGGGTAAATAAGGAGCGACATATGGCTTTGGAGCAAGCAAGGCTCAATCGAGAGTGACTGACAGTACGAATGGCGAATATATTCGCTTCTACCTACTACTACTGGTTGATGCAGGTACGGAATTCGCCACTACAAGTATTGTTTTTTTTTACAAATATCATTACTCGGGCCGTGCTACTTTTCCTTGCACGGCCATTCTATCCACAAGAATTGCTGGTTACAAAGACTCAGGAACTTGGCATTTTCGGAAGGAAAACTATACAATTTACAACTTTATTTCATCCTTATGAAAACAGATTTCATTCTCATGAAAACAGAATTTATCCGCATGAAAACAGATTTCATCATCATGAAAACAAAATTCATCCCAATGAAAACAGATTTCATCCTTACGAAAACAGACTCCATCCTCATGGAAACAGATTTCATCCTAGTGGAAAATCAATTTTAACCTCATAAAAACAGGTTTCATTCTTATGAAAACAGAATTCATCCTCATGAAAACAGATTTCATCATCATGAAAACAAAATTCATCCTAATGAAAACACAGATTTCATCCTTATGAAAACAGACTCCATCCTCATGAAAACAGATTCCATCCTAGTGGAAAATCAATTTTAACCTCATGAATATTAATTTCATTCTTATGAAAACAGATTTAATCTTAACCCGGATAACCAGATAATCAATTTTAACCCAATGAAAACAGATTTCATCCTTATGAAAATAGATTTCAACCCCCATGGAAACAGAATTCAAACGGAATCCATTGAAATGCAAGTTGGAGTAATTGAAGCGACATAATTTTAAAGCAGTGGGCTTATGGGCTCTTCAAGGCCATCATTGTCGTGATCGAGAAACTTATGGTAGACGGTGTTCCATGCAACTCTATTAGCCTGGTGTTACTCATCTGATTGGTAACACTCAAAATTTTGGGTCTTCCTAAATATATCAAGAAAAGGAAGATTTTCCTTGGAAAAGGAAGACGATTTACTAAAACAGTTCAAAGTATTCACAGGACGTTGAAGAGAATATAAACATCATCAAGACGTCTGAATATTATACAGGATGAGTCAATAGTGAGCGATCAGGAAACTACGTTCAAGCCGTTCAAAATAAAAATTTGATTTAAACGTCATTTCACATCGTTTTTCATTCTGCATCGCCTAAACAATTTTACGAATACGGTGGTGAGGTGACGTAGGTCAATTCATTTTTCAAATGCAAATTTCCTATATTCCACCATCTCCGATTCTTGTTGGCTTTCGAAAAAGGTTTATGAAAGTATCAAAAAATCTGTTTTGATGCCGCGTTATCGGCGATGTCGGCAATGTTGGCTCAGAAAATTTACATCTGAATGATGAACTGACATACGTTATTCGCGAAAATATTTAGGCGATGCAAAATGGAGAAAACGATGTGAATGTGAAATGAAATTTTGTGTTATAAGTCGAAATTTCGTATTATAACCAGAATTTTTGTTGTATAAGTGGAAATTTTGTGTTATAAATCGACACTCCATGTTATAAGTAGAAATGTTGTGCTAAACTAGAAAATTTTGACTTGATTTCTACTTATAACGCGAAATTTCTCGTCATAACACGAGATTTCTACTTAAAACACGAAATATAACCCGAAATTTCTAGTTGAAACGCGAAATTCTCACTTAGAACACGACATTTCAACTTATAACACGAAATTTCTACTTGAAACGCGAAATTTTCACTTCAGCGCGAACTTTCTAGTTGGAAGCGAAATTTCCACTTATAACTCAAAATTTTGACTTGTAACATGAAATTTCTACTTTCGACTCAACACGAAATTTCTTCTTATAACGCGAAATTACCACTTACAACACGAAATTTCTAGTTATAACACGAAACTTCTAATTATAACACGAAATTTTTACTCATAACAAGAAATCTCTAGTTATTACACGGATTTTCTACTTATAACGCGAACTTTCTAGTAGTTGAAACGCGAAATTTTCACTTAGAACACAAAATTTCGACTTTTTTTCCTGTGCTCTTGGCCTTGGATGAAATTTCGACTTATAACACGAAATTTCTACATAAACACGAAATTTCCACTTTCTACTCAACACGGAATTTCGACTTGAAACACGAAATTTCCAGTTATAACGTGAAATTCAGTCTTATTATAAAATTTCTAGTTATAATACGAAATTTATACTCAACACGAAATTTCGACTTACCACGAAATTTTACTTATAACACGAAATTTTCACTTATGACACAATTTCTACTTTATACGAAATTCTGTGTCATAGGTAGAAATTTTGCGTTATAAGTAGACATTTCACGTTAAGTAGAAAGTAGAAATTCCGTGTTATAACACGAAATTTCGCGTTATAAGTGGAAATTTCGTGTTGAGTAACTTCGTGTTATAAGTGAAAAATATCGCGTTATAACTAGAAATTTTGCGTTATGTAGAAAGTAGAAATTTTGTGTTGAGTAGAAATTACGTGTTATAAGTCGAAATTTCATATTGAGTATAAATTTTGTGTTATAGGTTACTAGAAATTTCGTAATAAGACTAAATTTCGCGTTGTGACTGGAAATTTCGTGTTATATGTCAAAATTCCGTGTCAAGTAGGAAATAGAAATTTCGTGTATAAGTAGGAGTTTCGCGTATTAGTAGAAAATATTATTCAAAATTAACAACACTAGGAACAAAAGCGTTTGCAATTCAATGACATACTGTCCGTCTTTCGTTTGTGTGGATATTTCCTTCTTTCAACATCTTTGTGTTGTGTTGTTTGCTTTTGTGCTGTTTGGAAGGCGAATGCTCATGTGCTGCAAGTCTTTTTAGCTTTTTCCCTCCATACACCCCATTTTGCTTCCCGGTCCCATTGCCATGATTTTTTTTCCACTTGTGAATGTTTCAAGTTCCCTAGCGAATGTTTACCGTGTTTGTGATTCTTTTTAATGTTGAGGTTCGAGTGTTGTGAGCCGTTTTAAACTTTTCCCCACCCAATACCCTATTTTTCTCTCCAGTCTCGTTAGTGTGATTTTTTTTGACAAATTACTGGACACTGCTTTTCAATTCTCATCCTACTCACCATTTGAGGTGGTTTGGAAATTTTTCGGAGTGATTTGAATGTGGCCGATAACTAATGGATTCAAAGTCTTTTGATGAAAAATTCTAAGAAAGAATTGAGAGCTTCCGAATAACCCTTATCATCTACGGAGTCTGAAGACAGAGTGACACGATCAAAATTCGGTTCAAACGAACACCGATCACACAGTTCCATTCGAACAAAACTAGCTTCCACGAGCCCAATCAAGCCCGGGCCCAAGTGAAAGCCTCGCAAGACTCCTCTTCAGGAGGAGTTGAAATTGATTGAGCACGGAAGTGACTGATATGGTGGATGCACAGCTGGCAACAGAAGTCTAGCGAAACTTGTTTTTTTTTGTAGTTCTTGGGGATTTGTACTTGAACTCTAATTGTTGGGTTGTAAACGAAACACATTTCAGTGAGTGTGGTCTGGTCAGTTGAAGTTTTTCAAAAGACGTAAACGACGATGATGTATAAGTAGCTGTAGTAATTACTTGGACAGTAATTACGTCTCTTAATTACGTGTAGTTGACAATGTCCGATGTGCGCCCCGGTCTCCCCCACTGTAACTGGTCTTAGCGCTGTGTGTCCGTTCCTGTTCTTCGCATCCTACTTCACGAATCCTCTCCTGTTTTCTTAATATTCCTGCTGTCTGCTGTCGTATAAAGTTTGGTATTTGAATCAAATTTGTAATAACCATTTGCGTTCAGTATTAAAGGCCGATTTTATTATTTATTAATTTATTTATTCATTCGTCAACATAAGACCTAACATATAATCGCCGAGTAATCACCGCCGCTGTCACGGCGCGCGTCCAACGTTAACAGGGTGAAAATCCTTCAATTCCATAAACTTCAGAATTATGACGCGTTGTCCTAGAAGCCTGATTTCAATTACAGTGCAAATGAAAGAGAACACATCGGTTATCATTCTAGTGAAAAAACGGTAGTCCGGCAAAATTCGGCAAGATTTGGGTGCAAATATAGAGATTACATCTCACCGCCAGGGCGAAACATACGTTAGCTACATACATGCAACAATTTGCTTGTATCATTGAGTAAGTTCGTGCTATGAGACGGGATTATTGTAAGAGTTTTTTTTTAAATATTGATGTAATAAGCGCCATTTAATTGGGATTCGCTGAATTTTCAGCTTATATTATGACCTAGGTATAAAATGGTAAATTATTGACCTACAGGTAGAGAGAAACGACTTCTCGGGTCGAATATATTGGCCAGTGGTGTTGGCCTCATAGGTCAATAGTGGAGAAAAGTATATGATGCTGTTGACCGATCGTGCCCGGTTAATTCTGCTTTTGCCTAGGTAATGGTTAATTTGAGAAGCCGCAGTCATTATACGTATCGCATAACATTTAGCCTGATGAGTGCTTAATCGCATACTACCCCTGATAATTGCCCTTGCCATGACCTATATATTTGTTTACGACCGCGTCATTCTAAAAATATACCTACACCAGAAATCGATGGCGACCC
This sequence comes from Anaspis maculata, assembly GCA_949128115.1. Classification (NCBI taxonomy): domain Eukaryota; kingdom Metazoa; phylum Arthropoda; class Insecta; order Coleoptera; family Scraptiidae; genus Anaspis; species Anaspis maculata. The sequence continues at coordinate 25,023,900 of OX421964.1, read as the reverse complement.
GACGGCATAATTTCAATGAATGACTCCTGCACAAGTCATCAAACTTTTTTTTTTAAGAAAAAAACTCATTTCACGGTTCCTTTCGAACTTATAAACCCTCTCCAAACAAGCCTCCTTTCGAGTTCCCACACCCGTAATAATTCTAAACTCGAGCATAATGGATCGCGGAACATTTCTTTCATCACGCTATATAACCAAACATCACATACAACTCTCCAATTATTATTGGTTAAACGGAATCTCATCGGCGGCATTTTAATGACCGAGCGCGGGTTTTTTTAAAAGGAGCAAGAACAAGTGCGCGCGGTAATTGCTAAATAATTGTTTTCCGGCGGCCTTGAGATTTTCACGCCACGCACAAATGACCGAAGAGTAAACAATTGCGGCATTTGTATGTGCGTTTAATCGAAAACGAGGCGGCGATGAAAGGGAGGGAGCATCCTCATATTTCTGTCATCATCATTGCCGAATCACCACCGCCCTTGATACAAAATGACCCTTTTATTGCTTTCCGCTTATTCGAACGGACATCAGGGTGTGGAAGTGTACACGGCGATCCTGAATTACTTCTACTGCTACACTAGAAGTGCTATACTCGACGTGCGAATGCGCAGATGTGTCACGTCAGGTCAGGCCAGGTCAGGTCAGATCAGGTCAGGTCAAGTCAGGTCAGGTCAGATCTGAACCGCGTGCACGGTGGCTTTCTCATTCTTATTCATGGAGTAAATGGGCAGTTACCGTGCTTACTTTTTGTATTTTCATTCTTATCGCTATTTTTATTTCTCTTCTAATTTTTTGCAAGCATCAATCCACCTTTAGACTTAGTTCTCATTCCCATGAAAGCAAATATAGCCTGAAAGATCAAATATTGACGCCATACAATTGACTATTGTCAACAGTGTTCAGGATCGCTTGTGAATACTCGGGCATTCTCCGATGTGGAACTGCAAAGGTGCTAGGCGATTTAGCTTCCCAGCGGCATTGTAAATCGAACGAGACATTGACGGCCACCCCCTCGACACACAGGAGGCAGCAGGGGTTGATTGGATGTCGAAGTGAGGGATCGATTCGCACCGTTCGCATCCAGCATTATCACGAAACACTACCGCTTGAAAAGATCAACTTCCTGCGGCCACATAATGGTACGGATGAACGTAATCAGCACAGCAACAACAAGACGAAAGAATTTATAACTGCAATTAAAATCCACGAGCTGTATACGAGAGCGGAAACGTGCAAAACGAAGAAATTGTGCACAGCGTGGTTTTCATTGAATTCCGTTTCGCGTTTCTCCCTCTCTATGTGCGATATCTGCTTTCGAGGTTAAATTTCATAAGGTTAGAAAGCACCCTCGTGCGCTTTTGAATAAATAAATCATCGCTCTCGGTGGGTAACTTCTCGGGGAAAGGAGAAGCATCAGGCGAGAGGAGCATGAAGTCCGCAAACCGTTTTGAGGGGAGAACACGAGCAATTTCGCTTTTCTCCCCCAAGTTGGTTTATATCGCAAACACCTGGAGCAGGAGCAAAATACCTTCGAGGTGTGCACTGTGTGTGTGTTTGCTGGCACAGGCCAGAAAGATGGCACCGCACCCCAAGTTTGTGGCGAAATTGAGATTTCAGTGGCTCGATACGCGATGTAGCTACTCATGCAAATTTTGCCATTTGATCTTCAGGCTTTGTTAGCTATTACCATGCGACTAATATCTAGTGGAGTTGGCTTTGCTTTCAAAATCACTGAAATCTGTTACAGTGTTGGTATAGAAAAAAAAAATCGAAATTTTTGAAATTTAATTTGGATGTCTTTTTTGAATTACTGAAATCAGTTTAAATGTATCTAACTATGTGGAGAAATTGTAATATGTTGATATTTCATCAGAAGACATGATGCAGTATATTGAAAGAGCATTTAGAGCACCAAAACCAGTCAAAGTATCACTTGAAACTATGAAATCTATAATTTTAAACTTTACTTGCCAGAATGCCACTTGATTTTACAAAAAACGGTTGAAATGTCAGTAGAAGAATAACTAAAACGTGTCAAATGTCTTTCGAAAGTACCATATTTGATTTGAAGCCACAAAAATGAGTCAAAAAATTATTAAAAATTATTAAAATCAGGGAAAACTTGCCAAAATGTGCTATTTTGTTATTCACAATAAAATTTAAAGAATGTACTTATAAATAACATTTCGGACAAATAACAAGTATCATGGAATGACACTGAAGTCTGTCAAAAATAAATAGGTATTCAAAATCACAATATCATGTAATATCGCTGAGGCAACAAACAACTATCAAGTAGACATTTTGAACGTTGAAAACTCATTGAAATGTCAGTTTGAAAGACTAAACTGTCTCATGATGACATTTCGAATCACCAGAATCTGTCAGTATGAAAATTTTAAACCAATTCATTGTTTGAAACAATATCTGGCAACAATATCTTGCAAAAAGAAACAACTGAAATTGGCCTGAGGATCATTTCTACCAATAAAATGTGCCAAATTATAATATAGGTACTAAAATTGAAGATTTAAAGACTCAAGAATTGAAGTATGATGGGATTGGTCTAAACAACTTCTTATCTTTTTCTTTTTCATCAATATTATTTGCCCGTTTTCATCATTTTCACATTTTCGAGTTGAAAACGCATAAATAAATAACGTCAAAGTACATAGTACACTAACTTGTAATACGAAAAAAAAAAGGAATATCACACTTTGATTGTTGCGTAGTTAATTTGTTGTGCAAGGTCCGGACAAACAACTTGATGAACAATAATTTCCGATAAACTAACAAAAGAGAAGTTTCGAGAGAGTCGAAAGAGGGTCGTAATGCAAATAAAATTTCAGATTTCTCACCCCAGGCAACAATACCTTTTTTCACTTTGTAACACCTGGAATGTAACTGAGTGCGGACACATTTTGAGGTGGGAGTGGGGCGTGCAAAAATTGCAAGGATATAGGGCACAGTGGAAAACTTCTGTTTATTCAGAGTAAACATAAAGTTTTTTTAATCATAGTTCGCTGGTTTGACATATGACATCGGATCATTGACCTAGGTGCCTATGTACAGGGTGCTCACTGTTCACGTATAAATTATACCTCGCCTTCCCTTGGAGACTTTCCTTTGGATATAATATCGAAAATGAAAAAGATTCTTACATGATGTCCCCCGTGAGCTTAGAGTCTGTCCACAAAAGCATCATCGAAAAATTGTTTCAAATTGGACACCATGTATTTTAATGTGGAAATCGATAGCGCTTTTCATCCCTAATATGAATATGTATCACACTTGATAGGTTATTGGACAAAACACATGTGAAAAATGTTGCCAAAGTTGCGAAAATTTGTTGAAATTTTAAAAATATCATTTTTTTTTGTTTTCTTGACTTTGTAGAGTTGAGTGGAGCTAGGTTGAAGTTTTAATTTATAATCGAATCTCGTTATTTCAAAATGATGAAAAATTCACCGAGTCACTTTTGAAAAAAAAATCGATATTTCTTGAAAACTGCGTCAATTTTTTCACATGTTTTGTATTGACTGACCCATAAAGTGTAAAACATATTCATAATCAGGATGAAAAGCGGAATCGATTTTCATAATCAAATACAGGGTGTCCAATTTGGGAAAGATTCCCGATGTTGCACCCTGTAAGCGATATACCACAGAAAATTTTCGTTGAAAGATTCGAAGCCTACGGAAAAAATCATGTAGGAATCGTTTTTCATTTTCGGAATTATATTCAAGGGAAAGTCTCCAAGGAGATAGGGACGCTATAATTTTTGTACGTGAACACGCTGTACGTCAAGTACCAAGTAGGAAAATCTGAGTTTTTTTGGCAGCTCGTTATCATCATCTTCGACATAAAATAAAAAGTTGAAAATTTCCTCCTGAAGAGCTTGTATGCTCATGTCCATGCTCATGTATCCTTAACAAGTCGCATTTCATAACATGAGCTTTTTGTCATTTCTGTCAGTCCTATTTGACCAGGCTCGTAACTTTGGCAGAAAAAACAGGTTGATTATTTCTTACGATTTTGTCAAAAATAGTTTGTCAAAAGCTTCAAACGACATGTAACACGTCACATTTGATTACAAGAGCTTGTTGTCATTTCATTGCTGTGAAATATCCAATTATCGACAGACTCTGATTTTATTTCCGGATCTAGCAAGTGCCAATCTGACATAAATGACATTTGAAACCACCAAGACGAGTTGAAATGTTACCAAAAAACCACTGAAATTGACAGCCAAAAACACCTTTTTGACAACTAAACTGTAAAATATCATTTAAAAACAACAAGGTCTGACAGAACAAGTTACAATTAAAACAACTGATTGTCAAAATAGCCTCTTGAACCAATGAAACCTGTAAAAATGTCACATAAAGTCACTTGAAATGTCAGTAGAAAAAGAAAACGAATCAATCTGTCAGAAACTGTCTGGAAGACACTAAAATCTATTGAATTATTGTTTTGAATCTTTGAACCACTCACAATAGCAACACTAAAAGGCGCCACATATCCCTCAAACCACTTGAATATGTCAAAATATTGAATAAATCCTCTCAAGTATGTCAAATAATAGCACTAGGAAGGATCACTAGGGAACAACTATACCTACAACATTCTCAAATCACAAAAAAATCTCTCGAAATTTGACTTAAATTCACTAGAATCAGTTCGAATGTCAATAATGCAATCTGTCAAAGTGACATATATCATAGCAAAATAGTCACATCAGTCTGAAAACAGCCGGCTGGATGCCGCTTTCCATCTAATAACGCTGTATCATTCATCTGCAAATAAAATGATCGTTTTTTTGACTTCACTTGAAATTTGTCACTGTAAGTATCTGTCATATCTCAAACTGAGTCTATAGGCTGTCTGATTTCTACATGATTCTAGTGGGCTGGATTTAGGCCGCGATCGTCCGATGGCGACCAGAAACACAGCCCACTCGAATCATGTAGAAATCAGACAGCCTATAGTAATTTTTGTGAGTTGGTGGAAGATTTCAATCAGAAATCACACTTCAGGTCAACTTTGTTTTCAAGTGATACTTGAGCTGTCCCTTAAGCACGGACTATAAACACAGGCCCAAGTCTGTGCGTCAATTGGGTACAACTCTGCAGGGGATATCGGAAATCCGTCGCTTTTCTCTTCTCCCAGTCTTTTTAATGTTTTTTCTGCCACATTGCCTGAACCACATGACGTGAATGGGATCTAGTTTATTTGACGTTGTTTGATTCGCGAAGGGGGAGAACGACATCATAATTTAGCCAGCGAGCGCGCTGCAGAAACTGCGGGGCTTAATAAATATGTCATTTTTTGCGCGCATAACAGTGTCACATCAGGGTTTAGAATTTATCGAACTTTTCTCTATCTCTCGCCTGCAGCCGGGGGAAGCTCGAGCTGAGTTTTATTCTTTCCTTTCGATTCAATTTCATAGTATGAGCCTTCCAGCGTAACCGTGATTCGAGTGACCTGGTCAAATGTTCTAGCTCAGCATTGCAGGCTTGATGGCCGCCTTCTTACCTGGTGTGAAACTGGCTTGTCCAAAAACTAAGTTGTTGCCTGTCAAACTTGAATCAAAATATTGAAATCTTCGAAAATTATTGAAAGTGTCGAGAGAGGACCAAAACCATCGATTTTTATTTTAAAATGACGGTAATCACATTTATTTTGGTCCAGTACGCAACTTTGAACGACTGAGCTCTTTCAAATTCAAAGAAGAGTGATCGAAAAAATTTCTTCTCAAAGTAGGCCTCGGTCTCCTTGGTAGCCACGTTTTTGAGCCAGATTTTCAGGAATCATAAGCGACTTGAGGAGAACTTTATCACTCTTTATTATACTTTTTACCCGTAAATCCTGCTGGCCATGGCAGACTGCCGGTGCGTTCCTTGTTGTGCCAATAATTCTCTAGGACTTGGCGTGTCTTTTTGACTGGAGCAGGCCAAAGGGTCGATGCTTCCATCGCGACAATTTCTTTGGAGCGACGGCGTTGCATTTTTTCATCAAAGCGGCAGAAAGTCTAACTTGCTAAACAGGTAAGAAATATTTTGTTCAACCGTGAGATGTCACAGGCAACTTCGATTTCTCTGTTTATTATACTGACGAACATTAAAATAGGTAAAACAATAGGTCACTCGAATCACGGTTACGTTTGAAGGTCTATAATACAAACAATTTCAAAGTAAATAGTTATGGTGACCGTCTGGAGGTCCGACTAACTGCAATTTATTGACGATGCTGAAAAGCACCGAACATGCTCGCATTAGCACAAGTCAATATTTGATCAGCACGAAACTGAAAGCAGAATCCTGAAACTTTCCGAATATGGCTTTAGGCACCACACTACACACACCAACAAGATGAGTGTGACATTCTGCCATACATCAGGGATTCAGGTCGAGTATCTTCGGCCGCGTCTCTTGTCACGAGATGTTGCACAATTAATTGCCTTTCTGCGCCATCCACAAATCAAAGTCGTCCAATGAACGTGTCCATTTAGTATGAACCCCGCATCGCCGATGCCTTTTGCCCGGCCCGAAGCTAACAATATCCCACGAACCCTGACATTAGCATTTTCAAATGACCCGGCAGATCATTTAATCTACCGGAAAATTGGATGGTGGGTCTCTTGGCGAGTCAATGTCGGTATAAACGTATACATATACTACAACAATATCCGATAAAAGGTTGCATCGTGATCGTGCCTCGGGCTGTGGGTTTGCCTCTGCACCGGCATCCCGTCGTAGTTCTTCCGATGTGTGCCGTTATGCCGAGAAAACCCGCGCGCGCCCACATTTTTCGCCCGAAGGGCAGGCGCATTGCCGCGAACAACCCCTCCTTTATTTATGCGTTGCAGGTACCATCGCCAGATAAGATAAGGAGGCGTGCAACGTCCTCGTGCTTGCTTATCCTTTTTTTCGTCTCCCATTATAAAAACAAACTTTGTTTATATCCGTCAGTCTCGGCTCTTAGTGGAAGCGGCATTAAAAAGCTATGCGCTGAGTGAGCTATGGCGTTGCATATAAAAAGCACGCTTCATTACGATGAAATAACCAAAAAAAAATCGTCAGTGTTTTGAGCGGAGCTCAATTAATTCTTAATGGAGGATTAAGGAACTGTCGAAAACTTTTCTGTATTGTTACTCGATAATTATTGAATCATTATGACGCGTTTCGATTAAATCTTAATTGATATCGACTCACTGGAAATTTGCTGTAAATACGCGTGGTCGATGATCTTAAGCGCTTAATTGGGCTGAAAACGCGAGCCTGTTTACCGAGGCCATTAATCAAGTAATACCTAATTAAGCGTAAAGCTAAATAATCTCATATCTAAGGTGTATAGGAAATTGTTAATCTGTGCTCCTGCATCCGCTTTCTATTGGTCGATGAAAGATTATCCGAAATCTTTTCGTGGTGTTTCCTTGGCAACGAAAACTCTGACTTGCATAAGTCGCATAGTTGTCATCACCCTTCTCTGGGTGAACGTTCCAGTAAGTTACTGGAAATCAGGCGTAATCTGGAGATCTTAGCTGAATTTGTTTTTTCAAAATAACGTTGTTGCCAAGTGAATTTGCACAACACTGAACAGAATGACTGATGATGGCTTCATAGTTACGTTGCTAGCTGTGGTAAATACTGGTGTCACGGGAGATCTGTAACTATGCATCTGGTGTGTTCTGGTCAGGTCAGGTCAGGTCAGGTCAGGTCCGGTCCGGTCAGGTCAGGTCAGGTAATGTCAGATCAGTCACCGTCAAAAATACGCTGGTAGCTATGGCGTAAGTATGAACGGAGATCGGTAACGTGCATCTGGTATGTTCTGGTCATTTGAGGGTTCAAGTGCTGCAAGTCGTTTTTAGCTTCTCCCCGCCCAATACACCATTTTCTCGCAGGTCCCGTTGCTGCTAATTTTTTCAAACTTCCGGATAATCCGCTAATTTCTGTTTTGATTCCCATTCTACAACACATTAGATGTGGCTTGACAATGTTTTCGAAGTTGACTATGCATCAGATCAGTGAGCGTGGTCTGGTCTGTTGAAGAGTCTGAAGCAGTGCTGCCGCGAGACAATTGGATGCATTTGGCCTTGCATCATCACACTCAATTCACGCCGACCCGTCATTTGGCGGGCGCTCGTTCGCTCGCTCGCAAAAACAATGCACGCCGAAAACTTCATCCCACTGACCCAATTGTTCTAGTTCTAATATGGGACGACGTGCAAATTTCAATGACGCAACCGGAATTATGGCCGCGTCCTACATGTCGGCTGTCAACTCCCAACTATACAATTATCATTATTGAACGCTCTCCGTCAACAATTTGTTGTGTTTAGTGTTTTTATTATAATTTGTTGTTTCGGCGCGGCCTTTAACTTGACCTCAATGCCATCGGGTTTTATCAAAACCATACACGACGCAGAGTCGTTATGCAAAAGGCATGGAGTTTCAGTAGCGTTGTTAAAACTTATTTATGTGTACTTGGATAAGACATTTGGGATAAGACCATGTTCGCTCATCGTTCGATTTATAAACTTACAATATAGGTTTGCGTAATAAAATCATCTCGGTAATTTACTTCGGCAATTGATATTAATCGATGACTTGCACGTGCTCGGAATATAACACTTTGTTCTACAGTTATATCATCTGCTTTGTTCTACAATAGGCGAAAAGTGGGACACACTCGCGGACGCTGGGAATAATTAATATATTTACCTTAAACTGCACGTTTTCGGTTCAAAGGCCTAAAAATCTGTGCTGAGTACAAATGTGTTGACACAGAGTAAACGGACACTCCTTTATACAAGGCACATTATTGTGCTTCATACAATAAACGCTTGCGGTACGGCAGCGCTTTGATATGTCAATAATCAAGTGGAATTTCGCTACGAAAGCATTCGCGCCACTCATTCAATTCTATCTATCTGCAGAAAAGACAATGAAACCCTTCTCTTACATACACACATACCAGACACAATAATTAAAAGAGATATTGGTCGAGCGCGGGCTTTGTACCGCCTCCGCACTGCCAGAGGGCATTGAAACGTCCGTTTTCTTACCGTATGCACACAATAGACTTTAAAACGACTCAAAGAAGTCTTATTTACATACTTGCACGGTATATTATAAGATTTCCCGGGTCGAGAAACATTGTAAATGCTAATGAACTGTCGCCCGTTGTCACAGCGAAGAAAAAAATATCGTTTTCATTTTGAGATCTAGATCCTGGATATATCGAGCATGAGCGACTTACCAGCGGTGGACGCTTGTTAATTAATCGCGGTTGTCGTGGTGATTTGAAATGGTCACCATGGAGATTGAACGATATCGTTTATGTAACAAATGCTTGTGTTCAAATTTGTTCATTAAAAACCAACTAGCTCAAGTTTTTGTGGTGGTTGTCAAATAACCAAACGACTCTGACGCGCTCTCGCACCGAAGTTTTCTTTCTTTGTAGAAAATCTACGAATTTGGACAAAAAAAGGAAGAGTCGCCAAATGAAAATGTATGGTGACGATATGGAGGTTGGAATCGAAAAAAGCTAATTTTTTTGCGGGAAGGGGGAGGAGGCATTGACAAGTTGGCGACCTATTTTTCAGAACGTGCCTGCTCTAAATCACCCGTAATCCGGCCGTTAATCGCGCATTTTTCGGGGATAATCACCCGAGGGGTTAATCGGTTCCGGAAGGCGTTGCGTTTAAAATGCGCATAGCAATCAAGCGCTGGGAAATGAGAGAAGGGAAGTGTGTGTAACGATTTTTATGGTGGGCCGAGAAAAAGTTTTGATTGAAACACACGCAATTGCTCCTGTAACGAAAAACTTTCACAGCGAATTTATCAAGAGGCGCCTCCTGGTATAAATGCACGTCGCGTATGTCATCATCGGTGTTTAATTAAAACGTTTTAATTGGATCGCGTCTTGATTGCGACGATTAATCACCGCCGATGGTACTGGGTACTCCCTAACAAAATAATACTACAAAAAAAGTCTTGAGTGCAAAATCTGGTTGAGCCATAAAAACGTCCGCGGATAGCCGGCGTTATCGGACATGTCAAGATAATTGTATCCTCGGACTGTCCGAGTGTCCGAGCGCACGGGATTATGTAATGAGATGATTTTTCCACGTCGCTGTTGCTGCATTTTTTCAACCGTTGGTTGTTGAATCGTATAATAATTGACCACGCACGGCCTGGCAACGTTCCACGCACATCCACCAGGTATTTGCTCATCACAGTAAACTTCCTTTTCCATTTGTTTGACTTTTAATTAGTAAAGCGTCCCACATTATGCCAGCGCGGACTTTTTTGGACGGCTTGCAAAGCCTTGGATACCTTGAAACACATGGAATGTTCATTATCACGGTCGTGCTAAAAAAACGCCGCAAATTGCACGTCTGAAATTAAACTGTCGTGTTTTTTGCCGGTTGGTGTTTGCAAATTGATTTGAAAAAATGTTACGAATCACGCGCTCGTTTGTTTCTATGAGAAGCGTGATTAGTGATAGGTGTACGTGAATGAGTTGGGCATACAATCATAACCTAATTTATGCATTTTACGAGCCGAGAGAGAATGCGGTTTTTCAATTGAAAAAGTTTTTTTTAAAAAAAAAAAAAAAAAAAAAAAAAAAGGTACGATTTTTGTGAACGTTAATCTCAGTTGTCTAGAGATATATGTATGCACCAATTACCGGGCTGTGATTTCAAGAATTGTTCTTTTTAGAGGCGGTCAGATTATATGCCAGGCTCTGAGCAATACACGACAAAGATATTGTGTCTATACCTAATTAGTTTTTGTGGGAATCAAATAGGCCGTAATTCTGTTATAGTAGTGACACTTTGACGAATGACGTCGTAAAACGGTAATCGTCCAATATATGTTATTTTCTTTCTATATGCATAAACTAAGACAAGACAAAAACCATAACTGCCAGTTTTCATTAGTATTTCTAGAAAAAAGCTGCGGTAGCCAACTTTAAACGTTGTGTTAAGCCAATTAACGAGATAATTTTAAGAAATCTGTATAAAACATCCCAAAGGAAAATTTTATTGTTACTTTAATGATTTATTGCTCCGCGGAAAAAAATCTTTTTTTTATCTAGACATCCTTTTTGAAGATCGTGGTTTCGAATTGACAAATGACTAGTGATTAATTATGTAGTCAGATCCATATTGTATTTTTTGTTCGTTCTTGCTTTGAAATAATTCAAATTACCAACGATTTAGACGAAATGTTAACGTCAAAAAAAAAACCGATCTGACCTGACCTGGCCTGACCTGACCCGACCCGATCTGACCTGACTCGACCTGATTTAGCTAGAAGCTGGCCGCATACGAACAAGATTATAGACAACTCAAATAAAAATAATTAGTGGAAAAAATTGGCGTGAAATCTCGATTATTTGTTCTGATCTTGTCAAAAACATGTTTTGATTCTGATTTTTTGTTCTAGGTAAGTGTCACTGAGATCAACTTCTGAATGAAGGAACTGTGGAGAAAACAATCAACAGAAAGGTAACAACGTAGTGTATAAAAGACGCGGTCATAAGTAGAAGGGAGAAAACTGAACGAGTGTGAAATTTGATCAACAAAAATTCTGTATTGACGCCTTTCGACTTCAATTTTAAACCCTCTACTCATCCAGGTCACGCCGGCCTTTCTGATGACTAGCTCCCACTGGCCCGGGTCTAGGTGAAAGCGTCGCGAGAAACTTGAAACTAATCAAGAACAGAAGCGACTGATGGTGGCCAGGTGACAAAGGGAGACATACATATTTTCTCCTTATTTTAGGCAAAAGTCCTTTTTTCGGCGAGTTTTATGGTGAGCGAAACTCATGACTCATGTCGGTGAGTATGATCTGGTCAGTTGAAGTCTTTCAAGAGACGTGCAGCGCGATTGGCTAGCTTGTGTCGGAGCGGCCCTGTGGCTCAAGTCAACTCGCCAAGGCTCGGTCGCTACGCGACCTCGTTTTGGATTGAAACGCGATTCAGAGAACGAAACGATCGATGGCGGATGAGTGGCAACGGATATTTGTAGATTGCGGGAGCGCTTTGTCTAGCGCAATTGTTGGTTCATGATGTTTGTTTTGGTTCCAATCTGTAAGTCGTTGGGTGTGATCTGGTCAGTTGAAAATGGTCGCGGCGAGAGCGGAAACGACTGATGATGGACACATATCAAGCAAAGCCATACAGGTGATGTCTTTTCGTTAATTTTTTCCATGTTTGATGTGTGGTGTCAGGTCACCTGACCTGACTTGACCTGATCTGACTTGACCTGACCTGATTTTCCGATTTGTTGATAATTTTACGTCAGCATATTGAGAAATCGAGGAGCCTAGGAGATTTGACGGCGCTGGTTGTGCAAAATAAATTAGGCCTTTCGAATTGAAGCCGATTTTCCTATCGTCGATTCAAGAAAACCTCCGCGTCTCGAAAAAAGTGTGTTGATCGAAGCAAAGACTTTTGGCTTGCCCCAGCCAAAAAGCCACTCGAGGCGATGCATGATTCGCCTCTCAATTGTACTCACCAATAACTTTGCTTAAACAAGTAGGTCTAAGCAGTGTTTTTATTTCAAATTTGAGTCAATAGCCAAAACAAATATCGATTAGGTGTTGGAATGTCAGTTTTTTCCTCATCAATTCAAGAGGCTTCAGGCGGCTCTTTGGCTAGAGAAGGCAAAACGGTAGGTGCTTTCTTTATCAAACTTTTTTGCGAGAGCATTAGCTATTTCCGATACGACTAGACTAGATCATGAACGGGAAAACAATTTCGCAATGATGATAGAAGATCAAGAGAAGAAATCTGAGTCATTCGTTTTTATATCCAAAGCCATCCATGATTACGAACTGGTAGATCACTACGGCACATCGACTGGGAATGATAAGAGGACCTCGGAAATTCATAGAAGACTTCGCTAATTTTGCAATTTTTTCTAGCTGTATTGAGACGTTCGAGGATTTAACTACACTGAAGAAATTTATCTGATTGCAGGGTCATAACACAGAGTGCGTCTATTCGAATCCATTCTTGATAGGAACTAGGCTGCAACCGCGGTAGTTAATCGATGCACGATCAAAAAAGAAGTTATCTAAAAATCAATCGATAAAAGACAAAAGCAATAAATATCCAACACAATCTCACTAGACCGTAACATTTCGAATTTCACAACGTTGATGAAAAACCGTGTTGACAGGAAGCCCTGAGCAATTTACACACAATCTTACAACCATGTCTCATTATTTTTGTTTCAAGCATGGTCGTCGATTCACCGCAAGCTAGATTTTCTGTTCGCCAGCACTGCTGGAGTACTACGAATTTTACCGAATGAAAAAAAAACGACTTCTGCACACTACCGCACAATCAGCATGAATAATGCGAAACAATTATTCACACAATCACGCCTGTTCAATGTTCATATCGCTCTCTTTGGCGTCGTACAAGTCACAATATACTTAATAATTATTTATAATAATAAGAACGAGAAAAATGAATAATGACAGTGGTAAAAATGCAATTAAAGTGATTGATCTGAAACAATGTTTATGCCGATATCGTACATAGTACGGCGAATTTGTTCTTGATCTTTGGCGAGGGTAAGGAACGTTAATGACTGGTCATCGTGCAATTTAACCTTGATTGTGGCGCGGTGCTGTTCGTGTGAACTTCGTGCTTGTGGCTTTCTTCCATACCGCAACGATATACTAGAGGTTTACCTTTTGATTGCGCGCCAAGACAACGAACTTTAATGATCGCGTATCTTGGTTCTTTTTCTTACGTCCCGTTTTTTTTTTCCAATATAAATAAACGCCGTGCCTAATTACTAAACCAAAGAAATGCCGTTATGTTCATGAGTCATGAGCTACCGCGTATACTTTTTTCGAAATGACTTTCCGGGTGACTACTCCAGACAAAAAAAATCATCAAGTTGATAGCAGGGACAACAAACCGCAGAAGGATGTCCCGCGGCAAATTTGATAACCTTTTCTTCGAGTGGAATTTAGGCTGTGTCAATTTTTCGACAACAAAAATCAGTTTCAACTGACACAGACCACGGTCACAAACACAGTTGCAGTATAGAATAATTTCAATTGTACAACAATACAAGTTGCTATAAACTTAGCCTCAGCATATTTAACCCCTTTATGCCGCAAAGTAAACTCAATAAAAAAATATTCGAGATGAATGCCTCGTCTCGGTGCATTACACACACGACGCATTAACAACCTTAAACGCCATAGATCATAATTTCATGCCTCTTTGTGGTCGTGGTTTGGTTCGTAGGAAAAGGCGGAAGCTGGGTCACGTCATTTTAATGGATGCAACGGAAATGCCCGGTAATGAGGAGGTTATTAAAGACGTTCATCACACACGGGGTTTCACCGTTAAACCTCGAAATAAATGGATCATCCCGTTGATCACCCGGAGACTTTGTCCCTTTGCGAATCAGATCCTTTTGTTCGCACAAAAGCTCTTGGTGAACATCAGGGGGGGAATACTCCGCGGGAATGACTCCCATACAATCCTGATGATGGACGACTTTTCGAGCACCATTAAGGGGCTTCATTAAATTAAACCACTATGCGGTTTTTATCTCACTTCAGTATTGCTCCACACGTATGGTGAAACACTGGAGGGTTCAGGGTTAGAGAACAGATTTAAAGTTGGTAATAATTGAAAAAATTGATTGGGAATGTTAAAACGTTTATAAAAGCCGGGAGCTTTTAGGTCAGGAATTTTTTAATCTTCGCCGGCTTGAGGAGGCATAGCGGGAGAAGAAGACGAAAACAAAAAAGTCTTGCGTTCCGCAGCAGCACCCAATTATCGCCGGTGTTGCCGTCTCTTTCTGCGAGCATAAAAATTGCGATTAAATTGGCATACCCATTGTGCCTGCGAGATACAGGCTACTTTGCCTTAAAGACGCCAATTATTCGCAGTTGCATTGTTTATATCTGCTAGCTTAAAACGATCTGTGTAGTTTAGGTTTTAACGTACTAATTTCTCTCCTTTCGGAAATGTCGGCGTCATGTCGCCATCATCAACAAGAAGTGCACCAGCGTGGTTTTTGCCGATAATCTTAATTTTGGGTCATCTGACAGCTACTGTGAATTTTGATGATTTAAGACGGCCTTTAAAATGTTCTACAGGAAAGCTGTGAGCTGATCACTTCTTGAGTATACCAAATGAAGCTTACAGAGCAAATGCATATTGATATTGGACTCGTGATAGGTGCTTGGAGTCTCGCATAGGCTAAATCGAAGAAATATGTGAAATTTCTCTGATCTGATTTGATTCCTTTCGTACACCTGTATATGTACAATGTAACGTTTTTGACTTTTCGATATTCGTAATCTACGGTTCCAGAGGAAGAGTTTAAGACCATCACCGCAACTATAGCTTGGAGGATTCTCGAGAAATCTCATTTTGAATTTTTTTTTGTCACATCGAAATTTCAGTTTTTCGAGTCAAGTGGCCATGGAGCTTTAACGACAATGACTCTCGCTCCCAGAAGCTCTATCTCAAAGACCATAGGTCAGTTGAGTTGAAAACCAAACTGTAGGGAATTTCATTGGTTTCAAAATGACTCCTTACATCTTTTGCTGTCTGATGACCCAAAATTATAAGATATTCGGTAAAAACCACGCTGGTGTACTTCTTGTTGATGATGGCGACATGACGCCGACATTTCCGGAGAAGGGGAAATTAGTGTGTTGAAACCTAAACTACACAGATCGTTTTATGCTAGTTCCCAGCCTATAAACAATTATTTCCTTACTGTTTTCCCTGGCTCCGGGCTATTAGTCCCGTAGGGTTATTCGAGAGTATAATCTTGACTTAAATGGGAGCATCTTGACTAGGCATAAGATTCAATAAAGCGCCAAAGACAATCTGACGTGTGGGCATCAAGGGCATAATTCCATACAATATGCATTTTTTCTTCGGCACATTACCATCAGGCCTAATGCATTCATACGCACACCCACATTCTCTTGTACTTGACTTGTAATTACCGTACGTGACTGGCGTTCGTCGTTGTCTTTAAGCCCTCTCTTGCGCTCGTCTTGCAGCATAATAAATCACTTGACGCGACTCGAGAGTGTGTGAACAGCATATATGGGTACCTTCATTATTATCAGATTCATCACGGGACGGTGTTATGCCACCTATCAGTGTTCCGGACCGGGCGGTGTACGCTGCATAATTGAATAATTCTAGCCGGTGCATCGACTTACGCGACACGCACGCCACTGGCTTTCGGTTGCCATGTCAACCCCCCTTTTATGCCCTCAGCCTGCTACACTGCAACCGTAAACACACGTGCCCTCTGGCAGTTTTCCGGGTGGCATGCAATCGGTCTTAATTGCCCCGGACCTTAAGACATTGCAAGGGGTGAATTTTTGGATTTTTACGATTTCAGTTTTTTTCAAGTAGAAATGCTCCGATTGCATGATTGCAGCCGAATTTAGTTTCCTTGGTTTTGATTGCAGTGAGCTTTCAGAGACTAAGAAATATTTGGAAGGGAGAAGGAGACGAGGATGAGGAGCACGAGGCTGATTTGATGATGACGATGCGCTTTTGAACTTAGACGAGTGTGGGGTAGACTTGAGGGTTGTTATTACGTCTTGAAATTTCAAGAATTCTCCACACCGGTCGTTTCTTGGCTTGGGTAAGCATCCAAAGTATGTTTATTGACGCGAGAATCTGCAGCACGAAATTGTTAAATCACTTGTTATGCCATTGTACGGTGAAGTTTATTATACGCTTTCCAGACTTGGCTCGATAGAGTGCAGAATGAGTATTCAAGTGATTACTGGACTCAAATTTGCAAACTGTACAATCCCTCGAAAAAAATGCTGGCGCCACATTCATACGACTATGTGTGATGTGTGATTATTTCTATTTAAAGAAGTGCTGGTGTGTTGCATAAACGCATCATAATAACCAAAGGAAACGACGCATCGTGAAAAATGAATGGCTTAGTGTCTGATTATGCATAAAATTACAGATTTTCCGATTTATTACTTATAGTAATCCCGTGTGGGTAGTTTAAATAGCTAATGCAGACATAACATTGATGAATGGCGCTTATAATGATAGTCTTTGCCTATTACTGAAGGTATTATTCATTAACAAAGATCTATTTGTTTGACAAGACAACTTTCAACTCAGCATTTTTTCAAATTTATCTCTCAAGGCGGTTTTGAAAATTGAGAAAAATAATCATTGAAATAGCTATTCTGTAATCGTATACATAATGACTATAGTCCATAGAGTGCGCCAGCGGATTTTTGTTTTTTGGGTAAGGTGTGGCATCCTTCTGAACTCAAAGGTGCCTCTAGTCACCCTGTAGTAAGAGGATTGCGTTGGAGGGCCCCGTCAATTAGAATTTCGCTCCCGTCTTGTTTCTTGCGGACGCATCAGAGGTGATTAACGCCCGTTTGACAGTGATTCCCACCGTTTCACTAGCCATGGAAACCCAAGTCACTGATACAGGACACAGAAAGGGTAATCGTGTACTAAATTAGTTTTTCCATTGTTTTAAGCTGACTGTAGTTTTCGTTCTGCAAGTTTAATAAACTAAATGTATGTTAGTGGGTAGTGTCTGGTCAGTTGAAGTGGTTTAAGGACGGGGTATAGAGTAACCCTGTATCATTCTCCCATAAGAAGTTTCTCATAGTTTGCGCACATCAGCTGTCGTTACTTTTTAGCCAAAAAATTTGAAAAAAACTCGAAAAAACCTTCGATAGAAAATTGTATAAACTGCAGCCCAATACAATTTTCTTTTAATATATATTTTTTTGAATTATGCATTTTTTTACCTAGGCTTCTTTGTGGTGCATGAATAGGGCAATTGCATGATGTTGGTTCAGCTTGTCGCCACTTGGTGGCTTTGGTTCGGCGGCACAGCGCGCTTGCGCCAGATCCAGATTATCGTTTAGTTTCGTTTGTTTATGTTTTGCAAATTGCAAATAAAAGTCGAACAACGGCCTATCGCTTCTTCAGGACTTCATTGGTGGGGAACTTGTGGAATTTTATGCCATTTCTGTTTTGTTGAATTTTGAGCGCGGTGTGGCACACACGTTTATAGGGTATTTTTCAGCGTCGATAATATAGAAAGATGAGAAGAGAACTGATGACAGCAGGCAGCTGGTGTGGCGAGATGAATGTTGATTTATTCAAGTGCCAGAATCACGCGATTGACAGTTGTGACACACGATTTGGTGATTTGCAATACCAATTGATAAACCTAAAGTCCCTAGGTGGCAAACGGCGCCGCAAGCGCCCCCTACATGCAATCGCCCTATAGGAAGTCAAAAACATACCAAAATATACAGCTAATATTTAGCTTCATGTTGCTACCATTGGTTTTCAAAAAGATATTTTGATTTTAAGTTCTGATGAGTAAAGCCTTGCCTTGTTCTTCGATTTGTGTGTTAATCAGAAATTCACGTAAAACAGGGGCCGGTTACCGACCTCTGGCCATTAAAAACTTTGGCTTCCGTCTGTCAGATGGCGTTCGCTGTGACCGCGGATATGTCGTCTGTTGCCATCATTTTGGTCTATTCGACCTCGATATTTTGATGAATTTTGTCGCTTTCGGTGTCATACTGTCGTGTGCATTCGTCGGGACTAGGGTCGTCTTTGCAACGCGTGTGCCGGTGGCCTCCGGCAAATAATAATTATACGCTACCTGTCAGTTACGCTGGGTCAACTCGAAGTAGCTCGAGGCGCCCCTGACGCAAAAAACGGGAAGCAAGTAAGTATACAAGGACGAGACAAAAATCATTGTGTTGCCTGTCCAGTGTCCATTCGACATCACAGGAAAAATAGTTTCAACCGACGCCGTCCCCACCGGACAAATCACATGACTACAGCGCAGATTCCATCGTTTCTGAAAATCCACATGATGCATTGAACTTTCCCGTGGAGTTCTTCAACTATCAAACACTTTCAGGCATGCCGCCTCATGTTATCTCCCTCAAGAAAGGAGCAATAGCATGAGGATGCAATAGAACACGCATGATCATCAAGTAACTAGGGCAAAATATAATAACTGTAAAAATCATCACAGAGTGCGATCGCGGTGGCCTGGTCTTCATTCCTCGCATCGACTTAGCACCTTCGGAAACATCCATGCCATTTATCATGAAACGCTGACGATTTCCGGTCACTCCAGCATAATTATGTCATGACTGTTGTGCAATTTTCCCTGTCAAGATGAAGTCTGCTTTCTTCAATGCCGCACATGTATCACGTCAGAAACCGTTTTTGCTTCTCGTTACTTGATGCCGCCACTTGCCGGGCGTTTTCCAGCCAATGCTGGTTTTAGGTTAGGAAACCCTGTTCTCAGAATGCAGTAGCAATTATTATTAGTGCATTAGTAGCAAAAATTGATGGAATTTGATTTCGCGTGTTTTGGAATTTCTGTCTTGACTGTGGGGTTGCGTGGGTGTTTGGTCAGTCGAAATTTGTCAAAGGATAACTTCGGATATAACCAATTTATGGTGTACAAGTAGCATAAATTTGAAAAAATAATGGTGTTTTTGCATGTTTTTGTAATTTCACTTTTGATTGTCGGGGGCCACGTCGACAACAATATACAAGTTCACTAATTCAAGCGTCATCATAAATAATTTTCCATTGAAAAAAATCAGAACCTAATTTTCAATTTTATATCAATGTTTTTGTTCAAGGTACCTACTACTGAAAATGCCCAAAAACGTGATTACGAAAGCGTTAAAATCCAAATTCTGACATATCAACTTCGATTGTCTATCAAAAGCACATGTTGATGCAAAATTTGAGGTGAATCGGTTAAAAAAGGACAAAATTCAAGATGGCGACTTTTGGAAATGTCTAAATTTTAAATTTGACAGATGCATGCCGATTGTCCAAATAACGGACATGTTCATTTGAAATTCTAAGTGGATGGCTTGGAAGACGCAAAAGTTCAATATGGCGCCCTGGAACGTTCAAAATGTCACATGTCACATTATCATGTGTCACACACTGACTTTGCACTTCGATTGTCTATCAAAAGTACATGTTGATGCAAAATTTCAAGTGAATCGTTTGAAAAAGGACAACATTCGAGATGACGAATTTTGGAAATATCAAAATTCAAATTTTAACAGATGCATGCCAATTGTCCATAAATAACGGACATGTCCGTGTAAAATTTCAAGTGGATCGCTTCAAAGACGCAAAAGTTCAATATGACGGCCCTGGCTTTTTCAAAATGCCTCATTGACAGATGCATGTCGGTATTGTCGGTCTCGTATCAGAAGCAGGTATATTTTGAAAATTTCAAATTGATCCGTTGAGATTTGGCAAAAGAGGACGGTGGCCATTCAGAATGTTCAGAAGATTCTATCAGTTTCAGATAACGAAATGCCAAAATGTCAAAACCAACTAATGAAAATGGATTGCTGTCAGAAGTAGATGGAAAATCGTATCAGCTTCGGGCCCTGGAGCGTCAAAATTTTAAGTCTGAAAGAAGCAACCGATAAGCAGACGGCGACAGGCATGCTTTGAAATTCCCAAGTTGTTCTGTTGAAAATTGGAAAAAGAAAATGGCGGACGACCACAAATTTGCAAAAATTCGATTTAGGCTATAAGCTGAAGTGCAAAGTAACGGATCCGGTCGCCTGGGTTTTGAGAAATACGGTGAATGACACCCCGAGCATGATCAGACCTGATTATAGACGCATTGAGCATTGAGGCCATTTTTCAAACGCATGATTCACACATTTTCACTACAGAATGCAGATAAATGGAAAATAGTAACGGAAGATGACCCTAGACGCTTTTCATCATCTTAGTGTAAAGTCACATAATTTTCCAATTTTATTTACAATCTCACGTCAATCACAATCGTATCATGGAAGGCTGTGACATTTGACACAGCGAAACCACAGACGAAACTAATAAATCGAATGTCAGAAGTGACGTTAGATTTTCTAGGCTAATTTTTAAGAAATGTAAATAGGTTGCTCCAAAAAAGTGTACGAATCAAAAAAATTAACTCTTCGGGCTGCCCCAGCCAAAGAGTCGCGCCAAGCCGAGCTGAATTTTTAGCCAAACAACTCGCGGCACCGGATGCCTGCAGTCAAAGTTGGATTAGCTTGTAGAATTTGAAAAATCCAGTTTTTTTTCGAAAAAGTGAGCTGGCCGGAAATTGCGCATTTTTGTGAAACCAACGTGTGAGTACTGATTTTCCATTCGTGCCATTAATCACCATTCGATGCAGAGACTCCAATGTTGGATCAAGCGCTTAACCCGAATTATAATTTGGTGGATGCGCCAACTACCTCAGCCGGATTTATCAATTTTTTTTGGAATTTGCAAGACTTTCACAAGTAGCACAGCAGGCTCCATTTCTCCTCTACTTTTTCAAAGGCTGCAACTTATAATTTCCATGCCTTTGAAGAAGTTCAACTGACCAAACCTCATCGACTGAAAGTTCAACTTCAACTGACCAGACCTCATCGATTGAAATCTGATGCCACTGGAAAAGTTGATTAGTAGAAATTTGATAGTTTTATTTTGAAAATGAAAAAATTTAAATTTGGCATGCGACTTCTTCGAAGGGGAATGTATGGAGCAATGCTATTTGATTTTTGAAAAATTTCAAAATTTTTGGAAATCCAAATCCAATACATTTCCCTCCAAAGAAGTCGCATGCCAAATTTGAAATTTCTATTATTTCAAAATTTTGATACCAAAAGTGATTTTTGTACTAATCCACTTCTTCAGTGGCATCAGAGACCTCTCAAGATCGTGCATATGACTTTGGAATTAGTGTACAAAGCAAGCATCAACTAGGCTGAGCTGAACATTTCACTGGTTCAAACTAGGTAGGTACAACGCATAACCTTGGTTCATCTCGCTTTTTTTCTGGTATACAAACAAGCCAATTAACCAATATCAAGTTCGCATTTTCACGAACTGTCAATCATACACGCAGCCACCTTTTCTGCGAAGTTCACGATCGCCACCTTGATCCTGCGACGGTGTCAAAGAACCACGGAATCAAAACAAAGGAGCGGCGTGACGGGCGCCAACTTACCATACCGCTCCCACGTCCGGCGAATACGAGTGCAAAATGCTCTTTCGAGCGTGCTCCAGCCTTCCGAGAGGCATTCGTTCCAGCAATTCGTATATAGCCAAGCCACAAGATGCAGATTATTCAAATCAACGTCAGTCGAAACTAAATCCTTTGATGGCGCGCGTTTCATAAAGAGATTTCGCTATTCGAGCATTCGTATCAGACTTGTCTGGGTCTGTAAATGCGACGTTAATCCTTTTGAGATAGTATCGTCGAGTATATCAAGTTTGAAACGTACGTGGAGCATCAGAAGCTGTGCCCGCACTATTGCGAGCAGCACCACAAAGGACAGCCACTATACACAAGAATTTTTACTGTGGTGCCTCTGGTAAACTGACGCAGAAAATCTCCGACACCTGGAGCGGAAACTTGCAAAAGGATTTTCTCTTCACACGATTGTTCCCTGGACATTCTGCATTCCTTCTCGTTTTGTTATGTGTAGCGCGCTCTAAAGTTTATCGTGGCTTGAAGGTTTTAATTGAAGCCATCAGGCTATGTGCGAGATGGCGCAAAAGAGAGCTTTACCGGGAAGGAATGCCGCGGAATGTACACAGAGCTAATTGTTGCACACCGGGCACTTCTTGGTGATGATTAATCGAAATAGGTGCATACTCTGTGATGCGTATTGTGTGGTAATCCAAGGAACCCACTCAAGAGGAACCACCAGCGGAATGTCATTTCGAGTGCCACTTGCATCACTGCTTCGCATTGTTATTTTGATGATTGGTCGGTGTAGTCTTGAAGCGTTAAGAGATATACGCAATGCGACAGGTATGACCAAACCTGATTTCGGCCGTATATGGGCCATGTTAGCTCAATGTCGACGTGATGCAAGTAAAAAAAAAGTATAATTTGGGTATACGATAACCATGTCCGGGTATCTCGAGTTTCATAGGAACTTTGGGTATGCTTATTTGGAACGTGCCGCTCCTACGATTTTTTTGCTTTGAGCACTGGGCGAGAAAATACCCAGTTCGACAACAGCGGTTGCGGTTTCACACTCCAATAAGCGTAGTACCGCAAGGGCAAAGACGCTAAAGCTGCAAAAATGGTGCCTTTAAAGCTTTTGATGATCCAGAAGACACAGTTCAACTTGGAAAACTCAAGTAGTGTCCTGAATCGGATGCTAAGTCACTCACAAGTGTAGATTTTAAATTAAAAACCTTCGTCTACGTCGGGTTTTCAGACTGAATGAAGAACAAATGGAAGTTTTTTTAAACCGCTCATGGCAAAAGAGGTCATTTTCCACAAGATTATTCCTCAATTTAACAATTTTGCAGCTAAAATTTCTTGATATTTCCAAATAATTCCCAAGAAGTCCTATGAGTTTCTTTCGGCCTTTCAGAAATGGTCACAAATTCTCAAAATACCGGTCATAAGGATCGGAGTCCAACTGACCATACCTCAGTCACTGACAGGTGAATCGGCAGTGGCACCAACACAGACATTATCATCAGGATCTTAGTGTGTCCTTTTTTGAAAAGTAAGATATCTTCAAGGTAAGGGTGATCCTGATTTCCGTAGTTTCGAGGGGAGGAGGGGTGCCTTTCAGCTCAACAGTCACAAAAATATGGGTGGCACAAAATGTGCCAATGGAGTGCATATGAATGAAAACTACTATGTCGGGAGGGCACCCAGCCACATCTACGTCAAATCATCGTTTGTTCTAGTCTGTAAAGGCCGCTCTATGAAATTACGCAACGCAACCGCAACGCAGAGCGCAAGTTTTCTGATTGGCTCGCAAGCCTTTCGCGTCGTTGCGATGGCTTTGCGAATACCTTGCGAGCCAATCAGAAACGTTACGCTCTGCGTTGCGGTTGCGTTGCGATTGCTGCGAATTTTCATAGAGCGGGCATAAGGCAGGAGGACACCTCAGAGGTACCTTACTCTGTCTCATGGTGCAAGAGTTTTCTAGAGATCTCGCGAAATTTCAATTAGGTGCCGTTTCTGTTGTTCTCTTAGCAATCTTTTACTTAGGGATGACCGAAATAATCACCCTACGTGAAGCCATTCTTACCGTGTGAAGAATTCGACTTATTTACGTGTCTTCCTTGATCAGTCGTAAATAAAGTAAATAATGTGAATAAAGGTTTTGTATTTATTTTTGCTTTTTTTACATCACGAAATAAATAATATCCTTCTTAAAACATGATTACCAGCAGTGTTTAAAATTGAATTGCTTGTAAATGTCGACTATACCTTATTAGATAAGAAAGACCAACTTCCAAAAACAGCAAACATAACTTGATGCCACATGATTGATTTTGCTTGATAAGATGTTTTTTCAACCCTGTCTGTCGATTTGAAAAGCGTTCGTTGTCTATATTTTTTCAAATACAAAGTGGAGCTCATCAATTTTAAGTTGAAAATAATCAAGCTCAAGTAAGAAATGAACAATTTCAAAGTGAACAACTTTCAACTGGGACCGACGAATAATTCGATTTGGAGTAGGAAGAATGATTTTGGAATATTGTATTTTGAGATGGAGATGGAATACTTCTTCGATTGAGTTTCGCAATTAGAATTATTTAATGGAAACCATCTTTTTGCTTAAAATTGATTGAATAATCGCTCTAAATTTGAAGTTGTTCATTATACTAGTCTGAAATAGGTTATTCCTAATTTGAAATCGTTTATTCACAATTTGAAATGGTCTAGTCCTAATTTAAAGTCAAAACGGTACATATCACGGTGCGATTACTTTATTTACGTTTATTTAGATTATTTACATTTATTTACAATATTTACATTATTTACGCATTATTTGAATGTGAACTTGACTATTATTTACACGTGAACGCACATATCCGATTTTACTTTGATAGCAAGTGTTTGACTTTTTTTTTAATGGAAATTGAACTGACACTGTGGATCCTGGTTGAGAGTATGACATTTTTTTCATTTGAAATTAAACTGACACTGTGAATCCTGGTTGAGAGTCACTGGAACAAGACAAGTATGACAGGTGCCACTTCTTTGACTTAGCCTGCGAGAGAAATTATTTCAGATCCATGTGAAACAGAATTTGAACTTCAAATCTTGAACTTTTAAATTCTCCAAGAGATTGACTTGGATTGGTACTTCTTCATAAACAATCAAAATGTATCTGTCAACTTTCGAATTTTGACGTTTACAAAGGCCGCCATCTTGAACTTCTCCATTGTCAAAGCTTAAAATTTCCAGTTGAAGAAAAAAAACGTTCGGTTTATTCTGGTTGATCTAGAAGGCCGACAAAAATTTCTCCCAATTAATTATTATGTACACACGGTGTTTATTTGAAAAGTTGTCACCCCTGATTTTTCGATGCCAAAATTTTGACAGAAAATCGCCGAAACAGGTCGATTTTTGTTTCGAGGGGGACATATAGTACACATTGCTAAATTTTCCCCTTCAACCCCTTCGCCCCCAACCCAACCTATTTTAAAATTTAAGATAGCATTACCTATCTTGATACATATATCAAATTGGAGGAAATAAAACTCGCTTTCCGTCAAATATATTCCCGATTTTTTAAAGTACCTTTCAAACATTTTGAGCATCCTCTCTTTGTTAATGAAAGGAAAATTTCTCCCCTATAAACTCTTGATTCTTGAGAAATAGACTTCCTAGCAAAAATAGGTCGATTTTTATTTTAAAGGGGTTATCTAAGACACATGGCCAAATTTTCATCTAAAACCCCTTTGCCCTCACCCTACCTTACTTTGAAATTTTAAACACCATCACCTATCTTGTGAAACATCAGATTGATGGCAATAAAATTTTCTTTCCGTCAAACATATTCCTATTTTTTTTTTAAACCACCCACACCCCTCTGAAGAGCTTGAAGATGAAAATTTGGCCATACGTGTCTCAGGTGACCCCATTGAAATAAAAATATATCTGTTTCTGATGCAAAGTCTATTTCTCAACAATCGGGAGTTTGAAGGGGTGAAAATTTCATTTCATCAACGAAGAGAAGATTTTCACAAGGATTGAGGGGTGGTTTCAAAAAATTGAAAATATGTTTGATGGAAAGATAATTTTATTGCCTTCAATTTGATGTATTACAAGATAGGTAATGCTGTTTGAAATTTGAAAGTACAGTGGGGTGGGGGCGAAGGGACTGAAAATAGAAATTTAGCAATATGTGTCCCAGATGTCCCTCTCGAAACAAAAATCGACTTGTTTCGGCATTTTCCTGTAAAAAATTTTTGCGACAAGAAATCAGGGGTGACAACTTTTCAAATGATTATCATACCCTGTATAATCATAAAGCTGAAAAAAATATGCCCACAGGAAGTTTTCTCACCTGTGCATGTAATTTTGATAACACAAACAAAAGTGACGTTTGAAATGGAAAGCGCCCACTTGAAAATTGCACTTGACACTCGAAGTCGCGGGTCAAATCTGCCGTATTTCGAGTGGCCTTTGAAGTGGCAAAAATGTCGGTGTTGTAACCGGGCAACGCATTTCAAAATCGTTGTTACCTGGCTACCGATATCGGCACCGTCATTTTTGTCTCATTTCACAGGTCATTCGGAGCACGGCAGACTTGACCCGACTGCAATAAATTATTGTATTATGTAAGAAAGTTCCGTCATAGCATCCTTCCTAGATTTCTCGAGTAAAATATTTCTCATGTATTATTATGAATTATTTGACGATATTCGGTATCTTGATTGTCTTGTGAAATTCTTTTGGCTATTATTTTCTAATGCAATCAGTAGGTACGGGGTCAGTTGAGCCAGACGTTTCTAGGGACTTTTATCTGGTGACTTTTGGTTGGCAACACTGAATCTAGTGACTTTTTTGACAGGTTGTTAAGCATTGGATCTGCATTACCGGCATTTGACAGGTGGCGCGGGAAATTTTAAAAGTTTTTAGATCA
Source organism: Anaspis maculata (assembly GCA_949128115.1). Lineage (NCBI taxonomy): Eukaryota > Metazoa > Arthropoda > Insecta > Coleoptera > Scraptiidae > Anaspis > Anaspis maculata. Next base: position 24,996,922 of record OX421964.1, on the reverse strand, counting down.
TCTGGTGACTTTTGGTTATTATCACTGAATCTAGTGACTTTTTTGACTGATCGTCAAGCATTTATTCTGTATTACCGGCATTTGACATGTGGGAGATTTTAACGTGCGGGAAATTTGAAAAGTACGTGGAATTTGGATTTGACAGGTTAGGTCACAGATTGTGTTTGGCAGGAGACATTTGTTAGCTTGAAAGCGCGGGATGTTTGAATTCCCTATACCTACTGAAGCACTCCTCATTGTATCTTAACCCTCGCAAACTCTCAAGTGGTTTGGTTTCAATAGTTATTTTTGGTATATAAACGCAAGCAAATAGAACCATTTTATTGACAGACCAATATACTGTGCTAGTTACATAGACAATAATTACATACAGTTCAGGGTAAGACCTCAACATCATGATTTATTCGTAGTTTAATTCACATAACTGCTTACATAGACAATTATATTAAATTCAAAATAAAGCACAAACAGGTGATCATAAAAAAATTTACAGTATTGATTATACATACAAACATTGATTACTAAAATTACTTGAAATCGAAGTACGTTCGATAAAATTTCTTAGTTGCTTACATAGACAATTACGACAAATTGAAATAAGGCACAAACAGGAGGTGATCGTGAACGATTTTTCATAGCTGAGTATACAGGCATCAACTACCTATAATCGAGAAACATCTAATACATGTTCTTAGTTGCTTACATAGACAATTACGTGAAACTTAAAATAAGGTACAAACAGGTGAGCATGAATGACTTTTCATAGCTAAGTATACAGACATTATTCACTTGAAATCGAAGTACATTTGATACAATTTCCCAGCTGATTACCGCATACCATTACATGAAATTTGAAATAAGGCACAAACAGGTGATAATAAACAAATTTACATAGTTGATTATACATAGAAGATATGCACACGAACATAAAATCGAAGTACATTTGACTATTTCTTAGTTGATTACATAATATACAATTACATGAAATTCAAAATAGGGCACGAAGAGGTGATCATAAACAAATTTACAGTGTTGAATAATACAAACTTGAATTACTCAAAATCGAAGTACATTCAATACAATTTCTTAGTTACTTACATAGGCAATTACGCGAAATTCAAATAAGGCCAAAACAGGTGTTCATGAGCGATTTTTATAGCTGATTACACAAACATTGAATACTTTAAAATAGGAGTAGGTACTTTTAATACAATTTCTTAGTTGATTATACCATATAAAATTATTTGAAATTTGAATTAAGGCACAAACAAATTATAATAAACGAATTTATAGGGTTGATCACACAAATATCAATGACCTGAAATCGAGGTACATTTTTAATACAATTTCTCAGTACAAACATCATTCACCCAAAGTCGAAGTACACTTAACACGACAACTTGATGGTCGGCAGTTCTGATGTGCCGGTCGCGAGGCAGAATGTTGGAATCATCATCATTATTGACAACAATTAACTCCTTCATGGAGCCAAAATTGAGTAGCTTGAAATTCTTATAGCTCAGTTTTATTATTTTCACTTTGCAAACGACATCACTTCTATTCTCGGGTGCTGGGAAGGCGAAGGGCCCACTGTTGGCTCTTAGAGAGAATCGTTGATAGTGTGAATTCAGTAACTGGATCAGGTTGACAGTATAATTCTAGTTATTGTAGTTGTGATGAGAACATTCCAGGTGAGTACTACAAAAAAAAAATCAAAAATTGTATGTTATGTCTAACAGGATATTATAATACAAGTTTCATAAGACATAGTATTGTTGGGGGGGTACGGAAAATGAACGAGTGAATATGCCTCCACGACCGTGAGGCTTATTGTTTGTAGGTATATGCATTTCAACTACCTGAGAAGTCGCACCCAAAATAACGGCTCTTACCAACAGGTAATTGGTTGAAGGCCTTTTTTCTTATAATTTATAAGGTTATGACAGTATTACGGGAGCATAATTATTGAAAATAAAACATGCTAATTGTCGCAAGGCCCTTAAGGTCGTGAGTGGCGTGACAATATCCACCATGTAAACCGTGGTAATAAGTTTGAATTTGAACAATCTATACTGTTTATCCGCGTAACCAGTCTTTTTTCCATCAACTGTAGTCATTCCACAGAGTTTTAACAAGAGATTGATTTTTTTTTCAATAAAGTTTGACCATCGAATCTGTGGGTGATTTTTTTTTTTTGCATAAGCATGAGACATTACATTGAAAAAGATCGATGGAATTGGCTTAGCTTTGCGTGGGGTAGGTATAATATACAGCGAGCCGCGGCTTTGCAGTCGTTTCCAAAAATCCGGAACTATCGACCAGGGGCCTGTATCGAAATAGAATTTTTTTTGTCAAAAGAAAGTTAAATTTTTTTCTAAATATAACCCGTACATATAGTAATGTGTTTCCATAAAAATATGTACTTAAATAAATGAATTGTCCGCATAAACATAGTGAAAATTAAACTTACACGAAAAACACAAACACGGCACAGCACCAACCCATGAGGCTGCTAGATAACGAATGCAAACGCACCACCACCACCACCTGTCGACTGGGTGGTTGTTCGTAACTTCTTACCTGAAAAGCCCTGAGCTATTAATTTTTTTTACCTGAAAGATCGTGTCTGAACAGGAATTTTTAGTATCATATGCACATATCCACGGAGCCACCAGATAATCAATAATTATTATATAAATAGAAACTTTATTTAAAAATTACTTTGTGCTTATCACATAATGCTCCGACTTGAAAAATATCAGCGCTGAATTTTGTCAGTCCAGTACGGCAATGTGAAAATAAAAAAATATAAAAGATATAAGTATTTAGGAGCTCAATGTGTTGGAAAGATGTTTTAATAAAAACTATTAACATATGGACAAATTTACATAAAAATACCTAATGTTTTTCAATGCTCAAAGGTATTAGCCTAAAATGTTAGCGATTATCGATTGCATTGAGTACACCTGCCTACTGAAATTTTTCAAGTACCTGAGGGTCTAATATAAACGACTCTAGCAAGCCAGCATTTTATAAGAATTTTCTACTTGACCGACCTTGAATTTTCAATAAATACCCTTTGATTACCAGGTTGAGAAAGAACGAATGAATACGAGAGGTAGCCAGTAGTGTAGGTAGCGCGACCAAAGAAATTAACAAGAGAGTTTTGCAGCATTGCCCACCCGCTGACGAGTGCTCTTCAAGCTACAAATATCTCCGGATCAAATATGTACCAAGCCATATGCGTAGTATCAGAATGGTGCATCTTAATACTTAACTCGGCCCTTTCAGGATGTACCTATGGGAGAAGTTTGTGCAAATAAAAATACGCACTAGTTATTGGTCAATAAATACCCTTTGATTACCAGGTTGAGAAAGAACGAATGAATACGAGAGGTAGCCAGTAGTGTAGGTAGCGCGACCAAAGAAATTAACAAGAGAGTTTTGCAGCATTGCCCACCCGCTGACGAGTGCTCTTCAAGCTACAAATATCTCCGGATCAAATATGTACCAAGCCATATGCGTAGTATCAGAATGGTGCATCTTAATACTTAACTCGGCCCTTTCAGGATGTACCTATGGGAGAAGTTTGTGCAAATAAAAATACGCACTAGTTATTGGTTACAGCTTTGTTCATTTCAGATTTTTAAACAGTTCCATACTCCTATCCTTACCTTAGATATGAAAGATTTTATTGTATCTATCTATGTACTAACAAGACTCTAAGAATTTTCATTCACATGTTCGAAAATATTTGCAGTCATTTCTTACAATAATTGAAGGGTTTGACTGTCGAAGAGACAAATATGGTTTCGCCAGCTAATGATGTTGGATATAAGAATCCAAGCTCGCATAGAAGGTCGAACGCAACCCGTTGACGCCTCTAATATTATTATCCCACTTTCTCGTCGTCTTCCTTCCAATAAAAGTACCTCGCCAACATTAGCACTTTTGGAAGTTTTTAAATACACTAACTTATCTGTAACTGCGCCTGGGTCGGTAGGACAGCCATATTCTCCATTTTTTTTTCAATTCACTGAAATTCTTTGCCACTTCTTTTGAGGCTGGAACCTAACTTGGAGAGATTTCTATAGGTCCTTATTGGTGCAGATTGACCTTTTGTCGAGAATCCAAATCGGTAGCAAGAAGCATCATGGACAAAGTCGTCATCACTCATTTCATCATCCATTGTCTCACCGCTGTCCGTCGTTTTCAGATTTTGAGAGAAGGTTACTTCTAATTGATAAGATCTCGAGTGTATTGCAGATGTAGATGAACTGGTTCCGCACCTACGACGTTGGAATTTTTTTTGTGTCCATACTTGTTTTGTTGAAGATATGTTAGCTCGGGACATATTCTTCAAGAAAACTGAGCTATTTTCAATATTTTGTAGGATATATGCGATGGCAGGGCCTTCTTCTCTTTAGTTTCTCGCACCAAGCGTGCTAACATAGACTTTAAAATACCGAAAACTCGGGCACTTGTTCTAACCTAGGTCTCTCGAAGGACTTTAGTTATAGCGCTTTGAATTTTTTCGGAAATATTTCTCTTGCTTTCTGCAGCTCTACCTTCTATCGTTATCAAAAGCTCGATCATTTCTGGATATTTTGCTCCCGCTCATTCAAATATACAGATACTCTTCATTTCACGTTTTACTTATCTCAGCATGATGAATAATCTCACCATTATTTTGTCTCCATCGATTGTCCCCTTTCAGTGTCCACTTCAATGTCACCTTTGTACTCTTCAATTGTCCCTAACGTGTCCCTAACGTGTCTCTAACGTGTCCCTAACGTGTCTCTAACGTGTCCCTAACGTGTCTCTAACGTGTCCCCTATGTCACTTCCAATGTCCCATATGTCCCCTGTGTCTCCTTCAATTGTCTGTTTGTCAATTAAATGATTCAATTTGCTTGTGTTTATACCGTGTCACAATGATCAGGTCAGGAGTATAGAGACTTAGCGGTTGAAGCATGACGACTCGGCGGGCAGAGCATGACGACTCAAAAGGCCGACGTATGCAGACTTTGCCAGTGGACAGCGTATAGCGAGAAGTTCTAGTAGTCATGCTCTGTCTGCCAAGTCGTCATGCTTTAACCGCTAAGTCTCTATACTCCTAACCTGATCCTCCTCACCATTATTTTGTCTCCATCGATTGTCCCCTTTCAGTGTCCACTTCAATGTCACCTTTGTACTCTTCAATTGTCCCTAACGTGTCCCTAACGTGTCTCTAACGTGTCCCTAACGTGTCTCTAACGTGTCCCTAACGTGTCTCTAACGTGTCCCCTATGTCACTTCCAATGTCCCATATGTCCCATGTGTCTCCTTCAATTGTCTGTTTGTCAATTAAATGATTCAATTTGCTTGTGTTTATACCGTGTCACAATGATCAGGTCAGGAGTATAGAGACTTAGCGGTTGAAGCATGACGACTCGGCGGGCAGAGCATGACGACTCAAAAGGCCGACGTATGCAGACTTTGCCAGTGGACAGCGTATAGCGAGAAGTTCTAGTAGTCATGCTCTGTCTGCCAAGTCGTCATGCTTTAACCGCTAAGTCTCTATACATCATCGTCATCAACCCCGATCATAGATGATAGCGTTCGCAATCATCGTCTCAACTCCTTTCATCAACATCACCATCATCAATCATCATCGTCATCAACCCCGATCATAGATGATAGCGTTCGCAATCAACGTCTCAACTCCTTTCATCAATGTCATCATCGTCAAACATCATCATCATCAACCCCGATCATAGATGCTAACGTTGATGAAAGGAGTTGAGACGATGATTGCGAACGCTATCATCTATGATCGGGGTTGATGACGATGATGATTGATGATGGTGATGTTGATGAAAGGAGTTGAGACGATGATTGCGAACGCTATCATCTATGATCGGGGTTGATGACGATGATGTATAGAGACTTAGCGGTTAAAGCATGACGACTTGGCAGACAGAGCATGACTACTAGAACTTCTCGCTATACGCTGTCCACTGGCAAAGTCTGCATACGTCGGCCTTTTGAGTCGTCATGCTCTGCCCGCCGAGTCGTCATGCTTCAACCGCTAAGTCTCTATACTCCTGACCTGATCATTGTGACACGGTATAAACACAAGCAAATTGAATCATTTAATTGACAAACAGACAATTGAAGGAGACACATGGGACATATGGGACATTGGAAGTGACATAGGGGACACGTTAGAGACACGTTAGGGACACGTTAGAGACACGTTAGGGACACGTTAGAGACACGTTAGGGACACGTTAGGGACAATTGAAGAGTACAAAGGTGACATTGAAGTGGACACTGAAAGGGGACAATCGATGGAGACAAAATAATGGTGAGGAGGATCAGGTTAGGAGTATAGAGACTTAGCGGTTAAAGCATGACGACTTGGCAGACAGAGCATGACTACTAGAACTTCTCGCTATACGCTGTCCACTGGCAAAGTCTGCATACGTCGGCCTTTTGAGTCGTCATGCTCTGCCCGCCGAGTCGTCATGCTTCAACCGCTAAGTCTCTATACTCCTGACCTGATCATTGTGACACGGTATAAACACAAGCAAATTGAATCATTTAATTGACAAACAGACAATTGAAGGAGACACAGGGGACATATGGGACATTGGAAGTGACATAGGGGACACGTTAGAGACACGTTAGGGACACGTTAGAGACACGTTAGGGACACGTTAGAGACACGTTAGGGACACGTTAGGGACAATTGAAGAGTACAAAGGTGACATTGAAGTGGACACTGAAAGGGGACAATCGATGGAGACAAAATAATGGTGAGATTATTCATCATGCTGAGATAAGTAAAACGTGAAATGAAGAGTATCTGTATATTTGAATGAGCGGGAGCAAAATATCCAGAAATGATCGAGCTTTTGATAACGATAGAAGGTAGAGCTGCAGAAAGCAAGAGAAATATTTCCGAAAAAATTCAAAGCGCTATAACTAAAGTCCTTCGAGAGACCTAGGTTAGAACAAGTGCCCGAGTTTTCGGTATTTTAAAGTCTATGTTAGCACGCTTGGTGCGAGAAACTAAAGAGAAGAAGGCCCTGCCATCGCATATATCCTACAAAATATTGAAAATAGCTCAGTTTTCTTGAAGAATATGTCCCGAGCTAACATATCTTCAACAAAACAAGTATGGACACAAAAAAAATTCCAACGTCGTAGGTGCGGAACCAGTTCATCTACATCTGCAATACACTCGAGATCTTATCAATTAGAAGTAACCTTCTCTCAAAATCTGAAAACGACGGACAGCGGTGAGACAATGGATGATGAAATGAGTGATGACGACTTTGTCCATGATGCTTCTTGCTACCGATTTGGATTCTCGACAAAAGGTCAATCTGCACCAATAAGGACCTATAGAAATCTCTCCAAGTTAGGTTCCAGCCTCAAAAGAAGTGGCAAAGAATTTCAGTGAATTGAAAAAAAAATGGAGAATATGGCTGTCCTACCGACCCAGGCGCAGTTACAGATAAGTTAGTGTATTTAAAAACTTCCAAAAGTGCTAATGTTGGCGAGGTACTTTTATTGGAAGGAAGACGACGAGAAAGTGGGATAATAATATTAGAGGCGTCAACGGGTTGCGTTCGACCTTCTATGCGAGCTTGGATTCTTATATCCAACATCATTAGCTGGCGAAACCATATTTGTCTCTTCGACAGTCAAACCCTTCAATTATTGTAAGAAATGACTGCAAATATTTTCGAACATGTGAATGAAAATTCTTAGAGTCTTGTTAGTACATAGATAGATACAATAAAATCTTTCATATCTAAGGTAAGGATAGGAGTATGGAACTGTTTAAAAATCTGAAATGAACAAAGCTGTAACCAATAACTAGTGCGTATTTTTATTTGCACAAACTTCTCCCATAGGTACATCCTGAAAGGGCCGAGTTAAGTATTAAGATGCACCATTCTGATACTACGCATATGGCTTGGTACATATTTGATCCGGAGATATTTGTAGCTTGAAGAGCACTCGTCAGCGGGTGGGCAATGCTGCAAAACTCTCTTGTTAATTTCTTTGGTCGCGCTACCTACACTACTGGCTACCTCTCGTATTCATTCGTTCTTTCTCAACCTGGTAATCAAAGGGTATTTATTGAAAATTCAAGGTCGGTCAAGTAGAAAATTCTTATAAAATGCTGGCTTGCTAGAGTCGTTTATATTAGACCCTCAGGTACTTGAAAAATTTCAGTAGGCAGGTGTACTCAATGCAATCGATAATCGCTAACATTTTAGGCTAATACCTTTGAGCATTGAAAAACATTAGGTATTTTTATGTAAATTTGTCCATATGTTAATAGTTTTTATTAAAACATCTTTCCAACACATTGAGCTCCTAAATACTTATATCTTTTATATTTTTTTATTTTCACATTGCCGTACTGGACTGACAAAATTCAGCGCTGATATTTTTCAAGTCGGAGCATTATGTGATAAGCACAAAGTAATTTTTAAATAAAGTTTCTATTTATATAATAATTATTGATTATCTGGTGGCTCCGTGGATATGTGCATATGATACTAAAAATTCCTGTTCAGACACGATCTTTCAGGTAAAAAATAAATAAATAGCTCAGGGCTTTTCAGGTAAGAAGTTACGAACAACCACCCAGTCGACAGGTGGTGGTGGTGGTGCGTTTGCATTCGTTATCTAGCAGCCTCATGGGTTGGTGCTGTGCCGTGTTTGTGTTTTTCGTGTAAGTTTAATTTTCACTATGTTTATGCGGACAATTCATTTATTTAAGTACATATTCTTATGGAAACACATTACTATATGTACGGGTTATATTTAGAAAAAAATTTAACTTTCTTTTGACAAAAAAATTCTATTTCGATACAGGCCCCTGGTCGATAGTTCCGGATTTTTGGAAACGACTGCAAAGCCGCGGCTCGCTGTATATTATACCTACCCCACGCAAAGCTAAGCCAATTCCATCGATCTTTTTCAATGTAATGTCTCATGCTTATGCAAAAAAAAAAAATCACCCACAGATTCGATGGTCAAACTTTATTGAAAAAAAAATCAATCTCTTGTTAAAACTCTGTGGAATGACTACAGTTGATGGAAAAAAGACTGGTTACGCGGATAAACAGTATAGATTGTTCAAATTCAAACTTATTACCACGGTTTACATGGTGGATATTGTCACGCCACTCACGACCTTAAGGGCCTTGCGACAATTAGCATGTTTTATTTTCAATAATTATGCTCCCGTAATACTGTCATAACCTTATAAATTATAAGAAAAAAGGCCTTCAACCAATTACCTGTTGGTAAGAGCCGTTATTTTGGGTGCGACTTCTCAGGTAGTTGAAATGCATATACCTACAAACAATAAGCCTCACGGTCGTGGAGGCATATTCACTCGTTCATTTTCCGTACCCCCCAACAATACTATGTCTTATGAAACTTGTATTATAATATCCTGTTAGACATAACATACAATTTTTGATTTTTTTTTTGTAGTACTCACCTGGAATGTTCTCATCACAACTACAATAACTAGAATTATACTGTCAACCTGATCCAGTTACTGAATTCACACTATCAACGATTCTCTCTAAGAGCCAACAGTGGGCCCTTCGCCTTCCCAGCACCCGAGAATAGAAGTGATGTCGTTTGCAAAGTGAAAATAATAAAACTGAGCTATAAGAATTTCAAGCTACTCAATTTTGGCTCCATGAAGGAGTTAATTGTTGTCAATAATGATGATGATTCCAACATTCTGCCTCGCGACCGGCACATCAGAACTGCCGACCATCAAGTTGTCGTGTTAAGTGTACTTCGACTTTGGGTGAATGATGTTTGTACTGAGAAATTGTATTAAAAATGTACCTCGATTTCAGGTCATTGATATTTGTGTGATCAACCCTATAAATTCGTTTATTATAATTTGTTTGTGCCTTAATTCAAATTTCAAATAATTTTATATGGTATAATCAACTAAGAAATTGTATTAAAAGTACCTACTCCTATTTTAAAGTATTCAATGTTTGTGTAATCAGCTATAAAAATCGCTCATGAACACCTGTTTTGGCCTTATTTGAATTTCGCGTAATTGCCTATGTAAGTAACTAAGAAATTGTATTGAATGTACTTCGATTTTGAGTAATTCAAGTTTGTATTATTCAACACTGTAAATTTGTTTATGATCACCTCTTCGTGCCCTATTTTGAATTTCATGTAATTGTATATTATGTAATCAACTAAGAAATAGTCAAATGTACTTCGATTTTATGTTCGTGTGCATATCTTCTATGTATAATCAACTATGTAAATTTGTTTATTATCACCTGTTTGTGCCTTATTTCAAATTTCATGTAATGGTATGCGGTAATCAGCTGGGAAATTGTATCAAATGTACTTCGATTTCAAGTGAATAATGTCTGTATACTTAGCTATGAAAAGTCATTCATGCTCACCTGTTTGTACCTTATTTTAAGTTTCACGTAATTGTCTATGTAAGCAACTAAGAACATGTATTAGATGTTTCTCGATTATAGGTAGTTGATGCCTGTATACTCAGCTATGAAAAATCGTTCACGATCACCTCCTGTTTGTGCCTTATTTCAATTTGTCGTAATTGTCTATGTAAGCAACTAAGAAATTTTATCGAACGTACTTCGATTTCAAGTAATTTTAGTAATCAATGTTTGTATGTATAATCAATACTGTAAATTTTTTTATGATCACCTGTTTGTGCTTTATTTTGAATTTAATATAATTGTCTATGTAAGCAGTTATGTGAATTAAACTACGAATAAATCATGATGTTGAGGTCTTACCCTGAACTGTATGTAATTATTGTCTATGTAACTAGCACAGTATATTGGTCTGTCAATAAAATGGTTCTATTTGCTTGCGTTTATATACCAAAAATAACTATTGAAACCAAACCACTTGAGAGTTTGCGAGGGTTAAGATACAATGAGGAGTGCTTCAGTAGGTATAGGGAATTCAAACATCCCGCGCTTTCAAGCTAACAAATGTCTCCTGCCAAACACAATCTGTGACCTAACCTGTCAAATCCAAATTCCACGTACTTTTCAAATTTCCCGCACGTTAAAATCTCCCACATGTCAAATGCCGGTAATACAGAATAAATGCTTGACGATCAGTCAAAAAAGTCACTAGATTCAGTGATAATAACCAAAAGTCACCAGATGATCTAAAAACTTTTAAAATTTCCCGCGCCACCTGTCAAATGCCGGTAATGCAGATCCAATGCTTAACAACCTGTCAAAAAAGTCACTAGATTCAGTGTTGCCAACCAAAAGTCACCAGATAAAAGTCCCTAGAAACGTCTGGCTCAACTGACCCCGTACCTACTGCAATCATCAGACATTTTGTCAAAAAGTTGACTTTTTACTGCTTATTTCCGAAGATGACAATCTAAAAGTATCTTATCGAAATCCTTTTCTTTTAACTGTTTGATTGTCGGGATATACCACAAATTATGTATTTTTGATTAGCATGAATTTTTTTGAAACGTCAAAGCACTTCTTTGTTTTCAGTTTTCCTTTTGACTTTCCAGACCGTTAATACCTAGCTTGCTTTTATAGTATACTGATTGTACTTCTACCATGAATGAATCATTCATTTCAAAACGAAGATTCATATTATAATTTTATTGTAGATTGTAACACGATCTTCTCTACTTCTCTTGACCTGGACGAGGACAGTGATGCGTGGTGGCATGCTTCTGGTGAAGTCATCAATTTTATTGTACCTTGAGATTCCCTCGCATTTTTCTCTACAGCTAATTATCGCGCGGATTTTGCTAGTTGTGCCTTGACAATTCGAGATCCAATGATCCCAGACGTGCTCAGTTGAACTCGCATCCGGTGAATCAGCAGGCCGAACGCCATAATTTTTCGGTGTTTACTTCGAGCAAGTTGTCAACTTGGTCCAGGTATTTCAGGTGCTTTTTCGATGGAGGCGTGAATTGATTGATGACCGGCTGTGATATTGTAAGCAAAAGTCCCGTCCGATCCCGTGTGAGCTTCTAATTTTCCAGGGCATTTTATTACACGATTATTTTCTGTGCCCATCTATGAAACGCAGCGTATGTTGCGGCCAAAATTTCGTGGTGTGGTCGTAAAGGCCTTGATTTATACGCCGCTGTCCGGGGATCAATCTTCGTTTGAGAAAATATTTTTATTTTGTGAAATTAATACTTTTCTTCTAGGATATTTCTCATGTAAATACTACGTAATTTGAAATACAAATACACCCTCGTAGAAATGATTGGAGATGCTTGAAAAATCATTAGAAAACGATGTACATATTCACATAATCTTGCGAACAATTTATCGATCATGACTGACAGCCAAGACGAGCATTCTTTTTTCTCCAGAAATATTGTCAAAGCAACATTTGGCGCCAAATTTCTAAACTACATTTTCGGAACAAAATGGGCACTGCATAAGCTGCAACTGTTGATGTGTTCAACCTGTAATTGGAAGTATGCACGGCTCCTCCGCCAATTGTTCAGGTTTGTATCTTACTCGCGTGTCGTGGTCTCCAGCGAGAGTGCCTTCTCTTGGCAATTAGTGTGAGACTGAAGACCTGATCTCATGCTTGAGCATTGGTATTCCACGTTTCATCGGCTTCAAACGAATGCATTGCATACCCACCCCAGATAACCTCAATCAGAAATTTCACTTGAAAAGTTTCCAAAAATAAACTACGTGAGGGTACAGGACTTTTGAAAAGCACTACTGCATTGTAGTTTTAAGGTTTATCGACGCCGTTTTAGTTACAATGTCACGTTTTATAGCACCATCATACACCGATATGATTAATTAACAGACTTTTGATACCCCCTGGTTCAAGCGCGCGCCTTATTGAAATTATGGCGTAATGTAATCAAGGATCGACGAGCAAATAGACTTTAAGAGCTGGGGAACAGAAATTGCTTGTTACACCAAGCTCCAATTTGATTATTAATCAAGGGAACACGCTATACAACACGGGTACGGTTATTAGCGCGACATACGTATCGCGTGTAGTCTGCTGTAAGTTTAAGGTTAGGTGTATGCATTGTAACTATATCCTCAGGTAATGGAACCGAATTAAATTTCTACCCCAGTCTAAGTCCCCTACGATAATATTGGCTCTCCCCACGCACACATTGCTCGATGTCTTGGAAGATTTTCGATTCGTTTCGAATCTAATTGCAGTGTTCGGTCGATTCACATACATACACACGACCTAATCAACGCTCGTGTTTGCTCCATCAGGTGTGAACGCACCTGCCTTCGTAATAACGCTTCACATCGATACGCATAAACCCAATTTTAAATTGATTGCAATGATGCGTTTCATGTGTATGCGAATCGATGTGCGTATTACATCCAGGCCCGGCTTCGAAAAGGTTCAAGGTTACCTTAATGCGGCTTTGGCACCATCAAGGGCACCTTAGATCGATCCGCGCGACCCGAAAAAAGGCGGCAATTAACTCTATAGGTATAGGTTCGGTATCATATGATTGATGATTCTGAGCTGCCGCCCGCACGAATACAAAAACATCGATAGATAAGGAATAAAACTGATGCGAAGATTTGTTTATTTGTAACAAATAAAACGCTGCTTATTGTCTTACCTGTCTAATCTACAGTAAACTAATGAAAAATCCTTGATATGATATTATCCGATTGTGCGAAGGGGTTGTCACACTGTCTCACTTTACACTTTCTTATCTTTTTTGTTTTCAAACAGCACTCGGTTTTCGCGTTCAACAAAACTGGGTTCTCCCCCCGGATCGTGTGCGATACGACTCTCGTAAATATTTTCAAATTGGCGAGAAACGTGGTGGTATACGCGCGCTTCGCTGTTTCAGCGGCAAATGGCGCTGTCCCCGCGCGTTTTGCCGGTTTTACAGAAGACGTTGAAGTGGGGCCCGGTGCAGCGCTTCGATTGGCCCCGGAACTACGTCACTGTTCATATATACGCGCGAGACTCCGGGTCGATTCTGTGATTATGTGTATCAGCACACATATACGCAGACTTTGTAAAGCTACGGGGGTCATTCCGGGAGTCAACCCTTCCAAAAATCGGGATTTCTTTCATTGCTACTTGATGCTTCTTGCGTAGCTGTACAACGTGATTGTAAAAGTAAAGAGAATGCTCCAGGATTCTCTAATTTGCCAAAATACTCTTCGGAGAAAATCTCAAAATAAGATACCACTCCAACTTTTCTTTCACAAAGATTTTCGTACATCCACATCTGAAACTGAACATTCTTCGTATTCCGATTCAGCAAATTGAAAAGCCGCGTGCGTAACGTTGCAATTTCAAAACTTGCTGAGCAACGTGCGACCTCGAATACAGAAAAAAACTTACCGTAAGAATGGCATATCCTAGAATAGTTCACAGCTTTCTTCTCGTTGCTTCTATTTTCACTTTCTGCCCCTCTGCCGACTCCACAAAGTGAAAATTTTACGTTTTCACAGCATCTTTAATACACAAACTCATTTGTATCTCTTATATTATTTGACTACTCACGTTCAATGAGAAAATACTATTTTGAGCGGCTCCTCCGCCAATTCTTCAGGTTCGTCGCTTATTTCCGAGTCAGAGTCTCCAGCGAATATCAATCATTGATATCATATTTTGAATACCTCAAGTTTTCCAAGGGCTTCAAAATGAACTACAGATAACGTTGAAAGTCTTACTTTCTCTTTTTCTACCATAAACCCTATGGGTGAGTCAATGAACTACCTGAAAAGAAATTGATGAATGGATGTAAATTTTTGTCCTTTTTTTGAAAATTTCAAACTTGTCTTATGGACCGAAATGCCCCAAAAATTCTGTCTTACGACCAGATTTTCGATTAGGGGATGTTCTCACACAAAATCCCGTTGATTTCATTCATGTACAGTGTATTCACGATAAAATTCACCAATTCACCTCACCCCCTCTGGTATATTCCCCTTTGAGATGTTTTGAAGAACTGAAAACTTTTTCTTCACGATTTTTCCCAGGGACCTCAAATCGATCCTCTAAAAGTTGCTAGTTGGTACCGTATACAGGGTGTGATATGTAACTTTTTTTTTGAAATACAACACCCTATATTTTATTTCGCTATTTGATTGAGCCTCTTTCTCTGATTACAAATATATATTTAACACTAATGATTTATTTTGACAAGTAAGCTGTCGGAAAAATAATAAGATAGGTATAGTATGTTCACCTGTACCGTGATTCTAGGCGGCTGTGAGATTTTGTTTTCAAGTTTTCAAATCAACTCATAGAACCGCTGACGGCAACCGAACGACCTGCCGTCAGAATTTGTGAAAACCAGACCTCGGATTTTGGCGGGGTATTCTTTTATTTCGCAAACAAACCGCATCAGTTGAGGGTGAGAATTTTTCAAAATTTTTGCTGAATTTGTCAAGATTTTTCGAAATTTCATAATTTATTCAAAATTTTACAAGGGAACCGATGTCCGAATAATCCATTCCAAATACCTTGATACGTTTTCGCGGAAGAAACTCGGCTTTTCGGGGAGAATTTTGAGAAATTTGGTGTGAAATGCCGACCGGGGGGTTTCGGGGACCCAGTGTCGTCCGGTGCGGGCCATGCGGTGGCGTTTTACTTGGAATTTTGCCGTATAATTGACCAAATTCGACCACGGCACGGCCAAAGTGACGGAAACGTCAATTGACGCTCTGGGTTTTGGGAAACTCAACAGTTTGGGGCATTTGAACAGTATTTTTGGAGAAAATGTACCGTGTCAGCGTGCGAAATTGGATTGTGGTCTCGAGGAGACTTTTGAGCGTCCACCAGACACCACAAACCCAACATCTCCTTCAAATTCGACGGCATTTCGGTTGAAAATTCCCAGGCCGGGCCAGACGTTAACGGCGTATTCCACAAAAACAGACAAGTTGAAGGGGCAAAACACGTCTGGGGGGTACTCACAATTTATTTGCAATTTCCAGCGGCTTCACATTTCGAGAAAGGGACCTTTTCGGTCCTCCAGAGCACATTTCATGTCGGTTACAGGGGTTCCTTGTCGCGACTTGTTTTCTACGGAATTCATAATAATTCCATCGGATCTTCTGGCCAATCTGGCCAGACCTCCAGAAAGGGTCCGTGTTTTGATCAAATTTTGATCTTTGACGATTCAAGAGGCCGCCATATTAAACTTTTGCATCTTTCAACCGATCTGATTGGTATTTTGAACCCATAGCCACTTGAGATTGGCGATCAAAATGCATCTGTCAAATTTTGATTTTTGACGTTCCAGAGGCTGACGTTTCAACAGGCCGCCATATCAAACTTATGCATATTCCAACCGATCTGATTGAGATTCTAAACCTACACCCACTTGAGGTTGGCGATCAAAATACATCTGTCAAATTTTGATTTTTGACGTTTCAAAAGGCCGCCATATTGAATTTCTGTATTGCTCAACCGATCTGATTGAAATTCTAAACGTACACCCACTTGAGGTTGGCATTCAAAATGCATCTATCAAATTGTGGTTTCTGATGTTTCAAGAGGCCGCCATATTGAACTTTTGCATTTTTCAACCGATCTCATTGGGACTTGAAACCTATACCCACTTGGAGATTGGCGATCAAAACGCATCAGTCACATTTTGATTTTTGACGTTCCAAGAGGCCGCCATATTGAATTTTTGCAATGTTCAACCGATCTGATTGATATTTCAAGCCTTTACCTACTTGAAGTAGACAATTGAGATGCATCAATCAAATTTGTCATTTCGACATTTCCAAGACTGCTATATTGAACTATTGTATTTTTTAACAGATCATGTATTATTGAGATTTTAAGAAATACTTAGTCAAGATGGACAATCGAAATGCATTCGTCAAATTCGATATTTTGGCAGCTTGAAGCCGCAGTATTGAACTCTGGCTTTTTTCAACCGAATCCATTTAGTTTTCAAACCTAGACTTGGTTCAGATGAACAATTGAAACGTAACTGTTAAATTTTGAATTTTGCACATATTTTCATTTCATCTCAATTTCTCCTACAAATATTCAGAAAGGCTATGAAGTAAGGCTCCTAAATAATACGAAGACACGGTTCTGCTTTTTCTTCTACTACACGGTGTCTTCCACGACAGTACCTTCTTGACGGTTTAGGTTCCCATAACACATGTCGTCGCTTTCATTTTCAAAGCTTCATCATGTTTCCAGTATTTCCAGTAGTTACCTCTAACAAAAGTAGAAATACATATATTTATGAACAAAGTAATGGTGTCTCAATTTTCTCCAATAACTCTTCACTGACCAGACACTACTCACAGTGACATGCGTTTCGTTCACAATAGAACCCTACGAGTCCAGGCAGAAATTTCAAAACACGCGAAAAACAAACATTTTCTCGAATTCGTGTTATTCGTACACAATCAATCACTTACGCCTCTTGGAAAACTTCATCTGACCAAGACACTATCGACGGACATGCATAAAATTACTAAACTCGCCAAGGAAGAACCTGACATTTGCCTGAAACAACGGAAAATCAACATCATGTATACAATTCCCTTTCCACTTGTCCGGTGTCAGTGGAACAAATTCCCTGTCTACTTTTCAATCAATGCTGAAATATAGAAAATCCCCAAAACTTTGCGGTTGGCTGCTCTGGCTTCATTTAGCGTTCGTCGTTCGAACCACTTTGGGACGCATTTTTCACGCATATCCTCTGCAGATAGACAGATTATTTTTGCGGGACGTGATGCCTGACGCTTTTTTCCATTATATTGGAAAATGTGGTAATTTTTCGACCTGTTTTTGTTTTTCGCCAATGAACAAATAAATCGAAACAGCTTTGACATTTGACAGGTGCCAAAAATATTTCTAACCTCTCGAAGCCGATTCAACTTTAGGTTGACTCAAAGTAAAAAAGTATTAGGCCTTCGTCCAAAAAAAGGGGTCCCATGGAATCATCAATCCTTTCACCTCTTGCAGTCGAAAAGACACGACGAATCATGAAGAACTTTTGGCAAGACAAGGAACATCCCAGCAGACCTTATGGCGTGAGTTTTGAGGCATCAGCTCCCTGGCCATGATATGTTATAATTTCTGCATGTTTTGAATTTGCGATTTCAAAAATCTAGACGCCCTCTGGAGGCTGAAATGGCGAAGCTAGTTTGTGAGTTTTCACGTCATTTCTGCTCTGTCACTTTCTGTCAGATAGCCATTGACAATGTGTGTGTCAAAATACTTGTAGAGGTGATCGAGTCATTAGAGAGTTATTGCAGATGAAATAAGGGCAAGCAGTATTAAAAGCGGCACTATTTTGACACCTACGCTTGCGCAAATTAGTGCGACGTTAAATTTCCCTTAATAAGGATAGTGCCTGCCTTTATTTGTGCGCACTTTACGTCGACCTTATTTATACTTTATTTTGACAAGCCCCAAAAATGGCCCTGTACTTAGTGTATTGTTGGTTGCCTATATTCGTCCAATTTTGAGCTAACTTCCCTTACGTTATTGAATAGGCGGCTAATTTTTTTCAGATAGACTCTGCAGACCTTGCAGTACACGTGTGCAAGAAATCAGGCCCGTCAGAGGGGTCCTTGTGTCGCGCATGCAATTTGCACCCTAACTTCAAATTGAGACTAAACATTTAGGTTAGGAATTGGGAATGACAAGGCAAGTAAGGGAATCTGCGATCTGCAATAACTTTTATTCAACAACCAAAAATAAGGTAAGCAGTATTTTAATAACGCCTCCTTTAATAGTGCCGTGCAGTAAAATGGCATTCTGCAATAAGTCTCTATTCAAGAAAATGAACTTTTATTGAATAGCGATCAATAATTAATCAACCCAAATACCACAAATACAACCGTTATACAACGCACGATGACAGGTGACAGAACAACTTACAATCCTTCATCTTTTTTACAGCGCCCCTATCGGTAGTTAAAATCGCGAATATATTTTTTGAAGAGCTTCAAAAAGAGTGATCAAATGTCAAAATCGTTACATCTAAATATCCTGTCACTTTGAAAGTGACATTTCCGTCTGACAGCAATAGATACCGATCGACGCGACGACGCGATGGCTCGATATCAAGTAAGCGAACCCAAGTTTATGACGGCACAAATTGCTAATTACACTGGCTTGATTGGTCAACAGGTCTTGTATGAGCGGCTGCCATGGTAATCGTTACTCACGGTGATTTGAGCTCCAATTTGAGCTCCAATTTGAGCTCCAATTTTATATCGAGTCACAAGTCAAGGAAAATATTGATACTTACCTACTTGGATTATTGGGATCAAAAACTACAATCAGTTCCAAAGCTTTTTTCGTCCCCTCTATGATGAAGGAGCTACCGACATACATGAAATGGACACAGTGCACTCACACGCGTATTTAGTCTCGACTCATGTGCAAAGCAACTGACAAATGTCACAATAACTAGCTGTCAAGACTTTACCATCAAGTTAGCATCGTAGTATTCGTACTAACACCAACACATTTTTTTCCGTAGCTCACTCTAATGAAAAAAATTTCGAAAAAAAAAACGAGCAATACCATACCATCAAGTACTTGCATGATAAAACTGTTGGACAGGCGTCTTGGCGTTAGCCACGCTGAGGAGACATGCAATTGTTAAAACATCGGTGTCCGAGGATCAGGCTCGCGTCTTTCAGCAGCAAATTACCGTAAATGACTATACCCTTGTATAAGAGATTAGTGATGATTGACAACCTTTTTAATTAGATTACACAAGTTCAAACTGAAACGAGCCCTAAAAAGCTATAACTAAATTACTGACCCTCGTACTTGGCTGCGTGTAGTGTGATGTTCCGAATTTTCGTATCGCTACTTATGTGGTGATTGTGGTGGTGGTGCGATGATGACGTTTCACCCTCTTGCCCTTACCTGCACAAAGCGGCTTCGTCAAGGAAGCCGTCATCAGGTAAACACGGGTGGAGGGATCTCTGATGGTCAGGGCGCACATCATCAGGCTTACCTTTAATATTTAATGGGACATCCATCACTGATG
Organism: Anaspis maculata; assembly: GCA_949128115.1. Lineage (NCBI taxonomy): Eukaryota > Metazoa > Arthropoda > Insecta > Coleoptera > Scraptiidae > Anaspis > Anaspis maculata. Next base: position 24,976,888 of record OX421964.1, on the reverse strand, counting down.
GAAATAAGCTCCTTCCCTTCTTTTTTTGTTGAAGCTGGCTATTGAAAGCTTGCGTTTTGTGTAACCTATTTGTGGGTTACGTGGATGAGGGAAATATTTCCCGCCAGTTTTTTTTCTATTCTGAATTATTCAGCTAGCAACAAATGATGAATGCGGAGCTGCTGAGGGTGACCTTATGACCTTTACACGGCAGCGATACCCTTCAATTTTTAGGTGAATTATTATACCTGAGCAGGCTTGGCGTTCTATTTATTGTTTGGTGCTGATTGCTGATGGTTTTTTGATTGGCATAAATATTGAGCCGTACACTATAAACTGTACAGTGTTATATTGAATGTTTTATCCACGATTTCGGTCAACAATCGGCCGCCTGCCGGGAAAAAAGATGAAATGTAGTTTGGAGCCTTTTATGGCTGTCTTGAGGTCGACAGTAATGAATAGCTATAGCTATTCATAGAGGTCGCCACCATTGCACGAACTTTCGAACTGTCATTTTTGACAGTTAAAATCCATTTGAGACTTGGCTTAGATTTGACAACTATGATGGTTATAGTAAAGTGACAAATCGGCAAGAGAGATACAAGAACAGGCTATTTCATTTGGCCAGGTGCGCATGCGTAAAGGCGCCAAATGTTGAAACCTGTCAGTTTGACACCTGTCAGTTTGAATGACAACGCTGCATGCCCTGTCTCAGTTGACGCCGATTCCTTGTTGCTTCGAGCGCTGTTGCCGTTTTCGTTGTTTCTGTACTTCCACAAATGATCAATATTGATCATTGAACTTAATTCTAATAAAACATCTCATTTGAATACCAAAATGGTATCTATTTGGGTGCACTACAATAGTTTTCAGACCTAATTTTTAATATCGCTGTACGGAACTATGAAATTCGCGCCACACATCCGCACTCAAAAAAACAAGTGAGTATGCCTTCACGTGCGTGAGTGTGAGTCTCAGTAGCGCATTTTCTCAAAGAGGCATATTGTGAACGTAAAGAAATTTGGATGAAGGAGAAACACCATTCCTTGCCCACTCTCTTCATTCGAAACTCAATGGCCCGTATTCATATCCCACTTTTAAGCTAAAAGCGCTTTTAGTGCGATGCGCATTTAGGGGCATTTCTCATATTTTAGTGTTCAAAAATACAAATTAACTCGCAAATTTATTGCAATTAAGTACATACAATCGCTCCCAATCGCAATAATGTATTTTTGAACACTGAAATATGAGAAATACCCCTAAATGCGCATCGCACTAATAGCGCTTTTAGCTTAAAAGTGGGATATGAATACGGGCCATTGTGATGTTTTGTTATCAGAATGGGGTACTTGCCAATGATATAAATTTGAATTTGAATAAAAATTCTTTCATTCATCAATATTTTTTTGTTTGAGGGCGGGAGCTGGGAGCGGCGACTAATCAACAGTAGTCTATTCATTCCCATTTTTAGTGGGCTATCCATATAGCGAAAGAATCAGATCGCTATGTCTTCGGGTTTATGTTTTCCATTTATCTCTTACTTTGAGGGCAGCGTGTGGGGGTGGCAGCATTCGGCAAAGTAACTGTTGCACAGTTTGAGTTGAGAGTTTCTTAATGTTTAAGGAAATATGACAATCAGTGAAAATTGTGAAAGTTGCATTTTTTTTCTTTGGGGGCGGGAGCTGGAGGCGGCGACTAATCAAAAGTGGCCTATATCTTCCCATTTCTAGTCAGCTATCTATATAGCGGAACAATTTGATCGCTATGTCTTCAGGGTTATGTTTTACATTCATCTCTTACTTTGGGGGCGGCGTGTGGGAGCGGCAGAGTTTGGCAAAGAAATTCTTCCACAGTTTGAGTTGGGAGTTTCTGAATGTTTGAGGTTACATTAAAATGTAATTCAGTGGAAATTATTGAAAGTTGCACTTTTTCTCTTTTGGGGGTGGAAGTTGAAGGCGGCGCCATGTGTAAGGCGCCTATTCTTTCCCATTTTCAGTTAGCTATCCATATAGCGAAAGAATTAGATCGTTATGTCTTCGGGTTTATGTTTTTCATTCATCTCTCACTTTGAGGGCAGCGTGTGGGGGCGGCAGCATTCGGCAAAGTAACTGTTGCACAGTTTGAGTTGGGAGTTTCTAAATGTGAGGGAAATATGACATCAGTGAAAATTGTGAAAGTTGCATTTTTTTTGTTTGGAGGCGGCGGCTAATTAAAAGTAGCCTATATTTTTCCAATTTCAGTCAGCTATCAATCTAGTAAAAGAATTAGATCGCTATGTCTTCAGGTTCATGTTTTACATTTATCTCTCACTTTGGGGGCGGCGTGTGGGAGCGGCAGAGTTTGGCAGAGAAATTCTTGCACAGTTTGAGTCAAGAGTTTCTAAATGTTCGAGGTAACAGTATCAGCTAAATCAGTGAAGATTGTTGAAAGTTGCACTTTTAGCGCATTTTCCATCTTGATGAAAATCGCTATTGCAACCGCTTTGTCCGTCCGTCCGTCCGTCCGTCTGTTCCTCGAACTCCTCCCAAACCAGACGACCTAGCTTCCTAATTTTTTCGCTGTTACATAGCTGCCACTCCCAAAGGAGGGCTAGGCTATATTGGATGTCTATATTGCGCCGCCAACATAGAGAAAACCGCCCCCGATAAACTTGAAATAACATAATATTGCACTTTCTACCAGACCTGATGCTTTGGTGTTCTCATTTTTTGAACAATACATAGTTGCCACTTATAAAGGTAAGCCAAGAAACATTCCGTCTTCAATATGCGCCGCCGACATGAAAAAACTGCTGAATACCGCCCCCAATCACTTTGAAATGAAAAACATAAACCCGAAGACATAGCGATCTGATTCTTTCGGTATATAAATAGCTGACTAAAAATGGGAAAGGACATGCTACTTTTGGTTAGTCGCCGCCCCCAGATTCCGCCCCCAAACGATGAAAAGTGCAACTTTCACAAATGTTACTGATTGAGATGTTCCCTTGAACATTCAGGAACTGCCAACTCAAATTGTGCAACATTTGCTCAGCCGAACGCTGCCGCTCCCACACGCCGCCCCCAAAGTAAGAGATAAATGAAAAACATGAACCCGAAGACATAGCGATCTAAGTTTTTCGCTATATGGATAGCTGACTAAAAATGGAAAAGGATAGGCTACTTTTGATATGGCGCCGCCTCCAGCTTCCGCCCCCAAAAGAAAAAAGTGCAGCTTTCAACAATTTTCACTGATTTAGCTGATAATGCTACCGCGAACATTTAGAAGCTCTTGACTCAAACTGGGCAAGAATTTCTTTGCCAAACTCTGCCGCTCCCACACGCCGCCCCCAAAGTGAGAGATAAATGTAAAACATGAACCTAAAGACATAGCGATCTAATTCTTTCACTATTTGATAGCTGACTGAAATTGGAAAAAGATAGGCCACTTTTAATAAGCCTCCGCCTCCAGCTGCCGCCTCCAAACCAAAAAAATGCAACTTTCACAATTTTCACTGATTGTCATATTTCCCTTACATTTAGAAACTCCCAACTCAAACTGTGCAACAGTTACTTTGCCGAATGCTTCCGCCACCACACGCTCCCCTTAAAGTGAGAGATGAATGAAAAACATAAACCCGAAGACATAACGATCTTATTCTTTCGCTATATGGAAAGCTAACTAAAAATGGGAAAGAATAGATTAGGCAACTGTTGATTAGTTGCCGCTCCCAGCTTCCGCCCTCAAACAAAAAAATATTAATGAGTAAAAGAATTTTCATTCAAATCTATTTCATTGGCAAGTACCCCATTCTGATAACAAAATATCCCAATGAGTTTCGAATGAAGAAAGTGGACAAGGAATGGGGTTTCTCCTTCAACCAAATTTCTTTACGTTCACAATATGCCTCTTCGAGAAAATGCGCTACTGAGACTCACGCACGTGAAGGCATACTCACTTGTTTTCTTTTGGGGGCGGAAGCTGGAGGCGGCGCCATATCAAAACCTATCCTTTTCCATTTTTAGTCAGCCATCCATATAGCGAAAAACTTAGATCGCTATGTCTTTGGGTTCATGTTTTTCATTTATCTCTTACTTTGAGGGCGGCGTGTGGGAGCGGCAGCGTTCGGCTGAGCAAATGTTGCACAATTTGAGTTGGCAGTTCCTAAATGTTTAAGGGAACAACTCAATCAGTAACATTTGTGAAAATTGCACTTTTTATCGTTTGGGGGCGGCGACTAACCAAAAGTAGCCTATCCTTTCCCATTTTTAGTCAGCTATTCATATACCGAAAGAATCAGATCGCTATGTCTTCGGGTTTATGTTTTTCATTTTAAAGTGATTGGGGGCGGTTTTTAGCAGTTTTTCCATGTCGGCGTCGCATATTGATGACGGAATGTTTTGTGGCTTACGTTTATAAGTGGCAACTATGTATTATTCAAAAAATGAGAACACCAGAGCATCAGGTCTGGTAGAAAGCGCAATATTATGTTATTTCAAGTTTATCGGGGGCGGTTTTCCCTATGTTGGCGGCGCAATATAGACATCCAATATAGCCTAGCCCTCGTTTGGGAGTGGCAGCTATGTAACAGCGAAAAAATTAGAAAGCTAGGTTGTCTAGTTTGGGAGCAGTTCGAGGAACGGACGGACGGACGGACGGACAAAGCGGTTGCAATAGCGATTTTCATCAAAATGGAAAATGCGCTAAAAACCGAAACGACCTATTATCTGGGAGTTCTGGCGCTACTACCGCTAACCAACCTAGCGAACAAACTCTCAAGCTTAGCATAAAGTTTCCTGTAAGAATGTTGGCCGATATTTACGATTAAATTTCTTCACACCCGTCACGTCACTTGCTGGGGGTTTGGGTGCGATAAGAAAATCAGTATTACTCATAGATAACCACTATGGTAACTGGCAGGTAGGCAGAGAAGTCTAACTTGAGGCGCCTGTAATGGATCCTTTACATGGCACTTTCGAGTAATAGGGGTTTACGTCGTTATTACAGGAAAATGAATTTCTACAGGACACGTAGGTATGTTACAAGACGAGCAATCACGAGTCCTGAAAGCCTGGAAGTCATAAACTCTCATGCATAATTATTTAGTTTCACCCGAAACTGCCTAGAATCGAAACCGTATTCGTAATACGCTCAATTAGTGTGACGTCAAAACGTGGGTTTTGTATGAAAACAACGAACACCTGGCAACACTTCTTGTCAAAGTGACAGCCAATGGAATATTTGCGGATCAATAGATACAACGACCTTCCTGTAGGGTGTTTCGTACTAAAAAGGCCTTCGAGGGTAGGATAATGCTGTTTGACAGCTGCAGTGGAGGATGTGGGAAGGGGAGAGGGTGGGAATCAGGAGTGACAGTAAGTGCTGCCAACCTAGCAGAGATTGTTTTCATACAAAACCCAACTTTTGACCCCGATCGAGTCCTGTAAATACTTCACCGTCCTAGGCAGGGAAACTCTGCCCTGCCTGAAAAGACGCCTGTAAAGTATACATTACATGTCAGTTTCGAGAAGAAAATTTTCGAAGAGTTCAGATCGCAGAATTTTGGCGGGCGAATTGAAAATCTTCCAAGACAAACAAAGCACGATTTAGGTTGTCTACGGCGCCGCATTTTTGAATCAATTATTTGGAGTGAAGTTCAATAGGTCGCCGGTTACGTTCCTTGCACCATTAAGATAACCACCGACATCACAACAAACAACAAAATATTATCCCGACATGTGTATATTAGATTTTTAAAACTTTCGTTGCCGATAAAACTCTTCTGTGATGGTGAACTTTGTCGTATCTTCGATGCAGACCAGCAGACCTTTAAATATCAATGTTATGACATAGACTCCTATAAAAGATTGCATGGATTTCGTATAGGTACTTGTACATAGTCATCAAGCCTTTCTCTCTATGCACCTGTAGTGTCAGATTTTTTTGTTCCGATCATTAATCATTTCAAATTTCTAACCTTCGATTGGTCGTGATAACACCTTGGTCTGGTGTATCCATTCACCTCTGTTTATTTGCAACAAGGCAGGGCTCGAAATTTTGTCTTTGGCCTGAAAGCGGGGCTCTTGGAGAAAAACGAATAAAAAGGATTTTGTGGATCTGAAGATCTAAGCACCCGCGGTTCTACATTTTGTTGAGCTAATTAATTATTTTAAGAAACTGCGCACAAAAGAGTGCGACAGTTCCAAAAATTTCACCCGTTTTAAAACGAGAGATCTTTCGAACGACTCTATTTTGATTCGGTTTTCACTGGTCCTTAGCTTCATCCTTCAGTAAAGCATCCTACCGGTCAGAAGCTTCGGTAATTTTTTTTTTTTTTTTTTTTTTTTGACATGGTGATTATCTAAAGCGGCGCAAAATCACCAAATTGTAAACAATTTGTTTTTGCGAGTTTCGCTGATAAGCTTGATGTAATTTCGACACAGTTTGCCAATTTCTTAGACCGGAAAAAAAGCAATCAAGATAGCATTCCATTTTGAATTAGGTAGATGTAGTTAAGTCCTAGGTAGATGTAGTTAAGTCCTATCAGTGACCAAAAAAATCGGTTGTGTCACCCCAAAACTTCTCCGACGAGTAGCAAAGGAACGGATGGAAATTTTTGCATGAGATGTCTCTTCGGGTAGGAAGTTAGAATTTGAGAGAAAGATTGAAGAACTGGAGATATTTTTCTTAATAAGGACTTTATTTCGAGTTCCATAATTTGAGTCCGGTCTCGATAACCCAAACTGGTTTTACATTCTCAACAGGAAGGAAATTGAAAACAAAATTGTTGGAAAATATTTGGGAACCAGTTATCCCTTGTTCAAACAAAAATTGGTGAAAATGGGTTCACGAGTTGAATACCTGGGGCAGAGCTCTTATTATTTGCACTTCAGAGCCTCAAATGAGAGGGGGGCTCAGTGGGGCTCCAAGAGACATCCGTAGACACCAGGGAACCTATATGGCTTCAACCAACCCAAGAAGACACAAAAGCGTCGCTTTGGCCTGAAACGGCAAAATCTGATATCTAGTCACAAGTGGGGGCCCCATCAGGGCTTATTGGAACGGCATCAGGAATAAGCCACCCTGGTACCTGGCCTTGGTACCGAATCATACAAGGAAACTGCACACATTACAGCTTGAATGTATACGCCAACGCCTAACGGGATGGGCAGACTGAAGTTGCTAAAGCTACAGAAAACACAAGGAGGTATTTACGGAGCCCTAAAACGATACTTGAAGACACAAAGGATTGGGACGCACTGTTGTCTTAAACAATACAAGAAAACACACCGAGATCTGCCCAGGGAGATCTGCCTGCATCCATAACCATTTTGTCACTGTGTTACATGCGAAAAGGGCCTCGTGCCTTTTCGGTGCGACTTACCATTGGTCTGTCTTATTTAGGAACACGGCCCGCCAGCTGATCAGGGGAGATAGGCCGGGGTTCTTTTGGATGGTCGGGGGCGCCACAGTACTGTTAACCGAATTCCCAAAAAAATAATCTTTAGCATCAAACAATGACTACTACAATACTGAAGATAAAGCAATGATTGGATTTCAAACACAAAGTTTATTTACAAAAGGTAATGAAGATGAACAGGTGCCGGTTGGCTAATTTTATAATAAAGGAAATGAAAGAGGTTGATATGTCGAATAATATTGTCGAATAATGTTGTCGAATAATTGCCGCAACAAAATTTATGTTACGTTCGGAAAAGAAGCTCGGTTTCAAGCCGGAATTAAAATGAATGTTATCTGTTCCAAAGAGTAGGTACCTGTCGTCCGGTTTTCAACAGTACCAAATAACAATTCAAGTCGAGGTGAAACTAAAACGGCACGGTAGGTACCTAAGTTGATAAACCACCCTAGAGAGTGTTATCGGCTTCTTCTTCACACGTTAACAATGTTACAAAATCAATAATAATTTTATACATGAAACTTTGTGAAATTAATTCAGAGGTTTTCCTTTCGAAGTATCAATTACTGATTACAAATCAAACTAGAACCTTTCGTCCTATAACATCTACGTCAATTTCAAAGTTACCAACAATAAGGTACCACAAGACTGTCGGTGGCAAAACTACAGAATTTGTGTACGGATTTCAAAAGATTATTGCGTTTAAAAATCCCGTAGCCACCCGGACTGGCCCAAATGGTAATTTCAATTAGTCAGGTCGTGGACCTGGATTCCGCCGAAAAACGGAATAAAATACAACTCCATACGCTTATCGCATTTTCTTGTATGTAGCTGATAAAACTTTAGGGAGTTTTTGCGTCGAGAAAAACGATTATTTTTAGTAGGTAATTTCGATTCAGAAACACGGCTGAGCGCTGTTGGACGTTTCCAAATAAAACTGAATCGAATTGAATAAGTTACCAGCTATAATACAGCACGGGGTGTTGCCGTTTTGCCGCCCGTGAAATTAAAATATGCTTGGTGATCTTGGCTATCTAGGCTATCAGAATCCTCTACGTTAGTCCTCTACTCTACGTTACTCTACGATACTCGACGCTACTCTACTTCACGAGTATTTTCTGTACAATTTCCGTGTCCATTCAGAAAGCAATCGATCAGGTACATTCGATCGGTGTTACTGAAGATCTGTTACATTATCCTGGATTACCACTGTACCTACGTCGATCGTCGAACCGCATTGGAGTTGAAGCGTTACGTGAACGTCGGCGCTGAAATCCAACGTCCAAAGAGTCTTGCTCGAGGCTTTACAAGCCACAGAACACGTCTGGGTGTCACACAACCACACTGCTGGAAATTCGGAAGAAAGCAAGGAGATTTCCTGGCGTACTCGAAGACGAAAGTCCATCTTTCACATCACCTTACCAAGACGCGTCACGCTGACACTTTTGTAGTGGAAAACCAACGTTCTCAAGACGCTAGAATACAGCTAGCGTATATCCTTTTTTTATTTTGGTTTGTGTTGTTATTCTTATTATTTATTAGTTATAATTGTCGTTGCTTATGGAAATTCTCGTGGTGTAAAACATAATTTACGTAGTGGTCAACTTCTGGTTGAGAAGTATAAATTTTGGGGTTGGGTTTATCACCGTCAGTTCAAACTGCAGGTAGTATTGTGTCAACCTATTTCAGTATAGTTTGTTTTGAGTGTTGCGTATTCGCCCCGTGCGAAGTACAGAGTGGGGGTAACGAAACCGATCACAGCGCTTCATGTGGACAAAAAGAGCAACGTTGATGGCTCGGCGCTGCTTGATTGGGCTGTCAATTTTCTGATGTTTGATACCATTGATGTCAATTTGACAGTGGAAATAATTGAAATAATTGAGAACCATGGGTCACAACAGATGCCACGTGGTTGACTGACAATTTGTCAATGACAAAGTCTATGTTGACAAAGCACTTAATCACAAAATAATGACAGTCCAGGCCAGCGATCTGTCGTTTATGACAGTTCAACCATCTGTAATTTATGACATGAGTGACGTTTTGCGCCTACAAAGTTGCGTACGCTAGGTGACGCTGGCGTCGTGCACGGAGCGAATAGTTTTATGGTTGTTTTACCCGTACTGGATTTCTGAAATCGTCGAGACACTGTAAAGTCTGCTAGAATACCTAATAAAATTTGATTTCCGTTCCATTTCTACTTCTTTCTATTTTTCAATTTTGTACTGAACGAATACCGTTCGCAAGTAATATAAATTTATTGTCACGTATCACTAGAGTCAGTAATATTTCTTTTTGTGATTTAATTGTCAATCATTATACTTATTTTCATTCACTTTATTTCATTATATTAAACTGTTAATTTGAACGTATGTAACGTTTCCTTTATCTGTGTTTGTGATCGTCCTAAGTGCATAAAGAAAATCGTTCGCTATTAGATCGTGGTACTAGTGACATAACTGGCAACCAACCACTGGCGTCTCCAGCATTTTCGAATAGGGGGTACGGTTCACCGGTCAGGCGCCCCTGAGGTGACAGGTGCGAAAAGGGGTACACGCAAAATTTGTTTGGACAATAGGGTGGCTACAATCAAAATAAGTCCCATGCTTCTCTCTATGACTTCACTCGAACTCCCGTCCTGTATTCAGAGGCAGTTGTCGAAGAAAAACAATCATGACAACAATTTGGATTTAATAGCATAAATTGAATTCTACAAAACCACAGTGAAAGTCTGCGATTGGCAGAACCTTCCAACTTCACGATGCAATCTTCGATTTTTATGGATTTATCTCTACTGCCATCACTAACAGGGTATTTAGTCGTTCTTCAGTCATCGTAGACCAACTTTTGGTTCTGGTGGAGCCTGGAGGTTCTAGCCTAGCCCTCACCAGTAACGAATGATATACATACAGGGTGGCCCCAAGGGTGGCCTAACGAAAACAGAACAGAGGAGTTTTCGGACATTTCACCTCATTTTTTTGAAAAAAGCTCAGACAGGTCGATTTTTATATCGAGGGGGACATCTGAAACATATGTTGGTAAATTTCTATCTTCAGCCCCCTCACCCCTACCCACCTCAACTTCAGAATTTCGAATGACACCATCTACTTTGCGATACATCAAATCAAAAAAATAAGGTGAAATGCCCGAAAACCCCTCTGTTCTGTTTTCGTTGCGTATGTACTGTTGGGAGTACATTTACCATTTTACTCATAACCATGTAGGTACAACCTAGCTTACAGGATTATAAGCTTCCAAAAGTTGAAATTAGAAAATAATTTTTGCCATAACTTCCTGATCGGATACGTAATACGGATTTCCCCAGTCATTGTTTGGTTGGATGCATTATTCTGGAATTTATCTTCTGAAGCTACCATTTCTTTATTTTCCCGCGGAGAATCTATAATGTGTCACTTCTCGCCCTCTTACATAGTATGTATGTGATGAATCAATTACCCTAGTGGTTGTGAGTAATAGCACATTACATACCGAGGCGGAAAGACGTTCATTACGGCCAAGGGCCAAAAGGGGCAAGGTAGCTGCAGTGCGCGCCGCGGGCCGATAGTTCGTAATAGTGTATTTTCCAACTTTTTGAAAGTTAGTAATGATCAGTTCGGATCAATCACTACGGTGGTTTGCAGTTTAGGTTTTTCTGTCTTCCCACAGTTTTTGTGAAAATATTCATTTCACCTGACCGGTTTCGAGGGCCTCTTGTCCCTCCTCGTCAGAGTATCTAGGTATACATAAGAAATAAAATATAACAATGCAAATGGAATAAAATATAGCTACTTTACAATCCCACTGTGAGATGGCGGAAAAATTCCTGAAGACTACGGTGGTTCTGAGTAGAAGTTCTCTCCATCTCCACAGATGTTATGAGAATAGTTCCAAGATTTTATTGCGCGACACCCAAATAAGCTTTTATTACGTTAATTATTTTTTACAAATAGTAATCCATCAGTAGGTACTACTTGTGGATTTTTTCAAAATTATGAGCTTTGCGACAAATCCAAATTACGCCCCTGATTTGCGACAGGGGGTACGGCCGTACCGTCGTACCCCCGTGGAGCCGCCAGTGCAACCAACCTATAGGTATCGGCCTACATCGGTCCCAGAAGTCAGTAGGTTTTTTGTAGGTGGCGCTCAACATTTAAAATCTTTTTCTTTTTGTAAGTTAAGACCCCCTCAATCTCCGCACGAGCTAAAGGCATTGTTGTATCACGCAGGAGACGTTATTAGTGACGAATCTTGCGTGATAAGATAAAGAATGATGTTAATTTAAAGAAAGCGCATATACACTTCGCGAATGGTCGAAAATCGCAACAATTTCATTGCGAGCAGACTGAATTTCAATTTTAACTTTTCTTCCGTCTTTTTCTAGAACGGTACTCGAGTAGTTTTCATCCAAATATCAACGTGAAAAATGATTATCGTTTACGAATTTTCAATAAAACACAAGTAATAGAGGGGGAAAAAAGCAACACAGTAGGCGAAATATCGCCGGCTTATTTGACCAAAACGCAAAGCAGCTGTACACACAGTGACGTCCTTCTGACAGCCGCGTTCGACAATTTGTCGTACGCTGAGACTTCCAGAGTGCGGGCGATGGCTAGGCTCGGTGTCATAGAAGTTGGGGGCCCACGCTTAGTGCGACAGGACTCGCCGGGCGGTTTGGAAAATCTTGCACTCAAACCAAAAGACGGGCTCGGGAAATTCTCTGTTGCGTAAATGCGACGATGTCGATGACGGTGACGTAGACGGCTTGCTGGCAAAATCTCCAGACTTTGAAACGGGATGACAGAAAAATAGAGATGTCGGGAGCTGGATCGTAGAAAAACTCGTTATGTAGCAAAAAAACTGAGTGGTGGGTGGAAGAAGAAACCTACAACAATTCTCTCAACTCAGTATCAACTCGAAAATATGACAAAAAGAGGAACCAAATCAGTCTTTACTTTACCTCCAGGTGACAGACGGTTTCGTTTGATGCGCCAGGTGTGGTTGTACTTCTTTAGACGGCGAAACAATGCCTACTTCGGGTCCAATACCCCAATGATCCAACGTTCGCCAAATAAACCCGCAAAACAGGCGATTTCTGGCTTCGAACTAACACAATTTCGAAGACCACTTGAAAGGCAAAAACGTGGATGTACAGCACACAACTAGACGACAGCTCCGATGCGAGCTTCAAATTGAAAAGAAAGAAGTAGCTACGTCGCTTCGTTTTGTCAGATTCTGCCCGCCGGCGTGTCTACAGGGTGTTCAATTTTTTTTTTGAATATTTAAGGAGATGATAGAGCATCAAAAATAAGTACTTCCGTCAAGAGAAGAAAATGAAAAAAAAAATTTTCAATGACTAAATAATAAAAAAATACAAATATTACAAATGTGACAAAAGTCAACACGACCAGCTTATAGGCCTGTATCAGCTTACTTTGTTTTAATATTAAATTTGGGGTTATAACAAAAAAACATTTTCAAAACTCAACTTTGAAAGCCCTTATCACAATTTTTTCCCAGAAAATCCACTTATTCTTTGTTCCTTCACCATTTCCTAAAATATTGACAAATGCAAACTTCATCTCTGGAATTTCGACTTTATCCCGGAATTCCGCCTGCATCAAACTCAGAAAAACCTGTTTTATCTCATGAATGCCGATTTTACCTTTGGACACCCGACTTCATTTTGGAATTCAGAGTTGAACTTGGAAATGTGCACTTGATGTAAGAATTTCTAACTCTATATTAAATATTTAGACCTACTTTCTAAATATTTATTATTATTGTTGAATTGCGACGACTTGTAGTTACTGGGGTAAAATTAGAATTATACAATTACACTTTCTGTAATAGAGTAGAAATAAGTATATTATCAAAAATTCAGACTTCGTCTCGGAAATTTTGACTTTATTATTTCGGAACTTATAACCCATATTTGAAATTCTCCCTTTTAATAAACGCGGGAATTTTGAACTTAGACTTGGAACTTTTGCCTTCATTATAAATTCAGAATTTCCAAATATATCCCATCAATCCGATTTCATTTTTGAAAAATCGATTTTTTTTTCAAAATTCGCACTTGAACTCGGAAATTCAGGCTTGTAGTCAAAATTGGAGACATTAGACAGTAGACATTTCAGAAACTTTGACGTGATTATTTTGGAATTAAAACCATAACTCGGAATTCTCTTCGGAATTTCCACTTCTATTGAACGCGGTAATTTTTGACTTGAACTCAGGATATCAATTATTATCGTAACCATCAGAACCTCAGATTTATCTCAAAAATCCAAACTTCAACTGAGGAAGTTTGAGATAATAGGGCCAATTCTGTATCAAACCCGTTTAAATTTAAAGGCCGTTAAAAGAAAATCAGCCAATCGTGAAGCCCATTTCTGATCGTTCCTAGGTGACCGACGCACGCCTTTAAAAATTTTAAAGGGCCTTTAAATTTTACAGAATTGCCACTAATATCGAGTATTCATACTTTATCAAACTCACAATTTTCAAGTTTACGCCATAACACAGGCTGTTTCTCTGGAACTTGAACTTTGGTATTGCAAAATTGAGACTAGAATACGTAATTGAAACTTGGTCGAAATATTTCCAACTTTCAATTACATCCGACTTTACTTTGAAATTTCCAATTTCATCTTTGGATTCAGAATCAACATTTAAAACTCCCCACCTAAACTGGGAAGTTAGTCTTTGATTCGGAATTATCGCCTTCATTATACCCAGAACTTCCGACTTTTCAAAGATTTACACTTAAACGGAGAAATTTTGAGATTTTCGCGGAAAATTAGATCCTGAACGGAATTTCAGCCCATATTCAACTTAGAATTTTCATCTTGATCCCAGAAATCCAATATCCAAATTTCAGATTTTATCTCGAGAAATAAGGCTTTATCTCGGGAATTCTAGCCTTATGTCTATATTCAGACTGAACATTCATTTACCGTCAGTTCCACAAAAACGATGATCAGCGATCAAGGCTGATTGCAGATTAACTGAACTTTTTTCTGCTGAATGCTAGGCGATTAACCCCAAAAAATGCTGAAATCTGTACTAGACCCATCATATTTTCATTATTGAGGGATAAACCAGCATTTTCATTGATCACTCAGCTAGAAATGGACAAACAAAATCGCGAATCAACTAATCTCGTATTATATTTTTTGTGGAACCCACGGTGAGATTTTACCGCCTAAACTCGGAAATCCAATCCTGAATTCGGAATTCCCACATTTATATACCCAAAACTTCCGACTTTATCTTGAAAATTGAGTCCTTAACTGAGGAATTCTAAGAATATCGCGGGAATCCAGACATCATCACTGAATCCTAAACTCTGAGTTACTCCCCTTGCCTTATCCAGAAATTCCTGCTTTGACTCGAAAATTCAGACTTGACCGGGAAATTCTGTCGGCCCTACCTGGCCGCCGTCAGAGATGACTGAAATCAAAGGCGGCTCATTGTTTTGGTGTCTAAATGACAGTAACACATCTCTGCGCCCCCTAGTCGCATTTTCACGTATGACACGGTCAGTTTTCACATATAACGATGAGCTTAGAGCTTATATCGTAATCAGCAGTTAAAATTGCAAATAGTGCATATGTTTTGTGCAGCGGCCGGTCTCATGTTTTATCCATCAGTAATCTCACAAGTTAATATGCAAACTCTAAGACAAAAATTGCTTGGTTGGAAACGTGTGAAATGATTTCATGGCGATAAGAAATTGACGCACCAAGACCGAACTACCGGATCATAATTTTTTATTAGAATGGTCCGGGGCGAAGCAACAATCTTGGATCGATTTTTTGTTCATGGGCCAGGTGAGCTGTCATTGATGGCAATTACTTTCCAATGGACCACACTAGACAATCATCCCACGTGAGTCTTTTTCTGCACATTTCGCGAACATAATTTTCAACCTGTGTGATCGATCTTATTAAAAGCCGTGCCGAGAGCGACAGTTTTGAAGACGATCGATAATTTGCAGATTTTACCTGCACTGCTGCCCTAGATCTGAGCTTCCAGTTCCAGCTGATGCTGCACTGTTCGAATCGTCCCATGCAGAACTCATAGAGACAACTCAAGGTATTAGCACGTTCATTACCAGTTGCCAGCCAATTACTATCAATTACGGTGGGAAAACTGAATGGTAATGTGCTTGTAAGAATCGACGATATAGGGTAATTGGCTTGATATCGGTCACATAATGCCGACTTAATAACTCCAATTATCGATAATAATAAGGTAACGGCTATCCATATAAACATGTTTAAAGTTTAAACTCCCAATAACATAGTCAAGCTCCGCCAGAGCCGCACATTGGAGAAGAGTCGCGCTCAGAAAATTACGTAAGATAATATAAGTAATAGTTCGCCGGTCCATTATTCTCGGTCGCTCTAGAATTTTCTTATAATATTATAATAATTTAATGACACGGCATTCTTGTTGGGACTATGATGGAGAGGACTATAACTGTAATATTCACGGCGCGACGGCGTTGCGTTGTTGTTGCGAAATTGCCTTCAGCCTTGCTAAGGTCTAGGTAAGTAACAACACACACACCATACCACTTCAATATTTAAAGGATCTAAATTTCCAATTAAGACTTTGATGCTTAAAAATAGCTGTACCTATACACGGAATTATGAATGGATGGAGACGCGGAACACGTTTTCTAACCAGTTTCAGAAACTTTCTTAAGCCGAGCGCCTCCGCAAAATTTGTGAGTGGAGCTATGAAATTCGAAATGTTAGTTGAAGAGTGGGTGTGATGCAACTTGTTAGTGCACAAGCATTGGAAACGTTTCAATTTAAATAAGGCTTTAGTGAACGCACACACGGTAACGATCAATTTTAGCAATCATCTACTTAACTGAGAAATTTACAGTTAATGTCAAGTTAATGGAGAAAAACGTCGAATTTAATCTGATAAAGTCCACAGTCCACACCCTCCCGCAGATACGATACGAGGCTCGATGCCAGGGTGAGATGCGTCTCAAGAGAAATGTTATAAGGTGACCAACTAGGGTCAAGACTCGAGGCGGTCGTAAAACATAAGCTGCAAGCACCAATATAGTCATGGATCACTGTTTTTGACAAGTAATAATGTTGTTCATGAACATTTCACTTCCGTAGGCACCAGGGTAGAACACGGGATGCGATACGATTATCGCTCGCATCACAAGACAAGTTCAGAACATATTGAATTTGTCAAAGCATGTTTGCAATTCTTCAGAAGTCTATAATGGGCGTTTCCCATTACTCGTCTCAAATTATGTTACACGGATGTCACTCCTGCTCCTCAAATTCCTCCGAAATGAAGAGAACGAGGAGGGATGAACCTCCAGCTGGCGACGAACCTTTGCATGCACATTAAAAAAGCTTCGGTGGAAAGATCGGAGACTGCTTCGAGATTAACCAAAGTTTGGTGCACAAACCCACAAAAATATACAAACATGTATATAGTAATCATGAAAGAATCTTGAGAAGGGTTGAAGGGTAATTTGAAAAAAAATTAAAATATGTTTGTCAGAAAGAGAATTTGATCACCTTCAATTTGATGTATCACAACATAGGTAGTGCTGTTTGGAATTCTCAAGTAGGGTGGGGTGGGGGCAAAGCGGCTGAAAATGAAAGTTTGACAATGTGTGTCCTAGATGTCCCCCTCAAAATAATAACTGACCTTGTGGCGATTAGCCTAGTTCAAAATTAAAAATAGTTATTTAAGCATGAAAGCGTAGCTACATCTGGCGAAATTAAGAGAGTAGGGATGCAAGATGCAGGCCTCGAGCGAAGAGTGAGAAAGCACGCGAGGGTGGTTGGCGTTGGAATGCCATAAAAAGCGGGTGTGAGAATTCGACAGAGGAGACGACGGCGACGCTTTGCTTAGCTTTCCTGCTATTATTGTTACATTATTTGTTGATTCAGTTGTTTATGGTTTAGTGATTGTGGGTTTTGATGTGGAGCTCTCGTTGAAGTCAAAAGGCAAGTAATCAATGATTTGATTGATTTGACCATTAATTGAGGTAGCTGGTGTTCAGAAATTTATCAGCACAAATTATTGTAGAATCATTGAATGGTGTACAATCTTTATTATGAATGTTCAGCTGTTGGAACTCAAGTACCGTATTAATGTCAGATTTAATCGAATTTCACGAAGTAAGTTACTTGGACTGTCCTACCTGTAAAGGTGCTTCAAGTTGACTTTGGTTTTCTTCTCAATGCGGTTAATCCTTTCAAACAACTAAGCTTTAGTCAGTGCGTTCAACTCCAAAGTTCAGAAGAATTGGAAGTGAGAGTTGATGAGAAAGAGTTGAAATCAGGTGCGGCATTGCGGAACCCCCACGTGAGTCCGGAGCCTACTAAACTGACCCTGTCTTCACAAAGAATCGGGTGAGATATCACCATGAAATAATGCTAAACAATAGCAACAATTACCCAACCAAAAGAGGTAATCAACAGGTAGTTGCCGCCGACAGGACGTAATTGACGCGACCGATCTGGAGAGGTGCTTGCTTGTCAAAGACTAATTCCGAAACCTGGCTACCGAGAGCGTCGCGACGCGATAGTCATAAGAGCAGGAAAATTACGGAAATTAGGAAATTCGAAGCGCGAGAAATTCCCCACACAAAACCTGAAAAGCCAAGTTATTTGAAGCTACCTGATACATGATCTGAAATAAAGCTCTCTCCGAATAACTCTACTGAAGGGCTTTAATAAACAAAGACCGTATATATACCGTATGATCAAAAACATTTACATAATCAAGGCAGGCTGTGATCCTGGTCATTGGCAGGCAAACGAGACTGATTTTGGCCAGGCCACATCCTACCTTGAGTAAGAAAGTTTTTGATCATACGGTACCTCCAACTAGTGTTCTCGAAGTTTCCAACGGTCCTCCAGCAAATTTCGCAATGACCCGGTTTCTAGGCGACTCCCGAATAATCCTACAGCTTTCGCGTGCAATTCTAACGTGCTGTGCAGCCGGCACCTCCGCCAAATGAACAGATGTGTCCTACTTGGCTGTTGAGGCCAACAGTTCAGTTCCACGGGCCAAAACCTACACATATGTTCTGGAATGCACTAGAGCTTCGCACTTGTACACTGCGGTCATACGGCCCCGTGGCGCAGGTGGTTGAGCGGCTGCCTGCGGCCATAGAGGCTTCGGGTTCGATTCCCGGTAATGTCTGGTTGTTTGTGTTGTCCAATTTGCAATTTTTCTGAATGTAACAGTGTCAATAATAAAGGGCAAAACTCCTATGGCCAGTGCAGGCCGAGGAGAAAAACTTTTTTTTCAACTAAGAATTTATTCGACCACATGATAGAAGCAAGAACAAACTCAAGGCATCCTTGACCACGGAGCGGTCACGTAAACACTTCTAGAGAAAAAGTAAAAAGTAATGGTCAATCTGACTCAAGATTATAGAGAAACCCGGTGACTGTAGCACAAGTAATTTCATTGTGAGTAAACACCACACACGAACTGGATCTGGCTTAAACCAATTAACCTCGCGAATATTCCAAATTGATATTTACACCATCATAACTTTTCCGTTATTTACGAGCCACGGGCGCCACTGAATAAATCAAACTAAACGCACTTTTTTTTGACGACTTTATCGCTTACATGTATTAATTTACCACACTATTTGCACATACACGCCTATATTCCTTCATGAGACACAAATGTCAAGGAATCTGCCATACGCTATTAATTAAATAATATACTCAAAACAAAATATGATATTCGCTACTGGTATAAGTAGATAATAATTAATTACAGGTAGGTATAATTACAATGGCCTATTTAAGGAAAGTGAGTCATTCAAATCTTACATAGATACAGACAGACGCAATGTTATGCGTAACATTATAATGCGAGAATCCTTCATGACGTCACCGGTGGATATCAAGCGGCGAGAAAAGTGAAATCATTCGGATTCGGTAGCAAGAAATCCGTGCGTTATCCTAGAAGTGGATGATGAATCCTGCGTTGCACAACAAAACGTTATCCACATTGGTGTTACTCATACCACTTTTTAAAAATTCTAAAATTCTTCTCATCGTGTTTACAAAATATAAATTTTTGATTATATCTACCGAAGAATGGAGAAAGAAAGTTGCTTTGACCTCTCGAGACTCTAATTACGGCATTAAAACCTTTTATTGTTGTTGATTAATGAAAAATCTGCCACATAAATGTCTTCAGAAGCAGTAGAAATCGGTTATCATGGGATAACAGAGTGGTTTGCGGTGCAGTAGATGCAATGCAGGGGCATCAGGTTCGCGTTAGCCACTAACGAGATCAGGATGGGCTCATTTCCTATAAACATAGACGCACATAATATAATATTATTCTCAGGTACAGGGGTTCAATTTCGAAATTCTCAAGCCCTAATTCATCCCTGAAAAATACTTCCGCGAGAAATCCCAGGGCAGGCAGGTCGATTTTATATTTGATTGTACATGATTAGTAATTATTCAATTTTCCTGGCAACTTCCCAAAAATTCCAAATGGGAATAATGTCAGTACAGGGTGATCCACCGAGAGTTCTTTTCCTTCTTGTTAGAATTCTTCCCGTTGCCGTTGCCGTTGTAATAAATTGGCAGAAAAAAATTGAAATAATGATTTGTCTCTTGTTTGTTTTCGAAGCGCATAATGCGGTATAACTTCAGAAGTGAGATCAAATTTTTGAGGGGAGACATTGGAAGTGAGCAACTTTTGAAACGAAAGCCCCGTACAGCTATAAAATAGATTAGGCAGGTCTCGCATGTCTGCTCTTGAAAAGCTCTTCTGATGCTCTCCTCCCGATCCATCCATATACCGTAACATAAAATAATAACTCAAGACGCTAGCTACATGTAGGAGATAAGGGGTGACATAGTGGTGACACTTAGCCGTGCGTTGACGTATCAAAGTCGATGAGCAGCGCTATCTTGAGAGCCCCATCTCGCAGTATAAGTAAAACGCTATCTGATGTATATATACGGATACATCCGAAGTATGTCCGTCCATCCGACCGCACATAAGCAAGTAGGTACTTGGCTACTTATATGATTCCATCAAAAGCAATCACCATTTACCAGTCAACGCGACTTGTACCCTGCAATTGCTTGCTTCCTAATAACGACGACCGGCCAGAAATTTATATGCATTACTACATACGCATCATCATTATCAATGGACATTATCAAACTGACATTATCGTCACTATAGTCGGGCTTGTGTGCTAAATTAGCGACTGAATTGTATCGTCGAAATTTTCCGATGCGAAAACCGACTACAGAATACAGTCTTATAGCTGTATTAAGGCTGGTTTATATTGGATGTAAACTTATGCCGTTATCCCTAACCGTATTCTTTATTCTTTAAACTTTAACGCTGTGGTTTATATTCACCGTAAGAGCATTTCAGCTGACAGTGCCTTGACAGGGAAGACACGTGTTCTACATGTGACAGTGAGAGTTACACATATCAAACTGTCAGATTAATCTGAATAACTTGTTTGTTTTGTTAACTATTTCCTTCCAAGTCTGCAGTAGAGTTACAGTACAATATTAAAAATGAATACGAACATGCAGTAACGATACCGAAGATTTTGCCAATTGCGATTCCGCCATGTTACTCATTATAGCTGCCGGTGCCGCCAGTGCAGCAGCTGAAGACCAAAACAAGAAGAGACCACAAAGGAAGAGGCGCTGGAGCGTCCGGCCAATATTTACAGAACGAAATAAAAAAAGGCATTCCGTAATTTATTTCAAACCATGGTGTGCGTGCCATAAACTGGTATATATATTTCGTAGAGTTCAAAAGCAAAAATGGTATACAGCAAATAAAAGAAAAAAGTATCAAATTTCAACATCAAGTGCCGCTATCCAGTCAGTTGCGTCCTCACAGGCTTGGTGTGTTTCCATTTTGTTTCCGTAAAACGTCTAATGAGGCAATCTAACACGTTAAGGTCCATAGTTTGGATTGGGTGTCCGCAGTCACATCCTGGTTCTTCCGAAAGTCCCCATTTATGCTTGAAAACCCCCACCTCCCATGGCCCCGGTTCTGATTCGGTTCAGTTTACACCACAAATGCCTGTCTAGTTCGAATCCTGCAGGTTGCATTTATTCGGGTCTTCGATCAGATCCAGTCTGTCTGGATTTGTTCTTGATCATTCGTTCATCCAGGCCGTTTCTGTGTCGAAGTTTTGTTCCAAGAGCTCGTTTGTCAGACTCCACGTTGGCTTTCTTTTAGTCTCGTTCGTCTTGTGCAGTCCGGGTGGACTGGCAATTGATGATTGTGGTGGCATTTGAACCATTCTTTTTTTGTGATAAGTTTTCTACGGATCTCAGGAGGGGTGATGTTGGACAGAACTGGTGAAACGAAGCAACCGAGTTGGATCAACTTGGTGTCGAGATCCATTTTTTCTTCCATTTTCGCACAAGTAGTGAGAACAAAAATAACCAACAAACCAACATCAGATCGACAGTGACGTTCGACGATGTGATTGTGTAACTGGTTGTATGTGATTGGCTGTCCGCATTCCCTATGCCGTAAAACTTGAAACTTGGCGAATTCTACGGTAAGAGAATAAATCACGGGATTATTCCCTGTCAATATAAACGTTTGTATTCAAATGCTACCTTTCAACTTTACGGTAAGGGAATAAGTTACCGGTTACGGCCAATATAAACCAGCCTTTACACTACACAATTTCTTGTACAATTCATTGTACAATCTGTCAGTTAAACAATCAAGTTCATTGTTTTTGACACTATTTTGGCAGATTGTACAAGAAATTGTGTAGTGTTAAACAGCTAATATACAAGAATCACAAAATACGATTAAATTGACGAAGGTAATCGGTGCCTTGAAAAATAATATAATATTCACCGAAGTTTAGAATGTGCTTCGGGATTTAATCTGGCGCCTCAGCTATAATAGTATTCTCAACCGTGGATTAACTCATATGGGTAGGCTCATGGCCTCGATACACGAACCCGAATCTGCCGATTGAGAAAAATCTTGCCGAAATAACGATAAACAATATAATTATACGAATAATATTCGTGAATTGCAACCTCCCATCATCAGAGTAAAATAGTCTTCCTTGTAGCGATAGGATAAATCAGCCTCCTCCAAGATAAAAAAAAACATAAAGTCAGAATCAGACTTCCGATTTCAGAAATCTCAAAACTGGGCGCAAGCCAAAACATCACGCTTTATGATCCTTTCATTTGCATTTGAGGGGAAAAAATCTGAAAATGGGGGTCCGTTGAATTTGCTAAAATTTTGCATTGTTTTACATTTCACCCTATAGATATTGTTACGTATTTCGCGTACGGATTCGTTTATGATTGAGACGATCGTTTCAAAACACACACTGTTAATCACTGCGTACTACAATAAATACACGTCAACAGTTATTTACTTGGGAATATCGCTGATTACTACTTTGCTTCTATCGCACTCGATCACTTCCAGTTCAATACTGCTCGTGAGCCGACGATCGATGCTTCATATATGCCTCCGACTAGTGTTCTCGAATGTTCCAATAGGTCCCCCAGCAAATTCCACAGTGACGCAGTATATGGTTTCTAGACGACTCCGATTAATCTTACACCTTCCGCCTGCAATCCCAACGTGCGGTGAAGTCGGCATCTCCGCGAAAATGGACAGATGTTTCCTAACCCACTGTTGAGTCTTCATTCAGTTCCACAGGCCAGAGCCTACTCGCATGTTTTGGGATGCACTAGAACTCCGCACTTGTACACTGACACCTAATGGGAAGAGTCTAGAAAGATCGCGTGTTCTCCAGAATCTTCCTGATCTCCACCTCCAAAAGGTGGATAACGGAAACACTGAGCTCACTAACCGTGAAAACAGAATCTTAGTAGTTTGTGTCATTCAAAAGTTATTGTGGTCCAAAGTCGGACCAATTTTTCCAATTTTCTAGTTATGTTCTGTTATGGCATAACCCAGTTAACAACCAGAAAGTGACTCTGATGACCTACTATCAAGAAAAAAAATTCAAGCATTTTATTATGCTTATGCTCACTTTTGATGGATAGCTACATGGTCTAAATAACGGTAGACCCCAGTAAACATCTTGTGTCCACTGATCCTCCAAAAAAGGAGTGCGCTACTGAGCCTCACGCCCGTGATGGCATATCCACTTGTTTAGCAGTGGGATGCTTTTATGCAAGATGTCTACATTAACGCGAAAACAGTTCCTCTTCAAAAGTAGGAGCTTTATTTCACCGAAAAGGTAATTAGTTTAGAACTTATTAGTTTAGTTACCGCATTACAGAAATTACCCTATTATCAAGATTTACAAAAAAAATCCAATAAAAAAAAACTTATTAAATTTTATATTAAATAATTTCAAATGTCAGAAAGATTGATGTCGATTTATCCAGCGGCGTGCAAACAATGAGGTTTTTTTAACTGGACTTTTAATACCGTACATTGCCATGACTCCAGTAGAAGGCCGACAGGGTCGTTGTAACTAGGGGAGACTTTCATTTTCCACAATCAATACTGACAGTTTTGAAACAATAGCCTTTCTCTAATGGCGGCATGACATGACAGTGTAAAACTTAGGTTAGGTGTCGGCAGTTTAGCTTTTTGTTTGCTTCTTTCACTGGATTGCGACCACCATTCCTTGTCGCTTTTTGGAATTCTGCAATGAAATGGTAGAATCATGGTCAATAATTGAATGATTGAAAATCTTACCTGTAAAAATGAACACTCTCAAGGCCAGAGAGAATGATGGAGAGGAGGGTATCAGGACGCCACGAATTGAGTTTTCCTGGACCCTACGGTTTGTCAACGATTCGAGAGCGTCCACCACGACGGAAAGGAGCGGCGGTGCTGAAACACACAAAACCAGATCAGAATGGATTAATCACAGCATCAGTTCCGTTCGAGCGTTTGACGACAGCAAATCGCAGACGATGGCAGCGTTACAGCGTTGATCATACTTCCGAGGAAAAACCCTTTTCCAAAAAAGACGGAATGTAACATCAAATCCAAACGCACGAATCACTCACCTAAAGAATGGCGCGAGACGCGTCTGCTAGCATGTTTTATTTCGTTATATGTAGTCGACAATTGTTATCGCGGCGAGAGGGAAAAAGGAAGTCGGCTGGTTTTCTAGAGGCGAGCTTTTTTCTTTCCATGAACGAAGGAAAAATAGCAAAAACCATTGGCCTCGACCCGTCGCGCGATTGGTGCCACTGCCGTCACTAGCCTACACCAGCGGCGCGCGATCGAGGTGTTAAATGCAGTGGCGGACCCGGGGGTGGGTATTTTCGAAGGTAACACGGTTGCAGACATAATACTCGATTAAGGGGGGGGGGTGCCCAACTGCCCAGGGCCACCCGAGGATGCTTGGCTTTTTCACTGGCACTGCCTCCGGGCTGTTCCTCATCCAAGTTCTGAACTGCTAGCGTTGCTGCTGTCGAGATACTACCCGACTGGAGTCCGGTGCACTACACGCTATGCGGATCGTCTACCCTAGTTTGTTTGTTTGTTAATTCAAATTCAAATGATACAATTTGTCACATTCAAATTTTCAATATAGCTCAACCGAGGCTGTTCTTCCGCCAATCTTTGTCAGCTTAGCAAAATCCCTATCTTTATTTTGCAAACATCTCAGCAGTTCAAACTCTAGATTTTTTCTCAATGAAAACTTCAAATTTGGTGGAGTCATAAATTGACAATGAAGGCCCAATTTGGGAAACGGCCTTGAAGAAGGGGCGAAAGAAACTCCAATATAACGGTGGCCATTTCATTTTATTGCTTTGTTGCACTTCCTGTAGGGTGTTTCGTAACCAAAAAGGCCTTCGAGGGTGGGATATTGCTGGTTAAATATATTTTACATTTTGTTTGACAGCTGCAGTGGAGGATATGGGAAGGAGAGAGGGTGGGAATCAGGAGTAACAGCTAGTGCTGCCAACCTAACAGAGATTGTTTTCATACAAAGCCCAACTTTTGACGTCATTATTAATTGAGCGTATTGCAACGTAACCAAGAGCACCCGCGAAAAATGCGCTTAAGCGCTCGCGAAAAATAGCACAATATGAGTGCTGTGACATCAGTGACAACTGACATTTGCCAATTTCACAAGTGTAGCGCCAGCAATGAAGCCAATATTATGAGTCAAATTTTGGAAAATTGGACAATAAAAGGTCCGAAATAAGCATGCCAATCCAAACATGGATGCTTTCTGGAAGTGCAGCCACAAGGTCTCCTGGAATCAACACGGAATTTATACAAAACAAGTCGCGTCAAGATAGATGTGCAACTCGCTATTGAAAGTGTTATGGACAACGAGAGAACCCCCTTCCTCAAAATGTGGAGCCTTGAAAAATCGGCCCCTAGTGTGAAAACTGTGAGTTATTTCCCCAATCGCCTTTTGGTTCCCCCAACTCGCCTGTATCGGTGAAATTACTCCGTCAACACCGGAGCCAGCCTGGACAATTTGATCAAAGTGCCGTCGAATTTAGGGGTGGCTCTTGTGTTTTGTGTCTGATGGACGCTTAAAAGTTTCCTCGAGACCACGGTTCGATTTCGCACGCTGACTTGGTCAATTTTGTTCCAAAAGCACTGTTCAAATGCCCCGAGGTGTTGAGTTTATTTTCCCCCGGATTATTCCGGCCCGCCAAATGCGGGTGGCTTCAAAAACGACACTTGCAGACAGAAGAAGGCTCAGCGGGGTTTATTAAAACGCTATATAATGTAGCCCCAAGGCAGGGGGGCTCACTTAGGTTTTGGAACGCAAAGCAGTTAGGCAGCTCATTACAGAACAAGACACAAGGGGGCTCAATAAAGGACTCTGAATAACACGAGCATGAGCAAATACAAGAGGGTGTAATAGGCAGGTATGTAACAGTCCGACGCGAAGAATCATTATTGTCCGCGCAAGAAATTGGCGCCCTCGGACTTTTACTAACTCAAGGCAGGCAAAATGAGAAATGCCTGAAAATAAGCAGGCATAATGAGAAACGTAAACCTCAACTCTCGTTTTACCGGCATTTCTCATTTTGACTAGGCATAAAGCTTAGTTTATGATGAGCGATTTTTTGCCGCGATTTGAGCTGAGCTGAGCGGAGCGGAGCGATTTTTTTGCCTAGGCCAATTACGATGCGGGGACGTGACATCATGAATGGACGGGATTGGTCCAGACAAAAAAAAATCGCTCAGCTCAGCTCCGCTCCGCCGGGTATCGCTCATCATAAACTGAGCATTATCGCGGCAAAAAATCGCTCATCATAAACTAAGCTTAAAGCGAGAAAAATTAAATGTTCTTGTTTTGCCGGCTTTTTACAAAATGCCTTAAGCCTGAAATTGCCTACGACATATTTAGATACTGTTACGGTGTCCACCGGAGACTTCAACTCAGGGATAAGCCATGAACCTGCAGAATTGGCGGAGGAGCGTTCGGTGGTATGCCGGATTTATCGCAAAAATGCAGCACTTTTTTTGGAGCTTTCGTACCTATTCTCGCGATTAACGAATAAACTAGCAAAAATAGTGTAATCAAATCCAGGACCGTATCAAACAAAACATGAGTTCTAGGGCCTGCAGTCCATGGTATCCATGGTCCGCAGGTCCATGGTCCAACGTCTGTGGGGCCTCAAACCACCGGGATTATATTTCTTTTTTCAGTTTTACATCATCTTTTCACTTTTTCTTACTTTTTGGTCTCCATAAAATTAATCCGGTCTTGTGATTGGAATAATGCAGAAGTGGCGATGAGAACTATGTTCATGTACGAGAATATTGACGAGAACATTTTGGGCTCTGAAATCAGTTTGCGGATATGAAAGGGAAACACCGGAAGGAAGGACCAGTTCAGTGACAAGTAAAGTGCGAACAATGTGAGACGTCGAGAGCGAATTGGCGAATCAGCGAATTGACTTTTGAACCGCAAGTAATGTTTCGAATACTGCTGAGTTTCGCGACACCGAAGCTTTCGCCGGCGCTGTATTATACACCAGACACTATGGTGTTCGAGTTAAGTTATTGCCAAGTTTATAAAAATATTAGAATGCAATGTCAGTGAATAACATTAAAATAAATAGGTCGTTCGAGATTTAGTTATCTTCAGGGTCAGTGCATGTTTATCCCATTAAAAAATTTGTACAGCTTTTACCGTACCTAAGAAGCCAAACACCGAAGCTTGACCTAACATTCACTTGATTTATTGCTTTTCGGACGATTTTCTTGCGTATGAAAACTACGATTATCGAACAATACAATATCAGACCCGGTTTTCATGTTCCCCGTTCATTTTAAACAATTTTACGGTTTGCATTGTTCCGTGTGACTAATCAGTAATCACTAATCAGTTATACATACCTGCCTGTTACATTATAGCTTTGTTGCACTTGCTAACTAGACGGCTTTCAGCTCGGTTGCATGATTTCCAAAGCTACAACGATAAATCAAATGAATTTTTGTTTGCCGGCGCAGTGCAGGGCATTTTCTCAATGCGTGATGAATGATCGCAATGATTTCTGCATCGGGTTTACCATGTACGGTGCAGCACCCATGAGGTGAGTACGTTATTGTAACTATACATGTGTAAATGTACAATGTAAACCTTCGGTGGCTTCGCGTAAAAATCCGTGTTTATGTTTGCATAATCCAGGTCAATGGCTGCGAGCTGCTAGCTGCACCATAACGCACACACATAACGTTAAATTCATAATAAAATCAAATGAATTTATTTTATAATAGTCTGCGTCAAAATATACAGCCACTTTCCACGACGGCGTGTTATTATTATTATTATTATGTCACCAGACTGGATTTTCTTGTAGGTAAGTAGGTACTAGTACATCAGTAGCTACTAGATGCAAACTCAAAAAGAAATGGGTGTGTTTGTGTTAATGCATAAGTGTGTGCTTTTCATCAAGTTAAAACGGTATTTAGTATTATTATGTAGTTATGAATATGATGACTCGAAATCGGGGGCTTGACAAGCTTTGTTCATTTTCAAATTGACTGTGCGTGTGAAATGGATGCTAATTTTGCATTGTATCAGCACACAATGAGGATCCCTGCCAAGAGGAAGTACAAAATTGTTTTGATGACCATAAGTGGGTATGAGAATGAGAAATTGATAATGCCTGTACACTCCATTCATGATTTTCTTGAATGACAACGTGGAGGAGATTACGAGATTCCTTCATATTATTGAGTGCTATAATACGCGACAGGTATTGACTTCAGTATTGAAAAGTTGACATATAAATGACAAGAGAAAAACAGATTTGATTTTTATGTAGTTATTCCGAGAAAAGATACAAAGGTAAATCTGCAAGACATGATACCGTAGGACCGTGGGTATCTGACGAGTAGTGATTAGCAAAAATAGTCAATGTTGAGATGAATTCACTCAAAGTCAACTTACACATTTCAAAATTGACTAATCACCCTAAACTATCACCCTAAACTAACCCGTGAGGGAACCAAATGACGACAGGTTGAAATTTTTGAAAACCAGACGTCGGATTTTGGCGGGGTATTTTAAAAAAAATCTTCGCAAACGAACCGCATCCCAAGTTGACAATGGGAAATTTCCAAAATTTGTGCTGAATTTGAGGGGATTGTTCAAAAATTCATAATTCATTCCAATTTTTTCCAGGGAATTAAATGATTCGTTCCATTTCTTGATACGTTTTTGCGGCGAAAACTCGGCTTTTCGGGCAGAATTTCGAGAAATTTAGTGTGAAATGCCGGCCGGGGTGTTTCGGGGGCCGCGTGTCGTCCGGTGCGGCTCATTCGGTGGAGCTTTCCTTGAAATTTTGACGAAAAATGTTGAAATTGGAGCACGGCCCGGCCAATCTGACAGAACCGTCAATTGACGCCTTTGGTTTTGGGAAACTAAACACCTCGGGGCATTTCAACGGTGCTTTTGGAATGAAATTGACCAAGTCAGCATTTGAATTTGAACCATGGTCTCGAGGGGACTTTTGAGCGTCCATCAGACCTAAACTAACCCGTGAGGGAACCAAACGACGACAGGTTGAAATTTGTGAAAACCAAACGTCGGATTTTGGTGGGGAATTAAAAAAAAAAATCGCGAACGAACCGCATCTCAGGTTGACGATGGGAAATTTCCAAAATTTTTGCTGAATTTGAGGGGATTTTTCAAAAAGTCATAATTCATTCCAATTTTTTCCAGGGAATTGACATTTTAAATAATTCGTTCCATTTTTTGATACGTTTTTGCGGCAAAAACTCGGCTTTTCGGGCAAAATTTCGAGAAGTTTAGTGTGAAAAGCCGACCGGGGGGTTTCGGGGGCCGCGTGTCGTCCGGTGCGGGCCATTCGGTGGGGCTTTCCTTGAAATTTTGCCGAAAAATGTTGAAATTGGAGCACGGCCCGGCCAATCTGACATGAACGTCAATTGACGCTCTCGGTTTTGGGAAACTCAACACCTCGGAGCATTTCAACAGTGCTTTTGGAATGAAATTGACCAAGTCAGCATTTAAAATTGAACTATGGTCTCGAGGGGACTTTTGAGCGTTCATCAGACACAAAACACAAGAGCCACCTCCAGATTCGAACGGCACTTTGATCAAATTACCCAGGCCGGGGCAGACGTTGACGGCGTAATTTCACAAAAACAGGCAAGTTGAGGGGGCAATGCACGTCTGCGGGGTACTCACAATTCAATTGCAACTTCCAGCGGCTTAACATTTCGAGAAAGGGGCCTTTTCGATTCTCCAGAGCACATTTCATGTTGGTTACAGGGGTTCCTTGCCGCGACTTGTTTTCTACGGAATCCATGATAATTCCATCAGACCTTCTGGCCAAACCTCCAGAAAGAGTCTGTGTTTTGATTTGCGTCTTTGTTTCGAAGTTTTTCTTGTCAAATTTTCAAAAATTTCACTACAAACATCGGCAACATTACTCAGCGTCGCAGTTGTTGTGTTGTGCCATTTGCAAATGTCAATGTAATGTCAGAGCACTTCTTAGGTAACTTTCCGCGGATTCCTTGGACAGTTTTTCGCGAGTGCTCTCAGATACGTACGTTGCAATGATGTTGACAGTCATGGACGTTTTCGCGAGAAAATGTATTGATGAAAGCAAAAACCGTTACATGACATTTTTCTATCATCATCATTACCATAAGATCCGATTGGGATTTTGAACCTATGTCAACTTGAAATAGACAGTCTAAACTCTAAATGCATCTGGCAAATTTTGATTTTTGACGTTTTAAGAGACCGCCATATTGAACTTTTGCATTTTTCAACCTATCTGATTGGGATCTAGGAGTCTTGACCCTATACCCACTTGGGGTGGACAACCAAGATGGATCTGTCGAATGTAATATTTTGACAGTTCTAGGGCCGCCATATTGAACTTTTGCAATTTTAAACCGATGCGATTGGGATTTCACACCTATACCTACTTGAGGTTGACAATCAAAACAATCAAAATGCATCTGTCTGATTTTGATTTTTGACGTTTCAAAAGGCCACCATATTGAACTTTCGCATTTTTCACCAGATCCGATTGGGATTTCGAACCTATGATCACTTGAAATAGGCAATCTGAATACATCTGTCCATTTTTTTATTTTGACTGTTCTAAGGCCGCCGCCCTTGCCATATTGAACTTTCGCATTTTCAACCGATCTAATAAGGATTTTTAACATGATAGGTACCCACTTGAGGTGGACAACCGAGGTGTATCTATCAAAATTGACGTTTTGACAGTTCCAAGGCCGCCATATCGTATCGAACTTTTGCATTTTTCAACCGATCCGATTGGGATTTAAAATCTATAACCACTTGAGACGGACAACCGGAATGCATCTGTCAAATTCTGATATTGACGTATCTTATATTGTACATAGTGACAATTTTTCAAGATAAATAAAATATTATATTATTATATTATATTATTTTTGACGTTTCAAGAGGCCGCCATATTGAACTTTAGCATTTTTCAACCTATCCGAATAAGATTTTGAATCTATGACAACTTGAAATAGGCAATCTGAATACATCTGTCAAATTTGTCGTTTTGACAGTTTTAATTCCGCCGCTATATTGAACTCTCGCATTTTTCAACCGATCTGATTGACATTCTAAACCTACACCCACTCGAGGTTGGCGAACAAAATACGTCTGTCAAATTTTGATTTTTGACGATTCAAGAGGCCGCCATATTGAACTTGGGCATTTTTCAACCAATCTGATTGGGATTCAGAACCTATTCTTGCTTTAGTTAGGCAGTCGAGATGCATCTGTCAAATTTCAATTCTTGACGTTTCTAGAGATCGCCATATTGAACTTTAGCATGTTTCAACCGATCCGATTGGTATTTTGAACCCATAGCCACTTGAGATTGGCGATCAAAATGCATCTGTCAAATTTTGATTTTGGAGGTTCCAAGAGGCCGCCATATTGAACTTTGGCATTTTTTAACCGATCTGATTGACATTCCTCAGACTTGCACATAATAATAAGCTTCTGTGACTGAATTCGCCGAAGGTTATCTGGTTTTTCTCCGGAAGTCAGCGGAGCTTTCCAAAGTGTCCCTGGCATATTAATTTTGATTCACTTTTTGGTCCTTCAATTGTACAAAAAAGGTCACTTGGGCGACTGAACTCCCTTTTAAGCTAACAATTGAAAAGAGAAGATATAAAGGTAGAAAACAAAGTTCCTCTGGTTCGTCCGGGATTCTTTCAAGTTCACCAGAGCTTCCCTAGAATATTTGATCATCCTTGAGTTTCTTGACAAAAGAGGTGACTTCCTTGACTGAGTGCAAACTGGGTTTTCCTGGTGTCCTTTGGAGTTCCCCAAAGTTGACATGATAATAACAATGGCTTTTGTGAATGAATTCCCCGCCATTTTCCCTACTGAGCTCTAGAGTTTTTCTGAGTTTCTCCCGAAAATGTTCAAGATGCCTTTGAGCTTCTCCAAGAAATTTTATTTCTTCCAAATCCCATAACTCACACAAAAGAGGCCCCCAGCGGTCCCTCCGGAAAATCCCCAAAACTTTGCGGTTGCTTTCATTGGCGACTTTCAAA
Source organism: Anaspis maculata (assembly GCA_949128115.1). Lineage (NCBI taxonomy): Eukaryota > Metazoa > Arthropoda > Insecta > Coleoptera > Scraptiidae > Anaspis > Anaspis maculata. The sequence continues at coordinate 24,944,457 of OX421964.1, read as the reverse complement.
AGGATAATTCACGACACATTCGTCGACACACGATGTCGTCCGGACCACTTTTGAAATGCATTTTCCGCATATTTCTGCTGAATATGCAAGAAAAATTTTCAAGGCGTGATATCGAACGCTTTTCTTCATTTTATGGGAAAATGGCGTAATTTTGCGATCTATTCTCAATTTTCCTTAATAAACAAAGAAAGTAGTTTATTGACAGTTGAAACAATATTTCCAAATTTTTATAGCAACTTTGATTTTTCGACACTAACCGTATGGGTTCCACAAAAAAGATAATACGAGATCAGTTCCGATCGTACGATTGCACGTCTCAACGGGGTTCGCCTGCGGGTGGTGATTGGTGGTGTTCCAAATCTTCTGTACCCTGTACTCACTGCATATCTTGAGGAATTTCCCGCCAATGAATCGGCAGCCATTATTGCTGATGATAAACTGAGGAACTCCGTAGACCAGGAAAACCTCGCATCCAAGGAATTCGACGATGGAGGAAGATAACGCTCCACGTAGTGGAGACACCACTACATACTTTGTGAATAGATCAGAACAGAACAGATTTTTGATAGAGGCCCCACGATATCGATAGATATAACCTGTCACAAATGCACTTTTCTACCGCCTCACACGGGTCCAGCGGCACGCTTATTGGTGGCCTCTTGGACACCACAAACCATACAAGATTGAATGTATAATACAAAATGGTGACTCTGACAAGGATTTTTGAGAAACAAAAAAGTACTCCAGAGGGTACATCGTGAACAGACCTAAGGACATTTTCGCGCTGTTTTGCCGGGATTAAAACTTTCCCGTTAGTAACGTTACTAGCCGCGGGTTCTACAAAAAAGATAATACGAGATCAGTTGATTCGCGATTCTTGTTTGTCAATTTGTAGGTGGCTGATCAATGGAAAAGCTGGTTTATCTATCAAAAGTGAAAAGATGATGGGTCTAGTACAGATTTCAGGCATTTTGTTGTGGTCAATCGACTAGCATTCAGCAGAAAAAAGTTCAGTTGATCTGCAATCAGCTTGATCGCTGATCATCTTTTTTTGTGGAACTGAGGTTTGATTCGAAAAATGCGATGTCATCGCTTCAAAGGAAGTGACGCAATGGAAGCACCGACGCTTTGGTATGCTTCAGTCTAAAAAACGCGCCAAGCTTTTAAAGAATTATTGGGATAACAGAAAAACACCTCGGCGCGGCGGTCTGCCATAGACAGCAGGATTTACGTGTAAAAATTTGATCATTCAAATTTCAAACTACCGAGTCGATCACAGTTGCGAATTGAACCAAAATTAATGTGATTGTACCCTTAATTTGCCATTAAACGGCGGTAGCACGTCTCTGCGCCCCCCGAATTGCATTTCCACGCATGACACGGCAATTTTTCAAAGATCTCGACATTTTGCACAAACATTTCAAAACCACAAGCCAGTTTCACACCAGGTAAGAAAGCCTTTAGCCTACAATGCTTAACTAGAAAATTTGCCCAAGTCACTCGAATCACAGCTCCACTGCAAGGACTATACTTGAAAGGCTTTTGTTTCGGAAATAACTTGGCGAATATTCCATCTACACGACTGTTTACAGACAAAAGTTATTATATAACCGACTCTACCCAAACAATTTTCCTACCCTTAGGTACTTTCCGTGGTTTCACTTCTCCTCGCTCGCAAGCCATCAGGATAATGCGCTGTCCGGTCTCCCTAGTTATAATAATAATCCCAGCTCGATACGATAGGCATTATCAACGATGATGATGTGTGGTCATTATTCCCGGGGATTTTTTTCAAATACCCACCATTGTGTTGTCGAGATAACGCTTGAATTATGCACGCACAATAATTGTCACTAAAACAATAACAATTAAAGGTCAATCAGTACAAATCACTGGAATCACCGGGAGACAGAAAAGGCGACGACTCGTCATGCCACAATGCGACAGACTGCAATCAATCTTTCCATTTTTTTAAACAATGCCGATGGTGATAGAAGCCCGACCATATCGGTCGGTTTGATCTCATGAATACATATGCCATATTTCAATTGAATTTGTAATCGTTTCAGCGCGGGAACGGGAAAAAGTTGACTGTATTTTAATTTTTGTTGGATAAAAGCGGGTACCGGTCGCCGCATAAAGAAAATTAAAGAAAACCAAAGGCTGTTGCGACATAATTGGTAATGCAAAAAACAAAGGACGTAATGAAGATGAATTATTTCCCGAGGGAAATTCGGGATGACTTTTAGGGGAAAAATCGATTGACGCACCGCCGATGTGATTAAATTTTCCGAGGCGTGACTGCGTTTTTATGATATGCGGGTGTGTGCTAGTTAGGAAACATCATTTTATTGCGCAGCTTGCACATATCTGATGAATTTGGAAAATGTGCGACACATAATTACATGAAGTGGCGGTTGGGGCGCGCCCGGGCGTCAACCAGTGCATTAAGACGGTGGAAAGCGGTGGCGGCGCAAGCGGTGCATTCAGGCGATGGAAACAAGGAGATTATAATAATTATAGCAGGAGGGGCGCAACTCAGCTTCTGGGCGGTGTAAGTTGAGTCGCTAAGAGAAAGGGGTATACCAAAAAGCTGTGTATGCAATCCGCAACACAAACATTCCAGCTTAAGGACGGAGTCATATTGGTGAAATAAGCGTTGCGAAATCAATCCGTCTGGGTTTATTCCTTGACGGATTCTTACCATTTTGGTCTCTTTTGAAAGCTACAAGGATGTACTTTGGTTTGAGCCCATTGGCATTTCCGAAATAAAAAAAAATAAATAAATTTTGACATTTGAAAAAATTATTTTTGGATTTTGGAAATGCCAATGGGCTCAAACTAAAGTATATCCTTGTAGCTTTCGAAAGAGACCAAAACGGTGAAAATCCGTGAAGGAATAAACCCAGACGGATTGATTTCGCAACGCTTATTTTACCAATTGAACTCCGTCCCTAACCTTGAGACACTGTGTTTTGGGCTTGTTCGGGGAACAGACCGGATTGAATTTTGTTTGGGCCCAAGAAAAATTTGAGATTGAAACGAATGTATTTGCATTTGCTTAGAATTCAAGTATCGATGCTTTTAGAATATTTTCCACTCATAAGAATACAATTTTACGAACCCCATAAAGTATAAGTCTCTGCATGGAGACCCCTTCTTTATTCCGTGCCTGTGCACTATCTATTTCATGCCGCCAAACTACCAGATAACGTTACCTGACAGTGATCCAGCAGGCCTGTCACTTTTGTTTTGGTTCGTATAATGGCGGCTGCTCGTGACCTAACGAGGCTTCACTTCTTTCAGCGTATGCTCCCTTTTACCATAATTATACCTTCTTGGAAAGCGGTGGTGGCACAAGCGGTTGATTCAGGTGATGGAAAGCGTTGACAGTGCAAGCGGTGCATTCAAGCGATGGAAAGCGGTGGCGGCACAAGTGGTGTATTCAGGCGATGGAAAGCGGTGGCGGCACGAGTGGTGCGTTCAGGAGATGGGATGATTCAGGCACAAGAAAGTGCCGATAAGAAGTTCTGTGCCATCACGATAAATCTCACCAGAAAATACTAATTCACCAGAAAACACTAACTGTAGTTTCTAATTTCAAGTAGCATGACAAGCGAGCAAAATCTGAGATCATCCTGGTCTCATTAGTATCAAGATGGATTTCATCGTGCGTTATGACATAACCTAGAAATTTCACATTGTCACAAGAAAATTTACATTAATCAGGGCAAACAAGCTTGAATAAATCCAAACGACCAAATACGATTTCCAAATCCTTCAGATGTTTTTCGAAGCCTCTGCTCATCAGAATCTACTCATCCAAGTAGGCAAGTACTTGGATCTTGCCAAGACCAGGTGCCCGATTCTGCTGAGGTACTATCGAGTATCGAGTCGACACGGTTTTCGCCAGTGGCGTGCCGAGTTTCCTCAGGGGATCCAATACAATGCTTGCGACTCGATACTCGATAGTAAACAGAATCCGGGCCCTGATCGAAATCGATCGATCAACCTTTTTTTCAGCTGGCGCGTTTTGTAGTCCAAAAGGCATTCTTCTTATTACTTCTTATTAGTGGAACGATCTTCATGAAACTTGGAACTTACCCTTGTCTAGTAGTATGATCATTTTGATTTTCAAGCCGAATTTCATGATTCTGCTGCTATTTTGGTCGCCATATTGAAATTTCTGCCCAAATAACGGTAGAACAGAACCCTAGTTAACATCTTGCGTTCACTAATCATTCAAAGAAGAAGTGCGCTGCTGAGCCTCACTCCCGTGAGGCATATTCGCTTGTTTGTCTGTGGGCCCACCTGATCATGCTTCAGACTTGTTATGATAAGGTGACCAACCGTCCTGATTTGGTAAGGACAGGTTTAGATTTTTACATACCTTTATCCTGTTTTACGTTCATGTACTGATTTGTCCTGTTTTTAAACAAAAATACTTATTTGTCCTGAATTCAAGCAAAATCCTGGTTCTTCCGATTTTAAATTCGCCGCGAAAATATCAAGTGATTCACCACCTCACCCCTCTCTCACATTATCACCTCATCACTTTCCTTCCACATACTTCCGTTCTTGTGCTTGTTACACTTGACACTATATTCGCAGATAGAATCTACAACCTACCAAAAAAATAAAAGGTTCAATTTTGTGTTTTCTCTATTATGGAATTTCATTTCTAATGATCACACTTGAATTTCTTGTGGTATTATCAGGGTTTCCAGAAGGTCTACTGTAAAAGAAACATTTGTTCTCTTTTTCGACGGCGATTTTCTCACTCTTTTTTCACCGGGACACAGCCCAGGGGAGTTCTCTTTTTTCATTTCTCAGCAATAGTTGTATTTTTCATGTATTTTTTTTTAAAGGGGGGCATTGGCTCCGCCCCCCTAGACTCCCCTTTCCCTTCCGCGTGTTTTGTTCTCTGTCACCTTATGTTATGATCGATCCAGCTTGTTCAAAGAATTGCGTCTTGCAATAAAACTGTGTTTATCAGAACAGTCGTTACAAGCAAATATCTCAGAAGATCAATAATAACAATACTTATAGCTTTAATAGCCAGAGTTCCATTCAGTAACTCCTATATCTCCAATTATTTATAGATTCCTTCTTCTTCTCATTCAGCAAAATACTAAACAGTTCGATTCAGCGATAAAATCACTCTGTGAGGTCCTCTCTACGCGCGGTCGGTCTATTTTATCGAATTCCACAAAACTTTGATAGAGGACAGAGATTGTTAAAAAATCGCTTTGTTTCTTTCTGCTGCTGCAATCGACAAACAAAAACCTTGATGCCACTCCCACTAAAAAATGTCATTAAACAAAACTGGAGCACGAAAGCATTGCACGATAAAAACTGTATCTCCGAAAGTAATTCCGAGATAACGGGATTAGATGGGCGGCGTGACAAGAAGAATCAACTTCCCGTCTTTTGTCTCGACTTTCCCATTTCCTGTCCATTTCCACTATTGCGCGGCGCCAAAGCTCAAAGCTCTCTTTGATATTTTTCAGCAAACTGGATTTCACCCTCACCCAGCATTTTTTGTTACATCGTATCGTCGCGTCGCGTCGTCGTGTAAATATTTGCTCTATTTTATGAAATTCAAATATTACAGTAATGATATATTCAAAATTCTAAGCTTTGCATTTTTTTGTTGCAGCGATGGAAGCCTTGGAGACGTGCATAAACTACTGGGAAGATGCCCTGGCGCTGTACAGGAACCAGGACGGCGGAGGTGGCGGGGCCATGGCCGTCTTGGGACCGGAAGAGGCCAACTTCTGCAGGGATTTGCAGCACCTCTTGGATGCGGCGATAGAGCTACAAGACAAATCCGAGATGCTGTTCCTGGATCAGAGGTCCATATTGTTCCGGAAGGAGGGCGCAGGGCAACGGGCATCCGAAAACGGATACGATCCCGACATGTCGGGGGGCGAAAGCTTCGCTTCTGCGCAAGATATGGTAATTTATTCTCGATTTTTTTCTCGAATTGGTGTTTTTTAGTGAACATCCTAGTATACAGGCTGTCTCAAAAGTATCGCATTCCGAGTACGGAGCGATGAATGGAATCTACTTAAGAACACGAAAAAATATATTGAAGCCCCCCTAACTCTTCAGCTTATGCGCCTGGATGGATAGGCAACCCAACATACTTCAATTTAATCCTACTTATTTGAATTAAATCACTTTTCCCGCTTTGGGACTGCTTTGGTTGGTGATCATCTAGTATCAGGACACCATCCTGTTGTGCATCCTTCTTGTGGTTCGAGGATAGAGCTCCTGGGCTTGTTGAGATCGACTCAACCTCTAGTTTGAACGCAGTAAGACACAGAAATTAGTTGCAATATAGAATTATTGTATTCTTTTACCTGATCCTACCTCAGCGCTGCTAACTAGGATAACTAGCTAAGTTTTCTAAAGTGTTCCCTACAAGATAAATTTCCCCTAATAATTATTTCAAAGCCGTCACACATCAATACTCCGATGAACACCTGATTCTACACCTTGACCAACATTTAAACTTTGTTTGGGGAGCGTGGTTCGAAATTCTCATCGTGGATTCATCAGATTAAACATTTACGTTAGTGTTATAGGTTATGTTAGGGTTATGTACAGCGTCTAGACACCGAAAAAGGGGTGAGTGAATTTTGCGAGCGGTAGGAACTTCTTCTGTTCTGTTGAACTGTTCCCCTCATTTGGACCCTTGGCTATGATTGTCGTTACCCCCCCCCCCTCCTATTTCTACTTTGGACCCTTGCCTACGTTTTGCTTACATTGTCGTTTCACTCAGGCTCTACTCTAGACGAGAACGGAACTTTGGGGATGAGGATTGTATTGAAAAGTTGAACAAAAACACGAATTGACAGCAAACAAAATGAATTTTTACTATCAAAATCATTAGCAAAATTCAAATGAATCAGATTCTTTTTATAAAACACCTAACCAAATGAGACTGACAGAGTTATAAAATGACACACAATTGACAAAATGAATGAAAACAATTAAAAACACAACAACAAAATATGTCATACTGTTAGTCAAAAAGAAAGAGAAGAGTGACGGATTCGGAAAAGGGCACTCAGTGGAAGAACCCAATCAAACAAACCCCTGAGTTGAGCTCAAAGAAGAAGACTCTCACATATTTGAAAAATGAATAACAAAAACTCACTGATGAATTCCGGTATTCAGTGTAAGTGCAATTAGTAACACAAAATCACAGAAACATCAGTAAACAATGCATAATAGATCAACAAATCAACAATGCAGATAAAATCATCAACAATTTATAAAAACTCACAAGACATAATAGGGGTGGTTAGTAAGATCCTGTAAAATACCTCCATTGAATATCTGACAAATATAGCAGCGATCATAAAACATGACATAAAAATATGAGAGTCTTAAAAGACGGCGGACAATGACATTCACATGAAAATCAAGTCATGACACAAACAAAAATACAAGTGAGTACATGACAAGCAAATTACACACAAAATGAATGGAATGGACATAAAAATAATGACATGAAATTCAGTAAGTTAACAAAATTCGTGAAACAACAAAAATAATGACATCAAAAATAATTACGTAAACAGACTAAGACAAAAATTAAATTATTCATGTCCAAATAGAAAATAATAAGTTAGCCCGGACCTGTCATTCTCTTATACGCACCTGAGCTCGAACGTGAAACAAAGAAAATCCCATACGCGTTATTTTCAGAACCTGCAGTTCTTCGCGCGAGGCGTCAATGATGTCACCATCCGCGACCCTACGCCAAGTAGGTACCTAACTTGCAGCTAAACCTCGTCAACCCTTCTTGTAACCCCCCGGCACGGTCATTTGCAATCACCACCGTCCAAACACAGAGACAATGCAACGAATTCTATATCAACCTAAGGCTGAACCCCGCGAAAATCCTTCTTTTGCAGTTCGTTCCTTTGTTCTTTTCACGATACCCGTGATCTCCCCGCTTCCGCGTGCTATTTTCAGCCGATCTGCATTTCTTACACACTGTGATATCATCCAGAGGAATAACGCGTAGGTACCGAGTACCTAACGCACGTCCAGGGCCAGGGGGGCCGTTGGGCATTTCAAAAAATTAGTGAAATACATGAGACGCGTAAGGGTGCTTCCATCCTCGCTTTAAACTAGGCTGTAAAAGCCGCGAAAACCCCCTTTTCGGTCCTCTTCTTAGTTCGGAATTCCCGGAAACAAATAAATTGACGCCCGAAACAGAAAGATGCGATTTTGGGAAACAAAAATTGAATCACCAAAAAAAACTAATGTAGTCACACCAAAAGCGTTTGGAAAATTATGCTGGTGAATAAATAAGAAATTACCCACCTCTGAAAGCCAATCTTGACGGACGTCGTCGGGCACATCTAGCTTCGATGGAACACGACACAAGAATCCCCGTTGACCCGCGAGAACCCGAATTCCTACCGCGTCTCCGTCCCCGCATCGATGGACTCAAATATGGAAAGGTTCCACACGGAAGTATTATTAAAATTCATTTGTAAAAAGTCGCTGGAAGTGCGGTCCATCACACTGTTCTTCTCTTTTCTGTTGTTTCCCCTGTTCCTTACAATCTAAGTTCGTGGGCCGATGTGTGCGGGGCTCCTCCTATTATGAATTTCTTTTCAAAGGCTGCGTCTCTTGTATCTGGACTATTCGTTTTGCATCGCCGTTGTGGAGGACTGGATCTATTTTTCACCTTGAATTGCCCTTGAAGCTTAGAAGGATATCACGACCGCGAGTGTCTATAGCCTGGAATATCAAACTCAATTTCACCCTCCCAAAAACTTTGAAACCAATGAGCACGCGAACAATAGCTCTGTTCTGGCAGCGGTTAGAACCGGTTTGCAAATGATCAGAAGCAAGCACACAGGTAAAAATTCGTTGAACCTCCGGCACAATAGAATGAATATCCATCTGGACACCCATTTCTGACGGTTTTCGAACTGGATCCAACTGCTGCCAAAACAGACCTAATTACTCAAGTCAAGGTACCAAACTCTCATGTGAAGATCCTTCTGATTGCGCCCCGTACTGTTTTGTATTGTGTTGTGAACCCATTCTTCCTAAAACCTACAAAGGTGCTCGCCGATAAACTAACGCGAAAAGGCTTCGAAGAAATTATTGTTCCCCCTAAATAAATATCAGGTCGCTAACCAACTATTGAGCCCCAACAATTCATTATAGGTACAAGTTTCTTAAATCGTCGCGTCGTCAAGTGTCCAAGTAATTATACGAACAGCTCCTAATAGATTTTCCATTTCACGATTGAACAATCTCTATCAGCTTCAGGTGATAACTGTAACAAATTAATTAGTTACGCGAAAACAAACCAGGCGTTCCTCTGGGTGAAACTCCTCTCCATAACAATCGCTATTGATAATAATTCTCTTATACTTATTAACCCAACCAACATGGAAATTTATATAACTGCAGTTGCACGCTAAAACAAAGTCAATAGTTTCAAGGAGGGAGGGGGGGTGTTCGTTGTCTTAAACCGATTATTATTAACAATTGTGACTCAACGGAAGGGTCCGACCCTGATTTTAACAAATGCGATTTTAGTTATTTTCAATCATTATTCTTTCCGAGCTCCTTCAAATTCAAATTTAGCCACGCGTATTCAGAAAAGTCGCTCAAAAGCTCCGTCAAAGTTCCAACCTCAACCCCTGTACTGCTGGTACCACCTAGTGAGAAGTTGAAGTCTACCGCCGTGTCGATCATGGCTTCCTAGGACTTTGCAAATTTCAATCGTAGGCCGTCTACCCCTCCCCACAAGATCGCTGCTTTTCCACCTCGAGGCTACCGTTTGTCGATTACAAGCATCCACTCCCGAAGCTTAGCTGAACTGAAGGACAAGGCTCACCTCGAAAGAAGGACCAGACGCATCCAGTGAACTGCCAGGACTCACCTCTAAAGAAGTCCATGACTCATCACAAGTGAAGGCCAGGACACGACACTAAAATAGGACCCGACTCGTTCAGTGGAAGGCCCGAACTTACCCCTAAAGGAGGCCCCGACTCGTCTCAGAAGAGCTCATTATCGGTGATAGATTACGAGTGCTCGATGCTGGTTCCTCTTCCAACAGCAGCGTTTTGTGTGCAGGGTTCCAACCCCTTGGATATGAAATTATACAATCTCTTCGATAGCAAGGGATGCATCTAAGTATACCTATGTTACTCGGCGATACCCACACAGTCCATAGGTTTTTGCTATAGCTTGAAACTCCCCGGTAAAAAAACATCTCTCACCGCAATCAACCCCGAAGCAAGAGTGGAGTGTGCACCGGTGCGAAGTTCAAACTCCTAACAATTTCAGTGACAGGGCAAGACCGTGGCAGCTTGATGAGGCAGATTTTCGACACATGCCAGTGTTATTTGAATAGACGATGCACGCTTCGCGGTTGGAAATTCTCTCTACAACAGCAGGAGTAGTGCTTATTATCTCATCTCGGTACTCGGACGTCGCGACTCGAATTTTTGGACGGCGGCAATATGCGGGTAGGACAACTACACAGCAGTATCGGATGCGGTGCGCACAGCACCTCGGAAAGCGTATTTTGCTTGAGAGCAGAGGGTGGAGAGTAACGGAAGAATAAAATATAAACTCTGTTTATATTACCTCGCTCGGTTTTTACGTATAAACCAAACTTTCAATTTTGGAAATTTTAGTGAATTGTTGCGTTTTTGAGCACTTGAGCCGAGAAGAGAGCCGAGGGCCACAACTACAATGATTGATTGATTGACCTTCGTTCATCTCTGGGTCCTTTTATAATACTCATCGAATCGTCATTTGGTCACATGGGGCCGTGCATTGACTTATGAACCGCCGACGTTGTATGGAAGTTTCCGCAAAACCGCTGAGTCGACGATGGTTTGCTTCGCCAGCCGAAAGCTGGACACCGCGCTCTTCCTGTCTAGCGCAATTTGATCTTCGACACTACCCAGCGACATGCGTTTTTTTACAACATAACCCCCAAATTCAAGGCAAAAATTCCAAAACACGCCAAAAACAAACATTTAAAAAAAAATTGCTACTACAGAATTGCTCATGTCTTCTAAGAAGCTAAACTTGCAGAGCAAAATTGCAGGATATCTAGAACAATTGAAAACACCATCATGTACACGATTCTCTTTACACTTGTCCCTAAATCAGTAGCTTGGATTTGATTGAAATTCGCTTTCACTCTTAGGTGAGAGCAGGCCCGGACCGGTGAAAGCTAGTCGACATACTCGTATCAGTTGGTACAAAAATCTAATATCACCTTTTCTTATCTTTTTGAAGGTTGCCGATTTGAGAGAGTTCGAGGAGTTCGCCGAGTACTTCCCCGACTTGGATTCATTTCCGTTGTACCAAGCCGCCCTGCACCAATTGGAAAACGGCGGCATACCCTGCCGCATCCTGCGGACTGAACTAGTGAAATGCGGCTCGGACGGCGAATATTTAGGAAAACTTCACTGCCTACGTCTGGCTTTCCAACACATTCTCAGGGACAGAGCCACCTACAACTGGTTCACCAACTCGGGACGCCAAGTTTTGGCCGATCTGTTGTTGTACAACGATCGCGATCCCAAAGAATTCCTCATTGGATACGAACAAATGTTGAAATACATCCAGGTTGCCTGATTATTGAAGTGATCAAAAAAATATCTCCTTAAACCATGCCTTTCTTCATCATGATTGTTCAACAAACTTTCAAGAACCATAAATATGTGTGACTTGAGGAGATATTTTTTCATTCGCTCCTTGCGTTATTTCGATAGTACTAAAATCTCGATTTGCAGGACGCCAAAAACTGGACGGAAATCGAACAAGAGCTGGGCTCGAAAGGCGTCAAGGCGCTGACGTTCTACGACGTGGTCATGGACTACATCCTGATGGACGCCTTCGAGGACCTCAACTCGCCGCCGACTTCGGTGACGGCGGTGGTGAACAACCGGTGGCTGTCGAACGGCTTCAAAGAAACGGCCCTGGCCACGGCCGTGTGGTCGGTGCTGAAGGCCAAAAGACGCATGCTGAAGTTCCCCACGGGCTTCATGGCGCACTTTTACGCCATCTCCGAACAGCTCAGTCCGGTCCTGGCGTGGGGCTTCCTGGGACCGGACGAGGTTCTGAGGGACACTTGCGTGTACTTCAAGGAACAAGTGATGGGTTTCCTGGCCGACATATTCAGTTTCCAGAAGTGCCGCTACACGACCGTCGAAGAGCTGGGCCTGGATATCATCGAGAATCTCAAAAACAGAATAGGAAACATCACGCAAAGGCTGAGCGCGCAGTCGTAGAATTTGTTGACTATTTACTTCTTTTATGTCCGCTGTATGATTTTTTAAGACTTTAGAAAACAAAACTTCTTGCATCTTGGTATTATTCTCATCATCTACTTACAAAAAATGCAGTTTTTGATGATCAGAATAGAAAATATGCGGATGTTTGGAAGCGGAGTAGGAAAAAGGCTGCATCGGTATTATTTTATTGTACAATCTGAAGAGAATAATCCTCGTATGCAAGACTTTTGTTTTTCTAAAGCTCTGTATTCTGTCCATGTTTTTAAATTAATTTTGCATACACTGGTGGTAGAGTTAAGTTTTAAAACTCAAATTTTTACTGGTTCATTAGTTTTTAGGCGTACATTCCCACTGGTTGTCGTAATAACTGAGGTACTATTTCGCTGTTATTATTTTTTACATCGTGTAATAATACAATTTTATGTCTTTATGCCTTATTTGTTTAAATATCTGTGGGGTTGTTTCAGTACTTAAGTAGACAAAAATTGTAAATTGTATGTGAATAAGTAAATTGGGCCACGAGGACGTGCATTTTTGGCCAGAAGTGACCCAGGCATATCTTCTAATATGTTTTGGAGAAACTTACGGTGGATGGTCGTGGTTCTCCCGGATTGCTGGCCGATGTTATCGCTTGCCTTAGGTGGCACCGTTTTCCAGCCGTCCGAGTCACCGTCCAACTCTGGGGCTTCTACCTTTTGAAACTGAACAGTTGTCCCCGTTTCAATGCGGACAACAACGCTCTTCCACCAGGCAAAACATTCGTCGATACCATGGTTCTTGAGGTTCCTTCACTGATGGCGCAATCTCCTTTTCAATAATAGCGACCACTGGAACGCTACGCGACAGGAAGTCAGGAACGACGTGCTCTTTACCTTTACGCTGTTACTTCAAAGTCGTATGCTTGCCGTACAGCCCATCTTGCTAGACGTCCTGAAGGGTCATTTAGATTATGGAGCCAGAGCAGGCTCCAGTGGTCCGTTACTACAGTGAAAGGAACTCCCTCGAGGTACTGCCGCAAGGATTCTATAGACCAGATTACGGCCAAACACTCTTTCTCAGTGGAATTATAATTTCGCTTTTGTCTGGATTCTGATAGAAAATAGATTACCTGCTCTCCTTCCTCGTCGGACTGGGGAAGCACAGCACAGGCATCGGTTTGCAGGACGCTTCGGGTGTAATCAGGATCAAAGAGGCTTTGGTTCCAACACCTATCTTGTCCGGTCCCGACTTATCCCTGCCATTCACGGTACAGTGTGACGCCTCCGCCACTGACTCGGGCGCTGTGCTCAATCAGGTGGTCGATGGTGAGAAGAAAGTAGTAGTATACGCCAGTAGGACTTTGTCAAAGAGCGAGAAAAGTACAGAGTAACAAAACGGGAATGTCTGAGGGTCCTGTTTTCTAAGGACAAATTTCGCCCTCATATTGAAGGCGGCAGGTTCAAGGTCATCACAGACCATGCCTCTCTTTTATGGTTGTTCCAGATGGAAGCCCCACAGGTCGACTCGCGCGGTGGAGTATCAGACTGTCACTATTCGATATGACGCTGAAGTATCGCAAGGGAGTAATAAACGTCGTCCCTGACGCTTTATCTCGGTGTTTTCCAACCTCTGGAGAGTCCTAAGTTTCTGTACTGGATATAAGCCTTCAGGACGATCGTCGACCCTTTTTATCTTGACCCTCGCGACAAAATTCTTGAAGCTCCACAGAGTATCTGCAGTGGATGGTCGGAGATGGTCGAGTATACAAGTTTCTTCTGTGCAAACTTCCATCTCCTAGTAACGTTTCTAACTGGAAATTTTCAGTTCCGGCAGATCAGCGCGAAAATTTCCTTGGGTCTGTTTACAATGAACCCTAGTTCCTCAGTTCATCATTAGCGATAATGGTTGCCAATTCATTAGCAAGTAATTCCGTAAGCTATGCAGTGGGTATAGGGATAGGGTAAAGAAGATCTGGTACACCGCCAAGTACCAACCGCAGGCGAACCCCGTTGAGAGGTCCAATCGGACGATCGGAGCTGCCATTAGGTCCTGCATCAAGGACAATCACTGGAAGTGGGACGCGTTTCTACCTCACGTAATATAAACCATTCGCACCGCTGGCGCTGTCAGTGAGGTGACCGGATTTTTTCTGGCTTTCTCAAACTTCGGTTGCATCATACCATGTCGCGGAGATTTCTACGGCAACAATCTACACCTAAGGTCAAACTTCGAGTTCAAGTATCCTCAAAATGGACCGGAGGGCTTGGAAAAGTCCGCTTTGTCAAGGAGCGAAAAAAGTAGTACAGTGTAACAGAGCCGGAATGCCTAAAGGTCCTGTTTGATAAGGACAACTTTCGCCCTTACATTGAAGGCTGCAGGTTCACTGTCATCACAGACCATGCCTTTCTTTTATGGTTGTTCCAGATGGAAGACCCCACAGGTCGACTCGCGCGGTGGAGTATCAGACTGTCACTATTCGATATGACGCTGAAGTATCGCAAGGGAGTAATAAACGTCGTCCCTGACGCTTTACCTCGGTGTTTTCCAACCTCTGAAGAGTCCGAAGTTTCCGTACTGGATATAAGCCTTCAGGACGATCGTCGACCCTTTTTATCTTGACCCTCGCGACAAAATTCTTAAAGCTCCACAGAGTATCTGCAGTGGATGGTCGGAGATCGTCGAGTATACAAGTTTCTTCTGTGCAAACTTCCATCTCCTAGGAACGTTTCTAACTGGAAATTTTCAGTTCCGGCAGATCAGCGCCAAAATGTCCTTGGGTCTGTTTACAATGAACCCTAGTTCCTCAGTTCATCATTAGCGATAAAGGTTGCCAATTCATTAGCAAGTAATTCCGTAAGCTATGCAGTGGGTATAGGGATAGGGTAAAGAAGATCTGGTACACCGCCAAGTACCAACCGCAGGCGAACCCCGTTGAGAGGTCCAATCGGACGATCGGAGCTGCCATTAGGTCCTACATCAAGAACAATCACTGAAAGTGGGACGCGTTTCTACCTCACGTAATATAAACCATTCGCACCGCTGGCGCTGTCAGTGAGGTGACCGGATTTTTGCCGGCTTTCTCAAACTTCGGTTGCATCATACCATGTCGCGGAGATTTCTACGGCAACAATCTACACCTAGGGCCAAACTTCGAGTTCGAGTATCCTCAAAAATGGACCACGGAGGGCTTGGAAAAGTTCGCCTCGATTTTTGACAAGGTACGCGAAAAGCTCAAGATCTCTTATGAGCGCTATGCCCATTCCGTAAACATTGTGAGAGAGAAGATTTCGGACACGGTGTACGCTCTGGACAATGAGAGTGGCTCCGACGCTGGTTGATGACATGTCGCAAGACTTGAAAGCATTCCTTGGCCAGTGAGTGAATTCTCCTTTTTTATCATTTTTCCTTCTGCGTAGTTGAGAGAGAGATAGGGAGAGATAGGGAGAGAGAGAGAGAGAGAGAGAGAGAGAGAGAGAGAGAGAGAGAGAATTTTTATTGGAAACGTGTACTGAATCAACAGCGAGTGCGACAATTTGTCTGACATGTAACTTAGTAGAACGCAGTATTATTGTGTATTGGAACGTTTGTATCGTGATTATTAAAGTACCCAACGCAAATTCTAAGCATATTGGTGTCAGAAGTCGGATAATTGCGAAATAAATGCCGGAGACAAGAAGCATGTCGAAGTCTGTAGTGAGAAAGTGATGTTACAGCTGAAAAATCTTCTAGAAGAACAGGAAAAGAACCGTCTAGACGAGAAAGAGTAACAAGCGTGAAAAGCCTAGGAAAGAAAGAAGAGCTATCACCCGACTGGAGCGCCCTACTACACGCTACGTCCTCCTCGAATTGATTGATTAAGGACGCAACAAGTAGTTCTTGACTAGTCGATCTCCCGCCTACGCTGGCTTATATCCTTTACACATTGTCGTACTGCTGAGTGTAGGCATATTACTCGGGAAGTGTTGCCCAAACTTCTTCAAAAGCCGGATGGGGGCCGACCCATTCAAATTTTGACTCCGCTTCGCATTGCTGCAGCCGAGTTATATCATATGCTGCACTCACGCGAATGAAGAAATGAGCATTCATTAGTGAAAAATATACTGTTGTACTTTCAACTTTTATTGCTTCACTTCCTGCTTTGACATTCTAGTGAGGGTATATGAACTCGAGTCAGAGAATTCGACAGTTGAGTGAGATAATATCAAAGTCGTAACAAAATACTTATCCACTTCTGACTTCTATTCATCTTCTTATTCATTTGAAGTTTTATCGAATTGAATAATTATTACCAGGTAAGTCGTGACTGCTCCAATTATCTGTTGAAATTATTCATATATAAGTATTGATGATCAATCATACATACAAAAGCAGAAATATTACAGAATAGATGAGGGTGTAGTCTATTGTGAAGAAACCCAAAGCAGACACTTCCAATTTCTGGTGCAACATTTGAAGCGAATACATTTGAATCTAAAATATTTTTATTTTCAATGTCCAAGTTTTGAAATAGATGAATATTTCAAAGAGAAGCTTACATGATTTTCCAGTTCAAGATCGAAGCAATGATTCCTTAGTTCATGCAGTATACTTGGCACTTCATTAGCCTAAAAAAAATCATTCAATTCATGATTGACATTTTTTTCCTATTCTAATGTACTTGCATTTTCGCAAGTGCTAGCCGAAGCATAAACCAAACAGTAAAGCTCAATTATTTCATCCGAAAGCCATAGTACAGATGAAATATTCAGAACAAATTTGACGAATTGTGCTTGCCCAGACAGCAGAATGTTATACAACAGATATGACCGATATAAAATGCGAGACAAAGAAACCGCAATAGACACCAAAAGCTGATAGGCAAAAGCTCGGTTCAGGATTCTCGTAACATGTCCTAACTTGTAGTACAAGCGGAACAAAATGTAAAGCTTCCCAGGTAAATCGGCATCGGTCTGCGGTTCAAATCCGTTACAACTTCTATAAAGGGATCTGAGGACCTCGTTGATTTTCCGAAATCTTACTTGAACTTGAAGAACAAGCATCACAAATTGATATTTCGAAAGTGCCTTTATCAGATGTATAAGCAAAAAATCAATTTTCTGAATCGAATCCATTTTCACAATCAACATCGTAACCGTCGACCGCAGACCGAGAGAAACCAACAGAAAGATGAGTATAATGTAGTTGTTTTTCAAAACTTGTCGGTATTGAATTTCGAAGCCGTTTCTCAAAAATGTTGAATCAATTTGTGACAGTATGTTGAAACTTTTCACTATAAAATTGCGACCAGTAAACGTAAAGAATAAAACTACGAACATAGAAGTGATCACGACGACACATTCTATTAGTACTACAGTTTGGCTGACGATGATAAAATCAATTTCATCCACCACGAGACGATAAAGGGCATAGAAACTGAACAGGGCATTGAAGAATATGAAAAACATAAAGTAGAGCCAGTCTGACCTTCGTGTTTTAAGTAGCTCGGAGGTGTTTCGTGATTTCTGTTTTTTGTACTGAATCGGAAAGAGACCTATTACTCTGCAAAGGAGGTGGAGAGGCCAAATAGAACGGTAAATTTTTGTTAGAGTATTTTCACTGTCTACTGAAGGATGCAAAAAATTACTAGTAAACTTCATCGTTGAGGGGTAGGTAGGTACCTATCGACTGCAGCTTAGTAATGGCGCGTGCTCATTTTCAGGAAACTAATGAACACTCCAATAAATTGCGTTTAGTATTTTATGATAGATAAGCATATTTTATGTTGATTTAAATCTTCAATATAATCAATATCTTCTACCTACCTACTGGCGATTCCAGTAATTGAACCCGGAATAATTTAGGTTGGGTGAACACTGAAAATTTACTCAGGTAGGTACTTACTTAATGAACGCTTACACTGAAAACGATTGCAATATTTTCTCTGAATATCGTTACGAGATGCAAGGCTCTCGTATGATTCCAGTGCATTCGAGAGCACACGCGGTCCTTCTAGACCTTTCGAACACATGTTACGAGTTGCGAAGCTCTCGTGCAATGTAAGTGCATTCGAGAGCATACGCGTAGGCTCTGGACCGTTCGAAATAACCTGGAGACGTCCCAACATGCGAGTAGAACACATCTGCCCAATTGGCGGAGTTGCCGGCTTCAGAGGACGCCGGTTGCAGGTAGGTATTACATAAAGGTGATAGACGTTTCGAGAGCCGTCGCGATCTACATGCCGCGGTCGATGTGAAATTTTCCAGAGAACCGGTGGAAAGTTCCCTAAGGTTATACTTTCGGGGCCCTATCCTTGAAACGGGGAAGATTGTCGACGATGGCTCGGTAGTGAAAGTACAACCGGAACAACATGTGTAGTTCCTAGGCAAGGACCAATCATAGCTCTCCTTGCATAGCAACATCGCATATGAGAACTTTGTTCCCCGTTTCAAGAATAAGGCCCCCAGTCGGAGTACATAAGCACTGATAGGCTGACCGACACACCAGTATTGAATTCAGAGCGACAACAGTGAGTAATCGGCGAAATTGAGCTAGCGATTGTTGTAGGACGCTTTGGGTATTCACAGCAAAACTCACTGGAAGCCGAGTATTCTTTATTCACCTCCACTGTACAAGCCGTAATCTCTGAATGAATCTTCTAGAATTCTCCCGGTGCTGCTCTCTACACCCGTCAAATTCCCCCTTCCGCCTCCTTGTTCATCCCGCGCTGCCAACCGCCCTGGTCCCCGTGTTGGACACGTTCTCTGGCGTCTTTCACTCCCACGCGGCACCTCACATTCGGCCATACTGACACAAGTTCGTCCTCGAACGATTCCATTTGCAAGAGAGCATGCAAGAGCAGGTGAAAGCGGCGTGGCGATGTTCTCAAGCTGGAGGTGGAAATGTTAGGCAGGACGGCAGATCGAGGCGAGGGAGGACAAGATGACCTGGCAAATAGAAACAAATCAAGAAATACTCGGCACTTTGTTTTTTTTTTCACAGAAATAACTATAAACTTTATAAACTGAGAGTCAACGAAGAAAAGAGTGCTCTTGTAGACACAAGTGTGGCCGTACCGGACGGCTGGCATTATGCATAAATCATTTTGAAGATCAAAATGTAAATCAGAACATAGATTAGTGCGAAGATCAGAACGGAGATCATGTCGAAGTTCAAGGTGGAGATCATTGTGAAAAGCAAGACGTCGATCATTTCGAAGATAACGTAGATCATTGCGAATATCCAATCGTAGATCATTTCGGAGATAAGAACGTAGATCATTTCCTACAGCAAGTCGGAGATCAGAACGTAGATCACTTCGAAAAGCAAGTCGTAGATCAGAACGTAGATCATTGCGAAAATCAAAACGTGGATCATTTCGGAGATCAGAACGTAGATCATTGTGAAAAGCAAGTAGTAGATCAGAACGGAGATCAAAACGTGGAACATTTCGGAGATCAGAACGGAGATCATTGTGGAAAGCAAGTCGTAAATCAGAACGTAGATCATTGCGAAGATCAAAACGTGGATCATTTCGGAGATCAGAACGTAGATCATTGTGAAAAGCAAGTCGTAGATCAGAACGTAGATCATTTCGGAAAGCATATCGTGGATTAGAACGTGGATCATTTGGCAGATAATGTAGATTATGGTGAAAAGGACCTTTACTCGGGGTCCCGCAAGATTATCCACGGTCTGAGAGAGTCTACAGCTACCACAGTTTTTGACTGTTTAGAACCACGAAGATCTTCAACCACATAACGGTCATTAGGTAAAGCGACAACAATGCGGCTGAATTTTGGCTGCAACTTTCTCCTCCTTTTCTCCTTTTCCTTGATGAACGAACGAAAAACGTAGGTACGCCGGATGTGATAAAACCGACGTACAAAAGAAAAGTGTAGGAAAGATCCCGCTTCTGACAATTGTTGTAGGGCGCTTTGGGTATTCACAGCGAAACTCACTGGAAGCCGAGTATTCTTTATTCACCTCCACTGTACAAGCCGTAATCTCTGAATGAATCTTCTAGAATTCTCCCGGTGCTGCTCTCTACACCCGTCAAAATCCCCCTTCCGCCTCCTTGTCCATCCCGCGCTGCCAACCGCCCTGGCCATCGTGTTGGACACGTTCACTGGCGTCTTTCACTCCCACGCGGCTCCTCACACGATATCCAAGTGCAAATAATAGTTGACGTGTTTTTAGTAGTACGCAATAATTAAAAGTGTTTGTTTAAAACATTCTTCTCTCAATTATGAAAAGAACCCCAGCGCGAATTCCGTTTTAAAAGTTTTGAACCTTGTCATTTTTCCAACTTTTGACAGGTAAGAGATGGAGGAATACCTTCAACTGTTGTAGTGTATCCTGGTCACGGCACCATTTTTGTAGTATATCCTGGGTTACTACGGCACTATTTCTGTAGTGTAACCCCCTTTTCGATGTTGGCAGTGATCGTGTCGTTGTTCCTTCCCTTCCCCACGTCGTTTACCTTTTACCTACGTTGTGTGAGTTCTTACTCTAGATGGGAATGTGTCGTTGGGGATGAGGTTTGATTCTTGAATGAAACGCAAATGAAATGGAAGCAAAATTAACCTTTTATTGAAAAGCGATTGCAAAGTTTTGAATGAATTTGTTTCTTTTCTCAAAACACCTCACAACAAGAAATTGACAGTGATAAGAATGACACAACATGAATGTAGAACAACACACAAAACAAGAATAATCATTACAAATTCTTTGGACAATGCATGACTTGACAACAATAAAATAAACACAAAATCGGATTAACAAAACAAAACAAGAAATCATGAAACATGTTAAACTGTCAATTAATTCGCAAAGGAAAAGTGACGTATTCGCTGACAGGCACACATGGGAAGAACACGTCAAAGAAACCCCGGCGTATAGCCTGGTTGATTGCTGAAAAATTTCTTCACCCAAATGATCTGAACAAAAACGAAGTGTGAATGAGTCAAGACGAAATGACATAGAAGTCACTCCGACTCCAGTAATGCATTGATCAAGTCAGCGTGAATCGGTGCTTGAACCTCTTTGTAAAGTTTGTTTCGTTTACAAGTTATTTACGTAACAACAAAAGGAAACTTCACGCCCAGCAATTAATGTTACACTTTACAAACAAAAGAAGCCAAATTGATAGATAGTAAACAATTAATGAATGATCGGTAAACAAGTACATAAATCAGCAAGAAACAAATGATAGGTAATGGTGTAGATAAATACACAAGAAACAAATGATAAGTGATAGTGTGGACAAATAAACAAGAAACAAACGATAAGTAATGGTGTAGGTAAATAAACAAAAAACAAATAAGAGATAAACAGGTAGATAAATAAACAAGAAAGAGGTGAGAGATGAATAAGTAGAGAAGTTGGAGTTGGTCATACCCTTTGTAAGCAATTGGAAGGAAGAAGTATCTATAACGCATTCGTCCGAAACTCCCCAGAAGTTACCCATGACAAATTCCACAGATACATACTTACATACAAAACAAAACAATGGTTAGTAAACAGTAATCACATACAAGAAATAACAGTAAATACAAGAAAATCGACTCAAGCCAACCTGTGGCCCTCTCTTCGTCGTGTTACATAATTTCACCAAATAAGAAAAGGTTAGTAGACTTAACAAGGCAGATTCATACAAGTAGGTGGACCCCCCCCATGACACGGAGAAGCGTGCAAGTCTTCTTTCCTTCGTTGACTTTCAGGTATAATCCGACGATGAACAATGAAATGTGAATTAATCATAAAAAGTACTGTTCTCTACTTAGCGGCTGATTTTGGCGTAGCAGAGTTTCTTTTTGTCGTCTTACTGTTTGTGACGTAACTTGTGGAAAAGAAACAATAATGAAACCTCGACATATGCGCGACAGTGCAATCCCGAGGCAAAGTCATGAGTGCGCAAAATGCACACCCACTGGATTACGACCTTTGCCATCAACATTAAGATCATTTGGGAGTAGATGAATTACACAAAATTCAAAGCAGTGCAAAGCACCTTGATTTCAAAGGGGGAAAAACTGCGGGTTATGCAAACCCGTCGAGAACAAAGAGAACAAAGAATTTCAGGTTATGTACAATACTTTTGCGGGAAAAATAGGTATCGAAATGCATGATTTGGTGAGTGGGTGGAAGTCAAAATTACGATACAATAATCAAGAAAAGACCCACCTTGAAATTCTAATAACGTCGCACACACGTCGTTGCACTCTAAATCACGTGTTCCTCACACCACAGCTTATTCTCTTCTCTCCCTGCGGCTACCGCTCACCCAGCGCAGCGCCATCTCCCTCTCCTATCGGCAAACGCTACCAACGTCAACGACCGTACCTACTTTAGGTACCAACGTACAAACAAAACAAAGGGGGAACACCACACTGTTTCGAATAGTTTTTCAAGTACTTTCAAATGATATATTGCAAGTTAAGTTCCGTGAGATATAGCTTCTGTCATATTCAACAATGACACGTCCGTTTGACAGTTGACAGCCTGTTTCATCCAGACCATATTTCCCTCCACCATTATCACCCGCTACAAATTACGCTGCTAAGAGCGCAAGCGCAGCTGGAAGGGAAGTGTCCGACTTCAAACGTTTCAGTTGAACACTGTGACATATGGTCTATCCAGTTCGCCAATTTTATAGCAATTCGAACCTTGCTTCAACTCGCAGAAGAGGGCTTATCAAGGTTTCCCGCAGCGGCTAATGTGCTTCGTGATAGTGTCTATATAGACGATATAGTATGCGGGGCGGATTTCATTGAATCTGCTTCTCAGTTGAGAACTGAACTCAATGAACTTCTGCATTCCGGCGGTTTTGAGCTTCGAAAGTGGACTTCAAATTGTTCAAAGATAATCAGAGATCTGCCAGCTTGTCACCGGCAAACTAAATTGTCCACTTTCTGAGGAGCCTCAGATGCAAAATTCTTGGGATTGCAGTGGTGTCCTACTTCGGATACCTTTTCGTTCAGTGTTAAGTCCACTAAAGTAATTTGAACAAAACGGTCGGTTGAACAAAAAATTTATGACCCGTTGGGATTTCTCGGTCCCGTAATGTTCTCAATCAAACACCCAATACAGTAACTTTGGCTGTTAGGTCTTGATTGAGATACAGTCCCACCTGTTGATATTTGCCGACAGTGGCAAGCCATCAAGGATCAACTTTCGTTGCTTTCATCCGTTGAAATACCAATGTACTTGCTCACTGATGACATCACGGCCTGTAAGATTCACGCCTTTTGTGATGCCTCAATGCGGGAATTGGCCTGTGTCATCTACCTTGATATGAGAGCGAGAATAGCCCGCGCGTCAGCGCCTCTCATTCATTATGTCCAAATCCAAGGTTGCTCTGGTTCAGTGGCGGACTAAGGGAATTGGGGGCCCGGGGCGGAATTGTGAGATGGGGCCCCTAAGGAGTGAAAGTTGAGAATATGAAGGGGGGCCGGCAGACTTTTTGGCCCGCCCTGCCCCGCTGTAATTGAGCAAAAGCCTGAGAAACAAAAAATGTGTTGTTAACTTGACTATAAAACACACAGTAGCGCAGTCAGAATTTGAGGGCGGAGAGGGCAAGAGCAACGGTGAGGGTGCAAGACAGGGAAAAGGAAGCGCCGCAGGCGAAATTTTTTGGGCATAATAATAATAATGCTGATGATAATAATCGGTATATTTCGTGCGTTTTGCGATTTCGGTTTCCGAAGCGTTTCTTGAAAATTTTCGCCAGAATTTTTTTCTGTATCGGTTTAGTGTGGAATGAAGTGCCATGGGCGCTTGGGAGGTAGAGGGGTGGTCTCATTTGCCCACTTTCGCCCCCCTTGGCTATGCCACTGATTACCAGTACCTACAAGAGGTTTTCGGTTCCAGCTTTGGATGTTGACGATGTTGATGTTTACAAAACTTCAAAATGCTTAAGGCCCCTGGCACTGTGATATCCAGGGCCGGGGCCCCTAAAGCCCAAAGTGAAAATAATTCGCAAAGACTGCGTGATACAGACACACCTCTATTGCTTGTGTGTAGGCCCCCAAACCTGTTGTCATGGGGCCTGCCAAGGTAACTTTAAAATGGAAAAAATAGGAAAACAATGTTTCTCACCGAAGTAGGTAATATGCGAAAAAAAATGATCATCGAGAGAAAAAATTGAAAATTTTGGATGTTATCCCAATTTTGTGCAGTATTTTTCACAAACAAGAGGAATTGGGGGCCCCATCAGTTGATTGAGGCCCCGAGGCCCGGGGCGGACCGCCCCCGCCGCCCCCCCCTTAGTCCGCCACTGCTCTGGTTAAAACCGTTTGAGTTCCACGTCTGGAACTTTATGCTGCGGTGTTGCTAGCAAAGCTGGCGAAGGTTGCGACGGACGCTTCACGCGCAAGTTTTCACATTCAACGTGACATCGCCCGGACGGACTCCATGTTTGCTTTAACCTGGATACGATCGGTGGAAAACTTTTGTGGCCAATCGGGAGGGCGTGTTGCTCCAGATTGCTGGAGACATGTTCGTTCTCAGAACAACCCGGCCGATCCGGCGTCCCGAGGATTACTACCACACCAGATTCTGTCATGGTCGCTTTGGTGGGGGAGGGGCCTGTTGTTGCTCTTTGATCAATGACCCACATCTGCGATTGTCAGACATCGACATGGAATAAAAACATACTTGTGTCTCTCTGGTGGTTGAGAAACCTCCCGACTGCGTTTTGCAGCTTCTTGCTCGTTTCTCGTCACTTCGCAAATTCGAGGGAACTGTCGCCTTTGTGCAGCGGTTCCGCACCTCGCTTCGCTTTTTTGATATCTCTCTTGATGGAGCGTTGGCCTTCTCGCCCTCCTTGACTATGCCCCTGATCTTGAGGGGCGTTGGCGAGCACGGGAGCCTGTTAACGAACCCGACCTGCATTTTGAAAGCCTGATCCGGCCCTAACCCTGAACTGCAATGGGGCAAAATTGCTTTCACGGCATATCTTTTGTACCTGAACTTCAAGTGTGCTTTTGATAATGGTCCGGATTTAATGGTGGAGTTGATGGAATATGTTTGCCTCACTGGCATGATGGAGGCCTAACTTTTGGGCCCAGTGTGCTACTTCTACAGACCAGCTGGAATCACGATATTTGAATGCTTGATGATCGGTCAATCCGAGCACTGAGGCCGCCAAGCGCATGGTTGATCGGAATTTGGCCAGATCCCAACGCAGATGCAGATATAGTAATACCCGGTGCCTGCACTGGTCCGTTCTTGACTAGCCCATCTCCCGGCTACGCTGGCGGTTACCCTTTACACACTGTCGTACTGCCGAGTGCAGGCATGATACTTGGAAAGTCTTGCCTAAGCTTGTTCGAAATTAGGTGGGGGCTGACCCATCCAAATTCTGACTCCGCTTCGCATTGCTGCAGTCGAGTTATATCATATGCTGCACTTACGCGAGTGAAGAAATGGGCATTCATTAGTGAAAAATATACTGTTGTGCTTTCAAACTTTTATTGTTCAACTTTCTGCTTCAAATATTTTATCTTTCTGCTTTGACATTCTAGTGAGGGAATGCGAAGGTCGAGTAAGAGAATGTGAACAGCTGAGTGAGATAATATCAAGGTCGTAGGAGAATACTCGTCCACTTCTGACTTCTATTCGTCTTATTCACTTGAAGTTTGTAAGAACTGGATAAATATTACCAGGTAAGTCGTGACTGCTCCAATTATCTGTTGAGATTATTCATATAAGTATTGATGAATGATGATCAATAATTTATAAAAAAAAAGCAGAAATATTACAGAATAGATAAGGGTGTAGTCTATTGTGAAAAATCCCAAAGCAGACACTTCCAATTTCTGGTGCAACATTTGAAGCGAATACATTTGAATCTAAAATATTTTCATTTTCAATGTCCAAGTTTTGGAATAGATGAGTATTTCAAAGAGAAGCTTACATGATTTTCCAGTTCAAGATCGAAGCAATGATTCCTTAGTTCATGCAGTATACTTGGCACTTCATTAGCCTAAAAAAATTTATTCAATTCATGATTGACATTTTTTTCTTATTCTAATGTACTTGCATTTTCGCAGGTGCTAGCCGAAGCATAAACCAAACAGTAAAGCTCAATTATTTCATCCGAAAGCCATAATACAGATGAAATATTCAGAACAAATTTGACGAATTGTGCTTGCCCAGACAGCAGAATATTATATAACATACATGACCGATAGAAAATGCGAGACAATGAAACCGCAATAGACACCAAAAGCTGATAGGCAAAAGCTCGGTTCAGGATTCTTGTGACATGTCCTAACTTGTAGTACAAGCGGAACAAAATGTAAAGCTTCCCAGGTAAATCGGCATCGGTCTGCGGTTCAAATCCGTTACAACCTGTGTAAAGCGATCTGAGGACCTCGTTAATTGTCCCGAATCTTATTTGGAGTTGAAAAATAAGTATCACAAATTGATATTTTGAGAGTGCCTTTATCAGATTTATAAGCAAAAAACCAATTTTCTGGATAAAATCAAGTTTCACAAACAACATCGTAAACGTCGACCTCAGACCGAGAGAAACCAACAGAAAGATGAGTATAATGTAGTTGTTTTTCAAAACTTGTCGGTATTGAATTTCGAAGCCGTTTTTCAAAAATGATGAATCGATTTGTGCCAGTATGTTGAAACTTTTCGCTATGCAACTGCGACCCATAAACGTGAAGAATAGAATCGTGAACATAAAAGTGATCATGACGACACATTCTATTTGTACTGCAGTTCGGCTGATGACGATAAAATTCATTTCATCCACCACGAGACGATAAAGGGCATAGAAACGGAACAGGGCATTGAAGAATATGAAAAACAAGAAGTAGAGCCAGTCTGACCTTCGTGTTTTGAGTAGCTCGGAGGTGTTTCGTAACTCCTGTTTTTTGTACTGAATCGGAAAGAGACCTATTACTTTGCAAAGGTGGTGGAGAGGCCAAATAGAGCGGTAAATTTTTGTAAGAGTATTTTCACTCTTTACTGAAGAATGCAAAAAATTACTAGTAAACTTCATCGTTGAGGGGTAGGTACCTATCGACTGCAGTTTAGTAATGGCGCGAGCTTATTTTCAGGGAAGTGAGGAACACTCCAATAAATTGCGTTTAATATTTTATGATAGATAAGCATATTCTATGTTGATTTAAATCTTCAATAATCAATATCTTCTACCTATCTACCGACTATTCAAGTAGGTAATTTCAAACCCGGAATAATTTAGGTTGGGTGAACACCTTATACTTACTTAGGTACTTACTTACTGAACGCTTACACTGAAAACGAATGCAATCTTTTCTCTGAATATCGTTACGAGATGCAAGGCTCTCGTATGATTCCAGTGCATTCGAGAGCACACGCGGTCCTTCTAGACCTTTCGAACACATGTTACGAGTTGCGAAGCTCTCGTGCAATGTAAGTGCATTCGAGAGCATACGCGTAGGCTCTGGACCGTTCGAAATAACCTGGAGACGTCTCAACGTGCGAGTAGAACACATCTGCCCAATTGGCGGAGTTGCCGGAGTCAGAGCACGCCGGTTGCCGGTATTACACGTGAAGGTGATCGACGTTTCGAGAGCCGTGGTCGGAGTACATAAGCACTGATGGGCTGACCGACACACCAGTATTGAATTCAGAGCGACAACAGTGAGTAATCGGCGAAGTTGAGCTAGCGATATCCAAGTGCGAAATAATAACTGACGTGTATTTAGTAGTACGCAGTAATCAACAGGTGTGTTTTAAACATTCTTCTCTCAATTATAAAAAGAACCCCAACGCGAATTCTGTTTTAAAACTTTTTTTAACTTTTGACAGATAAGAGATGGAGGAATACTTTCAACTGTTTTGAATAGTTTCTCAAGGGCTTCCAAATGATAAATTGTAAGTGAATTTCCATGAGATATAGCTTCTGTTATATTCAACAATGACACGTCCGATTGACAGTTGACAGCCTGTTTCATCCAGTCCATATTCCCCTTCACCAGTATCACCCGCTACAAATTACGCTGCTGAGAGCGCGTGCGCAGCTGGAAGGGAAGTGTCCGAGTTCAAACGTTTCATTTGAACACTGTGACAATATGGGCTATCCAGTTCGCCATTTTTATAGCAATTCGAACCTTGCTTCAAGTGGCAGAAGAGGGCCAGTCAAAGTTTCCTGCAGCGGCTAATGTGCTTCAAGATAGTGTCTATACAGGGTGGCCCATTGAAAACGAAACAGACGGGACTGTGGCCAGCAGAATTTTTTTCTCGAAAAATGCAAAAACAGGTCAATCTCATTATTGAGGGGGACATCTTTTATGACCAATCTCACTCCCGTATTGTTTCATCCCTTCGCGCTGTGATGACAACTCCTGAAATGTTAATAGGGATGATAGGGCAAGTGACACCTCATTTGAAAGGTCTTGCTTCCCTGAATCCAGTGCAATAATTGTTTAGAAGTTTTATCAATTAATCAACAAAAAAATCATAGCTTCAAACATGCGAAATAAATCCGATATTTCAAGACATTCAGGAATGAAAAATTGAAAAACGCTTGGACAGATTAATTTTCATTTCAAGGGGGCTACTTCTATTGCTATCTATGAACATTGACAGTTCAATCCTTCAAGTGAAGGGTGAACCACCCTTACAGTCTTGAATGCAATGAGGAATTAATTCTGCTGGTGGTGAACAATTTGAACTTCTAATTTGATTAAACTTATTTTCTCATCAGACCCATCTTTTTATTTCAAAATTCCAAGGGTAGTTCGCCCTTCACCTCAAGGGTTGAGGTGACAATATTAATCACAAAATTAATCAGTAACAAAATTAATCTGTCCAAGCGTTTTTCAATTTTTCATTCCTGAATGTCTTGAAATATCGGATTTATTTCGCATGTTTGAAGCTATGATTTTTTTGTTAATCAATTGATACAATTTAAAAAAAATATTGCACTGGATTCAGGGAAGCAAGACCTATCAAATGAGTTGTCACTTGCCCTATCATCCCTATCAACATTTCAGGGGTTGTCATCACAGCGCGAAGGGATGAAACAATACGGGAGTGGGATTGGTCATAAAAGATGTCCCCCTCAATGATGAAATTGACCTGTTTTTGCATTTTTTGAATAAAAAATTCTGCTGGCCACAATCCCGTCTGTTTCGTTTTCAATGGGCCACCCCGTATAGACGATATCGTGTGCGGGGCGGATTCCATTCAATCTGCTTCTCAGTTGAAAACTGAACTCATTGAACTTCTGCATTCCGGCGGTTTTGAGCTTCGAAAGTGGACTTCGAATTGTTCAGAGATATAATCAGAGATCTGCCAGCTTGTCACCGGCAAAGTAAATTGTCTATTTTCGATGGAGCCCCGGGTGCAGCAGTTGCAAAATATTTGGGAATGCAGTGGTGTCCTACTTCGGATCTTTTCGTTCAGTGTTCAGTCCACTGTAGTAATTTGCACAAAACGGTCGATTTTGTCTGAGGTCGCGAAGATATATGACCCGTTAGGATTTCTTGGTCATGTAGTGTTCTCAATTAACACATAATACAGCAACTTTGGCTGTTGGGTCTTGACTGTGATACAGTCACCTGTTGATATTCGCCGACAGTGGCAAGCTATCAAGGATCAGCTTCAGTTGCTTTCATCTGTTGAAATACCAAGGTACTTGTTCACTGATGACATCACGGCCTGTGAGATTCACGCCTTTCGTTATGTCAGAATCCAAGGTTGCTCTGGTTAAAACCGTCTCAGTTTCGCGTTTGGAGCTCTGTGCTGCTGTGTTGCTGGCAAACCATTGTTTGTCATGTTCGTTGTTTGTTATTGTTGCTGACATGTTCGTTTTCAGGACAACCCAGCTGATCCGGCGTCCCGAGGAATAGTACCACACCAGATTCTGTCATGCTCGCTTTGGTGGGCATTTTTGCTTTTATTATTGTTGCGTGACGCACTCATCGTCGTTTTCAAATAATAAATAAAGAGTTCTCACGAGGCGCTTGCGTTTGTTCTACAGCAATGCTTGTTTATCAGCGACAATGTGCATTCGGTCGAGTGGCGGCATCAAGCGACTGAAAGCAGAACAAATGGATACACATTCAGTTCCGTAAATCACCACCCCGAACGCTGATGTCGACTACTCTCACTTTATTTTTCGAACTAATCAAATTTCAGAGTGTCACTGCAAACTGCAACACAATACTGCTACAAACTAAATTAGTCCTCCATGACATTGATTATTAGACTCCTTAGTGTATAGAGGTTAAGTAAAGGAATTATATCCATTTCTTGGCAAGCATGATGTTTGAACACGAGCCGAAAGTCAGTGTTGCAAATTATACGAGTGAAGAAATGGTCATGAGTAAAAACACATTGTTTTGCATTCAAATCTGTATATTGCACGCTTTAACATTTTGATTAGGAATATCAAGGTCAAGTGAGAGAAATATGACAGTAAAGTGAGGGAATATCGAAATCGTAGGCAAAGATCAACTTCTGACTTCGATCTTATTCACTTGAAGATTGATCGAACTGAATAAATATCACCAAATAAGTCGTGACCGCTCCAATGATCTGTTGAAATTATTCATGTCAGTATCGATGATATATTAATTATAAAAAAAGATTATATTACAGAATGGATGAGGGTGTAGTCTATGTTGAAGAAGCCCAAAGCAGAAACTTGCAATTTCTGGTGCAACATTTGAAGCGAATACATTTGAATCTGGAATGTTTTCATCTTTATTTTTCAAGTTTTTCAATAAACAAGGGCGTTCCCGCTTTAATCGGCCAAACTTCAAGAGGTGATTCAAATAATCGAATTTTCAAGTTTAATTTGGAGGCCTGTATCTCTTGTTGTTATTAGGCATTTCTGAAAAATATTTTCTCAAGAAGGCTACTTATTTAAGGCTACTTATTTCAACTTTCCCGACTCACCACCCAACTAAGAGGGGAAGTATTGTGGACGCGCTAAAAATTTTTTTAGAGGTGAAGACGGATAATATATTCCTTTTGAAGTCCTTCAAGATGACTGACAACATTTTTGGAGTGATGTCTGTCTGTATGAATGTGTTTAAGTCTGATTTCTGCTATAATGACAGCCGCAACGTTGATCCAATAGTTTTTGGTTGTCATCTGTCAAACGGAAATGTCACTATCAATAGATGACAGAAATTATGTCTCACGAAACTTGTTTTGCAACATATCTTGATTCTGGATACTATTTTGGGGAGTTGATGGAACGGAGTTTCACCTACCACGTAGGCGTCATTATTGGGCCCATTGTACCCCTCTCCCAGACCAGCCGGACTCACCGAACCGCAATGTGGTGCCTGGATGTTTGATGGTTTTGGTGTGACATAAGCAATTTTTTTAGTTGCCTATCACCTCCTAAAGTTTGGCAGATTAAACCGGGAACAGTGTACCTTTACCAAATAAAAGCTCACATGATTTTCCAATTCAAGATCGAAGCAATTGTTCCTGAGCTCATGTAGTATATTTGGCACTTCATTAGCCTGAAAAAATTGATAAATTATTACAAAAAATGTCATTATTCTTCTAATATATATATATACTTGCATTTGTGCAAGTACTCGCCGAAGCATAAACCAAACAGCAAAGCTCAATTGTTTCATCCAAAAGCCATAATAGAGGCGGGACAATCAAAGCATTATCGAAGAATTGTGCTCGACCAGACAGAACATAATACAGAAAATATGAACGATTCAGAATATCACCAAAGGAAACCGCAACAGACACCAGAAGCTGATATGCAAAAGCTCGGTTCAGGACTCTAGTGGCATGTCCTAACTTGTAATACAAGCGGCACAAAATGTAAAGCTTTCCAGGTAAATCGGCATTCGTCTTGGGTTCCAAGTCGTTACGACCTGTATAAAGCGATCTGAGAATCTCGTTAATTTTCTCAAATCTTATTTGAAGTTGAAGAATAAGTATCACAAATTGATATCTTGAAAGTGCCTTGATCAGTAATAAGAGGAGAAAATTCATTTGCATAAAGAAATCAATTTTTACAATCAACATAGTAACCGTTGATCGTACACCGAGAGAAGCCAGCATAAAGATGAGTATGACGTAGTTCGTTTTTAGAACTTTTCTGCATTGAACATCTAAGCCGTAGCCGTATTTCAAAAACGATGAATCAATTTGTGAAAGTATGTTTAAACTTTTAAGTAAATTATTGCGACCGAAGAAAGTGAAGAATAAAACTATGAACATCGAAGTCATGAAGAATGCTACTTCTGCTAGCGCTATAGTTTGGCTGATGAATAAATCTACATCGTCCACCACGAGATGGTAGAAGTTATAGACACAGAGTAGAGCACTGAATGATACGAAAAACATGAAGTAGAGCCAGTCTGACCTTTGGGTTTCAAGTAGCTCGGAGGTGTTTCGAGATTTCTGTTTTTTGTACTGGATCGGAAAGAGGCCCATTACTTTGCAAAGGCAGTGGAGAGGCCAGATAGACCGGTAAATTTTTGTTAGAGTATTCTGGCTGCCTACTGAAGGATGCAAGAAATTACTGGCAAACTTCACCATTGTCGGTGCCTGTCTACTGCAACCTGCAACTCGCAATAACTGTGCTCATTATCAGGAAAGTAAGCAGTGCTCAAACAGATTGCCTTTAATATTTTATGATAGATGTTAGATAAATATACTTGATGCTAATTCAAATTTTCAATAATAGGTAATCAATATCTGCTGGCTATTCAAGTAACTTGAAATCAGCGGACTTCCTAATTTCAAAACATGTTTTTTTCTTTTATGTACATTATTGTTACATGCCAAAAAGGCCTCGTGCCTTTTCTGTGCGACTTACCATTGGTCTGTCTAATTTAGGAACACGGCCCGTCAGCTGATCAGTGGAGATAGGCCGGGGTTCTAATTGGATGGTCGGGGGCGCCACAGTATTGTGACCGAATTCCCAAAAAACAATCTCTAGCACCAAGCAATGACTAATACAATACTGAAGATAAAGCAATGATTGGATTCCAAATAGAAAGTTTATTTACAAAAGGTAACGAAGATGAACAGGTGCCGATTGGCTAATTCTACACTAAAGGAAATAAAAAAAATTGATATGCGGAATAATATTGTCGAATAATGTTGTCGTATAATGGTAGCCCTAAATTGAGCATCAAATGCTGCATCTTTTTTTGCAGCAGAATTCTGATTGGATGGGCAAAATTCATAAAGTTTTGACCATCCGATCAGAATTTTGCTGCAAAGAAAGATGCAGCATTTGATGCTCAGTTTAGGGCTACCATCATGCCACAACAAAGTTCATGTTTCGTTCGGAAAAGAAGCTCGGCTTTAAGCCGGAATGAAAGTGGACGTTATCTGTTCCAAAGCGTAGGTACCTGTCCGGTTTCTAACAATGCCAGATAACAATTCAAGTCGGAGTGAATCTTAAACGGCACGGTAGGTACCTAAGTTAATGAGCCACCCCAGAGAGTGTTATCGGCTTCTTTTTCACACATTCACAATGTTACAAAAACAATAATGATTTTATACATGAAACCTTGTGAATTGATTTCAGAGATTTTCTTTTCGAAATAATAATTACTGATTACAAGTCAAACTAGGACCTTTCGCCTTATAACATCTACGTTAATTTCAAACTCACCAAAAATAAGGTACAACGAGACTGTCGGTGGCAAAACTACAGAATTTGTGTATGGATTCCAAAAGATAAAGAATGATGTTAATTTAAACAAAGCGCATATACACTTCGCGAATGGTCGAAAGTCGCAACAATTTAATTGCGAGCAGACTGAATTTCAATTTTACCCTTCATTGTTCCCTGGAAACTGTCAATCCATTTTTCTTCCGTCTTTTTCTAGAACGGTACTCGAGTAGTGTTCAGTCAAATATCAACGTGAAAAATGATTATCGTTTGCGCATTTTTAATGAAACACAATAGAGGGAAAATAAAGCAACACAAAGGCGAAATTTTGCCGCTTACTTGACCAAAACGCAAAGCTGTAAACACGGTGACGGCTTCCTGACGGCCGCGATCGACACTTTGTCGTACGCTGAGACTTCCAGAGAGCGGGCGATAGCTAGACTCGGTGTCGTGTGTAGATGGGGTCCACGCTAGTGCGACAGGATTCGCCGGGCGGTTTGGAAAATCTTACACTCAAATCGAAGGCGGGCTTGGGAGATTCTCTGTTGCGTAAATGTGACGATATCGATGACGGTGACGTTGACGGCTTGCTGGCAAAATCTCCAGACTTTGAAACGGAATGACAGGAAAATAGAGATGTCAAAACTTGATTGTAGAAAACTCGTTATGTAGCTGAAAAACTGAGTGGTGGGTAAAAGAAAGAAACCTACAGCAATTGATTCAACTCAGTATCGACTTCAACTCGAAAATATGACAAAAAGAGGAACCAAATCAGTCTTTACTTTACCTCCAGGTGACAGACGGTTTCGTTTTGATGCGCCAGGTGTGGTTGTACTTCTTTAGACGGCAAAATAATGCCTACTTCAGGTCCAATACCCTAATGATCCAACGTTCGCCAAATAGACCCGCAGAACAGGTGGTTTCTGGCTTCGAACCAACAGAATTTCGAAAACCACTTGAAAGGTAAAACCGTGGATGTACAGCACACAACTAGGCAACAGCTCCGATGCGAGTTTCAAATTGAAAAGGAAGAAGTAGCTACGTCGCTTCATTTTATCAGATTCTGCCCACCTGTTGGGCTCATTCTTAACTATAACCAGTTGGAGAAAGGCACGCGGAACTCGTTTGCCAGAACGGCCACCGCAAGATAACGAAATTCCCCAAACTACTAGAAAATAAACGGCAGATCAGAACTGGACTGGCCCAATCGGTTCAAGTACCAAAAACAAACAGAAGCAGAAAACGACGTAACAACCACCAGCCGCATGAAGTACTACCATACCCACAGGCTGGCTGATTTTTGTCCCATTGTCGCTGAACTTGGGATGGTTGCCGCCACCCCACCGGAGTGTGCAGAGCCACCCCTCAGGGCGGCTTGAATGGGCACTTGAATCGACAGTTCTCGACGCTACCGAGTCAAGGCTTCTCTTTTTTTTTGTATGTCCACGGTTTTCACGCGTTAGTGTTGCACCGCTATATTGTAGTTTTAGCGAAGACTGGGCTTTTCGTTCGCTGTAGACCGTAGTGAGGTATTTTCCTTTCCGTTGTGTTTCAACGACGCCGCCCCCGACGTGGACGCCACCCTCGAATCGTTCATCAAGTTCTGGGGGCCACCAGGAAAACTGGATACGTGGCGCCTACTGCCTACTACTAAAACCCTACTGAACATCATGCTCTCCGGCCGAAAGGCAGACGGTTGTTCCTTAGGAAGGAGGCTGCCACGTAACCAGAGCGGCGCCGCTAAAACATGAGCTGGAAGCACTCGATTGAGAAGTGTCACCTCACGGAAACGTAGGGACTCCGCCGGCCCCGGCATCGCTTCGAAAAGGGAAGTCCCGTTCACTTAATTCAGATTTCAAGTGTAGGACGACAAATTACTGTGAGTCAGGAAATGTCGGAAGGGCATCTAGTTACTCAAAATGAAAAGTGAAATATTGATTTAAATCAACTTCGCGTTTCATCAACGATCAACTTCACAAATTGGTGAAACAATCCAACTGACAATCTTGGAAGCAAGTGGAAAGCAGCGGTTTGGTCATGGTCGTCTAATTCTGAAAAGATAAAAACGGGTGTGAGCATAACGCTTCTAACCACTCTAATACCGATCGTGCAATGGAGCCACGGGTCCCTGTCGCGTATTAGCGCAGACAATCTCAACCATCTACTCTGTATAGGCAATGCTGAGGTTCTCATGTTTGATTATTCACACAAGCATGATCAATTACAGTGAATAAGTAGGTATATGCACAGTGGGAAGACTCACCGTTTGGATGCTGATGACAGCACGTCGTAAATTTGTCACCAAAAACAAAAAGTAATGCACCTTGTCAGTAACTATGCAATAATTTCACACACAAAGGTGAACAAAGTACAAACAACTATTGTAGTCAATCATTATGAAAAATTGATATCTCACACAAGTAATTACCTCGCTAGTTTCCGTATCTACCGTATCATTGTTCATTTGGGTGCAGCCCTCCTGCTCGCACCATGTTGGATTTTTGATATTGCAATACTGTTCTTAATTTTCAAAGTTGCAAATATACTCAAGTCAAACGAGTGTGCTGTATTCTGCTTTCCGATTCCCCTCATCTCCATTATTCTGTTTACTACCTCCTTGTTTGAGGACCCTCTCAAGGGGCTCAGAGCTGAGACTGTAGCACTTTTCTGGTGCTTGTTCTTAGTTTCTCAAGCCGGGTTCACACTGTTATATCGCAATGTCATACAGAGATGAAACCTGAATTATTATTTTTTCCTCTGTAGAAATTTAGGAAAAACGGTTTGGCAGGTCAAATTGATTAATTTTATAGGAAACATTTTCTGACAGGTTTTATTCTTCTACACCTTCGCACCAAAGATCTTATAGGTCGCAGTGCAGTAAGGATCCTCTGAGACCAAACGACCACCTCTGATCTAATCTACACCACATACTTAAATAGCTATACCGCGCAAGAGAGACGTCCGACACTTGTAATAATGGGCGCCGCCATCTTGATGGTTATTTAGGGACTTTGGGTGGTGTGGACTGGCACCACTTCGCTAGTTGGCCACTTGACTAAGCACGACATTATTTTGCTTCTCCCTCAAAGTACGTGGAATCAACAGGTGAAGAAAAGGTGTGCGATCATTCCAGCATCCAAAAGTCCGGTTAACTACGTGATGTTTATTTACACTGTCAAAAAGCTGTCACTTGACGTTTCGTTTACTGAGAGTACAGTGACTCCCAACCATCCAACTCGATGTGAGTATTTCGTAATTTCAAGAAAACTAAATACACTTACGTGATGGTACTTGAGAAAACTGGATCGCTATTGTAAAATTGCAGAATATTTGATCAGTTTCACGGCACTTGGGATATTTTGTGGTAGCTATATAGCTCGGTATTTTGAGATACACTGGAAATTAACCATCAAAATGGCGTCATTCTCTAACTCCTTTTGTTACGCGGCGCGGTAGAATGCGCAATAGGTTCATGAGCGGTATAGCTATTTAAGTATGTGATCTACACCTTCATGTTTTCAGGGACGTTATACATATTTTTTATATGTTTTGCAACTCCCTATTTTTTGACAGATATAGATTATGGAGTTCAGATTTCAGAATGATGTACAGTTGTACGGGAAAAAGCCTACACGCGCGCTCTGGAACACACCAGAACGCTCCGCACTTGTACACTGTGATCTAACGGGAAGAGTCTAGAAAGATCGCGCGCGTGTTATCCAGAATCGCCGCTCGTAACACTATTTTGGCGGATTGTTCAGGAAATGTATAAGAAATAGTGTAGTGTAATACAGCTATAAAGCATAATTATATTTTTTCTCATTTATTAATATTCACAGTTTAAGGAAAGTTATTCACTTGTAATATGACCCATTTGCTTCAAGTACTTGAAGATTGATTGATCTGTATGAATATTACCAAATAAGTCGTTACAGCTCCAATAACCTGAAAAAATCGCTTGTGTCTATTAATTGCTGAAGAATATCAAATATTCAATTTCTTACAGAATAGATAAGGGTATAGTCTATCTTGAAGAAACCCAAAGCAGAAACCTGTAATTTCTGGTGCAACATTTGAAGCGAATACATTTGAATCTGAAAATTTCATTTTTGATGATGAAGTTTTTTTACTATTATGTAGGTAGTTACTAGTAGGTAATATCAAAAAGAAGCTTACATGGCTGTCCAATTCCAGATCGGAGCAATTGTTCCTAAGCTCATGCAATATACTTGGTATTTTATTGGCCTGCAAAATAATAATTAGAATTCCACAAGATCCCTCATCTCTATAGGTCGCGGGAACAAAAATGGCGTCCTAAAGATGGGTATATGGTATCATGATTTTCACTATTACCTACTTGTAATTACAATTTTCTTTAGTTGTAAAGTTGTAATAAATATGTAGATATTTTATTGAACAATTGTCGCTTTATCAAAAAAATTAATGTGCTAAACTCAAGATTCAACTAAGTAATGTCAAAAACAAGTGAATCTCTACAGCGGTACCTTGACACCCCATCATGCGCAAGCGCGGGCAAAAAGCTGGCAAAGGCGCTTTCATTGTGCCTGCAGGAGCTGCTCAGGGTAGATCACTAGACAAAGAAAGTAGATCCAGCTGGGCCGTGATTGACGTATGTATCTACTTTCTCTATCTATAGTGATCTACCCGGAGGTCCTGGCGCAAAAACGAACACGGCTAAAAAACGCGGAAATGCGCAATGCGCTGTTGCCACGTCAGGCATACTTGCAACGTTGCCACAGCGGGTGCCAAGGTGACGGTTATGTTCCCGCGACCTATATAGTATAATAATAATAGATAATAGATGATTATTATTATACTTGCATTTTTGCAAGTGCTGGCCGAGGCATAAACCAAACCGCAAAGCTCAACCGTTTCATCCAAAAGCCATGACACAGTCGAAACAATCAATGCAACATTGAATTCTGTTTGTCCAGACACCACGCAATACAAAGAATATGACTGAAATAGGATATCACACAAGGAAACCACAATTGACGCCAAAAGTTGATGGGCAAAAGCTCGGTTGAGCACTCTTGTGGCATGTCCCAGCCTGTAGTGCAAACGGCATAAAATGTAAATCTTTCCAGGCAGATCGTCCTTTGATTTGGATACAAGACGCTCGGAACCTGTATAGAACGATCTGAGAATCGCGTTGATTTTTCCAAATCTTACTTGAAGCTGAAGAACAAGTATAACAAACTGATTTTTCGATAGTGACTTGTTCAGACCTACTATCAGACATGGTATCACAAAACAAAGCTGCTGAATAAAATCAACTTTTATCACTGCAACTGTAGCCACCGCCCTCACACCGACAGAAAACAGCATGAGGATGAGTATAACGTAGCTGTTTTTCAATACTCTTCCATATTGAACTTCATAGCCGTTTTTTAAAAACGCATAATCGATGTGTGCCAGAATGTTAAAACTTTTCACCACAAATCTGCGGTTGATGAACGTGAAGAATAAAACTATAAACATCAAAGTGCCTATGACTAACACTTCTGTTAGTGCTACAGTTCGGCCGACGATAAAATTTATATCATTCACCACAAGTTTGTAAAATGTACAGACAGAGAGTACGGTATCGAAGAATAAGAAAAACATGAAATACAGCCAGTATGACCTTTCTGTTTCTAGCTTGGAGGAGCTTCGGAATTTCTGTTTTTTGTACTGGATCGGAAAGAGACCCACTCCTCTGCAAAGGTAGTGGAGCGGCCAAATTGAGCGATAAATGTTTGTTAGGGTATTTTTGCTATCCCCCAGAGGGTGCGAAAAATTAGTGGTAAACTTCACCATTGTATCTATCTTTGGCAACTCACTAATAGCAGTAGTCATTTTCAGGAAAGTATGTGAGTAGTGTTTTATGGTGCTCAAACAGATTGAGTTTAATATTTTAAATGACTGATAGGTAGATGTTCAATAATCATTATTGGTTTTCAAGTAGGTAATTTGAGCCCGAGTCATTTGTAGGAATAAGCTTCAAGATAAAGGAACTTCACGGATAAGATAAGTAGGTAGTAAGTATTATTTAGGTAAATTGTGCTTTGGTAGATTTTTATTATTTCTGTGTGTTGGACTCGATTTTTCCCGGATCGTCATCAGCAAATTGATTTCCGTATTGGTCCAATCCACAGTTTTAAGAGAATTGTTTTCTTATAATAAACCATCTAGTCCACTTCCACTTGAGGTTTGATGTTCAAATGGAATGATGAATGATCATTTCACAGGGGCGCAGGGGGGAGCCACACCGCGTTGGTAGAAGGCTATACACATTGTTACGTAACTCGCTGGAGACCACAACGTGCAAATAAGACACACACCTGCACAAGTGGAGAAGGATCCGTGCTTCGAGAGCTTGCCGAAATATTCGCGAGGCCAATGGATTTTTATAGAGCTCTCGCGATGGAGTGGCGCCAAATGCTGGAATATAACTGGAACGACAATGGAAGTGATGAGAACCTCTAGGGCTTCTCCCAAAGAAGCTGGAATATTCTCGAATAAAGACGCGAGTACATAAGGCGACATGGCCACGGAGCCGAGAAGTGAGTCGTCAGCGAGTGTGCGAACGATAGCGAAGTGTGGTATAAGCACGACCATATCATTTGTGACATGTAAATATATAAATAAAATAGTGATTCAACGACTGCCTCTAAAATAATAAAGTGCCCAAGGCAAATTCGTAACATTATGGTGTCAGAAGTGGGATAACTGAAATAAATTCTGTCTGCCACTACAGACTACAGGGTGTTTGTAGAAGTGATCTGCAAATCCTGGAAACGACAAGCATTTTGAAGACACTTTTGCTAACATGAAAATGGTGCAGTAGCGGAAAAATCTTGTACAAGAACAGTGTAACGTCGTTGTCTGCTTCTGTTTGTTTTTGGTACTTGGACCGATTGGGCCAGTCCAGTTCTGCCCTGCCGTTCATTTTTTAGTAGTTTGGGGAGTTTCGTTATCTTGCGGTGGCCGTTCGAGTTTCGCGTGCCTTTCTCCAATTGGCTATAGATAGAAACTAGCCCAGCGTGCCGGTAGGGAGAATCTGATAAAACGAAGCGACGTAGCTACTTCTTCCTTTTTCAATTTGAAACTCGCATCTGAGCTGTCGTCTAGCGTGTGCTGTACGTCCACGTTTTTGCCTTTCGAGTGGTCTTCGAAATTGTGTTAGTTCGAAGCCAGAAACCGCCTGTTTTGCGGGTTTATTTGGCGAACGTTGGGTCAGTAGGGTACTGGACCCGAAGTAGGCATTATTTCGCCGTCTAAAGAAGTACAACCACACCTGGCGCATCAAACAAAACCGTCTGTCACTCATACGTTTCTTTCTTTTACCCACCACTCAGTTTTTCTGCTACATAACGAGCTTTCTACGATAAAGTTCCCGACATCTCTATTTTCCTGTCATTCCGTTTCAAAGTCTGGAGATTTTGCCAGCAAGCCATCAACTTCACCGTCATCGACATCGTCGCATTTACGCAACAAGGAATTTCTTGAGCGACTCACTTTCCTTGGAAGGGGAACGATCCAACAAGAAGCTCGTCTTTTGGTTTGAGTGGAAGATTTTTCAAACCGCCCGGCGAGTCCTGTCGAACTAGCGTGGACCCCCATCTCCT
Source organism: Anaspis maculata (assembly GCA_949128115.1). Taxonomy (NCBI): domain Eukaryota; kingdom Metazoa; phylum Arthropoda; class Insecta; order Coleoptera; family Scraptiidae; genus Anaspis; species Anaspis maculata. The sequence goes on along the minus strand of OX421964.1, from coordinate 24,902,956 downwards.
ACGACACCGAGTCTAGCCATCGCCCGCACTCTGGAAGTCTCAGCGTACAACAAATTGTCGATCGCGGCCGTCAGGAGGCTGTCACCGTGTGTGCAGCTGCTTTGCGTTTTGGTCAAGTAAGCCGGCGATATTTCGCCTATTGTGTTGATATATTCTCCTTTTATCACTTGTGTTTCATCAACAACAACAAAAAGCGTAAAAGATAATCATTTTTTACGTTGATATTTGGCTGAACACTACTCGAGTACCGTTCTAGAAAAAGACGGAAGAAAAATAGATTGACAGTTTTCAGGGGACAATGAAGGGTAAAATTGAAATTCAGTTGCTCGCAATCAACTTGTTGCGATTTTCGACCAAAGAAGCCGATAACACTCTCTGGGGTGGCTTATCAACTTAGGTACCTACCGTACCGTTTTGGATTCACCTCGACTTGAATTGTTATCTAAAAACCGGACGACAGGTACCTACGCGTTGGAATAGATAACATGTCCACTTCAATTCCGGCTTCAAGCCGAGCTTCCTTTCCGAACGTAGCATCAACTTTGTTGTGGCATTATTCGACAACATTATTCAACAATATTATTCGACATATCAACCTCTTTTATTTCCTTTATTGTAAAATTAGCCAACCGGCACCAAGAAAGGAGAGCAGAAAAAGAAACGCCTAGAAGAGAAACATTTGAAGAATCTACTGTAAGAACGACGTCTAGAAGAAAGAGAAGAATTGATTAAACTAGAAGAAAAAAGCGTCTAGAACAGAAGAAAGAGTCGAAGAATCTTCAAAGCTGACGGGAAAGGAAGCGCCTAGGAGAAAAAGAAGAACTGATGAAGACTATGGAACGGAAAGAATGATACCTCGACCGCAATTTGACGAAACGAGAAGAAAAAGTTGAGGCGATAGAAGCCAGTATGATGAAGCTGAAACGGCTCCGACAAATTGCCGCTGATACGGTGACTACACACTAATCCTGGTTCTCATGAGACTCAGCGTTGGAGATGCTGCAGGCCATTCCACTGAGCGAATAGAAGGACTTTCCCAAACTGACTAGGGTGCTCCGATATGGGGATAACCACGTGCAGCAGATTCATCAGACCCAACTGGAGACCAAGACGCAAATCAGCGAAAAAGCGTGCAGAAATTCAAAGCTAGCGTCCCAAGTCTGACTCACCTAGCCTATCCAGCGGATCTTATAGCCGGCATCGTAACAGATACTCATCAGCGGACTTCAAGTTCCATTCCTGCATCAGATGATCATGATCGGTATAATCCAGTCAACATTGGCGAGGCACTTATCCAGGCGATTTGCACCAAAGCAGTCAAAGATGCTTGACGCACTCGTCGTCTCGGGAGCTGAACTTTGAGGTATCTTTGAGTTTCGCGTACTTCCGAGAAATTGGTAAAGGAAACGTCTGAGGAACTGCAAGGCGTCGTGTCCTGGATTATGCACCAAGACGAAGCCAGAACAAGAGTAAGACCACGCTGCTTCAATTGTGAAAGGGTCGGACATCTGCGACGCAACTGCAGGCGACAATCCAGCTCAGCAGATAGTTCAAGATCGGAACGAGAGACTGCAACTAGAAAAAATGATTCAGTTAGAAAGGCGCAAGTTGGCTGGAAATCCTCAATGCCCCATGAGCTGCATCGTTCCACCGCTGGAAAGATCTGAGTACGGCCACTGGTCATGGTATTTTGGCCTCAACGACCAGACCATTGACGCCTGCTGATTCAGTCGGGTCAAAAATATCAACCCTAACTCAGTTATAAGCTAGTTAAGTTAATTCTTTGGTTCCTAACAACAAAAATGAGGCCGAAACCGAGTCGTTTTATACTCCCCCTTTTAGGTGGAACTGCAGCTGGCTTGGAGCGTGACCTAACATCATGAATGGAAAGAGACGTTTTGGCTTCATTGCTAGTGAGTTCCGTGAGCTGGATCAAATAATAATTAAAAAACGGGAAAGACAGTCCTGCTCCGGCGGTTCCAGCTGAAGGAGAACGGGATTACTACGGAATACAAAAATAAAAAAACAACAAAGAGAAAAAATATAAGGGTGAGCTTTGTCTGGAATCCACCTTTCCCATGAAAACCTCACGCATAGCTGTGAGGGCACCACTGGCGGTCTGAGTAGCCGTCTGTACTAGCGGGAATCTGCGCTCACAGATATATGGGCGCAAGTGATTTTCCTAATGGGAAAGGTGGATTATGAAATTTTGAAAACTATAGGTAGGAAGGTAGGTCGTACCGAATTGGAATTTTTGTTGAAAGAAAGTTCAGATTCGTCTCTAAATTCAATCTCCTGTATGTGTTAATGTATTTTGATCAGAAGGGGTACTTGTCCGCATGTCGCAGCTTTATAGATCCAGCCGGCTTCTGGAATGCAGCACTTCATCGGCGATGTTGCGCCACACAATGCCTCATGGAGGAGAAAAGAGCGTGACAACAATAGCAACAGTAGCAAAAACGTTCATAGTCAACGACATAATATACATTTGTATATTTCCTTCTCTTCACGCGTTCTTTGGTGCGATTTTTGAAAAACACACGGTATACAGGGTGGTCCAGGTTGAGTAGCAATAATTCACCATTCGATGGTCTATCGACAAATAAGTTGACATGCATATTTTGTTTTTTTCCAAAACGCTCCTTAAGAGAGATACAGCCCTTAAAAGTTCAGTTTTAAAAATTTTCTTCTTGCAATGAGTCTCGGGTCATCAACGCGATTTTGACCAAATTTGGTACAAATACTTATGTAATAGGTACCCTCGTAGGTCGTAGGTACCCATCACTTGACGTATACAACTTTTGTCAAAATTGTCCAGTGACGTAGATATGGGGGGGTTGTTACACTTCTCTCGCCCCAATTTCCACGTCACTGGATATTTTTGAAAAAAATCACTTTTTTCGAATTCTGTTTTCAATTTAGAAAAAAAATTACAGCTGTAAAATTTTCATTCGAGGCTTCATTTACAAGATAATCGAGTTATTATCTATGATAACAAAAATAAAAAGGGATATCCCGCGAAGCCGAAAATTGGATATTTCAGTTTATGAAAAAATGTGTTGACGGGTTCAACACTGCTTTATACAGGGTGGCCCAACCAAAACAGAACAGACAAAGTTCCGGGCACTTGACCTCATTTGTTTGTATTCAGTAACATGTTTACTAGACGGACATAAGCCCCGTCATGTGTTCGGCAACTTCGAGCCAGGCCCCTAGAAGGGGCTGTAACCCTCCAAAAACACTGAAATTAGCATTATCTTGAAAAGTTTGCATCGAATCCAGAAAAAAATTAACACCGCTTTAAAGACAATTGAACCAGCTTTGGAATAATGTATCACTCAACCCCAATTGTCGTTTGAAATTTTTGAAGGGGCTGCCACCCTGACTACGGGGGTGAAACTCCACCGCTAAATTAATAGCAGTTGAACGTCCCCCTTGAAAACAAAGTTGACTTGTCCGGGCTTATTTCGAAAAAATGAGGGCGAATGCCTGAAAATCTGTCTGTTTCGTTTTGAAACTCTGCACTTGGTGATAAAGTTTTGAAACTTGGCACACATGTTCCTTGAATGATCCTCAACAAACCTGGATGTGGGGCAGACTTGACAAGTGGCGTATATACATAGGATGAAAAATAAAGTTGAAAAATAAAAAAATTGTATCAGAAGAACCAAAAATGCTGGAGTCTTGCAAATCACCATATTTAGGTGTAATTTAATGTTCATGAAGCTCCCCCAAACAGTTTTGAAATATCTTGTTTCTTCTCTGAGATATTTAGCAAAACGTAAAAATGCTTGAAAAACGGCTTTTTGCCCATAAATCAGCAAATTTTGAAGAATTTGAGGTGAAACTTGGTATTTCTACAATGTGTGACGTTAGAAATAGAATAAGATCAGGAGCCAATTTCTACGCCTCCTATTTTAAGAAATACGATGGTCAACTTTTTATTGTCTTTACGGCGGCCATTTTGAATTTTCCTGTGATTGAATATTTCAAAACGTGGCCGGCAATGGTGGAGGAGACTACATTGGACCATTATATACAGAAAAAAAAACATTCAGAAACAGAAACCTTTCTCAATGGAGTGAAGAGGACTACTTATGAGATTTTCATTTTTGTTAAAAAAGTAATTTTTCATTTAGACGTCGCTTACAAGAATTTTTTAAACTGATGATGGTGAACTTTGGCACGAGATCTCGGAAAAGGTGAAGGTTTGAATTTCTGGTTGTATTGCACTTCTGCAAGTAGCACGTCACCCGTCATCCACACTGAAAATGTGTAAAACCAAGGAAAACTATAGATTTACAGATTTTAACTCTGATTTTAATTTACGTAAAAATCACTACTTTCTCTTGCAGAATGTCGTTTTCTGTATGTAATGGTCCAATGTAGTCTCCTTTACAATTGTCGACCACGTTTTGGAATATTCAGTTGCAAGAAAATTCAAAATGGCCGCCGTGAAGACAACAAAAAAAAATGTTACCACATTTCTGAAAATAGGTGGCGTGGAAATTAGCTCTCAATTTTATTTCATTTCTAACGTCACATATGGTAGAAATACCAAGTTGCACTTTAAAATCTTTGAAATTTGTTGATTTAAGGGCAAAAAGTCGTTTTTTGAGCATTTTTACATTTTTCAAAATATCACAAAGAAAAACAAGATATTCCGAAACTGTTTTGGGCAGCTTAATAAACATTAAATTACACATATATATGGTCATTTACAAGACTCTAGCGCTTTTAGTTTTTCAGATAGGATTTTTTAATTTTTCAATTTTATTTTTCACCACTTTATCACCAAGTGCAGAGTTTTTTCCCTCACCCGGGCTACTAACAGAGATACAGCCCTTCAAAGTTCAGTTTTCAAAATCATATTTTTGCAATAACTCTCAAGTCATCAAAGCGATTGTGGCCAAATTTGGTACAAATATATATGAAATGAATACCCATCACTTGAGGTAGATAACTTTGTCAAAATTGTCCAGTGGCGTAAATACGGAGGAGTTGTTTTACTTCTCACACCCTATTTTTTACGCTACTGAATATTTTTGAAAAACTATATTTTTTTCGAATTCCTTGTTCAATTAAGAAAAAGAGTTACTCTTGCGAAATTTTGATTAGAGGCTTGATTTTCGAGATATTTGGGTTTCAAACTTTGGAAAACATCTCGAAATTGTCACTTTCCAGAGCCCAAATTGTTTTTCTCTGAAAACGCCTCGTTTCTTAGCAAAAAATGGCAGTGAATCAACTTAAACGACCTAGAAAACTTATTCCAGTTGAGGAATCATGAGTTTTCTTGGATTTCAATTTTTAGGCCATTGAAAGTCGCGATTTGGAGGCGTTTTCCAAAGTTTCAAAGCCAAATATCTCGGAAATAAAGCCTCTAATCAAAATTTTGCAAGAGTAACTTTTTTTCTAAATTGAACAAGGAATTCAAAAAAAGTATAATTTTTCAAAAATACCCAGTGGTGTAAAAAATGGGGTGGGAGAAGTTGAACGATTCCCCCGTATCTACGCCATTGGACAATCTTGACAAAAGCTATCTACGTCAAGTGATTATTATCTATTTCGTAAGCATTTATACCAAATTTGGTCAAAATCGCTTCAATGACTTTAGAGTTATTTCAAAAACTGAACTTTGAAGGGGTCTATCTCCTGTAGGAAGCGTTTTGGAAAAAAATAAAATTATACATGTCGAGTTAGTAACTGCATAAGGATGGACCACACCACCATGTATGTATAAAGTAGGCATTTCTGAGTGAGTAGTGGTCATATCATTTATTTAGGTTTAGAGCAACATAATATCAAGCAAGTTTGTGAAACTTTGAACTTGCATAGGAATTTTCTCGACTCATTGTAAAATAATAATCCAAGATAATCATCATTGGAGTATACAGTGTAAACTAAATAAATAAAGACGTTAAATATATCAGAGTAAAAATATCAAAGAATAATGCTTAAAACAAGTGATAAAATATAAAACATATGATTAGGTACAAATACAGATTGAACTGAAAATGGTAATTTTTAGAATCATGATGGGAAAGGCACTTGATTGCATGCCAGAAATGATCAGTTTTTCCTCTTGGCAGTTCCTTGGTCATTTGGTTATTGAATCAAGCTCATATGAGTAAGTAACTAATGTCACTACCGGCTGCGATTTCAATGGCATGAGTGCCCCTGCAACATACAAGTTAGATCATTTGACTCGGCACATCAACAACAAAAACTCACTTCCTGAACAGCCTTGCACCAGCAATACCCTTCAGCAAGGCATCTTTATCATCAATGAGTATATGAGCACCCTCCCTCAGACCCAACACATTGGGAATGCTGCTCGACATTTCGTGGTACTGCCTGATCCGTTCCTCTCGCGTTTCGCCCTTGTGCTTCGAATTCTCTTCGGGGTCGACGTAGTGCGGGTTGATGTTGAACGGAAGCAACTGCAACGCGGTGAAACTGGGCGGCTGGACGATCGGCATGTCGTTTGTATTGTTGATGGTCATGCAAGCAACGTTGGAACCGGCACTGCTGCCAATGTACGGCGTTCCCAGCATCAAAACTTTTCTCTTGATCATCTGCATCAATTCGAGTTCGTACAGCGTATTGAGGAGCAAAAAAGTGTTACCGCCCCCTATAAAAATCGCTTCTGCGTCTTCTATTGCCTTTTGTGCTATACTCGTATGGGTTTTGGTCAAGCCGTTTACTTTGTAGCCTGAAATTAGATTGTTTATATCATTTCTACGTAAGTAGCTCTAAACGTACATACCCCATTTCTCGAAAGTATTGCTAACTAAATCAATGTAAGCCTTGTGATCAGTCGAGGCGAAAGGAATGAATGTTACGGTAGACACCTTGTTTCTGGAAAAGGTCGAGACTGTTAGTTTACATTTTAAATAATGAATTGACATACTTATTCAGCAGAGCCTTGATATCATCGGCTACGTATTCCAGGAAATCGGCGTATCCGTGGACCCTGGATGAGGATATCAAGAGCATTTGTCTTGTCTTGGTCACCATTCTGGATTTGATGAATGTGAATTATTATACTGTTTTTTTTTCTTAGCACTTTGATAACAGACTTGTAATCGTAAAGAATCAAATAGTTGAAAACTTGATTAGAATCACTTCAGGGCCTCTTGGGACAAGGACAAGGTCAAAGGTTGTTATTGTTCATAAAAGTTAGGTTAGGTTCACTTTGACACTGACAGCTGACGGGCTGACGCTGACAGCGCGGCGACGTTCAGTAACTTTTTTATACTTACCGCAAATTAGTGTAAGTACGAAATAAGTAGTCGTCCATTGCCATCTCTTCTAAGCTAAGGAAGCCTCCTAAATTGAAAAAAAATGAAGTGGAAAGCTAATGGCGACGAAATAAAAACCTTGCTTAGGTTAAAAGTGCGAAAAACCGTCGGTAAAGACTAAAAACCAATATGAAAGAGGCTCCCACAAAAAAAAGGTGATAATTTCAACTTGGTTTTTGTTATTGAATCAAGCAAAAAGTCTGGGACGTTGGAAAGGGCAACGGCAAGAATAATCGAACAATAACGCGACGCTATTCCAAAGCTTTCAACAAATTTGAATTTCCCGCTTCATTTTACAAGCGAGTAAGATTTTGACGCGAACCCTGCAACCTAGATTCCATATTCGTACTTTGGCTGGAATCCGTTAGATGGCCGTACGAGACATTTTTTCCCGGATGCCCGCCAAAAGGCGGAACGAAATATAAAATATAAAATAGTAGCCCAGTAAACGTAGGTTTCTACCGGGAACAAATTCGCCCAAAGCTGATTTTTTGTACAGTGAGTCCTAAGATCCTAAGGACATGAGAACTCACCGGTCAATTTTCTCGGAATTTCTCGCGTGTGCTTCATGGCCTTCCATGGCCTTCCTATTGAGTCACTGTAAATTGCAGTTCTCGCCTGAAATTCGTACCACGGCCGCAAAAATGATCCGATTAACTCGTAATTCTACGCATCATATCCCGTTTATACCATTTTAGCACAAAAAGTGTCGATGATTGATGAAGGGGGGTCGTGGGGGGGGGGGGGGGGCGAAGATCGCCTAGCTGGTTCTCTTGTTTTCCTGGCCATATAGAACCGATCTGACAAGTTTGGAACGAGGTTTGGAATCTTTTCCGGAAAAATTCAGTCTTCTGAACTTGAATCCGATGTATAAATTTGAATAAAAACAAGTTCGAACACGTTAATTTGAGAAAACTTGTTTTTCCATGGATAATTTTGTAAATTTTTTTCCAACTGTTGAAGGTGTTCATCTTTGGAAATGTTTTAGGGGGTCTTACATTGAAGTGTATTCTTTGTAAAAATCATCCACTCGATGTGTAATTTTGTTTTCCGGGATTAAGAAATCGATTTTAAGCTGAGCCCGCCTTCTACTACTGACCAGAACACTACAGCGTGCAACTTTAAATAAAAGTAGCTCAATTTATTGGAAAAATATCAACTTATCTTTGAAAGTTCGAAGATATGTGAAGAATTGAATTCCCTTCCCACTGCAGGGTTTTGAGTTATTTGAGAAGGGAGAGAACTGTAGCGTTCTGGTCATTAGCAGATGCTGAGGCGGGCCGGCTCAGGTTCAAATTGATTTTTAATTTTCGGAAATTAAAAATACACTTCAATATATGATGGCTCCTGAAATATTTCCGAAGATGGTGTTACCAAGGGCGAACGGGGCGCGGAAGGGCTGAAGGGCGGAGCCTTCGGCCTCTGGCAGAAGCGCACTCTTGATGGCGGTGGTGAGACCCGAGGCCTCGCTGGCGAACGATTTCCGCTCGGCGGTTGGTTCGGAAAGGTGGCCCCGAGAGGGGCCGATGCTTTGGCCCTGTCAGGGCCAATGGTTTCTTGAAGATGGTCGTGGATGGGGAACATCAGGGCGAAGGCCGTCTGCGGACGTGCAGTGCGTAGTCGATGCGGCGATGTGTGTCGGCTCAGGACTTCTGAACGACTGGGGAGACTCAAGTAAGCGTCGGCTTATATAGGCGCGAGGTGACGAGCTTTGGCTCCACCCCCTTCCGGCCGGGCCGGTAACAATGGACATCCTAAACAGTTGAAAAAAATTGTCGAAATTGTCAATGAAAAAAACAAGTTTTTTCAAGTCAACTTGTTCGAACTTGTTTTTATCCAAATTTACGCATCGGATTCGAGTTCAGGAGATTGAATTTATTCGGAAAAGATACCAAACTTGTCAGGATCAGTTCTACATGACCAGAAGAACAAAAAAAAACCAACCCGCTAGCCGAGCTTTGTAGTCCATCCGCTAGGTACTATTCTGTATTTTTTTAGAGGTCGAAAAGGTTTTTTTTGGAATTCCAATCAGTTAAGGTCCACATAATCATATTTTTTTGATGGCAACGCTCAAAAGTGGTGTGGTCACCCTGTGCACCCCCATGGGGGCCAGCCCCCAGTTAATCGAATTTCAGTTCTGTAACTCGGAGGATCGATACAGAATTGCAAAAATTCAGGATGCCATGAAAAATGTCCCTCAAAAGTCATCCACAATGAAGATACAGCCCTTCAAGTTTCAAAAAAGGCGATTTCCGTGGAGGTACAATTTCCACAATTTTCAACCGATTTTGCTGAAAATTTGGCTAGGCCCCTCTGTAACAAGTATCTAGAAGGGGGAATTTCATTTTCTGGATAAATTGCTCCGCCACTGGAAATTTTGACATAATGCCGTCCCTCCTCATTTCTCAAGTCCCTGGTCAACTTTGAACTCTGAAACTTTCACTATGTATCGAATACATTGTTCAGCTACGATGTTCCCAAAAAAATTAGAATCAGAGCTGGTTTCTGGGTTTAATGTTGAATATAGAAGAGGGGGATTTGCATTCATTTTTTTAGCTGAATATCCTAGTATTCTTTTTAAATAAAATAATTGTGTTCAAATTTTTTGTTTTTTTTTGGGAACATCGTAGCTGAATAATGTATTCGATACATAGTGAAAGTTTCAGGGTCTAAAGTTGACCAGGGACTTGAGAAATGAGGAGGGACGGCATTATGTCAAAATTTCCAGTTGTTCCGCCACTGGACAATTTATTTAGAAAATGAAATTCCCCCTTCTTGATCCTTGTTACAGAGGGGCTTAGCCAAATTTTCAGTAAAATCGGTTGAAAATTGTGGAAATTGTACCTCCACGGAAATCGCCTTTTTTGATGGCGATCACCCTGTGACCCATGGGGGTGCACAGGGTGACCGCACCACTTTTGAGCGTTGCCACCAAAAAAATATGATTCTGTGGACCTTAACTGATTGGAATTCCAAAAAAAAACCTTTTCGACCTCTAAAAAAATACAGAATAGTACCTAGCGGATGGACTATTGCCTCCCCACGACCCCCCTTCATCAATGATAGACACTCTTTGTGCTAAAATGGTATCAACGGGATATAATGCGTAGAATTACGACTTGATCGGATCATTTTTGCGCCCGTGCGTGGTGCGAATTCCAGGCGAGTACTGTAATTTATAGCAACTCAAAACATCCGAAGACCTGAAAGATCATAAAGCACACACGAGAAAGTCCGAGAAAGTTGACTAGTGAGTTCTCATGGTCTAAAGACTCACTCAACCAAAAATCAGTTTTAGGCGAATTTGTTCCCGGTATTTTTTCCCGCAGTTTAGGAGGGAGATGCGGTATCGTTTGCTCAAGCCTAATAAATAACTTATCAGTGAGGAAAATATGCCTGCGTTTCATTATTATTCATTGTCTCCCAGGAAAATTGTTTCCTTTTGCCATGTGATTGTCCTATGTTTTTTTAATCACCGAATATCACTATTGCTTTCAGTATTTTGTAATTCCGCGAGTGCGGTAGTATCGACATCGACTATGTTCTATATTCCATTTTATTATCAACAGGGTGATCATGGAAGATCAGACTCCCACTTGTATTATCCGTTTCACCCTTATTTGCCACCCAGCAAGCTATGAAAAATTTCAGTTGCATTGGTACGCCTGAGACTCACAGGTGGTTTCCAAGGTGGTTTCACGCAGTGGAGGTTATGTAGCTCTGTCAGTCTGACACGTGGATGACGCCGCACCGTGGAAGAAAATTCGGACCGGGAGCCTAGCCCGGAAAAAGCGAGGAAAAAATGGTGCGGCAGGTGCGGGGGAATGGCTTTTCAAGATTCGGGGCGAAATCTTGATCCCCTAAACATCCAAGCCCGGGGGGGAGAGAGGAAACTTCTTGCATCTGCAGCAAATACCACTGTAATTATTCGCAGTACTACCAGGTGTTGGATGCATAATTGGGAACAAAGCGTTGTGCTTTTATAGAGGTGATGGACTGGAAGCAAATATGGACTAGGTTTTAAGGCACCAGCTCCCTGTCCATGAAGCAAAACGTAAATTGCTTAGCTTATCCAAGTCAAACTTGAGCTGAGAGTAAAGGAAAAAGGAACCGTTGGTTTTGAGGTAGGTTTGTACTTACCCCCTAACGCGGCTCCAATCACTGCCATGTTTTGGGCCATGTCTGGTTGCAGGCGTTTAATATACTGGATATGCCGCAGAACTTGCATTTTTGTCTTGTGCGGAATAATTTTTGGCATCTTGTGATTTGACGTTGTCAAAATTTGTCAATCAATTAATGAGCTGTCGTCAGTAGGTATGCTAAACCTAACAAAACAATATCATGGCTTGCTGCGTGGCAAATAAGGGTGAAACGGATAATAGTAGTAATCTCTGCAAGTGGGAGAACTGAATGATCACCCTGAGGTTTACCCTGACAGAATATTTATTTTTCATTTATATGTATATTTTATAATTTGGGTCAATAAACATTTATTTATTTATTTATTTAAGATATAAAGTCTAGATTGACTGGGCTATAGGTATTTATGTTGTAATCTCCCAACCCACCCCTCTTATAAAAATAAATATTCCCCAAAGAAGAATGAGAATCTCCTTTAAGTTGAAGACTTAGGTTGGCTGTAATCGTGTTTGTCTAGTGGTGTTTGTTAGGACTTTCGTTGTGTTGTAGTTACCCAAGGTAGTACAGGTAAGTGAAGACTTGGAAATGAAACACAGAGACTTCAAATCAACAAAGAACAATTTTATTCCAAAGGAAAATATATCGACTCATGTTCAAGAATGCAATATCAACTCAATTACCCCACCCTCCCACTATTTGAAATGCAGTGTACAAGTCACTGATGCAGAGAAAGACGAGAGAGAGTGTCGCTCTCGCTAGAACAGATCATATTAGTTCCAGAAACTTAGATTGTTGAGGAACCTGTATAGCGGAAACAGAACAGCAAACCAAAGTGTGAGTATCGTCGGTACGTCACTTGGCGCAAAGGGAAAGAAGAGGGAAACAAAAGTTTATTAGTAAGTTCTGCGGTGACCTAAAACCACATGGGTGCTTTACTTCATTCGCACGTTCATTTCACCATGTCATCGGACGTCGAACAGGGACGGTTGTTGAATATCGAGGTGTAGCAAGTGAATCATGTTGTAGAGCTTCGCGGGATTCACACGAATGAAATTAATAACTAGCGATATCTTTTAATGATGCCTTAATTGACTCTGAATATTCACATATAAGTACCTCGATTTCACGGCTTCGATTTATTTTTCCTCCAAATTATTTTCAGCCCGCCGAATGCGGGTGGCTTCAATGTAATCAACAACTTCATCGACGTAAGTGCAGCGCCAAAATTGAATTGTTTAAATGTGCCCCACCCTACCCTATCTATCATCCGGCATTGACCTAGAATTTACCAAAGAAAATCCTCAGTTAAACATTTCATGATTAATTTTGTTTCTGCAATCGGGTTGAATGTTTAAATACGATGGATACCGCATTATTCCAGCATTCGTCCACAAAAACATCTTGTACAATGAAATCGACCGGCTCTTTAGCCTATGAAGAATTTAATATAAAACATCGTGAGCTTTGGTGATACTCCTGAAAAGGGAGAGGCGGTCGTCAAGTAACGGGAGGTTGAAAAAGGGCGGAAAATGACGGCAGATGTCTGGTAGCAGAACACAAGAAAAACTGGGTATTTCCTGCTCCAGATCATAGAAAAGAGAGGATTCAAGTCTCTTCCGATGTTGGAGACATCCAGAGTACCTATAGCTGCCGTACCTTCAGAACGCTCGAAGATAAGTGATTCAGTTGCTTTGTGTCCTGTCAGTTAGACGACATCAATAATTATAACAATGCACGGGATATTTATAAGGGGCGATCAAGGGAATACACGTAGCGTGTGGGTTACTGTTGTTGATGCTTTAGAGAGACGAAAGAGTAGAACGATGTCGCCACAAGATTTCCAGATGTACCGACCACCTAAAATTGTGTGCCATACTATGGAACATGTGCCGTCTGGTGGTATTTGTACCGTCTAGGTGGGAAGCACCCACTAACATAAATGTTGGATCTGATTGAACCACAACAAGAACTTTGAACCACGGAAATAAGTCAGAATTAAATGTCGGTCAAGGTGTAGAATCAGGTGTCCGTCGGAGGGTTGGGGTGTTGGGACCTCTGAAATAATTAGGGGAAACTTATCTTTTCGGAAATAGGTTAGATCTTTTAGATACTTCAGCCTGCGATGTGAAGGTAGGACTAGGTATAGGAGCGAGCCATTATTTAAACCTTTTGACTTGTACATAGAGGTCAATAGATTGATGTTATGTTAAAAATTTATACCTTGTCTTATTGTGTTCAAACTCGTAGTCAGACCTGTCTCAACAATCTCGAGAGCTCTATCCTCGAACAACAAGAAGAGAGGCACAACGGGATGTCGTCCTGATGCTAGATGATCACCGGCCAAGCGGTTCCAAAAGCGGGAAACGTGATTTAATTCAAATAAGTTGAATTAAATTGAAGTATATAATGGGTTGTCTATCCATTCAGGGGTTCAAGAAAATAGCTGGGGTCTTTCCAAGTACCATTTTTGTAAATCGAGTGTTGTTCAGTTTCATAACTGAAAGAAGGATAGGTCAGTGCTTTCCTTATTATTATTACCGTTGCAACTTTAATAACATTCATTAGACCTTCTCAAATAGGCAGTTCCCTTTACTCGCAGCTCGTGCGCAGATCTTCCTATAGACTTGACTCACTGGTTCAATTGGCTGTTCAATCGAGAGCGCTTATCAATCGGGCCGGCTAAGGTTGGGGTTGGCGATGGCGTTATGGCTCCGAGGACCCCAGGTAAATGAGAATGGCTATTCCAACTCCACAACGTATCCAGGTGTAGATCTTTGCGAATATAAGATGTTTTCAAAGGTTTTATTTTGAGTTATCTCAATATTGTTCAGGTACCTAAGAATTTGACAGTTGACAGCGCAAAGGAAATTTTTGCTTTCCTCAAAAGCGCAATGAAGATGAGGTCTTTTGTTGTGGGAGAATAAAACTGTTCCTTTTATTGTTTTCTTTTTTCATCTCTATGATTGTGTTGTGTTTCTCTATTTTTATCTTTGGAGAATTTATTTATTCAAGGCTCGATTCAAGGATAGGAGTCTATGGATTTGTATATACTGTTTTTTTCTTCTGTTTTGTGATACTGTATTGTATCTAAGAAAACAATAAACATTTATTTGATTTGATTTATTTTGATTAAGTTCCATCAACATTTTGTCTCAGGGCAATCTCATACATTGAAAACTATCGTTTTTATAATACTATAATAATAATAAATACCTAATGATAATAATGATGTATACACGACACGTGTCTCAAAAGTATCGCATTCCGAGTCCAGAGCTCTACATGGAATCGACTGAAGAACACGAGAAAAAAAAGACTTATTTTTAAAGATATGAGGCTTCAAAGGTTAGGATTTCGCCCCTCACTATTTCCATTATTGAAAGTGATTTCTGGAAACTCTTTGTGAAAGAATAATCAGTACAAATTATCAACTAGTGGGTGTGCACTGGATTTCTGCTAACGATACAGGGTGAGTAATAAGTCACAAAAATCCACTTTTCTCCATTGTTGCCTGTGAAATATTCCATTGGTCCCTGAAATAATTTAAAACAAGATACGACTCTTCGTTTCCATAGGAAAATTTTCAATGGCTTTTTTGATAAAAATGAATTTTTCAGATTTGTGGTAGTAGTAGAAGGGGATTCATAACTGCAATTCATTCATGACACAGCACTCAAGCAGAGCACTGGAACCTCGCTTCTTACCCACAACCAACCCAACACGCTTGGCGTAAAGTGAAGTACCTAGAACCTGACCTTAGAATGTGCTGATTGTGAATGAGTGAGCGACGCGACGGACGTTTTTAACCGTAATAATTATGATAATAATATGTATTTATGTTTGCTCATTTTATTTTCAGCAAATTTTACTATTTTGCAATCACTGTATATATTGTCATAATAATGACATAAAGGTCCTAGGTGAAAGTTTATCCTTTGAACATAAAAAGCAGGCACGTGTAGTCCTAAGGGCTCGATACCAAGTTGCAGGCACAAAGTTTGGGACGGCGTAACTCGCCAAATACAGCGGTCTGATTGGTTGGTATTCGCCGTTGCTATGGCAACCCCACTTACGGCGGTCTCAGCCCCAACTTGGTATCGAGCCGTAAGTACGAGGTGTTTATAAGAAACTGTGATCGCGGCAGGCATGGGTCGGGCCGAAAAACGCAGTAACAGGCGTAATTGTAGTGATCGAAAGCAGATTCCAAAGGCGATGCGATCACAAACGTTTATAAACACCCGGTATTTAAGTCGCCGAACCGTCCAAATCATCAGCAGACGCTAGGTCATTTTGGCAATGGAATAAAATGCAGACAAAGGTATTTGCACGAAAAACAAGTGCAGGTAGCTAGCAACTTCAGTCGCTGACCTGATTTGGACGATTCGATAAAAAGTCTTGCAATTCTGGAACACGGGGCATTTGATTATTCATTTTATTCGGTTGTGGTCACTGATGGCCGATTGTCATTTGGTTAGCCCTCCTGGGCATTTATTCAATACATTGATCCAGATAATCAGCATGTGAGTAAAGTGTGAGATCTGCGGTTGTAAGACGCATGATATGTTATCGTTCTTTAATAAACGTAGTATGGTAGCAACTTATGCGTTCTTATTTGCCTTTCCGATTTCAGCTGTGCTTAAGCAACAACAATAAAGAGCGAACGCCAGTTCACGGGTAAGGAAAGGGCCAGCTCTTTTCCTATTCGTGACAATACTTTTGAGACACCCCGTACACTGGCACTGGAATGTGTTTCTCAATAACTATAATTCGGGTTTCCACAGTTTCTTCAGTTTTTCATCTTCAAATAAAGCGACAACACCGAATATATTTTCTTGATCATCTGAAATCATTAGGGTTGAATCTAACACTCACAATGGTTGTATGGCCTATGATAGTTATAACGAAAGAATACAAACATCAACTCCGAATTCATTGTTGATGACTAAAGTCTGAGTCAAACTCATATGATAAGCACTCGTACATTGTCCCAAAGCAATGCACAGTGATGATTTGTTTGATTTATTCCATAAGTACCATCGCATGTCGTAATACGCATACATCACACTTTCCGACTGGAATATTGAGCATAGATAAAAAAGGGAACAACTTATAATATCCTACATATTGTCCTCTCCTATGAACACATTAGTATATTTGAATTAGAATTTTTGCTTGAAGAAAGTAGTTCTTAAACGGTTTTTTGCTATATGGTTAGCTCATCCCCACCTGTTCAACATGTTAAAAGCATACATCCCTGTGACGCTTAATACTTAGTATACAGGGTGAAAATTTAAAAAAATCTTCAAACTTTTTTATCTCGATGAAATAATTCTTAAAAAAAACAGCCTCTTATTATTCAGCAACTTTATGGTCTCCTACTGAACGTGTGAAAAACTCACCCCTCGATAGCTGCTGGTATTCTACGTACAGAATGAAATCAATTTTTTTTAATTAAATTTTATCTTGATCAAATCAATCCGGAAAAAGACCAATTCCGGCTCTGTTAGAAGTCTATAATCTCTCATTCAAGATATGAAAATGTCACATTCCTTAAACTGCTAAAACATGACATACTTACAGGGTGAAACACTTTTTTTTTCTTTTATTTTTTTCCTGGGTCCAATTATTAGGATGATAATCTTACCCACTTCAAAGAAAAGCCTAGAGTATTTGGCAAAACATATCAAAAATTTACATTTGTGCAATCACTGCAACTACTGGCCACTGTAGCATCAAGCATTATTGCGATTTTGGTTGTGCGAGGAGTTGCTAAGGACAATTTCCTTAGCAACTCCTTGCACAACAAAAGTTGAAGCAATATATAATTCATCCTGTATATCAAGTCAGAGTGATATTAGAAATGCAAATTTCTCATATAGCTTGCGGAAAACTCTGAGCTTTCCAGTAAACCAGATGAGATTATTATCCCAATTGATTTTATCCGGAAAAAAAAAATAGAACAAATAAAGTATGTTTCACCCTGTAGGTTGTGTTTAGGAAGTTTGAGGAATGTGACATTCCTATATCTTGAATGAGAGATTATAGGCTTGTAACAGAGCTGGAATTAGCTTTTGTCTAGATTAATTTGATGAAGATAAAAAACATTGAAAAAAAAAGATTTGACCCTGTACGTAGGATACCAGAGACTATGGAGGAGTACATTTTTCAAATGTTCAATAAGAGACTATAAGGTCGCTAAATAAGAAGAGACTGTTTTTCTCAAGGATTGTTTCATCGAAATGAAAAATTTCAAAGATTTATTTTTCAATTTTCACCCTGTATACTAAGTATTACGCGTCACACGGATGTATGCTTTCAACATGTTGAACAGGTGGGGATGAGCTAACCACTTAGAAAAAACCATTTGAGAACTACTTTCTTCAAGCAAGAGATATTTTTTTTACTATTTCAAGTACACTACATCTGTTTTATGGGTATAGTAGGTTCACTTGTACTGTGACTCTAGTTGGCTGAGCAAATTTTCTACTTTAGTATTGTAGGCTTGCCGCCTTTTCGCCTGGTGTGAAACTGACTTCTCTGGAAGTGAAGTCATATTTCTTATCAAATTGATATTAAAATCTTGGAAAACTGACCTGGTCATATGTGGAAGTGCAACTAGGGGGACGCAGAGCTGTGTTACCGTCATTTAGACACCAAAAGAGCACGGGGCGGCCGCAAATCTAAGTCATCTTGATGGCGGCCCATTCAGAGTCGACAAAAACTTGTCCCGGAAAGCCCCAAAACGAAAGCAAATTGCAAATTGAAGGTACTAACATCAATTTCGGTTCAATACGCAACTTTGAGCGGCTGAATTTTTTGAAATTTGATTTAATTTACTTTTTACACGTAAATTCTTTTGCCAATGACAGACTGCAGGGCGATTCTTGTATCGCCCATAATTCTTCAGGGTTTGGCTTGTATTTTCGACTGGAAGAGGTGAAAGGGTTGATGATTGCATGGGGCCCCTTTTTTGGACGAAGGGCATTGTATACTCTTTAATTTGAAGCACTGAAAGTTGAACCGGCTCAAGAGGTTATAAATATTTTTCACAACTGTCAAATGTCACGGCTCTCTTGATTTATTTGTTCATTGGCGAAAATTAAAAACAGGTCGAAAAATAGTTACATTTTCCAATAAAATGGAAAAAAGGGTCAGCCATCACGTCCCACAAAAATGTTCCGGCTATCTGTGAAGGAAATAAGCAAATAATGTGTTTCAAAACTGGTCCGGCCAGAGCAGCCAACTGCAAAGTTTTGGGGATTTTCTATATTTCACATTTGGAAACTTAGAAACAAAATCTCACAGCCGACTAGAATCACGGTACAAGTGAACCTACTTTAGGTGATAGATTAGGTACGATATAGCGACCAAAAAAAACTAAATAAATAAAAAGTAGGAATCGTCTGGTTGAACAGAACGTACCGTCCTTTTTTTTTCAAAAGTCCACTGTGGTGCAAATGACACACACCTTTGCATTCACCGTCAATCAAGGAAGGCCGTCAATGTGAAGGTGTGCGTCATTTGCACCACAGTGGACTTAAAAAAAAGGACTGTAGTGGACAGGGAGCTGGTGCCTCAAAACTTACGTCATAAGGTACGTGATTTTAACCGTGTAGGTCTAATGTGCGTTGATAAGGTTATTAAACATTTCTTTGTCTTACATGTCAGACCGGGGGCTTTATGGTGCGATTCTCTAAAAAATTACATTCCATAAAGGCTCTGTTACGTTGTTATTACCTAGGCAACAGCCAATGGCTGACAGGAATTTTTACATAACAGAGCGTTTATGGAATGTTATTTTTTACAGAATAGCACCATTAGGCTGGTATAGGCTTGTCAATGTTCGAAAAATGTCAAAAATTTAGGTACATGAATAAAACCAACGGGCTTTTGTGTAGGAACATCCCCTTAGTCAAAAATTGGGTCATAAGACAAAATTTTTGGGGGCTCTCGGTCCATAAGACAAGTTTGAAATTTTCAAAAAAGGCCAGAATTTACCTCCTCTTAGAGACTTCTCCTTTGACATAATTTTGATAATGAAAAACGATTCTCACATAATTTTTTACACAGGTTTCGAATCTGTCCACAAAAATTTTCAATGGTACATCGCTTACAGGGTGCAACATCGAAAAAATTTTCTCAAATTTTACACCCTGTATTTTAACATGGAAATTGATTCCGTTTTCCATCCTGATTACGAATATATATCACACTTGGTAGGTTAGTCAACAAAACGCCTGTGAAAAAATTAATAAATTTTGGCCCTTTTTTGAAAATTTCAAACTTGTCTTATGGACCGAAAGCCTCCAAAAATTTCAACTTACGACCAGATTTTCGATCAAGGGGATGTTCCCACACAAAATCCAGTTGGTTTCATTCATGTACCTTATGACGTAAATTTTTGGCCATTTTTTCGAAAATTGACAGGCTCATACTAGCCTAAAGCCCCCGGTCTGACATGTAAGACAAAGCAAGTTTTAACAACCTTATCAACGCACATCAGACCTACAGGGTTAAAAGCTTATGACGTGAGTTTTGAGGCACCAGGTCCCTGTCCATAGGTAGTGTAGGTATTCTGACGAGAAGTAGGTATGGATTTTTTAGCTAGCGCCTCTGCCTCGGGAAAGGGGGTGGCTATTGTGGGACATGCCTTGAGAATGAAGACGTTCATTTCAAGATACACGTATCCAGATGAAATAAAGATGCACCCAGATCCATAACATTCTTTTTTGGTCAACATCACCTCCCAACTACTCAACCAAATCTCTAATCTAAGCGTCAGGTATACCTACCACATCTTCAACTTCTTGTCCGCCGTAAATTACCGAAACAATAGCCACTAATGCACACAATGTAAAGGTCAGTACCATTGCCCAGTTGCAGAAAGTACTCTCATAGATTCCTTGATTCATCTAAAAGTAGAATACGTACCTAATAAGTAAGTAATTCGGTACTTTTTCTTGACTGATCGTCAAGAATTATACTAACCTCAAGATTCAACATACCCAGGCTTATACCCAATAAGCAACCACCAATCATAAACGGAATAAATAATGGATGGACAAGTTCTTCGTTACATTTTAATGCAAGTCTTGAAAATACGTTAAAATGAGGATTTTTCGAACACTAAAATTTTCTTTATGCAGGTTGCTTCTTTCAGGACACGAATATATCTCATAAACTGCAGGTACTTTGGTGAATCTCAGCAAAATAAATTGAAATAAAGCCTTTATCTACATATCTTTACAGTACTACGGTAGATACATGAGATTTTTTATGAAGCCCACCCTCGAGCCCACCAAAAAATGATGTAAATATTTTTCCACTTTCATTTTCAAGGTGGTCAGACAGCAGAGGTGAGGTCACCGTTATGGTTGAATCCATAATAATGACATGACCTGACCCGCTAGATCGCCCGATTTAACCCCACCTGATA
This sequence comes from Anaspis maculata, assembly GCA_949128115.1. Lineage (NCBI taxonomy): Eukaryota > Metazoa > Arthropoda > Insecta > Coleoptera > Scraptiidae > Anaspis > Anaspis maculata. Next base: position 24,882,079 of record OX421964.1, on the reverse strand, counting down.
ATTTATAGAAAATGTTGAAACGCGTGCCTTGTTACATCATTGACTCAATACAAAATATATGAGACAAATATAAAGCGACTCCTCTGAAGTACTGGGTAGAGTTGAACGATTTTATTCGACAGCTTGAAGAACGCGTAGGGCGTAGGGGAAAAAAGGAGGCCACCTCAAGTATTCACTTTTTAGCTGGGTTTTTAGGCAAAAAAACCTTCAATGTTTCTAGTTACAGACGTTTTTTTTGTTTTGTTGTATTATAGCAATCAGGAAGTTATCAAAGAATTTATTCAGTTTATGAGAGAATGATAATTTCCGCCAAAAATTGTATATCCTCACCGTCATTTTATTTTATTTGCGCCTTGTGCGCCAGTCGCAAAATTGCCCGTGGATTTTCACCACAATTGGATTGGAACGAGGATTGGAATGTTCAGCGTTATCATCAGCGTGTCAAACAAACACCCCCTGAATAGGACAATATGAAGAGCTCTTACAGTTGCATTTCACCATGTCTGTTAACGATCGTAGCCAATCTCGTCTTCACTATGTTGTGAAATGTATCGCTTTCTGACAAGACGTCATCGTTCACGTTCTCGTAGTCCCAAATTATATTTCTCATAAGCTCCAAGATGATCAGAGCTTGATAAACGATATTGTGCAGCAAGTAAATTTGGAAAACTGGAAAAACTAACATTGCATAATAAAATGGTGCTGACGCGAGAATGACCAGGAAAGTCAATAAATTAGAGTATTCAGGACACCACTCTCCAACAATGTGATACAATAAAAGGAAGTCGTAGCTGCCAGAATGAGGAATGACCAGAAAAAAACCGGTTGCTCCGCCCAAAATTAGTAACACGAATGTGAGTCGCTGATGGCTTCCGATTCTTTTTTTTATCCTTTTTTCCATTTCCTTTCCGGCGGTGTCCAGGGCCCATCGATTGAAATTCATATAGTTCCATACATTTCCCAAGGTTTTTTGTTTCCAAAAAGCTACTAAAGCCGATGCTAAAGGCTGATAATTGAAATGTTAGAAAACAAGAACACCATAACGTGAGTGCAAATTGCCAGCTCTTGTTGTCAGGGAACTTATAAAGCAGAAGAATTCTTGCTATTGCGTACAGAAATGCCACTCGACAGAGATTTTGGAGATGAAATGAGATCGAGAAGTTATTACCGTAAGTGTATATGGGCTACGTGCATAACATGTAGCGCCGCCGCGGAATGTGAAAGTGAAACTCTTGTGGAGCGATTTAGTTAGCGAACATCTCACTAGATGACGCTCGTGTCGACTGAAAACACTTTATTGAACTTTTTAAATTTCATTTACGTGATGGCTCCATCACAACATGCACAAGCCACAAATACACGAGAAATAAATAAAGTCATCTCTGATGTCAAAACACGAAGCAGGGCAACTTGACGCCGGCCATCTTGACGCGGGACAACTTGACGCCAGGACAACTTGACGCCAGAACAACTTGACGCCAGGACAACTTGACGCCAAGACAACTTTACGCGGGACAACTTGACGCCAGAACAACTTGACGCCAGGACAACTTGACGCCAAGACAACTTTACGCGGGACAACTTGACGCCAGAACAACTTGCGCTAGGGGTTATTTTGAATTTCGGGACTCTATTAGGCCAGTTTGTGTCTTTTTGTCCCCCAATTGGCCCCCTTGTGTTTCATATGGTTTTTCTGAACTAGCAAGCCCCTTATGCCTACTTGTGTCTTTGTTTTTGAGTCCCAATGACCTCACTTGTGTCTTGCTGTATAACTCGAAGTTACAGCTCCCATGTGTCTTTGAGTGTCATTTCAAGCCCTGATGAGCCCCCTACTTACGTCTTCGTGTTGTTTTAGAAACTGTACTGGAGCCACTTTGTTTTCCCATAGTGTTTTTAAGAACCCCAATAACCCCCTTGATGACCTTCTTGTGTTTTCATGTGGAGCTCTAAATTCTATCGGGCCCCTTGTATCTTCGTGTGCTTTGGAACCCTGCCGGCCCCCAATCTTTCTTGCTGGGTTAATCTGAGCCGTGTGTCTATGATGACGCTTCCAGCCCCGTAATGAGCTCCATTTTGTCTACTTTATGTCTTGGAATCCTAGCGGCCCGCGTTGTGTCTTTCTATGTTTATCAGAGACCCAACGGACCCCCTTTGTCTGTATTTGTCGTTTGGAAACCCGATAATCCCCCACGTGTCTTTATGTTGTGGTGTTGTGTGAAGCCTGGCATGATCAACCCCCTTGTATCTCCTTGTGTTTCTAGTCCTATATGGCGCCCCCTCGGGCGCCCCCATTATGCCTTGCTTTGTCAATCGGAGCTCCAATAGGCCTTTTTGTGTCTACGTGTCATTTCGACGATGAGCCCCCTCATGTTTTCTGTGGTTTTCGGAAATAACAAGCCCCCTCATGCTTACTTTGCTCATGTTTTGGAGCTCTGGCGACCCATTCTGCTGTGTCAATCGGAGCCCCCCTTCTGTCTTTATGTACCGTATTGTGCCCCGATGACCTTCTTGTATTTTCTTGGCAGTTTCAGAACACCATCGAGCCCCTTTGTATCTTTTTTATTTTGGAGCCTTACCGGCCCCTATTGTGTCCTTTTGTGTCTTTTCGAGCCCCCAATGAACTTTCAATATTTTTTGAGGTTTTCGGAAGTCTAAGCGAGCGCGCTCATGTCTCTTGTGTTTTGGAGTTCTAGAGGCCCTCATTGTGTTCTGCTGTGTAATTCGGAGCCCCAATGAACACCCTTGGGTCTTTATGTGTCGTTCCGACTCCCGACGAGACCTTTATTGTCATTTTCTTCGAATGTTTCTTTACTCTGTTCTCACAAAATCCCTGGCGCAAATCGTCCGGCGTCAAGTTGGCCGAAGAAGGACAGCTTGACGTCGGCCATCCTGACGCCAGGACAACCTAACGCGTGGACAATTTGATGTGTCGCTTCAAGCCTTGGCGAGCCCCCTAATTGTGTATTCATGTTGCTTTTGGAACTCTATCGAGCCACACTCTATCTCCTCAGATTTTGTAGTTCTAGAGTTCTTCTTTGTCAATCGCAGCCCCGATGAGCCCCCATGTCTTTTGTGTCGTTTCGAGCCCCGATGAACCCTCGTGTGTTTACTTGAGGTGTTCGGAGTTCTAAGGAGCCCCCTCATGTCTTCCTATGTTTTGGAGCTCAAGCGGCTCGCATTTTGTTTTGCTGTGATAACTCGGAATTCCAGTGGATCGTTCTGTGTGTTTATATGTCGTTTTGAGCCCTGATTAGCCCCCTTGCGTGTTCATGATGCTTTCGGAATCGTAGTATCTACCCTTTATGTCTCCATATGGCGTTGTAAGCACCCTTATTCAGAGCCCAATTGGACACTCTTGTTTTAAGCTCCTCATGATTTTTCGCCCCTCCAGAATTTCAGTGAGCCCTCTTGTGCCTTCTTTGATTGTAAAAAGCCCTACTGGTCCCCTTATTTCTTCAATGTCGATTGAAGCCCTGCTGAGTCCCCTTACATTTTCCCGTCGCTTTCGAAGCTTTAGTAAACACCTTCGTGTAACATTTGGAGCCCTATCGGGCGCCCCCATGTGTCCTCAACCTCAAGTACCGTTTGCCGCCCTGGTGAGTCTCCCTATGTTTTCTCACGTGTTTAGAATTCCCGTGAGCCTCTTCTGCCTTCTTGTGTAATCCAAAGCATTATTGAGCCCCCTTGTGCCTTCAATGTCTTTCGAAGTCCTGATGAGCCCCTTTGCAATTTTTCGTGTCTTCGGGAGTTTTCAAGCAATCGAGAGCACACTTGTGTTTTCGTCTGGTATTCGAAGCCCTACTTGGCCCGCTTGTGTCCTCATATGCCCAAGAAGCCATCTATTGCTTTCATGTGTTGTTCATAGCCCCATTGGACCTCATTGTGTCCTCAATGATGGTGTTTGAACCCCTGCTGAGCCCCCTTGCACTTTTTTCACTTACATTTAGTAAGCACTTTTGTGCCTTAGTTTGGTATTCGGAGGTCTATCGGGCCCCCTTGCATTTTCCCCTGGCTTTCGTAAATTTAGTAAGCACCTTTGTGCCTTCATGTAATACTCGGGGTCCTATAGCTGCAACTGATGGTGTTAAGCTGTCCCGACGTTAAGTCGGGTAGCGGCTACTTTAAAATTCCTGGCGTCAAATTGTCCGGCGTCAAGTTGTCCCGGCGTCAAGTTGTCCTGGCGTCAAGTTGTCCTGGCGTCAAGTCGGCCGCCCAGAAATTCCTGGCGTCAAGTTGTCCTGCGTCAAGTTGTCATGTACGCGTCAAAAGAAGTTGCAACAACCACGTCAAAGCTGTCGTCTGCCAGCTGTCTGTTGTCAAAGATCGCCACAAGACGTTCTTATTTTCACCACCATGGGCTCTGCGTGTCCTACGCGTTGATAGCTCAAGGTCATGCACATAGCCCTCGACATAGCCCATACTGAAAAGTGTCCCTCAATTGTCACTTAGCAAAGACTCGTTTGTTCCGTTCCGCGTCACTTGCAGTGTGAACGAAACGGAAGGCGCGTATTTGGCGCAGCTATCCAACTTTCCATTTTTCTTGTCAAAGCCAGAATATTTCTGCCCAAGACAAAAGTACTACTTGTGAGTAAAATGCTGGAGTAAAAAAAAGTGAGCCGCTTGTTTTCATAAAGGTTGTGTGAGTATCGATAGATATAATGTAGGTATCGCAAGATCATCCAACACCTCCAGTCAAGCAACAGTGGTTTTCCGTGAAGAAGGTTCTTCTGTAAACAATAGCTATCTGTGCTTTAGATAATAGTGGTATTCTGTAAAAAATAACATTCCGTAAACTCTCTGTTATGTGAAAATTCGTGTCCGCCATTGGCTGTTGCCTGGATAATAACAACGTAACAGAGCCTTTATGAAATGTTATTTTTTAGAGAATCGCACCATTAGATTCAAACTCACATTTATGCCCGATTGCACAAAAAAAAATTTGATACCGAACTTTGTAGTACCGCATCAAATTTTGGTGCGGTATTAAATCGTAATCGCATTGCAGGAAGCAAAATTAGATCCAAGATCAACTAACCCCGGACCAAGTGTGAACGAGCCACAAAAAGCATCGAGGCGATCGTCATATTGACTTCATGCGGCTGGCAATGGGGCTGTATAGCGGCAAAAGCCTGAATTAATGGCGCATTGTACTATGCACCGCTGTCACCATAATGACATTGGGCGCGTTCAGCAGGTCCTATGGTGGGTGCCATCGGCGGATGCCGCATGCGCCTCTCGAACAGTCACAGCCACCAAATCGCCATTTTTTCCACCACAGTTGGTTTATGGTAGCGGTGGATCTGATAGTGGATCGACCAAGCCGTCCAACAGCTCATATTTGGTAACTAGATCCACGGGTTCCACCATGGAGCTTGCTGAACTCGCCCATTTCTGCCAATGACTACCGTCAACATCTCATCCCTCGAAAAGTCAGAATGGTTGTCAGGATACTGTCCGATACAGCTAGACGATTCATTCGCCTGCCCTCTGATTCGGGCTGAACGTGCGCTGCCAAGCCCTCACAGGCCAACCCCATACACGGCCCAAGCTACTGACTATCCTCTACCAGCTTCCTGTAGCCTGGACGTGCCGGTAACAGCCTACCTACCTCCAAGTGCCCCAGACTTGGCATAACGTTCTGATGCTGAGCCCCCACAGGCTGCTCATTACTTACGTTTCGGTCCAAAGAGTGCTGATGCTAAACCTCATACAATTGTCTCATACTGACTCGCCTCCTCCAACAACTATTGAGCAAACACCGAAATTTGTGATTGTACAGAAGTAGGTAGGTAGGTACTCTGGAATACCTAACTATGGAAAGTTTTATACTATCGAATCCTACCTGCCTCATCATCGTTTCATTTTCTCTACTCTGCTACTCTCTGCTAGAAAATATGGGGCCCCAGATCATAAGGTATCTACCTACCCCGACAAAGTCAGGGAGAGAATTCGCTCACCCCCAACTAGCAGCGTCACAATAGATTATTATTTGTTTCTTTAGGTACCTATCTGTTCTCTACTTTGGCACCAATTCTTTTTCCTCTCCTTCGAAGCGGAGCGCTTTTTCACCTCAGCTGCTTTTTCAATTCAAACCGTCCACTCAAGATACGTCCACTTTAAATGTGACATAATGTGACATTGCCATCATTTTATAGAATGTCAAATATGGGTGCATAGTACACGTCGCCCTCTACAATTTGTTTTGCCTATACAGCCCCATTGAAAATAAAGCCGTCGTAGCATGGTGATGAAGGGTTTGATTTCCGATGCCAAAGGACCAGGTTCGAACCTCATCAGCAGCAAGCCAATTTTTTTTTGCTTTAACGTGAAATATAAGGGCTACACTTCTCAAGTTTATTGTTCTGATATGAAAAATTGAAAATCTGACATTATTCTTGAATTCAAAGGTAAAATGGTTGAAAAAAATATTGGTCTCGACAGGATTCGATCACAGTACCACCCGCATGCAAAGGCAAGAGCCTAACCACAAGACCAACCAACTTCAAATATAATTTTTGGTTGGCACGCACATTATCTGTGTGTGTCAAATACATTTTGTGAAAACAATTTTTGAATGAAAATGCACAAATAATAGCTTGTATGCCCATAAAACCTACTATTATATGCACTTGCAGTGATTTTATGCCGAATCAAACGCACGGATCACCCTGAAACGATCGAATTTCCAACGATCTGTCATTCTGTCAATTTAATACCGGGGTCGAGGTGATATCAGAGTTGATGCGGTATTACTTTGTTTAGTTCGGTATCAAATCCTTTGTGCAATCCAAAATGGGCGTAATCGGCGTTTGGTGCGGTATCAGAATAGTTCGGTACCAAATTTTGATCCCATGTCAGATTTTTTTGTTTCTGCACTCCATTTTGTTGTTTAGTCCGGTATTAAACGATTTGATACCGAACTAAATATTTAATACCACGTTTGTGCAATCGGGCATCAGTGGAACATAGTGCACACCGTGTGCACTATGACCTACCCAATGAAGATAACGCTGTTGTACAGAGTGACACAAAAACTGCCGCAGACCATGGCTCCGTCATAAGTATTATCAGATTTTGAAAAATCCCAAGAATATCTTGTAGTCACATTGACTGACTGATGCATCTTAGTCATCAGGTCGAACTTTGCAAAATGGTATGTATATAATTTTTTTGTTATATTTTGACAAGATCTACCCACAGTTGAATTTTTTCCTGCCATCTAAGAAACACCCTGAATAATTCAATTTCTCCAGAAGGAGATAATCACGACATTTTATTTGATTTTTGCGCCAAAATTCAACAATAAAATAACGGAGCCCATTTACATTGAACTACCAAGAAACTCACCAACGGTCGGGATAGGCACCAAGCCAAATATTTTTCCATATATTCCGGATGGCGCCACATAAGATGCGCTTCTGCCACGGCCACAGTCGTTTGCGTGACGACACTTATCATCAGCGAATATATAAAAAGCTTGGTTCCTACCACATCGCATATGAGGAATTTTGCCAACCACAATGGCTCTTCTGAAAAAGTATAGAGGTGAAGTCGAGGGTGAAGTATTTTTTTGTTGAACATTTTGTTGTCTACTTTTCATTTAAAGCAAAAAAATATCGATTAGTGCAGTGCATAGTGAAGTGTAGTGCATATATAGGTACTATATGTGATGATACCCATTAAAAGTTTCTTGCGCCCAAAGTTCATGTTAGAGTCTGTTACATTTGCCTGTTCTCAGAGTCAGAAAGAAATGAGAAATGAACTAGTATTATGGTGCGATTCTCTAAAAAATTACATTCCATAAAGGTTCTGTTACGTTTTTATTACCTAGGCAACCACCAATGGCCGACACGAATTTTTACATAACAGAGCGTTTATGGAATGTTATTTTTTACAGAATAGCACCATTAGATACCTTGCCGATCTATAATAATTATACATCTAGAGTACCTAGGTTCTCAATACTGAATTCTCCCACAATATCATAATAACAATTACATTGATTAGAACACAAAGACATTTTATTGTATCGATTATGCAAAATATCTACTCACCTACTCATCAACACATAATATAATATATTTTCAAGGACAGACTAGGCACCCTTAATAGAGCTCTTTATAGAGCTCTCATTCTTACTCATATACCTAATAATATGATTATGATTATTTTAGAGAATTTTTTACCAGGTTCCTTGGGGAGCTGGAGAAGTGAATGATAACCATAATTATACACATAATGATGATGATAATAATATATTTTTCTCTACACATGCATCATAAACATCGATTAAAACACGCAAAAGCATGCAAAGAAAGGTCTTTAAAGCACTCCAGTGTTTTAAAACACTAGAGTGCTTCGCGTCGAGCCTTTAAACTCGTCGCGCGTGTTTTAAAAGTCTACTTACCTACAAGGTCACTTGTATCATAATATAGGTACCTACTATTTATATTTTGCGTTCATAAGAAAGTCATTTCGATACGCAAATGACGTCATTCGCGTATCGTAAGAGGCTCCATTTCGATACCCATTTTTTTAATCCCAAATGTTAGCAATATCAGCGGGCATGACATCGACATGACAGCATCCACTGACAGAAGAGACAGCAGACAGCGTAGGTGACATCACTTCGCAGAAGGGGTTTATTCCATAAAAATCCGGCTCATTTCTCATGATAAACTATGATTTCACCATCAAGAGCAACTCTCAACATATTTGTTGGCAGAGGCACATATTTTACATTTTTTTATCAAATGAAAGCATGAAATGAATAGTTGCAAAAAACGTGGGTGCGTGACCATAGTCATCCTCGGAAGAAGTGAAACTTCTATAGATATGAATCAATCAGCAAACAACGTTCGAAGAGGTGTTCTTTTCGTACTCCCGCTCCGCTCCCTAACGGTTTGTATCATCTTGTTTTTCTTATTATCAATCTTATTATTATTATTATTATGAGTCACTCAAAGGGCAGAATACTTTCGACATGATTTTTTCACGATTAGACTTCTATTGTTTCTTTTCTCGCTGCGCTCGGCGCTTCAACTCCCATTCTCCGTCACATGAAATATGAAGTCGCACTCACACCCCTAATACAAAAAATATCTATTTTCATCAATAATATTCTCCACAAAGTATAAGAATATCGTTTGGAAAACTCGATCCGATATTAATTTTGATAGAAAAAATATAAAATACATAGGTATTTACATAGGTATGTAGGTAGGTACCTCGTGAATGTGATTTGAGGTAACTACGTGGTTCTAGAGTTCGTACGATATTATCTTCTCCAATAAGGCCGAAGGTTAAATTGAAATATTGACAGAATTGATATGAGTATTTCCAGTTGTGTGCTCGCCACCGTACTTATATTTAGAATGTCACATTTAATTGAGGTGAAATCAAACCATTCAAAAAATTAATGAAGAATAATGTCAAAAATCAATTTCCAAACATAAAAATTTGATTATCAAACCAGTATGATATCATCGCTATACAATCAGCTGACATCTAGAACATTAAGCAGCTGTTTCAGCCTCAATTGTCGAAAATTCTTTTTCCCCTCTGGGCTTTAATCATCCACCCCTGCTTTCCTGCTCAATAGGTACATAGGAACCTGAAAGTTGTGTCTACATTTGGGTGTGCGGCATTCGATTTTATTTTTGAATTGTAAACGTCCGTTGAAGAATATACCCGGGCCGGGCCTGGTCTATTTGCCGCCTGCGTGCCACCGAAAAATTGCCGCCCCCCTCACCGACAGTGGAGAGCGCCACCAAATGCGAGAATGAAAAGAATCCTCCGAAATTCAACTTAATTATTATATTATCGCCCCTATGACTTGCCGCCTGCCGTACCCGCCTGCGCGCCGGAACGCACTGCACGCCTGCTAGGCCCGGCCCTGAATATACCTCCCTATCCCTATAATAAAATACATCCGCATCCAGTCGAGAACCATTCCTGTCGGGCCAAAGTACGACAACACGAAGAGCAGTCCAGTGTCGGCGATTAGTGAAAAACTGAACCGAACGCGGCGAACGCCGCAACAGCTTATTCTTCCATTTCCTGGGACGACGCTGGTCGCCTCAAGGTCAGACAAGACAACGTTACAGGCGTTCGTTACAACCACTGATGCTATGAACCAATTCCACTCCCATATGTGGTTCTGCGTTAGTGGTGTGTTGTGATCTAAGCGCGAGAATAGAAGTTTTACTTCAAATAGAAAAAATTGTATATAACACACGTTTTATAAGACTATTGTCACACTCGTCAATACGATGTCTTATAAAACTTGTATTACAATATACTATTATTCGTCCTTAGAGCTGCACAAGTCGTACAAATAGGATAGATCAGCTTACTTTAGTAGACAAAAATGGATAACACAAAAATAATAATGTAAAACCACTACAATGTATCCACACCCTGTACAGTCGCCCCTAAAAAAATGTTTGATAATGTTTCATGATAACCACTCACTGTTGAAACAATTCAGTAATGGTAAGACTCAAATTGGCGATCACAAGAAAAAGAAGTTGACAGTCTTTTTCTTGAAAATAGCATCCCTAAATTCATACTTGCCACCACATTTCATCTGAAACATAAGTTATGGTAAAAATACCAAGTTGTACTCCCATGCTTTGTAAAATGACATTGTTTTTTGAAAAAATCAGTTTTTGGCAATTTTCAGTTTTTTTCAGGATTTTTCAGAAAATATTGTAGAACTGTCAGAACTGCTCAATGCACCTTTTTCATCTTGAAATTGGGCATCTTATGACGACACTCGCATAATTCTACCTGCTCTGGTTCATGAAATACGAACTTTCATACTTTTTTATTTTTCACCCTGTATACGGCCTCCGCGGGGAAATTTGGAAAATCGCCTCGACCAAAATTGCTCGAAAATCTTTAGGGAACATGTATATGCCAAAGGGCATTGCATTTCTCAAATTTGCAGCGAAAAAAATCGTACCGACTCCACTAAAAATGAATTATTATGGTTTCATAGAGACGCAATACAGAAAAATCCGATTTTTAGCGCATTTTCCATCTTGATGAAAATCGCTATTGCAACCGCTTTGTCCGTCCGTCCGTCCGTCCGTCCGTTCCTCGAACTCCTCCCAAACTAGACGACCTAGCTTTCTAATTTTTTCGCTGTTACATAGCTGCCACTCCCAAAGGAGGGCTAGGCTATAATGCATGTCTATATTGCGCCGCCAACATAGAGAAAACCGCCCCCGATAAACTTGAAATAACATAATATTGCACTTTCTACCAGACCTGATGCTCTGGTGTTCTCATTTTTTGAATAATACATAGTTGCCACTTATAAACGTAAGCTAAGAAACATTACGTCTTCAATATGCGCCGCCGACATGAAAAAACTGCTAAAAACCGCCCCCAATCACTTTAAAATGAAAAACATAAACCCTAAGACATAGCGATCTGATTCTTTCGGTATATAAATAGCTGACTAAAAATGGGAAAGGATCGGCTACTTTTGATATGGCGCCGCCTCCAGCTTCCGCCCCCAAAATAGAAAAAGTGCAACTTTCAACAATTTTCACTAATTTAGCTGATAATGTTACCTTGAACATTTAGAAACTCTTGACTCAAACTGTGCAAGAATTTTTTTGCCAAACTTCGCCGCTCCCAAACGCCGCCCCCAAAGTGAGAGATAAATGTAAAACATGAACCTGAAGACATAGCGATCTAATTCTTTCACTATATTGATAGCTGACTGAAATTGGAAAAAGATAGGCCACTCTTGATTAGCCGCCGTCTCCAGCTGCCGCCTCCAAACCAAAAAAATGCAACTTTCACAATTTTCACTGATTGTCATATTTCCCTTACATTTAGAAACTCTCAATTCAAACTGTGCAACAAATACTTTGCCGAATGCTGCCGCCCCCACACGCTGCCCTCAAAGTGAGAGATGAATGAAGAACACAAACCCGAAAACATAACGATCTAATTCTTTCGCTATATGGATAGCTAACTGAGAATGGGAAAGAATAGGCTACTTTTGATATGACGCCGCCTCCAACTTCCACCCCCAAAAGAAAAAAGTGCAACCCCCAATAATTTCCACTGATTTACATTTTAATGTTACCTCAAACATTCAGAAACTCCCAACTCAAACTATAAGAATTATTTTGTCAAACTCTGCCGCTCCCACACGCCGCACACAGGCGGAATTTCAAAAAATCGTGGACAAAATTAAATTTTAATTTTTTTTGACTTTTTTTGCAGGAACTCGCTTAAAATAGCTAGATTGAATGTAATTCTTGAAAAATCACAAAAAAAACTTTTTTTTGTGAACAGAAACAAAATATGTGTTTTAGAACGTCACGTAGACCTCATGGAAAAATTATTTCGTATAAAATGTTTTTTTGACACGTAGATTTGGTTGAAAATCCAGTATATTGTAGATATTCAATAAAGTATCAGATGATCCTATAGCTAAATTCCATTTAATTGATTCCGAGTTTAGCGAGTAGGGCGGAGAGAAGGTGTATTTCCAGTTATTCGGCGAAAATTTTGTAATTTACGTAACTGGTCCAATACCAAGCTCCAGATTACAGGAAAAATAGTGGAAAAAAGTCTCCTTGGGTTGATGAGGGTAGTTAGTGGGGTTTCAAAATTTATTGACTTTACATTCTCCAAAACAGCTCTGTCAAAATTATTAAAAGATTTTCTCACTATCTTTCCTATACCTCCTTTACAGCTTGTATTGGACAAGTTTTACTACTTTTGAGAAACATTCATTTTTTTGGTTTTCGATGACAAGTCCTGGTCGTCACATCCGGTAACTTGTTTGATTTGGCTTAGCAAATGGCTTGCACTTATCCATGAAGTTAGGAGCTTGACAAAATTGTAAGATACGAACTAGCTTATTTTTTTGCTACGCCTACGGTAATAAACTCTGATCGGGAATCTAAAATTAAAGTATTGGTTGAAAAAAAAGCTAAATTTTTGTCTTGATAATTAAGAATTAAAGTACACATACAGGGTGTTACACTTTTTTTGTCAATATTTCAGGAGATAGTAGAGTATCAAAAAATATGTGGACTTTCTCGAAAAAAAAAACATCGGAAACGCATTATAACGGAGATAGAGGTTTTCAAAGTTGAGTTTTGCAAAGGATTTTTTTTAATTACTTCGAGTTCAATCAATGAATTTTTGATAAAATTTGGTACACATCATAAGTTGATGTATGCATACAAGATGGTCATATTGGTTTTTGTCACATCTCGAAAATTGTAACTTTTTATTTTTTATTATTTTTCTTTTATTTGCGAAACTACTTATTTTTCGATGCTCTACCATATTCTCAAATATTGAAAAAAAAAAGTGGAACACTCTGTATAGGAGAAGCGGTTCAATAGAACCAGGATTTCAAATTTGGTGAAAATTCGAGTGGTACTCCAAAGTCAACAAAAAAATTAGTTTCTCGTAATATAGCAAGTTATAGCAAAAGATGTTGCCTGGAACATGTACAGTATACCTTTTGGCATATAAAAATATAAAAATCCCTGCTCGATCGTGCTCGATGGGATACTTTTTGTCTACAGGTAAACAAAAATTCACTTTTTTCGAAGATTGAAAACTCTACTTCAAATATTATTTTTTGGGGATGATCAGTGGATATTTTCCAATGAAATATCTATATGTAAATGTAATACAGACCTCCTGCTATAGACTCCATATATTTGGATTGGATAAATTCACATGGCAATGTGTCGAGGGCCATTCGAAACGAGTAAGAAAAAGTCCAAAACTGATAACTGGTGACAGCTTTTTTTCAGCATGAACTTCATATCGCTGTATCTTTTTTATCCTTGCACCTGTTAAGCTGAGGGTACCTGATAATTATAGCTAGATTATCCAAGAATATTTTAAAGTGGATAGTTCCTGATCAACTCAATATTTTTATTTTTGGTTTTTGTCCACGATTTTTTGGAATTCCGCCTGTGTGCGCCGCCCCCAAAGTAAGAGATAAATGTAAAACACAACCCTGAAAATATAGCGATCTAATTGTTCCGCTATATAGATAGCTGAGTAAAAATGGGAAGAGATAGGCCACTTTTGATTAGTCGCCGCCTCCAGCTCCCGCCCCCAAACAAAAAAATGCAACTTTTACAATTTTCACTGATTTTGTCATATTTCCTTAAACATTTAGAAACTCCTAACTCAAACTGTGCAACAGTTACTTTGCCGAATGCTGCCACCCCCACACGCTGCCCTCAAAGTAAGAGATAAATGGAAAACATGAACCCGAAGACATAGCGATCTAATTCTTTCGCTATATGGATAGCCGACTAAAAATGGGAAAGAATAGACTACTCATTAGTCGCCGCTCCCAGCTCCCGCCCTCAAACAAAAAAATATTGATGAGTGAAAGAATCTTCATTCAAATCTATTTCATTGGCAAGTACCCCATTCTGATAACAAAATATCACAATGAGTTTCGAATGAAGAAAGTGGGCAAGGAATGGTGTTTCTCCTTCAACCAAATTTCTTTACGTTCATAATATGCCTCTTCAAGAAAATGCGCTACTGAGACTCACGCACGTGAAGGCATACTCACTTGTTATATTCTTTAGGACAAATGTTCAACGTTTCATTTTTTTCTTTCACCCTGTATATGCCGCCGGCATAGTTTGTATTGATGGCTTCAAGTATCAATCAAAAGAGAACGGATCAAACAACACCTTTACCAAAGGCATCCCGCTATCATAAAACTTATGGTCCGTACAGCCTTCAGCATCGAGCATCTGGACTTTTTTTACTTTTCTGGTACCTATTTTAACGGAGAAATAGTAGACTGGCGATATAATAATATGTGAGGACCTTTCTTGTAGACAATAAAATTTCCAAGAATTTCTCTCCAAATACTTTTTTCCCAAGTGCCATTGTTCACGAGTGAAATGCGAAAAACTGATCTTCAAGTTCTTCTCGAGGCCACAACGGCCGAAGCTCACAATGGATTCTTGAGGACTTTTAGCATGTTAAACTATATGTTCAACTGAGCTTGGTACAAAAATCCGGCTAGGTTTCATTTTTGTTCGCTATTTTTTCTATAATTCCTGGACTAATGAAAAAATGAACCAGTCTGAAAATTCCAGTAACAATAATTTCTTCGCGCAATAAACCTGGGTAGATATAGATTAAGAAAACCATCACTGTTGTGTTGTGCTGCTGTTGCAATTAAATCGTTAAACGCTATTTTTCATTTTAATTGATTCAATAAGAGTGCCATCTGTTTCAGGGGTTTTGATAGATGGGGTGTTCCGGATGTCCTGCTTGCTCCTCGGTTTCACCGCCGGTCGTCCATCACCACACCGCCACCTCATATCGTAAACTTCACGTAATTAAAAACACATATTAGAGAATATGAGGTGGGTATAGGTACCTAACAACACAGTTGTTGAGGATTTATTAGGTGGTGGGTGTCCTCCGTCCGAATTGCGCTCCATATTTCACGTGTGTGAGTAGCCTTGGGGGTGCTTCAAATGTCATAAATAACGGAAATGTCCGATATGCATTTTTAATGAGTGATATGGAAGCATACAGGCACCTATAGACGAAAGGCCCCCGCAAATTACACCTTCGACCCCCAAATATTCACCTGGTGCAGGGCTGTACTACACTTATTCTACACCTAAAGTCAGCTTTTTTTAGTTGATTGGATATTTCATTTAGCAAAACTATATTAAAACAAAAAAGTCCAGTTTCAAGGGGATTAGGAAAAATACTTGGAGCCGTATTAAGATAAATGGAACGGTTTATAACCGGCAGTTGCGCCGATGACGAAATGCAACGTGAAAATTTACTCGTAACTAAGGAGCTTGCTTTTGATTACAGTACGGGTTTTACGTGACATGTAGCATAAATTCAACTTAATGCCGTAAGTACTAACCTATACGTAAATACGTCAAGATCGCAAACTGCCCTATAGTTCTCCTCAAAAGTCACCTATTCATTTTCAAAAATAGCACTCAAGATTTCTGCCTTTCCTATTCAATCACAATAAGAAAAAAACTTTAGGCAATTAATTTTTTGTTGATGTACGATTTCGATTGGGAAATTAAAAGCATTGTTTTCCCTAATCCGGATCTGCATTGTGCGGCTAAAGCACATTTTCCACGGTTGAATGAGTTCACCCCTGCATGTCAGGACCCCACGGCATCGAAACAAATGCACGTGTTCCTATCTCATCCAAGCAATCGCACGTGTTTATTTAGCTTTGGTTTAAAACTTCCTCATTTCCAATAATTTTTAATTGATTACGTTTTCGACGCTTTTTTCAAAAACAAATCTCTCGTCTCAGTGAAATTAGCACAAAGTCTATTCGAAAATGTTTCGAAAATTGAGCCTCCAATCAAAATCTTGAAAAAGTAACATTTTTTCAGTTTAATAAGGAATGTAAAAATGCATTCAGCTTTGAAATATTTTCCGTGTCGTAGAAGATAGGGGGGAAAAAGAAGATGCTCCCTCGACATACACAAACTGGGCATTTTTGACCAAATAATTACGTTATTTCATTGAATAGACATACCTAACCTAGGTAGGTATTCAAGAAAACAATGAAAACATTTGAGCAGACTCAATCTCAGCTCAAAAGTCCTGGAACATCCTGAATAAGACGAACTGATTCCAGCTAACAGTGCCAACTTCACTGAGCCGGGGCTCGTAAATATCTACCGAAAAAGTGGAATAATGGTACGGCATCACAATCACAATGCTTTCCTAGCTATAGTACGTTCACCTTAAGTGTGATTGTAGTTGTCTGAGAGATTTTATTTTCTAGCTTCAACCTGTGAAATATAGAAAATCCCACAAAACTCTGCAGTTGGCTGCACTGGATATATCCGGCTGTATTATACAGATCTTTTTTTTTGCGGTACATACGTGATGTTTGACGCTTTTTTCCATTAAAGTGAAAAAATGGCGCAATTTTACGACTTTTTTTTTCAATCTTCATCAACGAACAAATGAATCAAAGTAGCCTCTGATAATCATTTGAGTAAAATATTTTCAACCTTCTGAAGGAAGTTCGATTTTTCGATGCTTCAGACTAAGGAATGCGAGACCCTTCGCTCCAAAAAATGACCCAATGGAAGCATCAACCCTCTTCGCCTGTTCCATTATTGGCAAAACAAGGGTCTCCCCAGCTATATGTTATGTGCAGCACGATTTACGTGTAAAAAGTTGAATGATCCAATTGAAAAAAATACTCGCTCAAAGTTGCGTATTGGACCGAAATTGATGTGATTATTACACACAACGCCCTTGAATTATAGACCTACAAGGATAATATTCACTTATCTAAATCCCACTGTCAATAGCAACGGAATAAAATTGATGTAAACAACAAAATCTGACAAAAACTCACTGTCACTTCGGACTTCTTTTTTGTGATAATCACCAAAATATCACTCGTGCTCGAGATTTTCCCAGATAATTTTGGCCAGGCGTTTCCCTCGGGCTGGTTGTCCCTAGATAAATGCCCTCCTCCTACTGAGTCGGGCATTTATCGCTGCAACCATCACTCGCGATGGTCTGTCCAAAATTATCGTGAAAATTTAAGCACTTGTGATATTACTGTTGAATACTTTCAATATTTGTCATTCGCTTTCGTTTCGGGGCTCGCGGTTTTGGTGTCCAAATAACAGTAATAACGTCTCTGCGCCCCTCTTAGTCGGATTTCTACGTATTTCAAGATCAGTTTACCAAGATTTCAATATTTTGAGGTCAGTCTGATGAGTAACATAACCTTACTACTTTTGAACCAACTCAGTTTCACACCAGACCAGGGTCGCTATTCTTGAATCGTGTGAGAAAAGTCCCTGGGACTTTTATATAATCATCACCCTAAACTAACCCGTGAGAGAACTTAACGACGTCTGGTTGGAATTTGTGAAAACCAGACATCGGATTTTGACGGGGTATTTTTTTAAAAAAAATCGCAAACGAACCGCAATACAAGTTGACGATGGGAAATTTCCAAAATTTTTGCCAAATTTGAGGGGGTTTTTCGAAAATTCATAATTCATTCCAATTTTTTCCAGGGAATCGTCATCTCAAATAATTCGTCCGAAATTTCTTGACACATTTTGGCGGCGAAAACTCGGATTTTCGGGCAGAATTTCGAGAAATTTGGTGTGAAATGCCGACCGGGGGGTTTTGAGGACTCACTATCGTCTGGTGCGAGCCATTTGGCGTAGCTTTTCTTGGAATTTTGCCGAAAAATGTTGAAAACGGTACACGGCCCGGCCAAATCTGACAGAAACGTCATTATTGACGCTGTCGGTTTTGGGAAAAACTCGACAACACCTCGGGGCATTTGAACAGTGTTTTTGGAAAAAACGTACCGTGTCAGCGTGCGACATTGAACCGTGGTCTAGAGGGGGCTTTTCAGCGTCTATCGGACACCAAAAACCAAAGAATTCTTCAAATTTGACAGCACTTTGATAAAATTTCCCAGACCGGGACAGACGTTGACGGCGTAATATTTCACAAAAACAGGCGATTGATGGGGCAAAACACGTCTTGTAGGTACTCACAGTATATTTGCACTAGAGCCCAATTTTTACCGGCTTCACATTTCGAGAAAAGCCCCTTTTTCCATTTCCAGACACATCTCGTGGCGGCGTCAATGTCTTGTTGTCACGTCTTGTTCTCTACGAAATCCCAGATAATTCCATCGGACTTTCTGGTCAGATCTTTAGAGAGGGTCCATGCTTCGATCCATATGCGTTCTATTACGTCTTTTTCGCATCGATACGGTCGACCTAGCGTCGGACTGCCACTGTCACTTTTGCCAACAGCACCGCGCGCCTCCGTTCACTAGATGTTAACGCGAATCTGTCAAACTCGCGCCACCGTTCGCCGAATTCTCAAGTCACATTCATCGTCGTGTTTGCGGTGTTTTTTTTTTGCGTGATCTGAACCAAAAACATAGACGACCGCCGACCAGATCCAATTTGTTGCTTTTTTATTCGAAATTTCATGGTATTTCCCCTTTTGTGAGCGTTCGCTATTTAATTGTTTCAATAGGTTTGTTCTATCAGCAGTCCCTGACTGTCCGTGGACGTCAGCAGCCTGCGCATTACGATTTATGAAGTAACAGGCTGCTGACGTCCACGAACAGTCAGGGACTGCTGATGAAACTAACCTAATTTTAAACACAACGAATTTTCCTTTGTCAGATTTCGATTTTTGACGTCTCCAGAGGCCACCATATTGAACTTTTCCATTTCTCAACCGATCGGATTGGATTTTTCAACCTGTACTTTCATTGGGTGGGCATTCGAGATGCTTCTGTCACATTTTGATTTTTGACATTCCAAAAGGCCGCCATATTGAACTTTTGCGATTTTCAACCGATACGATTGAGATTTTCAACTCATATACTACTTGTTCAAGGTAGGCAATCAAGATGCAGCATCTGTCAACCTTCGATTTTTGACGTTTTAAAAGATCGCCATATTGAACTTTTGCGATTTTCAGCCGATCCGATTTGGATTTCCAACTTAAACCTGTTTTAGGTAGGCAATCGAGATGCATCCAGCAAATTTCGATTTATGACGTTTCAAAAGGCCGCCATATTGATCTGATTGGGATTTTCAACCTGTACTTGTTTTAGGTAGGTAATCGAGATTCATTTGTCAACCTTCGATTTTTGACGTTTCAAAAGGCTGCCATATTGAACTTTTGCATTTTCGACCTATCCGATTGGGATTTAGAAATTAGGACCTATACCCACTTGAGGTGAACAATCGAGGTGTATCTATCAAATTGGACGTTTTGACAGTTCCAAGGCCGCCATATCGAACTTTTGCATTTTTTAACCGATCCGATTGGGATCCAGAACCTATAACCACTTGAGGCGGACAACCAAAATACATCTGTCAAATTCTGATTATTAACGTTTCAAGAGGCCGCCATCTTGAACTTTTGCATTTTCCAACCTATCCGATTGAGATTTTGAATCTATGAGAACTTGAAATGGGCAATCTGAATACATTCGTCAAATTTGTCCTTTTGACAGTTCTAATTCCGCCGCCATATTGAACTCTCGCATTTTTCAACCTATCCGATTGGGATTTGGAACCTCTACTTGCTTTGGTTAGGCAGTCCGGGAGTCGAGATGCATCTGTCAAATTCCGATTTTTGACTTTTCTAGAGGTCGCCATATTGAACTTTAGCATTTTTCAACCGATCTGATTGGAATTCTGTACCTATACCTACTTGAGATTGGCGATCAAAATGCATCTGTGAATATTTGATTTTCACGTTTCAAGAGGCCACCATATTGAACTTTTGCATTTTTCAAGCAATCGGATTGAGATTTCAAACCTACACCCACTTGAGGTCAAATTCGTCATTTTGACATTTCCAAGGCTGCCATTTTAAACTTTTGTTCATTTGACCAGATTAGATTGAGATTTTGAACATATACTTAGTCAAGATGGACAATTAAAGTGCATTTTCGAACTCGACATTCTGGCAGTTCAAAGCGCCGTATTGAATTCTTGCTTTTTTCAACCGATTACATTGGGTTTTCCAACCTATACTTGGTTCAGATGAACAACTGGAACGTAACTGTCAAATTTTGAATTTTGCACATACTTTCATTTTATCTCAATTTCTCCTATAGGTACATATTTAAAAAGACTCCTAAATAATACAAATACACGGTTCTTTTTTGCTTTCCACTACACAGTGTCCTCCACGGCATAACCTTTTTCACGGTTCAGGTTTTCATAACACACATCGTTGCTTTCATTCTCAAAATTGTATACTCCATCATATGTTTCCAGTATTTTTAATAGTTACCTTCAACAAAAGTAGAAATACATATTAATAAACATAATAATGGTGTATCGATTTTTCCCGACAACTCTTCACTGACCAGACACTACCCACTGACATGCGTTCCGTTCACAATAGAACCCTACAAGTCGAGGCAGAAATTTCAAAGCACGTGAAAAACAAACGTCTTTTCGATTTCATGTTACTAATCCACAGTCAGTTGCTTATGCCTCTTGGAAAACTTCATCTGACCAAAACACTATCGACGGACATGCAAAAAATTACTAAACTTGTTGAGGGAACACCTGACATCTGCCTAAAACAACCGAAAATCAACATCATGTATACAATCCCCTTTCCACTTGTCCGGTGTCAGTGGAACCAATTCCCTGGCTACTTTTCGACCATAGCTGTCACCCAGGCGACGGCTTGCCGGCGCAAGTGACAGCTAGTCCGTACTATACTTCTGTAGCGAAAGTTGCCTGAAAACCACGATTTTAGACAACATTCGCTACATCAGTGTACTGCGGAATGTATTTTACTCCCAGGGACTTTTCTCACACGATTCAAGAATAACGGCCCTGGTAAAAAGACGGCAAGCCTACAATGCTAAACTAAAGAGTTTGTCCTGCTAAACTAGAGAGTTTGTCAAGCCAACTAGAATCACACTTAAGGTG
Organism: Anaspis maculata; assembly: GCA_949128115.1. Lineage (NCBI taxonomy): Eukaryota > Metazoa > Arthropoda > Insecta > Coleoptera > Scraptiidae > Anaspis > Anaspis maculata. The sequence goes on along the minus strand of OX421964.1, from coordinate 24,860,588 downwards.
AACGTACGTTAGTATCCAGAAACGAAGGTAAGTTTTTGATCAAGCGTTCTTTGAAATTCATAACTCTTCAACATCACGTTCAAATTCATATTTCTGGGAAAAAAAAAACAGGCGAGAAATTCTTTTTCACGTTCTTTTCTCTAGTAGTCCGGAGTCCAGACGTTAAGAGAAAAAAATTAGGGGTACCTTGCACTTTTATACCAAGCATTGTCACTTTGCATGCCTGCATGCATGTTAGGTCCAAATTTACGTTTCATACTGTATCTTCGAAAATAACGGCACTATCTCTTCGGGGCCATTTTTGTTGGATTTCTCAGCCTCGAATACATAGAAATTGACACATAACCGAAAGCCATCGGACAAACTTTCAAAAATTTACAGGAAATTCTTCCAAATTTTGACAGGGCCGTACTCAGTCACTAATGACCCCACAAGAATGCCTTCGCTTCCTAATCGACTCACTTTTAGGTGTAGATCAAGGAAAAAAATACAAAAAGTTTTTTTCCTACGTGCACAATTCGTGTCTTTTTCCGCCGGACTATAAGCTGTAGCAACATTTTTGACGTCCCTCCTGCAGAACTAGGATGGAACAATCCATCTTGGTTTAGCTTCAAACTCCAGAGCACATTCCTTCAAACTCTTTTAGTATGAATTGGTAGCATTTTTGGCAACAGATTTTCTTCAATCGGGTTTGAGAGGACGACGTGACCCTGCCGTTTTTGCATTTTTCACAAAAAACGAAGCAAACTGTTTGTTCAACTGTTCGCCAAATGGTCACCACTTGGCTGATGATGATGAAATTTAGTGACTGGCTTGACAAAATGATGTGGATCACAATATCACAAACATGTTATCGATACAAAGTTCCATTTGGTCATGACTGTCACGTAAGTGGAGAGAAATCAAGGAAAACGAACTTCATAACGTTTCTTCGGCGAAGAGGTCATTGGCGCAATTCAGGACCTAGTTTTTCATTATAAAGCGATCGTGTGTGTCCAACAAAGTCGTCAACTGTTATTTTTTTCAACAATTCCACGAAAGGCAATTTGAAGATGGCGCTTACGATGGAAAAGAAGTTGAAGATCTTAGTTTCGAATCTAGCAGGCTTTGTCGATGTCCCCACATTGCGTTTCATTAAAAACATGATTGTTTGTCGGAATATCAAGTTGCAGCTCAATATCTCCAAAAAGAACTGATTTATTGAAAAAAGAAAAAAGAATAAGAAATTTGACTTCTTTCAGCGTATTTCGGAAACGCCTCAAGATATTCCAAAACTGTTCACAGCACCTTCATGCGCATGGAATCTTTCACCAATATCCTAATTTACATACGTCCATCGGTTATGGTTCAAGATTTACGATTTTTCAACAGATTTTTTCTACTTCACCCTGTATAAAGTGTCTGCACGATTTGCGCCGATGTTCCCACATCCAGATTGGTCCAGGGTGGTCTCAGCAACAGGCATGCAAAGTGACAATGCTTGGTATAAAAGTGCAAGGTATTCCCCACTAACGTCCGGACTAAAGCAATCTAGAGAGTTGACTTGGAGACATCGGTCCTAGTTCAAAAACTAGAGTATTTTTTCCGCATAATCAATACCAAACACGATATGGTTATGCTGCAGACTTACACGGGAAATAGTTTTCAAGCAAAAACAAAATTTCAATGGGTCGGGCCACACTGCCGAACGTGGTAAGCTTCGTAAACTGATTTTTACAGACGTACTGGAACTTGTAGGACGAGCCAGCAAGCGATGTAGAAGCGACATAATGCCCGCGCCCTCGATGAGGGGGCTTGCAGTTTTAAAATGATTTTTTAAGCCTCGCCAAACAAAGTAGCGAAGGCTGTTGTGGCAGCTTCTTTTTCGTGAATCCTCGATTTTTTTCTCAGTTTATTTTCTCGATAGCTTAGTCCCCTGGATCTTTCAAACGGTTCTACTTATCAAAGTTCATTTTCTCGCTATTTTGGCCCTAGACCTAGCTGTTGCATTTGAGGACCGATCGGTCAGCTATACCTAAACGATTTTTAACAGCAAATATGTATCTCCAAATTTCGTCTAATCGGGAAGAGCTCTAAAAAAGTCCATCAGCTTTAGCTTATGACTCCCGCAAGCTCTCGAGCGGCTCTTCCGCCAATTGTACAGGTTTGTGGCTTACTCTCACGTCGGAGTCTCCCGATTTGTGGCTTATTCTTTAATCGGGTTTCTAGCAAACTATCTTCCGTACCTTCTAAATAGATGATTTAACGCGTGCGTATGTAATGAAACATGTCCTGATTTCTGAAAGATATTTGCATATAAAAAACACCGTGCCTGCAGCCGTTATTGTTACTGCTACCTACTAGTTAAACAAAATGTGTGCAAATAAAAAGCACTCTAGCATCTAGCACGCTCGCAATTTGTCACCTAATCCTCTCTTCACGGCTCTCTCCTCGTATTTGACGAGCAATTTCGAACTTGCTCTAGCACTGCAGCCCTCCAGAGCAAGTCCATGGTATGATTTTACCGTGCGGAAGCCGTTCACGTTCGATGTGACCGACTGTGAGAGAGCATCCCTTGGAAACATATGTATCAACTAAACACCCCAACAGTTACAAATGCTCTGCACGGCGGCACCTATTCCAATATACGCTTCCTACATCATAGGGGTTGTTTTGCGATATAATGTACACGGGGTCCTCTCTTCCATACAGCCACTGCATTAAAAGGCTATTATCGACTCAATAGATGCTAATTTACTATGTATAATGAAATAATAAAGGTCCCATTGTGTGGAGGCTCTTGTGTTGCATGGTCATTTTTGGCACTTCAGAGAATACGGAATTATTGAGATGTCAACTTTCCTGTCTGTTTCTTCCACTAAAAAAGTTTTATGATTATTTGTGATTTAGCCCTCACTTTTTGTCTAAAAAAAAAATTGATCGAGTATAAATAGTATAATGACGCTTTACTCCGTGGTATGTATAGAGCTTTATTAACAATGATCCAGTTCAAATGCAAATAATTGACTTTATTAAAAGTTTTTCGCGTCAAAGGTTTTTATCAGGTAGGCATAGGCAATCTTTTCAAACAACGCATACATCAAAACTCCGCGCTCCGCGACAGCTGTTTAGATCAGATCACCTTTCTTCATACGTCACTTTCGGCCCGTGGTCCGAAGGTGACATTATTTTCCAACCTGTAAGGAAAAGATACAGAGTCGGTTAAATTAGAAAAAAGTTGCGAATTTTCATGACGATCAATGATCCAAGAAGATATTTGACTTGTCAGTTTTAGTTTTTGAGATATCGGGAAAAAACAGAGATTTGTAATTTTTGTTTTTATTTTTTATTTTAAAAACGGCTGAAGGTAGCCTTTTCTAATTAAGACATTGTGGAGGCACTTTTCTATGGGGAATTCAACGTTGCCAAAATCTTCATTCTAGCTTTCAAAACAACCGAGATATGACATTCACCTTTTTTTCTCTTATGAGCGCCATATTGGATTTTGAAATTTTTGAATACAATGTTTTTTTCTGGTTACAACGATGTGTCACATGCCACTGTTAAATCTATGCTTTTGAGCAAAAAAATTTTTTCATTTTTCAAAAAGTGCTTTGGGAACAAAATCAGCACCGATAATAAAAAAAAAAACGTAAATGTTGAACATTTATTCATTATTGACATGTGGCACATCGTTGTAACGAAAGGAATACCGTATTCAAAAATATCAAAATCCAATATGGCGCCCATTAAAGAAAAAAGTTGGATGTCGTATCTCGGTTGCTTTGGAAGCTAGAATAAAAATTTTGGCAGCTTTGGATTCCCCTTGAAAAAGTGCCCGGACAACGTCTAGATTAGAAAAGGCCACCTTCAACCGTTTGTTGAATAAAAAATTAAAACAAAAATTCAAATTCCTGCTTTTTCACGATATCTCAAAAACGAAAATCAATACGTCAAATTTCTTTTTGGATCATTGATCGTCATGAGAATGCGCAACTTTTTCCTAATTTAACTGACTTTGTATCTCTCAAGATAAGCGAGATACCCATGCTTAGTCCCGAAAAACGGACACCTGTATACAAGATTTCATGTTCTTGGGACGGATGGGGATCACAGGGTCAAAATTTGCTATTGTTCTTGTTGACAGGTGGGCAGCAGTCAGTAAGTAGAGGTACCTTATCAGTCGGTAAACTACAGGCATTTAACTGACTGGTCCAGTAAGTCAGTCAGTTAAATAGGTACATTTCACCGACCAATCTTTTAGTCAGTCAGTCAGTTGGTCAGTGAAATAGCCATATTGAAAACAAGCGAATATGCCTCATGGGCATGAGGCTCAGTAGCACACTTCTTTTTTGAAGGATTAGTGAACGCAAGATGTTAATTAGGGTTCAACCGTTATTTGGGCAGAAATTTCAATATGGCGGTCAAAATAGCGTCAGAAACATGGAATTTGACTTGAAAATCAAAATGATCGTACCTACTATAATAGACTAGGATAAGTTCCAAGTTCCATGGAAATCGTTTCACTAATAAGAGATTTCAATATGATGGCCAAGATGGCGGCAGAAGGTTGGAATTTGGCTAGAGAATAAGAATGATCATACGAAACAAAGGTAAGTCCCAAGCTCCATGAAAATCGTTAAGTGATAAGAAATTTCAATATGGCGGCCAAGATGGCGGCAGAGCATCATTTGTCCAAAATCGGATGTATTTTGATGAAGTTTACATCGCCTGTAAATTTCACTCAAATCGGACCACTTTCAGAGAAATTCAAAATGGCGGACCAAAGATGGCGGCCAAGTGACAAAAATCATTGGTCAAATGTATATGTGAACACGTACGCACTTGATTGGCATTTGCACCACATCGATATCTTATTTCATTGAGGCATAATTTTCCTAGTTCTATCATTTTGAAACATGTTTAATATGGAGAATACAAGATGGCGGCGGGGCATCAATTGTCGAAAATTGGATGTATCTTAATGGAGTTCACATCGCTTGGAAATTTCACTAGAATTTGACTACTTTCAGAGAAATTCAAAATGACGGATCAAAGATGGCGGCCAAGTGACAAAAATTATTGATCAACTTTATATGGTAGTCACGTACGCTTTCGATTGGCGTTTGCACTATATCGATATCTCTTTCCGTTGAGGCATAATTGTCCCAGTTCTATCATTTCGAAACATGTGAGAATACAACAATACACAATAGTGAGAATACAAGATGGCGACGGGGCATCAATTGTCGAAAATTGGATAGATCTTGATGTGGTTCACATTGCCTGCAAATTTCATTTCAATCGGATCACTTTTAGAGAAATTCAAAATGGCGGATCAAAGATGGCGGCAGAATAACAAAAAACCAAAAGTCAACTTGACATCCTAGACATATGTACTATTGATCAGCGTTTACACTACATCGATATCTTTCTTCCCTGAGGAGCTATCCCGGGTACGGACGGACGGACGGACAGACAAAGTGAAGCTGAAAGCTCCTTTTTCTCATTTTTTGGGAAAGTGCGCTAAAAATCGGGCCTTATCAGACACCTAAAAACTATGCTTGGGAGCTTGGGCCAGAGTGCTTACGAAAATCCGACCGCTCACAGTGGGAATCGAACCCACGATCCCTGGCGTGGTAGTCGAACGCGTGGTCAGTGGTTAGCGCGACCACCATACCACAGGGTCCTCATGTTGTTGAATTGGAGGGTATTGTATAAGACACTATTGACAGATATATTATACACCTTCAATGGGATGTTTTCCTGACAGGTTCTCAATAGATGTCCCTGGTAGTTCGTAAGGGGCTGAGAAACATTCGATTATCATAAGTTGGCGACACTGACGCAGTTCGGCTGCCCTGATATTTCAGCGGGATTTTTGAATGTGACTGTTCTGCGACAGCTTGCGGTCGTTGCCATAGAATCGTTGCCAAATATGCCGAATGCTAAATTGTCTATGTGGCAGCTGTTGTCAGTTCCAGATTTCCCATTCCCGTGTCATCACGCACGTCTTTTGTACGAAAGCTTCTTGGTGCTGAACAGCTTGGTAATAATGAAGATACAATAATAGAATTCGATTGAACATGGAACACAATTTTCTTATTGCTGGGTGATGTGACGAAATTGCGGTATAAATTTCTGTTCACACAAAGAAGATAGAAGCACGCACCCTGTGGAAGGCGCGGCCACAAATGGTTCTGTGGATAACTTCGTAGCTTGAAAGGCTGAAGAGACAAAAAGGTGTAGTGCAGACTGCAGACTACAACCAGAGAGTAGCCACAACCACTGAATTGAGCGTTAACTTCAGCACGCTATGCGAGGAGGTCGAGTGAAAGCCATGCAAATTATTTCAGGAACGTTTTTAATAAACAAGATTATGTAAAAATTACCAGGTTTTATCAATTATTCTAACTCGTATTCTCATGTCGCCTTTTCTTTCACACAAAGCAGGAAGCAGGAGGGGACCAGAACCATAATACTCAGACTAAACTCCGTTGAGCATCTTCAGATAAGCACTTCGGCGAAGAGTTGAATTCAAAATTAAGTAGCGTCAGTTGCACTTTCTTATTCCTTGACCTTACAGGCATGGTTTTGCTGCAGTTCACGTTCGTTGTGATTGTTCAACGAACAAAGAAAGGCTAGCGAAACTCAACACTTCAGACTTTGACACATTTGAGAAACGTCGCTCGATCAATTTTTTGGGTTAGGTACATTTCAATTTTGAACGACAACAAGCAGTCGGTTGAGTTGTCAACATACAGAACACAAATGTTCCCAAGCCCCTTACGAACCACTAGGGACATCTAGCATTGTTTCTTCAACTACGCTGAAAACATCCCATTCTAGAAAATGTCGAGTTGGTCTTGAAAAAATAAATAAAACATTTCTATACCATTTTGCGAAATTCGGCCCAATGACAAATAGTCCGGACGTTAAGGTCTAAATTTAGGGGGCACCGTTCACTTTTATAACAAGCAATGCCACTTGGCATACCTGTTGCCGAGACCATGTTTGACCGATTAAGATCAGGAGCCAAAGTCGTAAGTGATGCAGGCGCCGTATACAGGGTGTCGTATAGAAAAAAAGTCAAAAATTCGTATATGATTAACCGAACCAGATGGATTCACGTGAGTAGGCACATATATCCACAATATATTACCCATCAAGGAAGAGTCAAACGGTTTTGGAAAACCTTGAGCGGTTCCTGAAATATTTAGGAAAAACTGAATTTTCTTCTGAATATTTCATTTCTCGGTAAATCAGTGAATTTTCAAGATATCGAAGTGCAACTTGGTAAGTTTACGGCGAGTATTGTCATGAATAAAAGACTATCAGGAGCCAAATGCAGGGCCTGCTATTTCCAGAAGTAAGACAGTCAACTTTTTTTTTTCTTCGTGACCGCCATCTTGAATCTCCGTTTCACTCAACAGTTGGAAAAATGACAGTCGAATGTAAGAATGTTGGCATCCAGTCACTCTATTATGAAAAAGATGGCCTTGAAGCAAGGTGAGGGTATCTTCATCGAGAAAACATTGTGACCCAAGGTTTTCATGGTAATACGCATTTGCAGCGCCTGTGATGGCTAATAAGAGATTTGAAAGAGCAGAGTGAGTTCTTTGTCACAATCCTACATTCATTTTGAGCTGAATTACAAAAATTCATGATGATCGGTCCAAAGGTAAACTCTTGATGGCTTGCTGAACAAAATAGGTGGCGCTTTTTGGTGAGAAATGGAAAAAAAAATCGGGCTATCATTATCTTGTTATCCCTCACGAAGAGAAGGCTGTTGCAAAAACTGAAACAAATCAACGCTGGAATGTTTTCTATATTGAAGTCTATATTCTTGAGGTAATAAATGTTGGACACATGCGTCCGGTTACCAGAGAGAAGACATGGAAGGCGTGCATGCAGAAAAAAAATTCAAAATTCTTATTCACATATTTCATTTAGAAACCCACCAAAAGTTGATGACTAACAATATTACATCCATTTTGAGATTTAGTACCAAAATTCATCATCATCGATCCAGAGACACAATTTCGGCAGCTTTTTGAAAATAATACGTCGCTCAGAACTTGGAAAAAAACTTTCTGCATGCAAGTCTCTCATGTCTTCTCTCTAACGAAGGGACGCATGTGTCCAACATTTTATGGCTCAAGATTATAGGGCTGACTCTCCCAAAACATTTTAGCGTTGATTAGTTTCAGTTTTTGCAATAGATTTCACTTAGTGAGGGATGACATGATGATGATTGCTCGATTTTTTGTGCATTTTTCACCAAAAAGCACCACATATTTGGTTCATCAAGCCACCAAAAATTTACCTCTAAACCGATCATCATGAATTTTGGTAATTCAGCTCATAATGAATGTAAGATTATGACAAACAGCTCACTCTGCTCTTTGAAATCTTTGATGAGCCATCACAAGCGCTGCAAATGCGTGTTACCATGAAAACCTTGGGTAACACTGTTTTCTCGAAGAAGAGACCCTTACCTTGCTTCAAGGCTATTTTTTTCACAATGGGGTGACTGAATGTCGACTATCTCACATTCAATTGTCACTTTTTCAACTGTTGAGTAAAACAGAGATTCAAGATGGCGGTCGCGAAGAAAAAAAAAGTTCACTGTCTTATTTCTGAAAATGCCCTTCAGAGTCAACTTTTTTCAGTTTTGAAAAATTTGTTACTCAGAAACGATTTGACAAAATCAGCCTGAGTTCAGCATAGGCTAGTTTGTCCAACTTACCTGCCTACCTGCCAAATTTCTAACGAATTCAACCAATGACGTAGGGTTTATGGTAGATCACTAATTTGAGAACATCAAGAATAGCTGACCTAAAGTGACCCCATAAATGCTACGGCATACGGCACTGATTGGATTCTTTCGAAATTTAGCAAGTAGGTGGGTAATTTGGACGAACTAGGCTAATGCTAAACTCAAGCTGATTTTGTGTGAACGTTCTTAAATTACCAATTTTCAAAAACCGAAAAAGTTAGCTTTGAACGTCGGCTGTATCTTTGCGAATAGGCCAAATTTCGCGGGATGGGACAAGAATTTTCTTTCTTTTTTCGAGACTTACTCAAAGTTTTGTTGGTACGCTGTTACATGCCAAAAAAGCCTCGTGTCTTTCCGGTGCGACTTACTATTGGTCTGTCTTATTTGGAAACTCGGCCCGCCAGCTGATCAGAGGAGATAGGCCGGGGTTCTTTTGGATGGTCGGGGGCGCCACAGTATTGTGACCGAATTCCCAAAAAAACAATCTTTAGCACCAAGCAATGACTAATACAATACTGAAGATGAAGCAATGATTGGATTTCAAATACAAAGTTTATTTACAAAAGGTAATGAAGATGAACAGGTGCCGGTTGGCTACAATAAAGGAAATGAGAGATTGGTATGTTGGATAATATTGTCGAATAATGTTGTCGAACGATGCTACAACAAAGTTTATGTTACGTTCGGAAAAGAAGCTCGGCTTTAGCACGAGCCGGAATTAAAGTGAACGTTATCTGTTCCAAAGCGTAGGTACCTGTTGTCCGGTTTTTAACAATACCAGATAACAATTCAAGCCGAGGTAAATCTAAAACGGCACGGTAGGTACCTAAGTTGATAAGCCACCCCAGAGAGTGTTATCGGCTTTTTTTCACACGTTAACAATGTTACAAAAACAATACCTAATAATTTTATACTTGAAAGGTCGTGAATTCAATTATGCGATTTTCCCATCGAAATAATAATTACAGACTTTTGAGTCAAACTCTGTCAAACTAAGTCCTTTCGCCCTATAACGTCTACGTTAATTCCAAAGACACCAACAACAAGGTACCATAAGACTGTCGGTGGCAAAACTACAGACTTTGTGTACGGATTTCAAAAGATAAAGAGTGATGTTAATTCAAACAAGGCGCATATACTCTTGGCAAATGGTCGAAAATCGCAACAATTTAATTGCGAGCAGACTGAATTTTAAATTTCACCCTTTATTGTCCTCTGAAAACTGTCAATCCATTTTCTTCCGTCTTTTTCTAGAACGGTACTCGCGTAGTGTTCAGCCAAATATCAACGTGAAAAATGATTATCGTTTACGCATTTTTAATGAAACACAAGTAAAAGAGGAAAAATAAAGCAACACAATAGGCGAAATATCGCCGGGGCTTACTTGACCAAAACGCAAATCGGTATACACGGTGACGGCTTCCTGACGGCCGCGATCGACAATTTGTCGTACGCTGAGACTTCCAGAGTGCGGGTGATGACTAGACTCGGTGTCGTAGAAGATGGGGGCCCACGTTAGTGCGACAGGTGACAGGGGAAAAAAACGTCGCCGGACGGTTTAGAAAATCCCTCAAAATCCTGGCTTGCTGTCAAAATCTCCAGACCTCGAAACGGGATGACAGGAAAATAGAGATGTCGGGAACTTGATCGTAGAAAACTTGTTATGTAGCAAAAAAACTGAGTGGTGGGTAAAAGAAGGAACCTACAACAATTCACTCAACTCAGTGTCGACTCCAACTCGAGAATATGACAAAAGGGGGACCCAAATCAGTCTTTACTTCACCTGTAGGTGACACACGGTGACTAGGTGAAAAAGCCATCGAAACAAAACCACACTGATTAATCCGCACTGTTCCAAAAATGTCTTCGTTGTTATCGTCAATACTGTTATCGTTACTGAAAAACTGAAAAACCCCCACAGAAAAACCTGCTAATAACCCAGTAGTTGATGCAGGGCAAAAAAAAAAAAGATGACAATAAGGAACTGTAGATTCACATCTTTGGATCAGTGAGAGATTAATTTACAGGGTGGTCCAGGTTTTAGTAGAAAAATTTCCAGAGTCGATGAAGAATAAAAAAGAAAATGACCTGTCCTAAAAATTATATATCTGAAGCGCATAATAACAGAAATATAAGCCTTCAAAGTTGAACAAAAAATTTCGTATTTTCCGAAGAACTTTTGAACCAATCCTCACTGTTCCAAAAATGTCTTCGTTGTTATCCTCAATACTGTTATCGTTACTGAAAAACTCCCACAGAAAAACCTGCTAATAACCTAGTAGTTAATGCAGGGCAAAAAAAAACGATGACAATAAGGAACTGTACCTAGATTCACATCTTTGGATCAGTGATTAATTTACAGAGTGGTCAAGGTTTTAGTAGAAAAATTTCTAGAGTCGATGAAGAATAAAAAAGAAAATGACCTGTCCTAAAAATTATATATCTAAAGCGCATAATAACAGAGCTATAAGCCTTCAAAGTTGAACAAAAAATTTCGTATTTTCCGAAGAACTTTTGAACCAATCCTCACTGTTCCAAAAATGTCTTCGTTGTTATCGTCAACACTGTTATCGTTACTGAAAAACTGAAAAACCCCCACAGAAAAACCTTCTAATAACCTAGTAGTTGATGCAGGGCAAAAAAAAACGATGACAATAAGGAACTGTAGATTCACATCTTTGGATCAGTGATTAATTTACAGAGTGGTCCAGGTTTTAGTAGAAAAATTTTCAGAGTCGATGAAGAATAAAAAAGAAAATGACCTGTTCTAAAAATTATATATCTGAAGCGCATAATAACAGAGCTATAAGCCTTCAAAGTTGAACAAAAAATTTCGTATTTTCCGAAGAACTTTTGAACCATTAGAGAGATTTTTAGAACCATTAGAACCACAGATATCATCGACACGACTGGAAATGTTTGGAAAATGATCAATTTTTTGGACTTCCCAAATGTCTATTTTAGGTGCAGACATGCTGGGAAGAAAAGTTGAAGAAAAGATTGAATTAATTTTTAGAGGAAAATTTTTCGAAATTGGACCTACGGTTTTCGAGTTTATATGGAAAAACTGCGTATTTTCAAACTTATCATCCCGTGAACAGATTTCCACTATTTTTTTCAAACAAAAGGTAACTGGTTCTTCAACATTTTCCAACATTTTTTTTCTTCTAATTTACCGGGAATTTCCGTATTGAAAATCTAAAACCCGTCTAGGTTATCAAGACCAGACTTAAATGATGGAGCTCAAAGTGAGGCCTTGATTGAAGATTTCTACAATTAGGCCAGGCGGTATGTCGGTAAAATCACTACAATCTGGAAAAAACTCCGACCAAAGCTTTTATGGTGTCAAATTCTTCGTAAGGTCAGTAGTTATCTACCACTGAGTTTCCGCCCAAAAACGAGTTGTGCTGATTCCTCCACATCTGCGCGAAGGTAAAGGATGCCTCAAAAGTGCAAAATGACCTGTTAAACCTTTGTACATTTTCGTTATATTTGCCTAAATGCAAACGTACAACTCTTACGCAAACATTGGAAGCATCTGTCGTAATCTCTGTGCCAGTCTTACTGTTGAAAAAAAGATTTCTTTGTGCGGGTCAGATAAATTACATTTAATCGTTTTTCCACACAAGAAAACGATGGAGCAACATGTATTTTGTATGTCTTCCAATAACTCGTATCCATTAAACCCATTTATGGCATTAAAATTTCAATAACAGCATTTTTGAAGATGTTGCCAGCAAAAAAGTGAATAATTTTTACCCGCCTGTTCAGCAGCAATTTTTTCAAATTTACCAAACACCGTTTGCGAAAATTTCATAAGGAATGGAAAGCTCAAACCCTTCTCTAACGATATTGTGCCTGGCTTAACCGCGGCACGCACTTGAAAGTTTAAAAAAATGATTTCTCTCCGAGAGGTCCTGTTTCACCGTCGTGCGGCCGTGCCTACTTGACATAGACCGGACTGATTACACGAGCTTGGAAATGTACTCTTTTCCAGCTTTAAAATGCGACCATTATCATTAAGACTTTGTACATTGATTTATGAAGAAACTATATATCATTTTATCATCAACGGTCGTGTTTTAAAGCTGGAAAAGAGTACATTCCCAAGCTTGTGTGATCAGTCCGGTCTATGTCAAGTAGGCACGGCCGCACACGGGTAAAATAGAACCGCTCAAAAAGAAATCAGTTTTCTACAATTTCAAAAAGCGTGCCGCGGTTAAGCCAGATATAATATCATTAGAAAACAGTTCCAGCTTGTCTATCCCTATAAAATTTTTGAGAACGGTGTTTGGTAAAATTGAAAAAACTGCTGCTGAACAGGCGGGTGGAAATTATTCACTTCTTAACGGGCAACATCTTCAAAACTGCTGTTATTGAAATTTGAATGTCATAAATGGGTTCAATGGATACGAGTTATTAGAAAACATACAAAATACATGTTGCTCCATCGTTTTCTTGTGTGGAAAAACGATTAAATAAGATTTATCTGACCCGCAGAAAGAAATCTTTTTTTTCAACAGTAAGACTGGCTCAGAGATGATGACAAATGCTTCCAATGTTTGCGTTAGAAATGTACGTTTGCATTGAGGCAAATAAAATGAAAAAGTACGGGGGTTTAACAGGTCTTTTTACACCTTCAAGACATCCTTTACCTTTGGGCAGATGTGGAGGAATCAGCACAACTAGTTTTTAGGCGGAAACTCAGTGGTAGATACCTACTGACCCTACGAAGAGTTTGACACCATGAAAGCTTTGGTCGGAATTTTTTCTATCCAGAATGACCTACCGCCTGGCCTAAATAAGATGATTTGGAAAAAGATTTGAGCTTTTCTCGGAAAATTCAAATCTTCCTGGGAAAATTTTTAATTTCCTGCAAATTTTGTTCAATCTTTCTCTCTAATTCTAACTTCTCACCCGAAGGAACCAGACGTCTCATACAAAAATTTCCATCCGTTCCTTGCTACTCGTCGGGGAAGTGTTGGGGTGACACAACCGATTTTTTTCAGAAGCCGAATAGCCCTAAATCACTAGAAAAGTTTCTAAAACATTGCTGGGGCATTTTTTGACAAACGAAAAAATTATAGAGTAGAAAATTAATTACATATACATGACCTTTTTTAAAAAAAAAAAACTTGTCACCACAAAAGGAGAAAATGTTTTTTTACATAATTGGAAAAACATGCACTATGTATCACACTTTTTGGCAGGTTTCTCATCGCCGCTGCTATTTTATTTGAGTGACAGTAACAATTAGTCAAAAGCTTTTCCGACAAGATAACAACAAGATTTTCACGTTTGAGTCGATCTCTGCAAGTACGAAAAACTTGTTATTGAATTCAACGATTAATTTTCAGTACCTACTTTCGCCCGTTAATGCGTTGATTGACCAGTGTTTGGCAGCTATGATTTTCCGACCCAAACTATCATATACTTACAATGCTATCATTGTATATGCTATCATCCATCCAGCTTAGGTCGACTGGTAGATAATGCCTGCGAATTGTCACAAAATGAAACAGGTAGCTCCTCGCAAAATTTTCCATGTTTCCCAAAAGTAATTTCATTCAACAATAAATGTAAAACTCATTGTTATCATGTTATCAATCAACAACCAGAGATTCAACTACTCCCCATGATTGTGAGGTCGATAAAAAGCATGCACCGCTCGCACCGTCCGGTTCATCAAGCTCCCCATGTCGAAAGGCGGAGTCTCTGCCGCCCCGACAACCCCAAAGCGCCGGCGTATCCCCGTTCCGATTCCGGGTGGCACCGCCAGAGTCCTGTCCCTGCATGAATCCCAGAAGCCTCCTACGACACAAATCCGGGCACTCACACACCGGTCTCTCGCCACGGTGTCGCACTCAGTTTTGTTCATGACACGTGGCTCTTGTAAAATCGGCACGTGGCCGCACGCGTCGCTCATTATCTCGAACAAACAAAACTGAATAGGTATACATAAATGAACATCGTGTGAAAACGCGCGCCCTGTGACACGAGGTCACTGAAAAGAAAGCATTCCGATAATGCCAGTGGAAATAATTCTAGTCAAATTTGAGGGAATTTGGAAATTTTAAATTATTTGAAAACAAATTGGGAAACGATGTTCAGCATGGAAAACCTCGATTTGGATCTGGTCAACAGGCAGTTTTTCTTCGATTCGACGCAGTTCATCAACGGGAACAACAACGGGAACAGTACGGGAAGTACGACGGGTTCGTCGAATAGTAGTGATTTGTTTTTGTACGATGAAAACAGCAGCGACTCGGCGGGCTCGGCGTATTCCTACAACAGTGATCAAGAGAACAGTTCTGGATCGAAAGAGTAAGTGAATTTTTGTGATTTTCTTGTGAGCACTTCGATGGATTTTTGACCAATACAATGAACCTGTGTTGCACTCTGTCAAAATGTCGGAACGTTAAATTTAGATTTCTATTTACATTATACTCGTGAGCTCCAAATCTGAATCGAATGAGAAGGTTTTCACTCCCGTTTTTGTCCTCGCTTTGCCATGGATAGGTTCCAGGTTCAGAGCCAGGAGGAGGAGAAGCTGCAAATCTACGTGGAAGTCTGGCATTTTTTTGACATTTGATGGCGCAACTTTGCGTCGGTTGCAAGTCTGACTAGAAATCGAGCATGTACTCCCAGTTCTACCAAGATCTCTTGAATTTAATTGTCGTGTAATCTTTAACTTGCGCCCGCGCTATATGGTAAAATTCAAGAGAACTAGATGGAACTGAAAAATAGACATGGCCATTTTAAATGTGAAGGTAAGGTACCGGATCATAAAACGAGCTTCTTTTATTAAAAACTTGAAATAGTCACTTTCGCTCTCGCCGGAGACGATGATAACAATTATATTGCTTACTGCAAGTGGTGCACCCCGTATTTTTCCTATTTTGGAATCTGGAGTCGATTCTGAACACAATAAGCACAATTTGGAAAAAATTGTCAACACTGTGTCACTAAGTTCTTCCTTTAATACGAGATTTATAGATTTTGTTTTTTAGCCGACGTAAATCAAATTAAATCCACCGATCCCATTAAAAGAGGAACTATTATACATACTGGCAATTATACAAGCATACATGAGTATACTGGCATTATACCATTTAAAAATTCCATATTACGCTTAACATCTTCACCAAAATTCTCCGGGATCTCATCACCTTGTCAATTAAGTCCAATTTCACAACCAAAGTTCATGAAGTAAGGTGTCATACCGGTAGCTTCATGTTTGGACGACAGAATGGCGCACGCCACTTTTTGCAGGTATAAATCCCACGTGCAATGGTTGTTTTTGACATAAAAGCCAACATCGTCTTTAGTACTCGGTGTACCCTCTCTACGGCGTTACTTTGCGGATGATACAGTGCACTGTACGACATATACGGATGTTATAGAATTTAGCCAATTCTTCCATTTTCGCGAACGGAACCGTGTATGGACTTGGGTAAAGGTTCGACGATGTCAATGCAAATCGACTGCCACGGCTGACACGCTTCCGGTCGGCTCAACAGCAAACCTGCTCGCGGCTTCTGACCTGGCTTGATTGACAAACACATTCGACAATTTTTGATGTATTTAGAGACATCAGCGCGCATTTTCGACCAATAAAATTTATTGGAAATAATGCCATTGAAGGTTGAAGGTCTTGTAGATACCACAATGACCGAAAAATGGTGGATCGTGGTTCTCCGATAGATTTTGGATCTTTCCCGAGATGGTACTACTAATTTTCAATCGTTCTCTTGTCCAGACATACCCGGGAAAATATTTTCAGTAAGCCGGCAGAGTTTGCCGTTTTCGACTCGCCAAGATGGGAACCGTAGTGGAGAACCTGTGACCTGCTGGCACATCTTCGAGTACCATCTGTCTTTGGTCTCCGGTGACGAAGGAAGATGTTGGACTTCGTCTATCACCGCAATTGATCTCAACAGGGCATCAGGAACAATGTGATTTCTGCCGGGACGATGAATGATATTGAAATCATAGTGCTGTAAACGTAGACTTCAACGCGCTAATCTACCAGACGGATCACTGAGTTCATTAAGCCATTTCAGACTATAATGATCCGTAATGACTGTGGATCTGAAACCTTATAATATGTAAGAGCGGAACCTTTCTACAGCAAAAATGATGATGATAATGAAATGACAGCTAAACATTCTTTCTCAGTCGTGCTGTATCGTCTCTCTGCGCAGCTCAGCGATTTACTTCGCAAAGTTGAGACACGTCAGAACAGGCGCAGAAACGGCTGAGTCTTTAATGGCTTGAAAAGCGTTTTCGCATTCGGGCAACCAGACAAACTTCGCGCTTTCCTTCAGGAATTAGTGGAGTGGAGCAGCAACAGTGGCAAAGTTGGGGATGAAGTGTCGATACCAAGACGCCCACAACACGTCCATTATCATTCACATTTTTGGGTGTTGATCTTTGGAGAATCGCTTCAACTTTGTCTGGGTCCACTCGTAGCTCATTTTTATTGACGATGTAGCCCGCAGAAACCTAAACTCCGGGCGGCATATTTGACACGTTTCATTCTTAAGGGTGAGCTTGGCCTTTCGAAGACGATAGAATACTTCTAGACGAAGTCGTCTAAATAAACGAATACGAAGGGATCTAAGTCGACGCCGAGGACGCGATCAATCAATCTTTGTCATGTGGGACTCGAAATTGTTGAGGCCGAAAGGCATACGTCGAAATTGGAACAGGCCTCTGTTTGCTACAAGAAAAGCGATGATCGGCTTCGATTCTTCGGACAGCGGCACTCGCCAATATGCACTTTTTATCTCTAGCGATGATAGATATTTCGCGTCCCGGAATTTATCCAGCGTATTTGTCACAAACGGTAGAGGGTAGGCGTCACGTTCAGTCACCTCATTGACTTTCCTGAAATCGATACAAAATCGATACGGCTCGTCTTTCTTTCGCACAAAAACTATTGGGGACGCCCATGGAGAAGATGAAGGTTTTATGATCATGAAGCATCTGGTCAATATCTTTGTTGATGTATTTCTGTACGACAGGAGAGATGGCGCTGTTAAATCAGCACGCCTAGGGTTGCTAGATTATCGACAGCTTTGGCTGTACAAGGGTTACGCAATCATCCGTTGCTAAGGGCCGATGGGAGGGGCTAAAATTCAGCTATGTGTCAAAATTTATCATGAGCGGAGGGAAAAGAAAATTTGCGGGGTCCGGTGCTGTTGCTTGATGTCCGCAACCGAACATACATGAAAATTTCATTCATATAGCGGCATAAAAGACGTGTTTTGAAACTCATCGGGCAAGTCATATCCACCTCTCACACGAATTTGTACACCTAAATCCAGAATAAACACGCTCTTGACAGCTAGAGCCCGTTGAGACGGACGCCAATGGCCTTCCGTGAGGCCGACAGACGTCAGTTCCTAACTCCGTGAGGCCGATCGGTAAACAAACGCTCGGCCAGAATGCGGTACCCTTACGCCGGCCGACCGGTCGCGTGATAATTAGGTTCCCTAAGCACGCCTAGAGAGACTGTACCTAGAGAGACGAAGCTATGAAAGAGATATATCGGTATTCTCTGTCAGTGTCTCGGCATTTCCTGGCCTCGTCAAAATTTAAAACACAGATAGCTGCGGTGGGCGTGGTTGCTATTGACATTTGTCATTTCCACGATTTGTTTACAAATTTGAATTGTCATTATTTTGCATGCCGAAATCGCCGAAATCCGGGCTAAAAATGCCAAAACGAAAAAAGTGCACCGTGAAGCAGTACAAGAGTCGGGAAGATGTGATGTTTTCCTTGCCGAAGAAACCATCAGGTATAGAATCTTGCAAAATTGATGAACTTCTATTATTGTACTTTTTGGGTTTTCCTGCTGTTCGGGGCCAGTACCTACTGAAATACATAATATACCTACTGCGCGTACGGCAATTACAAATATATCTTCACGATGGGTTCACCACGTCGACGGTTACTGCCAGATAGAGTTACTGCATTCAACGATCAACCGAATTTGCGTTCGACGGAATGAGTTGGATGATCAAACCTACGTTCGACGAAATGCCAGCAGTACTTGAAATACGGTGATCGAAAGCATCTGCTATGTATGGAACATGGAACACAATATACATGCCTAAAACAGTTTTGAGGAGTTTCTGTTAAATTTAGTGAAAAAAATCTGTGTTGAAAGATGAAACAGTCGACTTAACCTCAACAAAAATATTGACAGCTCATGTCATGCATTTTGACTGTGACACGCAGGGTGGTTTAGTAACAAGCAATTGCACCACACCCTGACGAGCAAATACCCTAGTGCCCTAGCTTTATCTCTCTCTATACCCTCTCGCTCAATGACTTGGCTTTCGTCTCTCTCTGGGTAACCAGATCCAGGTCTCTCTAGGCACACCAGAACTTCTTATCACGTGTGTACGACGTCAGTGCAACCGATTGCATCAGGAAATAGATCGAATTCCTCTTATGATAGTTGTTCAACTTGTAGGCGCTGTGATATAGTAAATTTTGTTGCCTTCTCAATTGACAGAAGTTCAGGTTACTGTCGTCACGCTATCATCTAGTGAGTTACGGTAACAACCTAAAATTATTCCCTACAACTGGGAGATAAAATTTAAATGGTACAACCATTGAAGTTGCCGAAAGGCCAACAAATCTATCAGCAGGGTTAGACGATTTGTTGATGTCTCCTGGCTCCGGAGGTCTCTTGTCAAAAATCTTCAAACGACTCTCTTGTCTCTTGGTATTTTCCCAGAATTTTCATGTCCGGTATTTTGTACGACGAGCTAAAATAACAAAGCGAAACAAATATCAAAAATTATGACAAAGCAGGTAATTTTCTTTTTGGCATTGAAAGCTAGGTTTATTTGCAATGCACTTACCAATCTTCAATGTTCGAATGGTCAAATCCGACCTTCGCACAATTTTGAAAAAAGCTTATATGGGCTATCTATGTCCATGACTTTGAGCGGTCAACGCGTAAGAGAGCCCAGGGTGTGAAAAAAAGGGAATTCTTGTTAGACTTCTTTGACAGCAGACAGCTTTGATGTGATTGCATGGTTACTTGTCTTGATATTTATTTCTCGTGCATTTGCTTGTTGTGATGGGCAACTGCAAAATAGTCGACAGTTTGGCTGACGGTTGACAGAATGACGGCAGCGAAAAATGACTTTTTTGTCGACACAAGCGCCACCTAGTGAGATGTCAGCTAACATAATCGAGTCCAACAAGAACTTCACATTCTGCCGCGACGCTACATGTCATGCACGTAGCCCATACCCTCACATTATTACCAATCAGTTTGTAACTATAGACACTCTGCGGATTTACTTCAGCGCCAAAAGTTGCGATTTTTCGTACACTTGCTGCAGGAAGTTATTTGTTTCTATAACAACAATGCCATTTGAATAATCATACCACCTGCAAATGTCAATTTCAACAATTCATAAACTTCAATATTGACAATTTTCCTCACACATATGTTCGTGACTGCCGCATGAGGGTGCTGGAACGGCCGGGATATTCAAAATGTGCAGAGCGCCTATGTTTTTTTTATAGTAGATCATGTTGGAAATATACAGGGTGTTTCGGTGACCTTGCATAATACTTCGGGAAGTGATTCCTCCCAAGAAAATAAGTGAAAAAGTAGGAGTAACATTTTTTCTGAAATGCTTCCTAAGGGAGTTACAGCCCTTCAAAGGTACGAAGTTGAACAAAGTTTTTAATTATTTGCTGAAAAACCGTCAAAAGCAGGAACTTCAAAGGTATGGAATGAAATGAAATGAATTTCACAGGAATGAAAACCGATCCTCGGCGACATTCAGTCTGTCTGACCACTGAACAGGTTACAGGAAAATTTCCGAGTCCGAGTCTCAACCTGGAAATTGTTTTGTGGTGTTTCACTCGAAGCAAACGGTTTTTCTCAGAAGTAGGTACTTTTTATTTCAATAATTCCGAAGTACGCCACTGACTGGTGGGTCCTTTGAAATCGAAACTACGCATAAGGAATTTTGTTTCAATCAAAGCTCTCTTCCAGAAGTTATGACAAAAAAAATTATCCTGCTGCATCAAGAAGATAGGGAGAATCGAGAAAAAACTTGATTTGTTCAATTCTGTGCGGACTTGGGGAAGTATTCGATTACCCAGAACTTGAATCCTACTCAAGTTACTTTTGACGGTATTCGTATTCGAATCTAATCAAAAATTCTGTATTCGTATTCGTGAATATTCGAATACGAATCTGATCTGCGGAATTCTGGATTCAAGTTACCGTCATACGGTATTCTAGTATTCATAGTATTCGAATATTCAAACATTCGAGTACAATATGGAACCTCTGGATCCGACAGCAGGAAAAAACACTGATATTCGATTCCCAGTATTGGAAGGAATCCATGGGTTCGGGGGACTCTAATTTCGAATCCATGGATTTCAATACTCAAGGGCGGCATTTCGGGCCTAGTACGTAGCTTAGAAAGTCCATAGCTTAGAATGTCCATAGCTTAGAAAATCCTTAGCTTAGAATGGTCCGTAGCTTAGAAAGTCTATAGCTTAGAATGTTCGTAGCTTAGAATGGCTCGTAGCTTAGAATGTCCATAGCTTAGAAAGTTCATAGTTTAGAAAATTCATAGGTAAGAATGTTCTTAGCTTAGAAGGTTCTTAGCTTAGAATGGTTCGTAGCTTAGAATGTCCATAGCGTCCAGACTACTGAAGATGACGTTTCATCTAGACAGATTGGTGTGCAAAATTGTTGAGAAAGTAAACAATCTCATTGCTAGGTATTCCGATTGCGGGTCTACAAAAAAAAAACTACTGAACCTGACGACATCCATGTACACAGCTCGGTGTGCCAAATTGCTGAAAACTTTTGAGAATTTCAATTTCTAGTATACCCACTCTGTGCGCGCAAGTTTCCATCGGATTCTAAGCTATGAACTTTTTAGCTACGGATCATTCGAAGATATGATCTTTCTAAACAGACATATCCACGCAGTCAACATTTTAAGCTACGAACTAATCTGAGGTGCGAATTTCCCAAGCTGCGACCCATTCTAAGCTATGGACCATTCTAAGCTAAGAACCTTTTAAGCTAAGAACATTCTAACCTATGCATTTTCTAAGCTATGAACTTTCTAAGCAGTGAACATTCTAAGCTACGAACCATTCTAAGCTGTGAGCTTTCTAAACTATGGACCACTCTAAGCTAAGAACTTTCTAAGCTACGAACATTCTAAGCTATGAACTTTCTAAGCACCGGATCGTCCCCGGCATTTCCTAGTGTTTTTTCTTTAAACGTGAGTTACATGAGAACCAGTAGAGTAAGAGACTTGAAAAAATTAAAAGTAATGGAAAATCTAGAATGAAAATTGATAAGTATTTGAAAAATTCAAAATTCGAAAAACTCGAATTTTTTTTCAAAATGTTTATATTTTTTTCAAAAAAAGTTCCTTATTCTCTTGCCAGCTTAGATTTGGATTACTCATTTTTCTGTGACATTTTTAACGGCTCAGATTTGGCAGAAACTCACGCCACAAGAATCTTATCTGTTTCTCTTTCGCTCTGCAGCTAATCCGCAGTCTGTTTCAGCCATTTTTTTATGCTAGGAAATGCCGTCCTTAATCTGGAAATACACACATGGAAATGGTCTATGGATATTTTTATTATTTAGTTGAATTTTAATGTATAGTGAACATGCCTCAAACTTCTGTGAGCAAAATGATGAATTGCCGTTTTTTCTATCTGCTCAAAAAGAATAAACCTAAAAGTTATGTCACGCAAGAAATAACATGAGAAGAAAAAGGTGTAGAAACCATTAATTGGTATAATTTATTGTCTCGGGCAAAACCTCATTTTCTGCTGCAACTTTGCAATTTTCACTTGTTTTTGACCAAAAGTGTGATGGAGAGGCGGCACTTGACCAGAGAAGAAATGTTGAGGGCTGTTGGAATGCTTGAAGGAGGTGCGAGACAAATTCAAGTTGTGGAGGCATCAAATTGTACCCAAGGCATTATTTCGAGACTTTATCGGCGTTATAGAGATACTGGTGATGTGGCTGAGAGTAGGGATGGGCGATATCGTGATTTGGGTATCAAAGTTTAATATGATGTATACAGGGTGTCGCAAAAAAAAAATTATGAGATTCATTTTATTTCGAAATAATCAGTAGTTAGCAAAATGCCGTTGCAAAGATCAAATTTTATTTCGAAATAATCAGTAGCGAAATGCCGTTGCAAAGATCAACTCCAGGTAAGTTCGGTATCGTGGCAAATATCTTGCGGAATGGTACAAGGAAAAGAGAAATTGCCAATTTGGTAAACGTATCACAAAGTGTCATCGGTGGGCAAAGAGACGACTCCAGGCCACTGGCAGTGCCCGAATCACACATGGAGAAGGTCGCCCGAGAATAATTTCAGTAATGGCAGATCTCTTCTTGTTAGACATAGAATTGTAAAATCGAAAAGTGAAACGTTCTACAACCTGTAATAAGGTGGCAGAAACAAAATTCTTTGTTTATGCGACACCCTGTATATTTTTATGTAGTCTTCTATTTGAAATCTGTTTACAAAATCTTTCTAAAAGTACCAAGTGGCATTGTTTTGTAAGTACCAAAAAATCCAGTAGCCCCCCGGATTTATTCATCGACAAAATGACTTTGGAAAGTAAAAAGGCTATATTTCGGTAAGTACGCAACGGAAAGCAAAAAAATAAAAACTAACGAGTTACATAAGCTACAGACTATAAGATCTAAGTAAATAAAGGTGTACAGGATGGATGAACAATCTCCTGCATGAGATTAAAAAAGAACGAAACTGAACGAATTTTTTCATCACCCTGTATTAGACATATCCATGTGATTTTTGTGGGAAACTTCAGTAGTTCTTGAAAATATTGACATTCTTCTTCAAAACAGTGCAAGCGGTTTCATAATCGAGTGATTTTCAAGAATTTTCTGGCGATTTTAAAAAAACCTTTTTTCAAAAATATCCACTTCAATTTGTGAGCAGTTTATTATGTAGATTGTAGGTGGGTATTCAGAAACGGTATTCATTTTCATGAATACATGGATTCGAATTCGAATACTTTGTACTCGATTACTGGCTAAGTCGGTATGCGAATCTTTTTTTTTATTAGAGAATAGGGGTTTGCATGCGAATATTTTTTTCGGGAATCGACCCAAGCCTGAATCTATGTCGTCTTGAAAGTGTGCGTTTTCAGTTCCTTGAGGCTAGATTTATAGCATTCGATGCCCAGTTAAGGCTCGATTTATTTGTTATGTCGATGCTTCGACGAGTACGTTGATTGTTCTAAAAAGCTAATAGCTATCTGCAGTTCCCCAATCCCAAAATAATCGCATTTCGGTAGGACGGTAGGTACCTATCGCTCACTTGACTTCAAACAGTTCCGCACTCTCGCTGATCTGAAACTCAACTTTACCTGTTCTCCTGTTCTGGTATTGAGCCACTCTTACTCTTGAAAGATTCTCATCGTCTCTACTCTATTCAGCATATTTCATCTGTTCCTAATCCACTCGCGAGAGCTCTAGAGAAGTCTGGTGCTTTGGGGAACATCTTGGCAAGTTGTCGATGAACGGCTCCTCCACCAATTGTATAGGTGTGCGCCTTATTCTTACGTTGCAGTCTCTATAGCGACATTCACAAGTGTTTCTTTCACCCATTTTTGTGGAGGTGCCAAATCACCATTGCAGAAGCATTTTTATTCTCATCAGTGCAAAACGCTGGCGACTTCAACGTGCAAGCAGACGACGAATTCAGTATGCCCACCGTAAACACTATAGCAAACAGAGATACACTGATTATTATTGATTTGTTTACATAACTGTTTCATATTGTCAACATAATTATTTCTTTGGAAATGGGATAAGAATGCAGTTTTTTTTTATTAAAGGGGTCGCATTCACCGCCACCGCAGACGAAACAAGTGCCCCCAGCAGCAGATCCAACAAAGGCAGGCGGCCAATTTGCGAGAAAGGAAGCGAATGCAGTCCATCAACGACGCCTTCGAAGGTCTGAGGGCCCACATTCCCACCTTGCCCTACGAAAAGCGCCTGTCCAAGGTGGACACGCTGAAACTGGCCATAGGTTACATCAACTTCTTGAGCGAACTCGTACGCACCGACCGAAACTCCAACACGGACTGCTACAACGGGCACAACAGGAACGCGCAGAAGGACGAGCCGAAGAAAGTCATTGTAAGAGGTTTGTTGTATTTTTTCATATTATAATTACGTGCCATGGTTTTTCACATACCAATTTTTCGGCATAGCTGAAGCCAAAACAAGAGATTATAAAGAGATAAACCCAGCCAGGTCTAGATCATAAGTCTAAACTGTTTGGATTTTCTCTTTATCGCTTGCGGATTTCTCGTAATCATATAAGCCACGTTTATCGTGCAAACCGGAGTGTACCGTGATATTGACTTCATCTATCTATGAAAGAAAAAAAACAATTCACCAGGCTCTATTAGTAAAATAATCAGTAGGTACTTATTCTATTAACTAGTCATAGAGTAAATATACCTATAATTAGCTATGTTTGCACCGATGGCAATAAGAATAAAGTTTCATATCGCATCGTATGTGACTGTATCACAGTGTCGTGAACATAAGGGAGAAATGGCTGAAAAAAGTCCAACCATACACGTGGACAACAGGAAAATTATAAGTTTCAAAGTTCCTATAACCCACCATTATGCGGTACCTATACACGTAGCCTACCTATATGATTATGGCTAGAAAATGAGCGGCGCATCATACAGGATACAGCTGTTTTGCGTAACGAATTACGATTGAAGGGGCATTTACTCTGTATTTCAATGGGTGTTTGGTGCCATACCAATATGCTATGGGGCTTAAGACCGCGGGGACCCTCTGGGCGCTGTGTACTTGATGGAGAACTATAGGTAATCAATCTTGGATGCCAGTTCCGCAACGTCATTGATAGGTCCTCCAAATAACACCCCATGAGTTTGTAGGTACTCATACTCGCATATTAGTGGTGACGCGGTGACAAAATTAATGTCATCATTTATTTATGTGCGTGTGTCTCTTGTATGGGTAATTTTTTGTCGATTAGAGCTTTGATTTTGAAAATTTAATTGTGTGTACGTAGCTATTAGGTGAACAAAAAGAAAGGAGAATGAACAAGAATCTTAGTAGTTGGTCAATTATCTAGAAAACCAAACGATGTCCTCCTCAAATTAATACTTATGAATATAACTTCTGTTTCAACAAAATATTCTTGTTCTACCCGAAGGATCTAAAACGAATTCTCAAAACTGATGAGAAGTGAAGTAAATTTTTCCAAAAACTGACCAATAATTTACTTGAAAATGAAATGATTCCAGATATTATTTGTCTTCCATAAGAACTAGTACAAATTCTCCTTAAAATGGATTAGAACTAAGATGGCATTCCCATCAAAAGTTTAAGAATTTTCTTAAGATTAATTCTTCTCAAAATCAATGAAAATTGCTATGATGCTACGAATTCCTTTCACAACTGACTTTTTTCTTGGAAATAAGACGATATCTTTTTCAAATTAGTACCTAGATTCGTTCGTCCTAGGCCGGATCTTATTTTTCCTTCTAAAAACTAATGAAAAGTAAGACAAATTTCCCTCAAAACTGACCTTTTTTTCGGAAATGAAGTGATATCCTTTCAAATTAGTATTTAAATAAGTCTTCCAAAGTCCAACAACGTTCATCTCCCTGAGGCATCTCCTCAAAATTCCCCTAAAACTTGACTGGGTATCTAAATAAATTTCCCTTACCACCAGTATACGGTTCTCCCGTAAGAACTTCGACCATTTTTTCTCAAAACTGATGGGGAAGTGAGTCTCTCCAAAAACTGAAAAAGAGGGTCGGCTAGTTTCGACCAGGTAAAAAAACAACAGGCAGGTTTTTGTTTTTTTTTCCAATTTTTCACTTGTACGTACTTTCTCAAATATTCACTATCACCTTATAAAATGCCGAAAGTGTTTGCTCAACCAGTCAATACCAATGTGCACGATTATCCCCTAATTTTGATGAGCGGCCGGGGCTGGAACTCTCTTGAAAAGGGTGCTAAAAAACCTGCAGGCTTGTGAATTTCCAAGATGCGCCGACCGTTGGCATGACGACAGCACGTTTCAGTCTTACACAATAATACCGTGTGATCCAAACCATTCCAAATTGGGGTAGGCTGTGACATGGTCAAATTCCGGCATGTAAAGCTGCTTTTCGCCAGGGCACAGCCTACCCTACCCCAATTCGAAATGGTTTTGATCATACGGTATTTAGGTAATATAGCGCATCAATTTCCATTTTTTTTTCTGAACTGCTGTACAACGAAGTTGTCGGTATCGGAAAAATGGTTCGACTTTGAAGACCAACAACTTCCGATTGCCGAATGTGATTTCCATTTTGTTTGTTGTGTTATTTAGCCCAATGTTTCCGTAACCTATTTTGTAAAGGTTAATGTTGAAATACTTCATGTAAAATTTCTACAGGGTGTTACGTGAAATGCTGCAAGATTGCACCAACGTTATCGTACCCCCATTTGTAAAAAAAAATTCATGTATTCCAATACAAAAATCATGAAGTGTGGTGTATTATCTCGAAACGGTTTTGGAATTACCCAGATTGGAAGTCTAACAATGCAGATATAAATTTTTATGTTGAATGTTACAGATTTGCCTTGTTGGATGTGGATTATTTGAATGAATGGATGACTGAGCTGACACTGAGCAAGATTGTTCGTACAACAGTCCAGGACAATTTTACTCTCAACACAACCCGAATATTTGGTGTGGGGCCAACCACGGGGCACTTTTTTAAGTGGTTGTCACTGCCTGTTTTTCGTAGGTTGAATTTCATCAGAATTTTAGATGTGCAACATGTTCTATTTGCAACCTTATAGGTAACGATGTGAAACTTCAGTTTCCGAGTGAAGTAAAGCCCCCTGGCCGTTATACTTTTTGTGCTTGTGCTATGTCTGAGTTTCGTAAATCTGCAACATTAACCATAAAAACCTAGGTAATTCTAAAACCGTTTCGAGATAAGACACCACATTCCAGGATTTTTGTATAAGAATATTGAAGAAATTTTTTTTTGAAAAATGGGGGTATGATGAAGTCGTTGCAATTTTGCACCATTTTACATATCACCCTGTAGAAAATTTACATGAAATTTCTCAACATCCACTATAATAGGATGGGTTACTAAAAGATTAAGCTAGTTACCGCAACAAACACAATGGAAATCGCCATCGGCAATCGGGAGATATTGGCCTCCAAAGTCGAACAATTTTTCCGATACCGACAACTTCGTTGTCCAGCAGTTGATTCAAGAAGATTTATCTAATTTTCCACTCTAATTAAAGTTGATTATAAAGGTATCATTTTGACCGATTTTTAGTCAATCGAAGCCAAAAAATTAGGGGACTATGGCTTCACTAAATGTTACTGGTAAAGAATGGATCATTATCCTCACCAGGATTAAGCGTTTTCTCAAAAATGGTTATTTTCTTCTAAAAACTTTTCGGAACAGTTTCCAAGAAAACGGCCAATCCAATCGCTGAGAAATTTTGATATGGCAAGGATAATAAGTCATTCTCTACCTCTACCAGTAAGAATTTGTGAATCGCACCTCAAGTTCAAAAATCATAAATTATGAACTACCGAAATTAGAAGTTTTGAAGCGCAAGGATCCCAGTCTCAAAAGACGGTTGGCATAATGAGAAGATAAAGACCAATGTACAAGAAACCGTGAGCAACAGAATGTTTAATTTTGTAGAAATCCATGATGAAGCATCACTTCATATTGACACAAAACAAGACGCCCTAAAACAGTGAACTATACTTAGTGTATACTTTCACCTTTGAGTGGTGGTAGATGTTGAACAACTACGGGCGTGAACTCTTTCGGGAGAGCCATATTATGTATAACCAAAAGGTTTTTCGGGTGCATTCTTTGCCGCTGGAGATGCTGGATGGACCACCTGGCAGTGAGTTTTTCAAAGGACGCCGTTCATTGCGTGTGGCTGAGCCTTTTGGAAGTGAGCTTTGACATTCAAGGTTAAGACCCCGCTCAAACCGGCCTAAGAATTTTATGTTATTGAAAACAAGAAATTAGCATAGTTTTTATCAGTGTTGAGAATTCGTCGCAGTTGTGGGAGAATAATATTGGCTTGAAAAGGAATTGATTTAGGTGTTCACTAAGCTCTTATCAAATTCAAAAACAACTCTGCTTAGCCTCATGGGAGAAGAATAATATCTGGTTCAGTAATAAATTTGGTGGGTACTTACTAATTTTTGGAGGATGTTGTTCATTTTCGAGCTAAATCACTCATCAGTCGTATAGTTCTTGTGGGAAAAAAATTATTGCTTAGATCTACAGGGTGGTCCATTCTAGCGTAATTATCCCATAGCGGTCATACCGTTCAAGATACAGAAAAAGATGTGAGAAAGAAGTTATATGGTTTAATGAGACCTATAACCTAAAATTATTTTCAGCTATACAGGGTGTCCCATTTTGACGGAATCAACAAAACGTCAATTTTTTTAAATGGGACACCCTATATTTTTTTGCATTTTCGGATTTAGCTTTTTCAACTGTCTTATGCCTGTATTTTTGTTTTCCAATTGTGTGGCAGTGCTACCAACTAAAAATTAAAAACTGAAAAAAATCGCATTTCCAGTTATCTTGAAAAAATCGTAGCGGCCTTGCTTTTCAAAACTAAGAGATGAAACTTGACATGGTGATAGTCAAGTCAAAGACCAATATCCCAATGTCAAAAAATTGCGATTTCTTGATACAGGGCGTTCACAAAAAAAAATCAAACTTCATAGTTTTCAAAGTCTCATAACTCATTTTTTTCAAATAGCATGCCCCTAATTTTATAACGTCATCTGATAGCTTTTTTTATCCTCTTTCATTTTTACTAGGGATACCCTACCCTTAAACTTCATTTTTTTCGAGATAATCGGAAATTTTCACAAAATTTGTGATTTTTTAATTTTTTTTTCAAAAATTGAGTTGGCCGTGATGAATGACAGACAAGTCAAATAGTACGCAACTCTCAGTTAGTCAGTCTGAATATTGTCGAACAAAGAAAAATGACTTTACGCGAGAGAAAATGATTGATATGATATTCTGGTAATGATCCCGATATCCAGGATCCCAATTTGTTTTTTTCTGCGATTTCTGTGTATCAAGAAATCGCAAATTTTTGACAATGGTATATTGGTCTGTGACTTGACTATCATCATGTCAAGTTTCATCTCTTAGTATTAAAAAGCAAGGCCGCTACGATTTTTTCAAGATAACTGTGGAAATGCGATTTTTTTCAGTTTTTAATTTTTAGTTGGTAGCACTGCCACACAATTCAAAAACAAAAATACAGGCATAAGACAGTTGAAGAAGCTGAATCCGAAAATGCAAAAAAATATAAAATGCTCCATTTAAAAAAATTGACGTTTTGTTGATCCCGTCAAAATGGGACACCCTGTATAGCTGAAAATAATTTCAAGTTATAGATCTCATCAAACCATATAACTTCTTTTTTACATCTTTTTCTCTATCTTGAAGGGTAAGACCGCTATGGGATAATTACGCTAGGATGGACCACCTGTACACAGCAATCATATTATAACTACGAACATGTTCAGTCTTGTTCATACTCTTTTCTATTGTACAGGTTGGGTAAAAATCAGAGTAAGTGTTGGAAAGTAAACAAAATTTTTGTCGCTATGGCTTTCGACATGTCCGTTACGGCTATAGTCAGAGTTCACGATAGCTGAGAGTTACTCATACTTGAGCATTTGGAGCGTTGCGGCAAAAAACATAGGAAGAGGAAGGAAATTCATCGGCAGGTCCTGAAAAAGGGGGTAAAAATGATTGAATGCGAAAAACTATTCCTTTTTAACAATAATCCTCACTATATTCCCTAATAAATCACTAATCCGAGTCACTGCCAGTTGACAGTTGAGTTTTATCATGGCGGATTTTCAAGTTCCATAAAGAGAATAAGCGGTAGAGTTTTGGTTGCGAAGTCACAGATCGATTTATTTCCACCCAACTAGCTCATCGACAATCGGTGAAAGATACCGAACTATGATGGGAAATTTCTTAGCCCCGCTGCAGAAGGTGACCCTGGGATGTGGTTCCAACAAGATACTGCCTATACTGCAAGAGCCACAAAGGACTTGATATGGAGTTTTTTTTCGAAATTCAATTGTTTTCATTATCTCCCAGCTCCTCTCAACTCTGGAACCACTGGTTGGATTTGAGTGAAATTCTATCCATAAGTATGAGTAGATAATTATTCTAAACAAATCTCTTACAAGTTACAGTCGAATACCTCAACAAACTTTGAAGGGCTGTATCTCCGTTATCAAGCGTCTGAGAGTCATGTTTTTTTATGGTCAAGTCAGGTTCATGTTTGATGGCTTATCCACCCTTAAAATTAATAGGGTTGAAGTCGGCAGACTGTATATTGTTTTTCATAATAATTTTTATCAAATCTCCACTGCTTCTAGTTGTTAATTGTCAAAAAAATCTCCAAAAGTATAGACAAATAAAAGAGTTACGCCCTTTTCAAAACCTACTCCGACGTTTTTCCGCTCTGCACAATGAGAATTTCATTCTGGTGTACTCCTGCCTTCTCTGGCCTCCGTTTCCACCAAAGTTTTATGAGCGGATTAACTTTATCACTCCAGCACCTGTCAATAGCATGACCACTTGCTCAATTGCTATCAGCGTGATAAAGTTAATCCACCCATAAAAGTCTAGTGGAACCGGAGGTGGATCCATTATCATGTTTCTGCCGGTGTGTTCTCTAACTACTTTTGAATTTACTTCTTTCATCAATTCTGATATGTCATCAACCTAAGGCTTCCGAGATTTTTTTCCACTGTTGACTTTTATAAAGATGTTGCATCCATCGTTCACACATACTTGTTGCTGAAGTGGTTAGTTACATTTTAGTGGATGAATTTTTCTAAAACTTACGCTTCCTGAAACCACCTCTCCGCCTTGAACCAGAAATTAATATCTTCCAAGAACTTGAGGGTAATAATTCCCAATCTTGGATAATGCCCCCAAAGTTATCCAGGTAATCAATAAATTGACCTCAAATCAGCCTCAGACCTGACTTTAATTCCTCCCGAGAACCGAATTCTCTTCAAAACTTATATTAGGTGATCTTCTGGGGTCATTTTCTCCTTCAATTAGAGATAAGACCAGAGGTAAATAATAATTATCCGATTTAATTCGAACCTGGTGCATAAATTCAAAACCTGACCAGAAACCAAACTCCTCGGAGAGTTTTCCTCAAAACTAAGGAAACTTCATCCTCAAACCAGGGAATACATGCACATTTTCTATTC
Source organism: Anaspis maculata (assembly GCA_949128115.1). Classification (NCBI taxonomy): domain Eukaryota; kingdom Metazoa; phylum Arthropoda; class Insecta; order Coleoptera; family Scraptiidae; genus Anaspis; species Anaspis maculata. The sequence goes on along the minus strand of OX421964.1, from coordinate 24,828,452 downwards.
CTATAATAGTAACCGAGATGAATCTCCACTATTTTCCTCGAAGCTAAAAGCAATGACTACCTCCTGGAATTTGTGAATAAAAATATAAATAAACATTGCATTTAACATTTGATTTTATCAAGAACAGAGATGAATTATAATTAGTAATAAGGTAACAAGTGATAGGGGATTACGGCAATTACGGCCCACTAGGTCGCGAGTGCTTGTTGTACCGATAACTGGCCGTCTCCGAAAGAAGAGGCCAGTCATCTAGGGCACGTACGAGGGGCCTGCGGTCAAAATTATCTGGGAGATTGTTATTGGTGGAACTATGAGAAATGATGCTATTCTATTGGTTTTAACTATAGAAATTACATAATGAGTGGAATAATCCACCAAAATGGGACAACGTCCTCGTCAAATTAATGGACAAACCGGTCATTTACTTCACCCAAGACCTTGGACCAGATGTCCCCAAAACTGAAATTACGAATATATTCGAGGTTGCATGTCGTACCTCGGGTTCCACCAAACTTTTATCAACGCGATAACTTTATCACTCTCATAGTAACTAAGCAACTGGCCATTCTATTGGCAGGTGCATAGCAACTATCAACGTGATAGATTAAATCTGCTCTTAAAATTCCGGTGGAGCCCGGGGTTAGAGCAATTGAAAAAATATATAATCCACTCGAAAACGGAAACGAAGTCTCTTCAAAGCTCTGGTAACCTCCAAGGTCGATAATGTCCTTGAACCTGGTGATAGATTCATCTTGGCGGGACCTTCGATTCCTTCAAGAGCTGCGATGAATTCTCCTCAAAAGTAAAGCCATGTTCAGTGTTCACGTGTCCTTTTGAAACTTGTAAGAAAATCATTTAAAAGTGACATTTCCATCCTCTAAGAGCAGTGACTATTTATGCTTGAAACTGAGGTAATGCACGTGGAAGATAGATTGACCTTGAATCTGTGAATAAATTGTCTGAATATTAAGGTGATCTTTACTGATTTCCTCAAAACTAAGATGACGTTCTTTTCATATACCAGAGAATAAATTCACCTTCAGCTTCAAACATCTTCAATAGACGCCTCAAGTAACTGAGACAAATTTCCCTCAAAACTCAGGTCATGTCGTCCAAGAAATTTGTGAATAAATTCACCTAAACTCTAAACTTGGCGTTTGCATTTCCCGAACTTCCAGTATTATCGTGTGATCAAATGAATTCTTATTTCAGGTAGGCTGTGGCCTAGCCGAACGCAGCTTTGCACCCCTGAATTTGACCAGGCCACAGCCTACCTAAAATAAGAATTCATTTGATCACACGATAGAAAGGATTTCAGATATTTCAATCTCCGGTTAAAGCCCAGTCTTACGAAACCGGGATAAGCTCGGTATAGCTATACTCGGTATAATCTCCTAGGTTACCTTTGCCCTCGCCTTTGTTAGCATGTCATTTATCCCAGGTTTATACTCGAATAACACTATTGCCGTTTCGTAAGACTGGACCTAAGAGCAAATTTGAACGCTGCCATTGACTCAGATATCCGTCAACCTCCGGTTGAAACGAAACCGGCAGTCAACGACCGCATTGAGCCGAAGAATAAAGATGAATTATTAATATTCTTGAAACTAAGGTAATCACTTCGCAGTGGCATGCACCACCTTGTAAATATTCTTGTTCTTTTTGTATATTGGGTAATTTGAAAACTGTTCTCTTGGGTTTTTGGGCAGTAGAGCTTTGGCAGTAAATGAAAAATGTAGGTATAAAATTTGCGCGAAGTTTTGTTGGCTAACTATAACTAATTAATTATTGCGAAACTGGTCCTCAATAAGATGAATAAATAAGTAGAAAAACGCCCAGTATAGTATATTATCGTGTGATCAAATGAATTCTTATTTAAGGTAGGCTGTGGCCTGGTCAAATTCAGGGGTGCGAAGCTTCGTACGGCTAGGCCACAGCCTGCCTGAAATAAGAATTCATTTGATCACACGATATATATCAAGGTTGAGAAAGTCGGGCGCCTCAGCTATGTTTTTCTTCTATAAAATCTACATCGCGACATTCACGACTGGTATATAAGAAAGCATTCATGAAATAAGGTACTCTTCCAGTGAAATATTAACTTTATCAAAAATGGTTGTTACACTCGTTGTTGAATAATAACATTTGGTGTATGTACTGATGAAAATAGGTCGAACTGAACTGAAAAATTCAAATGTGCATATGGAATTTTCAGGTGCCGGTGGCCTTTACACGGCCCATTCCTTGTCCTGGTCCAGGACGAAGGAGCCCAACTCAAACGGCATCATGCACGCCAAAGTCTGGATACCGGAAGATCCAAGGACGAACAAAGAAGGAAGCAGTTCTTCCTACAACATGTCCGATTAATAACACCAACTTCAGATCGCGAAAATCAGTTCGTTTCTGGATACGCTGCTGAAACGTGTTATCCACCTATTCACTTTCATCATATTATAATTTCCTCTATTTATACCCATGTGCAACAAATTTACTCCTATATTTTCCTGTTAAATCGTCGTTGATTTTATATTTTGTTTATTATATTCGCTCTAGTCAAACCTAGTCATCCTTAGGCATAGTTCAATACTCAACAATGATTTTTTGTAAATAAACTCTGTAAATATATTTGTAGAGATAATTAATAAAATATGTATTTACTAAGCTGAGTGGATTTTTTTTTCCGAAGGCGAAATGGTAAAACCTGTTCAGAGACAATGGAAAAAAGTTTGCGGAAATCGCAATGTAACAGCGTACAATAAAAAATTCGTGGATGAGGAAAAGCGGGGGCGCCATCTTGGACAGCCGTGGGAAAAACCAAATGTGGCCAATGGGAGACGTCGGAGGATATCGACGCCTGGCGCCGGGCGTGACGTCACCGGCGACGTAGACCCGTGAGAAAAGTCCAGGTGGGACAAATTTATCCTGCAGGGAGTACGATGCGAGCAAGTACAGGCTAGGTACACCAGAGATCCGGATGGGAATTCACAACCTGCCGTCCGGGAAGGTAGGTATATATTTTGATTTATGTTGGTTCAGGTAAGCGAGAATACTGGTGTGCTTATTCTGAATTAGCCCGAAACCGAACTTGTAATATTCCACTGTGTTTGCTCAAATGTAAATTCAAGCTTGGAATTTAGGAGTGAATCAATACTGGAGACGTGAACATTTTGGACAGAATACTTAAAAACAATTTCTAGCGAACTGAACATTACTCGTTCAGAATCGTCAAGGATGTTCAAATCCCACCGGTCGGTATAAAATCTCTTGTCCATTTGATACATGTACAGTACGGGTGTCCATGATAATTCGGCTCACCATTGGTATCTTGAAAAAGCTACGGAATTGCTTCAACTAAAAAACAAGCGAATACCTATGCCTCATGGGCATGAGGCTCAGTAGCGCACTTCCTATTTGGAGGATTAGTGAACGCAAGATGTTAAGTAATTAGGGTTCTACCGTTATTTGGGCCAAAAATTTCAATATGGCGGCCAAAATTTCGGCAATCATGAAATTCGGCTTGAAAATCAGATTGATCGTACTAGCCAAGGGTAAGTTCCAAGTTTCATAAAAATCGTTCCACTAATAAGAGATTTCAGTATGGCGGCCAAGATGGCGGCGGAATAATAAAACTCAGCTTGAAAATTGAAATGATCATACAAGACAAAGATAAGTTCCAAGTTTCATGGAAATCGTTACACTAATAAGAAATTTCAATGTGGCAGCCAAGATGGCGGCAGAATCTGAAATCCGGCTTGAAAATAAGGATGATCGTACTAGACAAGGACAAGTTTCAAGTTTCATGACAATCGTTCCACTAATAAGAGATTTCAATATGACAGCCAAGATAGCGGCGGAATTATGAAAGCCAATCTGCCTATTTGGTCCTTGAGGACCTAAGATATCCATCGGATAAAGTTCAATTTTTAAGGGCTGTAGCTTATTTCCCGAAGAGAAGTTCAATTTCTTCGAAGTGCACAGGAGATCTCTGTTTTTTGATAATAATGATGTATAGATAACAAAAATAGTGCCCATTGGCCACCCTTGGGGACATCAGCTATCCATCGGAAAAAATTCCAAGGCTCTTGCTTCAATTCTCGAGAAGGAGAACAGCGTCTTAATTTCTACACGGACAGACAGACAGACAAACCGGCCACATAAGCGTCATTCTGTTACTTATAAAAACATGTTTTCCAACTGACTTCGACCTCCTGAACACGAATATCGGGTTTATTTTTGAATTGGAACGATTCTTTTTTATCGAAAAACCGAAAAAATGGAAGTCTGTCACATGATTTCAAGTGATACCTACTTACTTTTTCTGGTTATTGAGCGATCATGTTTCGTAGATTGAGTGCCATTATCCTTCAGGTACCTAGCATTGGCTATTTAAAAGTGTTAAAAAGTGTTAATGGCACGTCTGATTTTGAATTTGTAGGGCCGCGTATGCGCCGAGCCGTAGCTTTGCGGTCGTTTTAAAAAATTCATAACAATTGACCCGAGAGTCGTATCGAAGTGGAGTTTTTGTCAAAAGAAAGTTCAAATTGTTCTCTAAATATAATCCCGTACGTATAGTGATGTATTTTCATAAGAACATGTAGTTAACCGCATATCGCAGCTTTTTACATCTAACCACGAATTCCAGCATTTAATCGACGGAGCCGCCTTACACCAAAATGTTATTATTGTAATTGTTTATGATTATTTCGGGAAGATTTTTCTTGATTCGCGTACCGAAGCCATGAGCTACCCATTCGAGTTAAAATATTTTCTGTATTGGATTTCGTTTCGTTCGGAGGAAAGGATATCAAGCACCAGCAAGCAACAAATAATCATTCACGGCCGAGCCGTAGCTTCGGAGTCATTTTCAAAAATTCATAATTATTGACCTGTACCTCGTACTGATGTGGAATTTTTATTGAAATGAAGTTTTCGAGACTATTCGAAAATGCAAAATCGGCTCAACATATCGAGACCGGAATCTAATTGTCTAATTTACCTAGGTACACAATTTATACAGTGTGGTGATAAAGTCCTGCACAAAATTCATTTTTCCGTTGATGATTTTTTTTCATCGATATTTTTCATCCAACCCACTATACTGTATGAAGAATTTTTTTTTCTTTGTTTGTTTTTGAGTTACGATGACCTCATCAATTTTTTCCAATGACAACTCCCAAATTGTTTTCATAAAATTGATAGCTTGGGTTTTTCTTCAAACAACAAATTTGATTTCAAATTTCAAATGTGAGAATTTGTATGTCTTGGATTACGATTTTTTTTTAATAAAATGCACACAAAGTTTGAAAACGTGATATTAGTTACGAAAAAAAAATTTGGGCGTTTTTATTCCTACCTCGGCGTAGTTGTGAACAAATAGGATACTAAAATGTGTTCAACCGTTCAACCCTAGTGTGATTCGAGTTGGCTGGGTGTCTCGCCACGCGACGCCCTTGGAAAATAGACATTCGGAAAATCATAACTCACTCGAATCACACTAGGGTTGAATGTACTTTACTAACTTTTCTAGAATCACGTTTCTTGTTCGGATTGCGGTCCTCCACGATGACTAATAATCATGCTCCTCGCTCAAGAAATTATGAAGCAAGTATGCACTTACTTATTATTTCGTCAATTTTCAACTTATTCCGTATTCCCGCCAAAACTGAAAATTTAGCGGTTTCGTTGTGTTTACTGTCAAAACAGTGCGTCCGAAATTTTCGTCTCAATTAGTACGTACTTTGCAAAAGATAACGGAAGTACGACACAGGTGGTAGAGGTCCTGTTTTAATAATATTATGGCATGGGGTCGGAAATAATGGGTATGATATCCAGCTGCGTATGCCCACTTGTTTATTTAATTTTAAATAAATGCGGGGAGGATTCGAGTGGGTATTAAGGGACGTTCCATAATGCCGCGTTCACGCCTCGCACCCAGGGGATTTTAAACCTCTCCCTTTTGTGTGGGCCAGCTATGCGGAATTAAGTTCTTGGGCGCTTCCACAAACAGCAAATTCACCGAATTCTACAACTGCATCAATTTCCTATGAACCTAAACTCAAAGAAAGTGAAAATTCAAGCAGTGAAATCGTGAATAATGCAATACGGGTAATGATAGAAAAACGACCGACAAATGTAGAATTAAAAATAGGCTACTGCCAAGGGTGGAAGAGGGTTATTTCAATTCGTGAATAGAGATGAGTATCGCGTATAATCTGCCTATTGTCCAGGGATTATTTTATCAAGTTTTTTCGTTGAGGTCGGATCACGCCAAATTAAATTCTTGCATCTTGATAGGCGACTACAATGTAACTGCTATATTAACGCTTCGTTTACCATGGGGTTGATATAAAGAGCAGTTCATCTGTCACTTCTAATTTAGTAGAAATACGAATGTAAATATCGCCTGGATATTTTTTCGTTCATTTCTAAATCTCAGTGGTCAATGGTCATACCAATCAGTTTCGATAATAGTATAATCAGAAAGGAATAATTAAACAGTCCCGGTAACGTCAAGTTTTTCGTTGAATCTTTAATACGTTGGTTTTCATTGTTACAAGGAAGTAGAGCTGAGTCTTCCTCGTCGTGATAATAAAATATGAAAGCAAGAAGCAATGGAGTCAGTGGGGTGTTATTGAAAGGCGCATTCAAACTAATTAGGTTAATAAATCAGCATTATTCATCTTCGATGTCCGCTCCTCAGTTCCTACTTCCTAGTTGTTGACAGATTCCTCGTTACACTGAAATAAACTACTTAACAATTGAAGTGGTCCAACCAACAGTTTTGATGGAGTTCAAAGTGCCCTTACTTTCTTGCGCTTTTTGTCTATCACAGGCTAGAGATACTGGATTTCGTTCACATCCTTCGTATTTGCTACACAAGGCGTCGGCGTCGTGTGTTAAGTCCTGCAAAAACTGACAAGTAGCAAAGTCCTCACGGGGGTGAGTCTCATGAGCGCGTTCTCGGAGTGCAGAAGAGTAGACTGTTCACTGTTACCTGTAAACAGATTGTTTCAAAAGTACCACAAGAAATCAATATTTATGAAAACAAGAGTAGTCAAGAATAAATGAAATCAACACAGCAACCAAAACTAGAAAATGTCCTATAGTAAGAATTATACACATATCGGTCTCAAGCACGGAGCCAGGACCAGCTTGCTGAACCACAGCGTCGCGACTGTAAAAATCGCATCCGCATGTAAGTGCCTAAGTATAAATTCCGCATAAAAATAGAAGTATCTTTCTTGAGAAGTTGATTCTTCCACTAAAAACTTCGCCATTTCTTGCTGCATATTTCATTTGCTGGATGTATGCATGGATCTGTAAGGGGACGCAAATTGTCTCGACTTTGTGTGAAGTCGCAGAGCGGAACCCGCTTCTTAAAAAAATTGTATCTTCTATAACAATAGAGAAATCAGAATGATTCTTTCATTAAAAATTTCTCCATTACTTTCTGCATATTTCGTTCGCTGGATGTATGCATGTATCTAGAACGGTTCGCCAGATTCCTCGATGTAGAAGTTCACACTGTAGCGTTGGATACAGACTTTTTCAACATTTCAATTTTTTTTCTTGCAATCGCGCAGCCGGACCAAAGATTATTGTGCCTATTCTCTTCCGCAGACAATTAGCATTAATTTGCAAGAGACCCGATACCGCTACGACCGAGACTACGACCTTTCGTTCAGACGGACCTTAAAGCGCGGCTAATAGCGAATTTTCTACGAAAATGCTCTAATAATGCGTAAAATGAAATCAAACTCGGAATTCTATCACTAAACTCGTAGGATGAACAAGCAGTAGAGCCGCTACGCGACAAAACAAAGTGATATACAGCACTTCATGTTGGAGCTATAAAATTTGGTGGACTTATCAGGGAACTATTTGCAACAATGGAGTATTATACTAAATTTTTTTTATTGAAATGAAAACTACATTGAAAAATAATTGACCCGTGTTTTTTTATTCAGTCAAAAACCGTATCGTTTGGGCGCAATAAATGAAAAACTTCAACTATTTCTGACGTCACAGCGAGTCACCGCCTATACCGCCTGTGTAAATGACGTCAGAAATAGGCAGAATATAGGAATTTCGTTTATTTATTGCGACCAAACGATACGATTTTTGGCTGAATAAAAAAATACGGGTCAGTTATTTTCCCATATAGTTTCTGATTCCATCGGAAAAAAAATATTTTTTTAAAAGTATAATACTCTATTCTGTCTGAGGTGCCCTCAAAAATTCCCGCTGCATATAAAATGGCGGCTGTTTTCCAAAATGGCGACTTGAATATGTGAAAATGTCATATTGGCCACATTGTATCCCGCAGGATGTCGATTTCCACACTAGCTATTCTTATACTATACCATAGTAATTGTGACAGATGCTCAATTTTCTTCATAGAGGGTGTTCGCGCTAGGTGAAACCCTCCCCTCCACCAAACACTTCTCCTTGGAGATATTTTGAAAAAACAAAACCTAATCCTCCATATTTTTTCCGTAGTTGTCGAATATGTTCATTATAAATTTCTATATCTCATAATATACAAGTGTTCAAATATTTTTTAAATGGCGGTCGTTTTACAATATGGTGGCCTACATATGTTAGAATCTCGTATTTGTCTGATCAAATCCCGCAGAATGTCGATTCCCATAGATTCAGCTATTCTGAAATTGACTGTAACCAGGACAATCGTGACAGATGCTTATTCTTCCATGTACAGGGTGTTCACGCGAGATGCCACAGAAAAGTAACGCCGTCTCAAGGGCTTGATAGTTAGGTCCTTCTTTTCATTTGAAATGACTGTACGCGGAAAATTAGGCATCTGTCAAGATTGTTGTGTTGATCATTATCCTCAGAATAGTTGAAAATATGAGAATCAACTTCCTGCGGGTTATAATCGCACGAATACGAGATTCCCACATATGTAAGCTGCCATATTGGAAAACGACCGCCATTTTGGACGCAGCCATAATTTTGATTGCCACCTCGGGCAGAACTGTTTCATATGGTTCCCCAAAAGGAGTGTACCAAGTTTCATACCTCTAACATGAAGTATAGTCGAGTGTAGTGGTAGTGTATCTCCTGGCTGCCTAGAATACAATCTTCGCAAGTGAGATTAACTGATTTTTTAGAGGTTATTTGAAGAGAAACCCATAAACGTCATATAATTCAGTAATCAGCACACAAAGCTTCATAGATTACAATCATGAAGCTGTTGTAGTAGCTACAGTTACAGGGTGTCGAAAAAACTGTATTTTTTTTGAACACCCTATATATTATGAGTTTAATAAATATATGATGAGCAAATTCGAGAGCTACGGGACAAATTATAAAGGACTAGTTTTTGTTTTTTCAAAATACCTCCAGCGGGAACCGTTTGGTGAAGGGGAGTGTTTTACCTCGCGCGTACACCCTGTATACAGAAAATTGAACGTCTGCCACGATTATTACGGTTACCGTCAACTTAAGATATGGTAGTGTGGAAATCGACATCCTGCGGTGTACAATGGGGCGAATATGACATTTTCACGTATTCAAGTCGCCATCTTGGAAAACGGCCGCAATTTTGGATGCAGAGATAATTTTCGTGGGCACCTCGGACAGAATTGTTCCCAATAGTTCCCTAAAGAAGTGTATCAAATTTCATAGCTCTAACATGAAGTGCAGTAACTTTTCACGTAGCGGCCCTACTAAAGGCCAAATGAGAAAGTCTACTTTTAAACATAATAGGTAATTACTGGTGGTCCGTTGTGACACCATCAGGTTTTATCAACCCGTCTTCAAAATCGACTGCTGATCGCGGTACAAGACCGAACAATAAATGGCCATACGGGCGCTACCATGGTTTTCAACATATCAGAAGTTCTTAAAAGCCCACGGAAAGATTACAGTTGCATCGACAAAAATGTACCATAAATATTTATCGATATAATGCTCGGTTATGAATAGAAGATTCAGTTAGCCAGAATATATTTTTACCTCGGAAGTGGCCAGCAGGTTTGTTTAATTTCGAAAAACTCACCACAAGTTGCAACAGTCTTGAACCATCTGCCAATTGAGCTCCACAGGTTGCTTCGAAATCGCCGCAATCGCGATTTGTCAGCTTCATCACCAGAAGTAACATTTTGACAGTTGTCGTTTGTTTTTCGGTTTGTGTCAAATTCCAATTTGTTGTGTTTATAACTCTTTAACCTCGGGTTCCACCAAAATTTCAAGAGCAGATTAAATCTATCACGCTGATAGTTGCTATGCACCAGCCAATAGGATGACCAGTTGCTTAGTTACTATCAGAGTGATGAAGTTATCGCGTTGATAAAAGTTTGGTGGAACCCGAGGTAATTCATTGATCATGAATATTCTGTGAATTTAATTATTCATTATCCGCATTCGCATTTTTGTGAAAAATAGCAGGGGCACAAGCACTGTTTCGTGTTAAGTTGGACAAACCACAGCTACCTACTCTCGGGCCTTGAGAGTGTTTCTTCTCGCATGTGAGATAGCCAATCATTCATCTATTGACCATGACTCTACTATTCCACTGGAAATTACCAAACCAAAGATAAGGAACGTTCGAACCAAGAAACCGAACTGCCGACAGCAAAAGAGTCGTATTCGTGTGCTCGACACGCTTTTTTTCTTTTTTCTACGTTTATTTGACGTCGGCCTATTTCCGCAACTAGGCCTAACACCGACGCCGGTGAATGCTTCCTCCACTATACCGGAAATTTTGCCGAACCTCTGTGTGTTTCAATGGGTAGGGATTTTTAACGGCCACCAACATCGCATCAGGTTGGTACTTTCGTTCGTATTTTACGTGATATGCGACACACGGCATTCAGCAAGCATTCCAACTGAATCAAGGAGCTTGTTTTCGAGACAAAAATCGGACCACCTACGATCGACACACTTCGTGTGTTGTGCCACACGGTTTTTGGCACGACACACCGTCCTTTTTGGCAAATTACCTATGAACACATGTAAGTATGAACCAAACACGAAACCGAACTGCCGACAGCAAAAGAGTCGTATTCGTGTGCTCGACACACTTTAGTTGACGGTTTTTGGGACGGCACACCATCTTTCTATCAATTATGAACATATGTAAGTACAAAGTGCTGCAAGCGCAGCGAATGCCAGAATGTAATTTTGATACCTAACCTAAACTTAACACTGCCATGCCACGCCGCCATCCAAGAAAGGCCACAATAACAGGGCAGTCAATATTAATTGTGGAAAATGAAAATTCTTAGTTTACACCACCGTGTCGGCCTTCTACTGGAGTCATGACAATGTACGGTATTATTGGTCCAGATTAAGAACAGGTTCATGACGGACCCGCATAGACATCTCATGCTTACTTGATTTTGGCTCTCACACGTTATTGAACAGGGCAGGCCAAAATTGAACGATAGGTGGCATTGTTTCATAACTTACTTTCTGTCAACACACATCACATAACAAAATTTCCCAAGCTTATACCCTTTAGAATAAATTTAAAAAAAATACACCTTTTCAACTCCAAATGGTATTCTCGTAGTTCAGAACATGAAGTATATAAATGTTTGAACTGGTCCCTGCTGTACTTTCATTTTGTAGAGAATACGTAGTAAATCAAATTATCTCGAACTTCTGTACAGCTGCCAAAATGTAGATCACGATGGATTGCCTGGACAGGAACGAAATAATGAGATTTCAGGGACTCTAGAGCCTCCTGTCGCCTTATACTTCAGGGACTCGAACTGTTTTTCCGCACTTCTCGGTCCAAAACGTTGACATACCTTTGCGTCCAAATGGCATTGATTGGGCCCCACCATTAGCATAAACGACGCCCAAAACTTGTCAAGTTCGAAACACCCTGTACTAAGCAAATAAAATGGCACAGGTGTTTGTACACCTGAACAATGTTTATCGTGAAAAAACACTTCAAATTACGATTAATACACTCGGGCGACTGTTTGTTCGGAATTACCCTTCGTGTTTAATAAAGTGAGGGATTGTGTCGGGATCATTTTTTTGTAATAAGGTACCTGAAATTTTATCAGTCGAGCACAGCAAACAAACAAAAAAGTAGTATTTTCAAAATTTATTCAAATAATAAAGAAAGTTGCGTGTGAAACTTTTCTTCTCTCGATGTTGGGGGAGACTAACAACAGTCAATAATAGTTCTTCTACATCTATAATATTTATCATTATAACAATTACATTAAGCCTTTTCACGAGACCAAACTTTTTTTCTTCAAGAGACTTGTCCTTGCAATGCAAATTTCCAACATCATGTACAGAAAAATTCGAGTACTTAGAAAGAGTATAAAAACAAAACACATACCTCCTAATACTTTACAAAAACAAACAAAAAAGAAAGGAAAAATCAAATAATAAAAAAAAACAGAACAAAAGTCGAGAATTTTACAAAATATACAGAGACAACATTCATTTACCTACTATTTAGAGTTTCAACCTAACGCTAGCTTTTGTTTGTTTGTCCACTAAAAACATATGTATCGCGATTTATGTTTTTTTTTTTTATATAAAAGTACAAAACGATCCCAAAAATATGAGTGTGTGTTGTGGTGAAAATAGGGCATTTTTGACGTTAATTTTACAAAACTAACAACTACTTTTGTTTTCATCTTCAAAGCAATCTTCGAATGAGAATAGTGCAGAAACGCTAAATACCACCGCTGAACTTCGAACGGAACGAGCTTGTGTTTTAGTCAGTCGAACGAATTCAATAAATTGCTAATTGTCACCACGCTTATTGCCCATTTAAGCTTTGAATTTTGACCAATAATCCATAATGTTTTACAACTTTTCGCACTGGAAGCGCGAAAAATTATATCGCCAAGATAACGCCCCTGGCGGCGGGGACACTCTTCTGAACCTTAACTAGCTGTTTTTGATGCAACACCGCAATTTCAGGTCCGAAGTCTTGCTTGCACCGCATGTTGCAAAAGAGGCTGAGGGCCTGAAATGGCACAAGCGGTTCATTCGATGAAATAAAACTTGAATTTTTTGTAAATTTTGACACAACTTTTGAGAAATTTCAAGGGTGATACATAAACTGCGAAATCAATTCGCGATTTCAACTACCGATGGGGGCGCTGTAAACAAGATGGGGGATTGTAAGTTTTACTGTCACCTGTCATCGTGCGTTGTATAACAGTTGTATTTGTGGTATTGTGGGATGACTAATTGTAATTATTGATCGCTATTTAACAAAAGTCCATTTTCTTGAATAACTCGGATCACCTATACGAGTATTTTGGCGATTCGCGCGATTGTCAATGGCTATTTGACAGAAACGACAGAACAGAAATGACGTAAAAACTTACAAACTAGGTTCGCCGTTTCATCCGCCAGAGGGCGTCTAGATTTTTGACTTATCTGATGGAACGATTACAAAAATTTTCTTTTATACGATTGCGTATAACTGGCTAGTACTATTTTTAATCAAGTATTACTCTTTAGCTCGCGTATCGAGTACGGCGTACAGGGTGATCAAAATACTGAGCTTCAGTATCAGGGGAGAAAGGAGTAAGAAATTGATGTGCTTAAAAGGTATTATTAGTACTTCTTTTGACCTATTCTCTCGAATCTAGAATTTCAGTCTCTTTTAATTCACGGTTCAATTATTTTGGTCTGATTGTGAATCACAATGTAGAAAGCCGAAATAGAATATTTGACAAAAAATGATGTACCAGTTATTCGCAGGTGCGAAATAGGCAATGTAAAGGTTTGCTTATGAGAAAAGTGCTGCCGCCGCCAGGGGCCTTATCTTGACAAACATATATTGCTAGTGGATTTCAAGCAATACGGTAATGATTCTAAAACAGAAGTCTATAAAACTTGAAGGTTTTGAGTCATTTGAAGCACAAAAGTGTAAAACATTGTGAAACTTTAACACTGTAGTCTGGCTCAAACATTTTGAGCACATTTTCCAGTTGTCCACATACGACTTCAGAATTTAAATTGATAAGCAACGTAAACCACGGAAATCCGCAGACTTCTTGTCTAACGAACTTTTTTCTTTCAATTGATGAATTCGTCAAGCTCATCCCGTCGAGTTCAGTGCATACCACTATTGAAAATCAAGAAAACAAAATACGCTTATTACGTTATAGAACCCACCGCTATATCACTAACATTAACTAACTAATATGGCAAATTGTTACTGGCATCAAAAAATGCGTAACTTAAGAACCGTCTCAGAACCGATTATTAAGAATATTGTTATTGTATTGTATATTATTATAGTATAGATATTGAAATATTGTAGTTTATAATATTATTAGTGTATCCCTGAGTATCAAAACTAAAAACTACAATTAATATGCGTGTATATACGTACGTGTGTAGTTTAGTTAGTTAATTACTTAGTTGCTTATGTCAACAAATTTCCGACAATAATGGTGTGACTAGACTTAATAAAGGTTCAACGAATTGAGCACGTTTGGCAGTGATAGATGAACAAGCTTCTGAAAAGCTCTTTTGGCGCACGCCAGCTTGTGTATAATTAGCCTAATATGAAAAATAAAATTAACTAATTAAAAAAATATAAATACCTACACTTCGAATTTATACAAAAAGCGCACTAACACGATTTAATCGATTCGATTGTTAACATAAGCCACAACTCGAAACCACGTCTGTTTTTTCAAATATTGCTTCATAAACTGGGGGTTTTGTCTCTTAGATATATTACAACGACATCATTCATTCATTCATTCATTCATTCATTCATTCATTCATTTGATACGGATTCACACTGAATATTACTGATTTTCTCTCTGCTTAGAATATCTTATTACGTCATTTACATTATTTTTTTTAAATATACAAAAGTATAATAGTGTGTACAGAATGCTCATGATATTCGGTTTCGTTATGTTTTGCGGTTGATTTCGATTGATTTGTCAATGCAAGTCTAAAAGCCTCGTTATGCTAAACGATGGATCCACGTACTCTCAGCTGGGTTTCGACGAGGACTGATGGTGGACGTCCGAGTCTCTCCTTATGACCATCTGCCGGGAGACCAAGTTTCCATTAGATCTACTTTTTCCGATGCTAAATACGAGATGCGACACACAAAAGCTACCAGTGCACAACACAAAAGTATTCAAAGCCATTTCAGAAAGACAGCTCTTTTCTTCACCAAGGTCATCAACGATTCATTACGAACAAATCGAGAGAACATGTCCAAAATCACGGCACGGGAGACCAATGGGAAGGAGACAAACAGAGCCACTTGCAACCGATTTCACAAAACGTGGAGCTATAAAAAGGTCACCACTGCCGCCAACTTCACGTAAGTAAAACCGTGAAGGCTACACTGTCTATGGAATTTAGCCCCGCGTAGTTGAAACTGGAGGTAAGGGAACATGCATGATTTGTGAACAAATGTGTTAAAGTAGCGCTGTGCATTCCAGGATTGTGTACCGGAACCGTTGGACATGTCTTTTCACAATTATTACAGAAAGCTCACAAAGACCACACTTAAAGCGACCAGAATTGCTGCAACAATACCTGCTGCTGCGAAGAGGGCCCTGGCCCTTGATACAACGAGTAGGGCTGCGGTCGGGGCGCAGAGCGTCCGCTAGTGTCTGCACTCTGACGCAGCAGGCCACTGCTTGGATACCCCGAACCAGCCGGCGAATGTCTACAATGTGATAACACACACCATTGCAGACCAAACAACTTATTTTCTATTTTCTAGACACCTTTACCACAAAAATCCAATCATTTCTCCCAACTATTTTTTTCGAAAATACCTTGCAAGCTACAGCGATTGGCCACGGCGCTTTAAAAGCAAACGATCAAAAGTTAAATGGCACTGTGAAATATGTCAAGGTCGCTTTGCAGCATGCAAAAAAAATAACATTACTTAGCGCTGGCTTTGGAGACAAAATTGATAATTTGGAGCGATACCTGCAATTTTCGACATCAAAGCAAACCCTGTTTTTTTTGTCGCAAATTATGAAAATAAAGCAAATGATATGAAACGAATATGACAACGTAGCTGCAATGTAGCTTGGATGATGAGATTCGAAAACGATTTCTGTTTCACCTCTAAAATAACCCAATTTCAAAAACGGAAAATTTTAAAACACTGACCTCATCGAAGGACTGGGCTGGGACTGAGTGGCCGTGGGTGCCACCCTGTTGTGGGAATGTTGTGGATAACCGGGATCCGGCGGTAAACCGTTCTCTATCACTTGACTGCTGCTGGCGCTTCCCGGGTGGTGCTGGGAGCCCTGAGGATGGGCCGGATACGCGTTGCTGCTTCCGTGTCGCGCCGATGACCTCGGAACGTCCCCGTGGCTCGCTCCAACGGCCGGGTGGATATTATTTACTGTAAAAAAAAAAAAAACGTAAAAACGTAACTTAAGTTCTTGTTGGCACAACTTCGTTTCTTTTGCTGCGCTACCCCGCATTTCTCTGAAAAGTACAAAGAGCTGACAGTTTCCATCATGGATCTTTCTACTATCAGACTAACACATCTACCGGGTGTTTTTTAAATTGTGACAGCTATAGAAGTGGGAACGTATGTCCGCGACTTGATTTATGTTCCCGCGTTGCCTGGCCGACCGCCTCAAAAGCGCAATTTGAATCTAGTCGTGGACATACACGTTTTCACTTTCATAGCTAACTTTAATTCACATTTTTAAAAACTAGCCGGTATTAATCGAGTTCAACTGACCAGACCTCGTTGACTGAAATTGTAAAGAGCGTCGTTTTGAAAGTGGAACAGTCTATCCGTATAATCACTCAGACTTGTCAGTGATAGACAGAGAGACAAGACAGATGTCAAACAACTTCACGTGGAGCATCATTTTGCAGCTCTTCATCAAAAGATTTGTACAGTTTGGGGTACTCGGCCTTTCAAGGTCTCAATTCTTTGAAAACAGCAATGGAAACAGTTTGTATATTTCAATGAAATCTGCATGAATGCTTAGAACATTTTTTGTGGAACGCCGTAAGTCAGTCTAGAGCTTCTTAGTGGTATATGGCCCCACAGGAAGATGAAGCAAAATGTTAATATGGGAAGCGTGCATGAATTCCATCTGTCAAGGCGTAGAACATACAGAGGCCCATGGTAGTGGAAGTAAGAAACCCTTGCTGGACTTTAGTCAACTTTGACGAGTTTTTTTCATGACTTCGGACATTTCTCGTGCGTGCTAGAACAGGATTTCAAAGTATTTTATGTGATATGAAATTCAATTTTGATATTGAAGAAGTCGGTCTAATTTAAATGCGTCCGTCTCCCGAAAGGCAGGTCGAAGTGTTTATACAACACAATAAGCAAGCCGGTGTGATGCGGACGCTCCAAGGATTTCACTCTACTATGCTTTAGGAATTGATCGGAATAATTCGATGTGGCTAGTCAACTTGGAACTTACACGCGATCGTTTCCAGATAGGAGGTCCAAGTGTTCATATAACAAACGTCCTTGAGAACAGGACAGCTAATCATCAGCATAGGGATCCTGTTTACTATCAAGTCGTCGAGTTGATACCTACTCGACCAATTTGCGACTCTGTTTCGCTCTCGCGTCGAGTCGATATTGCTAAAAATGACAGTTCCAGGCGGTAGCTGCCTGGGTTCCGAGTTGAAGAAATCGATATTCGATATAGTTATCTCATTTTAATTTTATTGCTATTTCACTCGCACTCATTCTCTACGCCCGCCTGCGTGGGGTGTCGCTGTCAATAAATGTCAGTCAACTTCAGCGTACCGTGCGTTTGGGCCGGTACGAGCACTGGGTGCACCTGATTCAGGCGATGTCATTGGCCGAAGCGTACTTGAACAACATGTGTGCTGTTTCTTGGCGCCTTTGTGCCTGACGCGATACGAACACGTATCTGATGTTCGTATTCGCGATGTCGCGGTTGTAATGTTCGCATTGGCTGAGTTTACAGTATCTTAGGAAAATGCACGAAAATCAAGGAAACAGTTGAGGTTGAGCTATTGCATATCGCACAGAATGTCATTCTTGATACATCTGTGAAAAATTGAGAGAAAAGTTGTATTGTATTGTATTGTATTGAGAGTAAAGTTTATGAATGTACCACAATTCATAAAAAATTTCTTGGGGCGTAGATAATATGAGACTGTCCCCTATTTTCGCCCCTATTTTTATCTTCCCTAATTATTTTTCAAAATTGTTGATATTTTCGGATTCTACGTTGAATTGAGAAGAAAAAGTTACTGCCAAAATTTTGATTAGAGGCTTCATTTCCGAGATATTTGGTTTTTAAACTTTGGAAAACATCTCGGATGGAGACTCATTTGACTTAACTTTGGTTCAAATTTGATTAAAATCGGTCCAACGGTTCAAAAGTTACGGTGAAAAAACCATTTAAAAAAGTCAACTTCAACACCCTGTATCTTTTTAAGGAAGCATTTTAGGACCATGAGTTTTTTGTTCTTTCGGCTTTATTTTTGCTGGGGAAATCATCCCTCAAAGTTTGTTATAACCAGACCCTAACACCCTGTAGACATGACTGTACAGTGCGATGCGAAGTTGTTTATGAATCCTTCACATAATTTACTGGATCTAAAACACTGACTTGAACTGATTCTTTAAACCATTTCCGGGAAATATTTCCCAGCGTGTCGAATACATATGCACAGAGTGGACCTTTTAATGAAAATATTGTGTTTTCACTATTATTTGAAGCAAGTTTAAAAATAAAATCTTGAATGTTTGCCTTTTAGATGCAGTATTATGCAGGATGAAGTTCTTCCGTTGGTTCAGTTTTTATCGATAGTGCAAACAGCTCTGCTTTAAAAACGTAAACTGGTTGCCTATGGTTCAGGTCCATAGGTCACCGAAAGACGAGGGATTCAAGCAAGGAAAAATACCGGATTCGGCGAATCAGCGCTTTGTGTATTGCGGTGATTGTGGGCCGGAGGAAAGTGAAGGTCGGCGCTTTGAATCTCGACCATTTTACTCAGGTGGGTATTTAATGGTCACTGTGGATTCGCAAAGCGGAGCTATCGAGATACCTTGTATACTCAGACAAAAAAAAACTTGTCCTGAAGTCTCACACCTGCTTATAGGATGGTAGACGGGAAGCCGGGGGAATCATGACGCCTTTCATGTTGTTTGCGGAATCTCGATTTACAACTAACGGTTGTACTATTGCGGACTTTTTAAAGTGGACGACAGTTGACAGATTCTCCAGGATTCTGGCCTGAACGTCGCATGACAGCACGCCAACTCGTTGACATTATAGTCCACTTTATCTTGGCCGCAACCGTACTGATAACGAAGCGCATGTCAGTGAGCGAGTTCTGGTCAGTGAAGTTCATTTATAGCGTTTTCAACTGGGAAAAAAGTGCGTACTTCTTGTTCCCGCTGTCATAGAAACTCGCCAGAATGCCCTGCAATTCCATGCGCAAGATCAAGGCAGTCAGTACGCACTTTTTTTCTCAGTAGAAAACGCCATTAAGGATGTAAATGTATGATGGTCTGAGGTTGCAACGGGAGCCTGTCTGTCAGGTGATAAGTGTTTTTCATGTGTTCTGGAATATTGTTTTGTCCGTGGTAGGTAAATTCCACTAATGCACGTTTCAGCAATTAAGTTCTGGTTAATTGAACTTGATTAACAAGTACATGTCTGATGGTTCTAGCATTGTGTTCTAGGTATATTGGAACAAAACTAGACACTAACTGACTTGACTCAGCTGAATTCAATCAACCTCATCCAGGACGTTTCGCGAAATGTCAACTTTATAAATGGATTCAGCGTATAATATTAAATTGAAAACAGCACAGAACATAGTGATCTGTTTGCCCAGGTTTGAAATAGGAGTTCATATGAGTTTGAACTCCTTACTCGCTGCCTAAGGGATCGATTTGACTCTGATAACTCCAGCTACCAGCAAGGAAACCTACTAAACTGCCGTTACATTGAAATTGAAAATCAAATTATAGATATTTACCTGTATGTGGATGGGAAGACTGAGGCGTAGCCGGTTGACCTGTCAACGGAATAGCCAGTCTGGCATTCACCGCCAACAAGTGGTCTCGCCTTTGCAACAAAGTGCTCACGTGCTCCTCCAACCTTGTGTTCTCGGCCCGCAATTGGTGCAGACAAGACAGAAGAGACGCAACTGGAACGTAAAATCGGCACGTTAAAAAAGTCCAAACTGCCAAGAAACAGGACAACTTACTGTCAAAATGTTGAGCTTGCTCCATCAAGAACTGCGAACCTTGCTCCCATTGCCTTTCCAGCAGCTGATCCAGAGTCTGAGGGATGTTGCCACCGCCTCCGCCCAGCATCGACGACAATCCGCTGGCTCCGGAAGCCGTGCTCGATCCTCCGGTGCTGCTGGCTCGGGCCTGTTGACGCAAAAGAAAATTTGAGCAAACAAAAAAAACTCGCTCTGGATTTATCAATCTGAGAAAGCCAGAGTGACTCTTGAGCAGGTATAATGCCAATGATTTTTTTAATGCCAATGACCGAAAATCAATGACCGAATTCGCGTTAGATGGGTGCTGTTGACGAAAATAATTTCATTTAATTTACCGAAGCGATAACCCGATGGTGTAACTGAGGACCCACCAGGTTCGAGTTGTCGTTGGGGTTGAATATACTGTGCGCTTCCAGTTCCGAATTGAGATGATCGGACATTTTTTGCGCCATGTTCGAGTTGGGATTCAGCTGGTTGCCGAGCATGTGCGGGGCCGTAACACCATTTTGGAACCTGCAAAAACACAATATATTTTTAGTTGGTTCTTATTTTCTCTTTACATATGGGCGGGCATAATCCGAATTGCGGGATGTGTGAGCATTGGATCAAATTTCTTGAAAAGGCTCTTACATGTAGCATTCGACCCTCAGGGCATCGTTAGTGTAACCAGAAGTAGTTGCAAACACACCTGTCGAGAGGGCAATTTAATAGGTAGAAACCATGGACCTGTACTTGACATCCGATAGCAATAAAGTATTCATGCGCTCTTTCACTACATTGTGTTTGTTGCTTTGGAATTAGCGTGATTCGAGCCAGAGAGAAGAAACAGTTCTACGGCTTACGGCAGTCAGTAAGCAAATTAGCACAAATAAAAAAAGTCACTCTGGTAGCTACACTGCCATTCATGCCAGCAAAACGACAAGAAATGACATTAGCAGGACGGCCAATATTATGACAATGTACGGTATTATGCGTCCAGTTTAGGTGTACAGGTCCATGACAGAAACGTTTGGAGTGACTCGCTATGGTGGGACAAGTTCATAATGAGGTGAGGAAAATAGCTTACAGCTTGAGTTCTTTGTTGTCCTTGGGGGAATGCCGGCCAGACATAGAGGCCGGAGCGCTTCGCCTCGTCTTTGTCCTGCCGCGGGTGGACGTCGAAGTGGCGCCTTGGCTTTCCGAACTGGGGCTGCTCGGAGGCGAGTCCTTCAACTGGGACTGCGTTATGCTGGAGAAGGCGCCCAGCTGGGGACTGGAGGGCTGCTGCCTGGTGGATCTTTTCGACGTCGTCGGCAAGCTGCTCTGCAACTGGCCCAGCATGCCATTGGCGCTCCGCAGTTTTTTGCTGCGAGTCATCTTTTCATGCCTGCGGACAAAAATAGTACATTATATACCGAGGTTGAGAAAGTATTATTATAGCTGAGGCGCCAGATTAAATCCCAAAACGCGTCAAATAAACCACGTGGGTGGCAATAGAAAGCTGGCTCGGCTGACCTCAGAGGAACACAACCGTATGATTGAAGGAATTGAAGTACTCACTGACAATCAAGCGGGAGTGAATACATTCAATTGCCAGACTTACCCCTTCATTTTAGAAGCAACTTCCACCTTTATTTTGCGAGAAACTTTCAACGTGTACTAACTTCTCCAGCTCTTTGCAGACTATGAATATACAAAGAAAAGACAAAAGAAGAAGGATGCTCCTTCCTCCATCGAAGTGCGCACGCAGGTCAAAACACATTCATTCATACAATATTTTACTTTCCCGACCCCCCACTAACATGGGAGGGGAAAGTATTGTAATCGTGCAGAAAAAAAGTTTCGAGATTTCACCGGATATATCCATTTTGAGGTCCCCCATGACGATTAAGACCATTTTCAGAATGATGTCTGTGTGTGGAGGTTTTTTAAAATGAAATTTGCACATTCCGTGAATTTTAAAAAAACGCAGTGCAACCTCCCAGATGCGACGGGCCCCACGAAATATTTATTTTAGGTGCAGACATGTTGCGAATGGAAGTTGGAGAAAAGATTGAATTAATTTTTGGAGGAAAAACGGTTCAAATCGGACCCACGGTTTTCGAGTTTTCTTCTCTGGAAAAACTGCAAATTTTCCAACTTTTTATCCCGTGAACAGATTTTCAGCACTTTTTCTAAACAAGAGGTGACTGGTTCTTGAACATCTTCCAACAATTTTTTTTCCAATTTCCCGGGAGTTTTCTGGTTGAAAATGTGAAACTGGCTTGGGTTATGGAGACCGGACTTGAATGACGATTTTTACAATAAGATGATCTGTAATAAGATTTGAAGTTTTCCCAGAAAATTCAAATTTTCCTGATAAAATTTTCAATTTCCTGCAAGTTATTTCCAATCTTTCGCTCTAATTTCATCTTCCCACCCAAAAGGATGTTTCGAACAAAAATTTCCATAAGTTCGTGGAACTAGCCGGGAAAGTTTTGGGGTAACACAACCGATTTTTTTATTGGTTGGGTTGCCCCTGCACTGAAACTAAGTTTATTGCGCCCCACCAACCGGTCTCATCAAGCCGAAAAGTGGTGGCTGGATGCTTGATGGTTCCACCATGCTTCACCATTGTATGTTTCACGGATTCCGCCTTTCACCCCCTAACGCAGCTTTGGATGTCCGACACATCCAACGCCCTGCGCCGGTACGTTTCTGACTTTGACCGTCCCCCAGACTACGCTGCCGGTTTTCCTCTAGCCTTTGCCGTACTGGCGGATGGAGGCATGTTATACTCGGAGGGTTTGCCTAGGACTACCCGAGGAGTTTCAGCCGGCTTTGAATCAGATGAGACACGCCCAGTGGCACAACCAACCGGCCGTCTCCCATCCAACTTTCGGCAGCGGCGAGCGTTGCTGCAGTCGAGTTATCAGCTATCAGCATAGTCTCAGTCGAGGTCTCAGGTTATTCATGAAATCTTTTTGGAAATAAACACTTACATAGGTACCTACCTACCTCACGGATACTTACAGGAAAACCTATCTTTTCATCAATGAATTCGACTTTGTCAAAAATAAAGTGCCGCCAACCGATATTGTGCTTCGAGTTTGCAGTTCGTATCATCCAAATTTCGCAAATAGACGATCATTTCTTATGTAAAGCGAGGAGTTTTCAATTTTTCGTAGGTGCTTACACGTGCACGCTAGGGACACTATCACATAATTTGTTACAAGAGATGCTGCTGCAAGAGGCAAGACACAAAATCCAGTTCCTTCATTCCAGAAATACGTGTCTGAAAGGCGTACTGAAATGACAGACTTGATGACAGATATCGCGATTCGTTGCAGAAAAGTTGGCCAATGGTATTCGAAAATCACGTCGATGATACACGACCACCGGCGATTATAGTACTCCTAGTTAATGATCATTAAGGTCTTAAATGACGTTCTAAATGATCATTTAGCAAATGACGACGTGAGACTAGTAATTTATATCGTAATTTACGCTTAATGATCATTAAGCTTAACAATCTGTCCAGGATATTAGGTCAAAGCACAAGGTTTCCTTTACGTTTTGTGAAAAAAATAATTCAAAACGCATTAGAAATAAAAGCTTTACATTAGAATAAAAACAAGTAAAAACTTCAACCTCCACTTTCTCGAAACTATGATCGACAGACATACGTGTTTTGTCAAACAGGGGACGAGTTAGCCAATAATAAATGAATCAAAAATTAAAACCAGGAGAGGTAACGTTTGAATCGCGCGCCACTATTTTAGTTCAGGCTCTGGCCATTTAAAGCTTAGGGGGCGCAACGGTCGCCTGCCACTTTTGTTTCTCTTTTATTTCTCGTACTATCTAAGCAAGCTCAGCTCATACCTGTTTCAACTGCCTATTCTCTGTCATCCATTTTGAGCAATTAATTGAAATTGAAACCGAAAACTGTGCGAAGTGCCAACAAATGAAGTTCTGAAGCAAAAAGTGCATAAAACAAATAGGTAAGTACTAGATACTAGGAACTGTAAGACTAATAATTTATTATGGGTAGAAAAACCTTCGAGCGCTTCTCGCTAATGGACAACTAAATCCCTTTGCTTCCAGTGTGTGAAAAACACACCAAACCAACGTTAAAACGAGAGGGCAATATCTTTTCGCTCTCAGAGGAACAGAAATGTGTCCATTACACGTGCCAAAGCTATATTGAATGGGTAAGGCAGCGTTGCCGTAGCACCTGAATTTCCTTACCGAGCAAATGTTCTAAGCAAATTTCATTAGCAACTTTGTATAAAAATGCTCCATGACTTTTTAGTGGGCAGCCAAAATTTATTCGAGGATTAGTTTCTTTTTTGTCTTTACAAGCTGTGTGGATATTTAACCGTTTTCATAATTCAAGTGGAGTAAATTGAGCTCCTCATTATCACTGAGGATTTATGGAAGAGGCAACGTTGGAATTGTTGGAAATGTCTATCAGAGGGAGCCGTACCGCTTTTGCTTTGCAAGCAGGTTCACGCATGTGCCTTGCGTCTCCGAACATTTTCGAAATCGTTTATTTACTAAATGAACACTGAGAATCCAGGAATCGTACTTATTTGTAACGTGTGCGACACGGCCACAAAAATAATCAAGAATCAAGAATCTAATCGTCCTAACAAGCCCGACTGAAAAACAAACTGTTAACACACACCTACTGTTCCAAATGTTCGCATCAATATTTGCGTAGGAGTCGAACGTAATCAAAGTTGAAGCTTGTGATAGAGAATACTGGCAATATTTTTGTACTTTTTATAAGCGGCACACATTGGCATTTTGCTAGGTAATTGGCAGTTACCGCTAGAGACAACCAGACATACCCAGGGTAGTGCAATCTGGTTTTTCTTTACATTTATAGTAACTTTTTGGTATCTGGATGTTTCAAATTTGGCGCCAAATAGCGACAGTTGCGTACATGTTGCATCTGCGCCGTCGGGTCAGGAAAACGCACTATTTGGTATCATGCGCGTGTTCTACCTTGATGACAGCACAGGTCCGGACTCGCATATTTTTCCCATAAAAGACAAACCTGATTGTTGATATCTGGAGCGGGTACTCTGCGCGTTCCACCCCTAGTACAATTGCACGACTCAGCATCAACCCTTCACTACGTATTTAGTACTCTGCGCGCTTCTCCCTTAGTACTAACGCACAACTGTTCAACTGTATATTTGGCTGGGTATTCTGCGCGTTTCTCCCCTAATACCCATGCAAATGACAAAAGGCAAGCAGTGAGCATGAGCTGAGCATCGGTAAATCAGCATTATTCATTAAATCGTCGCCAGTAAAAGAATCACTGTTCATATTTTATTGAGGGATAATAGTTTACAATACGAGTTGGCTGTTACATAAGTGGTTTTCAGACACGAAGCCAAAATTTGCAGAACGAGGGCGCAGCCCGAGTTCTGTAAGAGGCTGAGTGTCGGAAAGCATCTTGTGTAACAAGCCACGAGTGTTGTACAACATTTTACGTGTTTGTTCCATTGCAAATTGTAAATTTTTTGTAATACACAATATTGCGTGACCGCTTAGCGCATGCGCTAAAAAACGAGGTGATTCGTTCCAAGTCTTCCATATGTTACGCTGTAAAATAGGTGATTCTCAAACTAAGCTCAATGGATTATGCGTCGTTTTCAAATAGAAGTGGTTACATAGAAAAATCTGAGTAACCCCCGCAACCTATTCATGAAAGCACATATGTTAGGGATCATTCCCAAATGCCCCAAATTACGAAATAAAAAAAACATGGAACACTTCATCCATAACATTCAAATTTACCGCGAAATTGTCTGGGGATATTTCATTTAATCAGTGCTGTATTGTATTGACGACAGCATGGGGCCCTATTTCTAGAAAGGATGTGATCCGTTCGCGTTCGCATGCGAACTAGGCAACCAGGGCTGTGATTGGCTGCATTGCGATCGCCTGGTGATCGCTCCCTTCTAGAAATAAGGCTATTCTTGAATCGTGTGAGAAAAGTCCCTAGGAGTTTTATATAATCCGTACTACACTTCTGTAGCGAAAGTTGCCTAAAAACCACGATTTTAGGCAACATTCGCTACATCAGTGTACTGCGAAATGTATTTTACTCCCAGGGACTTTTCTCACACGATTCAAGAATAGCGGCCCTGGGAGTAAAATACATTCCGCAGTACACCGATGTAGCGAATGTTGCCTAAAATCGTGGTTCTTAGGCAACTTTCGCTACAGAAGTGTAGTACGAATTATATAAAACTCCCAGGAACTTTTCTCACACGATTCAAGAATAGCGGCCCTGAACATGCGCGATGATAACTTGTCACCGTTTTCTTAGTTCGCATGACATCCGTGTCGGAGCGCCACTTCCGCGCAATATTGTGTATTTTTGAGGTTATTTTGACAAGTGTCAACTTAAATACATAAACTGTAATATCCATATACAACTTATATAAAAGTAATTATATCTTATGTATTAACACAACAAACCCGTAAACACACAGGGAATCGTATTTACTAGAAAAATAGCTTGCATACACTCCAATACACGGACAGAGTGCTCATTGTGTTGTTTTATTTTTCAGGGAGCCGTCCAAAACACTAAAGCCGTCAAGTCCGCCCCACATGACCTGCCCCATTCCATCTTACAGTACATGTAATTTAGTGTCTTTGTGTAATCGAAAATTTACAGAAATGACCTCCCAAATCACTGGATGTTCTGGAAAAAACTGCACTGTGATCAAAAATCTTTTGGACAGTAAATCACTCAACTGTCAATCCTGCAAAGAATTGCTGAAACTTCCCGTTTTATTGGTGAACGGCGTGGGAAATGTCTGTGAAAACTGCTCGTTCGAAAACAAATTGGAAGGTGTACCGAATGAAATTTTCAACGTGCTGCTCAAAGATTTGATAATTCCCTGCACGAATGTAATCGTCGGCTGCGAAGAAGAAATTCCATATGAACGTTTTGACGAGCACTTGAAGATCTGCAAGTACCGGAATGTGCAATGTCCACACCCCGGCTGCACATGGATGGCAAGGCAAGACATTTTATTGAGTCATTTCTTGGAAGACCACAAAGAAAGTGTGATTGAAAGTGAGGCATTCAATTTTGAATTGAACACTGAAGAACCGTCTGTTCATTTCACGAAGCTTTTGATCAAAAGGAATTTGAAACTCCTCTTTATTTTGAAACAAGACAAAGGCGAACTGGCCTGCAGTTTGTTCAAATTCCACAAGGATGCCCCGTGTTCAACAACTGTCAGCTTTTGCAACAGTGGAGAAGAGAATTCTTTCAGCCTCGCTTTCAACATCATCATCCATTCTTTAGATTCAATCGATCAACTATACACTGATAAGAAGATCAGTCTGCCACGCCTCAAATTAATGATTCCATATTGCCATGACGAGAATGTGCTGTCACTGAACGTGAACGTGCCGCCAAATGATCAGTTGCTGAAAAGTCTCGAATGTCCATTCTGTAATGAGACAATGAAGCCACCTTTATATCAGTGTGAAAAAGGCCATACCATTTGTAACATTTGCAAAAAATCCGTATCTGAATGTCCCACTTGTTCTGCAGCCATCAGTCCAGATTTGAAAAATTATTGCCTTGAAAGTTTAACAAATGAAGTGTTTTATACTTGTGCATACAAAAGCTCAGGTTGTCATACTGTCCTTTCGGGCGGTTTGATCAGGGATCATGAATCAAAGTGCTTTTATCATTCACGCAAGTGTCCCTTTTGTGAGTTCCACTATAATTCAAGGAATGTTTTGAATCATGTAAAGAACAACCACAGAAATGTAAAAAACCAATTTGAATTTACGGTGAGGAGAAATGGATGTTACTCCTTCAAGCCGGAATTTACAATGTCCATGTATGTCAGCGGGTGTTTCTTTCGCGTCAGTTATTCATGTCAAAAGGACTTTTCCGAATGTATTCATCTTGAATTTGAAATGTTAAATTTTGATGAAAATAAAGAAATGGTCGGCCATTTGGAATGTAAGATTACGATTAAAAATCGAGAAACGCAAGCTGAGGTGACTCAGACACAGATGTTGAACAGTGCTGGGAAGAATGAAGCTTGTGGCCGCCGTTCTTATTCAATTTTTGTCCCAGTCGAAACTTTGTGCGATTCTGTTGATGTATCTCGGAAAGATCCGTGTCGGTTCAAGTGGGAACTTTCGATGAAGTAGATGGATGTGCTCATAATAATTCTGCAAAAGGAATATTTTACGTGATTTTTCTTCTTCATGTCGAACTGTACTCGTTTATCTATTATAATTTATTTTGATTAACTATATGTGTATCATTATTACAAAAGCACGATAATTGGTAGGATGGCACAAAAGATCGTGCTCTTTCGATTGAGAAGTGTCTCTTAGATATTTTCCTTGGGGTGGGGATCCAGGGGACTCTTGAAGTGAGAGTTCAATCCTTTCAAATTTCAAGGGCCCCCGGCCCCCTTACCCCGAGAAAAAACTTCAGAGGCACCCCTTCTCAATAGAAAGGGCACTGTCTTTTGTACCATCCTACCAATTATCGTGCTTTTGTCGCCAGTGGAGGGTCCATTTGATTTTTGGTCATCAAGCCCCCCCCCCCCCTATTAATAGATGCCGAGGAGTGGCACCCACCCCTACCCCTGATCCCCCTCATGTATTTACGTGTTCGAATTGTATAAAAATGCAGCCGAATTTGTGCACACGTGTATTGGGCCTGGAGACCCGAGCGGTCTGAAGGGCGAAGAGACACTTTTATGCCTTTTGCCGGGTTTCAAGGGGAACGAGCGAAGAACGAAGGCAGATGCGGTCACTCGGTCAGTTTCTTGGAGCGCCGCCGACTTTATTTAGTGCGTATCCCACTGTATTTTTGTTTCAAGTGAATATATTAATTTTTGCTGTATTTCAAGTTACTTGTGATATTCGCTTGTCGGTTTTTTCTTTTTGAACACTGCTTGGTTTGAGTAGCCAATTTACTGTCGAATTAAATTGAAAGTACGTTCTTTTTATTGAAACATGCGCTCAGATCATTTTAAAGGCACGCACGCCGCTCTTTTGCCTGGACTAATTCAGTGTGAGATGTTTATTGCAATAAATTTGTCTGTTTGAATTTTATGTAGTGATGTAAAATGTCCGGACAATTATGATTGGGTCAATTGTCCACTATAATTGCCCGACAATTGTCTGGTCAATTATGGACATTTATGAAAATTATCAAAAATAACGGAAAACGATTCTAGGACCCAAGACCTTTAAAATAAGAGGTTATACTTATGTTAAGTTTGATTAATTGGTTTGGTTTTGTTGGATAGGTACTGTACAATTATGCTTTAATACGAATAGTAACAAAATGAACGAAGTACCTAAACCTGGTTTATGTTGACTGTTGAGTTATATAACAAATTAGATTTTAAAATGACTTTAATTGGAAATGTCAATTAAATTAGTTTGAAAAGCAAAAAAAAAAAAATATAACGGACAATAAACTCGGACAAACGGACAGATCAAACACGAAGACACACGAATAAAGACAGAGGTGGGAAATTATTTACGTTTATAGTTTTGTTTTTAGCTTATAGATGGCGTATCCGGGCAATTTCAAAATTGCCCGGACAAGTATCATATTGCCCGGACAAATAAGGACAATTGCCCGGACAAGTATCATATTGCCCGGACAAATAAGGACAATTGACCGGGCGATTCTGGACACTTTTATAAATGTCTTACATCACTAATTTTATGTCATTAGTTTCTATGGTCAGATCAGTAATTTTGTGTGTAATTTGATTGTTATTAATAATTTTTCTGCGTCGTCTTTTTGTCTGTAATTGTTGTGACCGCTTTGATTTTCATTTAAATGTCATTGTGCGCCGTCTTTGGTGACTTCTCATGTTTTTCAAGTCATTTTTGTTGATGCTCGCTCCTATTTTTGTCAGATATTCAGTGTAGGTACCTTTTTAGGATCCTACTAACCACCCCTATTTTGTTTTGGGTTTTTATGCAATGTTGATTTATTATGCACTGTTTACTAATGTTTTTAGATTTGTTTACTGATGTTTCTGCGATTTTGTTTTACTAATAATTACTTACAATACCGGAAATTATCAGTGAGATTTTGTCATTCATTTGTCACACCACATTGAGAGTCATTTTCTTCGAGCTTGACTCAGTGGTTTCTTCAACCGGGTTCTTCCACTAAGTGCTCTTTTTTTTTCGAATCCGTCACTCTCCCTTTTCTTTGACTCGACAGTTTGACATATTTTATTGTGTTGTTTTCAACTGTTTTATTGGTTTTGTTCATTTTGTTCATCTTATTTATTTTGTTCATTCTGTCAGTCACATGTTAGGTGTTTTGAGAAAAAACCATAAAAGAATACTTTGCACTTCCTTGTTTTGAGTAAATGTAATTTTCTGTGCAATGAGCGTGTTTCATTGAAGTTTCATTAAATTCCTTCTTCCCCCGCGAGACGTTTCCCTTATGAGCAAAAGCGGACCAAAGGGTTAAGACGCGAACAAAAGCGGGCACAACGTAGAGTTAAGACGATCATGGGCCAAATCAATTAAATTGTCAAGGGGCAGGGGGGTGGGGGCGTACCATTACAAAACCTATTCTAATTTCACAATATCTATCTAGCTTTTTCAATTATTCTTATTTAATTGCCTGTGAGTGGTAGTCTTAAAACCGGAAATCACCAAAGTGGGTCGTCGAGTTGGATAGTTTGGGAGCCACCGGGCTCCGAGTCAATGAAACGTCAGTAGAAATGTCAAAGTGACAGCGGCTTGACGGTGTAAATATTACGGTTATGTGCCTAGATTATGGAGCCATGCGATATCTCTGCGACTTTGCAAGTACCGTGGGATGATAATTATCGACGATTTGTGCTGTGCTCTGATGCGACTTCTTTAGCTGGCCGGGCCCCTGTTACCGTTTGTCGCGGTCGAGGTAACGGCCAAATGACCCTCAAAATGGCGGCGCCCAGTACTGCAGGTGTCGGACAACTCTATTGCGCGGTATTGCTATTCAAGTATAAGGCGTGCTCTCGACGACAAGACGCGTCAAGCCCGAAAGAATTATTGGCAAAACAAGGAGCTCCCCGCTCCCCGGCGGTCTGCCATAGGTCTGCTTTCACAACAGGATTCAGGAACACCCAATCAAAGTTAGCTGTTGGACCGAAATTGGTGTGATTGCCTTCAATTTGGTCACTCTAATCGCAGTTCGGCTGGACGTATTGCATAATGTATTATAACCACGAGCCAGCTTGAATCATAAATAACGTACAGGAGGATCACAAACCTTCTGGAACTCGAAGCTTCTTCGGCGGACGGCGATATCTCCAGTTCCATGTCCACTTCCGTGGTCACGGCGTCCTGCTTCTCGTAAACGATCTTCAAACCGCCCCCGCTCATTTCCGAAGAGATGATGCCGCCGGTCTGGTGGCTGCTGTTGCCGCCGCCGGTCATGCTGATGATGGACGAACTGTGGGGGATGCCGCTCCTCGTGGGCGTGCTTCTTTCGGGCAGATTCGTCGTCGCGGCTGTCGTCGTCGTCGACGTCGCTCCTCCTCTGTCGGAATGCAGCGAAAACGGCGTGGGGGTGACGACGCTCGTCTGATTGTTCACGATCTGGTTGCGATGCGGACTCAGACTGGTGTTGACCAGGGGCACGGACACGACCAGCGAGTTGATCTGGGGATGAGCGGTGTGAGAGGACTGGATGATCGAAGAGGGCGGTGTGGGCACGGACGGGGGCGTGTCCGAAATGCCGGAGTCCGCCAAAACGATTGTTGTCGGAGTTGCTGCCGCTGGCGGCGTTGATATTGCTGATGACGTGATCGCCGACGTTGCGATCGACGATGACGTGGAAAGCGCGATGGATTTTATCGTTGATAGCGACGTTAAGGCAACGACTGGCTGGTTGGTTAGGATCGACAGGGTCGTCTCCACTTTTGCCTGGAACATCGACAAGAATCAATAATCAGTAATCCAGTAATGTGTGAGCCTGCCATATGAAAGCCTGTTACGATCCTAGATGTTTTGAGTTTGATTTTCTAGAATGTGGTCTTATGCCAATTCGAATATAGAATATACTCTATTCCATTTAAGAATCGAGTAGATGGCGTGCACAGCAGAGCCTGATTTACACCAGCAAACCCACCAAATCCGAGCTGGAGCAAGAGACGGTGGTGGCGGTGGATTTGTTCGCAGGAAAATGAGTTGCAAAGCAGTGGCAACTTGTCTTGCCTCTAAGCCATTGGGCCTTATGAATAAAGATTAAGCAATTGCTTTTGCTTGATTTTTCTTCCTAGAAAATTCTCAAAAAACTCAGAAACTTCAAGGAACTCATTAATTTAGGTTTCACTGAGCATTTGAGTAACTAATTGAAATAATAACATTGGTTTGAAGTCTTATTTCCATATGTTTCTCTGTTTTTTGCTGGTAGATTTTAAGCAAAAGCAAATACTTAATCTTTATTCATAAGGCCCAATGAAAAGAAAGAGCAAATACTCCCATCTAAACGTATACTACCGGGTGGGCCATAAAAAACCGTGCTCGGAATTTTTCCTTCTGAAATTTTTATTTCGCCACCGATTAATTCGAACTTTTCAGCATAAGCTAGCCAATTAAATAGGCTATAATTTTCGTATTTCAAAATTGCCGACATATCAAAATTCAATATGGCCGAAACAATTGAAAATAGGCCTTCATTAGTTCTCGGTGCTTTTTATTGAAAGTTGCCAGAAAGTCAAAACCAATAATGTATTATGAAGGAATAGACCTTTTTTGTCAATTCAAGACCACAACCAGTGAAATCGGGTCATCGGCTGAGGAGCTATTGCGAGTTGAAGCGCAGCCTACTTTCCGTTTTTTTTCATTTCCGCATAATTGATCCAAATTCAGGTATTCTGTCCGCCAATCCGCCATTGGCTCATTTCTCAACCTATTTTCTCAAATTTGGTATCAATGGCTAGCCAATTGGACAGGCTATCTTTTTCATAAGAGAAAATGACGTACATGTCAAACTCCAATATGGCGGAAGCAATTGAAAATAGAATTTCTTTTGTCCTTATTGCTTTTCAATAAAAATCAGCAGAAAGTCAAAACCAATAATTATTATGAAGGAATATACCTTCCCTGACAATCCAAGACCGCAACCAATCAAATCGAGTCATCTGCTGAGGAGCTACGGCCAGTTGAAGCGAAGCCTACCTACCGGTTCCTTTATTCCCGCATAAATGACTCAAATTTAGGAATCCTGTCCGCCATATCCTTATTTTCCAACCGATTTTTTCAAATTTGGTATCAATGGCTAGCCAATTGGACAAGCTGCCATTTTCATATAAGAAAATGGCCAACATGACAGAATTCAATATGGCGGAGACTATCGAAAATGGGTCTTATTCGTCCTTGTTGGAATAGAAAAACGGAAAGTAGGCTTCGCTTCAATTGTCCGTAGCTCCGCATCAGATGAACCGATTTGATTGGTTGCTGTCTTGAATTTACGAGGAAGGTCTAGTCCTTCATAATAATAATTGGTTTTGACTTTTCGCTCATTTTTATTAAAAAGCAATGGCGACAAAAGAAGTTCTATTTTCAATTGCTTCCGCCATCTTGGATTTTGACAGGTCTGTCATTTTGTGAAACGAAAAAGGTAGCCTGTCCAATTGGCTAGCCATTGATACCAAATTTGAGAAAATCGGTTGAGAAATGAGCATATGGCGGATTGGCGAAAGTAGGCTTCGCTTCAACTCGCAATAGCTCCTCAGCAGACAACCCCATTTTATTGCCTGTGGTCTTGAATTCACAAGGAAGGTCTAATCCTTCATAATACATTATTGGTTTTGACTTTCCGGTAACTTTCAATAAAAAGCAACGAGAACAAAAGAAGGTCTATTTTCAATTGTTTCTGCCATCTTGAATTTTGGTATGTCGGCCATTTTGAAATACAGAAATGATAGCCTATTCAATTGGCTATTCAATGCTGAGAAGTTCGATAAAATCGGTGGAGGAATAAAAATTTGAGAAGGAAAAATTCAGAGCACGGTTTTTTATGGCCCACCCGGTATATTCTTAAATGGAATAGACTCATGACGTAGTAAACCTGTTCTGCATTTCTCCGATAGAAATTATCGACCATGTCCGCAACACGACCTCTGAGGTAACATCGTGCTCAAACGTGATTATTTAATTTTCTTCATGGAGCAGAAAACGCTTATGCCCGGTTGCAAGAATGAGGTAGTTAAGTTTGCTGCGGAGCAAATGTACTCCGGTTGCAAGAAGAGGGTATCAAACAACAGTACCCAAACAGGCTGTGGATGATGTTGTCACACATTTGAAGTACTTGCGTCGTTTTATGCGTAGGTAGGCACCTAAAATGTCAGATTCGACACTTCTTTTTCAATTTTCTAACGTCTCCGATTTTTATTCTTCTTCTGAAGAACAAGGAGTGGCAGATGCAGTTTGTTGTGTCATTATCGATCGGAAAAACCTCCTTGTAGATGAAATGTACCTTGCAAGCTGTCAAAGTCAAAGAAGCGTCAGGAATTTTGAGGTTAAGAGCATTATTTCTTCGGGTTTTGAACATTTATATGCAAATCATTGCACCGAATCAAACATAAATCCATGCACAGGCTCTCGATCAGGTGAATGTGACAAACTGCCTCCGTAGATGGGAGTTATTCACTGAAATTGCGAACACTTGCTGGTGCCCACGAGCCCTGTACGGCGGAAACAAAGCTGTTGTTTACACCAACAACGCGGAGCTCCTTATTGCAAAGTATTGCCCGGCCAAAGTATGAAGGCAATTAATACAGAACCCCCGCGAGAGCAACCCAGTGCTTCGCTGACAACGATGTGTTGTGGGCAACTGAGAGTACTGGGACTGTGATCGTGTGACAAAACTTCAACAATCCTGGGCCGCTAGTGACACTGTATCAAGCATGTGTAAAGGTGATATTCAGTGCTGATTCAGTAGCTCCAGAACAGCTTTTGACCGCAGGAAATACTGCAGGAACCGTCGGCATGAACAACAGCGAAGAAATTGGGAGGAAGGCAACTGAATGCCGGATTTATGGATGTTTTTCTTTGGTACAAAAACAAATCTTACACGCTGAACGCATGGCTGCTAGTTTTCTCTTGTCTAATTTTAAACCTAATGGCACAGACCCTAATCGTACCAAAAAATATGTATCAGCCTGATAGGTTGCTTACACCCACTAGACAAAATTCTCAACTTCTGATAATTAAATTGAAACCCAAACGTATACTCGCTTTGAACTAGGCGTAGCAGTGCTCCTTTATCTTCTTCCGTGCATCTTTTTCCATGCACAATCTCAGCTCAGATTTCCATTTCCAAATTTTCTTCAATTTTTCGTTTGATACATGTCAGTCGTCACCCTGAACACGTCCCTGTTTACGCCTTCAAACAGCCTACCATTTGATACCGAGTTTAGTACTGAAGCTTATTTGCTCCAGAGCAAATTTGACTTTCTTGCAACCGGGGCTTAGAACACCAAACAGCGAATAGTGACGCTGCTTGACACACGATGACCCTACCTTGACGCTCACGTGGCAGCTCCGTACTGTTTCTGGCGCGCTTTTGCACTCGATTTCAATCTATGGATTTCGAAAATCCTATTTTTTCAACTGGAGAGTTACTGAATTTAACTCACCCAGGCATTGGCCTACGCCATGAGAATGTATTTTGGTATTTTTCTACAAGATCCCATTGGTAAGCGGTACATGGCCCATACGAATCAGAACAAGCGTCACAGTTTCTGATCACGAGGATCCAAGGCGTGTGAAGTCCAGCTAGTACTCACGCTGCATTTCAAATTGCCCAGCTAAAAGTCTCGAGCTCATGGCCGAATGTAATGAAACTTAGCGAGAGGGATGCGTTCGCGCTTCCGCTCATTCGTCGCAGGACTCTTGGTGCTAGGAAAAGACGAGGCAAAGCTTTTCTACCTGCCGTTAATCTAACTGAACTGAATACCGTACCTTCTTTGCTTTTTCCGCGGCGCTGTCGCTCGACTTCTTCTCGCTGGAACCGGGGGGTTCCGGAGCACTCGCGGCGCTGGAAATCGCCTCGCCCGCCACCGGAGTGGGCGTCCTGGAGTTGGTCTTGCGCTTCTTGCCCTTGGCCTCTTTCAGTTCCGCACCGTCAGACTTTGAGTCTCTCGTGTCAGTCTTATTGTCGGCGGCACTGTCAAGACCGTCGTCCGCTGCCGCTGCAGACGCTGCGGCAGCCGCGGCCGCACTTTTGGCACTCCTCGTGCTGCTGCCCGAGTTCGAAATTTTCAGTTTGTCCGCACTTTTGGCGCTGCCGCCGGCACTGCCGCCGGCGCTCGACGAACTGTGGACGGTTTTCTGATGCGATCCGCTGGAAGATTTGGCACTCGAACTGCTTCCTCCCGTGGTTTTGGATGAAGACGACGAACTCGAAGACGAGGAGGTCTTGGGGTTCGATCCGGTTTTGCGCTTGCTGGAGGAGGACGAGGAAGACGTGGATGACGGTGCTGGCACGGCCGGCGGTTGCAGAGGGTGGTGGTGGTGGTGGTGCTGCTGTTGGGCAGACGACGATGACGATGACGACGGTGCAGAAGACGCGCCGCCCCCGGCCGACCCGGCCTGTTTGGCGCCGCCGCCAGCGACTGACTCGACCTCGTCGGTCGAGTCGGAGAACGGGGTGTCGGTCGCCACGGGCTTGTAGGGCGGTATGGTCTTGACGTTGACGCTTTTCCTCTGGACCGTCATCATCACAGGTTATGTTAAGAGGTTTTACCGGTTTTTCATAACCGTCATTGCTTTTGGGTTGGGTAGTGTCTTTATTAATTCAACAACACACGTCATACGGTTTCTTTTCAAAACTGTCAACTATACTGCGTTTTGTGGCAAAACGTGTGGGAAACAATCCCATACACGAAAGACGGGAAATAGTCAAGAAATTTGGTCTGCAAGGACAGAGGTGTATGCCAGTTAGTTTTGTATGACAATCAAATCACGAAGGGAGCTAGTTTGTGTGCTGCTGTTGGAAAAAAATTACCGGATATTTTCTTCGAAGCAGAATCTTGATGAAATTTGAAAGAAAACTCTTCAGATGATAACGGCATTCATTCATTCAAGTATCATCATTTTTCGATTAAAAGCAAACTTAATTATTGTTACTGGCAAATAAACAATTTCGTTTCAATCATATCATAAGCAATAAATTATCAAGCTCAAAGAAAAACTCGAAATGTTAACTGCATGGTTATCACATTCCACTACTATTCTACGCATCTAATAATTGTTTGTACATTACAAAAGCACTGAATACAAGGTGCTCTGAAACTAGTGCCAAACGTGAATCTGCCATATGATTCGTCTGTTTTGGGAATACTGTAAAGCATGTGGAGGTTTGTTTTAAAAAATGCAATAGAAGTAGAAGAGGTTCGATCAGGTGAACTTGATAAAAAGGCGGATAACTCCGATTGTAAGAAAGTTATTGAAGTCAAACCAGAAAAAATTACAGAAAGATGCAAGCATTGCACCCAACCCAATGTGACGTGAGGAGCTTCGACCGTTAGAGAAAAGGGTAAACAAAGGAGAGATAACAAGCCCGAAATAAACGTTATAAGGGAGTTGACATTATTCATTATTTTCAATGACATAATCAATGCACACTGACATTTCATTTTACCTTTTGGACTTCACTTTTAAACAATCTCACTTTTTGTTGGTGTCACTATAGTATCTTCTTCAGTTGAGGTTGATCGGATAACAATTATGGGAAATTGTAACATGGGCTGAGCTGGTAATGATGCATTTGTCAGTGAGGTCTGGTAAGTTGAACTTGATCTAAGAATGACTTCTTAGAGAAAGTCTCCATTTGAATCTGCTAGATGATTGGTGTCTTTTGAGAATGCTGTCTAGTATGCATGAGTTTACTTGGTAACGATCATGATTGTGTCAGTGACTGAGATCTGGTCAGTTGAAGTTGATCAAAGGACGACCACTGTGGGGATATGGACATTCAAATCTGCTAGACGATTGATGTTTTGGGAATGCTGCCTAATATGCATGGGTTTAGCTGGTGCTGGTAACGATGTATCTGTCAGTGACTGTGGTCTGATCAGTTGAGGTTGATCGGATGACAATTGTGGGAAATTTGTAACATGGGCTGAGCTGGTAATGATGCATCTGTCGGTGAGGTCTGGTAAGTTGAACTTGATCTAAGAATGACTTCTGCGAGAAAGTCTCCATTTGAATCTGCTAGATGATTGATGTCTTTTAAGAATACTGTCTAGTATGCATGAGTTTACTTGGTAACGATCATGATTGTGTCAGTAACTGAGATCTGGTCAGTTGAAGTTGATCAAAGGACGACCACTGTGGAGATATGGACATTCAAATCTGCTAGACGATTGATGTTTTGGGAATGCTGCCTAGTATGCATGGGTTTAGCTGGTGCTGGTAACGATGCATCTGTCAGTGACTGTGGTCTGATTAGTTGAGGTTGATCGGATGACAATTGTGGGAAATTTGTAACATGGGCTGAGCTGGTAATGATGCATCTGTCAGTGAGGTCTGGTAAGTTGAACTTGATCTAAGAATGACTCCTGCGAGAAAGTCTCTATTTGAATCTGCTAGATGATTGGTGTCTTTTGAGAATGTTGTCTGGCAGGCATGAATTTAGCTGGTAACCATGCATCTGTCAGTGATCAGGTCTGATCAGTAGAAGTTGATCCAAAGATGATTATTTCGGCAAAGTAGCCATATCAATCTGCTAGATGCTCAGTGTTTTTTGGGAATATTCTCTAGTATGCATGAATTTAGTTGGCAACGATTTATCCGTCAGTGAATGAAGTCTGTTCATTTCAAGTTGTTCAAAAATCAAAACATTACTAGTGCGAGGGAGTCGCTATTTAAATATGTTAGATGACTGATGTGTTTTGGGAATGCTGTTAAGTATGCATGGATTTAGCTGACAGCAAAGCATGTGTCATTGAGCTCTAGTCAGTTGAACTTGGTATGAGAAAATTGCCATTTAAATCTGCGCGACGATTGGTGTGTTTTGGGAACGCTGTCTTGTATGTGAGAGTTATTTGGTAACGATATTCAGTGAGAGAGTGAGTGAGGCCTGGTTATATATATTCTATAATCTGACATGGGTTATGGCCTAGTTGAGCTCTGAAGAGATTCGAACGATTGGGTATACTGTCCATGAGAATGGAATTGCTGGGAATCGTGACAACCACGACAATCGAGTGGCAATAAGACAGATATTCTCTAAATGAGACTAGATGGGTAGTTACGTGTAACGTATGTAACAAAGCTGAATGTTTACTGTGAGGAATACTTCTTCACCTTCAACTGATAACTGAACAATGTAACAGTGAATAAGTTCGACACACACAAAACAGTTTGGCAACAAGTTATCATGGAAGCACCCAATTATTAGAAAGAAAAAAATGCTGATTGTATTCTGTCACAATCAAATTAACTAGAACTACATCTGCAGCGTTCAAGCTAAATGATGCAACTTGATATATCCTAAATTTTTGTGTAACACTGAAAAATACATAAAACAAATTATACTGAAAATCTGAACAATTCTCCAAGCTAAGCAGAATGATCTACAGTCTACAGTCTACATATTGTATACAAACTATTTAAAAAAAATCAGAGTTTAAAAAACGACTCAAATTCAAAATAGGCATGGATCAACATTTTATACTTTAAAAAACTAAAAATACAAAACAAGTCAACAAGGATATTGAGATTGTGGAAATTGCAATGCACAAGAATTAAAAAAAACATTGGTTTCGACTGAATCAAAGCTTATTAATTACTGCCCTTGACATGGAACTTGAACAACAAAATAAGAAACAAAAGTTGCAGCATTTTTTGTGTGTGTCAGACCATGCTATGTAAGAGACAATCGTTACTGAACTAACCCTAACCCATCCTACGTCGATTCAACAATTTTCATACCAGCCAATCCTTTAGTCTTTAAAGCCAAAATCTAAATTGGCAGTAGTAATAGTAGTAGTACTCAATTTTTGGTAATCTAAATGCCAAAAACGTGACGTGCACTGTTAAGAGAAAAGAACACAATCTCCCCAAAAACAACAACTCTGCGTAACTCACCAATTTGCTGGAGTGGTACTGGCAATAGCCGCAGTACTTGACGTTGTCCAGGTAATTCCCGGCTTCTTCGCAAAGCAGGCCCAGGCTCTGGGCACAAGTAACGTGAAATGCTTGCTTGCAACCCTGTCGGTTACAGTTCATGCAAGCTCCCACCGTAGCACTGGAAGGTCTACCTTTTTCTTCACAAATATAACACACCTGTGTCGATAACAGAAAAAACCAAAATTACGTACACGACCGAAAGAATGGGGACTGCAGTGGTACCCTGCGGGCATCCCTTTTGTTTACGTATACTCGTATGTAACGGGTGTTCCATTATCGTCACCTGTGATTCACAAAACGCGTCTGCATTCAAGCTGTTGTTTCGAGCCGCCTATTCTTGTCAACTGTACGATCGGCGTAAATTTGAATGAATGAACACAAACTTCGAAAGCATTTTTGGAATGAACACCCGTTACCTGCACAAAATCAAACGAACCTTTGAAAATCTCTCAGCGGGTATCAGTTGCAACTGGATGGGCTCCATCGTGGTGACATTTCCGAAGCGCACTTCTGGAATGTACAGGGCACAAACGACGTGGGCCCAGCCTTGATTGTCGGTCCGCTTGAGAGCGCCATGCTTGCTCGGGCACAGTTCGCATTTCTGCAACATTTCCGCTTTTTGATTGAACAACAAAGTTTTTGATTTGATCCCGAAACCACTCACCACTTTGGCGGTGCGCTCTAGAGTCTGAGTCTCGCACTTGCGACAGAACCACGGCCCGGTCGGAACGGTGACTATACCATAGCAGGCTGAAACAACGTCGAAACTTTGAAAAAAAAAGGTCGCCCCCAATAAAAAAATGTTTTATCATCACAACAAACGATACCTGTGTTGCAGGGAAGGGCGAGAGGAGTCCCGTGCAACTTTCCGTTTACTTTGTTATTTCACCATTACCGGGCCATTTGAAACACGTCACAATAACAAGCACGATGTTTATGACACTGGGACCCAAAAACGGTCGAGACGTGACTCCTGGCATCGATGGGATTTATGACCGTGTCAGATTTTTTTCAATAAAAGTCGAAAAAATGCAGGCGGTAACACACGATGGGCCGGCGTTACTTTCTAAATGGTGGGTAGGTAATGAAAACAGAAGAACATCTGGTAATTGTGCCTCATATTTCAAAATGCCCTCTAGTAATAAGTGTTATTATTATCGTGACAGGTGCGTCTGAGTATGGAGATTATCGCATCGGATGATTACGTGCATTACAACAATGTTCTTTTGATGTTTTGGTTGATTTTGTTTGGTTGAATTTCAGATAAAGAGATGAATAAAGGAATCAATAAACGCAAAGTTTTTGAATCTGAAAACTTCATTTGGCCAACTAGTAGGTACCTACTCTAATACTTGCACCTTTTTCAAGGGTAGGTATATTAATTTTTATTTTCTTCCTGCTCCAATTTTCCCCTATCGATAAATGGAAATGGTTTTTATTGTGCAGCGATTACACTAAAAAAACTAAGTGTCCAGTTCTCTTTGGAGAGCAATATAATTGACCAATTTTATGTAATTTGGTATGGTAATGGCATTCGAAATACGTGATAGTTTTGCCAATATTATGCAGTTGACCTCCACGACGTGTGCGGTGCCTGACGTTCCTGTAGGAGTTTTTTGACATAAGAGTTGCAACTCTGTCACTTTCCGTTTCCGCCGGAAATGACTCTAACTTTCTTGTTCGAAATTGAACACCTGTGTACTAATTTTTTGAAATCGAATTCTGACAGAAATTTTCAAATTTGATATTCAATTTTTTGACTAACGCTCGAACATTATTTATTTCTTGATCACTATATTTTCTGCTTATTAATTTTTCATGATTTAGAAGTTCTAATTTTCCGTTTTATTGTACCAGTATCATATTCGATCAATAAAACGTTACTTTTCAATTCTAAAAAAAAGAAAATTGAAGAACACCAAAGTTTCCTACAAGTTCGAAGGACCATAATTTCTAAGTTACGTCCACGTATAAAAAAAAATAATTTCAGTGCCGTACTCTCACTTTTTGATAGAGACTCAAATTTTTTTGGTCTAATTATGAATCATCCAGTACAAGAATAATACGAACGAAATCAAAAGAAATAAACGCAATTTCAACGACAAAAATTCGTTTTACAATCCAATATATTTGTTTCCTCAAACTTTTTTTTATATAGCTCTTGCCTATTTACGGACACTGGCATTTGCCATCTCATAAATCACTCAAAATATTAGGAATTTGATATTAGCGAAGAATTCGAAACAACGAAACACGGGTCGAAGGACCACCCCCTTTGATCCTTAAAAATTTTTTGTCGACGTTTTATAGAAAATTTCACATAATAATCAGTTTGAAATTTGGTACCTTGACATCAACTTGAAACGCCTTGAAAATGTATTTCAGTTCAGAAATCGTGATTTTTCTTTGATTTTAGTTTTGAGGCCATTGAGCACTACATATTTCAATTTTGAAGGAAAACACACAACGTGTCTCAAAAGTATCGCATTCCGATTCACCACCAAATGGACATAGCCTAAGGGTAGGTCCAGATTTTCCAGGCGAACCAGGATCTGGCTTTGAAATTTTTCTAACGCTGTTCGTTTCGAAGTTACAGGGTGATTCATGTATTTTGTGAATTCGATTGAAATTTTGTGGGTCAATTCTTCTATTGATAGCTGACACATCGCCTTATCAAG
Source organism: Anaspis maculata (assembly GCA_949128115.1). Classification (NCBI taxonomy): domain Eukaryota; kingdom Metazoa; phylum Arthropoda; class Insecta; order Coleoptera; family Scraptiidae; genus Anaspis; species Anaspis maculata. The sequence continues at coordinate 24,785,445 of OX421964.1, read as the reverse complement.
CAGTTTAAAATTTCCAGGGCCGGCCTTTAAAAAAATTCAAAGCTTTTTTCAAAAAAAAAAACAGAAGACATTTTTTATGCATATTTTTTTGGAATTCATTTCCAAATTCAGGAACTACCTACCTAAAACTTGCTATCAATATCGCAAAAGAATTGCTTGGCACCATTGAGCTGTAAAATTTTTTTTAATATTCCTGAAGATTTTCGAGGTTAGGATTTCTTGTTAATTCATAATTTTAAACATTTGCTCATTATCTATTATGGCCTTAAATTTCAGCCTTCTCGTCAAAAAAATAATAAAAAAAAATCACGTTTTCTCAGTAGCAACAAAAAGTTTCAACAGTATTATCAAAAAAATTTTGTTACGTCCCTCAACTTCACTTCTATTTAAAATTGAGTTTAAATTGAGGGACGTGAAGAATTTTTTTGAAAATTATGCTGAAATTTTTCGTTACTAGGTATGTACTAAGACGAGAAAAATTGTTATCATTTTTCTGACGAGACGGCTAAAATTTAGGGCCATAATAAATCATTTGCAAATATTTTAAAATACTAATTTACAAAAAAAATCCTAACCTCAAAAATCATTGGGATTATCAAAATTTTCTTGGCAGCTCAATGGTGCCAAGCAATTTTTTTGCGTATAGTTTCTAAATTTAAAAACTAATTTGGAAAAATATGCATACAGAATTTTTTTTCAAGATGAAAGAAATGTGGAACTGTTTCCACTGACTTTCCAAATCTTATGAACTAAGTCGACGGTTCTTTGGAAAAAACATTGTTTATAGATTACATTTTTTTTTTAAAGATTTGAAGTTTTTTCTTCAAGGCCGGCCCTGGAAATTTCAAAAATGGATCGTTCTAAAGATACGATTCATAAAAAAATTCGACAAAATACATGAATCACCCTCGAGATCACCCTGCAACTTCGAAACGAACAGCGTTAGAAAAATTTTAGATCAAGCGAGCCAGATCCTGGTTCGCCTGGCACTGTTTCAATTATTTCGAAGAAAAACATACAGGTGTCTCAAAAGTATCACATTCCGAGTCCAGAGCGATATCAGGGTGTTTCAAATGTAACTACCTAGCTAAGTATCCTCGGATTCAGCTTTCAAAAATATGAAGTTTGCGATAAGAATGAATTGCAAGAGGTGCTCCATAGGAAAGTTAAGGCCCTTCAAAGTTCAATCTTTGAAATCGTTTTTTCCCCCAAACTTTTGAACAGTTCAACCGATTTTTATCAAATTTCAATTAAAGTCTACTCAAATAAGTCTCTATCGAACAATAACAGCAACAACGCGTTCCATCAAATAATTTCAGGTGGAAAGATAATACAGTGCAACCTCTTTAATCCGGACACACGTCAATTCGGACATCCAGCAATCCGGACGCTCAAATCGCGGTGTCATAATCCGGACGCACCTCGCTAATCCGGACACTTCGCGTCCGATCGCGTCCGGACGCGCGGTTACTGCACGCACTCAGCGTTTGGTGCGCTTTTAGGTTTAGGTGGTATCATTGTGGACTTCATTGGGGATGCGGGGCATCCAAGACCCTCAAGTTCAAGATGGTATTCAGAGTTATGTACCGATGTATTTATATTTATACCTATTTTTTGTTTGATCTTTTGAAATTTTTGAGAAAAATAAATATTTTTGTTGATTTTATTTGTGTTAGTTAACTGGATACCTTTTATATCCGTTGAATAAACATTTTTACAAGTTGTCCACTAATTCGGACAAATCGCTAATTCGGACATACCCCGTGCATTTAATTGTCCGGATTAACGAGGTTGTACTGTAGAGGGTTCCCTCCCCTCCTCCCCCCCCCCCATTTTTTATTTCCCTAGCTATTTTTAAAAATGGTCCCAATTTTTAAATTCCATCTTCAATTTAGGTAAAAAAAGTTGATTTCGGAATTTTTTTATTAGAGGCTTGATTTTCGAGTCAATTCTGGTTTGAAACTTCGAAAAATATCATGAAAACATTACTTTCAAGAGTATAAAATGTAAATCCAAGAAAACTCATGAATTACGATTCTTCAACTGAAATAGGTCTTCCAGGTTTGAATTGATGAACCACAATTTTTGCTGACAAACAAAAAGTTTTCTTGGATTCGAATTCTGAGGCCCTCGCTGAGGCCTTTGAAAGTGATGTTTTCGAGATGTTTTTCAAAATTTCAAAACCAAATATTTCAAAAATTAAGCCCTTCATCAAAAATTTGCAACAATAACTTATTTACCGGACTGAACGTAGGATGGGAATAATGGGAAGTATGGGAATAAAAAACGGGGGAAAAGGGAATAGTACTCTATTATCTTTGCACCTGAAAATGTTTGAGGGAACCTCGGAGGAAACACTTTGTTATAGTTCGATAGTAACTTATTTCAGTAAGCTTTGGTTGAAGTTTGATTTAAATCTGTTGAACGGTTCAAAAGTTACAGTAAAAAAACGATTTTAAAAATTAAACTTTGAGACGCTATGACTTTCTTAGGGTTAGGGGGCACCTCTTGCAATCCATTCTTTTGAAAGCTTAATCCGACGATATCCAGGTGTCCCGGAATAGGTGTTACAAAAAATTATAGACAGGGAGACAGAAAACTGAAAAATACGAAGACTTTTGTTGATAAACATACCCTCGCAAAACGTATAATAACGGAGATACAGGCCTCCAAAGTTTTTTTTCAAACAATTTTGTTTGCATAACTTTTGAACCATTCAACCGATTTTATTCAAATTCAAACCAAAGTTTACTATGACAGGTCTTCATTGAACAATAATAACGAATTTCGTCAGACATTTTTAGGGACGAAGAAAATAGGGGATACCCTCCCCCTTTTCCCATTTTGAACCCCTGAATAATATTTTTGGAAACGGTTTCAGTTTTTGAATTCTGCGTTCAATTCAAAGAAAAAAGTTACTCTTGCAAAATTTTGAGTAGAGGCTTCATTTTCAAGATATTTGGGTTTGAAACATAGGAAAACATCATAAAATTGCCACTTTCCAGGGCCCAAATTGTTTTTTTCTGAAAAACTCCCTATTTCTCAGCGAAAATGGTGGTTTATACTCTTAAAACACCCAGTTGACGAATCAAGAGTAATTTTCTCTTTAAATTGAACGTAGAATTCGAAAATTGGAACAGTTTCCAAAAATATTCGGGGGGGATAAAAATAGGGGGAAAGTGGGGAAGGTACCCCCTATTATCTTCGCCCCTACAGAGGTTTAATGAAATGCGTTATTATTATTCAATAAGGACCTGTCTATATAAATTCTGGTTTGAATGTAAATGAAATCGGTTCAACAGTTCGAAAGTTACGAAAAAAAAAACTGTTTTTGAAAAACAACTTAGAAGGACTGTATCTCCGTTATTATACGTTTGCGAGGGTATGTTTATCAAGAAAAGTCCACTTATTTTTCAACTTTTTATCACCCTGTGAGTTTTGTAACACTCATTCCGGGACACCTGTATCGCTAAGTTAGGTACTTACTTTTGAAACAGCCTGTATGGGATTCGCTCAAGAACACGAAAGAAGTGGAATTTCGCCCCCCTCTATCTTCGTTATTCAAAGTGATTTCAACAGACTATTTTTGTGATAGACTAATCTGTAAAAATTTTCCAACCAGGGGGTGTGCACTGAATACCGTGGTTTCTGTTAACGATACAGGGTGGGTCATAAATCACGAAAATTCAGTTCCCTTCATCACTGCCTGTGAAATATTTTATTGGTCCTAAAGATAATCTAGAACAGGATAGTACTGACACAAGTCTTCTCGTTTCCATAGAAAAAATTCTCGTGACGTAAGAAGGATATTTTTAGAGAATAATAAATCACTCTGTATATTAAATGAAAGTTCAGCGCACACCAAGTGGTTGATAAGTTTTTACTAATTTCATCACAGAAAGTCCTACAGTTTAAGCGCCCCCATTATCTTCAAAAATGAAAGTCAATAATTTTTTCAATATTTTTTACGATTTTCAAAGTGGATTCAATATGCATATTATATTTCTGGAATCCAATACATTTGAGACGCTTGCATGCTTTTCAATTTACCGAAATTGATGTGATCACCTTCTTTTTGCTAACGCCTCCGTCTTAGGGCCGGCGCGAGACAAGCTTGTGGCTGGTCGTTGCCTGGCCCTCAAGACTAACCCGAATACTGCGAAATTCGGAGGAAGCCCATGCGGCTTTGGTGTCTAAACGACGGTAACACGTCTCTGCGACCTCCTAAGTCGCATTTCCACGCATAGCGCGGACAATTTGTCAAAAGATTTAAGGCTAAAAGTCTACAATGCTAAACTGGAGAATTTGTACAGGTCACTTGAATCACGGCTCCGCTGGAAGGACTATAGTAGGTGCACAAGACTGACAGTGACAGAGGTGTATCAGAAGAATAATCACTTACAAAAAAAAAATAATAGCAGTTTGTTGTCCAAATAGATACTGAACCACATTTACCTACATCAAGAGTAGGTACATATTTTAACTTTTGTACCTCAACAGTTCAGTTGTGTATAGGTACACTACAGGGTGATTCCAAAACATCAAAAAAAAATCAAAAAGTATTGTTGGTTGCATATGGCAGGAATGACAGGACTTGTGTGCACAAATTTTGCGTTTTTACATTCATCCTTGAATGAACACCTGACCAGATGCAACAAACAAAACTTACATAACACGTGTAGAGACAAAAGACAATTCAGTTCAGAGAGCTATTGATATACCTTGATGTACGGCAACGGTGCAAGACTGTCCATCACAATAAACTAGCGGATTCTCATTCCATCCTCTGTCATCAGAACAAACACAACACCCTCCTACCATCTCCCTCATAATGCAAGACGGGGAATTTTTGCTAAACTAGCGATCCGATGATGAGCAGCCCACCCCTAGGACATTTCCACACAAAGTTTTCCACAACCATCCTCGGTGAAAAGAAACTCCTCATGCGGCCGGGGCGGCGTTCATTTTCCTAAAAAACCAGAAAAAAGCGTAAGTATTGGGCAAAACGGCGGTCCGTGGGTCCCTCCGCGGAGGGTTTGTTTACGGTAGGTGGCTGGGCGAGCTGAGCCTACCCAAAACAAAACACTACTTGACATGATGCACCTCTTATGTAAGAACCGCAACGTGACCGACCGCCGCCTGGGGGCTGCGGGGTCCCAGCGAGGCGGGACAGAGCCCTAGTTGGGGGCTTCGTCCCGTTTTTTGGCGCGATTCGCTTTTTATTTACTTCAACGTGTTGGTGGCGTCATGTCAATTCGCGGAGGGTCAACGGCGGGCCGGTGTGTTACGGGCCGCGACCGCAAAGCTTACTCACGCGGCGCTCTCAGCAAAAGGTCGAGGGGCGCAGCCCTGCACGGAGGCACATTTCACGCACTTTCGCGGAAAAACGCATCATAAACACACATTCCTTCAGAGGGGAACCATTTTGTTTTTTGTTGTATTTTGCTTGTGACCGCACTGTGGGGCGCATGAGTGGCGGGCTAACCGAAAAGGCAGCGGCAAATTCGAAACCGGTCGGCGTCGTGCGCACGGTTGCGGCGCGGAGGGGAGCGGGGCCAATGGCCCCGAAATGATGCCCACCGGTTCGGGTGCAGGCCGCCCGCGAATCTCGAAAGAACGCGGAGGGGGTTTTTTTTGTAACCAACAACAGGACAAGTCCAAATTTAGATGCTCCGATCCGATCTTTTCGTTTCCACTAGTTTATTCTCGAATTTATTTTACTCTTTTGATGTTTTGTTGTCCCTTAATTATTATGCCTCAGGTAAAGGTATTCTTTCTCACCTGCTCACCCGCTTCAGTGTCGCAGTGTTATAATGCAGGTATCAGGTATGTACATACATACCTCTAGGACTCACTGTTCTTTTACTTCTACCATAGAGTCTTCTACTCTACCGTGTGTGATCAACAATAAAAAACCGTATACTTAGTCAAAGTCTGTCCTCGAGTCTGTCCTGGGACTTACCTATATCGTAGCAAATGCTTCCTGCAACGTAGTTATTATTCTAGCTTGAAAACACCCCAGCCATCCTCTTGAACCCCTGAATGGGTAGACAACCCATTACACACTTCAATTTAATTCAACATATTTGAATTAAATCACGTTTCCCGCTATTGGAACCGCTTGGCCGGTGATCATCTAATATCAGGCAGGGCTGGGCGGTATTTCAAATACATTTGAGTATTTTGTATTTTGTATTTGAATACATTTGATCGAGAAGTATTTGTATTCTGTATTTTGGAATAGTTCAGGCAGATAGCATTTTGTATTTTGTATTTAAAATACATTTTTCGGGAAAGTATTTTGATTGTCAAAATACAAAATAATACATTTGTTCCCCACGCTCTGTAGTCTGTTTGGGCTGAGATTGTTTTGGTAATACAATGGTAATACTATTCTTTACCCCATTGCAATTTTATTGCCTTCGCACACTATCTGGGATCGATAAAGTCCGATTAGGTAGGTACTTCTTTTACGTTTTACGTTTTACTGGTGGGTGGGGTGCATCCTATCAGCCACGAAAAGGTCCATGTCGGATATTAATTCGGATATATGTCGGACAATATTTTGGAAAAGCTGGTTGTCCTCAAAGGAAGCAACATTTGTGATTTGAAGAATTGATAAATGAAGTTATGAATAGGTTTAAATATGAGGTTTTCTCAACTTAATGTTTGTTTTATTTGTCTTTTTATAGTTCATAATAATTTATTTATTGTTGTTGCGACTAAATCAATAAAGTGCCCGTTTCCATTGAAATACTTGTATGGTGCGATGTGACGGAGAAAAAGTGTCTACCCTGACCGGGACTCGAACCCGGGTCTTCCATTTGCCGGATGGATACTCTGACCACTAAGCTATCGAGGGACACAACAGTTCCTCCGTTACATGCCCACATGAGAGCCGCCACAGTACTCCCCCTCCAGAGACGTCGTTCGTCTCGATAGGACGCAGGAGACAAATTCTATCAGCATTTGCTAATAAATAATCTATGACTGCGTTTCTATCGCAGCTTTCGATCCGATCGAGTTTCAATCGGATCCGAAGTGGCTTCAGTCAAGCGCGTTTTTATCGTCGCACGTTCGATCCGCTTCACTCAATCCTGTTTCACTACTTAAGAATTAGGTTAGAATTTATGAGAGACAACAACATGGTTTAAAACGGGTCAAACTGCGCCAAACCGAAAAAGATTCCATTATTGAATTTTCTTGGTGTATTTTATTTACAATCCACGTTTACCATCACGTACATCACTTCAGCGCATACATGAGAACGCATACCTGCAGAGCGCGGTAATTTCAATTTTGACGCACGAAGTGTCACTGTCAATATAGCAACTGTCAGCATAAATAATCGAAATGTAAACAAACATAAGGAACCTCCTAACCATTCAACATTTAATATTGTTCAAAATGAAATGTTGCGTGCCGTATATGGCAAAAAGACGCAGAAAAGATTCAGGTGATACGAAACACAACGAGTATGAGTTGCAAGGCGATCACCGAAACAAGAGCATTATTAGGTTAGGTCTGTCGATTTGTGTGACATTTACACACGCACACCGTATTACAGTGTTGTCAACTTGTTGTCGTGATATGAGAAATGGCAACGTCCTACTTTCACAGGTATGCGCAGAAGTCTTTCGGGAAACGTGGATTACTGGAGGTCATCCTTTGATTTCGTAAAAATCACGCTTTGTTTACAAGTTGGTCATCTGTCACTTCGATCCGATCCCGTTCGCATCGGGCACAATACGAGCGGATGCGAGCTCGATCCGCTCGACTCAAGTCAAGCCGGCCAAAGCACCGGATCGACTTGAACTGCTCGATCGGATTGAAAATCCAATCCTGACCGTTTATATTGGCAATTTCGAGCGGATCGACCCGATCGGGTAGAGTTTCGATCGGATCCAAAGCTGCGATAGAAACGCAGTCTATAAGGTTTTCACAATAGGGATTTTTCATATAAAAACTTATAGAAATTCAATGATGAATTCCAGATACATTCCAAGTATTAGGTTTTCATATAAAAACATATAAAGCTTACTATGTGATTACCTCATAGCTTATATGATAACATAATAGGATCCACTACCTTCATATAGACCGGAGAAGTGATGACGTCACAACATGGCAACATGGCCGGTGGTTGACATTTTCTGGAGGCCAACGTCACATGAACGTGACGTTTCTATGTTTGGTTGTGTTTGGCATGACATTTTCTGGAGGTTCACAACAAAAGTCACAAAAGTCAGTGCAAAATGGCAGTGAGCATTGCTGAAATTGCCAGCCTAAGAGACAGCCAGCGTCATACAGGCGGACTTGGTTGCAAAAAGGCCAGACATAGCCCAACAGAGAGCTGCGCAAAGGTGCACTCAGAATCACTAGTGCCTACAGAACGGTTCCGCATGATGCAGCACGAGTGCTCTCGGGTATCCCACCCTTCGCCCTGATGCTTGCAATTAGAGGAAACAAGCCTAGGAGTGCCCACCAGCAAACCAGAAAGCAGAAACAAGGCCAGAGAGCAGTTCGTCAAGCAGTGGCAACGGCAGTGGAACGCCCTGGTTCAAAGTTGGATGAAAGAAATACTGGGGAGCCTCAAAAGCCTCAGCGTCAGGACAACGCGGAACACGTTCGTTTTCATTGTAACGGTCCATCAAAGCAGCGAGAAGACCTCGAAGAAAAACTGGGCAGGAGAATCGCCGTCGACAATAGCAATGGATCGCAGTTTATAGTTAGCAGTTTTTAGTTTATAGCAATATAGTTTGATTTCCTCCACCTGTTATAGCCCAAAATATGAATCTTTTTTGTTATATCCATTTCCGTTATTTACCTTCGCAAAAATTTGACAAACACATGACAAACACAAACAGAGAAACGTCAAGTGCATGCCACGTGCTGTGCATCCCACGGTCATGTCACGTTTGACGTTGGCCTCCAGAAAATGTCAACCGCCGGCCATGTTGCCATGTTGTGACGTCACACTTCTTCGGTCTACAGGGTGTCCCGTTTTTCAACGCTCACTATGGGTATCTCGGAAACGGTAAGAGATACAAAGTCGGTTAAATCACAAAAAAGTTGCGCAATTTTATGACTATCTCAAATATGTCAAGATATCCAAGATATCTTTGGTCATTTCTGAAATATCCCAAAAAACCTGAAAAATGCCGAATTCGAAAATTTCAAATCACTTCTTTATTATGACAGCTATCAATTTGAAAATTGGTAATCTGACATTTTTTAAGGTCCTTGATCGACTGACAGTCATAATTTTTTCCTACGCCTACTAGTTTTTGAGATATGACAGTCAACTCTATTTTTTCTTGTGGACACCATATTATTTCTCCACCCCATAAAACTCACCTTTTCTTTCTCTCTACAAAGATATGAAACACTTGTAGCATTTTTGTCAAAATAACCTATAAAAATAGGAAAAACCATTTCTGGGGCGAAAAAATCTAGTTACTGGTTCGGTTGCCATGCTCTCGTGACATAATAAAATGGCATTCGGTTGCCATGGTCGGTTGATTTTGGAAAAAGTTGGGTTGCATTCCGTTTTTATGTATTTGATAATGATAATAAATAAAAATAAAACAAATACAAAACCAAGTATAACACAAAATAACATCGCAATAGCAATAAACATTTATAATTTACACCTACTCGAAATGGTGTCTATTTTGCGAAGAACGCTCCAAGATCGCATTTATGGTTCATGACAGAACATCCCAAAGCAACCAAGAGCTGGAAGCAAGGAGTTGCTGATGCGTTTCAGTCAATTAACCCGCACGATATCAGCGCAGCCGTTGAAAATATGGCTAAAAGGCACACAACTCTGCACAGAGCAAAGTGAACTCCAATTCGAGCAATTGTAAATTATAAATGTTTATTGCTACTGCTATGTTATTTTGTATTATACTTGGTTTTGTATTTGTTTTATTGTTATTTATTATCATTATCAAATACAAAAAAACGGAATGTAACTTAACTTTTCCCAAAATCAACAGACCATAGCAATCAAATGCCATTGTTTATATGCCACAAGAGCATGGCAACCAAAGCGGTACCGGTAACTAGATTTTTTCGCCCCAGAAATGGTTTTTCTAATTTTTATAGGTTATTTTGACAAAAATGCTACAAGTGTTTCATATCTTTGTAAAGAGAAAAAAAAGGTGAGTTTTATGGGGTGGAGAAATGATATGGTGTCCATAAGAAAAAATGAAGTTGACTGTCATATTGCAAAAACTAGTAGGCGTGGAAAAAAATTATGACCGTCAGTCGATCAAGGACCTTCAAAAATGTCAGAACACCAATTTTCAAATTGATAGCTGTCATAATAAAGAGGTGATTTGAAATTTTCGAATTCGGCATTTTTCAGTTTTTTTGGGATATTTCAGAAATAACCAAAGATATCTTGGATATCTTGACATATTTGAGATAGTCATAAAATTGCGCAACTTTTTTGTAATTTAACCGACTTTGTATCTCTTACCGTTTCCGAGATACCCATAGTGAGCGTTGAAAAACGGGACACCCTGTATAGAAAATTATTAAAGCAAATAGAATTTTTACCTGAAATTTTCGTCAGGGCTTGTTGTTCGAGGATAGAGCTCTCGAGGTTATCGAGACAGGTCTGACTACGAGTTTGAACAAAATAAGACAGTATCCATTTTTAACATACTGTTACGAGCGGCGATTCTGGATAACACGCGATCTTTCTATAGACTCTTATTACCGTTAGATCGCAGTGTACAAGTGCGGAGCGTTCTGGTGTGTTCTAGGTTGGTGTGTGTGGAGTGTGGTCAAGCTACATCTGTCCATTTTGGCGGAGGTGCCACACACCAGAACACATGGAAAGCACGCGAAAGGTGTGTGATTATTCGGGAGTCGTCTAGAAGCTATATGCCGGGCCACTATGGAAATTGCTGGAGGATGATGGAAAGTTCGAGAACACTGATCGAAGGCATATATAAGCACCGTCCTCAGCGCGACAGTCAGTATTGAATTGAATACTTAGTGATAGCGAGCGGATAGAAGCGAAGTACCTGCGATATTCAAAGTAGATAATTGTTGGCGTGTATTCATTGTAGTACGCAGTAATAAACAGTGTGTTTAAAAACGATCGTCTCAATTATAATCGAACCCGTACGCGAAATCCGTAACAATACCATAAATGTATTGACCTCTATGTACAAGTCAAAATGTTTAAATAATGGCTCGCTCCTATACCTAGTCCTCCCTTTACATTGCAGGCTGAAACATCTAAAACATCTGAGCTATTCCCGAAAGATAAGTTTCCCCAAATTATTTCAGAAGTCCCACCCTCCGACGAACACCTGATTCTACACCTTGACCAACATTTAATGCTTACTGGTGTTCGCGGTTCAATTCGTTTTGAGGTTCAATCAGATCCAACATGTATATTAGTGTTAGAAGTTATGTTAGGGTTAGGTCCGGCTGAAGACACTGGAGAGGGAAGAGTGACTTCGATCACGAATGCAATCTAAGATTTCTGGGCCGGTGTGTCCGGTGGCCCCCTTTTTGTGGAGCCTTTTTTCAAAGGCTAATGCTCTTTTTGGGCTATAGTTCTCTTTTGCGCGTTTGGAAAGAATTGGATATGGCTGGCCTTTGCGGAGGCTTTGAACCTGTTTTCGCCGTGAATTGACCCCAACGCTCAGAAAGATTCCCGTGATCGAGAGTGCCTGGATCATTTGGAGGTTCCAACTCTACATCCTCGAGGTGGATTAAAACTCTTCGTCGAAAAATCGCGACTCAGCATCCTGGAGGGAGATCGAAACACACCATCAACGGATCTCAACTCTACGATTTGGAGATGGATCGGAACTCAGCACCGGAGGGGCCTCAGCACAACTACCTGACGATGGATTGAAACTCGTCATCGAAGGGTTTTGACTCGACTCCTGAAGGCGGATCGAGACACAACATCCAAGGGCTTTGACACTACATCATAGAGGTGAGTAACAACTCGTCAGGCTCTAGGCGAATTAAAACTTATCCTGGAAAGATTTCAACTCAACTTCCCCAGGGGGATCAAAGCGCATCTTCGAAAGATTATAACTCAACATTCTCCAGGTGGGCTAAGGCGCATCAGCCGGGGTTTCGACTCAGCATCGCCTAAGTGGGTTGGGACCCATCATCGAAGGGCTTCAACTTCAATTTAATTCAACTTATTTGAATTAAATCACTTTTTCCGCTTTTGGGTCTGTTTTGGCCGGTGATCATCTAGTATCAGGACACCATCCTGTTGTGCATCCTTCTTGTGGTTCGAGGATAGAGATCCCGGGCGTGTTGAGATTGACTTAACCTATATATTTTTCCAAGAACAGTTCACTGGAATTTTTTGAAATAACGAAAATAGAACGCTTTCGATCACTACAATTCGCGCGGATCCGTGCATGAGCTACCTGTGGGCTCCAACCTCTCCCTCTTTCCATCCACAGTCTATCTATACCTAAACGTATGTTTTATATTTTATACGGGGTGTTTATAAGAAACTGTGATCGCGGCAGGCATGGGTCAGGCCGAAAAACGCAGTAACAGGCGCAATTGTAGTGATCGAAAGCGGATTTCAAAGGCGATGCGATCACAGACATTTATAAACACCCGGTATTTGATTTCTTGTTTCATAGAATAATGCTATAACATATCGGAAGATTACAATGTTAGGTTTTTGAATGTTCAACATTTTTGAAGTTTGATTTCAGAATATTACAACGATTTCGACATAAGAAAAGTGTGAAATTTTCAATTCCAGAAATTCTCAATTCTTTGATTTTGTTGAAGTACAGAAATTTTACAATAGACGTCTAATGGAAGCTAAACATAGGTTTGATGACCATGAATTAGACGTCAAATGGACATCTAATGGACGTTCAATAGACGTTCTATAAACATCTAATGGACGTCTGATGAACGCACGGATGAACGTCAATTAGACGTCTAATCGACATTCGATGGGCGTCTCATGAACGTCTATTGGACTTTAATTATACGTTGATTGGAGATCTAATGAACAACTAATGCACCTAAAAATTTATATGTAGGTATATAAAAATCAATGTGTTTTGTGTTCAAGTGTGATAAAAAATCAAAAACAATTCAATACATAATCATTATTACTTAGGTACCTACCTGTGGACTATGACCTTGTAAATCTATAATTGCTCAGAATTTTAGCTCTATTAGTACAATAAATTTGTATTATAAGTACCTACTAGTACTATGTAGATTGGAAAAGTTTGATACCTACCTATACCCAGCTAACAGTCTTCGTGCGCTGACATAAAACGTCACTTTTCCTGTTTTGCATCACAAAAAAAGTTAATACGACTGTGCTTTGATTTCGGTTTAAAAGATGATAAGTTCCTGGGTAAGTACTGAAAATAATGACTACTACATGAATACCAGAGGAAATTGCAAAAAAATTGGCAAAAAAACTAATAGGAAGAGGAAAATTTTATCATGACCACTCAGTGGCCACATTTTTGCAGCAATTATTAGGTACCTACCTATCCTATCACGCAATACGGCTAATTACGGACGAGATATCTAAGGTCGCAACAATCAGAATTTATTTAATCTCAAGTCTTTCTTGATTATTGTGTCATCTCACTCATCTTCAATCTTATCAGTTGTTTATTTCTCAAGTGCCTATCACCGAGACATCTCCTGCAGGCGGCCACAATAAAGTGCAGCTTTGACTGGTAGCTAATTTTTGCTTGATTGATTTTTGATTTTTCGTGAATAGCTAGCAATTTTTGAGAGATATTTGAGTATCCTTGGGTGAAATAACTCTTTAATCGTCCAAAAATTTACATAGCAATCTTTACGAACCGCGTGAATTTCATTGAAAAAGAACGGAGAAACTAATATAAAACTAGATGCAAATAGGTTGATGTATTTATGTCACTTGCCAAAGAATTAAAATAGTCATTAAAATACAATAACTTTACCCCCCGCCGCTGCACCCACCGCGAAGATTGAACCAAAATTTACCCACAATGAGAGGCAGGTACGACAGACTTGTCGACGATCAGAACTATTTGTTTACGGCAGGTAGATACCTACAGTTCATTGCATGAGGAAAGAAAACGCACGTTTCAATGAAATCAAGTGGTGGGAGCAAAACAAATCATTTACCGACAATACTACAAATATTTGTGTATAGTTCCGCACTGTGCCAGTGGCACTGGACGACCCGTGCGTTATCGAGTATCTCTGTGACCAGTGACTCCTAGAACCCGAAATGAGTAACACCGATCGACCAGATAACAAGCCCTGGGCTGTCAGTGCAGATGGTATGTATGTAATTTGATTAACTTAAATCTACTTAAATTCTATACTTATTCCTGTACTTTTTCAAATTTTGAAACTTGGTCTTTTTGTACTTACGAGAAAGAAAACGTCCTAGAAACCGTTCAAGTTCAAGTTTATATTTATACTTTTGAATAATAAGCGTGATTCCGAATTTGAAAATAACAGATTATTCGTCACGAATTAGTGTGTGATTATGGAAGCAAATACATAGCAGTAAATTATGTAACAGCATAATAACAACCTTGGAATTACATGCATTATTCTGTTACAATGAAATCGACTATCAATTTACTAAATTGGACCAATTTGTTGGCTTTTAGGAAGCATCTATTACCTGTCGCTCACGCCAAAGTACTTGGAAAGCGCGCTGGGAGTCATGCGAAACGCGTTTTTCGTACAGGAAAACGTAGCCAAAGCGGTTGGAGTCACCGGCAACCCAGGCGCCATCCAAGAACTCGAAGAACTGACCTTGCGCGCGGCCAAAGACGGCGTTTCCATCGTGGCTCTGGACGTGTCCACCGGGAAAATCGTCGGCGCCGCTTTCAACAAGCTCCAGGTCAAGGACGCCCCCGGCGAAGCCTCGTACTTTGAAAACTTTGCCAAAGCCTGCAGGAACGAGTCGTCCAGGGCTCTGGTCCAGTTCATGATCGACGCCGACAGTCTCTGCAACCTCTTCGACCTCGGCCAGGTCGACTGCTTGCTCGAAATCATGTTCCTGGCCACGCTTCCAGAATACCAGTGCAAAGGTATAGGCACCACCCTCTGCAGAATCTCGATCACCGTCGCGGAGCATTTGCTACGCGGCGACAACGTCAAGCATTCCCTGGACGGCTCCAAGCTCCCCCTGGAACCCGTCCCCAAAATGGTCTCAGCCATTTTCACGGCGGTCGCATCGCAAAAAATCGGCACCCAACTGGGATTCACCAGAGCCGCCGAGAAGAGCTACGAAGAGTTCTACGTGGCACCCGGCAAGAGCTACGCCGACGTCCTCGGCAAAGAAACGCCCACTGCGACGTTGGAATACAAAAAAATTGACATAAAGTAATTTATTATTTTCTTCACAAAAATATAGATGCGCCATCTACGCATATCACATAAACTCTATAGAAACACAATAATAAGTAATTAGGTAAACAACTTGGTACTTAAACGTTAAGGGTGCGAGATGTTGTCAATTTTGCGACAACGGGATGAGTTCAGTCAGTTGCGGGGGGTAACTTAAATCACAGATGTAATCGTCGGAACAGAGCAGATACGGACGGACGTTGACGAGGTCGTATTTGCCCACGCAGTGGACCATCCAATCCAGCTCGACCGATATTACTTGGTAAATGTCCAGCCATGCTGCAATGAAAACGATTATGCTACCGGCTGTACTGCGATGAAAACGGAAGGTAATTACTTTCATGCAGCTCCACGTCTGGAGTCAGCTTCGCTTCGGCAAGGATGAGGCTGTGGCGATTGCTGTTTTGTTTGAACTCCTCCAGGTGCCCGACGATTTCGCCTCCGAGCATTCGGATCAATTGCTATCAAAAATACACGTGTTACAGTGCCGAACTTGTGTGTTTATTTCTTAGCTTCTAACGCTGGGTAATCCCAATTAATTTTCCAGCAAAAATAATTAGATATTAGTTTGAAAATACTTGAAAGAAATCTGTTGCCCCGTACAATACTTCGTCAACAAGTATTCAGGGTTGTAGGCAAGTATTGTTCGAAGCGTCCTTTCGGAAGAAAAATGGCGATTTGCAGTAGGACTCTGATGCATGGAATGGTTTCGTACGGCCGAAATGTCACATGATTTTTTGAGTGATTTTTCCAAATGTGGTACATATTGGAATTTTTATGACATGTTCAGGAGTACTTTTGCTATTTTTTGCGTTGATCATGACGCTGCCCTCATTTTCGGAAGTAACCAGAAGTAACATCACCTTTTGATTTTCAAATGGAACACCTGTATATTTTTGATATTTGGATAGATTTTTTTAAATTAACACAGTGACGGTTTCAAAAATTCTCTATGGTGAAAAATAGCGATACTATAGCGGATTGAAAATAGGTAAATTATTATTACCATAGGTGGCTGCGACCATGAATAAAACTCAGAAGTTGGAAATTTGTTGAGTAATTGTTCATGTTAAAAAGCGTTGCCAGTAAATATCGATTAAATTATGGTTACTATTACCATTGTTTACCAAAGGTGGCTGCGACCACAAATAAAAATCTGAAGTTGGAATTTCGTTTATGTCGATTTCAACCCGGCAACAATTCTTGACATAAACAATTAACAAACTTCTAACTTCAGATTTTAATTTGTGGTCGCAGCTACTTTTGATAACAATAATTCAGTTATATTCAATCCGCTATAAAATCGACATTTTTCATCATAGAGAATTTTCAAGACCACCACTGTGTCAATAAAAAATCTCAATCCTAACATCAAAAAAATTTATGTAATTGTGTCCTATTTGGAAATCAAAAGTTGATGTCACTTCCGGTTACTTCCGGAAGTGCGTGTTGCTTTATGATCAATGCAAAAAAAATAGCTAGTGCTCTCAAATATTCCACAAAAATTAAAATCTATGTATCCCATAGGAAAAAAAAGTTATGGACTGGTGCGGTTTTCGAAAAGCACACGGTATATAGATGGTGGGTGGTATATGCTTCTCAAAAAAGGCAAACGGCAGCAGGTGATTTCGGAATATTTTTGAACACATCGATTTTGATTAACGCTATGAAGTTAACCCGTGATACCCACCCGCCAAATGCGTATCCAAATATGAGATTCCCAATACTGATACTGATGTACAGTAATTTAAAAATTTCAAAAAATAGCCTCCTGTTCGCTGCTCGTGCTAAACTTGTCTACTTTTGTAGTTTTGTCGCCGGTGGTTGCATGGAACCACTTGTTTTTCAAGGGTTGAGATCTGGGCACGCTTATGAAAATGTTTTGGGAGCACTTAGGGCAAGGCTGGTCGACGTTATGTTGTACTATAGGTTGCCTCATCCAGTTTATGCGTGACGTCACAAGATACCGTCCGGGATCTTGATTTTGGCTGAAACTGATGTCGCTTTTTTCGTTTGACATTTCGGATCTTATTTCGACGGAAATTCACCAAATTTCTGAACTGGACGAGAAATGGTTAATGCACATTCAACGATTGGTGGTTTTTAAATGAATCGGGCATGCTTTTATTCACCAAAACACAATTTGAACCGCCGAACTGTCAAGACCAAGAACAAGGCTTAACGTTATCACGAGGTGAAGCGAACGGCGCATCTGTCACCGGGTAGCTCATTGGTAAAGAACCTGACTTTCAACAGGAAGGTAGTGGGATCGAACCGCAGCCTTGCCGAGCTTTTTTTTCTTCGTAAACACCCAAATTGTGATTTTTTAAATCAGAAAGAGAAAACAACATTTAAATTAGTGTTGCTCAACTCATATTTAATTTTAAAAATCACAATAGACCATATTAATTATTCTCACTTTCCCCTTCCACTAGTCATTTGTAAGTTAGGTATGTGCCTCTGACCATGCGCACTGCATTAGAAGATCTCGCGCGCCACAGCATGCATAGAAAACGGAACTTTGCTGTCGCTGTCAGAATTTACGATTTTAAGGTGTTTTCTTGATTCTTGGGACGTTTTAACCTTTTTAACCATACTTTTACGTGACGGTTGACGCTCGGTTCGCTTTCAAGCGCTGTCAAAATTCTCGTTAGCGGAAGTTGTGCAATAAAATATGGCGGGTAATTTGAAATGGTTTTGGATTCAAAAACCCCATTCTAAATTGCTTCGCATAAACTTCACAGCAAGATTTTCCATTTCATTATGGTGAAAAGTAGATCAGGTATTTCTTTTTACACACTTGCTATGTTATACATTCGTTGAAATTGTCAATTTGCACCTTGAATTGATCATTTTACAAAGTCATTCAACATGCATATTCTTATGGGAGTTTCAACCCAGCACATGTGGTTGTCTCTCTCCCCGATCTGCGACTGCGCTTTGAATAATTAATATGGTCAATTTGGGTGTTTTTGAAAAAAAAAAAAAAGAAGTTCGGCACGGCTGCGGTTCGATCCCACTACCTTCCTGTTGAAAGTCAGATTCTTCACCAATGAGCTACCCGGTGACAGATGCGCCGTTCGCTTCACCTCGTGATAACGTTAAGCCTTGTTCTTGGTCTTGACAGTTCGGCGGTTCAAATTGTGTTTTGGTGGATAAAAGCATGCCCGATTCATCTAAAAACCACCAATCGTTGAATGTGCATCAACCATTTCTTGTCCAGTTCAGAAATTTGGTGGATTTCCGTCGAAATAAGATCCGAAATGTCAAACGAAAAAAGCGACATCAGTTTCAGCCAAAATCAAGATCCCGGACGGTATCTTGTGACGTCACGCATAAACTGGATGAGGCAACCTATAGTACAACATAACGTCGACCAGCCTTGCACTTAGGGAGGTGTTGGGACATATCTTGAAAATTCACGTCTTCGATGACGTTTATGTGTTTGCAGAACAAATCAAACAAATAATTTCGATCAACCACTCGTAACAATAATGACAATACATCAGGTGGCAACGGTGTCGTTAAAATGACGTTTCTCTGTGCAAAGTTGCCAGATTTATAATGGGCTCACATTGCAAACACAAAAATTGCTTGTTTATCGCTAGGAAAATGTATGTATTCACAATGATAAAAATGTTTGACGCGAAAAACTTCAAATAATGCCAATTATTTGCATTTAACCCATTAAGACCGAGAATAAATTTTTTTATGAAAATGAGGTTTTTCCACCAAAACATGTCGATACTAATACATATACAAGAAAAATTAGTATTTCTCATGTTTTTTATCAAAAAAAACTGCCCAAATGACATGGCTCCATATGGAGCCACTAGGCGCTACCCGGGTAATTTCACAATGATGCGTGATTCATGCAAAGAATAGATAAAAATGTATCAAATTTTGAGATATATAAGGTGATACATATCATTCCGTGAAAAAATGGCATAATAAATATTTAAAATCGATATTTTCATCATAAATTTTGATAAAATCTTCATATCTGATGTTTGCCTTTGGATTCTTTCCCTGATATACCTCAACGTTTATTAGATATCAGAGGGTGTATTCAGGCTCCAAACTTTGGAACCAAACCGTACTGGCTTGCCACGTATAAATTGTTTGCACCCGTGGCGGCCAAAAGGTCTTATCATAGACTCATCATATGAAAGATTTTGTCTGGCACAAAATGTTTGAAGAACTTTTCTTTCAACATGTCTGCTATCGGTCGCAGTTTCTACATCTTAGCGCGTTCATCCACAAGGTAGTTGTGGTAGGATCCACATTGGCAAAATGTATAAAGCGAAAAATTTGGGAAAACCGGTCTCTTCTCATGGCACTAGATACTGGCTCGTTCTTCATATCTTTTGCGTTCTCCCAATGGATTCTTTTGGACGGCAAAATGTTATATCCATTTAGAATCAGTATGGCAAAGAAAGTCTTTAGTTCTTGAACGGTTACTGGCGGATCTGGAAAATTTTTGAATTGTGCGTAGCTTGCTGTTTCATTTCTTATTTTTTCAAATAAATCATTTGAAACAAAATGATTGAAAATAATAATATTTCTACGCAGGTCAAATTTTTGTATTGTGAGTAATCTGGGCTTGGAAAATGTACAACTGGAAGCTCCAAATCTGCTGAATCCAAAAATAAATAATTTCGGGATTTGATAATCACTACTAATTGTCTTCTAATATTTTCAGGCTCTTCAGCGACTTCTGCAGGTTACTGATCTTCCTCAGTACCTCAGTTATATCTTGAGTACCTCCTATACGCACATTATCCGATCCGTCAGAACCATTTCGGCATTTGCAGCAAGCTGTTTCCCGCTCAAATTATCAACAAGTCCAGGTCCTTTCTCATCTGCTAAATCGTCGTCCGTCAAAACATGACTTTCTGAAGGCTCTATGAATACATCCAACACTTTTCTATTATGATCATCATCGTCGTGCGCACGATCAATGGCTTCCTGAAGAGTTATTCCACTAAATCATAATTTATTATGTTCAGAACTCGGCAACACAAGTTATACCGATAACAGCCTAGTGGCTCCATATGGGCTCAGCTATGTTTACGGTCAAAAAACTAAAACATGAAAAGCACTTTGCATCCACAAAACATTTCATAGGCTTGAATGATAATATAAGAATGCAAAAATTCATTTATAGAACAACTGTGACATGAATAACATCAATAATAATATTTATATCAAAGTGAAGTTCATGGTTTCCCGGCGAAAAATTCAACACGTATTTTCAGAGCGCTAACAAGGAAAAAGTAACATCGATCAAGGTGTTTTTCTTTGCGAGTGTATATCATCATTATCCATTCTAAACGGTGCAGGTACACTTTTTCGAAAAATAAAGGTTTTTAACAAAATATCAGTCATAATTTCTATCAAGAAATGGTGGCTCCATATGGGCTCGTTAGGCTTTAATGGGTTAAATTGGATCATTGTAAATAAAGTCCTATACATACCACGGAGTAAAGCGTCATTACAGCCTACGGGATTCTATCTTACCTCGGCACGCCTCGGTAATATATTGAATCCCTTGGCTGTAATGAGACGCTTTATACCTCGGTATGTACCGTTGCGGACTTTTTAAAGTGGACGACAGTTGACAGATTTCTCAGGATTCTGGCCTGAACGTCGCATGACAGCAAGCCAACTCGTTGACATTGTCGTCCACTTTATTTTGGCCGCAATCGTAATATACCGTATGTTCGTTGAAATCATGAATTAGGGCAGGTTGTGAACTTCGAAACTATGTCCAAAATGTATTCCATGACGACGGATCATCATGTTGACATCAAATTTGAGTGATTATTCATAAATCTACGACATACGTATTTACTTCCATAGCCTGCCCTGATTCATGATTTTAACGAACATACGGTACTATTATTTGATTTGAAAAACACACCACGTACACGGAACGTGTTTTTTCAGTCGAACCGATTTTTTTCTAGGAAATATCAAAATATTCATGGAAATCTTGACTGCTTGTCACACAATTTGACAACAAGACACCAGCTATACGAACACTACGAGCATCCCATTGCGCAAAACTCACCACGTCATCAGACGTTGAAATTGAATTGGTTATTCCTGCCTGGATTTTCAACATTAAAAAAAAGTAGAGGCTTTTGAGACGAAACATTATAATTCATGTAGCGAACTCACCTTGTAGAACGTTTTAAAGCAATAAAAAAATCGTGTATAAGATCCCATTACATCCAGCCGCTCAATGGGACCTTGCACTGACACGCCAAGCAAACAGTCGTGTTCGTCATAAATCAAGTGGGCGCTATTTTTGCTTCCGAGTGTAACATCATGGCTCATTCCTAATCTGGAGATCGCAAGCTCGAATTTCACCGTAAGTGTAGACATTTTTTGGTTGACTGACACTTTTCTTTTTTTCAAAATCAAACAAACGTAGACAATGCCAATCTCAAAGCGTTTATGATTTTTCCTTATCCAAAAAGATGCCTTCTTTATAGATATCGTTTGCTAATAATTATGTTACTCTAATAATACGAATCACGGTATCAGTTGTTTGGCATGAAATCTTGTCGGAATCAGAGGTAGATCTAGCCCAGATATTTTAAATGATATTTTGGTCAAGCGAAAACAAATTTATCAATTGTTCAGATTACAAAACTGATGCGGTATGAACCTTTCTCCCGTTCTTATGGATTGCACTGAAACCTATGATGATTGTGCCCTACCAACCGCACTCGCCGAGATGCAATGTGATGCTTGGATGTTTGATGGCAGGGTCCCATCCAAGAAATGGGCCTCCGCACGCGCACTCCATCCAGACATCGCCAAACAGCCCCAACCCTGACACGTTGGTTCACATTGACTATGTCCATCAACCCACCTCACACTGGCGTTTATCCTCCACACATTGCCGTACTGCCGGTTGCACCTTTAATACTCGAAGGCTTGCCCAAGGCCACCAAGAGAGTCTTTTCAACCTAATCGGAATTGGATGGAGTTCAATCAGCTATCGTCTTTCAATTTTCAAGTTAGGTACAGTGGCGTACATTAAAATGGAAATACCTGTCAAACTTGTCAGTTTTTGAAGTGAAACTTCTATTCTCGCGCCTAGATCACAACACACCACTAACGCAGAACCACACATGGGAGTGAAATTGCTTCATAGCATCAGTGGTTGTAACGAACGCCTGTAACGATGTGCTGTAACGTTGTCTTGTCTGACCTTGGGGTGACCAGCGTCGTCCCAGGAAATGAAAGAATAAGCTGTTGCAGCGTTCGCCGCGTTCGGTTCTATTTTTTACTAATCGCCGACACTGGACTGCTCTTCGGGTTGTCGTACTGTTGGCCCGACAAGAATGGCTCTCGACTTGGCTTAAATAGATTCGAGCGGATGTATTTTATTATAGGGATAGGGAGGTATATTCAGGGCCAGGCCTAGCAGGCGTGCAGTGCGTTCCGGCGCGCAGGCGAGCGTACGGCAGGCGGCAAGTCATAGGGGCGGTAATATAATAATTAAGTTGAATTTCGAAGGATTCTTTTCATTCCCGCATTTGGTGGGGCTCTCCACTGCCGAGCGCAGCGAGAAAAGAAATAAAAGAAGTCTAATCGTAAAAAAATCATGTCGAAAGTATTCTGCCCCTTGAGTGACTAATAATAATAATAATAAGATTGATAATAAGAAAAACAAGATGATACAAACCGTGAGGGAGCGGAGCGGGAGTACGAAAAGAACACCTCTTTGAACGTTGTTTTCTGATTGATTCATATGTATAGAAGTTTCACTTCTTCCGAGGGTGACTATGGTCACGCATTCACGTTTTTAATTTAAATCAGGCCGTACAATTACGACTTGGGAAAATGAGTTGCCCCCAAAACATGAAGGAAACATCCTCGAAACTGTAAAAGTGAGTATGGACAGGGAGCTGGTGCCTCAAAACTTACGTCATAAGCTACATGATTTTAACCCTAAAGGTCTAATGTCCACTGATAAGTTGGTTCAAAATTTCTTTGAATTTTTTTTTCTTCAATTTCAAACTTGTCTTACAGCTGTATTACACTACACAATTTCTTGTACAATTTCTTGAACAATCTGCCAAATCAACAATCAAATTCATTGTTTTTTGACACTATTTTGGAAGATTGTACAAGAAATTATACAAGAAATTGTGTAGTGTAATACAGCTATAATACAGCTATTATGGACCGAAAGCCCCCAAAAATTTTGTCTTACAACCAGATTTTTGATTTGGGGATGTTGCCACACAAAATCTTGTTGTAGTGCGGCGGTTAGTAAGAACCACCTTGCATTTTGTGATAAAAGCATGAAATTTGGCACATACGCTCTACAGACTGTCCTCTACTATTTACGAGGCGGACCCACGATGGAACCGCCGTGTAGCTGTCAGAATTGCCATTTGCCTACCTTCCAGGGGCAAAAACTGAAGTCGGTTATCGAGCTGATTCAAAAGTGACGTCTATCAATGCAGTAGACTTTCACAGTATAACTTCACCAAAACAGATGTCAAAAATACAAAAGGAGGGGGAATGGGAGGGGATAGTTCTAGCCGCGGCACAGATTTTTTTATTTGTTAATTTCGGACCAAATTGACAAGTTTGGTGTCGTTTCCGACTAAATTACATCTTCCGAGTTCAAATTGAATGTTGTGATTGCAGTCTAAAAAAAAGATTTTATTTTTTCTGAATTTTTTTTTTCAACAAAATAAAATCTTTTTTTCAGACTGCAATCACAACATTCAATTTGAACTTGGAAGATGTAATTTAGTCGGAAACGACACCAAACTTGTCAATTTGGTCCGAAATTAACAAATAAAAAAACTGTGCCCCGACTAGAACTATCCCCTCCCATTCCCCCTCCTTTTGTAATATTGACATCTGTTTTAGTGGAGTTATACTGTGAAGGTCTATGCATTGATAGACGTCACTTTTGAATCAGCTCAATAACCGACCTCAGTTTTTGCCCCTGGAAGGTAGGCAAATGACAATTCTGACAGCTGCACGGCGGTTCCATCGTGGGTCCGCCTCGTAAATAGTAAAAGAGAGTCTGTAGAGCGTATATGCCAAATTTCATGCTTTTATCACAAAATGCAAGGTTTCTCTGAAAAATGGTCGTTAACCGCCGCACTATTGGTTTCATTCATGTGCCATATGACGTAAATTTTTGGCCATTTTTTCGAACATTGACAAGCTCATACCAGCCTAAAGCCCCCGGTCTGACATGTAAGACAAAGCAATTTTTAACAACCTTATCAACACATATCCCACCTACAGGGTTAAAATAATCTACCTTATGACGTAAGTTTTGAGTCAACAGCTCTATGTCCAGTAGTTCCTCAGAAGTAACACTTTCACAAAGTAAGCAATTTGAATTTGAAAACTGACACTTTTTGAAAGTGTTTCCATTCTATTATTCGCCACTGTACCTATGAAGAAAAATTTTGATTATTGGTTCATTTCTAATCATGTCACCCTGGAACGCGGAGGTTCGCAAATCTGCAGCTTCAAGGACCTTAAGAATACCCTCCAGCCTTGTTTGAGTGAAACTACTGAGTAATTTTTTGACTGATTTTCTGTTACTCCAAAAAAAAAATGTGTTCATGTAATTTCGTGCTTTAGTAAGATAGTCCGAAATTACTCACCATTACGTCTTCTGCAGAAACAGATACGAAAGTCGGCACGCAATAGACCCTGAAATCCCTCAATAACGGCTTGGTTCGCCCCAAGGTCCTCGAGCGTCTTGGTCCATCGTATCCGTACACATCCAAAACTTCGTATGGAATCTAAAACCAAACGACTATTGAAAGAGAACATTGTGTTGAGTAACATCATCTCATTATCATATCCTACCTCCGCTCCGGTTCCACCAAACTTTTATCAACTAATTGAATCTATCACTCTCATAGTGACTAAGCAACCGGCCATGCTTTTGGCTAGTGCATAGCAACTATCAACCTGATAGATTTAATCCGCTCATAAAACTTTGGTGGAACCGGAGGCTAGAGAAAAAGAAAAAGACAATAACGTTTAGATGAAGACAAGTAAGCACAAACCTCAGGAACAATTCGATTCGCCGCCAAACAATCTTCCACCCATTGGTACTTCAGCACCCACAGACCAGCTGCGACGGCCATCATGAACTTCATGGTGCAATCGACCAGGCGACCCTCGGAATCGGCCGACACGATCAGATGCGTGGATTTCGAATCGAACGTGCCGCTGTACTGCACCAGCTTCTTGGTGACCAGACGGGTGATCCCCATGTTTTGCTCCTTGGCCAGTCTCGAAACGATCAAGTTGACCGCCGTCCTTGGCGAAAGGACGTGCTGAGAACCGTTCGATTTCTGCGAAAAGAGCTGCTGCGAAGCGTTGGACCTTTGCGAAAGATTGGACCTCTGCGACACGTTGGACTTTTGCGAAACGAAGGATCTTTGCGAACCGTTGCATTGCGGAGCGTTTTTTTGAGGCGTCGGTGCCTGCGACACGATCCTTTGAGACGGGGCGGCGTTCGAGTTTTGAGACGCGTTCGAGTTTTGCGAGCAGCGTCGGCGCTGCGCGTACGCCAACAGCGACTGTTGCTTGAGCTCCGGACGCGGTTTTTGAGTCGGCCGTGGCGCCGTCGGTTTCGTGATGATGGTCAGAGTTGAGGTTTTGGATTGACGCGCCAATTCGATCGGACCCAGGGTTTTTTCGGATTCGGTCTGCAACGTCGAGATTATGGGCGACAGGTCGTTGAATATCGATTCTGAAAAGTTGGGTTTCTGGCTGCGAGGCGTGCTGGTGACTTTCGGTTTCGGCTGTAGCGGTCTTTCTTCCGCGGTGAACGACTCGAATCCCGGGGGCGGCGGCAGAATGAGGTCCGCCAGCGGTTCGGGGCGACATGAACTGAAATTTAAAAAAAACATTATAATCTCGACTGGACTGAAAAATGTCGTTTCTTACCTCCGCACTAATAAAATCTTCGGCTTTTGCGGCGTGGTCTCCACCACGTCTGAAGTGAAGGAATCGCTACTGCTTGCATCCATTCTCTCCTCTTCGTCATCAGTGGAAGAATCGGCCGAATGTACGACGATGTTCGATAAAACCTTGATCTTCTTGTTGACGCTGTTTTGAGTTGCACTCACGATTTCTTCATCGGTTTCGTTACCGTCCAACGAATAGTTGCCGCCGTTGATTTCCCTGAGTATCTTCTCAAAATTATCATTGGCAATGGTGATGTAGCGGCTTTCGTCGTTGGTAGGAGGAAGCAGAGCAACTTCGCCGCCGGGTAACAGTTCAGATTCCTTGTTCGTGTTGTCGAACAGTCTTTTTCTGCTCCTCGATAGATTCGGAGCGCATCCATTGTCGCCGTTTTCTCGAACGACGAGAATTTCATCGTTCTTGTTCTCGTCGTTTTTGCCCTCCTCGTCGTTCTTGTTGGCGGCTTCGTCGTGATTGAGTCCATCGATTGCTCGTTCGATGATGCTGAGGTTCTCCTTGTCAATGAACATCTCGTCGTTGCTGAACGGGTCGCTTTGTGGTTGCGGTTTGGGCGATTCGATTCTGTTCGGCGATGATGTTGTTGGCAATAATTGCGGCAGCGGCGACTTGTGAACGTCAGGTTTCCCATGGTTCCTGTTCATGTTGGCGATCATCGTTTCGCACTCCTCGATGACTTCCTGCGTCCGCTTATTTTTCGGAGGAGGTTCGATTCGCCCGTTTTCCGTATTATATTTCTGCAAAATTTCTTCGAAATAAACCTAAGAGGAAACAATAACAATTGCTTGAGTGATATCAAGTAAATTTATGAAAATACGCCAAGAGCAACAATTTCAAAAGTCTACAAATTGTGAACATATTATTATAGTTTTTGCACTAAAATACGTTTTTCGGGCTTCTTGTCCTCTGTCACGGAAATTAAAGATGTAGCTGGAACCAATATTGGTGTTTATCGTGTATTTTGGAAATGCTGCTTTGCATGTGTGGGTTTTGTTTATAACACAATATTGGTAGCTATACACCTGTTACTGAGTGAAGTCTAGTCAGTTAAGTTCTTTAAAGAGGCGTTCAGTTTGATAGTACCGTGAGATTGAAAGTTATCTTGGTCAAGGGTGGTTTTGAAATGGCAAAATTGGCAGTCTATCAATCACGCGGCTGCATAGACGGTGTCAGGGCCACTCCTAACCAAGATAATTGTTGATCTCACTGTAAAAGAGTTTCATTTAGGGTGTTATTCGATTTACGGCAACATTAGACGGCACAATTTTGAGATTTGAGTGGAGGAAGTTTTTTCGTTTATTTTTACTAAAGCAGTGGCCTGAGAGTAATTCATGATTCCTTTCAAACTGAAACACCACAATCCACGTTTACCATCACGTACATCACTCCAGCGCATACATGAGAACGCATACCTGCAGAGCGCGCTAATTTCAATTTTGACGCACGAAGTTTCACTGTCAATATGGCAACTGTCAATCAATAATCGAAATGTAAACAAACATAGAGCTTGTTTACGCGAGGCTTAGCAGAGATTTTAACAGTGGTTAGTTAGGAGTGTTTACGCGCGCCGACCAAAATGACAGCCGACAACACCTTAACCTAGGCCGCTTTTCTTGAATCGTGTGAGAAAAGTCGCTGGCAGTAAAATACATTCCGCAGTACACTTCTGTAGTGGAAGTTGCCTAAAAACCACGATTTTAGGCAACATTCGCTACATCAGTGTACTGCGGATGGGCATGAGCGTTTTCGTGCGATTGCCAACACTTGCTTGCTTACTAAATGCAATTTAAAATCACATTTAGCTAAGCTTAACAGCTGTTGCGAAACTTGTGTTTAGAGGTGTTTATGCGGACGATAACATTGATGTTACGGACCTTAACACCAGTTTTAAACCTCGCGTAAACAAGGCCATAAGGAACCTCCTAACCATTCAACATTCAATATTGTTCAGAATGAAATGTTACGTGCCGTATGGCAAAAAGACTCAGAAAAGATTCAGGTGATACGAAACACAACGAGCTGCAAGGCGATCATCGAAACAAGAACGTTATTAGGTTAGGTCTGTCGAAACGTCAAATTGACGTCAAGGGCTGTCAGCTACCATTTGCGTAACATTTACACACGCACACCGTATTACAGTGTTGTAAACTTGTTGTCGTGATATGATATGACAACGTCCTACTTTCACAGGTATGCGCGGAAGCCTTTCGGGAAACGTGGATTGAAACAGAGGGTTGAGACAAGAATGAAGTTTTGCCGCTCGAACTTTGAAAAATCAGCGCCATTTTACTATCAGTAACAGAACTGCACGGGATGAGTCTAATGGAACAGGTTTCCACTCAAATACTCCGTTACTTGAGTGGATTCTACAGGGTGGTCCGACTTCCATGTCATTAAATTTAAGGATCGATAGAGAATGAAAAATGAAGGGGCCTTTCTCCAGAAAACATATTTGAGAAATGCCTAATAACAGAGATACAGCCCTTCAAAGTTGGAAATAAATAATCGTTTTTTCCGTATAACTTTTGAACCGTTCAACTGATTCAATTCAAAATAGAACCAAAGGTTTACTTGAATTATCCCCTGTCGAACAATGGGGTACTTGCCAATGAAACAGATTCGACTGAAAATACTTTCAATCATCAACAAGAGTAATAAAGAGTATTTCCTGAAAATTTCTGGAAAATATATCCATTGGTTAAAAAGATTTTTTTTTATTTTTTATTTTTCAAAATGTTGGTAACAGTAGGAAAACGTCAGTGGGATTTTCATATCTGTATTTTTCAAATATTGTAATGTCACTCTAACAGTTTTTTGAGTTTCCAATCCAACAGTGCTGTTGGTTTAGTTTTTAGTATATTTGTGACGTCACAAATATATTTTTAAAACACGCAACACGGCCGCAATTTTGGGAATTTAGGAAAAAGAAAAAATACGGGTACATTATTTTTAACCACACTATCGATTGAGCCAATAAAAAAAAATTGGGCAAGTACCCCATTATAACACGTTTCATAAAAAAGTATTTTTCGCACATTTCCGCTACAGGTGAATGAGATTTTTTCTGGACGCGATCAGGCTTCTCCATTGTTGGTGACGGTAAAATTTCCGGAAACAAAAAAAAAACGTTTCCTGGAAATCTTCTTAAAAAAAAACGGAAACATGGAAATAATAGAGATGTCGAGAGTATTTCCTGAAACACTGGAAAATTTTCTGCAGAATGGAAACATTTCTGGAATTTTTGAAACATTTCTGGAACATTGGAAATATTGGAAACACTTCTGAAAGATTGAAAATATTTTTGAAATACATAGTGGAAACATTTTCAGAAATTTCCGTAATTTTAAATTTCCATTTTACATTTAAAAATGGTCATTTAATGGAAATATTTCCTGGGAATAGAAAATTTTCTCGGAAATGAAAGTATATCCCGGAAATGGGAATGTTTCTTATGTCACGGAAATATTTCCGGAAACAGAACATTTCCTTGCCAACGTTTCGTGTTGAAATTTTCCGTGTCATTTGTGTCATTTCCAAGAAAAGTTGTCCACTCCCAACATTATCCACTGTATTGGAAAATGGTGCAATTTTCTAATTCTTCCCTTTCTAATTTTCGTCAATAAACAAAGAAATCAGCAGTGACCGTGTCAAAAAGAGGATCTCGATTTCGATCATTCCAAAAGTAGGAATGGACTACAAATTGTGGCCAAGAAGGTTTTCCCTCGGGTTTTCCAAAAGAAATTTTGAAACCCCCCCCCCCGAACGAAGTGGAAATGATACTAAACAAAAGACGGGATCAGGGAGCAAAATAGGGGTGTTGGGTGGAGAGGAGCTAAAAATAACGCGTCATAAAACGGAAAAAACAGGCAAAATTTCGCAAAAAATCGTGAGAAAACCACTAAAAGATATTAAGCGCTTTCCTTTTACATCTCAGCAAAGATTCTGACCTAACTTACATAGGTAAGAATATTATCTAATCTGGACTGGGACTCCGTGTTGTCAGTCCGTGTCCGTGTTGACAGTCGCTTATAAGCGATAGTCGCTAAGCATAGGGAATTTCCATGTACCTGCTCAAGGTCAAATAGAAAGCGACTGTTGACAAAGAACACGGAGTCCCACCCCTGAGCAAATGTGGTAGTCTAAAAGGAACGCTGAAATCTGACTTCGCCAAGTGTAAAAGTAGGTGCTTTCCTTCTACAACCTGAACTAAGTATTCTGACTTAAGTTGTTAGTGGTATCTCACTTTCGCGCATGTGATTTCTCGCTCTTTCTTTCTCTAACTTAGATCAGATCAGTGAGTTTTGTTGTAAAAGGAAAGTGCTTCATATATCACTATAAACTCAACCTTTGATATTTTGAGGAAACGCGGCATTGTGTGATTGTCATTTTTGACGTTTCTTCCACTTTTGAATCCAACTCAGTAACTAAGTATGGCCACGAACGTACCTTGACAGGGGTGAGGGGGGAAGTAAAATTCTGAGTTAGCCTGACTTGATCGCTGACAAAAGAAACGTCCTCTCAACTCAGTCAAAGTTAGTCAAAGTCGGATTATGTCAGATTTATGGTAAAAGGAAGGCGCTTATTGTTTTTGTGGCAATACGCTACCAAAAAACACTAACGGGATAAGAGAGCTGAATAGGGGTGTTGAGCGAGAAGAAACTAAAAAGAACGCGTCGTAACAGTATATTACATACCGAGACGGGAAATACATCATTACTGCTGAGGGCACAGAGAGCCTCCAGGAAAAAGCTGGAATGATGTATTTACTGTCGAGGGTATGTATACTATTTTACTCACAACCATGTACTCCTGCTTCAAAAGTTGAAATCTAAAAATTAACTTTTTGTCATAACTTCCAGATAGGCCGATTAATTTTGCTGAAACGTGGTTCAGGAAATACTGATTAACACACTTATTGTTTGGTTGGATGCATATTTTGAAATTTCCCTTCTAAAGCTACCATTTTTTCACTTTCTCGGAAGGTCGGCAATGGGTCACTTTCCGACCTCCTACTAGGTATGTAATGAATCAATTACCATAGTGGTTGTGAGTAAAACAAGAAACAGGGCTGACAATCGCTAACAATCGTGAAAAACCATTGAAAAGAAGAAATAAATCACACGAAACGGGAAGAAAGTCGCAAAAAGGCAGCCGACGCGTGTAAAGAAAGATGAGATGCAGAAAAAACAGCAGAAGAGCGCAAAAAAGGATACAAACGCATGAGAAGTATCGCGCAAAAGCATAAGAAAGGAGTTGAGTATGTTTGAAAAGAAGGAATAAAAACAGAAAACGGGAAGTCGCGAAAAATAAGTGAATAGTAGATGCGTGTAATTTCTCTATTTGCTTTTCAATTCATATCGGAGTTTTTTTTTGAATGGCAATAAAGTACTGCGCTTTGTGGAGCACATGCATTTTCACATTTATAGCATAGCTCCTATAGACAAGTAATGATACAAGTGTACAACTTTCGTAGTGTGCTTTAATTCTCCGCTCAAATGATAAAGGCAACGAACAAAACAAGCTTTTTTCACTGTTGCCTACTCGAGCCGGTGGAAGCCCATCTTCAATTGTCAAAAAAAGAGCAGCGAGAATAGATTGGCTACCATGACGACAGACAAGGAAAGTGCGTGATGTTCAAGTGCGAAAATGAAATAGTTACAGTGAGTTGATCGCATTCTTAAGTACCAAAATTGACTGAAAATTGCATAAAGAACAGAATGGTGGTATAATCAAGTTCACAACTTTCTGCATTAGAGCAAACTATGAACAAAATGGGTTGCGTTGGTAAGAATGGCACGTTGACGACTTGTTGGCAGCTAGCTGTCTTCATGTGCAACTTTCAATGTGACATTGTCACCGTCTCGGGGAGTCATGTACGCAAAAGTGAAAATTTTCGAGAATATGCGAGGAATTTTTGAGTTTCCTTCGAGTGATTTGCAATGTGAACGATAAAGGACATTGTCTTCACTGGTTGGTAAGTCTTTGCCAAGGCTATTAGGTTTTTGCCGGCCACTGAGAAAATTATGCCAAAAGTCCTTGATGCCGTGAAGAAATGGAATGTAAAAAGGAAAAACCCACTGTCCAAAAGGAAACTTATTCTTTAGATGAACAATATGGATAGTAGGCCAATAATTTATGGAGTTGAACTGTACGGAGACGAGACAATTTGGGCGGGAGTAGGTAGGTACACGGTGTTTTCTTTTCTGGCAGCACGTGTCTTCATACCTTGCTTGCTGTTGCAGTAGGTATAATAGGTAGAGCTAGAACTAGAGTAGATACCTAGTACTCACTACTGCAGTGATATGCAACAGAAGATGTAGCCTTTTGGGCGGTGGGCCTTTTCATCCAAGTAGTATCCTGCCGATCTTCGACATTATTCATTAGTAGCCGCCAAAAACCCAACAACCTTGGCGGAGACCCACCAACCAGTAAATACAATGTCCCCTATCGTCCACACTGCAAAGCACTCCAAAGAAACTCACGATTCCAGGCGTATACTGAAAAATTTTCGCTTTCGCGTACATGATACCTCGACAAGGTGACAAGGTGTCACATTAAAACTTGCACGTGTAGACAACTGGCTGGCATCCCCTTGTCATGGTATCATTCGTACCAACACAACACAATTTTTCCATAGCTTGCTCTAATGCAGAAAAAAGCCGTGAAATTAATTATAGAATCGATACTGTAAAATGTGAGGCTTCGGGTCCCCTTTATGACACCGAAATCGAAATGAACGTAGCCTGTGACATTTGACAGTTGAAAAAACATTTCTAGCCTCTTGAAGCGCCAGTTTCATTTTCCGATGCTTCAATCTAAAAAATGCGACGTCGTCGCTCAAAAGTGTCGCAATAGAGGCACCGACCCTTTGGCCTGCTCCAGGCAATAGGATGCACCAAGCCCTGAAAAATCAGTGGCAAAACGAGGAACACCCTGGCGTTATGTCATGGGCAGCAGGATTTACGTGAAATGTTTAATAATTGAAATTTCAAAGAGCCCAGTCATTCACAGTTGTTTAGGGGACCGAAATTAATGTGATTACTACCTTCAATTTGCCATTTGCCTCGTTTATTGACCCGCGCGAGACGCATCTGTGTCGGTGCTGCCTGGTCGCTACACGAATCCCGAATGCTATGAAATTCAAAAGGAACCCGTGCGGTTTTGGTGTCTAAACGACGGTAACACGTCCCCGAGTCGCATTTCCACTCGTGACTCGGAAGATTTCAACATTTTGATGGCAATTTCACAGGTAACATAACTCAATTTCTGGACAAGCCAGTTCTATACCAGGTAAGAAGGCGGCAACCCTACACTGCTAGACAAGAAAATTTGTCTTGGTCACTCGAATCACGGTGACGCTGGACGTAGCATTAAAGCGACCGCAAAACGTCTTTAATCTATACTCACATCGTAGTCGAAGCTATCAGGTAGCGGCTGTTGCTGCTGCTGCTGCTGAACCGGTTTCTCTACCGCCACATTTGCGACCGCGCTGTCGTCATCGTCGTCGGAGTCCGAATCGAAAATGATCGAAATGTCGTCTTTGATGTACTGCAAACAGGGCCGTTTCTTCTTCAGTCCGCTCTCTTGCAACGCCTCGTCCAAAACCCTCTGACTCCGTTTCGTCCCCCTGTCCGTTCCGTTCCTGGCTTGAGAAGCTTCATTTTTCTGCGCCGCGACGACCGCTCCGTTGTTGGTATTGCCGGCGTGCAATTTGTCATACTGCTGCAGCAAATCCTCAGTCTCAAAGTTGGCGAAATAATCGAGCGTTTCGGCAAGGACGAGCTTATCGGGAGCCGGAGCTGCAACCTCTGGCGTCGATTTGATGGATATCACGTCGATCGGTTCTTCGTCTTGAGAAGATGAAGCGACAGTGGCGACGTCTTGTTCGACCGCTTCTTGAACTTCGCCTTGGTCTTTCAGCGTTGAATCTCCAGCTGGGTCTTCTTCATCCACTCGGTCTTCAGTTTGCACCTCCACGCTTATCTTGGCACCGTCTTCAGTCTGAGCTTCTGCATTTATTTTGGCCCGTTCTTCAGTTTGCACGTTTGCGTTTAGCTTTGACACGCGTTCGGTTTGAACTGCAACGTCTGTCTTGGCAAGAGTTACAGTTTGAACCTCACTGTGGGCGACTTCAAGAGTAGTCTGAACGATCGCGATGCTGGAATCGACAAAAAGAGAACGAACTTCAGCCAGTCCTTGTAGTAACTCGCTCAGACGAGGATCTTGTTTTTGAAGCAATACATTGAAATTTGTATTCAACTTTTCAATGAGCTTCTCACATTCTTCTACCAGATCCGGGTAAGGTGGATTTTCGTTTTGCTCCAGGAATCTGCCGAATTCTTGGAGGGGATCTTCATGTTGGCCTAGCCCATGTTCACCTTGGCATTGCTGACCTTCACCCTGACACTGTTGACCTTCACCCTGAGACTGTTGACCTTCACCTTGACACTGTTGACCTTCACCTTGACACCGTTCACCTTCATCAAGAACTAGCAGATCAGGCTGTGAAGTCTCAATGATGAGCGATTCACTCATCACTTTGGGAAGCGTCTTTGCGAAAAACTGCTCTACAGCTTCGCCACAGTAGAAGTTTTCGTCGCTGGTTTGATCAGTTTGATTTTGCTTCCCGAGATGACCATTATTCTGAATAACAATTTGACCTTCAACTTGATCTATCTCGTCTGAAACTTCAACTACTTCAAATACTTTGTTCTTCGGTTCGACCTCATCAGTTCTCCCTTCAGCCTCTCTCGTCAGAAGGATTTTCAACTGCTTGGGATGCTTCTTGACGAAACTTTTGGTGAGTTCTTTGATTCTGTCCCACCCGCTCTGATTCGATTTTTCGACTTTCCTTGCTTCGATCGTCTCCAAAAATTCGTCTTCCATCAAGTTCAAAGCGTCAATTTTTTTGCTGGTATCGACCGTATCGGTCTGCGATATGATCTCTTCGATATGGTAATTTTCCATCGATGGAGTATCGCCGGCCAGCGAGTGCCTCTGGTGGTTCAGGTGGGTCAGGGTCTTGTCCACGCGAACGTCCAAGGATTTGGCGCGAAATTTCTTTGATTCTTCCCTTTTCCGTGTTCGATTAATTTTGAAATTGAACATAGATTTTGCTTCGTTTCCAACCTGAGACACTGACGGCATGTCAAGTGAAAATGCGATTCCTTCCTCAGGTTCCTTTTGAGTTTGCGACAAACGATCAAATTCGTTTTGTTCATCTGTCAACCACTTTACTATCTCTTCTTTGTTCTTGCATTCAGTGTCTGTGTGTATTTCTGGAATGACCGGAAGGGTTTCACTTGATGGTGCAGCAGGCTCCGGTGAAACCACCCGAGCAGTATTTTTTTTATAACATCTTCTGCCCATTTTGCTTTTTCCAACAAGCTTATCGAAAACATCCTCTTTGTTATCCGAACAATCTTCAGACAGAACATTTTCTTTAACATTTTGATCTTCACTCAATCTTTCAGACCGTCTCAAATTGACGTGATCCTTGCTTTTACTCTTAACCACTCCAGCAACCCTGCCACGCTTCTTGGGCCCCGCAGCTGTCTTGCTGTTAGTGTTCTTAGTTTTACCCATGATGTAGTATGTACCCTCAGGCTCTTTTGAACACCCTGGTGTCGGATTCTGGTATAAGTCACTCCAATCGTTGATTCTTATTACTGCCCGTTTGATAGGTTTTTTAGGCATTGCACTCGACCAGGTAATCTAAGCGGGAACATAACGAGCAAAAACAAAGTTAGTTTTTACTTTCTACATACCTTATGAAGAGTAAATAAGGTTATGTTTTCAAAAAATAATTACATACCTTGCCGGCTTAGGCAAACCATGAATGAAAAATTGCTGCTTGAACTTAAAACTAGACTAGAGGTCGGCAACGATAGAAATTTCATTTCAAAACCGCACAAAACCAAAAATTCCAAGAACTAAATTTGAAATATCACAAATGGTGGGAAAACAAAGAACGCCTTGCATTTTGACAGAAGTGACAGAATGACAGCAGAGTTTCTGGTTCCAAACGGACTGCCATTTCACAAACCAAAAGTCACCAACTTGAATGATCGAAAACTCAATTATTTGTAGAAATATTGGACAAAATCTCACGTTTTCAAGCGGCAGTCGGACTTGTATGCCACAAAGCAACGTTTTATTTGGACAAATCACAAAAATTTTTAACAAAGAGAGAGGAAGTGACAGTCGAGTGGTTGGTTAACCTGTCGGAACCAGACAGAGCGTGAAATGTCCCTAGCCAGACACAGTGTAGCAAGATGTCAGCCGCTGTGAACGCAGAAAAGTAGAAAACAAAACCAGTATGTGACAAATTAGTACGAATTTAGCTGAATTGAGTGCACTGTTTCGGCCGTTATCGAAGTGAGTACCAGGCAGTAGCTTTGGCAAGCATCAATTTTGACTGGGGTACTCCACAGACTCGGATCTGACGACATAACCTACAACTTGGACAAAAATGAACAGGCAGAAGCGAAATCCGGGCCCCGTGCCCAACCGCTGGCTGCATTGCCCCAGGAAAGCCACCGAACTGATAATCGGCAAGTTCATGGCGATGAAAACGCCGCTGAACGAAAACTTCGATGGGGTGGTCCCAAGCGAGTGCAGGTTCCATCCGAAGATGCTGTTCGATTTGTGCAAGACCAAAAGGGTAGGTATTTTGAAGTCAAGCACGCGAAGCTGGCTGCAGATTGCAATCCCACGTGGAGTTTCAGTCAGCTGTTCATTAAAGACAACCAGCGTGGCTTAGTGTATCTAAATTTCAAATTTCGCACTTCAATTTTGCAAGGCTTTGTCAAAGTTTTTTTCGCAAAAAAAACTCCCGTTTTTTACCGACGCAAGATATACAAATACCTTGGTACATCAAATACTGCAAGGAGATAACAGGGTCAAGAATCGGCCATGGTATAGTATGTTCAGCACTAGTGTGATTCAAGTGAGCTGTGATTTCCTGAATCACTCCTTCACATGGCGTCACGTGGCGAGACTCCCACTCAACTCGAATCACGTGGGTTGAACGTACTTTTTATATTATTTTTACTATTTTATACAGGTGTCCCAGATATTAGTATGTACTGCAAAGGGAACACTAGGCTCCTCCCCACTCAATGTGACGACTTGTGCAATGTGCATTATATTTTGGAGAAGTTGAAAAACCGGAACATGAATCTGAATGAAACATGTTACTGTGTGGTGACACGGGATAAAACACAGAGTGACTGAAAATGACTTTTTCGACGTGATTTTATCCTGAAATTTGTCAAATTCAACTTTGAAAACGTGCACTCTGCACCATGAACGATATCAGTGGTACATATAACCACACATCTTGACTTTAGATCTTGCGTGGAACGAGACCTTGTCAGCTAGAGATGGACTTGGCACATAGTTCCAGGAAACCTGGAACGGCGAAACCCCAGTGACCTTATTTTAAGCCGCTTTCGTTTTGCGCCAGGAGCTGCTCCGGGCAGATCACTAGATAGAGAGAGTAGATACAGACACCAATCACGACCCAGCTGCATCTACTTTCTTTGTCTAGTGATCTACCCCAAGCAGCTCCTGTTGGCAAAACAAAAGCGCCTCTGGAAGGAGGCCAGTTGCCACCATGTGACGAAAGCGAGATTCTAAGCTTGTAGTCGAGGTTGTAGTTTCGAACCAAAAATCAGCATGGGTTAGGAAACGTCCGGCAAGTGGCGGCATCAAGTGACGAAAAGCGAAAACAGTGTCTGACGTGATACACGTGCGGCATTGAAGAAAGCAGATCTCTTCTTTATCTTGACAGGGAAAATTGCACTACAGTCCGGATTAGGGCGCAGCGTAAGTTCAACATTCTCGTCTTTGTCGACTCGCCAGTTTCACGCCAGTGGTGGGAGCACGGCGTCAATCGGTTAGGAAATTCGTGTTCGTATACGAGTTTTGCTAGCACGCCAGTTTCATGTTTCGTAAATAGTGAATATCGCCCAATCCCTTGCGTCTTCTGCCCCGTGCAGAGCATGCTTTCAAACGGTTACGAAGTTCGTTTTCGTATCCGAATTTTGCGAGCACGCCACTTTCGTATTTCGTAAAAATCGACCAGCCTCTTGCGTATCCTACCCACAGCCGTGAAGTGTCGATCTTTCTTGTCTTTGTCTAGCATAATATATCTGCATCTTCCCTCCTCGTCGCCGAAATTTTAGCAATATGGCGGCCTCCATCTACGGGCACGACTTTTTACGATCGTTTCCGATTGCAAAGACGAATGAAAATACGTCTCATACGCAAGTTTATACAATAGAAAATACGGAAGCTTCGTATTCGCCCCGTGTGAAGTACAGAGTGGAGGTAACGAAACCGATCACAGCGCTTTATGTGGACAAAAAGAGCAACATTGATGGCTCGGCGCTGCGTGATCAGGCTGTCAATTTCCTGATGTTTGAGGAGTAGACCGTTTAGCGTCGAAGGCCCGTATTCATATCCCACTTTTAAGCTAAAAGCGCTTTTAGTGCGATGCGTATTTAGGGGCATTTTTCATATTTTAGTGTTAAAAAATACAAATTAACGCGCAAATTAATTGCAATTAAGTACATACAATCGCTCCCAATCGCAATAATGTATTTTTGAACACTGAAATATGAGAAATGCCCCTAAATGCGCATCGCACTAAAAGCGCTTTTAGCTTAAAAGTGGGATATGAATACGGGTCGAAAACTCTAGCGTCGAAAATACACAGCACCGAAAGTGATGGTCGAAAGTGACAGATATTGACAGTGGTCACACCTGTTGAATTTTGCGCATATAGATGATTCATAAATCGCAAATATGGGCTCCAGACGCTGTAGGCTCACTGTATTAGGAAAATTTCAAAATTCTCACTCTTACTTGAAGCATATGGTTGAGTAGTTTCGATTTTAAAAAAATCTTGAGTAAATACTCGCCCCGAATGTACATTTGACATTTGCTATAAAGTCAGGTCTATGATAAATTCTGATCTAAATTTGAAACAGCGGTACCGACTGCTGGTCAGAGCATTGCCTCTCTGCCCGGCTTGTATAGGTCGCGGGAACAAAAATGGCGTGCTAAAGATGGGTATATGGTATGATGTTATTTTCACTAGTACGTAGGTACTTGTTGATACCATTTTCTTCAGTTGTATAGTTGTAATAAATATATGCATAGATAATTTATTCAATAACTGTAGCTTTATAATAAAAATTAATGTGCTAAACTCAAGATTCAACTGAGTATGTCAAAAACAAGCGAATCTCTACAGCGGTACTTTGGCACCCCCTCAGGCGCAAGCGCGGGCAAGAAGCTGGCAAGAGGCGCGTCGTTCTCGGCTTCGTTGTGCCGGCGTGCCTGCAACGTTGCCATAGCGGGTGCCGAGGTGACGGTTATGTTCCCGCGACCTATTGTCGTGTCCTACGCACCTAGGATCTACGCACTGAGCCACTGAGCACTGTTGCCGGCTCGAAAAGCTCCTTTCCGTCCGTTCGGGAGGGGACATGAAAAGGGCACGATTCCCGCCATTTCGACGCTAAAGTTTTCGGGCCGTATTCATACCTCGCTTTTAAGCTAAAAGCGCTTTTAGTGCGATGCGCATTTAGGGGCATTTCTCATATTTCAGTGTTCAAAAATACAAATTAACTCGCAAATTAATTGCAATTACTAAGTACATACAATCGCTCCCAATCGCAATAATGTATTTTTGAACACTGAAATATGAAGAATGCCCCTAAATGCGCATCGCATTAAAAGCGCTTTTAGCTTAAAAGCGAGGTGTGAATACGGCCCTTCGGCAGTAAGCGGTCTACCCGTTTGGAGTTTGGAGCACTTAACCACAAAATAATGACAGTCCAGCCAGCGATCAGTCATTTATGACAGTGCAGCGATCTGTAATTTAGGACTTTAGTGACGTTTCGCGCCTACAAAGTTGCGTACGCTAGGTGACGCTGGCGTCGTGCACGGGGCGAATACAGATGTGGGACTCCGTGCTCTTTGTCAACTAAAGGTGCGTTCAGTCAGCTTATTTAGCCGCAAGTTTTAATTTTAGTCGCAAGCGCAGCGAGGCCCATTGGCTCTTACGAACCAGCCTTTTTAGAACAGCCAATAAGCGGTGCTGCGCTCACGGCTGAAATTAAAACTTTCTACTAAATAAGCTGACTGAACGCACCTTAACACAACAGTCGCTTTCCACCTGACCTTGAGAAGGTACAGGGTGATCCACCGAGATTCCTCCCCCCTTGTTAGAATTTTTCCCGTTGGAATAAATTGGTAGGTAAAGATATTTTTCCCAACCATTTTTCCCGTAGAATTCAAATTTGGACACATTTTTTTTTGTATTTTATAGTATACAGGCTGTTTCAAAAAACTTCCAATTTTTTTCGACACCTTGTATCTAATATTGGAAATGATGCGGCTTTTTCTTCTGACTCCAGATATGTAATTTGATATCTGAATAAGATCATATTATACTTCTCGCCCCAGATTTCTCCCCGCCAAGTTTCTTTTTTCAAGAAAAACGCCGGAACAGGTCGACTTTTATCTATGAGAATTCGGCAGTACGTGTCGTAGATGTCAACCTCAAAATAAAAATCGACCAATCAAAACAATTTGGAAGTTTTTTTTGAAACATCTCTACTATAAAGTGCGATTTATAACTCGATTTTAATCGCAAGCGCAATCGCAACGATTTTAAGAAGTTGGCCAATATCCAACTCTTGCGATCTGAGCCTTACGATCGGCCAATGAAAATCAAGATAATATCAAGATTGAAGTAGGTTCACTTGTACTGTGACTCTAGTTGGCTGGGCAAATTTTTTACTTTAGCATTGTAGGCTTGCCGCCTTTTCACCTGGTGTGAAACTGACTTCTCTGGAAGTGAAGTTATATTTCTTATCAAATTGATATTAAAATCTTGGAAAACTGACCTGGTCATATGTGGAAGTGCGACTAGGGGGACGCAGAGCTGTGTTACCGTCATGTAGACACCAAAAGAGCACGGGGCGGCCGCAAATCTCAGTCATCTTGACGGCGGCCCATTCAGGGTCGACAAAAACTTGTCCCGGAAAGCCCCAAAACGAAAGCAAATTGCAAAATTGAAGGTACTAACATCAATTTCGGTCCAATACGCAACTTTGAGCGGCTGGGTTTTTTGAAATTTGGTTTAATTTACTTTTTACACGTAAATTCTTTTGCCAATGATAGACTGTACGGCGATCCTTGTATCGCCTATAATTCTTCAGGGTTTGGCTTGTATTTTTGACTGGAAGAGGCGAAAGGGTTGATGATTGCATGGGGCCCCTTTTTTGGACGAAGGGCATTGTAGACTCTTTAATTTGAAGCATCGAAAGTTGAACCGGCTTCGAGAGGTTAGGAATATGGTTAGGAATATTTTTCACAACTGTCAAATGTCAAGGCTTTTTTGATTTATTTGTTCATTGGCGAAAATTGAAAACAGGTCGAAAAATTGCTACATTCGGCTATCTGCAAAGGAAATACGCAAAAAATGTGTTTCAAAACTGGTCCGGCTAGAGCAGCCAACTGCAAAGTTTTGGGGATTTTCTATATTCCACATTTGGAAACTTAGAAACAAAATCTCACAGCCGACCAGAATCACGGTACAAGTGAACATAGTATGGTTAAAATGAGCACAGTAGTTTTCTTGATTACCAATGTTATGTTAGGGGATTTTCTGGGGGCTTTTAGCGACAAGCTGACAGGTGCTGCACCTTAGGTTTTCTCCCTCCATCATGCCTTGCTTCCGACCGATGCGATCGTTGCGATCGAGTTATAAATTGACGAGGTGGATATGGTCACGATCGATCCGAATAAAATTGCGACTAAAATTAAAATCGAGCTATAAATCGCACACAAGATATACAAAAATTTGGTGTCCAAATTTGAATTCTAAAAAATGAAAAATGGTTTTGAAAAATTTCTTTCCCCACCAATTTATTCCAACGGGAAAAATTCCAACAGGGGGAGGGGAGAATCTCGATGGATCACCCTGTACATACATGTAAATTCCCCATACTTAGCGACTACCGCAGTTAAGGTGCGTTCAGTCAGCTTATTTAGCCGCAAGTTTTAATTTTAGTCGCAAACGCAGCGACGCCCATTGGCTCTTATGAACCAGCCTCCTCAGAACAGCCAATAAGCGATGCAGCGCTTACGACTAAAATTAAAACTTGCGGCTCAATAAGCTGAAAGTGCGTTCAGTCAGCTTATTTAGCCGTAAGTTTTAGTTTTAGTCGTAAGCACAGCGATGCTCATTGGCTGTCATGAACCAGCCTCCTCAGATCAGCCAATAAGCGATGCTGCGCTTACGACTAAAATTAAAACTTGCGGCTAAATAAGCTGACTGAATGCACCTTAATTCATTGCCCGTGCTGCAGCGAAAATGAGCATTGTAGTATTAGTTTTTACATTAATTTCTTATTTTGAAATTGAAAACCAGACTATTCATATTCATCAGGATGTTTCAGGGATGATAGCAAAAAATCAACTATGGGTAGATCCTGTGGGTGGTCCGTGAGCCTTTGTCTCACTCGGGCTCACAAAAAATTGTAAAAAATGACCAGGAAGCTGACAAGGTCCTTGTACTTACAGCTTTTTGAGCTCATAAAATAAGGAACCTGGCAAGGTCTATTTACACAGCTTTTTGGCCGAATCGCTGCTTTTCAGGCTCATACAAAATTGAAAAAACAACAGATTTCGGATGGATTGCAGTAACAGGAACCAGCTGAAGTTCATGTGCACAGCTTTTTGGGCGAATTGCTGTTTATCAGGCTCACAATAAATTTAAAAAAAAAACAACTAGGAAGCTGACAAGGTCCATGTACACAGCTTTTTGGGTGGATTGCAGCTTTTCGGGCTCATAAAAAAAAAACAGGAATCTAACGAGGTCCATGTACACAAATTTTCGGGCAAATTGCAGCTTTCCAGGTTCATTAAAAAAAAACAGGAACCTGACGAGGTCTATGTACACAGCTTTTCTGGCGATTAGCATGTTTTCGGGCGTAAATATTGTTCTATCATCAAGTTTTGACAATTAGCAATGACATCGTCCAATGAGCGTATGAAATTGACATTTGAAATCCGATGTGAAGCGAAGTTGCGTGGTATGAACCCGACAGCCAGCGTTGCGACATTAAGTGATGACGCACTGAAAAGTAAAGGGTTAATAACTTTTAATCCATCGAAAATGAAACATTCGCCCGTATCAAAAACAAAAATGTCAGAAAATGGAGCGTAGATTTTGTGTGGGGAGTATTGTTACTGTAAAAGTGCGGTTGCAGCTGGTGTGTAGGACACCGAAAAAAATTAGGGAATTAAAAAAAAATTGAGGCTATGTTTTTCCTAGCGGTAACAGAA
This sequence comes from Anaspis maculata, assembly GCA_949128115.1. NCBI lineage: Eukaryota > Metazoa > Arthropoda > Insecta > Coleoptera > Scraptiidae > Anaspis > Anaspis maculata. Next base: position 24,741,690 of record OX421964.1, on the reverse strand, counting down.
AAAAAAACAAGTGAGTATGCCTTCACGTGCGTGAGTCTCAGTAGCGCATTTTCTCAAAGAGGCATATTGTGAACGTAAAGAAATTTGGTTAAAGAAGAAACACCATTCCTTGCCCACTTTCTTCATTCGAAACTCATTGTGATATTGTGTTATCAGAATGGGGTACTTGCCAATGAAATAGATTTGAATGAAAATTCTTTCACTCATCAATATATTTTTTTGTTTGAGGGCGGGAGCTGGGAGCGGCGACTAATCAACAGTAGTCTATTCTTTCCCATTTTCAGTCGGCTATCCATATAGCGAAAGAATTAGCTCGCTATTTCTTCGGGTTTATATTTCCCATTTATCTTTTACTTCAAGGGCAGCGTGTGGGGGTGGCAGTATTCGGCAAAGTAACTGTTGCACAGTTTGAGTTAACAGTTTCTAAAATATGTTTAAGGAAATATGACAATCGGTGAAAATTGTAGAAGTTGCATTTTTTTTGTTTGGGGGCGGGAGCTGGAGGCGGCGGCTAATCAAAAGTGGCCTCTCTTCCCATTTTTAGTCAGCTATCTATATAGCGGAACAATTAGATCGCTATGTCTTCAGGTTCATGTTTTACATTTATATCTCACTTTGGGGGCGGCGTGTGGGAGCGGCAGAGTTTGGCAAAGAAATTCTTGCACAGTTTGAGTCAAGAGTTTCTGAATGTTCGAGGTAACATTATCAGCTAAATCAGTGAAAATTGTTGAAAGTTGCACTTTTTTCTTTTGGGGGCGGAAGCTGGAGGCGGCGCCATATCAAAAGTAGCCCATCCTTTACCATTTTTAGTCAGCTATTCATATAGCGAAAAATTCAGATCGCTATGTCTTCAGGTTCATGTTTTTCATTTATCTCTTACTTTGGGGGCGGCGTGTGGGAGCGGCAGCGTTCGGCTGAGCAAATGTTGCACAATTTGAGTTGGCAGTTCATAAATGTTTGAGGGAACATCTCAATCGGTAACATTTGTGAAAGTTGCACTTTTTATCGTTTGGGGGCGGAATCTGGGGGCGGCGACTAACCAAAAGTAGCCTATCCTTTCCCATTTTTAGTCAGCTATTTATATACCGAAAGAATCAGATCGCTATGTCTTCGGGTTTATGTTTTCAATTTTTAAGTGATTGGGGGCGGTTTTTAGCAGTTTTTTCATGTCGGCGGCGCATATTGAAGACGGAATGTTTCTTGGCTTACGTTTATAAGTGGCAACTATGTATTATTCAAAAAATGAGAACATCAGAGCATCAGGTCTGGTAGAAAGTGCAATATTATGTAATTTCAAGTTTATCGGGGGCGGTTTTCTCTATGTTGGCGGCGCAATATAGACATCCAATATAGCCTAGCCCTCCTTTGGAAGTGGCAGCTACGTAACAGCGAAAAAATTAGAAAGCTAGGTCGTCTAGTTTGGGAGGAGTTCGAGGAACGGACGGACGGACGGACGGACGGACGGACGGACGGACGGACAAAGCGGTTGCAATAGCGATTTTCATCAAGATGGAAAATGCGCTAAAAACAGCAAAATACGTATGGGTTTGGGGTATTCAGGTACGCAAAATTTCAAATTTCCACTGCCTTTATTTTATTTTTATTGACAGAAAACTTAACTTTTTACTCCCAACTTCAACACCGTGTATCTTGAAAAAGAGTACGAGTAGAACATCGAAAAAACAAGTAGACTTACTTCAAAAACTGTATATCGGAATCAAATTATAACGGAGGGCTAATAAAGACTTTCAAAGTTGAGTTTTGATTTTTTTTGTTTATTACAATTCCAAACTGGATTAATGGATTTTGACCAAATTTGGTACACGTAGTAAGTTGATGCATACCTACACCTACACAGACTTTCATACAGTGGCGAAGAAATGGAAAGGTGTCTTTTTTTACTCCCTGCCAACTAGTCCAATGAATAAACTGCTCGTCAAAAGTTAAGCATAGAGCAAAATTTGCTCCAATTTCAAGCAAGGATATCTCAGGGGAAAAAAAGTTTATGGTGCCTGGTAGAGCTTTTCTTCAGCTGCAAGACGTTATGTCGACTTACGACACCATTGACTTGGCCCATGATACACAGGATGCCAAAGGAAGGAGTGTCAAAAGTGTTAATTTTTGAAGTCGTGGAACTTTTTTAGAAAAAATTTCGGATTTTTTTTCTTCAGTTTTAGAAAGCGGATATCAATATCTCGAAACGGTTTCTGACTTTTGATCGTATTTTGTTTCTTCAAAGAGATCTTGTTTTTTTTTGTGGAATTTAATTTGGATTTTTTGATACAGGAGTTACTAGAGCTGTTGCTTTTTGTTGAAAATTCACAGAAACGTACACAATTGCTGGATGAATTATACCATTAGATAATTTGACCTCATGGGCCCCCAGAAGAGGTTATCTTCTGGACCTCTCCAGGGGAGACACCCAAAGAAGCATGCTGCGACATCACATTGACACTTATTGACTCCAGCATGAATAAAAATGGAAGACTTGTAACCATACGTTGCATCAAAATTACCATGGTTACAAATTAGTCCCATCATGGGTGATTTTGTTACTGCCCAAGTCACTGGAAATTTCCAGAAGTGATATCTCCTTGACGAATAGAGTTAGAGCCGTAATTCTTTTTCTGATACCAATTGGACACATTATTGGTCATTCGAGAATGATGTGCAAATTTTTCACTTTCTACTTTTTCAGTCATGGGGAGTAATTTAGACGTTTGTCATGTCAGAACTATTTTTTTGTACTTGTCATCATTGAAATGTCAACATGAATGTAATCTACCACTTCCACATCAGTAGTGGAAACAAAAGATCAACAAAGGTTTTCTCAGGAAACCTGGACTTTGAGGAAGAAAACACAGAACGCAAACTTGAAATTTATCAGCTTAAAATGACAGTATACATTCATGTTGACATTTCAGTGATGACAAGTACAACAAAAAAGTTCCGACGTGACAAACGTCAAAATTACCCCCCACTACTGAAAAAGTATAAATGTGAAAAATTTGCACATCATGCTTGAATGGCCAATAATGTGTCCGATTGGAATTAAAAAAAAAAAGAATTATGGCTCTCTCTACTCGTCTAGGAAATATCACTAAAATGGGCAAAAGAAACTGCAATGTTGGCATTGAAAGGATCGATAAGAATTCTAAGACATCATCTATACTCCTAATTTATTTATGTTCAATTGTATTTTAACTATTAATTTTATGTAGATCATTATATTGACTTTGTATCCTTTGTCAGAAGGCAGCCTACATAAAATGTAGGAAGGCGTTCATTTATTTTGAATAAAAAGTATATGAATAAAATCCAGTGACTTGGGCAGTAACAAAATCACCCATGATGGGACTAATCGGTAACCATGGTAATTTTGATGCAACGTATGGTTACAAGTCTTCCATTTTTATTCATGCTGGAGTCAATAAGTGTCAATGTGATGTCGCAGCATGCTTCTTTGGGTATCTCCCCTGAAGAGGTCCAGAAGATAACCTCTCCTGGGGGCCCATGAGGTGAAATTTTCTAATGGTATGATTCATCCAGAAATTGTGTACGTTTCTGTGAATTTTCAAGAAAAAGCAACAGCTCTAGCAACTCCTGTATCAAAAAATCCAAATTCCACAAAAAAACAAGATCTCTTTGAAGAAACAAAATACGATCAAAAGTCAAAAACCGTTTTGATATACAGGTGTTTCAGTTTTAATCGAGCAAACTTTGGGATAAAATTCTCCTCATCCTCCTGATTCAGAAAAATATAACATACATTCCTTTCACTCGTTTTCTAAGAAAGATACAAGGTGTCAAAGTTAATTTTTTTCGGTTTTCAAAATTTTGGAACTTGAGAACCGTTCAACCATAGTAGCTGAAATTGAGCATAGGCTGGTTTGTCGAAACCGTCTACCTACCTGCCAAATTTTGAAAGAATCGAATCAGTAGCGTAGGAGTTATGGGGGGTCATTATTTATCAAGGTTCTACAGATGCTTCCAAAATAATGACCTCCCATAGCTTCTACGCCACTGGTTGGATTCTTTCAAAATTTGGCAGGTAGGTAGACGGTTCCAACAAACCAGCCTATGCTAAATTTCAGCTACTATGGTTGAACGGTTCTCATGTTACAAGATTTTGAAAACCGAAAAAAATTAACTTTGACACCCTGTATCTTTCTTAGGAAACGAGTGAAAGGCATGTATGTTATATTTTTCTGAACCAGGAGGATGAAGAGAATTTTATCCCAAAGTTTGCTCGATTTAAACTGAAACACCCTGTATTGATATCCGCTTTCTAAAACTGAAGAGAAAAAAAATCCGAAATTTTTCCTGAAAAAGTTCCACGACTTCAAAAATTAACACTATTGACACTCTTTCTTTTGGCATCCTGTATATCGTGGACAAAGTCGATGGTGACGTAAGTCACATAGCTTCTTGTAGCTGAAGAAAAGCTCTACCAGGCACCATAAATTATTTTCAAATCGGATATCTTCCCCCGAAGAAATCCTTGTATGAAATTGGAGCAAATTTTGGTCTATGCTTAACTTCTGACGAGCAGTTTAATTTTGTACATTTATAATATTTTTCAGTTTCTACGTTCAATTTTTAAGATTTTTGTCGGGAAGTCCACTTAATTTTTGATGCTCTACCACCTTCTAGAATATCGACAAAATAAGTGAAGCACTTTGTATAATAGGTCAAGGAATCTACCCTTGACAGGAAAGCCACAAGTTGTAATTCACCCTGTATGTCGTGAAGGTACAGAATGGAACGTCCTTTCAAAGTGATCTAGTGTTTTCTGGATTTTCTGTATGTTCCTGATTGTCAAAATAACAATCAAAATATGTTTGAGAATTATCCCAGTTGTGGCGTCTCTGATCAACTAGCATCAACTGTTTGTGGACCAAAGATTTCTCGGAAGTTTGTCTCTAAGAATTCCATCCCTATACCAAATTGAATCAAAATCGGTCGATTTCCGAAGATAACATTATATGTACGAATTTACAATGCATAATTCCACTTTCGTCAAATTAGGGTACCTTCCCGCGATCTTAAATTTTCGTGTCACATCATAGGAATTTGAGTATTTTCTGAAATAATTCTTCCATTTGTGGCGGCTATAATGCCCTCGAATCAACAATTTTTCCACCAAAGTTTTCATCCTTTAAATAACTCCCATGTATAATCAATTTCACGGCTTTCTGCGTTGGAACAGATTACATCAATGTAGGTCAGTTTATTTCGAGGTTCATTATGATTATAGAAAAAAAACTTCCTTCAATTTTTTTATAATAATTTTCCCCACCACAAGATTGGTATCAAATGCGGATTGAAATGAGTGGTGATAACCGAGTGGTGACAACCTGTTATTATTATAGATTGGGTCACCCCTGCACTGAAACTAAGTTTATTGTGCCCCACCAACCGGACTCACCGAGCCGCAAAGTGGTGCCTGGATGCTTGATGGTAGGTCCATCCAAGCACTGGGGCCGACAAGCGCACGGTTTCACGGACACCGTCTCTCACCCCTGAACGCAGGTTCGGATGTCCGACACATCCACGCCCTGCGCCTAGTACGTTCCTGACTTTGTCCGTCCCCCAGACTACGCTTCCGGTTTTCCTCTACATTTTGCCGTATTGCCGGATAGAGGCATGCTATACTCGGGGGGTTTGCCTAAGACCACCTGAGGAGGAGTTTCAGACCGGCTTCGAATCAGATGAAAGACGCTCGTCTCCCATCCAACTCTTGGCAGCGGCCAGCGTTGCTGAAGTCAAGTTATCACCCGACTGGAGCGAATTACCACACGCTATGCCCTCCCCGGTGACAACCGCAATGGCAACCTGTCATTGTCAACGCATGCCGCTTTTGGCAGCCATCTTGTAGCGGGAAGAATAGACCATTCCCAAGTGTCTTCACTCTCACGTGTCAAACAGCTGATTCGGGGCAACGTCAACATGATGTCAACTGTACGTGCCAGTTGTCAAAACTGACGAATATGACAAGGTGTTGTGCAGTCTTCGGTTGTGCCAACTGAAGTTCCGGGCATATAAGCAATTGGTCGATTTTGAATCAGTCAAAGACAAGCGCGTGTTTTATTGGACGGAATCAGGCAACAGAAATTATGAGTGAAGGCTTTGCAATGGGAGATCTTACGTCGGAGAAACTAAGAAACAGCTCATTTTATTCTGATTATTCCAAATCAGGTATGTAAAACCCGCATGCGCGGCTCATAACGCCAGGAGCAGAATATGACATACATCAAAATGTTTGTTATTAAAGAAAAGCGACAAGGTCTTACTTTATTGTAATTATGACCTGATGGAATAATAGACTTGGTTGCTAGCTTCGTGACGAAGCTACTACATAAAGACTCCTTCATGGCTAAGTCACTTTTTTGTGGAATTACAACAAATTTGATCGATGCAATGCAGTTCCCCTGACAGGACTACTGTAAATTTCGAATTTCGTGCATGTAGTATGCTATTGGGCCTTCCCATCTAAATCATCGAATCAATTAAGGGTCCGCATCATAATTACGGATTGATCACGCTGAGGCTTCTAGCATAATTGCTTAACGCGTACAGTGCCCTAGTATATGCTAAAAGTACAGTTAAATCGAATAAGGGCAATGTAAATACTTTATATAATCGATTGCTTAGGTACCAGTTATTTCACAAACCGACTGATAGATTGATGCACTTCACATCTGACTGACGTAGCCCCCGTGACAGATACGAACATTTGATTGACGTTGCCCCTCATCTGCTGTTTTAGGCGGAGCTACGTGACGTCAGCAGAAATGGTCTATTAATTTAAATTGCGGAAGGAGTCTCGCTTTGAAAATCCAATTTTTTGGTCTATGTATTTGTTTTATTGGGGTTTCCTGTGGATGTTTTGAATGTAATTGGTTTCTAAGGTAAAAGCAATGGCGTCAATGACTTGCTGCTGCTTGAAAGGCAAAATTTGAAATTTTCAATGCGTTCAGGCTATTGCTCAAGCGCTAGCTTCGCGCGGAGCTAGCTTCACTCCACATTCATCATCAATCCATAGCGTCGCTCCAATGATCTGATTCCATGCTTCTCTCAATTTCCAGATCAAATTCGGTCTGTGGGTCGATCTGACGAACACGACTCGCTTCTACGACAAAGACGAAGTCGAACAAGAAGACTGCAAGTACGTAAAGCTGCAATGCAAGGGACACGGCGAAACGCCTTCGCAAGAACAAACACACACCTTCATCAGCCTCGTCCACAACTACATCGCCCAGCACCCGCTGGAAGCGATCGCCGTGCATTGCACGCACGGCTTCAACCGCACCGGCTTCCTGATCGTTTCCTACCTGGTCGAAAAAATGGACTGCGCCCTGGAAATCGCCATGGAAATGTTCGCCAAGGCCCGGCCGCCGGGCATCTACAAGGCCGACTACATACAGGAACTGTACCGTCGGTACGACGACATCGAAGAAGCGCCGCCGCCGCCCGGCCTGCCCGACTGGTGCTTCGAAGAAGGCAACAACGGCGCCGACGCCCCTCCGTCTTCGGCCACCTCCGACTTCTCCGACGAAGCTTCCACGTCGAACCACCACGCGGCGGCGTGGAACGGCAGCTCCTCCAAGCAGAGCAACGTGGCGTTCATGGAGGGCGTGCCCGGCGTGACGATTTTCACTCAACAACCGAGGGCGTTCCACCTGCAGAAACGGGTGCAGGTCATGTGCGAGTGGAAGAAAAAAGGTTTTCCCGGCTGCCAGCCGGTGTCGATGGACATGAAAAACATACAGTTGCTGCAGCAGAAACCGTATAAGGTGTCGTGGAAGGCGGACGGTACCAGGTACATGATGCTGATCGACGGACCCAACGAAGTTTATTTCTTCGATCGCGACCACAACGTATTCAAAGTCGACGGTTTGACTTTTCCGTATAAGAAAGACTTGAAAAAGCATTTGAAAGACACACTGCTCGACGGCGTAAGTATTGCACGAGTTGTTACAGAGAAGTTTCCACTGATTTTATATTGCTGGGTAGACTGGGGGGAAGCTCTCTGTCATAACTATATGTATACTTGAAGACGTAAGTCTACAAAAAAAGAGGGAGTGCGCTCATCGGTCGGCCTCGAATGAAAGTGACTAGCAAAAGTTGAAGACTTGAGCCCACAAAAAATTATGAAAAATTGGCTTGTATAGTAATTGTCAGTTAAGTCTTGCACAAAATTATAAAATACGATTTTTTTTTGGAGTAGGTCGATGCCTGAGAAAAATATGAATAATCGGGTTTGAGAAGATCAAGCCCTAGAGGTTCCAGAGGTTGTGGTGCGGACGTGGTCCATAGCTTCTGTTCAAGAAACGCCTATTATTTGCTGACTTGTGCCAGTTTTTCGCTTATGTCAACCTGACGCGAGCAAAAATCACTTTGGCCCAAGTTTTGAAAAGAACAGCAGCTCAAATATTCAGTTTTTCATTTTAAGTACAGGGTGATCAAGCGAGAATTTCCTCCGCCCTCCCCTATACTGGAGGTTTCCCCCTTGAGATAATTTGAAAAGGAAAAAACTTTTCCTGAGCATTTTTTCTGTAGATTTTAAAGTTTGAGACTAAAATATTTCACAACCTATAATATACAGGGTGTCTCAAAAAACTTTTTTTGTTGATGTGACACCTGTATAATATTTGAATTGCAATCGATGTAGTTTTTATTCTGAATACGAATACCACAATGTCGAGTTATTTCCAAAGACAAATTGTCAAAAAACTCACAAAAATCCCATGATACTGAGTTGAACTCACGTTTATTTGGCTAAAAAAGTTCTGAAATTTGACCCATACTTTTTTTGAGTAGTGCTAGACTTATATTCTAGTTTTAAAAGAAATTATCATTTTTTTTGCGACACCCTGTATAATATAGGACAAGAAATATTGTCATTTTTAATTTCAAAATCTACATGAAAAAAAGTTCAAGAAAAGTCTTTTCCTTTTAAAACTATCTCAAAGGGGAAACCTCCAGTGAGGGGGGGGGGGAATTCTTGCGTCCTTCTGTTGGCGTGAAACACATTGCCTCGTAGCTACTGACCATAAACCTCATCTAGTTACCTAATTTCTATTTCGTAGATATATCGTATTTTTTTTTTAGAGAAGTAGAGATTTTGGGACAACACTTGAAAATACATCATTTGGACAACACTTTCACTCATGATAACAGGGGAAAATATGAGGGACACACAAAGTCTGACGGAAATTTCATTGAAACATAACCATGAGACTAAAACATAATTTGACATAGCAATCCTCTGGCAACGCTTCTCGGTTCTCTGATGCGAAATTTCCAGATTTATTGTGTGAGCTGCCACCACAAACGGAAAATGAAATTGTTTCCTGCTGATATATAAATTCCACAATACAGGGTGTTCATTTGAAAAGTTGTCACCCCTGTTTTCTCGCCGCCAAAATTTTTCAAAGGAAAACGCCAAAACAGGTCGATTTTTGTTTCAAGGGAGACATCTAGAACACAACATATTGCCAAATTTTTACCTTCAACCCCTTCGTTTCCACCCTAACCGAAATACTTTGAAATTTCAAATAGCATTACCTATCTTGTGATACATTGAAGGCAATAAAATTCTCTTTCCGTCAAACATATTTCTAATTTTTTAAACCACCTTCCAACCCTTTTGGAAATCATATCTTTCTTGATGAAAAGAAAAGTCATCCCCTAATAACCCCCGATTCTCGAAAAATAGACTTTCCAGCAAAAACAGGTCGATTTCAATTTCAAGCGGGTCGTCTAAGACACGTATGGCCAAATTTTCATCTTTAGCCCCTTCGTCCTCAGCCCTCACCTCACCCTACTATACATGATGATACATCAAATTGAAGGCAATAAATATTCTCTTTCTGTCAAACATACTCTAACTTTTTAAACCACCCCTCTGAAGTAGGGTAGGGTGGGGGCGAAGGGATTGAAGACAAAAATTTGGCCATACGTGTCTTAGATGATCCCATTGAAATAAAAATTGACCTGCTTTAGCTGGAAAGTATATTTCTTAAGAATCGGAAGTTTATAGGAAAAAATCGAGGAAAAAATGTTTTCTTTCATTACAAAGAGAGGATTTTCACAAAAATGGTTCAACAAAATTGTAAATAAACTGCGCAACAAATATGTTGTCGCAAGGGAAAAATTGGTCCGACTTTGGACCACAACGACACAAACCATTTCGATTTTGTTTTGACGGTTAGTGAGATCAGTCTTTCCGTTATTCACCTTCAGGAGGTGAAGGTCAGGAAGCTTCATGTAAAATATCTACAGGGTGAAATATAAAACAGTGCAAAATTTTAGCAAATTCAACGGACCCCTGTTTTTAGAAAAAAAATTCTCTCAAATGTAAATGAAAGGATCATAAAGCGTGATGTTTTGGCTTGCGCCCAGTTTTGAAATATTTGAAATCGGAACTCTGGTTCTGACATAATGATTTTTTTCTCTTGGAGGATGCTGATTTATCCTATCGCTACAAGGAAGACTATGTTAGCCTAGGGAGCCTGTCATCATCAAAAACTAAAATTGACCATCAGCATCAAGTTCAGAAGGTCAAAATCACAAAAAAAGCTTGTTTCAATTGTGAAAATCTGAACAAATTTAATTTTTAAGGAAAACATCTGTGTCGCCCATTTTGAATGGGCCCCCTTTTTAAAGCCTTGATCAAGGTATTCCAGATGGTCTGCAAGTAAAGTTGCTGAGAACCGTTTAAGCAACAAGATTCGTGAATTGCAACCTCCCATCATCAGAGTAGCATAGTCTTCTTTGTAGCGATAGGATAAATCAGCATCCTACAAAAGAAAGAAATCATAAAGTCAGAACCAGACTTCTGATATCAAAAATTTCAAAACTTAACACAAGCTAAAACATAACGCTTTACATTTCATTTGCATTTGAGAAAAAAAAATTATGGAGCTTCCTGATCTTCACCTCCTGAAGGTGAATAACGGAAAGACTGAGCTCGCTAACCGTCAAAACAGAATCGAAATGGTTTGTGTCATTCAAAAGTTATTGTTGTCCAAACTTGGACCAATTTTTCCCTCGCGACGACAATTTGTTGCGCAGTTTATGTTTGGCGAAAAGAGAATTTTATTGCCTTCAATTTGGTGTATCACAGGATAGGTAATGCTATTTGAAATTTGAAAGTAGGGTAGGATGGGGGAAAGGGGTTGAAGATGAAAATTTTGCAATATGTGTTCTAGATGTCCCCCCTCGAAACGAAAATCGACCTGTTTCGGCGTTTTTTTTGTAAAGAAATTTGGGCGGCGAGAAATCAGGTGTGACAACTTTTCAAATGAACACACTCTGTGTACAAAAAGATGCTGATTGTGTTTTTCTATATTTCTGTGATTCTTAATCATAACTAGTAAATATTCATGGACTGTAGACTACATTTCAGGACAACCTGACAACAACGGTCAATCCATATGGCACGATGACCTACCTAGTACGCAAGCGCAGAACAAGTTTAGTACATCATGAGTCTTCTAATTTGAACTCCACTCGTTCCCTCAGTAGTGACCTCAGTTTGTACTTTGGTTTGAACAAATACAAGAAAAGTGGTATAAAATCCCACTATCATTATTATGCCATAGCCAGTTTGATAAGAACTTTCAAAATAACGGAAATATCGCGTGATAAAATTAAATCCTTATTTCGACAGGCTGTGCCAGAAGAAACGTGCGTCGATAAACTACTGAATTTGAACGTTGCTGGCAGAGCAGTGTAATTTTGACTTGCTCAGACATACGCTTGACACTTCGCAGCCTGCCTAAATTAGAAATAAAAGTCAGAGATATTTTTTATCTCCGACTATCATTTGTCGTCCACAATTGTTTAGCCGCAACTACTGTACTTAGCTATTATCAAGCCCGGCTTACAGTTCCATGGTTTGGTCCACGAACAGAAATAGTTATCACAATGAATCATAATGCTTGATTATCCATGATTTACACACTAGACTCTTCATTATTCTGATGATCGCACTCTCTTTTTACTCTTTCCATTGATGGACCAAAGCATAGACGCCAATCTCAAGATACCGGTGGAAACTTTTCGTCGATATACCGGGTGGGCCATAAAAAATCGTACTGTTTTATTTTTCTCGCCGATTTTTTGTTTCTTGACCGATTTTGACAAGCTTGGTATCATTGTGTAGCTAATTGAAGAGGCTACCAGAACCATATACAAATGATTCCTAAGTGTCAAAATTCAAAATGGCGGAAACAACTGAAAATAGGCCTTCTTTTGCAGTCGTTTTTTTAAATTAAAATTTGACAGAATAACCCAACTAAAAACATTTTCTGAAAGAATGGACTATTTTCTACATTTTGAGACCACAACTAGCTCAATTGGTTCATTCGTTGGGGAGATGTGGCAAATTGAAAACAAGCTCATTTGCTATTGTTTCAATTCAAAATGAATGATAAAAAATATTGTTTTGCCTGTCAAATTTTTATTTCTGGAGCAATTTTGACAGGTTTAGTATCATTATGTAATCAATTAAATAGGCTCCAAGTGTCATATTCGAATATGATTGAAATGTCAAAATTCAAAATGGCGGACACAACTGAAAATAAGCCTTCTTTCGCAGTCGTTTTTTTTAAATTGAAATTTTACAAAATGACAGAACTAGACACGTTTTTTGAAGAACGAACTGTTTTTTAGATTTTGACACCACAACTAGCTCAATTGGTTCATTCGTTGAGGAGATGTGGTAAATTAAAAAAAAGCTTGTTTGCCATTATTGTTTCAATCCAAAACGAATAGTAAAAAATATTATTTTGTCTGTAAAATTTATTCAAGGGGTGGCTGCCTGAGATAATAATCACCGTTTTTTAAAATATAATTTAAAATTATTTTACAGGGTGAGTTTCACTTGGTGGTCACTTCCTATCTATGGACGCGGACTGACTCTCTGGATGCAAACATTTGAGGACTATCCTAGTTTTTGTAATTGTGTTGGTCAAAGTTGTTGTTGATTACTTTAATCCATTGTTAACCTCAAAATAGACATGTAAGATAGGTTTTAATTTCACTGATGGTAGAAACATATTCTGATAGTCTTTCCCACAACATTTGAACATCGTTTTTATCAAAAAGCCCCTTTAATTCTGTCAAATTTCAATGAAAAAAAGACTGCAAAAGAAGGATTGTTTTCAGTTGTGTCCGCTATTTGGAATTTGGACATTTCGATCATATTCGTATATGACACTTGTAGCCTAGTTAATTGACTACATAATGACATCATACCTATCGTAATCGCTTCAGAAGCAAAAATTTTACAGACAAAATAATATTTTTTATTATTCGTTTTGGATTGAAACAATGGCAAATAAGCTTTTTTTCAATTTGCCACATCTCCTCAACGAATGAACCAATTGAGCTAGTTGTGGTGTCAAAATGTAAAAAATAGTTTATTCTTTGAAAAACGCTTCTAGTTCTGTCATTTTGTCGAATTTCAATTTGAAAAAACGACTGCGAAAGAAGGCTCATTTTCAGTTGTGTCGGCCATTTTGAATTTTGACATTTCAATCATATTCGTATATGACACTTCAAGCCTATTTAATTGGTTACATAATGATACTAAACCTGTCAAAATCGCTCCAGAAACAAAAATTTGGCAGGCAAAACAATATTTTTTATTATTCATTTTGGATTAAAACAATGGAAAATAAGCTTCTTTCGAATTTGCCACATCTTCCCAACGAATGAACCAATTGAGCTGATTGTGGTCTCAAAATGTAGAAAATAGTTCATTCTTTCAGAAAACGTCTTTAGTTCGATTATTCTGTAAAATTTTAATTTAAAAAAACGACTGCAAAAGAAGGCCTACTTTCAGTTGTTTCCGCCATTTTGAATTTTGGCACTTAGGAATCATTTGTATATGGTTCTGGTAGCCTCTTCAATTAGCTACACAATGATACCAAGCTTGTCAAAATCGGTCAAGAAACAAAAAATCGGCGAGGAAAATAAAACAGTACGGTTTTTTATGTACCCGGTATGCATGATCATCGATCGCACAAAATCACCCCCATACTAAAATTCTCGATCTCTATAGGAAATGGTGATAGACAAAGTCGACGGCAAAGAGATCCCGAGATATCTGGCCTACGACATCATAAAATTCGACGGCCAGGACGTCGGCAAGACGCCGTTCACCCTCCGCCTGTACTGTTTGGAAAACGAAATCGTGAAGCCGCGGTACATGGCAATCGAAAAAGGACTGATCGATCGCACCATGGAGCCGTTCAGCGTGCGAAAAAAAGAATTCTGGGATCTCCCGTACGCGGCCAGTCTGCTCGGCGAAAAGTTCGCCTCGGAACTGTCGCACGAACCCGACGGTTTGATATTCCAACCGGCCAAGGAGCCCTACACGGCCGGCAGGTGCTGGGAGGTGCTGAAATGGAAGCCGCTCGACATGAACTCCGTCGATTTCCGCATGAAAATCGTCAAAGAAGAGGGCTTGGGGTATGTATTTTGTTGTGGAAGAAAGTGCCCAATCCACCTATATTTCCACCACTACCATCCACAATTTTTTATAGTAGTATTAGTAGTCGTATTCATTTATTCCATATCGTCCGTCATCTCGCATAGTGTCGTAACTGAATTTTATCATTTTTCGCATGTCCTCTTTTGAAAATTCTTCATGCAAAACTGGAGACATTGGGTCTTATGCATCAAAACGATGTATATGCTCATATAATCAATTTCACGGCTTTCTGCATCAGAGCAAGCTATGGAAAAATTGTTTTGTGTTGGTACGAATGATCATAGACCGAATGATGTCATGACAAGGGGATGCCAGCCAGCTGTCTACACGTGCAATTTTTAATGTGATACCTTGTCACCGTGTCGAGGTATCATGTACGCGAAAGTGAAAAAGTTTGGGCATACGCCAGGAATCGTGAGCTTCTTTGGAGTTCTTTGCAGTGTGAATGATAAGGGACATCATCTTTGCTGGTTGGTGGGTCTCGGCCAAGGTTGTTGGGTTTTTGGCGGCTACTAATGAATGATGTCGAAAATCGGCAGGATACTACTTGGATGAAAAGGCCCACCGCCCAAAAGGCTACATCTTCTGATGCGCATCACTGGAGTAGCGAGTACTAGGTACCTTCTCTAGCTCTAGCTCTACTCATTATACCAGCAACAGCAAGCAAGGTATGAAAACACATGCTGGCAGACAACACAGTGTACCTACCTACGAACGCCCAAATTGTCTCGTCTCCGTACAGTTCAATTCCATAAATTATTGTCCTACTATCCATATTGTCCATCTAGAGAATAAGTTTCCTCTTGGGCAGTGGGCTTTTCCTTTTTTACATTCTATTTCTTCACGGACTTTCGGCATAATTTTCTTAGTGGCCGGCAAAAACCTCGTAGCCTTGACAAAGACCCACAAACCAGTGAAGACAATGTCCTTTATCGTCCACACTGCAAATCACTCGAAGGAAACTAACAATTCCTCGCAAGTTCTCGAGTATGTTCCAATTTTATTTTCGCGTGCATGATTCCCCGAGACCGTGACAATGTCACATTGAAAATTGCACATGAAGACAGCTAGCTGCCAACAAGTTGTCAACGTGCCATTCGTACCAACGATTAAACGATAAAACGTCTCTTACGATTTTTTCTATAGCTTGCTCCAATGCAGAAAGCCGTGAAATTGATTATAATAGTAGTGACCTACAAATAATTATATAAAAATGTACGGGGGGTGCCATTTCATGAAATTGAGTTGAAGGTTGAAGGCTGGTCTGCACAAATGATGCACCCTGTATGTGTATGGGGCAAAATAATTTTACAAACTGCACTTTGGCCTCCAGTTTGCAGTGACATTTGGTTCATTTTCCATCATTAACGGCGTAGGTGCAATCGACCTTTCCCAAATCAATGACCAACCTAGGTTTTTCAAGAGGAAGTTGACTTTCTAGTATTTTTCTCAGACCTTAAGCGTTTTCTTGGAGGCGAAAGCAGAAGGTTTCACCTGATACTCGTCATGATCTTCTCCTCACTTTTGTCACCTTCTTGGTTATGACGATTTTTAATGGATTATTTTTGTTTTGTTTTCCAGAATGGTTCCCTGTAGAAAGTGCTATTTGTACGTCGGGCGTTACGACAGGGAATTCGGCAAAATGAAGTACACCAAGGCTATGAAAGATCTGGATAATAAAATCGTCGAGTGCAAATACGAGAATGGACAGTGGAAATTCATGAGGGAAAGAATCGACAAATCCTTCCCCAACAGCTATGAAACTGCCATGGGTAATTATTGTTTGAACCTAAATTAAAAATATAGTCGCATTCAGTGAGTGGTAGAAATGGTGAGTCGTGTGCCTATGCAAAGCGACTTTAATAAGGGAAATACTGGAGTGCTAAATATACCGCGGGTTCGACCAAAAGAAGTTTATTAAGGAATAGCTGATTCGAGATTTTCATGAGTGGATTTTGGCCAATTATCCAATGTAAATTTTGGTTTCAAATCAATCAATGTCACAATCAACTAAGATTGAGTAGAACAAAATCTATTTGACAGCGTGTTGGCGGTTACACTGTGTTTAGTTTTGTTGTGAACCACTTTTGGCGAGTGCCTATGCAGACGAATTAAATGGGTGAGGTACGGAAGTGGTGAATAAGTGAAATAGAAATGGCAAGGCGCCTGTGGAAACGAGTTGAATGGGAGAAATACTGAGGTACTGAACGAGTGAATTAGAAAATGAGTCTAGGCCAGGCGGTAGTTGGTAAGATCACTACAATCTGGAAAAAATTCCGACCAAAGCTTTTTTGGTGTCAAACTCTTCGTTAAGTCGGAGGGTATCTACCACTGAGTTTTTCTCCAAAAACGAGTTGTGTTGATTCCTCCACATCTGCTCAAAGGTAAAGGATGCCTTGAAGGTGCAAAAATATCTGTTTAACCCCCGTACTTTTTCGTTATATCTGCATCAATGCAAACTTGCATCTCTTACGCAAACATTGGAAATATTTGTCATCTGCCAGTCTCACTGTTGAATTTTTTTTTATTTGTGCGGGTCAGATAAATCACATTTAATTGTTTTTCCATGCAAGAAAACCATCGGGCAACATGTATTGAACCCATTTATGGCGTTGACATTTCAATAACAGCATTTTCGAAGATGAATTGCCCGCTAAGAAGTGAATATTTTTCATTGTCTGTTCAGCAGCAATTTTTTCAATTTTACCAAACACCGTTTGCGGAAATATAAGAAATGACAAGCTGAAACTGTTTGCTAACGGTATTATGTCTGACTTATTCGCGGCACGCACTTGAAACTCTAGAAAACTGATTTCTTTTCGAGCGGTTCTATTTCACCCGCGTGCGGCCGTGCCTACTTGACCTGACTGATTACACGAGCTTGGAAATCTACCCTCTTCCAGCTTTACGTTGGAGAAACCGTGTTTTCACAGTACCTCGACGTCTATCTCTTCATATGAACATTTGTCACATTGAAACTCTCTTACAGCTTTCAAACACGACCATTATTAATAGAATAATATATAATTTCTTCATAAATCAATGTACAAAGTTTTAATAATAATGTTCGTGTTTTAGAGCTGGAGGAGAATACATTTCCAAGCTCATGTAATCAGTTTGGTTTAAGACAAGTAGACACGACCGCACGCGGGTAAAATAGAACCGTTCGAAAAGAAATCGGTTTTCTAGAGTTTCAAGTGCGTGCCGCACTGCCGCGATTGAGCCAGACGAAATATCGTTAGAAAACAGTTTTAGCTTGTCACTCCATATAATATTTCCGCAAACGGTGTTTGCTAAAATTGAAAAAATTGCTGCTGAACAAGCAATAAAAAATATTCACTTCTTATCGGGCAACATCTTCAAAAATGCCGTTATTGAAATTTCAACGCTATAAATGGGTTCAATGGATATGAGTTATTAGAAAACAACCAAACTATTTACTTGGTGCCCGATAATTTTCTTGCATGGAAAAACAAAAAATGTGATTTATCTGACCCACACAAAGAATTTTTTTTCCAACTGTAAGACTGACGCAGAGATAATGACAGATGCTTCCAATGTTTGCGTAAGAAATGCAAGTTTGCATCGAGGCAAATATAACGAAAAAATACGGGGGTCCAACAGGTCTTTTTGCACCTTCAAGACATCCTTTACCTTTGCGCAGATTACCTGGCAGATTGATGTAGTGAATAAGTGAAGTAGAAATGGTGAGTCGCCTTTGGCGAGTGCCTATGCGACCGAGTTGAATGGATGAAACACCGAAGTACTGAACAAGTGAAGTAGGAGTAGTGAGTCGCTTTGAAGTAGTGAATAAATGAAGCAGAAATGGTGAGTCGCGCCTTCGGCGAGCGTCTATGCAAGCGAGGTGAATGGGTGAAGTAATGTGTGTTGAAGAAGTGAAGTAGAAATGGTGATGGACTGCATGGATTTACTGGGAGAGGTTGCCATCCATGTTTCAAGACTGGATGCGGGATTCGTCATGTGCTTCCATACTTCAAGGCAACAAACCAAGCTGGTTTTCTTCATACATCGATCCTGCAAGCTATTCAGTAGCCTTGTCCATGAGGATAAGTTGAAGATGTATGATTGTTGACCGTTTTTATTTTTCATGTGATATGATTGAGATGGTTACGTACTCCATAGCTATTGTTCTTATATGTCTACATGTTCTGTACTTTTCATATAATTGGGCAATGCCTATTCAGAAATATACCTTCTTTATTTACTTATAAGAAATCTGGTCACGGGGATAACTGTCAGAGCTGTCGCTGCTTTCAGTGCCGACGCCTGCCTGCTGCGTCAGATTTGATATTTATGCTGTTCTGGAAGTGCGCCGAGTGGTTTTGATCATTTTTGAAGGAAATTCATCCATTCAAACAAATGGTTGAGCAATTTTATGCACTAAATCCATCGGTGCTCACAGTTTATTTGTAATTATCGCCAATTTTTCTTGCAGCCGTCTGCGAAAGCATAAAGAATCCCATAACGAAAGAGAAGCTACTCACATTCATCCACCAATGTCGGTACGAGGACGACAGCGAAATGATGCCGCCACCAACGAAGAAAATACGAAGATAATATTCACAGAGTCGCGCGCATCAAGTCTAAATAATTATGTTGATACACATTAGGGAATACTGCGTATATATTTATGATAATTAATTTTATTGTCTTTGGTTGTGTACTTTTAAAAAGAAATCATTTCGTCGTGTCGAATCAATCACACTTGGGATTTCGTTTTTCGCAAATCGAAAGAATAGATCGATTTTAATCTTATTTATTCAACATAAATATTTTTGTATATAAAGCAACAATAATAATTATTGATTTATTTGATTGACTTATAATTAAATAACTAAAAGTATAATACGTGCTTATGATTAACAACCTTACGAGTTAAGACAGCCTTATGTTCTGGTTTTTCTCGATTTTTTTTCCCTACTTCAATTTACAGCTGTCGCTGTACTGCCAGAGGCTGTTGAACTGGCTGACTTTGTTGTCTTTCATGAGCTTGACCAAGTGATGGTTGACGTTGGATTCGGCGGCTTTGAGCAGTTTCTCGGGTGTGTCAATGTAGATCATTTTGACCAGGTCCTTTTCGCTGAATTGCGTCGTCCTGTTGTTGCTGAGCACGTCCAGGATTTGCTGTTCCCTCTCGTTCCTGTGCTGGATGTAAAACTCGATCTTATCGATCGGACTCTGTAACGTAAACACGGTGGTCAGTGATAAGCTCCATAAATAGCAACGTCCATTCATGAACTTGAGGAATAAAAATTATTACTCACTTGAATGACGTTGCCGTGTCCGGGATAAACAATGGCCGGTTGCAAGTGCAAAATATCCTGCAGAGAGTTCATGTAGCTGTGGAGGTCCTCGAACACTGCTGTGCCCTCGCCCAGGATGCAGTCGCCGCTGAAGACCGCATTTTCTTCTTCCAGGTGCAGCACGATGTGATCGGTGGTGTGGCCAGGGGTGTGGACCACGCGCAGCGTGGCGCCCTCCACCTTGAACTCTTGTCCGTCCTTGAGGTACTCGATGCGCAAATTGTTTTCGATATCTTCGCCTTCCTTGCGTGGAAATTTCCAAACTTGAGCGTGTTCTGCAAGGATAATCTCAATTTAATAATCTGGATTTTTTTGTAGGTTGTTTCTCCTGCTTGAAATATGTCTCTATTGGTGTTACTTACTGGTTTTATCTTCGAGTTCCAAGACGTCAGTGAGCCCTCCGATATGGTCGTGATGCCAATGGGAAATTATGATGTGGGCCAAATCGATGTCTTCGTGTTTGAGAACCGTCATCAAGTGGTTGATGTATTGAGGTACGTCAGCATCGCCGGTATCGATAAGCATACGCCTGAAAAATCAAACGAAAAGAGTTAAAAACCATCCGGTTTTTTTATTAGCAATTGCGCCTTCAATATCTTATTAATATAATCATATTTAGTCACACTACCTTGACAAAGTTACTTTTTTTGGTTTTTATTTTATGTAATATGCGTGACCTTAATTTTTTGTAGGTAGGTACCATAATACTATACTTAGGTACTTGAGAAGAATGAATCATTATATAGAGATAATTTTAGAAAACGCGTACCTATTGAAGCGAAGTTTTTGTGCATTTCTTTGAGGATAAATTTACGTTTTAGAAAATTGAATAGTTTTGATCAGACATTGTTATTTTAACGAATTAAGGTTCCAGGTTCAATTCTCGGGTTCAGTGTCGTAGTGTCGGCATTTTCAATCACTGTTTACAATATCCATGGTGACTTGCGTTTGTCATTGACTTGGGATTTCTGCATGGAACTTAATTTCCATGCAGAACTATCGGACTAGCTTGACAGGGCCAATGGGAAGTCAGTAGAAAGTTTACAGACTGATTTGGATGATCCACATTGGCTCTGACTTGTTTGATTTCTGAATGAACAAACCTGATATTAGAATCAGAATCTATCCAAGCCCTAAGTCTTTACCAGAGGCTACTTAAAAATATTTACTTGAAAGCTTGATATTTGAATCTTTGAAATAATCTCTTCAAACAGATATGAAATACCGTGTGATCGACAAAATTTGTGCTCAGCATTCAGGGGTGGCTTTGAGATCAAAAAATGCCGACATTTAGTCGATCCAGTCGCTCCAATCGATGAGTATTTTGTTTCCAAAGCCAACCGCAATTCGAGTTTTGTGGATCACATGATGGTAAGGTGGATTCCCAGATGCGAATATTCGGACAGAAAATTCGAAATTTTATGTCAAAGTCCTCATATTGACCAATCTGAGCCCTCGAATTGAAAATTTGACATACAAAATCGCATTTTCTGTCCGAATATTCGCATCTGGGAATCCAGATTTATATTGTCGTGTGTCAAGTTGGCTGGGGGTCTGACCGCGCGCGGAAGGAGAAATTTGCTAAATCAGAGGTTACTTGACGCGGCTGGCACGAATAGTTTGCCTTTAGAACATCAAGCAAGTAATTGACATCATAGCACCTTCATTTTGATGTAAGGAGCTTGATTCGCCGAATTGTCAAGTTTCCAATTGTTTTTGACAACACAGGGGTGACTTATTATGAAATCAAGCACTTTTTGCAGTTTTTCAATGATAAAATAAGTGTAGTTAGCCACGATTCAGGCTAACTGAATCGTGTAATTATTTGACACTGTGACATTTTTCATTTTTGGCAGACAAAAAAAAAACAAAATCAATCTTCAATTGATTTTGGTGCTTTCAGTTAGCCGTATAATGTTCATATTTTCATGCTGCGTGAACTACGGCAAATAGATGTCAAAATGTAACATTCTGAATATTCTGATAGAAAATAGAGAAAACGTAAATCTAGTTAGCAGCAGTCAAGATCGCAATGTTAAATTTTCAGTAGTGATGACATCTTGACACTGTCGCCGGCGACATACGAAGTTCTGTAAAGCCGCCATCACTCGACTTCGAAATTTAATATTTGACAAACATGAGGTAGGTAAGCAACATTTTCAGGGAGCACCAAAATCGTTGGATGATTGATCAGATTGATTTTTCATTCTTGAAATATTAATTTGACAGATGACCTACACCTACTTGACATTTTGAAAATAAAACTACTTATTATTGAACAATAATCTAGTTCACTGGAACGTCAAACGTTCGGAGAGCATTGGTTTATGCCAAAATCTGTTGTTTTTCTTGAAGAAACTCGTAACAAGCATTTAAGTTGCTTCCTTCGACGTCAAAATAAGCATAAGCGATGCCAATGAAAACGTACTAGACGTAGGACTTGGATCGGTTCTAGAACGGACCATCTTACAGTAAAAGTGACAGTGACAGGTTATAAGTCCCAGTTTCATAGACTATACTTAACATCGACTGTATTCGAATGCTGGATAGTTTACTACAATGTTGAAGAAAATGACAAATTATCTGTCTAGATGGCCGAACTGATTGAAGATATTGACAGCAAAGCCAACTGCGATTGAAAGTTTTGTTGATCGCAAGACAATTTAATATTCTAACAATTTTACGGATAAAAAACAACGCGCTTATCTTGTTCTGATACCGTTTAAGCGACGTGTCTTTAGGATTAAGAAAACAACACAAACTTGTATAATCATCAGAGGGGATTCTAAAATAGCCCGTGGACTTTGGAACTTTATGAAATCATAAGTGATACCGGGGGCTCTTTGATGTAAATTGTAAACAAACATTATCTAATAATCCTGATTGACGTGACTTCATTGAAACCACGTTTGGCTATTTATTGCGTTGAGCATGAAACAGCAATAAAAATGAAAACTTGAGATTATGATAATTTTTTTGCTGGATACATAATTATAAATTTGGATAAAACATCATCTGAATCACATTGTTCTCTTCTCCCACATTCAGCGTGACTTTCAACTTTTCAATCGAGAAGCTTCCCGGGAAATTTGTTGTTCTCAGACATAGCCCAATAAGTCATTTTGATAACTACGACATCTGACACAGATAAAGGATAAAGTGACAAGTCTACCTTCTCGGCTATCAATTTTACGCCGTATCAATCAACTCAAAAACGCTAAGATCTAATGACAGTGATTTTTTTTCAACCTGTATTACTAGTTGGGCTTAGTTGATTGGCGGAAATTCAGTGTTTTCACGTGATTGTGCAGACAAAATTCTCGGCAACATTTTTCAAACTTTTGTAACAGGCCAGAACAAGAAATATATTTTCATACCTAATCAAGTGTGCCAATTTGACATTTTATTGGCGTTGAAAAAAGTAAGTAGGCGATTCATTGAAGTTAGCACGCAGTTGCCAACTTTGAATAGTTGGCAACAGCGCGGGCAACTTGATTTCTTGATTTATCATCCGAGTAATTACCTTTTTCCAGTTCCGACAATGTAAGTGTTGGTGCCCTGGAGGGTCATGACGCTGGGATTGCACCCCAAGATCCTGATTATCCTGCTGGACAGCTTGGTGACTGCTGGTATGACGGCCGCCATCTCGACTGGTGCTGATTTAGCTTCTGAAAATCTTCTGGCGATAACTCGATGGAAAACTTGAAAAGGTCGGGACACAGTTGTGCACTTGACTGTAAACAAAAAAAGATCATTTTACTCATTTATATGAAAAGACAACCAGAGTTATCATTACAAACGCGCAAACCTTGTCCTTGTTTATGCAGACATTTTTATCTCATTCGCAATTATTTTTTTATATCACACATTCTGTCCTTGAATCGGCAATAATTGTTGACCCGATTGCCGTTCAGGTGTAGTTCAGCACCGCTTGATTTGCGGTTGACAATAATCCATGAATGAGAGAATCACTTAGCGTGAGAAGAGGTGGGAACTTGGCCAGGTGTATTTAAGTTCTAACACCGGCTCAGGTCAAATCAGTCATTCCAAACACAGCGAAATGAAGACTGTATTTTGTTTATTAGTGGTGGTAGCACTGAGTGCCGCTGATAGCAGGAAACTCATAGAAAAGGTTTGCGTTATTACTATGTTTAAATATTTACCGTTATTCAGAGAAAATGGTGCGAAGACGACACTATAAGTGGGTGCGAGTATAAACTCAACGCGTTTACTTCTGATCTCAACAGTTATTAGCAGCAAACTAACTGCTAACATGTGCCGTCTTCAGCTTTATATAAACGACTGGTGCGATGATGCACCATGTCTTTAGCCTCATTAAGACCTTTCAAATTTTTGATAAGATATCAGATTTTTTTTGTACGTCTTATGCGTGTGTGTGTATGTTAATTAATGATAGATAAGTATTAAAAGATCACTTACGCCGTTGGAAGGTCATGTTTTCATTTTATTGCAATTAACAGAACTTTGTTTCATTTGATTATCGCGGATCGGCCAGTTTGAACCAGTTACTCTTTATACTCTTCAAGAAAAACGGACTTTCATTTCCGTGTAATATCGCATAATTTCAAAGCTCCTATCGCAAATTAATTGACGCGCAAGACTAAAGGCTCTTCTAAATTGCGATTATGTACCGATGTCCTTAAAACTCCAGTTTATCAGTGCCCGCGACCGGCTAAAGGACTTCGGTGTTTTGACTTTCGATTTTATTGAAAACATCGTGCAGCATCACTTTTTTCATCCTGCGTACTTGGCATAAAAACTTCAAGTTTTCGAGTACTCATCAGAAGGAGTTTTGTCAACGATTTTAATTGCGGTTTTATTGCTTAGAATTTGGAGAACTCTGGTGTTATGTCTTCCAGTAAGTTGTTGTGTCCAATTCTGATGATGATAAAGTCTTTGTTTTTCAAAGCTTTTGCAATTTGTTTTGGTGAAAAGCTTCATGTTTTGTCTTTATATTTTTTGTAAGTAAGGCAAATTGTAATAGTTAGATATTTGTATACGGGTAAACTCCACCTCGAGGTTCACTTACAGTTAAATGAAATGCCATAGCAATGATTGTTGAAACAATATGGTATCTACGGCAATCACCTTTTCTTAAATTGATAATTATCTCAAGTTCAAGTTATGATTTCAGTTAACCGGCAATGAGAGCACGTCATCAAGGCGCCACTGTTAGTTTGACGGTTCAAATTTTCTTCTCAGTTATTGACGATTTCAGATAAAATTACGTCTGCAAATAATACTTGAAAGTAGATTTTTTGCATGATAACTTTTACTAAAAATGAAGCATCTGTCCGAGTACATAGGTTCAAATTCGAACTAATCATTCAAAATGTGCTTAGTTTACCAATAATAACAGATAATAATGTCGATAGTTTAGTCAGCAGATCGTCTTGTAGTTCGTAAACTTAATAGTAAATAAATTTTATTGAATGGTTGAGTGCTTTGCCGTAACCCGTAATAATAGTTTTGATTTAGTTGAAGAAACCAAGGACATTGTACCTAATCAGAATAGAACTTTTTATTGTAAAATGATGGTGTGGTATTTCATTAAATCTGTTATGTTTGAAGAAGCATATTCCCCGCATTTATCTTGAATCATGACAGGGAATTAATGTTGTACTTTTTAATCCGGCGTCTAGCTTTTATCTGCAACATAGTAAAGCGCGCTGTAGTATACCAAAATTAATTCCGCAGTTCACCTGTCCCTGGCGGCGCAAATTCTATTCATCTTCATGAAATCAGGTAGAAAACGTTTAAGATTGAGACATCTTCGTAATAGATGTAAAATTACGGGGCCGGTCGGCCGGTTTCGACAGCCAGATCGTGTCTTTTTTTCCTTAGGTTAATTGGGGACGCCTTTGGACAATGCCACTAACAATCCCCGTGTACAAAAATTATGTGCTGGGTATGTCTTGATTGCCATACCCCACGAGCCAGAGGCTCATGTGCCATCGAGTGGACAAGCACCCTTTTTGAACTATGAATCGGGTTCAAAAATTACTTACCCGTCCTTGTTCACCTAAGCATAGCAGCTTGCATGCGGGGCGCCATCTTCTGACGAACCACAAAATCACCGATTATTTTTTCGATCAAGTTACCGGTAATATTGTACGAATGTTATCGGTAATATTACCTTCCAATTTTCGCTTCCGGTTGTCATCTCTTGTAGATGCAAAATTACCGGTAATTTATTTTTCGGTCAAGTTACTGGGTAATATTACCTAACACGTTTCGCTTTCAGTCGTCATGTCTTGATCTTGGACCATGGTCTTGATGATGGAATTCACGAGTAAACGAAAAATGAAGTTGATTTGAACTTTAAGAATAAATTAAAAATTAATTAATTTATCATTCGCAAAATTACCATTAATAATCTATTTTTCGGTTAAGTTACCGGTAATATTGCACGAATGTTACCAGCAATATTGCCTAACAACATTCGCTTCCGGTTGTTGATGTCTCTTGGATTAATATTAGATCCAGTATTAGATGTGAAATTACTGATAATTTATTTTTCGGTTAAGTTACTGGTAATACTGGACCGGTAATATTACCTAACAATTTTCACTTTTGGCCGTCTTGTCTTGATCTTGGACCATGATCTTGATGAAGTTCAAGAATAAATGAAAAATGAAGTTGATTCGAACTTCGAAAATTGATGGAAAAATAAATAAATTTATAACTACATATTACTATAGCAAAATTATCGATACTTTATTTTTCGGTCAAGTTACCGGTAATATTGCAAGAATATTACTGGTAATATTATGTAATTGACAATTTTCGCTTTCGGCCGTCATGTCTTGATGAAATTCAAGAATATAAGTTCATTTTTAGATACAAAATTTTGAAGATTTATCTTTACAAAAATACTGATGATTTATTTTTCGGTAAAATTTTCTAGCAAAAATTAACAAATTTTCGCATTTGGGCTCTTTCTTGACTTCGCAACATTTCGCAGATTCGCTCTGAATTCAGCTCTGCCACCCTCAGTACCGAGCTCTTCTTTACATGACTACATGTCTGTTCTTGCATTCCAGAATATTCCAAACCTTCCGTTAAGACCCCGAAGGTCCTTGTCGCTTCTAGTCTAATATTCTAGCATTGTTTGTCTATTGGCGAGATTCCC
This sequence comes from Anaspis maculata, assembly GCA_949128115.1. NCBI lineage: Eukaryota > Metazoa > Arthropoda > Insecta > Coleoptera > Scraptiidae > Anaspis > Anaspis maculata. The sequence goes on along the minus strand of OX421964.1, from coordinate 24,714,707 downwards.
GTCAAGTTCTCGATAACGGCTCTTCCGCCATTTGTGCAGCTCTGTCTCGATGTGTCTTATTCTTGCATCGAAATCTCCAGCGTAACAGGATGCAACGCGTTTGACTACCAAAACTTGGGCAATGGATAAAGAATAAACAATGCAAGCTATCGAACGGCTCCTCCACCAATTGCACAGGTTTGTGGCTTATCCTCAAATTGAAGTTTCCAGCGAATATCGTAGCAATGATCCATTTCTCAAGTTTTTCTACTCATCGAATCTTATCAATATTTTCTACTCATCGAATCTCATCAGTTGGTCGTCTTTGCAAAAATGCAACAAATTATCGCACTTGGGCTCTTTCTTGATTTCGGAGATTCGCCCTGAATTCAGCCTCTGCTAGCCTCAGTCCCGAGCTTTTCTTCGCATTACTACATGTCTGTTCTTGCTTCCAGAATATTCCAAACCTTCCGTTAAGACCCCGAAGGTCCTTGTCGCTTCTACTGGGCTTTATGAATCAAGATTAAGCAATTGCTTATGCTCGATTTTCTGTTTTTAAAAAATTCTCAAAAAATCAGAAACTTCAAGTAATTCCTTGATTCAGGTTTTATTGAACATTTGAGTAACTGATTGAAATAATAATAATGATGGTTCAAAGTCTCATTTCCCAATGTTTCTCCGTTTTTTGCTGCTAGATTTTAAGCAAAAGCGATTGCTGAATCTTTATTCATAAGACCTACTATTCTAGCAATCTTTGCTAGTCTATTGGGGAGATTCCCGGCAAGTTCTTGATAACGGCTCTTCCGCCATTTGTGCAGCTTTGTTTCGATGTATTTTACTCTAGTATCGAAATATTCAGCGTAACAGTTGAATACAGAGTGCAACGCGTTTGACTGCCAAAACTTGGGCAACGGATAAAAAATAAGTAATGAAAGCTATCGAACGGCTCCTCCGCCAATTGTACGGGTTTGTAGCTTATCCTCAAATTGAGCCTCCAGCGAATATCTTAATGATCCATTTCTCAAGGGGTTTCTGATGCGACTAAAAAAGTTGTTGACGGGAATCGGTTTTATTTCATTTTTTTCGTCAAGTAGAAACTCCTACAAAGAGAAAGTGTACGGGCACTGCTATCAAATTTACAAAATTTCCAAATGTTTTTGAACATTTTTGATCTTGATTTTTGAAAATTCAATAACTAAATAGCAAAGCACATACATCTTTCTACAAGAAAGTCGCATGCCAAATTCCAACTTTCTATTTTCGAAAAAAGGTACCAAAAATGATTTCCTGTAGACATGAAAAAGTGAATTGGCAGAAATCATTTTTGGTACCTTTTTTTTGAAAATAGGAAGTTCAAATTTGGCATGCGATTTTCTTGAAGGAAGCTTTATGTGCATTGTTGCTATTTAGTCTAAGTTTTTGGATTTTCAAAAATTCTTGGAAATTCTCAAAATTTGATAGCATTGCCTGTACATTTTCTCTTTGGAGAAGTTTCCACTTGACGCAAAAAATAAAATTGAACCGATTCCCGCCAACAACTTTTTTAGTCGCATCAGAAACCCCTCAAGTTGGTTTTTCGACTCATCGAATCTTATCAATGGGTCGTTTCGTTTGGGTTTTTTTTTGAGTGCGCATGTGTGGCGCGAATTTCATAGTTTCGTACACCGATATTGAAAACTAACACTAGAAAATATCGTAGTGCACCTAAAATTCCACAAATAATTTGGTCGAGTGTTGGATACCATTTTGGTATTCAAAGTAAATGTTTCATTGAAATTAAGTTTAATGGTCATTTGTGGAAGTACAGTACAACAAAAATGGCAACAGCGCTCGAAACGACAGGAGATTGGCGCCAACTGTCACTTGTGACAATTATGATGACACTTCTTGTTTTTACCTAACCTCCATTTCATTTGTTCATGTTTTGACGAAAGAACACAACTTGTTGAAAATGGTTGTGCCGAGAAGAACGTTCAAGGAAGCTACGAAGAGATGCGTTTACGGTGTGTGTAAAAATGACAGCCAGGAACCAGTAGATGGCCAGGGAACTAGACAAAGCATGCAGCGTTGCCATTCAATTGACAGGTGTACGAAAGTTTTCAAAATTTGGCGCCTTTCCGCATGCGCACCTGCCCAAATGAAATAGTCTATTTAAGCTCGACACTTATTGCATTTGAGGGCGATCTGTCGACTGTTGTGAATTTTCACAGATAATAAACTGACATTCCGATTTCGTCCTTCGTAGGCATTCAAGGACAACAAAGTCACCCCGGATGTGGTGGAGCACGCCCCGGAAAAGCCGATAAAAATCGTCTACAAAAAATCGCACAAGATGGTCAACTTCGGCAACGAACTGGAGCCGAAGGACGTGCGGGACACGCCGGAGATCGAGTACCACCCCGACGACGCCTCCGCGTTCTACACCCTGGCCATGGTTGACCCGGACGCGCCCAGCAGGAAGACCCCCACGGCCCGCGAATGGGAGCACTGGCTGGTCGTCAACATTCCCGGATCGGACCTGGCCAAGGGCCAGACCCTGGCCGAGTACGTGGGCGCCGGACCCCCGAAGGACACCGGCCTGCATCGCTACGTCATCTTGCTGTTCAAGCAGCCGAAGAAGCTGGACTTCGACGAGCCGCACCACAGCAACAAGGACGGCAACAGGGCCGGCTTTGACGTGTCCAAGTTTGCCGACAAGTACCACCTGGGTCAGCCGGTGGCCGGCAACTTTTTCCAGGCGAAATTCGACGATTCCGTTCCTGAACTGCACAAGCAGCTCCAGGGCTGAGTTTAGTTTTTCAGTAGGTACCTGTACTACCTAGTGAGGTAGTATTTTCATTGTGATTGTTTATGATTAGGTATTTAGTTGTAAGGCACGCTGTATTATTTATTTCATTACCCATTAGAATTTTGTTTCTGCTTGATTTGGCTTTAAATAAATTTTTCGAAAATGCTTTGTTGCAGTAATTACTATTACTATACTACTATTACTATTACTAGCCATACCGTGAGCAAATTAGAGATATGATGCACTGTACCAAAAAAGTGAGCAGCTAGGACTTGAGAGACGCAGAACGCAGATCATTTTTTGATCATTTTTGGTGAAAACCGTATGGAATAATTTCCATACATACATACTGCAACTTTTCAACCCAATAGCCCACATTTCGTTTTGAAATGGTACAGCACTTTTGAGAGATATTTTTCGAAGTGGACAACTGACCAGACCTCAGTCACTGACTATTGAAGAATTATCTACCCAGTGGCTAACCTAAATTACATCTAAGTGTCCTGTTATACAGGGTGTTTTATGACTTGTACAATATAGCCTAATGGTGGATCGAACTTTTTTTTTGCCCACTGGCCACTGAGACCGAGACAATAGTTTGGCCAGAGACTTTGAGAAGCGATGTTTTCGAAACGGTTCGACATAATCCACTGAAATTTGGCAGTACCTGATATTCTTCTGCTGAGATTGTTCGTAACGTCCGACGGAACCGCGAAGAAATTCCAGGACCGGACAAAAATAAAATGGCCCCCATTTTTTGCCAAAAAGTACATTTTTGCATCGGATTTGTAAAGTTTAGGAAAAATCGATTGTGTCACCCCATAACTTGCACCAAACGCGGGTAATCCTGGTAGTAACCCGGATGAGCGGCCGTCTCGGATAGTAACAGCCAGGAAAAAAAATAAAAATTCGTAACGTTATAGACTGGGATACGGTGAACACTCCTAACCGCATCTTGATTTGATTATTTTGATAAGTTGCTTCCTGCCGAATTTTGTTACAATTCATTAAATAGATTTTGAATGATTGAAGAGAAAAGTTTTTGTTTCAGTTTTTCCCTCGGTTTTTCCCTGTCTTGAACATATATGTCAAATATCAAGTAAAGCGTCTAGTTCATTTCCATGTACCTATGCAGTTTAGAAAATAATTTCGTAACAGGAACTGCATCAGATATTGAAGGGTGTATGGAACCAGTTTTCGGAAAAAAAGGGCTTGATACTGTCTGGTTCTGGTGTCAGAATTATATGAACAAACTAGCTGTAATTCTGTAATATTGAGTTTTTGTCATTGTCAGCCTCAAGACCCATGCTTAAAACGATATGAAATCTATCAATAAGTTTTTAGTTCATATCATAAGTTTTTTTTTTGGCGAATAAAAGTGACACAAACAGGGTGCACTAGATTATATTCATCGCGCGTTCACGGTCTTTCTACTGACCCATCTCATTATCGCGCCGTACATCATTCGATCCAAGCTGTTAAGTGCAAAAAACACGTAACCGCGGGGTTAAAACCATGCAGAATTCCGCAGACATCTTGACTTATTAATAGGCACCAATTTGTTTGTTGGAAATCCTCTTCCATCGTCAAGGATACAAGGACAAAAAAGACGAAACTAACGCAGTTTTTGCACGATAACAATTAATCGATGGTGATAGCGAGGGTCCAGGGGGTCCAACAAAACAAAAATCACGGTTTTTATCAACGAATTCGTGCGATTATGATTAGCGCCCGGTGGATGGATTTTATTATGTCCGTAATGTTAGTCACGAGCCAGCGGTCAGTGTGTGACGTCACGAGGAGTTGGAAGTTAGAAAATGCAGATTAAGGATATCTTTTCTAATGAAGATAAAAGAAATGTTGCTTTGTTGTTTGCTTGAACCCAGCGAAATGTATATAATGTCACACATAGGCATTTAAAATGACTTGTTTTGAATGATGGGCGAAAAAAGTGCGGAGCTATCTTTGTTATGTCTCCATTACTTCATGTTACATCACAAATAGGTATCTAGGTACCTTCCGGTCTGTTCAATTGTCCTGTTGGTAGGCGTTTCAAGCTAATAATGTAAATGTAATAATGTAATGTTAATGAATGTAAATAATTTACGAATTCAAAAGTCTCACTAGACTGTGAGTGAATCGAAAGACTTAAATTACATAGCAACCCTTAATCAAGGCTCTAGCAACCACTCACAATCCGCCATTTTGCCCACGATTTGCAGCGCCCCCACCGATAGCAGCAGTTGTAATCGCAAATGAATAATATTCCATACACCTGGGATGCTTCTCGGGGCCGTCGGGATGTATTTTTTCTTTAATTGATTTATTCAACGCCGACCAATTTCTGCTGACAAGGCCTAAAACCGACCATCGATATGTTGGCAAATGCTTTCCTAGAGGCTCCGACAGGCTCCCCGGCGCCTACCATTGGCGAAGCAAGAAGAGGTATCGAAGCTCTTGAAAAACATGTTGGATGAAGGCGTGATCGAAGAATAGACAAGCCCATGGTCTTCACCGGTTGTTTTGATCACGAAGAAAGACGACAATACGCGATTTTGCGTAGACTATCGAAAACTCAATGATGTGACGAAAAAAGACAGCTATCCACTTCCTCGGATTGACGACACTTTGAGCACGCTGTCTGGATCAAGATGGTTTTCGACGCTTGACCTGAAGAGTGGTTACTGGCAAGTAGGACTTCACAATGACGACAAAGAGAAGACGATGTTTTCCGCCGGTAGCGGCCTTCATCAGTTTACTGTGATGCCGTTTGGACTTTGCAACGCACCGGCCACGTTTGAACGTCTAATGGAGTGCGTCTTGCGAGGTCGTACATGGGAAACTTGCCTGGTCTACCTCGACGACGAAATGGTCATCGGTCGAACATTTGAGGAACACCTAAAGAACCTTCGGGAGGTATTTCGACATCTTCGAGGTGCCCATCTCAAGCTCAACCCAAAAAAATACGTGCTCTTCCAGAAGCAAGTCAAATTTTTGAGGCACGTAGTGTCGTCGAAAGGAATCGAAACCGATCCAGCGAAATTGGATGCTGTTCGAAAATGGCCACGGCCGAGAAATCAGCATGAAGTCAGAAGTTTCTTGGGCTTATGCACATACTACAGACGATTTGTGGAGAAGTTCGCTGACATTGCTAAGCCTTTACACAAACTGACTGAAGACCGTGCGCCATTCCTGTGGACCAAGAAATGTGAAATTTCATTCAAGACTCTGAAAGTTGCATTGTGCTCGAGTCCTGTTCTGGCATACCCTCTCCCACAAGGACAGTACATTTTGGATACTGATGTCAGTAACAGTGGAATTGGAGCAGTGCTGTTTCAACACCAGCAGGGCCAAGAGCGAGTAGTGGAGTACTACAGCTAGGCGTTGTCCAAGCCTGAAAGAAACTACTGCGTGACGCGTAGGGAGCTACTGACCATAGTGAAAGCTGTCGATCACTTTCACCAGTACCTCTATGGCCAGAAATTTCTGGTGAGAACTGACCACGCTGCCCTGAAATGGCTACTGCAGTTGAAGAATCCCAAAGGACAATTGGTGGATCAAGAAACTGCAACAATATGACTTCGAAGTCCAACATCGCTCTGGAAGAAGTCATGGCAACGAGGATGCTCTTTCTCGAAGACCATGAAACAAAGACTGTAAGCACTGCAAGAGGGTAGACCAGCAGAATGGGAACGTCGAAGTCAAGGCAATTGTCGTTGAAACCCCAAGGAATTGAACTACGGCTGAGCTCAAGAAGGAGCAGCGTGAAGACCCAGCCATCGGTACGCTTGCTGAAAGGAAGGAACTTGGCCAGGACAGACCGGAATGGGCCGAGATCTCTGGTGAAGGGCCCGAATTCAAGGCTCTTTGGGCTCAGTGGAATTCTCTGAGGATAGAGAAGGGGCTGCTGAAGAGAGTCTGGGAGAGTCCTGATGGGGAGAAGGAGATGGTTCAATTGGTGCTTCCCGAGAAGAGAGTGAAAGAGGTCCTGAAGGAAATGCACGATGGCGTTGGAGAGCACCTTGGAATGAATAAGACGTTGGCCAAGGTGCGCGAGGGGTTCTACTGGGTGAACTGCCAGAACGACGTGGGAACATGGTGTCGCCGGTGCGAGGTTTGTGCGGCCAGCAAAGGACCAAGAACTCGCAGCCGAGGGAAGCTCAAGACAGAAATAAAGCTACAGCCCTTAATAATGAAACTTTATCGGATGGATAGCTTAGGTCCTCAAGGACCAAATAGGCAGATTGGTTTTCATAATTCCGCCGCCGTCTTGGCTGCCATCTTGAAATCTCTTATTAGTGGTACGATTGTCATGAAACTTGAAACTTATCCTTGTCTAGTACGATCATTCTTATTTTCAAGCCAAATTTCATGATTCTGCCGCCATCTTGGCTGCCATATTAAAATTTCTTATTAGTGTAACGTTTTTCATGAAACTTATCAGAACTTACCTTTGTCTCGTATGATCATTTCCATTTTCAAGCCAAATTCTATGATTCCGCCACCATCTTGGCCGCCATATATCTCTTATAAGTGGAAGGATTTTCATGAAACTTGAAAGTTACCTTTGTCTCGTATGATCATTTTTATTTTCAAGCTGAGTTTTATAATTCCGCCACCATCTTGGCTGCCATATTGAAATCTCTTATGAGTGGAACGATTTTCATGAAACTTGGAGCTTACCCTTGTCTAGTACGATCGTTCTGATTTTCAAGCCGAATTCCATGATTTTGGCGAAATTTTGGCCGCCATATTGAAATTTTTTGCCCAAGTAACGGTAGAACCCTAAACATCTTGCGTTCACTAATTCTTCAAAAAGGAAGTGCGCTACTAAGCCTCATGCCCACATGAAGCATATTCGCCTGTTTTTTTCATAAAAATGAATATTTTCAATTTTCTCGCTTTTTTGCGGTTTTGAGCACTTCTGGAAATTGAAATTCGTATATATTTTGATCAGAAATCTTGATGGTTTGATGTGTTTTAGAAGCTCACTATACAGGGTGTTTCAGGAATGATAGCAAAAAATTTTACTGTGGGTAGATCTCGTCAAAATATGACGAAAACCTACATATCATTTTGTGAAGCTCGGCCTAATGACGAAGATACAGCCCTCCAAAGTTCAATTTTGTCGGATTTCAAAAATTTGTAACTCAGAAATGTTTCGACAAATTTAGCTTTAATTTTGCATAAGCTGGTTTGTCATAATTATCTATAAACCTGCCAAATTTTGGAAAGAGTCCAATCAGTGGCGTAGAAGTTATGAGGGGTCACCTTAAGTCAACTTTTCTTCGGATGCTTCAAAATTATTGACCCCATAACTCCTACACCACTGGTTCGATTATTTCCACATTTGGCAGGTTGATAGATAATTATGACAAACCAGCTTTTGCTGAATTGAAGCTGAATTTGTCAAAACATTCCTGAGTTACAAATTTTTGAAATTCGAAAAAAGTGAACTTTGGAGGGCTGTATCTTCGTCATTAGGCCGAACTTTGCAAAATGGTATATAGGTTTTCGTCATATTTTGACGAGATATACCCACAGTTAAATTTTTTGCTATCATCCCTAAAACACCCTGTATAGTATGGGGGCATAGGTCGTGCCGTGTGCAGCTTCGTGAAGATATATAGAGTTATGTCTTAATCGATTCCTGGGAGATCAAGGACTATGAAAAATTATGGTAGAATATTGGCATTTACTTCAGGCAAATATGGTGGAGGCGCCAAAATGGGCTTCATCTGGTAATATAAAACTGGATGTAGCTCGTTTGTTTTCCAACGGATTTCAACATCTGACACGTCATTTTGTGAACAAAAAAATGCTCTTCTTATTTCATACCTAAATTTACAAACGTCATTCCGTGAAAATGTCAAAATTGTCTTTATAAGATATGCTAAATTCTGCCATTTTTTTTAAGGTTATCCGATATTTTTGAAACCTGGCAGTATTATACACGGTGGCCCAACGAAAACAGAACAGAGGGGTTTTCGGGCATTTCACCTATTTTTTTTGAAAAAAGCTCGAACAGGTCGATTTTTATATTGAGGGGGACATCTGAAACATACATTGGCGGATTTCTATCTTCAGCCCCCTCACCCCCCCCCCCCCCCCCCGCCCCAACTTCAAAGTTTCAAATGACACCACCCATTTTGCGATACATCAAATTGAAGAGAATTGGATTCTCTTTCTGGAAAAATATTTCTATAATTTTCAACCCCACCCCCCTTCTTCCTGAAATTGTCAGAGTTTCCAATGTAATATTTTTGATCTCTTGATTCTCTTCAGTACAGTCAACGTCATCCTGCACAGCATCGAGGGAGAAAATTTTCTGTGTAAAAAGTGCCACCCAAATTCACCCCTTCACTCCCCCACCTCAACTTCAAAATCTAAAGTGACACTACCTACTTTGTGATACATCAAATCGAAGGGAATTGAATTCGCTTCCTGAATAAAATATTTTCAGAATTTTCAAAAAGGGGGCTTTCCCCCTAAAATACTCCGAATGTTCAATTTATCAGGAGAGGGGTTAAAAATTTCAAAAAAATTGTTTTCAGAAAGAGAAATCAATTTCCTTTTATTCGATGTAGCACAAAGTAGGTGGTGTCTGTTAAATTTTGAAATTGGGGTGGGGGAGAGGAAAGGGGTGAATTTGGGTAACACTTTTTCCCACCGAAAATTTTCTCCTTAGATGCTATTCAGGATGACGCTGTTCTCAAAACGAGAAAATACGCAGACCTGGAGAACTACGTCTTCATCCCCTTCGGCGTTGAAACCCTTGGTTCCTTCGGGGATCAAGCTAAGTCCCTAACTGACAAAAAAGGGCGGAAAATCATCACAAACACGGGCGAAAAAAGGGCCAAATCATGGCTCTTGCAAAAGATTAGTTTTTGCATCCAACGAGGAAATGCCACCAGCATTTTGGGGACCGCCGAGCGTCATTATTATAAATTTTTATTGTTATAACTTTTTGTTTTTATTCTTCACCATTTCTCAACTTTGTGATATATTTATTCGACATTATAATATAATGAAATAGTTGGATAAGAAAAAAAAATAAAGACGCTGATTAAATTGAGGAGAACTGAGGGGTCGATGATATAAAATGGGACAGACAGAGAAATTTAGGAAGATGGGGGGTGGGGTTGGAAATTTTGAAAATATTTTTTTCAGATAAAGAATTTGATTTTCTTTAATTTGATGTATCGCAATGTAGATGGTGTCATTTGAAATTCTAAAGTTGAGGTGGGTAGGAGTGAGGGGGCTGAAGATAGAAATTTGCCAATGTATGTTTCAGATGTCCCCCTCGATATAAAAATCGACCTGTCTGAGCTTTTTTCGAAAAAATGATGTGAAATGCCCGAAAACCCCTCTGTTCTGTTTTCGTTGGGCCACCCTGTAGATCTTGAGGTTCCCTTTTCGAATTTCTACTTCTCCACTTCGTATCTTTGCCGTTTTGGCCGCCATATTGAAAAGTAGGCGCCCAAAAAACAGTTTTTTGTCAATATCTTGAATTCAACTAACTCAAGATTGAAACATGTATATGCGGAGGAAAGCCCATTCAAATCTCTACAATTTGACATATCAGTCATTTATGTGCGATTTACGGTTCTTGAGTTAGAGCTTTCAGAACTTCCGGAAGCATCAACTTTCGGCATTCAATCAGCATGTTAAATTTATACCACAGTCATGTTGTAAGCAAATTAACCATAAATAGCTCTTGGTCATCAACCAGAGATGATCAAAATTCAGAAAATCGATTATGGTGACTTTATTTGTGTAATTACAGGGTGAACTGTGAAAGTAAACTGACTTCAGAAAGAAATAAAGGTAATATAGCATTTGAAGGATATCAGATACATTCTTAACTCATTATTATGATGAAATTTGGAGTCATCATTCAGAATATCCACTTTTACACTTCGTATCTCTGCTGTTTTGGCCATAATTTTGAAAATATGGCGTCCAAAAAAATATTTTTGGAACATTTTCGGAAAATTCGTCATACAATTTTAGGATTCATATCAGAAGTGAAGGTCTATTAAATTCTCTAAAATTTGACATCTGAATCGCTCATGTGCGACTTACGGTTCTCAAGCTATACCTTTTCAAAGTCAATTTTCCCTTAGAGTTCACTCTGTAGTTGCATAACAACCGTTAACCATGATTTTCTGGATATAATGGTCTATGGTTGACAATTTATTATTTATGGTCAATTTGACTGCCACGTGGAGCTAAGATCAACTTGATATGCTGATCGGATGACGAAAGTTGATGCTTCAGGGAGTTCTAGAAGCCATAACCCAAGTACTAAAGCGAAGCTTTGGAAATTTGAAACTGCTATACGAGAACAGGGAATACTTGAACAAAAAGCATAGGCTACTCTTATGTGACAGTCTGGTTTTGTCTTGCTTCAATCACGCTGATGTGGTATACGGCCCGTGTCTCAGTAAAGGCACTCGTCAACGCCTTCAACGTGTTCAAAACTCATGTGCTCGACTGATTTGCGGCCTCCGTAAATATGACCATATTAGCGCTAGGTTTGCCGAGCTGGGATGGCTCAGAGTGCGCGAGAGGGAAGTTCTTCACTGCTGCAATTTGTACAACAACGTAGTACACCGCCATTCTCCTCCCTACCTGTACAGAAGAATTGTATTCCGAACCGACGTTCACAACATAAATACAAGGCACCGGAACATGATCACTCCGCCGGTTCACCGCACCAAATTGTTCCAGGGCTCTTTCTCTTTTAATATTGCAAGGCTGTACAATCGATTGCCACCGGAGCTGAGAGCCTCAACTGGGGTTGGTTTCAGTCGAGGTTTAAGGGCCATTCTCCTCAAGGAATCATCTTCGACCGTTTTCGATTTTTGATTTGATCACTACCATACTACCGGGCTTTTTCTTATATGTCTATTTAAGTCAAGTTGTTCAATGTACATACATTTCTATTTGTTTGTTATTTGTTATTTGTTGTATCTATTTGTATTGTATTATATTTTTATGGGTTGAGTGGAAGAGCGGATGCAAATCTGAACTCCGCCCTTTGGCGTATTTATATCTTGTATATTTTGTCTAATATTCATCGCCAATAAAGCAATTTATTATTATTATTATTATTATTATTACTAGAAGTAGCACGTATACGTTGTTTCAGATTGATTGCTATCTCAGTAGGCATTGGAAGTATATGGTAAAAGTCGCTTTAGCTTTGTCTAGTTCTAAAACGTTTATTGTTTTAGTCCCAAGTCAGTGTGACATGTCAATCAAAATCAACCGCGAAGTTTTTTACTGTCGTCCAAACTGTCATGTTTCTGTCCACCTAGATAGCTTTTGGAAAGAAAATCGTAACTAATAAGCACCTATCGACGCAAGTTTTAAGAATCTGTACGTGTTACTTATACAGTTACTACTGTTGTTCCTCTTACGTTATACCTACTGTTACTGTTGTGTTGTTCCTTCATTGGTTTTGATTAGGTACCTGATAATTTTCACGCCATGTGTGGGGATCCAGTTTGTTTATCTGCGAGAAAACGTGAAGTACTTTGACGCTGTTACGAAGAATTCTTCAGAGATTCCAACAATGCAGCTGCCAGCATACTGCACGGTCAAACGCATACTGGCAAAAAGAAGCCATGGTTTGTCACTACTTACAACCAAAAAAAGTGGCCGTGGATCCCTGCTGAGCCCAGTCGAGAAAAAAATCAGCCAGGCGCCCGTTCTCAATCAAAAGAGTAGGTACAGTACAGTCTGTTGTGCCATATCCTACCAGATTTCGTGCTTCTGTCTTCACTAAAAGACTCAGTTGAAGTAGAACAGCGTAATTCGGCTTTAGAAGCAGATCTTCCTTGATATCTGATCCCTCTCAAGGCCATGGAGTTTGCTTTACTGCTTTACTATCTACCTGTGTGATATGTGCACAATGTTGATTGAGACTGTGGCAAGAAGGAAATCCGTTGACTCCCCAGGTGCCTATTTTTTTTAGTCCTGAGATCGGAAACAGAGACGGTTCGACATCAAAACTGCATGTATATTTCTTCAAGTGCACCTTG